>OX458965.1:14047790-15397054 GCA_949774945.1 Hoplodrina ambigua
GCGTGACCGTATGCTCGACGGTACGACGCGGGCGCGCGCGGGGCGCATGTCTCGGACTGGCCCGGCGGCTCTACACTCTACCTGCGCGGAGGCTTTGCGCGTGCGGCGTCTCGTTCTAGCGCGCCATCTCACCTGCGTGCACGCACACAGAGTCGTTGCTGTACTAACGAGCAATCATTGACTTCAAGTTGTGGCACACTGAGACACTACTCACATCGCATCTGCGCGTCACACTCGACAACGCGCTGGCGCACCCGCCGCGCCGCCGGAATTGCTCTCATCTATTCATACTCTTGATTGACTTGCATACCATTGTACGACAATGGTACAATAGCAAAAGAGAATTCTTTATAATTTACAAGTACATAAACTATGCTAAAGCAACTTGTTCTAAACGTGAACAACAGCATGTTTTTGTTGCACAAACAGCCGCTATAAATATTGTTATTTACTCCATAGCTCAGGAATTAATCATTGTTTTAAACACAACAATTATAAGGGTAAGCATTGCATTGACATTGAAGCTATCATGCTACAAGGTCGACACCACCTCGCACTATCAACCAAATAAACCTCGAACAATTATGCAAGCCAAGAGTTTCACATGGTATGGCTAGTTTGTATTAAAAAGAATATATCTAACGGATTACTAATGATTATTCAAATAAACTCACCATCCTTAGTTTTGTTTGGCGAATACTTTAGGAATACAATCAGCTTGCTGCTTAGTATTTAAATTAAAACCTATCAAGCTTTCGCAGGTATTAGCAGGTTCAGCTTGGACCACGAATAGTAACTTTTAGATCTATGATACTGGCGTAATATGAGGTATTTCTTGACCGTTTCAAGTTTCAGTTTATGAGCAGGTCCGTCTTTAGCCTATTGGAGGCCCTGGGCACATCACTGGGACGCTACGTTTTTTTTTTAGATTTTTTATAGTTTAAAATTTAAGTTTCAGTGTTCAATTGAACCTAACTTAATTATAAAAAATCAATAAAAGAATCATAATACTAATATTTCTTATGCTTGGAGCTAATATTTTATTGTTTTTCGCACTGAAAATCAAATATTTTCTTATTGAATCAGGTCCGAATAATAATGCGTAGAATAGGACGGCACCTACATATAATAATTATGTTGAGGGCAGGCCCTCGGCGCTTGTGGGGCCCTGGGCACTTGTGTATTGTGCCCAGTGGAAAAGAGGGGCCTAAATATAAGACTACCTTATGTTGAGGGCAGGCCCTCGGCGTTTGTGGGGCCCTGGGCACCTATGTATAGTGCCCAGTGGAAAATAGGGGCCTAAATATAAAGACTACCTACTAAATAAATAGACCCTAATATGTTGTGCTCCTGCCACGGTTTAATAGCAATGCGCTTACAAGTAACAAGAGAATTATAGTTCTTGTTAGGTGTTACTTCCTAGGTTTATACTAATACTAAGTATTATTTATTTATTCATCAGATAACATTAGGAGGCAATTAGAAACTAGATACTGACTTTTAGGAACGATCACAATCTAATATCTGTTTCAATCTGTCCGAGAGGCCTGCAATGTTTTTTAAAGAAAGGGAAAAATGAATATTTGCTAGTCCTGCTGCCATAGCCCAGATATGCAACACAACCCTTCCAAAAAAAATGAATGACTATCTTTCTAACTATGGAATACACTGGGGATAGATACCTTAGTCTGTGAAGCTTCCAATATGCAAGTAGAGTTATAGAGAAGGAGGGTAGAGAGGATAAGATTTTAGGGAATCTAGTCCTCTAGAACTCTTCATATATTCGTATATTATGAAAAGTTCTAGAGGTCTTTCAAAAGACACTCGTGTATGTCCTTTGAAAGTGATGACAATTTTGAAAACCATGTTCAGTCTCCTGTCTCGTATTGAAAGAACTGTGAGTTTGAGTGAATACTTTAAAATAAAATTATTTTATTAAGTTATGAACAACAGGTATTACCTACTTACTTTTTATATATGTAGACTAGCACTCTTCCTACGACTTCGATCGCGTGTTTTTTATTACGGATCCTTAATTTTTGGTATTAAAATATAGCCTATAGCACTCAGTGATAACGAAGTAGCTTCCAATTTGCGAAAGAATTTTCAAAATCGGTTCAGTAGATCCAGAGATTATACCCCCTACAAACTAACAAACTTTACCTCTTACTATATTATAGTAAAGATATAGATTACCTACTTTAAATATTTGATTATACTTCCACGCACGCCGAAACTCCGAAAGACAGCCATCAGTTTTCAAGTCAAGTTCACCCATTTCACTTGCCCATCGGTATTCTATTCATGTAATTTAGCAAGTATATGCAAAGTGTGCTACCTACGGGGGTAGGCAGTGCCCCCACTGCCACTGAACGCCAGTAGCTTGCTCAGTGCTCGGAAAGGATGGCGCGTGTTCGTGCGCTGGCGCAAGTCGCCTGCATCGCGACCATACTCCTCGAACAAGGTACGTTAACATTATGGACGGCTTGCAAAACACTTTAGTTTTTTTTATTTATATTTTGTTGGCCAAGTTTTCAGGCAACGATTTGTAAATCTGATAAAATTATTCAGATTTCGACCGTTTTCTGAGTAAGTGTTTATCTACTTAAACAGGAACAGGGAATCGTTTTTGTCCTATGAAGGGCCAAATTACCTATACCTACTTACTTGCTTACTAATATTTTGTGTTGTCTGATTCTTACATAATTTGGAAACAGTATATGTACTTACTCCGACAGATAGATACTGATATATATTCGAATCGACAACAGCTGTAGGAATAAATTGAACAAGAGCTTCTTCAGATTTTGAGCAGAAATCAACGCTCTAATTTCGCTCATATTTGTCATAACAAAGATGAAGAAATTGATATAAAAATAGCTTCCTTCTTGCAATCGCGTAAGAGGTGAATTCTGGTGTAATTTTAGATGACACTTAGCTAATCGGTTCCCTTTCGTTGATTGCAAGTGATTCTATGTTTGTGCACTAGTGTGCATGCTCTTCCACTGAAACTGTTACATAAACTAGTTATTACAGCCACAAGTCACAACAGCTATTAACCCCATCAATTATTTCATAGCATTTATTTTAAGTAATAATTTTTTTATTATACGAATACCTAATTATGTGGGTATATCGAGATTAATGACTCGTATATTTTATTACCTTGCGTGTGTGTTTTGTGGTCTTATATGGATAAGATCTTAACGACTTGTTTGTATTATCCGTAAAAACAAAATTCTGTTACACAAAACAAATGAAAATCCAATGTTTGCGGAATAATGTTCGAAAGCGTCACCGCAGCCCTGGAACGCAAAGGGCATTAGAGAGGAACACGGATGGGTTTTAGTCAGTAAGAGTCTGACACTCCCGTTCCGCCCAGAGCGGACGAAGTCGTTTGATGATTTCCCTTTAAAAAAAACGATCACTTTTTGTTTAGACTTTTTCTATTCAAAGCTTGTCCTAAAAACACTTGAACTTCGACTAACTTGACATCACTTCTGGTACAGCTGTATTCTCTCAGCGACATCCGATCAAGGAGGCGTTAATGCTGCACACCGATGCATACGGAAACGCGACGTTTGAAGACTGTGTGTGGCGACGAGATAAAGAAACCTGCCCTGACGCGGATGTGAACCTGCACCTTTATACTGAAGCAGATCCCGTCAAGAATGTTGTGAGTATAGACCTACTAGTACTATCCTATTGTCTTGCGATTTCGTCAGCCTGGAATAGGAAGCATACAAGGCAGTAGCGGAGGGTCAATTTTAATAAAAGAGAAACGGATAGGTACCTACACCTAGGTCGTACTTTTTTGAGTTTCGAAAACGATCTCTCGCCAAACCAAAAGGCAACGGAATCGAACACTGACTGTAATTTTAGCAATAGCAGACAATAGATAATACTACTGACTATGAAATGTTCAATGGCGGTATTATTCTGAACTTTAGAACGGAAGCCGATAAGATTTGAGTGTTAGTAGTAGTTCTTGCCACTGATTCATGGACAGTGCATCTAGGGAATTCTAACAGAAAGAAAACATTACGATCTTCGTCTTGGTTGTGTACAAATGAAACAATTAAGTGTTATTCGATTAATAGGTAGCAGAATTCCCTTTTGACTAGTTAAAATAAAGATTGTAGTGATATTCATTGATAAAAATTTATGATAGTGGCAGATCATGTAAGTACATAGGGGTTTTAATTATTCACCTGAGCTGTTTTTGGGTATCCCAGATAAAGAAACATAGAACATTTTAAGCCAATTTGTCATAGCAGATTCTATACCTTAGAAGGTCTTGTGCCGTACCTTATGATCGTATATCAACATTGAGACACCAATCCCTAGGTCCGACATTTATTGCATAATAAATGAATATTCAAATATAAGGATTTTGTAAAAAAACATAAGCATTGTGTGTCATGTTTACCTACATCTTAGAGGAAGATGGAAAATTATTCGTATGCATTGTATATGTACAAAGTTCCCACGTATCTACATATAATAGGCACCGACCAAATAAACGCGCGATTACTGTGTTAGCAATTCTTTAAAACTCACATAATACTAAATGACCACAGATGCTTTTGCTTGGTTTTGTAACTTTATGCTTAATCTGAACCTGACCCCTATGACGTTTGAGGTAAACGACGGGTACTTACTTAAATCCATAACTTTACATACATTTTTACTTAGTAGGTCCGTGCACTTACAAAATATTGATGGCAATAGGTGTGTCATAACGTATTATATAACACTAGTCTGACCTATCAAGGTAAGACGATTAGAAGAACCCAACAAGTTGGCTTATTTAGTTCTTATTTACTTTACTTCGATATCCTCTAAGCCAATTAGAGCTCCTCTTGTATTAGGGAACAAGCCATAGGATTGAACGGAAAGAATTCGTTAGCATTGGAGCCCGAAAACCTCATGATTCGCGGCCAAGCAAGTCAACAACGAACAAAAACGACGCTATCTTGTAATATTTCAATATAAATTATGTACATTATGAAAGAAAGTCGCTCACCTTCGTGTTTCATCAGCTGTGACCAAGTTTGCGCTTCTGTTTAGTAGTATTGGCCATTGAGTAATCTTCAATCGCCGTGCAAGATGTTTTTTGCGTAATTTTTAATCGACTTTCTATATAATCTATACTGTTTGGACTTTTTGAATTTAGAAGACTAGGCCACAGATCATAAAAGGCGATGAAGAGGCAAACAACAATCTCCAGTGTTGTACAGATATGGTTCCTTCCAAAAGAAAGAGATACCTACTATAGTCGGTTAATTTATGAAAATAACTGATTTCACTTAATAATTAATATAATCGCAGTATTTTTCCAGTGTTACCCTATTACCCTATATTATATCTTCACTCCTCACTTGTAGTTCACAATTTACAAACATGCCAGCTATTTTTACTCCAGTGTTTACACAGAATCGAAGCCGTGACTAAACGCACTACAGTCGCACTAAATTTCACTTTTCTCATTATGTTTATAGGTAGTTACAGTAGTGTTTTGTGCGGTTGAATGCAAGAATGCGTCCAAAATACCGCTAGGTGTCCTCGAGGGGACTCGGCTCTCCTTCGCGGGACTCATAACTTATTGCGTACACATACAGCCCATTCATGGACGTAGGTACTATTGAATTTACAATAACTATACAAGAATTGTGTTAGAAACCTACATTTTACTTCTTTGGTCAGTCTGTCCTTGAAACTCGAACGAAACAGGATATTGTTCCATTTTAAAATGAAGGTACGTGTGATACGAATTTTGGGGGCATCTGCAGGAAAATGAGAATTCACGCATTAAATAAACGTGAGGAATCTTATTTAACAGATAATCTTTCATGCTTATCATCAAATCATCAAATTCTTCGAAATCATGCAATGACAATTAAGTTGGTAGATTGGGTAAATACTTAAGTAAAGAGTGCATGGCGTGCAAGAACGTCTTATTATGTTTTATCTTAGTAGGTATATCTCGGTTAGACAATATATTTTTGAAATCATAATTTTGTTTTGCTAAATCGAACTCAAACTGTGACTTTATAGGTACCTTATACTTAGATATGTTTTATGTTATTAAAGAACTGTGTAATAGACACCCTGACACAGGGCACTATTTTAGTAGGACCCGTAATTTGTTTCTTATATTTTCTTACTCCTCTGCTATTCTTTTCTGATTAATTCTGTAACGAGATCCTAGGACAGTTGAATCGTTTCTCCGGTACTCATCGAGCTTCATTGCTTCGGCGCTTTTCTGGTGGTCGCTACTGTTGGCATTCAGGAGTTGCAGTGGTTATGAATATATATATATTATATTTATCAGTGATGGGTTGCGGCCTGCTCTACTCTCTCTCACAAGGAGGCGGCCTGAGTCCCAGCAAAAAGTTATGACGTTTATTATTCTGCCCTGAATGTTAATTTCTAGGTGGACTTAAGCAGCCAGGACTGGTTACGTCAGAGCGGCTGGGAGCCATCACATGAAACCGTCCTGCTGATACATGGGTACGCAGGAGGAGACGACACCTTGCCAATCGTTGTTCTTAGAGATGGTAAGAAATCGGCTTCCTCTTAAAGATGGAATGATTTATGACAGTGTTTTGATTCTATTTCTTTACTAAGGTTATGAGTACCTTCTTATTGTCAAATTCTATGTAATGGATTTCGTCGATCTATGACTGTAAATGCTTCTTTAGGATCTCAATCAAACTTGCCGCGTTGTATGGCAATGCTGATTATTTGGCCCAAGAAAAGACCATTATGTTTATATCATTAAACCATGCTGTAACTATCCTTCAAACATTACCGGTGAAAAGTTGAAGGTAATCAAAGACTATCTTATTCTGGAGATATATTTTTGCTAGGTAGGTAATACAATCCTTTGTAAACAAACCGCAACTTTTATAACGCCGAGTGCGGTGTCATCAATAACCATTATCAGCCTCCCCTGGATCGTTGCCAAAGGTGAAAGTGTAAGTGTTCACTGTGCAATACTGTCAAGTCGGGAAAAGAGTGAGTTGCGTACGCGTCGCATTACAATGCGCGGGGTACGCTCCCACGGCTTTCTCTGCAATATGTTGCACTACAGCAGTTCAACGACCTGCATATCAGCGTTGACAGTCAGAAAATTGTATCACTGTGCATGCATTGCATTATAGAGAAACGGAAAAAAGTTTTTTATTCCTCCTCCGCTGTTTATTTCCAATTAATTTCATTGTGGGATCCAAGACAGTTGAAGCGTTTATTCGGGACTTGTCGAACTTCACTGCTTCGGCGTTTTCCGTTGGTCGCCACTGTTGATTCTGGCTTTCAGGAACTGCATGCTAAACCCGACCAGGTAATGGTGTGGCGGGCTTGTCTATGAATGGACTTGTCAGGCGTTCCTCAGCTATATCAATACTTCATTGGTTGTTACAGCGTACCTCCACCGCGGCGGCTACAACGTGTTCATGTTGGACTGGGGCGCGCTGTGCCAGCCCCCGTGCTACGTGGCGGCCGTGCACAACCTGCGCCCGGTGGCGCGCTGCGTGGCCGACGCGCTCGCTGCGCTGCGCCGCGCCGGCCTGCGGACCGACAACCTCACCTGTGTGGGGCACTCGCTCGGCGCGCATCTGTGTGGCATCATTGCTAACTATCTGACGTTCAGGATGAATAGGATTATTGGTATGTTAATTTTAATAAACTTGCACCGCTATGTGCCACATTAATCGTCATCTGAAAACCCATATTCACAATTGCCTACTGGTTTGAATTTCGGTCAAAAAACAGTTTGTAAAGAAACTTTAAAAAACCAAATAAATATTCCAGGACTGGACCCAGCACGTCCACTGATCCGTTCAGCACCTGCACTCCGCCTGGACCCGGGCGACGCACGCGCTGTTCATGTCCTGCATACGAACGCGGGCCGCTACGGTGAGGCCGCCCGGCTGGGCCACGCCGACTTCTGTCTCAATGGTGGACGGAGCCAGCCGTATTGTCAGGATACGCCCAGTAAGTAGTTTTATTTTCATATAGAATCCATACACTTTGACCCTATGTCAAAGAATATTGATTTTACCTTCATGTAATTCGTATGATGTAGGTACCTACCGGCTACGATATTAATTTATTAATTAATGACTTGTGACAGGGTCAAATGATATTTTTGTAGTCTTCTATATTTTTTTTTATAATTGTGCTCTAAACATCTTTGTTTCCGTACTGTGCAGACGAGGCGCTGTGCAGTCACATCTGGTCGATCTGCTACCAGGCGGAGAGCCTGTTCCGCACGCGATACGCGGCTCCGTGCGGCAGGCGCTGCGCGGTGCGCGTGCCGCCCGCGCGGGCCTCCGCGCTGCCCGTGCCCATCGGACAACCTGCGCCTATGTCGTTAGTAATATCTGCTACTTTCACCTCCAGTTTGGGTTTAATGAATCTTTATATCGGGTGTCCGGTAAAGAATGGATTATCTTGAAATGGGTGATAGTAGAACTAATGGCGATTCTCGAGAACTAATGGCGAAATAATGGCGTGATGTTAAGACTGTATTCGTTGTAAATTACATTCGTTATGAATTGTCTGCCACCCACTCTGATTCAGACCCTACATTTTAGAATAAATGCTCTCCTAAGTAGTCGTATATCACGTCGATCGCTTATTTTTGATGTGGTTGACCGGACACGGCTACCTAAGTCTTTCAAGAATCGACTTCGCGTAAAAATTTGCCTTAAGACAGCCCAAATAAAAAAAAAACACGGTCACACCACATTTTCATCATATCACATCCCACAAGTCGCATAACAGGTTAACCAAGCTTTCCTATTCATTACTAACGTCTACAAATCTTTTTATTTAAACCCAGATGGTCAGGTTCATCTAATGTTCAAAGTTACAATATTGCAAACTTTGTTGTTCAACCAAATTCCGCTCCTTTTGAAAACGAATAGCAATAATTCACTATTTATATGTATTAGGTACAATACTGAATCATACCATTTTGAAATCGGCTATAAACACATAATCTTATAAAATTATTGGCCACTTGTGTTTCGATACATATTTTTTAAGCTACGGACGTTTAAACTTGCTCAAAAAGAAAATTGATCACGATTTTTTTCAAAAGAACATAGTTCAAGTTGTTTTTTTTCAAAACCGTTTAATAGCAGTCCTATTTTTGATTACTTATCTATCAGCTTAGTTAACGTAAATTACGTTAACAATAAAAAACCGACAGAATTCATTAATTCGTGGTCGTGGTGTACAAGAATGTAAAAAAAGGTCACAAAAAACAACGATCTTATTAAATGAATCATATCTTTGGTACTACTTGGTTTTTTTTTTATTTGTATTTTTTTCCAGATTAGTCATTAGTTCTACCATGACCCATTTCAAGATAATCCATTGAAAACCGGACACCCTGTATAATACTAATTTCACTTAATGAGAAATATTATACCTAACTATAGTTAAATTATGGGATTCGTGAGCAGACCTAACATGAACAATAGTAACAGAAGACAATAATAATAAACGTAAGCACATTATAAGACTAAAGGCTGCAGTAAAAAATTCATACGAAACAAAAATTAGTTTATGCAGGTACCTAGCATAAACCTGGTCCAAACTTAAATTTTGATTGAGTTTATATGAAGCCATTCCTTCATCATCAGTATCATTCAACCGAAATACTTCTTCTGCTGGAACTGTACACTCCCTTTAAACATCGCCATACGGTCATTGGTGCTACGCTTCTACCGCCAATGCGAGCAATATTTACCTAATTACATTGTTATTCAACATTCCAGTGCATCAGGCGCATACTGTCTAGAAGACTTTTCGACGCCCTTCTGCCCGTACACGTCAGGGCTGAAGGAAGGTGATCAGCGGTGCTGTCTGGACGAACTGTACGCGGCCGCCGCGACCGCCGGTCCGCCGCGCAAGCGACCGCGACCGGTCAGGCTGCGGGTACCCCGGTATAGTCATAATGACAGCGATTATTATACTATAGTCTAAGGCCTAACCGCCTAAGTAACTGAGAAGTATTTTAGTAAACGAATTGAGAAAGACTTGTGCCAGATTTGGCAGTTTTCTCCAAAATTTGTTCCAATGGGTCTTATTATGTTGATCAAATGTCAACTCAACTGACGTGTAAATTCAGTTGATTTCAGTGTGGATTATTTGAAGTTAATTGCCGAAAAATGTTATGTTGCAGCGGAAATTACACTTTATGTGGAGGCATTAAAATTACTTTTCTGAAATCACATAAATTTAGATCGCTGGAACTTCTCCTTAGGAGTGAGCACGCATAACGTTATGTTCAATCCCGTGGGGAGAGTGAATATTTTGTAATTAAAATATTATTCTTAGTTGATAGGTGTAAGCTTTAAACCTTTGTACAAATGTGTTTTGCAATTACGTATTGTAATATTTTTGGTAAATAGCTAATCGTGTACTTGATACCATTAACCATTTTTAACCTAACCAAATTAAATATTTAGTTGCTTTGATTTCAATAAATCGTAAATCAATCGAGTTAGCAAATAAGTGACGTCACAGTTCACTATTGCCATACAAAATCTATGGGGTAATCGCGGTTTGACAACTCATAAAAAATATATCAATATTGATTGGTGGTATCAAGTAACCAATTTAATTTATATAAATTGAGAATGAGACAACAACTTGTGAAGTGGCAAATAAACCAAATAGACTTTAGAAGATAAACTACAATAGCATGGCGCACCCCTCCGCAATTCAAAACGTTTGAAAGTGTTTGTGAAAGAATTTAAGACTCACAACGCATGTGTGCGCACTGAGACAGCTCCCGAAACAAAAACAAATCAGCGATTTGTTGCTCGACTAGCGTCATTAATTACTCATTATTACTAGTATGGCGCTGCACTGACATAATCTATGAAAATGACAGGTGCGTTGTCTTTCACAGTCAGCGATTTATGGTTACTTTACAAACAAATCTGATCGGCCTGATACTGAAGACGATTACTTACAACCACATACAAACTTTTTCATACGGATGTGACTACACACATTGAAATAGTAATATGGAGGGGCGCGCCATGTTATAGTTATATAGTAGTTTATCTTATTCATAAATATTTAAAATATTTAAAGTTAACTGTAAATGTGTAAAGATTGGAGAAGTTTAGCCAAAGAAAATCTTACCATTTAGTAATATTGAATAAATTATTACTGTATTATGCGAATCGTTTAATTTTAAATGTAATTTATACCATTATAAGCCTAATTTAATGGGAGTCAAATAATACAAACAAGTAATAGAACAAATTATGTTTAATACAGTTATTGTAAGAACTAAAAACACATTGTGGATTTATTTCTGAGAACTATGTAACTTTACAACACAGAACTTATTCAACAAAATCTTTTACAGGATACGGATATGAATATTATGCACTATTGTTTTAATTTCAATATATTTTGGCAAAGAAATATAATTTAACAAACAGTTCATGTGACATAGAATCTACAATTTTTTTTTAATATTTTTTATTAGCTGAAATTGTCGATGTGAATATTATCTATCTACATTATGTATTGCTGTATTTTTCCACAAATGAGTACTTCATGTGATGAAATTCTAACACAACTGTTATTGCTCAGTGCATTTCGACGGCCACTAAGTACAGAAGGAAACCAACATCCTTCTGAAATACACTACATTTATCTATAATTATTAATACATATAATAAAGCTTCAAGGGTGTTTTTGTTTGTTTGCTAGTCGGATTTGACAAAATCTTTTTGCATATGATAAGCCAGATTTATAAGGAATAGTACAGGCTATATAACATCACGATAACTTAAAACTTACTTACTTTATTACTTCCGGATAAAAAATGCCACTCGGGCGAAGTCGCGGGAAGAAGCTAGGTACACAATAAGTTTACCCTGTCAAGCTCCGGCTGACTTACCGGTAAGTCAGAAGAATAGAAAATCGATTGTGTCTCATTACGTGGGAATGAGTAATTCATTTTCACAATTTTATTCAACTATGTTTGTAAGAGGTGCACCTCGAAAAATTGCAGATATATCCTTATGTTTGGTGGCCGTCGATTTAGAAAATAGGGTTGCCACGAGTGTCTATCCTGAACATGAATCGTGCGCACGATTATATTATACGAATGCTTTCTATTTAGCACTGCAGGTATTTATGAAATCTTCTAAAGACTAGTGAGCTCAGATGTCAAAGTTTATAAACTCACACGAAGCACTACCAATGCGCGAATAATAAGCACACATTTTTTTACTGCAAACAATTTTTTATTACGTCAGTTTTTTTTAATTTGGCAACCCCAAAATTCACAGATGCATTATTAAATGACTACTCTCGTCAGCTCTTGTTGCCAGACATGAGAAGAGACAGAAGAGCTGCTTTTTCCTTCTCCTTCTTTCGCACAACGTCAAGGCTGCGTGTGCGCCATGTACTCTTTCTTAGCTTAATCGGTCTGCTGCCAACGTAGCGACCTGTAATTATCGGATAAATGGAATGAGGTTATTGGGTTGTTGATCAGCAATCCTCATTGTAAGTCATCTTCAGTAAACTTTGATTAACACATAAAAGCCATTAATATTACAGAAATAATTTGAAGTATTAATCTTACCATCCATTTCCTTCATAGCCTTGATGAAGTCTCCAGGGTCCTTGAAACTGACGAAACCGAACCCTTTGCTCTTGTTAGTCCGTTTATCTCTTATCACTTTGGCTCTTTGGAACGAGCTGTACTTACTGAAGGTTCGCGTCTAAAAACAAATTAAAAAGACAATTAAAAAAAAATCTTTAAACAACAAACAAGTCCAGTAGGTAGTCTAGAATGCTATTTATTACAGTCGGGACGCATTAAAAATCTAGACCAGCTCAAATCTTTTCAATAATGAATAAAAAGGGGGTTAGATTAAAACATAATTTCAGTTGAATCTCTAATTAATTATTTTGTTTCACATGTGATTTCAAAGAATGTTTCAGTTTATATGTTGAGTGAAAATACTCACAAGCAGTTCATCAGTGACGTCATTTCCCAAATCTCCGCAGAACATACGGAAGTCATCGTCAGGCCAGTCGAGCAGTGTCACATCCTCCCAAACTTGACCTCCCGCTGTCCTGACCACCTGGCAAAATGTAATATAAATATGCTATCATAGGTAAATAATAATTGCAGAAATAGAGAGTATATTTTATGTGTTGTATTGTTTGTTGTATTGTGGGACTAAAAACATAACTGGCGAAATGTGGGTGTACTAATGGGTACACCTCTGCCTAACCCTTCGGGGATTACAGGTGTGATGTTATGTTATGTTATTGTTTGTAAGTGGAATACTTACGAAGGACTCATTAGGACATTTCCCATTGCATATTAATCTTTATGTCCATTGCAAAAAGTACAAAATATAAGAGTAAAAATAGTAATGCTGATGAATATGATTATTAAACACAAGTGTAGCCTAAATGCACAAGCTTCTATTGTCTTTTTGAGACATTTTTAACTCATAAACTGCCTTGCCAGCCTTTGCCCTAACGTTTTTTGCAGAAAATATTTTTCAGTGGGTTAGCTACTTTGTTGAAGTGACATACCTTCCTGTTCTTCTTCTCCTTCTTGGGCTTGGAGATGGTGTCGGGTATGCTGATGGTGGGCGGTGGAGGTGCCTGCACTGGCGGTGGCTCCACCACCGGCTCCGGACGTGGCGGCGGAGGTGGGGGTGTACGCTTCTGTAACACATCAGCATCACATGAATGCTTGAAGAATGTAAAGCACTGGTTTACTCACTTTTTACACTTCGCGAGTTTTGCAGCCTCATGAGGCGGTGTCATCGGAGCACTCGGATCCACATAAATCACGTCATTTACAAAGAAAAATACAGACATCACAAAGACGTCAACTAAGCAACTTTGTGCTGGGAAATAGCTTTTATTTTCGGTGTACAAAATAATAAACGTTTAATGTAGTATTGTAAGGCATGTAAAACATTGTGCTTACGGTAGCATGCCACACTACAGTGGTAGTAGGGCTATTTAAAGTTAAGTTATGATATTTAAAACGAAACTAAAATACATAAAAAACATAACAAAGGGTTATGTTTTTTATGTATTTCAGTTTCGTTTGCAGTTGGGTAGAAAAGTTTGGAACTTTCGATAACTCAATTAACAGAAGAAAATGAGGTATTCAATATATTGTCAATGATCGAAATAATATGTAACTGTCGGCTTTTTTTTACACCCGTTTTATTCGTCTTACCCTTTTCCGACTTTCTTTTTCCTTCTTCTCATCCTCCTCTTTAGGTTGTTTGTAAAGCTTCGGCGCTGCTGACAGAACCACAGGCTGTGGCTTGGGCGGTGGAGGTGGTATCAGCTGTGGGCCCGGGAGACCGGGGCGGAGAAACGTTAGGGCGGGAGGAAACCCGTCTCCACCACTGCCTGGACGCATGCGGACCTAGTGGGGGATTAATGTTACTGGTTGAAATTCGGTCTGAATAGGTTTTTATTTTTATCTTTTCATGTTTTTGTTCTATGTAAACAAAAACATTATTTTATTAGGTAGACCACAGCAATTGTTTTCCACCTTATATTGGTTATTACAGCAACCTGCAAGTGTTTTATACTTCTAAAAATAAAAATAAAACGTTAATTAATAAAACGTAAATAAATGTTGTTGATGTTTAATATATTCAAGACAGTTTAAATTTCCAACTTCAAACTCAAAATCACCTACAAATGAATTATAATTAATCATGATATAAAACTACAAAACAAAAATAACAACAAATCTTTCTCAAAATGAGTTCAATCAAATTACTTACTGTATGAATAATACTGTACTTAATTATGGTAATAATTTGTTTGTCAGTTCAAAAGTGTACCAGACATAATAAGAATAGCCATTTGATAAGTAAAAGCCCCTTTTTTACATTGAATTGTCAAATCACCTGCGAGGGCACCATGATCGATGGCGGTGGTGGTGGCGGAGGTACCGTGGGGTACATCATGGACATGTCAAAGGTAGGCATCATGGGGGCAGCGGCTCGTTCCAGCTGTTGTTGGACTGCGCCGAACGTGGCCGCGCCGATTACGGCTCGGGACATAACGCTGACAGTGCCATCACCTCCTGAGATCTCCGCCTCGAACCTGACAAATTAACATTATAATATATTATAAAGTTGAAGAGTTAATTTGTTTGCTTCGGCATTCTAGCAAATAACTGACAGAAGATAAAAGAAATTTGAAAATTTATTTTGGTATTATGTAACTTGTTTATAGAGGAAGGTTTAAGGCCATCATGGCCATAGGGGATCATCATGCTATGACCCATGGAAGCAGAGCATAACTAAAGGCGTAACGTAACATGGGTGAAATTGCCACAGGATTTCACAATTTTTTAAATCTTCATTGATAATATTAATATACCTAGTTAGTTTAAATTAGCTGGACTCCAACAGAACTTTGCTTAGAACACGTACTATCGCATGTGTGGGTGTGTTCGCTCCAGAAAAACACTCAGTTGTGTGCTTCTGTTTTTTGGTAAAAGAACAACAAGTGTGCTTTCCCGCAGTCAGTGGGTAAAGGTCCCTCTTTAAATGAACATTATCATGTTCAAACAAGATATTAAATAAATAATCTTGTGTATCTTAATATAGTCGGTTTAAGTTCCACCAAAGGACTTGTTAGCACGGTTGCATGCTATTCGTCAGAGTATTGTCTTAGCGTAGGAGTGCTGTTGTAGTAACAGTAAGTAATCACTTTTAATATAAGTCTTCAAAATTCTGTAAAAACCTTTTAATAAATTTTTAAGCATGCCTATTTTAAACCTATAAATATTCATTGGTAAATTTAGGGCTCAACAAGATTTTGGACGGATAATGGACATTGTAGATAATCATCATTGGCTTGGCACAACAAAAAACAAGTTGAGGTGTGCTGTGAAAAATGTAAGGATGCTAAAAAGAGTTGCTTCCGTGGCTTCCCGTAAATTGCATTGCTAACCTGGACATTTCATCTTGCATCTGCTGGTATTTACTGGAGTCTTCCATGTTGCCGCTCGTAGTTTAACCTTAAAGCAGTCCAAAACGTTTACGTAGTAAACAGAAATAAAATGTACGCCACTAATTACAATCACTGTTGATACATACAGATCCACACATTTTCGGGATTACTATTGTAACAATCGTACTTATATTTATTTTACGTTCTGCAACAATAATGAAGATTACTGTGCAGTCAGTGCAGTGTCATGTCAGACGGTAATTTGATTTTTGACGTGACAGCGTCAAGCACTCTGGTAAGGTGACACGGTTGATACAATAATTTACTATGATAAAAAGTAAATCTCCTTTTTTAACTATCGCCTGGATTTTATTTTACTTATAAAAGATAAATTTTGCGAATCTAGTTTGTAACACTAAGTACGCATGTAGCTTTCAATCTTTTTCATCAAACTCTTGAATATTTGTTAACCCAGGCAAACAATCGAAATGTCAAACCGTCTCAAATCCAAAATCACCGTTTAAGGGATGATCCTCATTAGAGCGGGCCGTGCCCGAGGCGGGGCCCGGACGGGGCACGGTTTTAGGGATGATTCTCATTAGAGCGAGCCGTGCCCGGGGCGGGGCCCGGACGGGGCACGGACGGGGCACGGTTTTAAATCTGTTACATATATTTTGTATGAATCAATTTATATTACACAGTGCATTATCCGTGTCCCGTCCGGGCCCTCTCGACGCACTTCAATTCCACGTCGCACAGTGGTCCGGATTTTAAAAAAGGTGGACATAAGATCGAAAATGCATATTTAACTTAACAAAAAATTGTTTCGTATAGGAAATATAACGCTGATTAATACTTATTACTACAACTTTTCAAAAAAACTGCTCCTTCACGTCAAAAAAAAATATTGAAAATAAAAATGTATGGGAGAAAATCTATTTTATTTTTTTTCTCCGTTCAGTATCAAAGTATAGCAAGCAAACCTTATATTCTGGTAAACACTTATTGTCCTTAACACGACGACATATAAATTGCTTGCGTATCCCTGCGGCCTTGGCGCCTACGATGCTTTAAAGTTTGAAATTTTAATGTTGAATTATCTTAATATTATTAACGAGTTTTTCTATTAAAATTAATCCAAAATATCAATTTAATAAAACAAGCCCCCCGCGCGCCCCATCCTTGTTTTAGACTCGCCCCCTATCACTTTGGACTTAAATATAACTGGCGAAATTACAGTGTACTATACTGTAGTATACACCTTTGCCAAACCGCTCGGGGAATATAAAGCGTGATATTATGATAAAATAAGCATTTTGCTTATTTTTTTTAAATAATGTTCTGTTGATTATTCTGTCATCTGTTGATATTTCCTATTGATAAATCATGATATTGTTGTGTGTTATACCACTAGCGTGACTCATATTAAAACAAACAATTAAAAATAGATTTAGCCCTGAAAAGGGCTTTTTCTGAAGTCATGAAAACGACTATTTTAAGTAGTCCGCAAACGACCACAACTTAACTACTACCACTAACAAACTCAATTCTAACATAACAACATCACTAAATCTGTCACGTTTACATTAACGGATCATGTTCAGACTGCAACTCCTGTAGATCCATATTTTCGGTTTCTTCTGTTACTACCTCAGGCAACAACAAAAGCTCTTTAACATCTGAAAAAAAATCGAATTGCTTTGAATTGCTGTATTTTGGTCGAATATGGGATAAATATGGGTCTGAACTAATTAAAAAATTATGGAGCAAGTCCTCGTTGGTCTTTATCCTGTTAAATTTTCTTGTGTGAGATTCACGAACTCTTCTAAATTCTTTATTTCTTGCTTCTCCCGCTTCTTCGGAAAGAATGCCAATTGGTAGGAGGCCAAAGTGATGACAAATGTCTGCACCGTGTATGAGTAGCTTGTGCACACTTGCGGGCATATAAAACCATGGGTATAGATCAACAAAGATCTCAGCTGTTTCTCTGCAATAAGTCCTGAATTTTTCAATATCTATGGCACATCCTGATGAAATCGTTTGAAGAATAACCGCAAAATGCTTCAGCAGGTCTTTGTCAACATTGGTTATTTCGGCAGATTTCTCATAATCTCTAAAAAACCTTCTGGCTGTGTTTCCGTCGTTTGTGGTTCCAAAGCCTTGCTTCACAAAATCCACAAGTATTCCCATTTGCTGTTTGAATTCTTCTTGTGTCGAATGTTTCTTCGCAGCTTTTAGTTGCTTGTTAGCACCTCGTGCAGTCCACATCTCAAAGTCCATGTTGTAAGATATGTGTAGAATACACTCCATACAACGAATCCACATATGAAGAGTAGAAAGACCATATTTATAAACATCTTCTCGAACAGGTCTTGAAAATACTTCTGACAGCTTGTTCATCTCAGTCGGCTTAGCAAGGCAAATATTGCAGGCAGATGCAGATGAAGTATCCGTTATAATAGTGGCCACTTTTCCGTCGATCATTGTCATATGAAGCTCGTGACTAATCTCTAGCCCTGCCCATTTTGTAGAATCGATGTTTTTTATTTCTTCCTTCAATGCAGCTTCTTCTTGCTTGATGTATTCTGCGGTCTCTTTACAAAACTCGAACTTAATGGGTCTGCAATAATGTGTTGAAGAAGGTGTTGGGTTTTCCCATATGGTGCTATTATTAGAAACTAATTTAAGAGGGACAAGACTTGACATGAAAACCGATGAATCACTGAAGTTTACATCTTCACTCCTTTGCTTGTAGGTACTTTGTGAAGAAGCTCCATCGAAACCCCATTTACTAATTAACTTCAATCCTTCAGTTGACGAATCAATGTGGGTACCGGTAATTTGAAGAATCTTCTGGACTGTTAGATCCAATAGGGTTTGAAGCTTCACTCTGGCTCCTCTCTCAGTAATTTCTAAATCATGTGGATAACATCTCTTTTTAGCTTCAAGGAGTTTGTGATACGATGGTAACACTGGAACTTCACAATCTAACAGCGCTTTCCTTAAACACAAGTATTTCCATTTTGACAGGTTCAGTGATGTATAAAGACCAAGAGCATGATCTTCATCAAAAGTTTTTTCCTATTTTTCTTAAACAATGTGGCTTGAACGACAGCAACACTATCAGGGTTCTTCGTTACATGGTCTATAACACAAGCTAAGTCATTCTTCTTGTCGATCCTAAGTCTTTCGACTAATGCAAAAGTAAGTTCTTCCGGCGAATAGTCCAAAAGAGACTCTGAACGTCTTTTCTTCTGTTTGTTGCTGAGGTCAACAAAAGGCTTCCTAATCTGAACTTCGGTAGATGTGCCCACAGCCGTTGTACTAGATGTCGACGAAATCACAGCTGCTGTAGTATCGATGTCAACTGAAGTATTTTCTGACGATATGTTTTCGATAACTTCATCTTGGGCTTGAAAAATCTCGGATAAATTAACAGTAGTGCAATTTGGCCAACTAATATTTGATTGTAACCACGCAGCATGTCTATTCATGAAAGTTTTTTGATTTCTAGAAGCACTTGCCCATCTGCGACTGATATTACTGATGTAGTTCTTCAAAAAGGTTTTGATTATTTCTAAATCTTCTGAACATGTCTCAACTGGGATATGTTGAATAATAGCTTCATAGAGTCTTGCCCAATTTTTCATGTCTCCTTCAACACGGAGGAACATAAAGATGTCCAAGTTTGTTACAAATGCAGCCATAACGAAACTCACTAAACTTTCACACAGCACGGATAATTAGATATGTTGCTTCCTCAAGGGTTGAGTAACAAGTGCCTTTAATTGTTTCATGCACCGATATAAATAACAAACACACGCGCGCAAGTAGTGACTGACAAAATTAGTACCCCACTTCTTAAACAGCCAATCAGCGTCGTCGATATCTCCGGTGGTGGGGGTAAATGATTCCTTTATCACAGGAGTCGTTTCAGTCAGTTACAAATAGACAACGAATCAGCACGTGTCTTTTATTGCTATTTTTTATTAAAATAAATTAAACAAATACTTGCAAAATGCTTGAATGCGTATGTTTTAATTCTTATATAATTAAAAAATGATATTTTAAATTCAGCATAATTGAAAAACTCGATAATAATTAGAAAAAAATCGCAATTAAAATTTTAAACTTTGAAGCATCGTAGGCGTCAAGGCCGCAGGGATACGCAAACAATTTATATGTCGTCGTGTTAAGGACAATAAGTGTTTACCAGAATATAAGGTTTGCTTGCTATACTTTGATACTGAACGGAGAAAAAAAATAAAATAGATTTTCTCCCATACATTTTTATTTTCAATATTTTTTTTTGACGTGAAGGAGCAGTTTTTTTGAAAAGTTGTAGTAATAAGTATTAATCAGCGTTAAATTTCCTATACGAAACAATTTTTTGTTAAGTTAAATATGCATTTTCGATTCTATGTCCACCTTTTTGTAAATCCGGACCACTGTGCGTCGGCTCGTCCACGCCCCGGCCCCATCCCTAACGGATTTAACCATCTCGGGTCGGCACTTCCGTCAGGTGGCCCGTGTTGCTCTACGTCTCGGCAGCATCATCAGCATTTAACATAGTAATAAAAGTAACCTAGGTTAAAATACCCTTAAATATTAATAAACTAATACTCAATCTATTAAGAACTCAATCAACTAGTTGAGTTTGGCAATGCCAAACTCAACTAGTTGATTGAGTTCTTAAAAAATATATATTGGGAATACTACATGCCAAATTGGCATGTATTCCCAATATATATTTTTTCAAATTGCAACATTAGTATCGTTTTCGAAAGTTGACGTGAGTGGGAGTGACGTGACATTTTGGCAATACTGTCACTTGAGTTTTGACAGAATGAAAGTTATCTGTTGATGCGTGTACTTGGAATTAAATAGTAATAACATTTATTCAATTAGGATAAACGATAAAGCATCATGATTGAGGACGATAATAAAACTGTTTGGTGCGGCAATTTACCTGAACAGGCTAGCGAGGAAATACTTTACGAGCTGTTCTTGCAGGTTTGTGTGCAGCTTCAGTTATCAGTGCACTAACGCTTTACGAATTTCTCAATAATTAATCATTCATAATATTTACGTTTACAGGCGGGGCCATTGGAGAAAGTTAGGATACCGAGGGATCGAGACGGACGCCAAAAGAACTTTGCTTTTATCACGTACTGTCATGAAGTTTCTGTGCCTTACGCGTTAAACCTATTTCGAGGTACCACCCTATATCATAGAACATTAACATTACAAAGTCGAGGACGAATGGTGACCCTACCGCCGCCAATTAGATGTTACGGACTGGAACCACCAATAGAGTTTCCTCAACAAACAATTATTTCTAAACAGTTTGCTGACATGACGGAGCATTTACAAGAAGATGACTTCAATGCTGTCAATATGATGCGGCCACCACCTGACCCTAATGACAGACTGGTCATGGCCAGTTTACAGGGCAACTGGTCTCATCGGCACCACCCTTACAGGTCTAAAGACAAGGGACATAGAGATGACTACAGACCTAGAGATGCTCACAATGACAACTATAATAGAAACAAAGATAATAGGCATAAACACTCTGGAAATTGGAGGGAAAGGAGGAATCATAAGAAATCAAGCTACCACAGGTAGACGTCTATTGTTGAGGAGAAACATTGTACATACTCAACATAAACTAGTAATTTTGCTAGAGAAATGTAATTATATTTTATAAGGATGGTACATAATAGTAATATTTGAAAGACTTACTAGCAAATAATTGTATTAATAACAAAATACAGCCACAGTACAAGTACTAGCCATTTTCTAATTACTGTTAACTACTACTGTTAACTAATCACTCTATTGTTATGAAACTGATAAAAGAATAAAAAGAAAATATTAACAAATATTTTGCAAAAAGACTTCATTAAATATATTTTTGTTGGTTGCTGTTTAAAACATACCTTTTCTTAGCATAATAATGTCAATAAGGTTGCTGTTTAATTAGAATTTTGTCTATTTATCAAAAATAGTAACAACAAACAGCTAGTAATTTAAAGACACTTATTTCTATGTAATATGATTATATATACCTATATAAAAAGATGTACCAAAGTTTTATATGGTTTTATGATTCATTTTGCTTAGTTCAGATTGTCGCAGAAGAGTAACGATTTAGCTTAACATTTTTGAAGATAAGTGACAAACAACATATTTTTACAGTTGTTAGGCATTTGTCTAATAAACTTTATTAAAACAACTAAATGTGTAATATTTCTATACTATCGAAAGCTCTAGGAAAATGAGTTGCACAGAAGAATTCCTTTGTCAAATCTTACAAAAAAGTCAACTCATTCAAAAACTACAAAGTGCAATGTTCTATAATGATGTTTAATATTGCCACTAACTAGGTAAGAATTTTCCGACGGCCGAAATTGCCCAGCCCGGCTCTACCACTATAGTTGCAATATTGCAAGAAAAGAATCTAGCTAAACCGCTAATTGAATCCGGGTACAGGGGTAGGGCCTGCCAGGGTTACGGAATTTGTTCAAAAGAGATACCGCAGCCCTGGAACACAAAGGGCATTAGAAGGAACACGGATGGGTTTTAATCGGTAAAAGTCTGACACTCCCGCTCCGCCCAGAGCGGAAAGAGTCATTTGACGATTTCGAATCCTAAAAATAAATGTGTAGGGCACGGACCGGAAGAGACTCGGCCCGGCGGCGGGCGGGCTCTTGTAGCATGATACACAAGAGGCGAAATATGCACTAGACAGATCCTAAGATATATCAGTGTCAGCAGACGCGGACTCAAGCGGTTAGCGATTAAGCTCTAATTCCTTTACTTTTACCTAACTTTTTTTCTAGACATGTGTTTGCAACAAAAATAAATATTTAACTATAAACTTTAATTTTACTTATCCACAATATTAGTTTTATCCGCGCAATATTTTACAAGCTTTGCATGATAGCAAAAGGTTTTTATATTTATTTACCTAGAACTCGCGACAGTAGGAAGTAGGTAGGTACCTGCATAAGTTCAAGGACTAACCAAGGTAATTAACAAATGGCGTTTCCGTTAGCCCAATAGAAAGTTAATGCCATTTAAAATTCGAAGGACAGTGGAATATTACAACGTTGTATTGAAGACTAATAACTATTTATGGTAGTTACGGTATATACGTATTTTAAAACTAACTGCCCCGTTTTTTCGTGGCCACAACCACGACTGCTGAGCGTGGGGTATTGAAGGGTTCGATTTCCAAGTCAGGCAAAAACTGATATTGGGTTTTTTAATAACACTGTTCGATACTATACGGACAGGAAAACCCCTGTGTTTGCGTGTTTTTTGGACTTATCAAAAGCCTTCGATTTGGTGTCCTATGGTGTTTTGTGGAAGAAGATGTATGATGAGACAACGCTTCCAGGTGAGTTGATTGAGCTATTTAAGTTTTGGTACGGCCATCAAACCAATATGGTGAGGTGGGCAGGCGCGCTATCCGATCCGTACGGGCTGGAGTGTGGGGTGAGGCAGGGCGGCCTGACCTCACCGAAGCTCTTCTGTCTGTATGTGGATCGGCTGATTCGTGAGCTCAGCAGCACTATGGTAGGTTGTTCAATTGACGGAACATTTGTCAACAACATAAGTTATGCCGATGACATGGTGCTGCTGGCCCCATCGATCAGCGCCCTCAGGACGCTGTTGTCGGTTTGTGAGCAATATGCGGAGGCCCAGGGCCTTCGGTATAATGCAAGGAAGAGCGAGTGTCTGATGTTCAATGCAGGCACTAAAAGCTATGATGTACCACCCATTACACTAGGGGGGACCGCTCTAGAGTGGGTCACTTCTTTCAAGTATCTGGGGCACTGGGTCACTTCTACGCAGACCGATAATAGTGACATTGAGAGGGAACGTAGGGCGCTGTCAGTCAGGAGCAATATGTTGATCCGTAGGTTTGCAAAATGTTCAAATGACGTTAAGGCGACTCTGTTCAGGGCATACTGCCAATCTTTTTACACTTGCAGCCTATGGGTCGACTACACGCAGAGGGCTTACAGCGCCTTACGAGTCCAGTATAATAACGCATACAGGGCACTGTTGAGGCTGCCTCGACACTGCAGTGCATCAGGGATGTTCGCTGTGGCACGTATAGATGACTTCTATGCAATCATACGAAAGCGTGTCGCTTCCCTGATGTGGCGGGTGCGGGGCAGCGCCAACAGTCTCTTGATGACTGTGGCGGATAGGACTGATGGCCTCATATTAAAACACTGGACAAGCACCCAAGTGTTGCCTACAAACCGTGCCCAGAAATAATGTGTGTCGTTTAGTTGTTGCTGTGTGTCATTATTATTATTTTTATTCTGACATTTATTATTATTTATTAACATTATTGTTTTCTGACATGTGTATTAAAATTTGTAAATGTGTGAAATTATGTACTAACAATAGACTGTAAGTGTTTATGTTCTTACTAACCATATGGATTGTACTGATCTGGCAAATAAATCATTATTATTATTATTAATAAGAAAATTCTCAGTAGCAGCCCGGAGTTTGGAAGTTGTTGGTGCGATACTTCCGTGCCTCGGAAAGCACGTAAAGCCATTGATTTTGTGCCTGATCTCTCCCTAATCGTGTCGCATTGCCTTTCCATCGGACTATGAGATGAGCACAGCTATGAGAGTAAAGGAAGAGGGAGTGCATCTGTTAAATGCTCTGGAAGACTCTTTCGTTTGTCTACTCGTACCTACGTAGGTCTACTTAGTGATCGATGTCTTCTATGAATATTTAAAACAAGGGTCAAGTGGAGAAGGTTAGTGTCTAGAACAGTAGTTCTTAACCTTTTAGTGTTTGGCGGTAGTTTTCATTATTCGCATGATTGTTCTCTAACAACAAATAAAACACGTATAAAATTATCTGAAACCAGAGACACTTGCAAGAGATACCTACATTAATAATTGTACTCTTAGTGCAACTTTTGTTGAACCGTTTGTATTTGATAATTTATTATGATGACGCGCGGTTCATTTCTGGTGATTTCAGGGACCACTGGTCATGAACCAATCTAATTAGCTAAAATATTTAGCATCTACTTAGGGTATCTGTATCTTACCTACATTGCCTACCAAGGTACCTACTGCCAAATAAAACATCGCTTAGACCAGAATATTTATTTCCTAATAAAAGTTTATAAATTAATTGTCAATATAATAAAGTTCGCTCCATTGGAGGATAACAATTCAACTTCATTTAGTTAACACATAGTCGTACAGTACCTATTTGATTAATTTTACTACAAAAATACCTTTCGCATAGTTCAGTCATAGTTTCACAATGTCACTTAGGTAGCCGCTTTCCATTGGTGTGCGACTTTTGGGAGGAACTCATCATGTCGGGAGACCGAAGCTATGACCGGTTCAGCCTATCGGTAACGTAACTTGTCGACATACTTTTCGATGGCGCGATATCGTGACGGTGGCATTGCTTCCTTGAGCATCTGTTTAAAGCGCACATCCTCCCCGAGTGCGAGGCACAGCTGGCGCGCATGTTGCCGCGTGTCTGCGTTGGCATCCGCCAGGAGCTCGCCCGCCGCGCGCAGAAGGTTTGTACGCACCTCGCCGGGCAGCGCCAGCGCGTGCGACGCCCCGCCGTGCCGCACCAGCCGCGCCAGCGCCGCCGCGGCCGCCGCGCGCACCGGGCCTGCGCGATGCGCGGCGCCACGCTTCGACAACGCCACCACTGCACGCACTTCGCTGCCACCGCAAGCGACCTTCACCAGCGCATTTGCCGCGTCTGCGCGCAGGAACCGGTTGACATCGGCACAGCGCTCCAGCAGCGCACTGACTGCTTCCTCGACCTCAGGGTCAAGAGCGCGACCGCGATGCTCAAATAGCGCGCCCAGCGTGCAGCACGCCGCCCGTGCGACTCGGGATCGCAGCGAACGCACGTGTGTAGCAGCGGAGCGAGTTGCCGCACGCCAGCTGACAGCAGGGGCGCGCGCAGCTGGGTCCGCCGCCAGCCTTTCTGTCTCCACGAGTCCGCTGACGATAACCTCCCAATCCTCATGTCGTGCTGGTACTATACACTCAGCCAGGGCAGTGCGCACGTCACGTTCGCTGGGTCGCGGCTGCTCGATGTACGCGTCGCTGGCAGGCTCCGGCGTAGGGACTGCGCTCCGGGCGGGCGATGGGGCGCTGCTTCTTGGTGGCGTAGGTGAGGGACGCGCGCTGCTTCTAGGTGGTGTAGGTGAGCGACGCGCGCTCGCTATCGTTCGCACCGGCGACACCTCAACAACGGTACTCGCACGGGATTCCAGAGACTCATGCCCAATGGAGGCCCCTGCACTCCCTGGCGGCTGAGGTAGCGGGGTCTCAACTACTAGTTGTGACCGTCCACTGATCGGTGAGGGATTAGATCTCTCGGAGTAGTCCTCTATGCGGATGGAGGGTGAACGTGGCGGAGATGGCGTTAAATCATGAACCTCGTCCGGTCCTGTGTTGTCTTCGGTGGTAGCACCTATTATTAGCCTCTCATCAGATCTGTCCTTCGATGCGGATGCTTTTTTACTGATTTCTCCGTCCTCATAGCTGGTGAGCGCGCTCGAGTCCCTGAGAACAGAAATAAGTATAATAGCGTCACGGCAACTGTTTGTTTGTTTACATGCGGGCCGACAGCGCGTCGGGACGGGGGTGGGAAATTACCGCGTGTGCGGGGGTAGGTCAGCAACGAGGTCTAGCGCGAGGGCGGCGGGTGCGGGCTGTACGGCGGTGGCGGGCCGGGGGCAGCAGCAGCGCAACATGGCGCGCGCTTGCCGCCGCGGCGCCTCCGCGACTGACGCCGACACCGTGGTATAGGTGTACACCCGCCGGCCGCGATCAATTGGCCCTGTGTTGATGAACTCTACACTCTACCTGCATATTATGCATATTAGCCCTCCTTCACGGAATTCGTAGCGGTCGACCGGTTGGTATAAGAGTCATTAGTCACTGACTCAAAGCTCATGATGTTATTTAGGTACCTATTAGGTACAAAATGAGTAAGACTTATTCAGATCAGATTCTTCAAGTTTTTTAGTTTTTTACTTAGGTACGAGTAGGTTCAGTCAGTATCGATCCTATATTTATTATTATTATACATAGGTATTAATACCTATATTATACATATAAAAATATACATAATAAAGAATACGCATTTCAGAAAATCTTATCGCAGAAGTTGGGTGTAAGTACCTACTAGAAGGTTTTTTTTACTTTTCAATATTGTTTCAGGTTTATGAAGTCGGCGAGGCAGTTGTGTAGGTAATTGCTCCATAATTTTCTTAATTATTAATAGACGTTAAAGGACTGTTACGTGGTGTTTGCTGAACACGAAAGTGGAACGATCTAACGATAAGGAAAATGGGTCGTCTCGTCAGTGGTTCATAAACGCTCTGAATGAAAGTGGGCCAATAATTTAACTTACAAAATGTAGGTTAGTGGTGGCACGCTATTACAGCCATTACTCTTTGTACTGAGGGCAGTACCTCAGACCCCAACGTAAGTCACACGCCGGCCCTGTGGGCTATATGTATAGCTCACAGGGCCAACGTGTGATTACTAACTGATGGGTATACCTAACTACAAAGGTACCTACCTACCTAGGCTCCTAACTATAGTTACCCATCACAGTTGAAGGGTTGATTAGAGTACCTCGCTAGCTTTTAGGAATTAAATATTAAGCATAGGCATTAAATTTGCCCTATTCGATAAATTGAAGGTCCCTATCGATGTTAAGTGGAATTTAAATGCCAGCCAAGTAGGAATGATTAGATATTAATATTTCGCCTAAGGGATCTATTAAATATTTACCAGTGGTGTTATGGATAAGAAATACCGGACCTGGATATGGATACGGATATAATATAATCCCTATCGGATTATCCGAAACAATTTCATATCTGTATCGATCTTCAGTGTGTCGCACAAAGGGTGCATTCGAACTATCGTGTGTCGCGGTACAGATCTGTCGCACTAGCGTGCATCGCAAAACCATTCTGTCGAACTCACGTAGTGCACTCCTGCGCGTTTATGATTTGAGATAATAAGCGATCAAAATAACTATCTTAGGCAGGTATTTATGGTACCTAGCTAAATAAGTAGGTACTCAAGATAATATTTGGCAACAAGTGAACTACTTGCGAAAACCTTTAATTCCTAACTTCAAGTAGGTACCTAGCTCTACGATCTTGTCGATTGCGTCGCGTCATGATAACGGCGTTGCCACGCGACAGCACTATTCACACCCCAAACTTTACCAGAATTACTTTGTTCTTGAAACACAAGTATCATAAGTTAAATTGTTCGACGGTTGACATTTTCCTCGAGGTCGAATGATTTGTTTTCTTGAAAGCGTTACGAAGTAGGTACGAACACGAGTTTACGAGTGTTTTGTCCCATTACCTAGGATATCGATTGTTAGTCAGACTTTGAAATAGGGGTGAGTGACTTCACTGTAATTGGCGCTTGTAATCGGCGGGTAGATTTACATAGATAATATCGCGCGGTACAGTAGCGGTCAGCTGGTAGCCACATACTGGTGATATTAATCGAAATTGGAGCACGAATTAACCCCGTGATTATATTGAAGATTAGACCCCAATCACTTCTGTTCAAGGTTTACCTGATTTCATGTGGTCAGAACGGTTTCAGGAATTAGAACAGTTATAAAACTGTGACTGTATTATGTGTAGTAGTAATTCCGAGAAGTAGACATTCCAAGGTCTTAATTTAATTTAGGACGGTGAGGTAATTAAATACACTGCGAAGTGCCCCAAATGGCGTAGTCGTGACATGCTCGATTTTTTCTGCAATAGGTACGCTAAAAAGTTCATAAATGATGCAGGGGCGAATCTTTATAGTCACTTACGGGCTTTTTGGGCTTTTTTTTAGGGTTGCAACCTAGAGATCCGTGAATAAAGAGGTCCCCAGCCCTTACTGTAGATAACGGACAAATTAACAAAAAATAATCGAAGATTTTTTATTCACCGATATTTATAGGAACCTTGTTACTTGAACTATAGAGAATTTGCAAGACGAACACTTAAAGAAATACCTATAAAAACCACCGAGAATCGACAGAAACTAGAAATTCTAGGTGACATAATGGCAATTACCTAGTTTGATTATTTAGGAAGCCGCCCAGTATTGTTACCCTTATAATTTATTAAAAGGAAGTAAGAAGTTTTCCTGAATCTACGCACACTACTGTAGCACTGATACTGCATGGTAGTCATGGTACCTGCACCTACACTATGATTAGATACCTAGGTACTGATTTAATAAATAGCACTGGATAGCAAATAGCACTGTCTGCGTCTGTCAGGTGCTGTAGTTCCCATGGCAAGGTTAAACTAATTAGCCGGACCTAGCAATTGACATAGGGTAGCTTATATTTCTTGAATTCATAATAATCTGCTACCTACTGTAATCTGCATAATAAATAGGAAAATGTTGCTGTTTATTTTAAATAATAAAGCAGAGAAGGCACGAGTATTGATTACCACGCTTGCTCAAGGCGGATTGGAAATTTCAGACTTACATTAAGTCCAGGTTTCCTCACGATGTTTTTCTTCAACGATTTCAATGAAGAAAAATGAAATGAAATGAACACGGTAGCTACTTCTCTAGTATCAACCCTCATGCATTAAAGGCGGGCGCCGTATCCTGTGGGCCATAAAGGGTATGGATATGTGAGGTTTTTTTAATTTTTCTTTAGAAGCCCTAAACTTGGAAAGCCAAATTCCATAGCAGGAGTGCCAACTTTCAAAGATGAAGAGATAGAACTTCCAGGCTTCCAGGGATGAATTTTGGGAAAAGACGCACATAAATAATGGCCTACTATTCACTGACGATTGCTTTCGCATGAATATGGTAGGGAACGAAGAAGTTTACTGCCTGTTTCTATTTAATAGGTTCTAAATAATTAATGTTAAAAGTAAAATTAGTTTCACATTCCGATCGAATAAGTTCAAGCAGGTAGGGTCCTATGTATACCTATGTATAACTACTCATTTAATTATTCAACGATCAGAACAACGTAAATTTAATTTATAACTTAATTCTTTCTCTCTTGGGTTCATCAACTTGGAAGCTGTTTTTGTAGTGTCAAGAAACCTTAATACAAGTTCAAATCACTTTTCATTTTTTCACGACTGCTTGCTTAAATAATTGATAAGATGGTCGCTATATTAAAAAGCAGAATAGTCAACAAACTGGGCCTTGATTTGCCATGTTCGTTATCGGACGGATTAGGAGTTAGTTTGGAGTAACTATGCTGGACGGGTTAGAAGTTATCTTTGGAGTTATGTTATATAAAACGTATGATTTTTTTATATTCAGTAGACTGGCTGTCACCACAGTTCACCACACTACGTCTACCACACAAGCAATAGATGAAGCTGCACACACACAAAAGAATATGAGAACTGACATGGTCGAGACAGCGACATAACAGGAGAGGGAGCAGGCCCGATGACTATACGTAGTCTCCGAGGATCGAGGATATTACGCTGCCGACAACTGCCTGCCTCCGAGATATTAGAGATCTTCAGATATTTTTTTGACAGAAGTATCCAATATCTGAGGCAATCGAATGCAGAACCTCATAAGCTCCTAAGTCACCAAGAAAAATGGAGATCCTTCTCCAACTCCTAAAATTATATGTATGGAAGATAAAATAACACTTACCTGTCGCTTAGAGGAATCGGTGACAGCGGCTGGAATGGAATGTAGTCCCTGCCTGGCTGCGACACACCTATGGAGCAAAGTAATGAGCTTTATGTACATTTTTAAATGGCCTATTATAGTCTCTTGATGCTCAAGTGGGTTCCCATCTCGTATATCTACACTAAAACTTATGTGTTTCTACAAAACATAAAAGACTGCGTAACTTTTCTCCTTTCTTATCTTACCAGGCAGGGGTGCGGAGTCAGGCAGAGGCCTCAGTCTTCTGGGAGGGGGCGGCGCTGCAGGGGGAGGGGTAGACCTGGCGCGACGACGCACTGGCACTGGCAACTGCGAGCTTCTGCACCAAAGGACCAAAGTTGAAGACAGAGCCAAAAAGGAAAGGTATTTCTACTACTATATTATTATCATCACAAAAATACTTGAAGAACTAACCTGTTGATGTGGCAAGGCCTGATGTTCTCTATAGGTCTACTCAGCCTTTCCCGCAACTGAAAAGAAAAATGAGTCATAGTCGCAGTTTCTGTAGGTAACTAATGGCACACCGAATTTCAGGAAAACTAGGTAGGGTTCTATAACAGCTGTCCACCATTGTCTACCCGGATACCTACTGACTGCATTATTGTAAGAGAAGAGAGACATACATATATTAGTATTACATAGGGCACATGTGATATTCCAGCTTTAAGTCTCGAGATTGGCAACGCGACTGCGTGAACTTTGGTATTGCAAATGTTTACAGGCGGCGGTTACCATGCAGTACCTACCACTTAACATAAGATGGGCCGTCAACTTGTTTGCCATCTTACTTAGCCTTAAAACTAAGTACATTTCTAGATGTTTGCTGCTATAGTACAAGCCAGGTTCATAAAGAGTTTCTAAACATTTCTACTTACCTTATTACAAAACACGTCAGCTCGGGCAGTGCCAGCAAGTCTTCTCCTCACGGCTGACAGCACGGCAGCCGGGCCTGCCGCCCTCGCCAGGCACAGCGTGGCTCGCAGCTGAGCGCTTTGGATCACGTCTTTATCACCGCCCACCTAACACAGCAGAGAAGGGAGGTTCATAATATTTAGGACATGTTGGCTCTATTTTACCTTGAACCATTTTTGGAAAAGTTCCGCTTCAATAGTTGGGCGGATATCCATTACGTTGTTGTATAGAATAGAATTATTTATTTGTTCATTTAGTATAGGTTTTACAACAAAACTTAGTTATACTACATACCTACTTTATAAAGGTCCTAATGACATAACATAACATCACGCCTGTAATATCCGAAGGGTTAGGCAGAGGTATACCCACTGGTACACTCACATTTCGCCAGTTATGTTTAAGACCCTTAAGTACCTATATGTAATAGGGAGCGAGCCTATTACCATCAACAGGGCACAAATCTAGACTCCGAGACTGCTACTAAGAAATTCCTATGAATAAACCCAATAAAACATTGCCCAACATGGGAATCGCACCCAAGACCTCATGCTCAGCAGTCGCGCTTGGCGACCACTAGACCAACGAGGCAGTCCGTCAGTTAGTCAGTTTATTTGTTCATTTGGTTTTATAACAAAACTTAATTATACTACTGTATACTTTACATAAAGGTCCTAATGACATAACATCACGCCTATAATCCCCGAAGTGTTTGGCAAAGGTGCGAGCCATATTAATTAATAGTTCCTACGACTATACGGAGGCTGAAACGGATCCTGAGATGGTACATCCGTAGATTCTAAACTTAAAAGCTGAATACCGGTAAGTAGTTTTAATTGTACAACGTCCAATATTCGCCTCAAAAATAAGTCTGCTCTACTTACGCCAATCATAGTCGGATCAAAAATGAGGTCGACGATGTGATGCAGCGCGAGTCGTTGCAGCAACGCGTGCGGCAAGGCTGCAGGAAGCGGTTCTCGTGCCATGCGAGAGATCAAGGCGGGCAGGAGCTGCCGTGCGCAGTCACTGCTTGCACCCCGCACTAGGGCGCACACGGCGCCTTCTGCCGGGGCTCTTGCGGCTGCTACCTGTACCACAGACGAAAAAAAATTTCAGCCCAAAATGAACTTTATTGCAACACAAAACAGTTGCTTCGTATGCAGTCAGTAAAACAGTAAAAAAAAAAACAATTGTTTATTTTTTTTTAAACGAGTCCTTGTTGCCTAAATTAAAAAAGTAAATAAATAAACACATCTTTGACTCTTTTTAATTATAGTATAATTATTTGTTTCTTTTTAATTTCCCCGAGCTTTCTTTTGATAAACTTTCAAAATTCAGTCCTACTTACCTACTGGCATAAAAATGCTGACTGCAGAAGTCAATAATAGGTAGGGTTTAAGTAGGTAGGTATATGAGTAGATGAATAGGTAAAATAGGTTGCTCGTAGTGTTACTGCTATGTGGGTTTGTACTTATTTGTAAATTTCTAAAAGTCTAGACTTTAAAATCGGTGCCGGTGTATTTATAATGACTGTCTGCATAATAACATAATACGCGATACAGGTAAACTAGTTACTTTTATCAGCCACTCGACACGCGACGCGAATAGGGTACGTCTCCATCAAATTAATAAATAATAAATATTTTATAATACCTAAATAAATAAATATATTTTTTTATATATAAATGTATTATAATTATACCTATATCTTCTATATAAATAAAAATTATAGCTAAATGTGTTTGCTAAGCGCAAATCTCGGGACCCGCTGCGCCCTGATCCGATTCGACTGATTATTTCTGTGCGACTAGGATTTTTTTTTTAAGAAAATTATTAGAAAATGCACCGAATAAGTTGATAATATCCATGCGTGCGAATCCGAGGCGGCTCGCTAACACATAAATAAATATTTATAATTTAATTAACTACAATAACAGTTGTGGACGAGTCGTTGAAACCGCTGTAAAATGGCTACCTATCTGTCGGCTGTTGTCATACAAACAGTAGGCAAACGACCTTCCAAAAATAATCTAAGTACGTACCTACCTCACCTACTTTCGGTATTTTGCCTTTTCAAAGTCATAAGTTATCAACCTTTCTAAAAGTAGTTTGAAACTTTTCAATTATTCAACCTCATGAGCTTTAATTGTTGTGGGTGGTTGACTCTTTACTTCTAGCTCTAGAAAGCACTTTACAAGCTACAGTCATGTTCGTGAACGGGCGCTGTCAGTTAGGATTGGTCATCTCTTATCTGCCATGGCTCTTTACATCTTTATTATCAACCTTTTTTTTTGTTTTTTTTTTTTTTTACATTCACCTACATTGTTTTCACAGATGGAAGTTAAAACCTAATTAAGATTATGAATTTATAACTACTCGACTCTCTACTTTTTGTACCTAGTTTTTTTTTTATTTTTTTTTTAATTTTTTATATTTTTTTAAACCTAATATTTTTCATAATTAATATATACAATATTTACAAGCTTAATAATAAAATTAAATAAAAAACAACCAGAATATAAAAAAAGAGAAACTAAAATTAAATGGCATCAAAAAATTCATCCGCATCGCTGTCTACTGGAAATGTGCCCAAAAGACTGGCCGCATTGCCACGTTGAATGGCAATGCTTAACCTCTGGTATTTATATTTTTCATTTTCATTTCTTATTGAAAAGAGTGTCCGTGGAGTTTCCTGTTTGTTTTTCTATAGACCATTGCACCTACGTTTTAGAACGAACAACTGGCTTTAACTTTCTTACTAACTCTCTGACTCCTTGACAATACAAAAGTGCCTGTAAATGGTTTAACTGAAAAATGCTTTGACTTTGTAGGTACCTATACCTTCTTAAAGATCCTTGTGAAGAAGCTCCAATCTCTGGTCTCTCTGATAGGTATTGTAAATATTTACAGTCCTCGTCTGTGCAATGACGTACCGGTGTCTCAATAACCAATCGAAGCAGTTTACGCGTGCTTTGAAATTTGAAAATTCTCTTTCGAGAAACCGAACCGATTTACCATTAGGTGGTCCAACTGCCAGAAATATTATTTGCACGAGTTAACAGTTCGCACAATCCTTTAGCCTTCCCCCATGTTTGGTATACTTTTACATACATTATGAATTATCATAACTATTTGTTTTAGTTTATCGTGTTAGCGATTTTCATTGAAGGTGACTCACAAATGGAGTGCCAACAAATGCCAATGCGGGCTAGCAGGTTTACCCTAACTAGGGCTACCATACGTTCGGGTTTCCCCGGATTTTTCCTAGTATATAGCGTCCGGGAGTAGTCCGGAAGGCCTTGTCAAAAAGAGACCTTTTATTATCAGGGGTATGCCCTAACCCTAACCTATTCAATTTTCCATGCCCTAGGTCGGCAGTAGGTACCTAAACTTTTAAGGTCCAAAAAAACAAAATACTCCCTTTTATTTTAAAGAACCCCATATCAAAATAATTATCAAGGAAAGACTTTAAAAATCGTCGTTTAAAAGGTGTGTGTTACTGATTCGGGGTGTTTATCACTAGAATCTAGATATCTACCTCATCGCTGAGGGCCCACATGTGTTGCACGAGGGAGAGTGCGGCTGGCTCCACCTTCCTCACGCTGCTGGTTTCCAGTAACGTGCTGTGGAGCTGGTCTGCTGCCCGCACCGCCGCTATCCAGTTCTCCTAATACGTGAATATGAAGATTTCAAAAACATGTGAACCACCTGATCAAACATGTCCCAAATCAACCGGGCATAAATCCAGGCTCTGGGCTGCTACTGCAATATTCCTTATGGAAAACTCCTTCACCCGGTCTAGGAATCGAACTCAAGACCCGTAGGCAGTTTTGACTACTATTCGCACAAAGGTACGTCTATATAATTATCACATGTCTATGTAGTAGGTATTAGGCTTTTTATAATAAACCTACCTACCACTACTTAGTTTCCACAGAAATACTAATGGACATTAACGATTTATTTCATACCATTAAAATTGTCAGTCTACATGTGGGGTATCATTATTCATTCAAATTCGACTTTGTAAACTGCGAAATATCGGTTGTATATTTAACTAAAGTTTATTTTCCGCTAAGGAAGTACTTATAGATATTACCTGTGATTAAACGTATAGAAGCAAAAATTCACAAAAATCTCGGAAATGTATGATTTTTTCGATTCGAAAATTCATTCCACAATAAGCGAACATCTAAAGTTTGGATAAACATGTAAAACATGCGAATAAAATTATCCAATCCTTGCTCATAGGTTCTTGTATGACCTCTAACTAAGATTCGATGCGACAACATTCTGTACAACGTCTTCTATAGTGTTACAGTAGGTAATGAAGTCTTTGACGCTAAACATTCCATACCGTATTATGCAGCTGATCGGATACATGTTGAGGCACTACCCCCAATTCTTCCCAGTCGTAGTGAGCACGCAGTGGAGTCGGAGTGCGCGGGGTTAAGATGTCGGTCTCCTTCGGCGGTGACGACGCCAGAAGACTTAACACAAACCTAAATGTTCAAAAATGGCAATAAGACATCTGTAAAACCATAACCTAGCACTTTATCAATGATTACCCTAGCTAGGTGGGTTTAGGACTTACCCATCACGCTCCAACTCTACCCTAGTTTGATGACGACGTGGTGACACTGATGGACTGCGCTGCAAGTTATGCAGAACCTCCACCTCCTTATGAGGCTCTGCAGGGCTGCGAGGACTCCGCACAGACTTCTCAGGAGATCGGACTTCTGCCAGCGATAACGCTAACCCTGACATTTCTGGCACTTTACCTTCTTCTTCTACGTCGTTCTTTGATTTAAAGTAGTCATACAACTCGCTCAAAGACTTCGATTTTACTTTTACCCCGTTGTATTTAGCTTCGTACGTCGGCTTCTGCACCTTATTATGTATGACTGGTAGAGGTATACCACTTTTTTTCCCTTGCTTGTTTAGTGACTCTCTTTCTAATGCCTCCCGCTTTATTTCATTCATTCTACTAACTATGCCAGGCGTTACAGGTGCCATTATTTCTTGATAGTTGTCTTTTCTCAACTTTCTCTCATGAATGTTATCATCTTCACTTGTTAACAAGTTATCGCTGTCTGGGGTCCTTATTTTAACACTCTCACCACCAAAACGCACTCTTTTAACCACAACATCCGTGTCCTCGGAGTCACCGTCACTATATTTCAACATGTTCCTGTCTGAGCTGTCATAGTCGTCTTCACTTCCTGTATTCTTATCAGATTCAGTCTCATTCTCTTCTAAAACGGTCATAGTGATCGCAGTATCAGAATCAAATTTTATTTCTGTTTCAATTATAACTTTTGCAAAATTGTTATTGTAAAAAGGCATAGGCCCAAAAGAATCTTCTGAAGATGAATCAGTCGACACCCGAATAGGGCCTGTATGGTTATTATTAAAAACATGATTAATTTTTACTAAAGGTTGATTGTTATTATTTCTATAGACAGTTTTTCTCGGAGCGTAGTAAACATCCATAGAATCTTCATCGTAAGTTTCACACAAATGTCGAAATCTATCCTGAACTTTGGGATCTAATCTAGAAAGATTTATCATGTAATCCCGTGGTCCACAAGCTCGTCTCAGCTTCAGTAGAGATCTCTGAGCGACGTCTCTATGCACCGGATCGTAGAGCTTGTCGCCTAGAACTTGAAATATTGGTAAAAGGTCGAGGTGCGAGTGTCTTCTTTTCAGTATACCCATTAAGGAAGGAATAGATAATATGAGGCCTGTAATAACGTTCACTTTAGTGTCAATATTCGCGGAATGCGGCCTTATGTTGTGGTAGGAACATTTGTCTAAAATTGCTCGCGCCGCACACTCAACATCTTCGCAGTGTGTGCAGAAGACTTTTAGGGCATCCAGCGCTGCTTTCCGGACGTTGGGAGAGTTGTGTCCAAGATTATCGACGACTTGATCGAATGGAAACGACAGCGCATTCCCGGAGAGCGGAAGAAGATCTGCTAGGACACGAAGTGCGTGAAGACGAACTTCCCACTCTGGGTGTGTAAGCCGGTCCCTTATCGCGACGTACAGCAGCTCGACGTCGAGGTCGGGCGGCAGGGCTCGCGCCCGCAGCACACGGTCCCACAGCGGAGCGAGAGGCGGCGGCGGTGTCTCGGGCAGTTGCATGATGTTGGACTGACGGCGAGGGCTCGCGTGCCCAGCCGGGCCGCGTCGCGCCACACAACTGGGTTAATGGTCGGACGGTAAGCCACGCCGCCCCTGACCAATCGATGGAAACACATACCTACGTACGCTATGGGCACACGTACACATTCGCGTTTACGCGAACTTACTTGCAACATAATAATACGGCCCCTAAGCATTAGCATAATAGGTACTAATTTGCGTGAAGTAATAATGAAGTCAAGTGGACAAAACTGTTTATTTCATTTCTTTTAAGTTTACAGACTGTAAATAATAAAATTAATTGCGCTTATCCACTTACCTATTACTTGAAAGTTGAAACTGAAAAGTTGTAAAACTTTTTATTAACTTTTTACTAAAATTACTTATTAGCTTACCAACACAATATGTAGCTACGCAGTGAAATAACACGTGTTTACAATAACATAAGTCTTTGTAATTCTACCCTCATATACAATAGTGCGAGAGGGTAAAATTACGAAGACTTATGTAATTTCAAAAAATGTATAATTTAGGTCAGAAGTAGGTCTTGCGAGGATGTGAGTAAGTTATAACATACTCGTACATAGTGAGGGGGGTACCTTATACAAATTGCCTCGGGTGCCACAACGGCAACGGTTTATTTGCTTTACCTACTTACTGTCACCTAAATACTGATCTAATTATTCGAATTTCTCAGTACCTAACCTACGCGTATATTTAGTTGAAAAAGGGAATCTGATAGCCCCATTATTTTTATGGCTCTGCAAATACAGCCTTTAAATCAATTCATTTGATAAGAATTCAGGTCATTTTGACACCAAGGTTGACCTTGATGTCAAAATGACCTTCGGAAGAACCAAAGGCGGAGACCTTGGGGTGCGTTACAAAACAATGCACAACAACTTGCTAAAAAATCTACTATTAATTTCTTTCGCACCGATTGTGTTTTTCGCCACTACTATGCGTGTGCTGCGAAATACCTAGCATGGTAAGTAATTTCGATTTATTTTATTCGTACAAACTTACGTTTAATAACATACCTCTGTAAATTATAATAACGTCTGTAAATTATACGTACTCTTGTTTTCCATGTATCTTGATTAATGGCTAAGTACCTACATACCTAACTCTGACTACTAATAACGCTGCCCCATCTCAGTTACAGTTGGATCGAACCCAAGACTCAACGCTACGAGCGACTTACTACCCCCGGAACTATGCTACCGGCCTGGAAAGTAAGTGTTCTTAGTAACATGATGAGAGTTAACTCGTATCTAATAGTATAGTACTAACCTTTTTTATTTTTTTGTTGCCGGGGTGGAAAATCCTCATCGATGTCCACCGCCCTGGGGACTAGGTAACCAACCAAATTATAAATATTAAACCTATTTGGTTTATGTTTCATTTGTGTAGTTTTGATGAACTGGTATAATTGCATGAAGAAATATTTGTAAAACCATTTAATAAAATAAAATAAAACTGATTTAGTTTTAAATAACTAATAATTATCATCTTATAGTTTTTTTTTCATAATTTTGTGGCAGGATTCCACCCGTTTCAACTATATCTTTAAAATTCTGTTACGGATCAATTTATTTTAACATTTACCATAATTTTCTATTGTTAAAAAAATGATCGTAATATAATTTAAATAAAATGAATTAATTTAATTTTAACTTTCTAGAAACAAACGCAACGCAGTGTAAAACGGAACGCATTTCGCCGCCCGCCATGTTTATTTTGGAAATGTCATTTTACGTTGGGTTGTGCTGAGGGAATTGTGTTACTGTTGTTTTTTTTTACTAATTAAAAATTGTTTCTTATATTATCCATGAAGTCTATCAAAGAAAACCTTATGAAAATTTTAGTGCACATAATACAAAGGACGTCTTACGTCAGAAATATGCTACCGTGATGGCATTTTTAGTGTGAGTGCGGATCAAAGATAATGCCGACAAGATGAAGGTTTTATCGCTGTTATTTATGATTACGACGAGCTGCGGCGTCTGTGTGATCCTCGCTCAAAGCGATAACTGTACTAGAACTAACAGTCGTGGTGATTATAAACTATGTGTTCGCAAGCTCTCGGATACTTTGTCAAGTAAATTTAGTGAAATTGTCGTCAAAGAACTGGGCAGCGAGTACACGGCGCGCTTCGAAATCCGGACCGCTTATAAAGTGAGCCGTTACCAATCGTCTGACAATGATGTGTTGACCAGTATCGCTGACAAACTGAGCTACAAGCTATCATCAGCCACAAACATACTTCGCGACATGAACAACCTTATAAGCGACAACAGTACTCCGTCCTTCACACATCCTTGCCCGTTCAACTCTATTCGTAAGTCTGTGTTTATAAAAAGTTCCAATGTATACGACAGTCTGCCTTCACAGGATCCTAAAAATAATATGCTGGGTCGCTTTAAGGATTTAAAAGTTAAGAGACAGTACTTCCTATCGCACATGGATTATGCCACAGATAGGGATTGTGCAACAATGCCCCACTCTAATTTAAGATACCTCTATCATAAGATTGTGCATCCTGAACCAAAATTGGTGGTGTTTATAATTGATAATAATATGAAAGAAGATTCATTACAACACGCTGTGCATGTTGCTAAAGAAACTGTGTATGCTCTTGAAGACTCTGACATGATAGCTCTAAAGATGACGAACATGACAGAATTCCTTAAATTTGAAGATACTTGCAGTTCAGATGGGATGTCGGACTTGGGAAATGCCACAGAGAACAATAAACTTTTGTTGAAAGAATACTTAATGTCGTTGGATATTGCACCAACAAATGTTTCTCCTCTTGCTATTAACAAGGAGCTAAAAAATTTGCTACTGCAGAGGGACTTGCCAAAACACAAGCTATTTATTTTCCTAACAGACACAAAGGTTTTGAAAAATGAAACATGGCTTAAAATATTCCCTTACTCTTCCAACAAGGATGAGAGCTTAAGATTTGCTATTGGATTAATTTATGAGAACCAAGCAGATAAAAACAGTTCATTGGGAATATTACACATTGACAAGTGGCACACACATACAAACAATCATTCTGTTATGAGACTGCACATAAATGACAGCGGAGTGGTTGGTCAGGTTGCATCTGCATTCATATCTCTACTACCTGGTCACTACGGCAGTAAAAAAATAAAAATTGAAGGTCCAGTTTGGGAGGCAACAGAAAGAGACTTTATGATATCTTTAGTACTGCCAACGACAATTGGAGTGCTTGGACTAGACCTGTATTGGTCAGATCTTGCTGAAGACATTGTGTATTTTAAAGGTAGTAATGAAAGAAAGAGAGCATTTGTAATGGATTTTTCAGGTACTGTGTTAATGCATACGTTTTTCCCAAGGCCAGAGGCTGCTTCAGATAAAATTAAATTTACCAAACTGGAAAACGTAGAAACATACACATTCATAACAACTGTAAAGGAAGAAATGTTAGCTAATAATTCAGGCAATTTGACGATGTCTGAACGTAATTCTACAAAATCAATTATTTACTCATGGAAATGGATAGGTAACTTGTATATAGTTTGTATTGTGTCTGAAATAACTGAACCTCCAGTATTTAACAAAACAAATATATTTTTTACTAGAAGTAACAAGGAGATATTGTTTCACAGGTTGGATTTATTTCCACCAAAAATGGGCAAAATGTGCAGACATTTTAAACAAATAGCTACTATAGACCAGGGAACTGTGTATTTAAGTCCGTCTAGTTTCCAATCACCCTTTACTTATTTATATGATATGGGTGATGGTCAGGAAGCTGTTACCTACATGCAGAACTATTTGGCTTATTTAAAAAGTGTCGCCCATGGCTTACTCTCTAATCCTGGTCTTAAGAATGAAATTCAGCAAGATGTAGGTTTTTTGAACTCTATTTTGTCTTATTATAAAAGGCAACATTTGCATGGACCTTATTCAAAATACATAGTCAGGAGGTATGCAGTGACAGAGAGTGGAGTCCTGGTGATGTTCCCTGGCACTGTATTAGAGTATGATTATGAACCAGTGAGGAGGCCATGGTATACATATGCTTTAGAGAATCCTGACAAAATTATTTTAACACCCCCCAATTTAGATGTTGGTGGGGCTGGCTATGTTGTGTCAATATCATATGCAGTAAAAAGTTCCTTCTACCCTACAATGGTTGTGTCAATGGATGTTACTATGGGCTTCCTGTACAAGCTCCTCATAGATAGTATGCCTCTTTGTGCCATGTCTTACGTTAAATGTTTTATTATGAATAACAAGGGCTATTTGGTGTCACATCCTGGACTTATGGATCCGAATAGCTCTGGTCCCATTGAACAGCAGCATATCACTCATAAAGAATCCATGATTGCTATCGACATGTTGAATCATAAGGGTTTCGTCACAAAGAGACTGTGTAACAATTTTTACGATAAAACGATACAGCGGTTTTACGAATTTAATACTTCTCTACCTAATGTGCTCTCTAATGTTGTATCTGGAGATCATTGTGTTCATTATTATATTGCTGCTATTCCAGGCACTAATGCATTCATAGGCCTAGTCAACGCGTCCTGCAGTGTGGGCGCATTCTGCCCTTGCAGTATGGTCGACCGTTTGTGTCTAAATTGCAATCGTATGGAACAAACTGAGTGTGAGTGCCCATGTGAATGCAGCTCTGAACTTTACGAGTGTCCCAACTCAAACGTGTCACGTTTCAATCTAGAGATACCTCTTTGTGGAATGATGTTAGAGAACAATAACCACAAGTCACATTACTTTCACAACTTTGCAGAGAATTTAAAATCATGTTTTGATTTTCAGTGCGAAACTTATTTGTCGCATTCGACTTGTTTAGGCGTTCTTGGGTGTGAATGGTGTCAAATCGACGCCGACGGCAGGACGCCACTGTCGGCACCTTTCTGTACTTCTCAATCCACATGTTTTAATGGGGTTTTAGGCGCCGTCACACCTTACGGGGAGGGCACTCTTGGTCATATCAATAGGGATGCCTTCGGCAACTACTCGGCTATAGGGCCGATCGCAGGATGTATAGTCACTGCTAGCCTAATTGTTGCCGTTGCCATATACTGCTATAGGCAGAATGTTACTACAGCTAGTTGTCATAATTTATATGTGGATGGTCCAGCAGAGACCTGGCATGATGCAGATGTTCAAATGAGTCACTTGCAATCTGATGACATGCATGACCAGTCCGGTCAAGATAAGTTGTTGCCAGCTATGGAGATAGAAGCTCCTATATCACCATACAGGGTTGTGACAGGATATAGGAGACCACATACAGCTGGCGGTTCTGATCATGGATACTCTACCATGACTCCCCATGAAGATTCAGAGGCTACTGGGTTCTCAGTGAATGAACCAATTGTGTTATCAGATGACACCAAGTCTGATGTCAGTTGTCCTCTGCCAGCAAAGATAAAACCACGATTAAAAGCTAATGATTTAAGTATAACTGTCCTGCCATGTGGTAAGAACAGTATTATAGCCCCTGTTACAGTTCATAGACATATGGAAGCGTCATAATATTGAAGTCCATTAAATACATCTACCTCTGTGTATATATTACAATTTTAATTATTAATGTGTTTATTTTTTATTGTGATGAATTTTATTTGCTAACAGTTTTTATAATAATTATTATGTTCCAATTTTCACGATCAAGTACTTAGCTTTAATTGTTTGATAATAAGATACAGTTAATAATTTTACTTAAATATTTGGTGCTCTTTATGTACTTCGTTATAAGAATCATTTTATAATTTTATGATGATATGATTACTATTGATTATTGCTGTTCCATGCTAAATTTAATCTGCAGCAGAAAATGTATAAAATGATTTTGGTCTATTTAGATAATTTGTTAAATACTTGGTACTTAATCTTATCTTTATCAAGATAATCTTACTACTGTAATGGCCTCATTTAGATCGAACAATAACAAAGTGTTTATGTTAGTGTGTGAAATGCTGTAATAAGTTATCGCGTTTTATCCTAATACTGGCAGCTCATTGAAAACATAACTTCGGTTTTTTGAACGAAAGATTAATGTGACAAATTGTCAAGCGTTCGTAAGCTGCAGTGATTACAAGCGCAGATTCACCGTTGTGGGCACAGTGGGTATGCTCACAAGTCACAACCCAAATTCGCAGAAAAAATCTTATATAAAGTTATTCACTGTAAAATGTATACCAGCTTTTCGTTAAACTGATATACTTTCAAGCTGTAATTTTTTTTATTAAAATCGGTTCATAAGTTGCCCGGTGCAACTCGCACTTGGCCGATTTCAACTGACTGTGACCACATCCTTTTCTGAAGGCTGGATCCGCGCCTGTGTTGTGATTGGTTGACTGAACTATCAACAACCAATCATAGATCAGCTGCTAAACGCTTGATAATTTGCCACATACATTTTTTGTTCGAAACCAGGGGTTAGTATGCTAAGGTAAACAGAATTCAGGTTGTATTATACAGGTCTATTAGCTATACGTAAGTTTTATATGTTGTATTTTCTGTGTTAGCTTATAAGACGATAATATAAATTTAATTTTTGATAAAAATGAAAGTGCCAGTGCCTCCTGTATTATTAAGATAAGCAAACTTATTTTTAAGACTGAACTTGATGTTGGCATTTATTTGATGTAATAAATTTTCTTTTATAACATGCTAGTGGTTTTATTTTGATAATAATCTTTGTAATATAGAAAACCAGTTTCTGTATGTGTGTTTGCATAATTCTGCTAGTGGGTTCATTCGAAATTTTAACACATTGCATAAATCGGTTTTAGGCATAGTGAAGCGTGGGTTTAGTTACAGCAAATAAAATCATTAATTTAAGAAGTAGTTATTACTGAAAAAAGACGATATTTATCCTTTTAATCTTCAAACAACGTCCTTTATTAAAACAACTAGTAACTATATGAAACATTTTATTTAGTAACACAATTATTGTATCATATTTTTTATCTATTCTGTTGTTTCTTGCAATCTTTCATTTGGCGTATTCGTCGAAATATTCGCATTACTTGCCTGTTACAAAATATACCTTAACAGGATTAAAATAAAGCTAATATTTGCACAAATACAACAAGGCACAGAATTAAGAACATATAATTTTCTAACGTCTGACTAAATGAAAATGTAGGCACAATAAACTTTTAGAATAATGACAATGCACCTTACTGTACCAGTTAGTAGCAATAGCATAGGTACATTACAATAACATAAAATACACAGTAGGTAACAAAGTTATTCATCTTCAAAACGTATATGCGTGTGCGTCGGTTGCGGCGAGGCGGGCGCCAGCGCCGCGGGCGCGGGCAGCGTGTCGCGCTGCGTCAGCAGGCGGCAGCGCCCGCGCGGGCGCCGGTGGGCGATCGCATTCTCTGCGCGCGACCATTGTTCTTGCTCCTCTGGGCCCGACAGAATGCGCGCATGGTTGCTAGCGTTTGCGCAGTACTGGAATGAAATGATTAGGTTGAGATACCACACATCCATTACTGACCCCCATAGATTTTGAATGGCAATAGCAAATTGGGACGTCACCTTTTTCTAATAAAGTTCAAAGCAACAAAAAAAATCTAATTTTACAGTTAATTCAAAATCAGAAGGGTTTTCAGTCTTAAAATATTATTCCTCCAGTGAGGATGTCTTGAAATGATTGGCCAATTATTATAGGTCTGTGGTGTAATTGCTGAGGAAAGGCTTTGCTTCCTAAGTTCTTTATGGAAGTATGTATTGAGCTTGCGTTAGCATTTAGCATAGTTTGTTTGACCTAAACCTGTAATGTTGAAATTCGCGACTACACGTGGTAAAAAATCCTGTTTTATAAGATTGATTTAATAAATTATACTATTTATTTACCTCTTCCGCTGATTTTGGAGTGTCGAATCTTATGATTGCTTCCGACTGACCCTCTTTTACATCGACGTGTAATGCGTGAATATTGCTCCGGATCTGAAACATGAAGATGTAATTATTGTTTAAAAAAGAAAATTTCGATACTTAAATGGCTGGTAATCTCACAAAGTCGCTTCGCGCCGTCTATACGCTTAGATCTTTTAAACCATGCAACAGACTTTATTGCGATTTTCATCAATATATAGAGTGATTCAAGAGGAAGGTTTATATGTATCTACATTGCACTCGCGTGAAGCCGGGGCAGCTTCAGCCCGCAGTTAACGGGTTAAAAAAACAAAAAATCTCTGCAATATCATTTTACTCGTAGAGATAAACCACTATAACTTGACGCTCCTCTCCATATTACCATTTCAATGTGTGTAGGTAGTCACATTCGTATGAAAGAGTTTGTTTGTAGTTGTAAGTAATCGTCTTCAGTAGCAGGCCTGCATATTTGTTTGTCAACTAATCATAAATAGCCGACCGCGCAAGACAATGCACCTGTAATTTTCATAGAGAATGTCAGTGCAGCCCCATACTAATAATAAAGAGTAATTTTTGACGCCGCTAGTCGAGCAACAAATCGCTGATTTGATTTTGTTTCCAGAGCCGTCTCAAAACGCACATATGCGTTGTGTGTCTTTTTAATTCTATTACAAACACTTTCAAACATTTTGGATTGTGGAAGCTGTACAGCTGATATAGATAGAACTTTAGCACAATACCTAATACCTACCAATGCTTTAACTCTGACTATAGGGTGTGCGGGGTCGTAAGACCTTACTGCCCACACGACAAAGAAAGAAAGCACAATACATACCGTTCTTTTAGTGAGCCTCACATCTAAGCATGGTTCAGGCAGTTTTTCTTTGACAAATAAACCTGGTACTTTTTCTATAGAAGCTATGCCTTTTGGTGCGTCTGCTTGACCGGACGGCAAACCTGTAATTAGATAGAAAACATTTTAAAATTAAAATAGTTAAAAACAACAGGCTTACAACAAAGGAATAAATAATGTAAACAGGATTTTGTAAAAACCTAATTTAAAGAGTGTCATGGAGTTTCTTGCTCGTTCTTATCCATAGAGGCCTACCTCTGTTTTGGAACCAGCAACTAGCTTTAACTTTTGGACTAACTGACCGACTTCTTGACACATAAAAAGTGCCTGTAAATGGTCTAATTGAAATATGTAAATGTTTTGACTTTAGACTTTGAATGATTCTCCTAAAATGACCATACAACATTCTTGACATGACTAAATTCTCCAGACCGATTTCGGTCACGGGCAGTCAATTTCAATAAAGCCTAGCCGAGTGTGTAGTGCACGTCTTTTCCCTCACTCTCGTAATTCGATGGAACGGCAATCCAACACAACCACCGAGAGGTCAGGCGCAAGACCAGGATTTACGTGCTTTCTAAGGCATAGGTTGCTACTAAAAGATTCCTAATGGAAGAACTTAATAACACTTTTTACCCGACCTGGGTACAAAACCCAGGACCCCGACGTTCAACTGTCGCGCTGCTTGCAACCACGAGACCAACGGGGTAGTTGTGATTGAGATTTATATTTCCATGTTAAGAGGACAGATTTGTGATTATTTATTAATTGGAATGTGTAGAGGAAAAGAGACCTTAATTTCTATTACAAAAAGTATGTTTTCACCTGGTTCAGCTTCTAGTGATGGTGCAGCAGGCGCCGGAATACTAGAGTACTGATGTTTATTATTGTGTAGGTTACTTTTCATCTCCTTCATATACTTCCGTTGGAGATTAAGATACTTATTCCTCAGCGCTTTCCATTCTGATTTGGATAACACCTGCAAACCCCAAAGAGCACCTCTGGGAGCCTCATTCTTACTCAAGCCATTTTTAGCTTTGCTGCGTTCCTTCGCAGTACGTTTACGGGTCTTCTTTTTCCTTGGACTGTCACCTTCACAATGTTTGCCTTCATCTTGACTAGTCATTTCGTCTTTCGAATCAAGGTCTAATAGTTTATTTTCCTGAAAGAACAGTGAACTGATTATTGAACAATCTGAGAGGTGATTATTGAACAATCTGTTCAATTTTGATGGTCCGCATATAAAAAAAACAGTACTTACATCTGTTGGTGTTGTTTCACTTGCTATGCTTTTATTCTCCTCCTGAAAAAGTTATTTACATAATGTATTTGTATCTAGGTTGAAATTATAACATAGCATTGACAGAATTTTTTTAATCAGATCAGTACTTCCGGACATTAGCACAATAGAACAATCAAAACTTTTTATATTAACTTGCAGAATAAAAATTAAATTACTGGATCCTTTGTAGTTGACTTTTTTACTTTGGACCGGTCAATATTTGCATGTGAATACATAATCTTTTATGAAATATCAAGTATACTTACAGTAGGAGTATCAACTCTCTTCTCACTATCAGATTCACTTCCCAATTTCAACTCTAAACTCTTCTGCGGCGTCTTTTTATCCTTCTTTTTCTTCTTTTTTGCAGGTTCATATTCTTCTTCTATCTTTTTTTCGGGCATTTCATCTAATGGCTCATCTACCGAAAACATCTTTATAGAAGACAAATCCTCAGGGGGCATGCATGTGGGAAGCTTGCAACCCATTTTCGTGAATGTGTTAATGCATTTTTGGGCATCTTCCGCCCTATTGAATTCTATGAATGCGAAACCCTGTAAGGTGGAACAAATTTTGATATTACTGTTGCGAAAATGTAAGAGATACTTTAAATCAAATAAATTTTACAATACAAGTAAATCTGTTTTGTTTTTAAATGACCTACAAATTGCTGTATGTTAGTGGAAGGTTAAATAAAATAGTGGAACAAATTATAATATTACTAGTTTATTATTGTCCAACTAAAGAGCCAAAGGCCTTTCCTCATGTACAGGAGTGAGCAGCAAAAGTCCAAGTTTCCTCATGATTATTACTTCACCGACGGCGACCAAGATAAACTAAGAAAGTATGTATAAATAGAAAAAGTTACATTGGTACTTGGCCCATGTTAGGTTAGGTTAGGTTAGGTTGAACCCACAGCCTTATGCATGAAAGCCTTAACCACTGGGCCATCACAACTTTAATACACAAATCTGTCAATTTACCTTTATTTTCTGTGAGTTTTTAAACTTTGGCAGTGATATGTAAGCAACATGACCGTAGTCCGAGAACACTCTCTCAAGCCACTCCCTGCTGGCAGTCACAGGTATAGACTCCACATACACTGTCCTTGAGTCTGCATCATATGGCAACACTGCTGTCTTTCTCTTTACCTAGAAAATTATGAACAATTCTGTTAGTACATTAGGTGTTTATCAGTAATAAAAATAAATAATAATACCCGGGTACTACTGGTCTACTGCAGGGCAAAGGCCTCTTCTCACACAGACACAGCATGAGGGTTGTTAGAGGTTTGTCTATGTATAATTGAAAAAAACCACTGCAAATTTGGGAAGTGATGAAAATCTCCACTAGTTATTTTCTAAATTATTATTCTTGATACATTCATTACACTATATCTGCTAATATAGGAAATGGAAACTTCATTACCTTTAATCTGTCTTCTGATAGATCCAAGAGGGTAGAGTTCTTCATAGCCTTCGCTATATCGTTTACATCCTGCGTCAACGAACGAACTTTATTGAATTTCAGGAACAATTCAAGAGGCACGTAAGGATCTTTTTTGACAAGGTCTGCCAAAAATCTATCCTTTGTTAAGTTAGCGTCGCTAAAGTAGAACTCCATTTGTTTTAGAATATTTTCGTAGAGATGTTTCTTACGATGCCGTATTCGTTTTCTAGGACTGTGATCATGTTTTGCTTCTTGATCAACAACTTCAGCAGTTTCTGACCGAGACATATTTTGGTAATAGCAATTATTATTTTTCAACGTCACCGACAGTTTGTATTAGTAAACTTGTACTGAAATTGATTCGATTTGAAACAAATTTGTGCTTGTCCGCGCGGGGAAACAAACACGGACTTTCGCAAGATTAGCGATGCGCCGAGTACGGCTTGAGTCGAGTCAGACTCGATTCCGAATTTGGACTCGCATACTCGAGTACCAATTTATTTTGAATGCCGGACTCGATTTCGGCACTCGAGTCAAGAAGTTCTAGCTATACAGTGTTTACCTACGTAAACAATAAAGTATAAGCCTCGTTGTTATTTGGCGCCGCCTTGTTCTTAAATCAGTAACGGACTCTAGTTCTGAATTCTAGACTGGAGTACCAAACATAGAACTTGGCTGGAATCATGGAATCGAGTCATATCTCTCTCTACTCAGGTATTTATTTTTTGTGTATGTATGTTTACATTTTATTATTATATTTTATTCTCGGAAATTTTCTTTATCTGTGCACCTACTATGTTTTGTCTCTGCAACACCCTAAGCTAGACTGGTAGAAAATGCCCAAGGCATTAAGTACGCCTTTGTACAATTTATTTTTTTCATGTGCCTAAAGTATAAATAAAGAAATATATCGAATACCGTATTTACAGACTCGAGTCGACTTGATTCTTCAGAACGGCGACTCGGCACATCACTACGCTAGAAAATGAAGTTAACGCAAACAAATTGTCAATGTCAATTTCAACAATGTCACTCAACAGTTTTTGTGTCGTTAGTGTTGGAGCAATTTTTGATCGATTAGTCGATATAACGAACAATTTTGAGTACATTGTTTTTTTTTTACAATTTGAATTGAAAATATATTTTCTTACTCAAGAAATATTTAGTTCTCACCTCGTCATTGTGGTTACACAATGCAACACAAAGACAAAACTAACTTCCTCACATTGTGCCTTAAAATTAATTTTAGTAATCCATTGCCGCTTATTTTTGAAAAGCTCACCTGCTCCAATACTTAGATAGCGCAATAAGTGTTATTTAATTGCCAAATTTATTGTTTTGTTATGTATTATATGGTGCTGCAGCTGGTCTTTTCACATTATCTTCAAAAAAATAATTCAATCAATCACAATACAATTATATTTAGAGGTTGCATCTGCCCGCGACTTCAATAAGTGGCTATCGGTTACATAGGGGTTTTTTTGCGCGAAACTCTTTTTAATAAAATATAGCCTTATTTACTCCTTATACCATCAGCTATCTGCCAGTGAAAGTCTCGTCAAAATTGTTATAGACGTTCCAGAGAATAGCTAAATCAAACAAACAATCAGGCAGATCAAGTGAAAGAAAATTCTAAAATTCAAGATTTTGGTATACTCGTAAGTACCGTGTAAACATTTAGATGTATATAATAAATACATAACTGTTATTTTGATATTAAAACAGACACTAAAATTTTATGTAATATTTATTTAGATATCACCACACACAATGGTTGAATTAGCATATTTTTTTCAATAGACTAAACTGATAGGAGCATTGCTGCAGTTTCACATCACTAGGTAAGGAACCCCAAAAAATTTAGGCTTCATAGTTTTTATTTTGTGCGTGGCTCCGTGCGGGTCCGTCCGTGGGACAGGTGACACCATTTAAAAAATGAAAATGTTTAGTCGATTTGAGTAAATACATCACTATATATATTTTTTTATGGCAATAGATTGTTTTTTTGTAACCACACAATGGATAGTGATGTGCGGTAAAATATCTAAAATGTTAAATATTTGATTGCTTCTACGCAATTATTTTAAAGTATTTTTTGGATAAATTTAACACAATGTTGTGTACCATTCAATACTATTAATCAATCAAAAAACGAATAGTTTGTGTTCCTGATGTCCCGATCCCCGTAGATCCTAAATTTAAATCAGTTTTCAGAATACGTTTATTATTGTTAAGCTTGCATATCGTATCGACAAGTTTTACCACAACACTATGGTTCTTAGTACATTTTGACATTCTGGATTTTTGGTGATTGGTGGTCTCGTTGAGATAGAGTATGGGAAAAATCATTGTTTGTTAGTAATTAGGCAGGTGTTATTTATCGCGGATAATGTTCTAATATGTTAGTCATTATTGATTTAATATCAAATAGTAGTTTCTCTGCATTCACTCGGTGTTCGTCTGTTGAGCGTGCCATTCATAGATTTCTCAGATAGATCTGTGCACGGAGAGGAAGATGACGGATTTCATCTACAATAGTGATATTATTTCCGCATAATTGTGTTTATTATTCATGATGACTACAATTCCGAGATCTGCTAGAGTCAGTTTGAAGCCGATTGAAGTGCCGAAGGCTTTACAGGAGGGAGAGAAGTTTATCAAGTGGGATGAGGTATTTTTTTACTTGATAATAGTTATATTTTTTTAGTTTTGACTGCTGTTGTTTGCGTGGTACCTACACTTTTCAGCTCTCTTACATGTAGGTAATTGATAAATGAAATAAAAATAAAAACTTAATACATTTTAAATAATATTTTCTCCTTAGAATGTATTAAAAGTTTTTTTTTTGCATTTAATGGCTTTACAATTATATTGCATACTTTTTTATTTTATAGTAAGGAACTGTGTGATTATTTTATTTAGTATTTGTACCAAAAACTTTTTGTTGCTCCATTCTAATAAACATGATAATAAATCATTTAGAAAAACATACACAAGATAAAATGAAGTTGATTGATTGGTAGAAAGATAAAGCATTTTTAATGAGCTTAAATATTAGTAGAAAATTAACAATAAAATTTAAAATCTCTAATCAGTTTAATTACAAAAGCAGTTCTGTTTTAAGATAAAATTCATTATTTTTGTTTATGATTGTAAACATAACAAAATGTTTTATCAATGCACCCAAACTAAGTAATTACTAAAAACTTTTGAATTTTTCATATATTTTATAATTAATTTGATGTGTACTTGTTTGTGCAGGACTCAGGCACTGGTCTGCCTGTCACCCTGCGGGTTGACCCCAAGGGGTACTTCCTGTACTGGACTGACCAGAACATGGAGGTGGAGATGCTGGACATTGCCACCATCAGGGATGTCCGCACAGGAGGACATGCTAAAGTTCCAAAGGTATGTCATTATTCTTTTTTACATTTCTTCTAGCATAGTCTGGAGCTATGGGGAAGTTCTTTTCTCTTTACATCTTTTCTACCATTAAATCAGGGGTTCCCAATTCTCTATTGCCCACTTTGAGATTTTTTTTAATGCCCCCATTTTTTTTACCTTCTTAATAACCACCTAGTAGATGAAATTACCTTTAGGCCTGCAGAACCCACAAGGGGGCTTTATCCCCACTTTGGGAAAGGCTGCATTAAATAGTAGGTTTCCAAATTTCTAAGCAAGATATGCAAGAAGATATGCAAGATTATATACAAATTATTATTGTAGATATTATAATATCTTATTCCACAAATGCAACATGCAAGAAATGCTACCCATGTTTGCATTAAAAGACTATTTGAATGGAATAGTCCTTTGTTCTGCAATATATACCTATAACATATATTACACAAACATGCATCACCTTTTGAACCACTTGTGACTATAATGGAAAGAGTATGTATATGTATCAACATAGTTAAGACTGTGTATAATATTCTTTTCGCGTGCTATGTCACGTGTGACGGTGTCGTTTATTATGCGTCCTACTGGAACTCCTTACCTGAGTCACTCTTTATCCTAAATAGCTTTTCTGTTATCATGTGGATAGTTTATTACTTGGGTGGCACGCTTGTCGGACGCATCAATGCTCAAAATCCGGTAACACGGTCTTGAAATTTGACCCATCTCTTGGCCACGGAAAAACGGGAAGGTCGCTAAACCGTTGGTACGGACGCGGCCGGCTGTGGTTTATCCTTTTCGTCTTCGTTAACGATGTCGCAGGCGTTTAAGCGGTCCTGTCGGGGGAGCTGTCAATGTCAAAGTCAAAGTCAAAGTCAAATCATTTATTTCAATTAGGCCACTATAAGGCACTTTTGAACGTCATTACATGAAAAAAAAATAGAATTGAATCTAGTTGCCCCTTCCAAAAGGTAGTTTTGTATGGAGAAGAATGGGCAAGAAACTCCATACGTACTCTTTTAAAATCAATGTTTTACAATGTTATTATTTGTATACATAGTCATACGTAATTACATGTGAATACAATGTACCTTCTATAAAAAAACTACTGTATAATAACACACAAAAATAATTTATATTACAAATTAGGAATTCATGGTAAAAATATATTTAAAGTTACATCATGTTCACATGTTAACAAATATTGGAACTGTAGACAACCACTCTCAACATCTCAACCAACAATGAAACAGCGTGTGAGCCTGCGCAATCCCATAGTAAAAATCAAATAAAAAATAAAAAAAGGAAATATATATATACACATATATATATATATTAAAATTAATATTAACCAGCTTGATTTTGTCTAGAATGAATAGTAATTGTCCTATGGAGCAGGACCAGCATGTTTCCAAGCAGTCTTATCTTGAATATAATCCTCTAATTTATAATATGCTTGGTTGCAAAGTGTACTTTTAATATGTGTCTTAAATTTTCTTTCATTTAATTTCAATATATCAGAAGGTATTTTGTTGTAACATTTAACACAGTACCCCATAAAAGATGTATTTACTTTAGACAATCTAAAATAAGGTTGAGCTATTTTATCTTTATTTCTGGTATTAATATTATGTCTATCACATATTTTCTTAAAATGTTTTAGATTTTTTCTCACGTACATAATATTTTCATAAATAAATTGGCAAGGCACTGTCATAATATTAATCGTCTTAAATACTTCCCTAAGAGATTCGCGACGAGGTAGATTGTAAATGGCTCTGACAGCTCTCTTCTGTAAAATAAAAATGGTTTCAATGTCAGCAGCCCGACCCCACAATAAAATGCCATAAGACATAATGCTATGAAAGTAGCTGAAATAGACTAATCGCGCAGTCTCTACATCTGTCAACTGTCTTATCTTTCTAACAGCATACGCTGCTGAACTTAACCGTCCCGCAATAGATGTTATATGAGGTCCCCATTGTAATTTGTTGTCGAGCGTGATTCCTAGGAAAACCGTTTGATTAATAAATTCCAGTTTTTCTCCATTCAATATTATATCACATTCGCTACTTCTAACGTTTGGTAAACTGAATCTAATACATTTAGTTTTTTTTTCATTTAATACTAAATTATTAACTGTAAACCAATTTTGGACCTGAAGAATAGAGTTATTCACGTCGTCAAGATTTTGTGACCGCCTGTCTATTTTAAAAATCAATGAGGTGTCATCTGCAAATAACACCATCTTCGGTTCATTTTCCAGTAATTGAGGCAAATCATTTATATAAACTAGAAATAGAAATGGACCCAATATCGAACCTTGAGGAACGCCCATAGTCGTTTCAGACCCCAATGAGTTTACGCCGTTTACCTGAACTTTAGCCTGTCTACCTATCAGATATGACCTTAGTAAACCAAGAGATGTTTTACTAATCCCGTAGTACTCCAGCTTCAACAAAAGTGTCTCATGGTTAACGCAATCGAACGCCTTTGAGAGGTCGCAAAAGATTCCAACGGCATCTTGAGCTACCTCCCAGGCGTTAAAAATGTTCTTTAGTAAGGTGACACCAGCGTCAGTTGTACAACGCCCTTTGGTGAAACCGTACTGTTGTTCATGAAAGATGGAATTTTTATTAAAGTGACGTAACATTTGATTGAGCATTAACTTTTCAAATACCTTACTGAGAACTGGGAGAATCGACACAGGCCTATAATTGTTGGGTTCCTTACTATCACCCGCTTTAAACAATGGTACGACTTTACTGTGTTTCATCAGATCGGGAAAGACTCCTTGGTCTACACTGGTGTTAAATATTAAGGCTAAATAGGGCGCAATGGTTTCGATAATAGACCCACTAACTTTTACAGACATTCCCCAAAGATCTTCTGTTGATTTAATTTTAAGATCTTTAAAAGTTTTTATGACAGCCTGGGGGTTAGTATGTTGAAATCTAAATTCCACAGGGCAAGCCTTAACATTATTTTTAAGTAAGGCAGCAGAGAGAGCGGGGGAGGAATTCAAAGCCTCAGTAGTTTGAAGGGGAATATTAGCAAAAAAAGTTTCAAATTCCTGGGCTACTTCTATATCTGTATTAATAGGGCCATGTGCAGTCTCTAAATTAAATTCAGTATTACGCTGTTTTTTTCTACCTGTTTCATTGTTTATTATTTGCCAGGTAGTTTTTATTTTGTCATCAGATGACTTTATTTTTTTACTTATGTGAAGAGCTTTCGCTATTTTACAAACACTTTTAAAAAGCTTTGAATATTTGGAAACATACTTATGAAAATTTATATTAATTGTATGTTGCTTTAGTCCATAAAGTTCAAATAGTTTTTCTCTGCTTTTACGAATACCTGGAGTCGCCCAGTCGCTAAATAAGAACTTTGTGTAAATACTTTTAGTTTTTAGCGGAAAATTGTCATTAAATTGGATTTTTAAAATTGAAAAAAATTCGGCATAAAACTCATTTGGGTCACCTATATTATTGAAACTATGAGTGCATAATTTACTGGACAAAGAATTATTAAATTTTTCTAAACTTTTACAATTAATTGGCCTAAACTTGTATGAAATGCTTATATGAATCCCGCACTCCCGGTCCATAGGCAGAAGTGGAAAACTGCAGTGGTTTTAGCCGGTAAGAGTCCACCATGCCCCTCCGTCACCCCCACGACAGAGGAAGTCCACGAGGATTCAAACAGTGCTAAAAAAAAATGCGTATGAGCGATCTTCCATCGCCGCCTTGAAGGCCTTATTACTTGGCTCGCTTCAAGCTGAAACGCTAGAAAATAACCACAAACGTCCAACAAGTGGCAGCCATGATCTTTTATTTGTAATTTAACCAATTGTGGGTGTACTAATGGGTACACCTCTGCCTAACCCTTCGGGGATTACAGGCGTGATGTTATGTTAACCAATTGTTATTCAATCAGTTGAACGTGAAAACTATCGAACTATAATGAATCCCTAAATTAGGATTGTACGCTAACTTTTGCAATTGGTTTTTTCGGTCTTCAAAACAATCGTTAGGTTTCGTTAATAGGTTAAATGATATAGTTCTGTGCAGCGTCTTCAGCGTAACTGTTACTGTCGGCTTCCATAACGTAGTCAATTACCTTCGCTTATTCGTCATGTGCTCTTTACGAAGTTCTATCAAGCAAATCGGATCCTGGCACAGTGCCGGAAAATCGCAGGACAAAGAAGACGAAGAAGGCTGAACAGAATTATTTTATCTTGTTCACCTGGTTCTGGACTTATGCCAGGTGGGCCCAATGTGCGATAAAAATCAAAAGTTTTCGATTTCGTAGTAAAAGATTCGTTCTCATGTCGCGTATATACTAAAGACAAAAAGTGTGATGCAAGTTCTTGCAAAGCTATATGTATGCGTTTTTAGTCTCGTTTTGTCCTACCAATTTCATGGTTGGTTTGTGAAAATCCAGCTTTAAACTATTTTGTATCCATATTAAACGCGGGGTTCGAATGGCATCGATATCTTGCTTCGTTTCCAGTGGCTCATAAACTTGGTTCACACAAGTACTCAGATTTCGAGTTCTACTTCTGTCAGATTAAAATACGATAAAGTGGAAACTGCCCGGCCCGCGGCCGTCTAGCAATTAACTAAAATAATTGCAGACTTGAAACTTTGTCAAATGTCGTAATTATAACGTTAAGTTATGCTTATTTCATTCAAATTAAAAAATAACACTGTTTTTTTCTGCGGCGTTTTTCTACAAAGAGCTCCGAGCGTTGGAAAAGGTAGAGCCTAATGAATTCTTAAATAATTCCGGTATTGATCAGCGCTAAAAATATGTATCAGCCGACACTCGGGACGTTCCAACATTTTGGTCAAATGGCTGACTTCTTCACGTAACACATTTCAGCACTTATAATATTAAATTTGCTGAACTTTCTGAAACTGAAAGTATAGATAGATTTTTTAAAGTTTCGAAGCGCTACGTAGTTTTATGTAACAGTATCGCTCGTGGAGATTTAACGGCGTCATCAACGTTCGTTTTATACTGTAGTCCGTAAAGTAATCTCTTTTTAGTAGTCTGGACCGTGTCAACTTTGACGTAATTGAGGCGAGGCGATCAGAGTCAGCCGTATCTGGTCTCAGGTTGTGGACTCTCCATAATTATAGTCTATAGATAGTATCGAGAACTCGCCTCCTACACCTACTAGTCTTAGACTGTATGAGTGTCCTTTATTTATCCTAAAGATATTTCAGGTAATTCAAGTTATAACAAACCTCTATACAATGCGAGGAAAATTCAACTAAACTTGGAACAACTTAATTATTTGAACAATGAAATTGTTCCAAGCTTTCAAATATATACTTACCCACCCCAATTATTTGCACACAGTATACTACATTACTTAATTAATTAATAAAGTGCTCATCGGGCAAGCTGTTGACATAAATATTGTCAGTTAGGTTATTCATTATAAGACGTTTCATGTTATGAAACCATAAAATGTCAATAACGTGTACATTGCGGCGTGGCCTGTGATGTGATGCCGTGACGGGACATAAAATTATAGGGCGCGGTAACTTGTAATTTAACTAACACTAACGCTGTCCGTCGACGATGCCTCCGTAATACGAGTGACAGTTGACTAATAACAGACTACCAAAGCTTTTAGTTTTATGAAGTGGAAAACAGTATGGGTGGATAACGTAGGTAATGGTTGACAGGAGCGAATGGAAGAGACAAACATTTTAAGCCCACCCCAAGTTCATGAGTATAAGGGCAAAAAGAAGGAGTTGTCAAATAAAAAACGTAGCCATACCTACCTTTATTTGACCACTTCTTTCGGCAACCTCTCAACCCACAAACAGTTTTAGGTCTGCTTTGGTTGAACTTTGTTAAGCTGACTTAAGATACTTGGCCTTTGTAAAGTATCTTTATGCTTAGGTACTACCTGGTATAATGGTGGAAACATTAAATGGTCAGCTTTCTCAAATGTCAACTTAACTGTATGAGCTATTGTCTGCCCCCTGACAAATGAAGCTCTGGCGAGCCCGCCACGGCTGCGACAGACTTATCGCTCGAAATGCCAGCAGAGGGCTGGCCTATTTTTAGGCCAAAGGAACAAAATGACCGTACAACGAGGCAATGCTGCAGGTCATTTTTTAAAGATTTTGCGATGAGCTCCCCTCTTTTTTTGTATTAATTTTAAAATTTTGCCAAAATAGAAGAATGCTAGCTAAGGGCCCTTTCAATTTAATCGTTTAGTCTGCAGCGGGTGTCAGGACGGTTGTCTTTTTATACAGATGACACGCGACGATTGTCGTTCTGCCGATGAACGTGCGTCTCTCTCTCGACGTTTCAACTGTTCGAAATAAAACAACCGTTTGTGTGCTGTACGATAACCGCACCACTCCAGCGCTGCAGCAGTGTTTCGCTAAACGCTTAAATTTATAAAGCCTAGATCTTCTCTTTTGGTGTACGGCAGCATTAAACAGTTCAAGAAAAATATTGGCACTACAGTGGTCATCAATGTGATGACTAAGCAACGCTTACCGAACAACAGTAGACCGGCATTTCTATTGTTATATCGGTGACAAAATTAAAACCTAATGATTCAGCTACCACTGTGCTCGTTATATTTTTTTAAACATTTACATAATACATTTTCCATGTGTATATTTACAAAAAACTTAGTGACAAAATTAGAACATTAATGTAATTCTGTTATCGCCTTTAATTAATTACTAACAGAGTAGCGCGGGCGCTGTGGCCTATCACATTATGTGAAATAGCTTATGTGGTTTATAAGCCATTTTTCAAACTTAATTAATGGTTATTAACGTGTACAGAATCAGCTGTATATGTGCTAGCTTGTTAATTGAGTAAGTACACAATATTACGTGCGGTAAAGTTATGTTTGTTGCTGAATTCTATCGCTTTAAATTGTTGTTCGTTGTTTCATAGGTAGTTAGGTAGGTTAATTAATGAGTTCGCTAATTAATAATTATCATGATTTTAAGAGAGGCTGATAAATTTGTTAGCTTAAAAAGATGATCTGGGTTAGAAAGCTTGTAGTTAAAAAAACGTCCATGTCTGTAGATTATATGTTTCTTTCTTCGTCGGAGACTCATTTGAAAATGTGAATGGATTCACCGGCCGTGAAGTTTAACTTTTCTCAGTGAAATCTTTAATCAGTGTAGGAATCTACGTCCAAAACAATCAACGAGGACGAATCCAACGAAGATCACTTACTGCAGCGTGGTTTTAATCTTCGGTTGTTTTAGCGATGAAAGGTATGATGGGCTCGAAAACTTAGAATTCATACGTTCTTATACAGCTCGGTAGCAAAATATTATCCGATCCGAGCAGCATTCATCAACAAGGGTTGTAATTTTCACATTACCTACATTCGGCAATACGTTATGGTCTCTAGGGAAGCTCCATGTTATCCTATGTGTCCTAATGGCGTGACATGTGGACACTAGTTTAAAAAGCCAAATAGTTCAACTAATAAAATATACTGTCTTGTTGGTCAAGTCGCAAAGCGCGGCTGTTGAGCATGAAGTCTTGGGTCCGATTCCCAGGTCGGGCAAAGTGTTATTGAGATTTTCCATCAGGAATTTCTCGGTAGCAGCCTCGGAGTCTGAATTTGTGCCCGGCTCATGAGACTAAAAACCTAACTGGCGAAATGTGGGTGTACTAATGGTACACCTACCAAAACATCACGTCTAATCTCCGAAGGGTTAGGCTCTTCGGGGATTACAGTCATGATGTTATGTTAAAATGTATGAGGGTATATTTTGTGATTGGTCTTTCCCCACGTCTTAAACTTGAGTCTATACCAAAAGCGAAAGTTAGCTGACCTTCGAAAAGGCTTCGAAGATCAAGAATCTCTTGAAGAAGAATAGGTAATGTTTTGTTGGAAACAAACTTGTCACACCCTCACGTTAACTACATTACAGGTACTGTGTGTGGACTGGGTGTGCGATGTAGACATTGCCCAGTATCAACATTATATAAGGTGGCCCAAAACAAACACTGCTGAAGTAGCGTGACCTGATATTTTACCTATAGCGTTCACCGCCCATATGTCCGTCAACCTTTACTTGGTACTTAGTCGTAACTCTCAGATATCTTGAATGTATTTCAGCGTACAACGGTACTCTTTCGTTGTCGTTGACATTTTAATGGGTAAGTTCGTAATGTCGCGATGAGAAACAACTTTACGACAGCATAAGTTTGTCGTTCTATGCTAACGTTTTCAGTAGATTTAAATTAAATGCGTCGTTTACAATTTATTCTGAATGTTGTTACCATAACTTTGGTACCATCAACAAGTATATTTTAACATTTTAATAGAATTTGGGCGAAACTCTTAGTTGTAGATTTGTAATTTTGACGTTTGTGTTCTTAGGTGCGTTAGTTTCGCAGTAATTCAAAGTTTCATACAGTCCAGAACGACTAGTAGTTCCTTCGGATATGCTGGAAATGCTGTTATCTACTACTGTATTTACCTTAATCCTCAAACCTCTCACCACCACATTAATGGATTGATATTTAAGATTCTAGGTTGGTACTAGAATATTAAAATAATACCAGCATTGCAGGGTAAAAGCCTCTTCTGATACGGAGAAGGCAGCATTGATCACCACGCTTTATATTATTAGCAAGTCCAGATTTCCTCACGATATTCTTTTTCACCGATATCAGTGATCTTAGAACGAACATATGAAGCGAAAAAGTGATATTGGTACTTGCCCGATTTTGATTCCACAACCTCGTGCACGAGAGGCGGATGCCAGATGCCTTAACCCCTAGGCCACCACGGCGCCAAGAATATTAGCATGATTGAATTTCTAAGCCGTCTTTTATGATATTCACAAAAGGAAGTGGGATGACCCATTTTTATCTCGAGGTCACATGCATAGGATATTACGCATGCATTATGCCGTGGGAATAAATTATGTCGTCATTTTTAAACTTTTGCCATATTGACGGTCTTAAACAGATGCAGGCTGCATATGTAAATGGCGCCACATTGTGATACATATCGTAATACAGTTTAGCATAAAGGATGAATTCTACTATACGGCTCGCATCGCATCGGATCGGAAGGATACAAACGGACGACGCATACGATCGGCTGCGTACCGTAAGCCTCTGCCGTCCCTCTGTCTGTCAGCGGGCTTAATCTCATCTGGCAACAGACAACTGACAACTGTATCTGGGTACACTTACTCTGCTACATTCAGATTTCCAAAGGCTAACTCTAGATAGCCAAGTAATATCAAGTCAATTTACTCTTCAGGATAATCAAACTAAAACCGTGTTTTCTACTTTAGTTCAGAGACACATTTCTGGGTAATGGGTATTTTGTTTGTGACCTTACCTCGTCTCGCTCATAATAAGATAAATGTAGGTACCGATTGTGTGGACTCGGGTCATTGGGGCAAATTGCTCTTTTTTGTAGCGTAGGTATATTTAAATCTTTCATCGTTGTTAGATTTACATGATAATGTATATTTAATTGGGCATAAAAACAATTCGAAGAAGTTCTATTTAAAAAGATTTATTTTAAAAAGAACAAGCTTTTCATTGCTACCAAGCTTTGAATTGTCATGCAATGTGCATAATATGTATAAAATCGAACATTGGGAAGAGGGTCAAAAATTTGTAAGATTTGATTTAGTTTCTATGGCCACTTTCCCGCTTTATCATCAGGCACTGTGATCATCATATTGCATGGTTACAAAAAATTTCAGCTCAATCGAACATCGGGAAGGAAGGGGCTCAAATTTAACTTGTAAGATTTGATTAGCCACAGACACCGGGACAGGTGAGAGCTTGTAAAAATATGAACTTTATGCAACAAAAAGTTCAAATGTGACCGTCTTAGGCGTTCTCTAACAGTCAATCAAAGGTGGTGAAGAGATAACATGGCTGGTGAAAATGATTGTACGAGCGTAAAACAACAAAATTAGAGATAGATCTGACGATGTTTTAAAGACATGGATGGAATATACCAGGTTATATCCCTAAGCTGTCTTGGTTTGGACGTGCGGTGTCGTAGTACGCTCCCCACGTACGAGTTAATCCCCACATGTTCTATATTCATCTCAATATATCATGAGTTTCGGTGGAAGAGATTAACCTATACTGTGTTCCATTAATAATTCAAGTTCGAAAACCAGTTTCACATTTTTGTCTAGAAATTTTGTATTTTCATATCAAGGCACTGCCTTTTAATGATTGTCAGGTAGTTTATCGCGTGTAGAAGTAATTGGCATTGACTTGTATGTAGAACTTCTTTACACAATTAACGATATGTTAAGTAGATGTCAGCAGATCGTTATATTATGTAAAGACCGTGTGGCGGTGGGCTAACATTACCGCCTGACCGACCGTTATCGATTCCGTGTCATGCACTAATTTTAGAAAAATCTACGTTATAAATTATAGCTTCGACACCGACGGGACCAGTTCCATTGCTTTCTATTTAAAGACACATATTATTATTTAGGACAGTTGGAGTATCAAACGTTTACTGTGTATAAATTTAACGCAAATTTCATGCCTCGTTTATCTTTTGAATTCCATTCGCGCCTCTTCCTGCATATTTTTAAAAGCCGTCAATTTGATCGAGAATTTCTGGAAATGTGAGCACATTTCAATAAAGTTAATTATGGATGCGTTTACTTGGAATCAGACAAAGACTTCTAGTACAATCAAAGGAGATTACACTTTGGTTTGGAATGTTCTTGTGATTGACGTGTTAAAAACACAAATGAGATTGAGAGCGCTTTTTGTCCTCGTCCAAATATTAACGTAAAACACCTTTGATTCTTTTATTCCATCTTAAGTGTTTATCATTCTATCTGAACATTTACACCGGGTAAAGATGCTGATGATTATTGTAAACACATGATCCTATGCTATAATTACAAAATTTCACAGTAGTGCGTCGATGTCTTGTTCTTTAGACGAGATAATAGTAAACGTCCTAATTACGATCCCTTGACAGCTTGACGTTATCTATGAATTGATTGATAGTTACAACATCATTTCAGTTAGTAGATATGTTTAGGCTGGCGGATGCTGCACATGAAGGCGTGCTCGCTTTACGTCACTCTGGGAAAGGGGCAATGTTATATTCTCAGTCGAGGACGAGTCAAGTGGACAGGCACCTGAAAAGCGAAAGCTATTAGGTACTTGTTCATTCAAGAGCGTGAGATCTTCTCTAGTACCCATAACAACACGAGTGTTGTATACTCGTATTATTCGCGTAGGTTTTATTTAACGCGTTCTATATCATAGCGACGTACCTCCTAGTTGTGCTTTATTGCATGATTATGAGTTTCCGTTGTTCCCACGCTGGGTGAGTATAAACTGTGATTCGTCCCAGATCATGGGCCTTTTTTTACCAGACTGCGCGACGCAAGGGGTAATGTGTTAATCAGCTAATGTATGTAAGTTTGTTTCTTTGTGGCGCTTTAGAGAACAAATGCGTAGGCTGATCTTGATGATTCTTACGTCAATCGATTTGCCTTAATTTTATGAATGTGACATAAAACATGACAGTAATCAAAATTCATTATAGCAAGGGGTATCATTGAATAGGTATTTGAAAATTATCTGTAGGTTTCTCATTTTTATTTTCATTTCGATAAAGCATTTAGGATTTAAAGCAGTCAGGTTTTTGATTTTTTCAATCTTTACTAACTTCCTTTTTCCTTTTAATTTGTTTAAAAAAATCCGTTATGACGTCATTGTGTGAATAACCACATGTTTATCATTACCGTCATCCTGCAGCATATTTTATCCTGAATTACAAAGAGTGGTTTCGGGGAAATTATTGTAATTGTATTAGATACGTCTCTGGATGCCCTTGATTATGGTCTCATAATTTAGTTTCCTTGAACTTCCCCCATATGACTTTCTGGCTTCTTTGCCAAGGCCACACAAGAAACATACATGTCACATGTCAACTCACGTCATTCACACACGTTATACAAACATCTGACTCCCTTTTTACCCACTTTGGTTGGGGTCGGCTTCCAGTCTAACCGGATGTAGATGAATACCAGTGTTTTACATAGAGCGACTGCCAAACTGACCTCCACAACCCAGTTATTGGGTAACACGATACCCCTTAGTAAGACTGGCTGCCAGACTATCGGGCTTCTGACTACCCGTAACGACTGTCAAATATCTACGAATGACAGCCGATATCGACGGCTCTACGTGCTTTCCGAGACAGGGAATGGGGAAGGGAACATCGTATTATAATAAATACCTACTCAAATTATCGGATAAATTATGTATGTAAATCCGTTCCTGATACTGAAAGAATTCAGAGCAAGAGCTCCTGAAAAGAGTGCAAAAATCGTGTCACTATTGAAATTGCAGAATGTATAATTCAAGAGTCCTGGCTGCTGGCACAGCGCTAATGGTGCGAGCTTGCAGAAATAAATGATGGCGTATTTGAAGTAGAATTAGTATTCCAGATGGGACTTTATTATAGATAGAACTGCATCAGTCTCAATGTTCGTCAACGTAGTTACAAAGTATGAAATTAGTTACATTTCTATGATCATGCTCTCTGATTGTCGACAGACTTTGAACGTTTGCTCACAATTGATTTGCTAACTAGATATTTAACGTTGGCCGACGTTCTGGTTCGGACTGTTCGGAATAACAAGCATCTCATTTCATCTCATTTCGCCAGATGCCTCAAGCTGTCAGATAATCGCCAAGCATAAATAATACAAAATTTAAAATCTCCCCGATCCTAACTAGTGACCTACTTCGCCGGGTACGCTGTACCGTTACTGTCATGTCATTTTAATTGACGTCTACGGCGTGGTGGGGACCATTGGGACGCTCGCCTATCAATACGTTACGGTCACTAAAAGATACGTACAGTGATGCACACTTTCTAATGTTCTTTGCCATTGAATTAGAATAATTATCCTAAAATGCAATAAAGCTACAATTTATATAGTTTTAAGTAAAGCTACGGCTATTCTTTTTATCTTTACTGATTGATGTACATATTTACTTTTAGTTTATATTTATAATTAGCGATCCGCCTCGGCTTCTGACGGATGTAATTTTATACAAAAATCCCAAAATGTTTTGTTCGGTTCATTTTTCAGTTTTTCTTTATGCAAGACCTTGTCAAGTAAAAATTACGAGTACAATAAAATAAAATCAGCCATATCGGTCGAACCGTTCTTTAATGAGGATTTTTCATAGATGCAGCACAATTGATTTTAATTTATAGATTCGGATTTATTTACTAATAATAATGGCGTGCGATTCTATTCCATCGAGGTTCAACTTTGAGCATCATATTGCCGTACATGAACCTTATAACATTTTGTCTAGTCACTCCTGGTTCTTGTAAATAAGATTTTAATTAAACTTCAGTTTCAAACTTCAAAGTAACCTGTTCGGTATTCTTGTATGGATAAACTCGCTCACGGTTCATCTGATAATGAGCGAAAACACGGTAAACGCTCGGGGGCAAGTCGCTACTGCAGCCGTCCCACGAATAAAAATAAACCTAAATGAATGAAACGTGGGAATTAAAAAATATGTATGTTCTACATACAAGCTTACAATTACATATCACGGGTAACCATAAAAACTACATATTACGTTATTGTTATTATTTCAACAAAGCAAAGCTAAAATATATGATTTTCCTTAAGATTTTTACATGTTTTGATAATGCCAATTGTCCGTAGAAACGTTAGATTTATCTGATAAGTGTTCCAGTGTTCGAGGTCGGCCGGTGTTCAACTAAAATTATCGTTACTTATTGTGTAGTTTGATCACGCGAGGCCTGTTCCGTCGATATGGTGGCGAGGAAAAGTGCGAACACATCTGTAATAAGCTGGTTTTAGCGATCCATAGTGTTCAAATGGGTTAAAATCAATAAATCCTTCTCTGTGTTCAGCGCCATTATTCGCCCGCTAATAAAGCTCAATCGATACCTACTTCAGTTTTATATTGATTCACCGCTGACTAATAAAATAAGGTCTTAACTTGCACTATTCTTGGGAAAAGTAGGAAGGTAGAAGTACTGTTATGTAATTTTGAAGTTACATACGTCCTATCTAAGTTTCGCTTTTCTATGTGAATCTTCTATGTTGACTTATAAGTATCTTTGTTTGCAGGATCCCAAAATACGTAATGTAGTGCTGATTGGGTCTCAAGGATCTCTAGAGGAAAAAACTGTCACCGTGTGTCATGGCGCCGATTTCGTCAATGTTACGTTCATCAATTTCTGCTGCACTAGGAAGGAAATTGCGCAGGTGAGTAGCTAACTAAAGCGAATACATTAAAACCCCTCTTGGGTTATTAACACTTCAATTAGCAGATTGGTTTAATTCACCCGCATGATACTACGTAGTGAAACTCTGTGTCGCTTTTCTAAGTCAAACCAAATGGAAAACAAACAATTTTGAGGCTTTATTTAAAACAACAAACAGTGTATGGAAAGTCGTGATGAAGGGTGTTAACACAACATGGGGCTTTGCCATTGGAATAACAAATAGTAGCACGTAGACGAGTTCGTCGTAAAGGTGTCCACACAATAGTGCGGAGTTCACCCGCGCTCAGCGGACCGGACCAAATCCGTATCGTAGGCGGTCGGTAAAGGTGGTTTCACACCGCCGCCGAGGGGGGAGGGATGGGCGAGAATTAAAATTTGTATAAGTAATCAATACTCTACTCATGCAGCAATATAGTTCAATGTTGTACGAACAAATATTTCAATTCTCGTCTCGCTAATCTTTGGTGTGAAATGCATGTGCGAGGCGAGAATTGAAACTATTCGTACTACATTGAACTATATAAATAGGGTATTTATGTATTTATTTTGCAAAGTAAATACACATATCTCCAGCCGGCGCGTGCCAGCGCTGGTCGTCGCGGAACATCATTCGGTGTGAAAGGGTCGACATGATTTCAATTCTCGCCCATTCAATCTACGCCTCGCCTCGCCGGGTTGAAACCACCTGAACACTCCGGTGCCGGATAAAAACTTTTCCCACTGCTTTATGTTCGTCGATGCTGAATGTTTCGTTGTGATGCACTCGCATATTGGCATACTTTGCAGTTTGCGCCAATTTCGTGATTCAATTCAATTTAATTAGTTGCGGAAAGCTACAGACAGTTTCATGTGTGACTGCGAGCAACCTTTTTGTTCGGATTAAATGGATTGAGTGAGGCTTCGGTCCAATTTACAAGCTACACGTGTTCGAGATTTTATCAAGTCAGTACCTACAAATAGAATAACAATCACCTGAATTACAAAAATAACCCTAAAGCCTTTTCCCCAATGAAAACTCAAACGATAAAAGCCACATTTCAGGAAAAAGAAAAATCATTTTATTTTCACGACATTTTGTCTGATTAAAAATGTAAAGTCATGGTGACGTCCTGCGGCCGCTAAATTGAGTTAGTCCGTTAATGTGTGAGCTTTTGAGCGGCTAATTAAGAGGACACTGGGTTTTACTTGTACCTACATATTCTTTAACATGAATAAATGATAAGTGTACGACTGTACCGATGGTCATTATCATCTGCCTAGCCTTTGCCCAACTACGTTGGGGTCGGCTTCCAGTCTAACCGGATGCAGCTGAATACCAGTATTTTACATGGAGCCTATCTGACCTCCACAACCCAGTAACCGATGGTAATAATAATTATGTTATAAAACTATACAAGGTGCAGTTTTACATCCTCGACAAATTAAAGGGGGTAACTATATAAAAAGATATTATTATACGTATATTTCGTTTTTGGAGATGATTTTCGAATTTGGACTAGCCATCTTACCGCCAGGTTTAGGCGAGTGACACTGTCTACCGCGTATACAAAAGGGTGATTCTGTTTTTTGAAAGAGGTGTATTCTAAAACACTGTCAAACATAAACAACTAAAGCAACAAGTATTTATTATTTTCCAGGTGTCGTAATTTTCTTTGTTTTTTTTTAAATCTTATGACAACCTAAAATGCATATCTGCACCTTGCATCATTATGGTTGTGTTCGCGTGTTGAGTGTTTGCGGTTACAGTTAGGTATTATGATATATTATGATTAATATGATAAATAATATATCATTACCGCCACAATGGAAACTTTGTATGATACGAGACTACTGTGTAATCCTTCAGGTATAAATTACAGCTGTTGAACGTTTTGACAACATAATTAAAATTGTCCCCTACTTTAAAAGCACTTAGGTGACTCCCTTTAATTTCTATGTCGTGTTTATTTGCTGTCATAGTCACTTACGTTTTATAAGGAGAGGCGTTTCATGCGGTACCCTCACGACACATAGCAGCTTTTAAATTTATGACTACTTAGTTAATGTAACTTTCCAAGTAGATGTAACGTTCCCTATCAATAGATGATATTTTATTCCGTAACGTAGCATCGAATGTTCATGAATTAATCGGTAATGGTTTCTTTATCTGACGATAACGGCTCCAGTTATTTACGGCGATACTGATGTCTTGTGTAATTAATTACAGATTCGTTCAAAGATTAAAGTTTTAGCTTTGAAGACTTTAAGGAAGTTTTAATTTTCTTTGATTTTGCTCGCCTGGATGGATACGTTTGATAGTGTATTTTGGTTTTGTTGGCAGCTTTGGACCGAGGGGTTGTTTGCGTTGGCATACAACTTGAATCAGCTCAACAATCCAACGATCAAGTTCCTAGAGAAGTTACACACCAAGATCGCCCTCAAAGCTGACAAGTCGGGGAAAATTCTCGTCAAAAAGTAAGTCTCTGCGTCTTACTACGTTATCTAACATAGTTATAGTTTTTTAACGTTCAGTGATAAGAACAGTTTTATTTTAGGACTTGGTACGGCTGCTTTTATCTTTCTCCGGCATTTAATGGGTTGTAACGGGTCAATAAATACCATTAAAACTTTTAGAGAGAAGTATTAAAGGATTAGAGAACAATAGGAAGTTTAATGAAATTGAGATGTACGTATAAAGGCGGGTGTACAATTTGTTGACCTCATTCCAACAGCGGTGCCCACTGGAGCTAGTGAGCATTTGAATAGCAAAAATATATTTAGTTTGATGATAACGATGTTGCACTAGACCTACATGAACAGTTAGCAATATACTAACCCTTTGACTTTTACGACTTGCGCGGAAGATAAACAGCTGATTTAATGTATTTATGTCGTGCTCAAGAGACCGACTTGCTATAAATTGTTACTGTTACTATTAAATAATCGCTTCTTAAAATGCAATGTTGTAAATCATTACAGAAGTTAATGGACATAGTGATGAATATGATTAGCTATTTGCTCCGCGTAAATTTCAATGTTGAGATTGAACAGTGGTTGCTTCTTTCTCTTCTTCTTTAGGTTCCGCATAATAATTATCAATAATGCTTTTGCCTTCTCTGTACGAGAAGAGGCATTTGTCCTGCAGTGAGATAATAATATTATTATTATCCATTAATATATTAAAGCTAAAAAGTTTAAAGTTTGTTTGTTAGTTTAGACGCGCTAATTTCCGGTACTACTATTTGTTTGAGATCAAAATAAATCTTTTTGATGATAGCCAGATTCATTAGGAATAGTAGGTAGTAGGCTAAATAACATCACGCTAGAACCTACGGGAGCAGAACACTAGGTAAATACGTAAAAAAACAAGCAGAATAAGTGGGAAGAAGCTATTTATTTTATAAACCTAATCTTACTGCGTGATTAGTCTAGCTAGTGGTTGCAAAGCGCGACGGTCGGGAAAAGTGTTATTAGAATTTTCCATCAAGAATTTCTCAGTAGCTGCCTTGGAGTCTGGAATTGTGCCCGGTTGATGACGATAGGCTCGCTCCTATTACATAGGACTTAAACGTAACTGGCGAAATGTGGGTGTACTAATGGGTACACATCTGCATAAGCCTTCGGGGATAGCAGGCGTGATGTTATGTTATTCTTTCTCTCTTTTCCTCGAGTTTTAATTCTTTGCTTTTGGTAGTCAGGTAATATGAGAGATAGTTGCGTTATCTGTTATTATCATCTGGCCACGCGAGTATGAGAGGTCCATTGGTCTGTGCCGAGTACAAACCTTCGTCAATCTTCTGTTGACACGGTGACAAAACTTATCGCATGTTAATATATTTACCCGTAGCCCGTAACTCAGTTACGTGTTTCACAGATCTTAACTTCAGTTCGGCGGCTATGTTAACGTCCGGCGCTTACCCCGGAGTTAAGAGGAAAGGCGGGCGGAGAGAAATTTTCTTGAAAATTGGGTATTTTACAAGAAACTATCGCTGTCGTTCTGCGAGCGCTCGGCGTGCGGTCAGGTCAACTGCAGATCCGATTGAATAGCTTAAGTAAAAAGTCATGATCTTGCGGTTTGGTTCTCGTCTATTTCCATCTCTAATATTGAACTAATATAAAATATATTTCATAAACAGGATAAGAAGGATATACTGTACTAAGTTCCTGCGTTTTTCTTTTTTCACGCTTAACATCACGCCCGTAATCCCATAAGGTTTAGGCAGCGGTGTACGCATTAGTAAACCTACATTTCGCCAGTTTTGTTTAAGTCCCATGTTATTGGGAATATGTCTATTTCTATCAACCGGGCATAAATCCAGACTTCGAGGGTGCTATTGAGAAATACTTGATGGAAAACCCAATAACACCTTGCCCGACATGGTAATCGAACCCTACACCTCATGCTCAGCTGTTGACCAACGAGGCAGTCATTCTTCAAGTTGAGTTTTTTCTTTTTTCATAGTTTTCTTTGAATACAAGGCTCTGTTGATAGCGGTATAAATAACCATTTTCTGTGGGTTGTAGTGCTTATTAAAATAATGTATCCTTAAAAACAACATAGGGACATAGGTACACATAACTGATATTTAAGATGTTGTAAAAAAAAATCTTCTCTTTATAAACCAGAAAGAAAACAGGCGAGATCGTTATGGACACAAGACTACCCGTGTTTCCTCTTGAGGAAAATACATAATCTTGCTTTTCGTTTCTTCCCGAGTCCTGTATCTTGACCTCTTTAGTTAATGAGTTTTGACGATAGTTCTGGTAAATTCGAAAATTTCTTTGTTTTTACAAAATTGGCGAAACTGCATGAACAGTTCATCTCCTAGTGAGTAAAGTTTATTTTATTATATGGTAATTTGTGAACAGTGCTGTGAGTTACATTATCATTCTATTTTATATTTTTTTATTATTTGTAATATTATTTTGTATAGTTTGTGATTTATAAAATCATACATAACACGTAGATTAACCAACATTGAAGTTTTGTTTATATCTTTGTAAACATTGTGTTCGTACTCGGGTTTTACTTTCCTAACTTTATTTTATGTCATGAAAATAAAACTTGGAAGGACTCAACAATTTTTTTCATCAACGAAATGGGACATGAATTTTCTCGTTTCCCGTTTTAATGTTGTTTGTCGGGAACCCTAAAGTGTAAGATGTTCACCGTTCATGCGTAACGAACGCATGAAGGTTGTCGACAGCCTGTTGTTCGTCGTCGTCGCAATATTGAACAAGTATTGTTTATTTACGTCGGAGCTATGTGTTTACTTATATTGTTTTGCCGCACGTGTCGCTACGTACCGTCGAACAAGCTATTTTACACATAGACATACTGTTCAACATAGGCCTCCGCTACAGATTTGCAATAGGACCGTTTGGAAGCGTGATCCTGTGTTCTTTATCAGATCATCTGTCCACCTTGTGGGTGGACGTCCTAAGCTGTACTTGCCGATGCGTGGTCTCCATTGAGAATTTTACGGCCCCATTGGCCAGTTCTGCGTGCTATGTGGCCTGCCCACTGCCACTTCAACCTGCTAATTAGCGGGCTATGTCGGCAACTTTGGTTCGTGTATAAATCTCCTAATTTCTGATTCGATCACGCAGAGAGACTCCGAGCATAGCCCTCTCCATGGATCGTTTGGTATACAGACAGATAACTGAGTGACAATCTAGCAGAAAGCTGCCTGTTATCCCCGAAGATAAAGGTAGAGATGTACCAATTAGTACACCCACATTTCACCAGTTATGTTCTATCAGGAATTTCTCCGTAGCAGCCACGGAGTCTGGATTTGTGCCCAGTTGATGGCAATAGATAATTATTGTTGTCTGTAAACCAAATAGTTTGTTGGAGCGTACTTGGTGACGGTGAGCTAAGTTACACAACACTGTAGCACACATTCTTGTGTGAATATTTAAGTCAAATAGCTCCTAATGGTCAGCTCTGCCGGTTATGATAATTTAATACAAATTATGATTTTTACTAGTCTACCTTGAGAGTTGTTCAAATTCATTTTTGTTTCTGTCGATACTTACGTTTTTTAGGGTTTAATACTCGAAGGGTGCCAGCTGGACCCTATTAATACACCTCTGCTGTTTTTCGGTCCGTCTGTTTTGTTAGCGGGCTCTATCTCATTCACCGTAATAAGTAGAGGTAAAATATTCATTTTTATCAAAAAACTTATTTACAAATAAAAATTACCATCTTAAATAATTTTGGTCGTTAGTACAAAACAACAAACAAAATCAAAACCGCCGACGTCCGAAATTTAAGTTATTTTTTTACAATGTATGTTTTGAAGGCGGTTACCTATTTTTGGAAAATTGTTTTTTATTTTTCTCTTTTTAGTACCTAGGTACCTACTTCCTATCATCCAAATCAAAGTCAAAGTCAAGTCAAAGTTAAATAATTTATTTCAATTAGGCCATTAAAATTCACTTTTGAACATCATATTCATACAAAAAAAATATATTTATCTAGCTGATCCTACCAGAAGGTAATTTCGTATGGAGAGAGAGAATAAAATATATATAAATCTCGTATCCACGATGTTTGTGGTCGCACTCCTCCGAAACGGGACTCGACCGATTTTTATTTAAAAAAAAAAAATGTATGTATATTTGGTAGGTATGAGAATAGGTCGTATCATACCGGTACGAAGTCGCGGGCAGTAGCTAGTATAGTACCTGTATAGTTATAAAACAATAATTCATTATAACAACTCTACGGAAAGCAGAACCATGACGAGGCGCTAAGATAGACGAGATCATTTTTTAAACGTACTTAGTACTGCTTCGTTGGTCTAGTGGTCGCAAAGCGCGACTCCTGAGCATTAGGTCTTGGGTTCGATTTCTAGATCGGGCTAAGTGTTATTAGGGTTTTCCATCAAAAATTTCTAAATAGCAGCCTCGTAGTCTGGATTTGTGCCCGGTTGATGGCAATAGGCTCGCCCCATATTACATGGGACTCAATAATAGCTGGTGAAATGTGGGTGTGCTAATGGGTACACGCACAATGGCCCAATAAAGAGGCTAAGTCCGGAAACAGCCCAGCTAACCTATGGGTACACCTCTGCCTAACCCTTCGGGGATTACAGGCGTGATGACATGTCTGACGTAATACGATGACATACCCATCACTAATGACCTGTGTAGACGGACGAACTTCTTGTCGTGTCAAGGGGCAACTGTCGTTTATAGTCGGAACATGTTGAGTTGCATCGAGCACGTGTTGGCAGCTCTTGACTTTTGACATTTTAACCGTGACATTTTTATTGGATGCATGACAAGTAACAGGTTTCAACGGTGAAGGCATTATTAAGATGCTTGATGTGCGTAATTGGACGTAGTTAGGCAAAAAGGATCCAACAAACAAAAAAACAAAATTGAGCCACACATCGACATCGTAAACATAATCATAAACACATGTGGGGTGGTACCTTGTGTTTGTGTTGATACAAACGTCATATCTTTGTTTATCTTTAGTTCATTTTTACTGAACGAAAATATCGACCTTTATTATATTTTTAGTAGGTGAGTAGGTAACTCAATTTTGGAGTTTTTGTGGGTTAAATACTTTTTACGATATTATGTCTATTTTTTTTTTCAGTCAGATCTTTTTTAAAAGTTTTACAAAGTATTAACGACTTCTCTGGTTTTGTCGATGTTCATGCTGAGAAGTTTATAGAAATACTTGCTTCAGCATGCGACTTCGTTCGCGTAGACTTCAGAATTGATAATCCTAAATTAGTGGACTTCAGAATTAAGCTAAATTACCCAACGGGATATAAATCAGTATCTATAATTATGTTACTAGACGACCCGCTGAATTTCATATCACCTAGATTTTCCCTCTAAACCAGGCAAAGAAAACAAAAAGAAATTGGTCAAGACATTTTAGATTTTTACGAGACTGTCGCACGACTATTGATTTTTGATTGATTTTTACATACATAAATTATATGTGATAATTTCAGTCAATTTCGCGCAGCCGTTAAAGCGTGATTGAATACCAAACATACAAACTTCCACTTTTATTTTATTAGTAACAGTATAGTATTGTATTTTATTAGTCTGCCTTGTTGGTCCAGTGGTCGCAAAACTGACTACTGACTGATCATGAGGTCTTGGGTTCGATTCCCAGGTCGGGCAAAGAGTTATTGGGTTTTTCCATCAGAAATTTGTCAGTAGTAGCTTTGGAGTCTGGCAATAGGCTCGCCCCCTATTACATGGGACGTAAACATAACTGGCGAGATGTGGGTGTGTGGTGGGGTGTGGGTGGGTGTAGGTACACTTCCTGACCCTTCAGGAATTACAGGCGTGATGTTATGTTTATTAGTAAGATTTATAATATTTTAATGGACGTGTGTTTGCTTTACGCAGCATCGTGAAGCTGCTAGCACAGAACAAGGAAGATAAGAAACGCGTAGAGAAGGCGCTGAGCGAGTCGGGCCTGCCCACTGGCAAGAACGACACCATCAGCCAGTCCAAGTTCCTGTTCGAAGACTTCTTCGCTTTCTACAAGAACCTCACGCAGAGGACCGAGGTCCAGAAGATATTCAACAATCTGTAAGTAATTCATTTTTTCTTGTTTATTTGATTGAGGGTTAAGATGGTTCAGTTATGTTGAGAGGATGAGTGAAAGGTGATTAACAAAAGGATTTAATATGGCAGACTATGTGAGTGGCAACGAAGGGAGAGGACGCCCTAGGAAGACGTACACTGACCTTATTGGTGAGATTCTTCAGAATATCCTGAAGATTCCCAGAGATAAAATTTTAAAGTCGGTTAAACAACAAAAAAGAAAATCAGCTCTTCCATTTCGACTGTCCTGGTGTTGCATGGTACGCACAACTGTTTTTTAAAATAACCTACGAAATATTTCGTCGCCTCGTCTGCTGAATTTAAAGTCAGTTACGTGTTCCTGTGGAAGGAACATCGAAACGTAGATAATGTACGATTAATACGATTTTAGAGCACGCTACCATTGTCCTTCCTGATAAGATGGCCACTGACTGGTGGCATTCACACTTTTGCACAGCACAGTTCATTTTTTAAGGTTTAGTACCTCAGTCGGCAAAAACGGAAGCATTAAAGGATCATTTTGTTGTCCGTCTATCAAGACTCTTTTTTTTTAATAACCGACGGAAATTTTCATCTTTGCGGTGGTTAAAATCATGAACTTAATCCATAGTAAGTCTTCGCTACGATAATCAAGTTAAATACGTGTTTCCACCGTGTATTTAACTTGATTATTTACTAGCTTTACCCTAGCTTCGCGCTCGTATTAAGTTTACTTACTAAACCACATTACAAAATGTATAGAATCTGTGCATTAAAACTAAAATCAGGCAAACCAGAGGAAGCTTGAACTGAAACGTTGCTTTTTACTGCTACAATGAAATGAAATGAAATGAAATGAAATGATATTTATTCAGTAAATTGGTTATAAATAACACTTTTACACGTCACATTTTAAACTAGATGAGTCCAGTGTTTCCTAGCCGACTGCTCTGAGAAGAAACACCGAAACAAACTCAGAGGTCAAAGTCTCTTTTAAAGTCCATACAATTATTTGTATTGGTCAAATCATATGCGAACCAAGTAGGTTAATGTCCGAGGTGCTCCCTTGAGGAGAGAGGCACACAAATTTGGGTTTTGCAAAAAAATTTGCAAAATGGGTGTGAAAATCCGATAGTTACATGTTCTTCCCAAAGTTAAGTTTTTAGTTTAGTTGTTTTTTTTTTAGTTCTAGTTTTGACCATACCTGGGAACCATTAGGTAACGGAGATATTGAAGGTCAACGTCCCATCTTTTGAAAAAATGTTTTCTTATGATAATGCAAAGCATGCACCCGTCACAACATTTTTTATGCGTTACATTGCACGCCGCCATTTAAATTTGTTTCACATTAAAAATAAATATCGTTTCCCAGCCATTGCTTCATGTAAAATACTCAGGTATTCAGCTGCAACCGGTTAGACTGGAAACCGACCCCAACATAGTTGGGAAAAGCCTAGGCAGATGATGATGATGATCGTTTCTCAGCAATAATTTTTAGTCAGTGTTTGCTGTACATAACGTCGTTAGTCGTATATAACGACTATATGATGTCTTTTATGCGCCTATAACACTTTGCAACATTCAGGTTCTATTAAAATTTCCCATCGCGGTATTGTGTAAAATTATGAGCGACTTGTGGGATTTACACAAGGAAGAATTCTTTTTTGGATGGTCTAAAACAGCCACCGTACCGGTTGTACCAACTTGTTAGGTTTCACTTGTCCATGATGTTAAAATCACGTAGTTCATAACGACACCCGAACCCGAGGTGTTAATAGCTTAGAATTTATCAACTGCTCTCCGATTAGTAGGTACTTATTACATGTTTTATTGTGTAAATGTACCATTTGCATGCTAATGAAATTGTTGTTCATATTATGGTTGGACAAGCACGACCATTTTTGATTAAAAAATTTAACTTAAACCAGACTGACCACTCATAAACTCTTAATCGCGTTTCTTTTGTTTTTGGACTATAAACAAGCGAACCGCTCGCGAATTATGAATTTCTTAAACAAACTTCAATACGATTTCCATTTTCGTTTGCAAAAAATGAGTAACTGACGGACAGATACACTTTCGTATTTAAATTGTTGCTATTAATGGATGAATTGAAGCGGATTTAATAACGTTACATCACACAGAAAATTACATTGTAACCACGAGGTCTAAATGATGAATCAGAAGGCTAATTCAATTCATTAAAAGCGTTCAAAATTTAGTCGTAGTCTCATCTCAGTGACAATGAATGTCAAAAATGAATGTAAAAATTAGAAACATTTAGGACAGATTGAAACTGAGATTAGATTGCGGACGTTCCTAAAAGTAACTTTAATTTTATTCATCATGTGCTACATTGTACGTACAGTAAAACGTTGTAGCATTCATCAATGTTCAGCTGTAATACATTCCGCACCATTAAGCCAGCAGCCACTTGACCGACAACGCAACACTTATGCTATGAACGAAGAGCTTTGTTATAACAATGGCTTCCACATGCAATAGTTCGACCAACTCAATTAAAAATTTCTACCCTTAGGCGGCTCCATTGAGCTTTGTTTCGAGAAGTTCATCAAAAACTTTGCTCCTGATCGAGACTAATTCATAACCTTTAGATCAATACGCTCAGTTAGCCGGTTGCCGATGCCGTTAAGAGGAAATGCGGTTAGTCTTCTCTCTTTAGAAATGCTCTCGCCTGTTTTCTTTCTGTTTTATTACTTTAAAACAATCTTCTTCTTTACCGTGTAGGTAGTAGGGTTTCGCGACCCCGTACACCCTAGTGTACGGGGTGTTAAAGTTTCTAAACCGCCTCAAGGGCCTCTGACATGGTTTGAGTGGAACAGTAAATCCAGGTTTTCTCACGATGTTTTCCTTCACCGACGTCAGTGAAGTCCAAGATAAACTTTAGACAATGCTTTTTATAGTAAAGTAAATATCAACTATTTGCATGTCCCTATGTTTTCCTTTTAATGATACATTATTTTTATAAGCACTACTCACAAAAAAAGCTCAAAATGGGCTATTTATTCCACTGTGAGCAGAGGCCTAGAGTGCACGAAAACTAAATGAAAAAACGAAAACGTAGAGAGAAAACACAGCATATATCCTTCTTATTCAGTTTTTGAAATATCTTTTTAATGAGTCAATATTAGAGAACGAAGTAAACGAGGGACAAACCTTAGTTGGATCTGCAGTTGTCTTTTCTTCACGTCGAGCGCTTGCAGACGACAGCGATAGTTTCTTCTAATTACTTATTTCATAAATCTCTCCGTTCGCGATTCCTATTAATATTGTCTGGAAATTCCATTTCGGCCGCGATGAAATATTTTTGGCTGAATTTGCAAGAGCTGTATGAGTCGCTTGTCATTTTCAAAGATTTCCGTGAACCCCAAGGTAGCGCGTCTCATCTAATCTGATATTTATTACTTCTTTTTTATTGTGACTTGTGAAATGAAATAGAAGCCATACACGAGAATATTGAAAGTCTATGCGCTCCTACCTTTATAGGTATTGAGATATCCCAAAGGATTACAACCGTACCGGGATTATGAGTACCATGATTGAAACACGATATTTAGGACTTCGTATTTTAATTATTATAACTATTGTATTATACTAGCTTCTGCCTGCGACTTTGTCTGCGTCAAAGTTATATATAATCCCACGGGAACAGTATATTTTTCCGGGATAAAAAGAAGCCTACGTGTTATTTCCGGGCTATATTCTATATTTGTGGCCCGTTCCCTATTTTTTGCGTGAGAGAGTAACCAACATCCATACATCCTCACAAACTTTCGCATTTATAAAATTAGTAGAATAGGATTGAATACCTTGAATACATTTTAGCCGTCATCCGCAGTGACGGTCTGTCATATCCTTTTATTCTAAAATAGCATTTATCTCATAGGCATGAACAACTTAAATGAGTTTGTACCTGACTCAGACAGCCAGAGCCTCTATAGTATTTTATTCTAGACGGTAAAAAAATCTTCCGTATACGCGGTGTAACAAGACAAATTACATAGCCGGTAACTATACATAAATACTGTCTATCAACCTAAGTAACAATCAGCAAAAAAGTATTACTGAAGAATGACTTTTATTTTTTGGTGTGAAAAATTACTGTTTATAATTTATTTATTTAAACTTTATGCAATAAAAAGTACAAAGGACTTTGGATGTCCTTAGACATTCTTCCGTCAAGATGTGGTGAAAATTATTGCACGAGCGTAAAACAAACACATAAACATAACATCACGCCTGTAATCCCCGAAGGGTTAGGCAGAGGTGTACCCGTTAGCACACCCACATTTCGCCAGTTATGTTTTTAGTCCCATATAATAGGGGCGAGCCTACTGCCATCAACCGGGCACAAATCCAGACTCCGAGGCTGCTACTGAGAAAATCCTGATGGAAAAACCCAATAACACTTTGCCCGACCTGGGAATTGAACCCAAGACCTCATGCACAGCAGTCGCGCTTGCGACCACTATACCAACGAGGCAGTCGACGAGAGCGTAAAACAAACAAATTAGAAAAAAAAAACATTTAATAAATAATACATAAATATTTTATGTTATGTTTCATTACATTTAAAGCTACCTAAGGGGCCTCTGCGAGGCCCGAGTCGGCTTTGGCCCCTTGTACGCCTTCCAAAGGTCCGGGACCCTTGGGTCCAGAGTTATGGAAAGTAAACATAAATATTTCCATCGTGAAAATACTACATACTTATATGTATAATTGTACTATACATAAAACTACTATTGTTTATGGTATCGCGCAATGTGCTTACCGGTGCATGCAATAGTTCAGGGTTCGTTGGGCATTCAAGGTTAAATTATGTCATTTGTACTAGTTGTCGTAAAAAACGCCTCTTGACTGCCTCGTTGGTCCAGTGGTCGCAAAGCTCGACTGCTGTGCATGAGGTCTTGGGTTCGATTCCCAGGTCGGGCAAAGTGTTATTGGGTTTTTCCATCAGGAATTTCTCAGTAGTAGCCTCGGAGTCTGGATTTGTGCCCGGTTGATGGCAATAGGCTCGCCCCCTATTACATGGGACTAAAAACATAACTGGCGAAATGTGAGTGTACTAATGGATACACCTCTGCCTAACTCTTCGGGGATTACAGGCGTGATAATGTTCACAACAGAATAATGATCGCAATGATGGGCAGACCATGTAACTTTCAGCTTCGTTAAGTGTCTGAGTTTTACACTCTTTATAGTCAAAAGACCCTTTATAGGTACAAAATCAGTCAAACGCCAATTTTATTTTCACAACGTTTCGTTAGGCTGATTTTCATATCGTCAAATTCACAATTTATTTTAGAATAGTATATAAATTAAAACAAATTCGAAAAAGTACCTACTTAGGTTGACTTTTATCTTGAAAGTGGTTCGCAATCTATACTCTATACTTTACAATATTAATACCTTCCTAATGAAGAGTATGTTTGTAAGTTTATTTGTTTGAACACGGTAATTAAATGTCCGCAAATACCGCTTCATTTCTGAACATTCTCATTAGAGGGTACCTAGTCCCTGAGGGCCTCAAGCTATATTTTAATGTAAAAAGAAAATAGGGTTTTATAAGAAAACTCACCCAGGTGAAATCCTGGACAAAAGCCGGTTACAATATACCTACATATGTGGGGTAGAGTGTGTGTATATGTAGGTATAGTATGGTGTCAGTTGATCACCCATCGTTCATTGGCACATAATAATAATCGCCATTTTCCGCGACGACATTTACGTCCTACACCAGATTATTTAAAGACGATAATACCTACCTATTTTTCTTCACCTCTCAGATTAGCGTTGCTCTTGTAAATATAATATAGAGCAGGTAAATATACGGTGTACTATAAATAGAGGGGAATCAGCTCCTGTGAGTGGCGTTTTAAAAAGGTCGCGGGTTGGAGCAAGCGACAATTAGTTATAATTGTGCGGGTTGCCGGGCCACGTTAACCTCATCAACCAGTTGACTCTGACATAAATCACAATTGAACCCAGCACTGCGATCTCGTAACTACCTAAGTACTCACACCTACCTACCTATACCACAATGTGTGGTTTTGTTTTGTGGTTTTCCGACATTTTATAATTAGGCATTGATAAGTTAATGCGATGTCGTATCGGAGTTTTCCTTTGTGAGTTATAATTATTATTTTTGTTGTGCCATAATGATAATAGGTAAAGCTATTGGACATAGATAAGACACCAAATTACGACACAAAAATCTTTATTAAAGAAAGAAATTCAGGTTTTCGCCTGGTTTACATAAATGTGCAAATATGTGTGTGTGTAGAATTATTTATACGGTCCCAATGATATCAAAAATTTCTTTTCTCTAAAAATAGTTGAATTGTTGATGACTTCCGCATTTTTTGCGATTCTCCATTCATATAACGTTACATAATATTGAAATTGGTTAGGCGCTCCACACACGACTCAACTTCGATCTCCGATTTCCGACAACTCGCAATGCAGCTTAGTCTTGCTGTTACTAACAATTTTCATAATTTTTTAAGAATATGAATAATCAGCTCAGCTCATTTCATGAGAGTGTACTATTTGGCAGAATAAACTCAACTTTATGTTAGATAGGTAGTGTGCAGGTTATATCCGGAGTTGTTTACTATGCGGACATTGTAGAATCTTGAACTAATTTCCGTGCGTTCGAGCGGTTTTGCCATACCTACTACTGGAATCAAATGTGCCAAAGCTCACATTTAGGACCCATTAATTAGTGTTAATTGTAATCCGTAGTGCTTGGCAATCTGGGCTTCTCGCAGTTGTTAACATCCCTTTGTGCCCATTGGCCTAGTTCTGTTCTATCTCCTGCTTGTTTAGAGGCAAGTGGAAATTATGTTTTTTATACTGCGCTGTTCTTTTCTGATTAATTTTGTGGGATCCAAGATAGTTGAATCGTTTTTCCGGAGCTTGTCGAGCTTCATTGATTCGGCGCTTTTCTGGTGGTCGCCACTGTTGATTCTGAATATCAGGAGTTGCTGTGTGTTAATGTAGCGGGTTTAAAAGAAAGAAAGAAAACTGTTTATTCACGCGAAAATGACGCACATAATATAAAAAGAAAAAAATACGATTGTATATAAAGCAAAGTAAAAACAAGTTTGTATTAAATCTAAAAAATCAAACATATAAAATACTTTAAGGAAATATGCGCCACTGACGCGCGAAAGGGCTTACGCTAAGCATAAAAAAAAAACGCAACAAAAAAAAAAAAAGGAAATTAAGAAACTTCGCTATCGTAGCAGTTGCTGCAATTGGCAACCGTTAGCGAAAACTTTTTAAAAAGTTGGCAGTTGTGTCAACTTAAGTTGTCGACGGAGCTCCTTGCCAGATACAAGTCACCCCATCTCTTGTAAGCCCCCTCTTACAGGGGGGGGGGATACTCGTTATTCTGTTAATTGCGAAAACCTGTATTTGCTGAGGGTTGCTAATGCCAATCAAGTACCTAATACATCAAGCTGTCACGCTTGTAATAACCAGTTGTCGTGTATAGGGATTTGAGTAGACAAGTTTTCTTCTAGAAGGGATATTCAAATTGCCTTTTTTTTTAATTAGAACAGTGTTTGTGTCATAAAAATACCTATGGGGGTTATTGAATCTCGTTGCTTGGACAGACGTCAACAGTGTCTACAATCGGTTGAGTGAAAAATTGTGTCCGTTTAATTACATTTAAAAACATGAATGTTACAGTCAATCCAACAGCCAAACAGCAACAAAAGTCAATCATCATTTCAGATTTTTAAATCCTAATTATTGAACTCAATATCAAAGAAAATACGAAATGGATCTATAAAATTAACATAAATAAACTCTTAGACATTGTGTAGCTCAGCTATCGTATTTTGTGTCCATTTAATTACATATGAAAGTAACATTGTCAATCGATTTTTTTGCTGGCAGTACAATGTTTGCGTATCAATTAAAAATCAGGACACGTATCTAAAGTTCTTGAAAGGGCGAAATACCCACAGGAAATACGCACAACAGCGGATGTCATCAGTCGGTCAAGGCTAGTGATGATAACGAAGCATTTGTTTACAGAACGGACGGCAAGCCGCATCTGTCTGCCAACCAGTTGGTAGACTTCCTAAATGAGGTCCAGAGGGACCCCAGGCTCAACGAGATCCTGCATCCCTACGCCGATCTACAACGTGCCAAGGACCTTATCAAAACCTACGAGCACAATAAGTACCATCAACAAAGATCACAACTTACTTTTGATGGATTTTTAAGGTACGTACCTACTTAAATAAGCATATAATTTTTTATACGGGTCAGACGGAAATAAACTCTTCATACCTTCGAATAACGGGTTTTTGATTACATTATAATAATATTTCATAACATGTGATGAATCACTTCGAAACGTAAAACGATTAAACTAAAAAGATTTGTTATTTTTACTACCATAGAGGTTTATAATAAAAAGAATGTTTAACAAACTCTCCACCAGACAGTAATATAATAAAATTGTACTCTTTTTATTTACTGGTGTTTAAACATTTTTTAACGATGATTAATTTGTGTAATAAACTTTTACATATTACTGAACGCTGAAATGTGAAAAAATAATTTTATTAGAACATCGTTTTTTTTTTATATAAGATGGGTTTGCTCTTGACTCTACTCTAGGTCAGAGGTGACAGAGACAAAGTCTACGATAGAGTGAGCTTATCCAGAAGAAGTCTATTAGATTAGGGTCGAATGCGTTTGGAAATACAGACGCAGTATTGTATTATTTTTCTGTGTCTGTGTTTACACACGCAAACCCGGAACAATTCATCTGTAGGCGAGACTGATATTTGCGTTGAAATCACTCAGCTACTGTAAAAAAGTCTCTAAAAGTCTTTTGTGTTACAGGTTTATCATGTCTGAGGACAACCCAATTGTGGCGCCGAGTAAGATGGACCTTTGCGACGATATGGAACAGCCTCTGGCGCATTACTTCATCAACAGCTCGCACAATACCTACCTGACCGGTCATCAGATCACCGGCAAGTCTAGTGTCGAGATATACCGACAGAGTCTGTTGGCTGGATGCAGGTCAGTACTACATATGGGGTGTAAGAAGGCATGACATAACCATTAACTACGTATAATTCCCGTCGAACTCGCATTGAACAAAATTTATATCTAGGAAATGAAAAATGGAGTCTCATTTTCGCATTAAAAATAATAAAGAAATTTAAAACTTTAACCTTTAAAGTATCTTCGTAAGAAAGTTTCCTAGTATGATTTTGTCCCAGTTTTGGTATTGTTCTGGAACAAAAAGTAAATGGTCGTAAAGATAGGAAGAGCATGTAAGTTTATGCTCCGGTAAATATCTTTTTACGCCTGTTATTATACCTTCAGACATTCTCAGTTAGTCTTTGTTGAAAACCATGAACCACGAAGTTCTTTTAAACAGTACCGTGATTACTCTGAAGTGATCTCGAGTGATTACTTCACTGGGAGGTTCAATCTGCTTAATGACAAAAACTATCAGAATGAATAAGTTCTTGTTTTATATATTATTTGGTTTAATTAATTAAAATATTATATGTAGACGATGTCTACGAGCGATTAAAATAAAGTTGAATATGGCTAAATCCACATACATACCCACCTTATTTTCGTACAAAAGTGAGAATACTGTTTGTAATCGATAAGCAGCCGAAATTGATATGCGCAAGAGTCGATACGACGAATACGGTCGCTCATAATATTCACGTCTAGTTCAAGAGTAAGCCTACAAACTTGACCTTGTGTTCCGAGGCGTGGGAGAGAGGTTCTCGACTCTTTTTCTGCCATGACTCAATCGCGAGACCTTACGTTCCGACTTGTTCTATTGTTATTTCGAGACAACTATTGTTCTGTAACACCTAATACTTTATACTACGATCGTTTTCGAATTTTAAAAAATAATGTTTGATTGGTATGCCACCTTTATGGGCGTAGCCACGATGAGGCAGAGTGGGGCGCATGCCCCACCCTGACTGGCTCATGGGTGATTTATTTAATATGTATTTAAATCATCTATAAAAACTAATATTATAAACGTTTTAAAACAATATGGGTAATACTTTATATTTACATTGCCCCACCTAAAATCAAAACTTGACTACGCTGATGGCCACCTTATACCTACTTACTTACTCATAATAAATGGTATCATGCTAAACCAATAAAGACAATACAGCCGCGCGGCTGGTATGCTCCGAAATACACATTCTTACCAACTTTCAGTTCAAGTTATTTGTACGAGTTAACCAAAATATCCGCATTTTCTGCATTGTTTAAAAAGCTTTATTGAACAATCTGCGAAAATACCAGCGCCATTTAAAACCAGGAAATTCAATTTGCTGGATCTGCAGTGTTCTAAAAAACAGCGGCACTCACCTAGCTCTTAAAATTCCAAACCTGTTAGTGGGAAGAAAAAAAAAAACGGAATGAATGAAAACCTGTTCGAAACGTGTACTTGTATAATGTATAACGCGCAAACCACCCGAGCTTATTGAGCACTAATCACTATGCGCTATCGATATTAATTTGTTTATAAAAATCTATAATGTTTCCAATGCGTTTTTAATAATAAATCCAATTAGTGCGGTATCGAACGTTTAGTTATCGATATCATCGGTGTGAATCGACCTTAATTATCATGTAGCGTATGAAAATAAATGTAAATATTTGGAAAACATATTTTATTGCGCGTCTCCTACGCGTGCCTTTTTTTTGGCTCGGCTCAATTTTTAATGTTCGATCCATGCTTGTCTACTAGTTTATCTATATATAGGGCTGTCGTCTCCTAAATTGCCGACGCTGGACGCACACGTCTAAATATCCCAGACATTTGGGTAAAATTAAGATTCTTTTCTCAGATGCCCTTGAGGAAAATGTTATACAATAAAAAAAAAACTATATTTAAATTTATTATCTAACATTCATTTCTTTGGAATTGCCCTGACTCAAAGTGTCGGGTTTCACTCGGACACTTTTGAAAACCCCTTCCGAACGGGTCTCTGACGCCCATTAATCTACAACTAATCTGGAGAATCCCGGACACATGGGCAGCCCTACCTATACAATAGAGATACCTACTGGATAAATTGTAATATCCGAATTTGAAATTTTATGACATAATGCTTGTGCACTTAAATGAGTAAGCGATTTATTTTTAAAGAAGCGAGTAATAAATAAATATCCGATGTTCTAGTAAAACGATTTCGTTTACTTGTCTGTATGCCAAGTTTGAAGCGCTCTTGTTTTTTAGTTTTATAACTAAATTGTAAACCATATTTTGGGATAACTCGACTTATTAAATCGAAGCGCAATTTTCTTAATTGTCCTAATTTTCTGTCTGCTTAGTATATTATTAGTATAAATTATTATTACCCTGATAGCCCAGTGTTTAAGGCGCCCGCCTCTCATGCAAGAGGTTGTATGTTTTAATCTGGGAAAGTATCATTGGGACATTTGCAATGCATATGTACTTGTTTAAGTTTTTCTTGGACATCACTGACTTCGGTAAAGGAAAACACCGTGGGGAAATGTATGAGGTGTTCAATGCTCGTGCCTTCTCTGTATAAGAAGAGGCCTTTGACTTGCAGTAAAAGGGAAAGGCAAGACAGTAATAGGCTGGTATTAATAATACCAGCCTATAACATACTTGTAAACTATGTACGAATACAAATATTAACAATAAATCTTATCCATTTTCCATTCCATACAGATGCGTAGAGCTAGATTTCTGGAACGGTCGCACAGACGAACCGGTGATCGTGCACGGCTACACATTCGTCCCAGAGATAAGTGCCAAGGAGGTACTGGAAGCGATAGCAGAGAGTGCCTTCAAGACGTCTGACTACCCAGTCATATTGAGCTTCGAGAACCATTGCAATCCGCGGCAGCAAGCCAAGATAGCCAACTACTGTAGAGAAATATTTGGAGACATGCTACTTGATAAACCGCTCGATTCCCATCAACTTGAACCTGGTAAGTAGTATGAAGTAGTTAGTATTTTTTTTAGAATTAAATTAAAATGCAGGAGTTAACTAGCAGAAATCGTCGCGTAAGGCAAAAGCGTTATGCCCTCTCCAAGCGACTTTCCCTCCTTTTATTTTTGTATAGGGGTGTTTACGTGCGAGTATCAAAATTAGAGCAGCAAGCAATGTGCGCGGCCAGCTGTATAACCCCAATTCTATACACGTGTAAATTTTATCTTAACCTTGTTTTTGTTTTAGTTCATAATTATTTTTTCTGTCTAACGTTAGTCAGCTTTTAATAGGATAAGGATTGGATTGGTTATTGAACGTACACATAAAATATACGGAACTCTGCTGGCAAAATTTCTTGTTAATAATTTATCTTTATTGCTTTTCCATAAGAATATGCTTATGTGGTTGGGATTTATAATATAAGTTCATTATCAACCCTGTCGGGCGCGGCGTTCGCGTACATCCTCATTACTACCCTATTAATGAGAAAGTTCTGAGGAAGCTCTATAATAGTAGATATCGTTACAAAATAATATCTGTGACAAACAGTAAACAACATGTTATAATTTATTCTACAGACTCGCGTCAGGATTAGGTTAGCATACATTTAACTTAGCGGCCTATTTACGGCATACTAGTGTATACTTGCGACTTTGTCCGCGTAAATGTAAAGAGTAACTTAGGCTACTTTTATTTAGAAAAAAAAAAAAATGTTAACTGCCTCGTTGGTCTAGTGGTCGCAAAGCGCGATTGCTGAAAAAGTATTACTGGGTTTTTGCATCAGGAATTTCTCAGTAGCAGCCTCGGAGTCTGAATTTGTGCAAAGTCAAAGTCAAAAACATTTATTTCAATTAGACCGTTTACAGGCACTTTTGAATTGTTAAGGAGTCGGTCAGTTAGTCCGAAAATTGAAGCTAGCTGCTCGTTCCAAAACGGAGGTAGGCCTCTATGGAGAAGAACGAGCAAGAAACTCCACGGCACTCTTTCAAATTAGGTTTTTACAAAATCCCCGTTTATAGCAATAGGTTTGCCCCCATTAACATGGGACTTAAACTGGCAAAATGTGGGTGTACTAATGGGTACACTTCTGCCTAACCCTTCAAGGTTTACAGGCGTGATGTCATGATGTTATGTAAATGTAAGAACTAATAAGATTCTCTCGTAAGACATAATTTCTCATTGGATAGTCGTTGAATGTAATTAAAAACATCCCCGTTCTATGTGTAATAGAATTATACAATCGTGCGGTCCGGTGTGCATGATTATATTTTCTCAAGAACTGTGAGACACTTGAGTTGTCAGAGAAACCTATTTCATACTTTTTAGTTGTAAACATTGATTCCTAATAGAAGAGCAAAGAGGTAAACAAGCCTACTTAAATTCAGAAGAAAATGTTTATGGGCTGTTGTGTTTATTTATTGAAGCAAGCACTTGGCTGAGCGATTGGCTCTGTGTCTCGAGTTCGATTCCCGGACGAAACTACTATTTGCAGAATCTATAGGTGGTTGTTCCGAGTCTGGATGACTTTGATTTTGTAAAAACTTAATTGAAAAGAGTGCCGTAGAGTTTCTTGCTCGTTCTTCTCCATAGAGGCCTACCTCCGTTTTGAAACGAGCAACTAGCTTCAGCTTTCGGACTAACTGACCGACTCCTTGACAATTCAAAAGTGCCTGTAAATGGTCTAATTGAAATAAATGTTTTGACTTTGACTTTGATGAATATGTTTTGTTTGTGAATGCTAGGTGCATTCATGCAAGACAGGATATACGAGGGTCAAACTACGTTAATTGCACATACTGCTCATGAAATTAAGTAACATCCATACTAATATTATAAATGCGAAAGTGTGTCCGTCTGTCTGTTACCTCTTCACTCTTAAACCGCTGAGTCGATTTTGATGAAATTTAACACGCGGGAAAGGACATAGGTGACTTTTTATTAGATTTTGACTTCGATTTTATCTGCGTCCTCGATAACCGACATTTGCGTGGACGAAGTCGCGGGCAAAAGCTAGTTAGAAATAAATCTGGCTTGGAAACGCCTTTTTGGTATGCCTATGGAAGCACGCAATGTGACACACGCAAATGATTGTGCTTATAACTCATGCGCCATTAAAAGGGGCGTGGGGGTATTTTAAGTTTGGTTGGAACATTTAAAACTGGTTTTCCTAAAAAACACACAAAGTTGAATATTTCTATAACCAAATAGGTCCCAGGTATCATCATCTGCCTAGCCTTTTCCCAACTATGTTGGGGTCGGCTTCCAGTCTACCCCGGCAAGCGTAGCTTAACCTGACGGATCGACCCGTGCGGCTGTTATTACTTAGCCACGAGCTCCTCAAAATAGGTCCCAGGTATGGTTCGGCGCAAAAAACTGATGGGAAAAATACGTAACTTTCAACTTCGTTAAGAATTTTTTTACACTCATTTTTCTAATGTTTAAAACAAATGAACAGCAATTATAGAGTAACTAGCTTCTGCGCGCGACTTCGTTCACGTCAAAGTTGATTTCTCTGTACAAACTCTGGACCCCCGTTTCATCCCTTTGGAAAATCCATTCTTAGCGGATGTCTATTAACTCTTAAACTACCTCCCTGCCGAATTTCATCTTTATACGTCAAGCAGTTTTCTGAGTGAGTGAGTGAGACTTTCCGCTTTTATTAGATACACAAAAAAACTTGTAAAAAATTTAAACATACCCTTGAATGCTGGAATAGTAGTGAGGTAGGTCGTAAGGTAAACGATAACCATTCACCTCAAATACTTAAGAAGATGTTTAAGATTAGATAAATTGTTTGCGTTCAATGCCTATTAATCTTTCAACAGAACCGTCCAAACATCAGGAGTGCATCAAACTTTATTGAACGCTTATGAATACCGGATGATTTTCATTTGATTTTATGAAAGGAAATGACGTAGAGCGGTCTGTCGACGGGTTGTCGTCAACGTAACGGGATCTTGATTTAATATCAGTTTAAATCGTCGACATTTTATGTCGGAAATAGATTTACCTCGCGGATTCAATCGTGTTAAGCTACGTCGTTGGTTATTGCTTTGCTCCTGTTGGTGATAGCGTGATGTTTATAGCCTATCAACTTCCTTGACATTTTTTAAATCCGACCTTTAGTTCTTAAGATTTACGCTTTATAACAATTTGTTTGTTATAACGTGTTAATTTCAAGAACTCGTCAGCTTTTTTTAATATATGTTCAGATGTGACGCAGTTCTTATTCTTGAAAAGTCTTTGTCGTATTTTAAAGTATGTTAGTCCAACTGATTGCTCGTAGTAACGTCATTGTTAACTTGATTAATTAAAGAAATTAGTGTGTTTCTTTGTCGACTCCGGACGCTGACTCACCTCACCAAAATTGCAAAAAATATTGTGAGGCCTTGAGAGCATTTTGATGGCGACTGTGATCTTGAATTGTATTTAAAAAAAGCCGGCCAAATGCGATCTTGTCTCGCACACGAAGGGTACTATATCACTGTACAGTATTTAACTCTAGAAACAAAAAACACGTTTTTAAATGGGGTATGTAGGTAAATACCCCCTTGGATATTTAACTATATTTTATTTTTTATTATTGTTACAATAGACACACTCTGTAAAAAAATCAAGTGACTGGCCTATTACGATTTTAAACAAAGTGCGATTCAATACAGCCCTGTGACAGACGGACGAATGGTATGACAGACATCGGGGTGTAGGGGTGTTCTTCGTTCCAGAATGACACTCACATTCGAAATTTGAATTGATTGAATATCGATCGTTAAAAAAGAACCACGCTTGCACCGCCAGGCTGATACGTGCAGATTAATTCTGAAACATATTGAAACTTTTATCTTGCGTATCGATGACGCAATGGCTTAATTGTCAGCGCTATTTTGGTGCTCACTAATAATCCTAATTATTATTATAAATATTCTGATATCTCAAGGTCCCATTGGCTCAACGTGATCGAGGTTCGATACTTTGAAGTTTGGTACACCTGCAGTATTTGCTTTGGCTAACGACCAAGCGTGTGCCGCGCTATGACATGTAAACATGATGAGACAGTTTGTTTTCACTACATCACGCACTCGTGTATAGGTTCAAGGGATGTTATGGATATCCGTCGTCGTAACCGAAACTCGGATATCCGAAATAAAATCTATCCGAAACCGTCACTGAATCTGATTGTGAATAATTTTGGATTGAGGGGGAGTCTAAATGAAACGCGTTTAGATAGTTTTGTTTATTTCTATTGCTCAGCTATATTATATAGTCAGCAATACATTATTTAATTTAAAAATTCTGAAAAAATGTAGTATCCGCACCTATCGAATAATCCGAAATAATTTTATATCCGTTACCTTATTCGAAACCGGTATAATCGATACTTAATATTATAAATGCGAAAGTTACTCTGTCTGTCTATTATGCTTTCACGACTAAACTATTGAACTGATTTTTATGAAATTTAGTACGGGGTAAGTTTGAACCTCAAGACTTGCCCGCGAGTCCCGCGACTTAGTCTGCGTCCACTATATGCGACATTTACGCGGACAAAGTAACGGCTAGTATAATATTTATATATCCGCATCCACATCCAGATCCGAAACGTCATATCCATAACATCCCTGATTCAAGCGTCCACGTTGTATGTTGTTTTAATAGGTCCTTGACTTTTAAGGCATGCTTACCGTTTTATTAGGTCGAATTGCTAAACGAGTAATAGTCGTAGGTACTATTTAAAACGTTACTCGCCAGACAGGCGTGTTTTCGACGTCGTTTATAGAGTTCGGTGTTAAAAGATATAAATCATTGATCAATAAATACGTCTCCGGTAGATGGAGCTTTAGGATTTTATTATCACTGAATATAGTTTTTTTGACCTTTTAACTTTATTTGCTTGAACGAGGATTTTTATTTGAGATTTTAACACCAATATGTGCCAAGAGTGTAGTGTTTAATGTCAAAAGTAATGCGCTACTGATCTACTTGTGTAATAATGTATTTGAAAAGATAACAAGTTACATGTTTTATGACTGCCGTAGTCTCATTACTATATGTTCTGCCCCCGCCCCGCGAAATCCCACTTTAGTCTCATGGTCGCGACTACAGAGCATAAGAAGACTATAGATCCTGAATTCCATTCCTAGGTCGGAAAAAACTGTTAGGAGGTTGGTGGTGAGATTCCCGTGCCTCGGAAAGCACGTAAAGCCGTTGGTCCTGCGCCTGATCTCTCCCCGAGGGGTCGGTTTGCCGTTCTGTCAGACTATGTGAAGAGAGAAGAGGAATTACATCTGTGTTTTGCGCACACACTTTGTGCACTATATTATCTTTCGCGTTCATGGCTAGTCTCCATTGAGATTGGGTGCCGTGACTGTAATTCGGTCGGGGGAATATTATAATTATCTTGATAATATACCTAATTACATATAAGTCTTTGTTACGTGTGTTTGTCACCTAATTCCTTCTAAACGACTGGATAGATTTGGATAAAGTTTTATATGTATATTTCAATGGGTTCCGGGATGGTTTGAAAACACAATTAGCCCCGATCGGTGGCACTGCGATCAACGTTCGGGCAGGACAACGTCTATTGGGTCCGCTAGTTTAGCATTTTGTTTCTCCTGTCACATTATAAAACACGTCCTTGTAGACTTCATCATCATCTTCCTGCCCTTGTCCCATGTTACTTGAGGTCGGCGCAACACGTTTTCTTCTTCCATTCCGTCCTGTCTGCTGTCATGCAATCACTGACTCCCTTTTCTTTCATATCATTCTTCATGCAACTAGACTTCTAGACTTCTGATTCATTATATTCTTCTTGCTACTGTAGTAAAATCAGACCAATATACCTACCTACTGCTGTTTGTTTATAAATCTTTTCCTAGAAATCAAGTACTGAGAGATGATGTGTTTTTGTTTGTATCATTTAGGAGGGGAGCTGCCGCCGCCATCGCTGCTGCGCAACAAGATCATTATAAAGAATAAGAAAAAGCATCATCATCATCACAAGAAAGAAGACTCCATTGCTTCTGAGGAGAGCGAGCCTCGGCCAGAAGTGCCACAGGGCAACGGTGATGTGACTACTGCTGCGGTAAGTATTAACTTTGTTTTACAGTAAAACTAGGTTTTGCCGGCTGCCGGCTTGCGTCAATTTAGAATTTGCTAATCAATTCGATTTTTTATATTTTTATAGAGATAATAATCATGATAATATACTAATAATACACCCTAGGACTTTTTTTTTGATAAACCCAGAATAAACATTTAATTTTTTCGTCAATTGTTTTTGTTTTGAATAGTTATACTACTATTCGGGACGGAGATAAATCCAAAAACCATGAAAAGCGGGCCAGCTGTTCTAGAGTTCTAACGAATCCGTCTTTGTTATTAATATTAAGAAGATTAGGTTTAGCTTGCGGCTGTCCCATATTGTATCCGGGGAAAAAAAAGGAGTCTATATCACTCCGACTTGAAAACTATTTCTATGTAATTATAATAACCATATGTATTTTTTGCTACGTCGCTAAGAAGGACAAACCAACAAACACAATTCAGCATTCATAATTCACTAGGTTTTGCTCGCGAGTGTGTCCAGGTGATTTTGCAGATCTAATTTTTTTTTTGGTAATAAAATAAAGCCCTCAGGAATAACGTAGCTTCCTATTACGGAAAGAATAAATGAATTTTCAAAATCGAATCAGTAGTTACGGAGATTAGTATTTCAAAGAAACAAAGAAGAGACAAATTACTTAGCCGTTAAATATGAACTGACCATCAAACTAAGTAACTTTCAGCATTATTTATGGCTGGGAAGAGACTTTACCTATTTTTGGTATAAAAAATAACTGTTTATGTTAGTGCGCGTTGTCACGCATACCAAACTTACTTTCAGGTGCATATAACAGTACAGGGAAAGTATTTAAAGTTTCGTTGTAACTTATAAAACTGTTTTGGTAAATAAAAACGTGTAAAAAAGTTGGAACTTTGACCTTTCACATGTCTGTAAAAAGGTTCCTAGAAAAGTTACAAAACAAAAAAAAACACAATGATATAAATAGTAATAATATATTAATATAATATATGAAGCGGTAAAGTTTGTGAGGTTTTAGCGGGCATCTGGACCTATAAAACCGATTTTGAAAATTAATTCGTAAATTGGAAGCTACGTTATTACTGAGCGCTATTGGCAATATTTTATTATCAAAAGATTAGGGATCCGTAAAATTCATCCGGGCAAGTAGCAATGTGAATTTTTCAATACATATGTACTTTCTCAAGTTTATCTTGGACATCACTGGCATCGGTGAAGGAAAACATCGTGAGGAAACCTGGACTTTATTGTTCCACTCAAACCATGTCAGAGGCTCTTGAGGCGGTTTAGAAACTCTGACACTAGGGTGTGTGGGGTCGTAGACCTTACTGCCCACACGAAAAGAAGAAGAGGGATCCGTAAAAAAAAATCACGCGAACGAAGTCGAGGGGAGAGTGCTAGTATTAGTATAGATTTAATCTAATTGCTGGGGACATAAAAATACTACGTGTTTATTTAGCGAAAGCCAGATTTTGGCTGCGTATCAAACAAAATATGAATGTGAAAATAGTTTGCCTACTTCAAGATTAGAATAGTTAGTACAATATTTAGTTGTTTTTTCCTAACGATTTATTGAGCTCGTTAATAATATTTATGGTATAAACATAAAGCATTTCTGTCTGTACAGTCAACAAAAGAGATAGGTTTGTAGGGTCGCCAGATTTTTACTTAGAAACCGATGGATGTTTTCAAATGTAATTTAATTTGAAAAGTAGATATTAAACAGTTCATTATTCAAGTTAAGTTTCAATCGAAGACATCTATCGGTTTCTAAGAAAACTTCAACTATATGCCGTGGATACCCATCTCTTTTGTTGACTCTACACTGTTTAGTCATTCAATTTATGAATTAGGTATCAATGAAAATATTATGAACGTTTTCCTTCCTATCATTTCGGTCTCCATAGGTAAAATATTTTCGAACACACGGCATTGAAAAATTGCTCAAATACCTACTATTTGAGTAATTTTTCAATGTCGCTAAGGAACGTCAGAAAACTAAAATTATCACCCGTCTCTTCGCTAGGTACTAAATTCTTTCGTGTGACGTTAAATACTTACGTAACGATGAATGCGCATATGCGTAACTAGACTTAGCCGTGATTTTAACATAGGATTTGAATATGAATGAAAAACTTCCTCCACACGGAAGCGCGCGTTCATATAGGTTCATAATTTCCTCCTGGATGCGTGTGTACGTGTGGCGTACCTACTTATTACCGGGTACTGTACCGATTGTTTGTCGCCAGTTAACGCGTCAGGGTTCGTCCGATTCTTCGGACTCTGAAAGCTCGTCGGGCGAAGAGGAGGCTGGCGGCGTCGACAGCGCGGTCGGCGAGGACGCGCGGGAAACACACGCGGGCGCCGAAATCTCAGCCCTCGTCAACTACGTGCAACCAGTACACTTCAGCTCCTTCGAGAACTCCGAGAGTGAGTTATACAACTGCCTGATGTAACTTAGCTGGCTGTAGGCCTTCCCCACAAGTCCCCTTTGTAAGCGAGTTCGTGGCTGCTGAGCCGAAACATCCCGCATGTCTAGGTTAGCGAGTAGAATTATTATCTCTAAATGTCTCCTGAAGCCTAGGTTAACGTTAGGGGAAGCTGGACGAGATGCGCTTCCCCCTTACGCCCGTGAGTGAGCAGCTTCTTCTTATTGCTATAAGTGTAGGTCGGGGAGGACGTCCGAGGACGCACGCGGCCGCAGAAATCTCTGCCATAGTCAACTACGTGCAACCTGTACACTTCAGCTCCTTCGAGAATGCTGACAGTTAGTATTACTTTATTTTTTTTTGCATTTTTTTTTGTTTCATGCTTTTTTGAAGTATTGTGCAGTGTACACGCGCAACTACTGAGCCCCAAGCATTGGTTTGTTTGCAACTTTTTTTACTTATACCTAATTATCACCAATTTCTAGTCTAAATCATTCATCTTGTTCTGTGATTCATCTCATGAATTAAGCTTCACGACTGATTTGAGTGTGATGTGTAGAAAAGAACCGTTTCTACGAGATGTCCTCGTTCGACGAGAAGCAAGCGACGACGCTGCTGAAGGAGCGCCCCATCGAGTTCGTGAACTACAACAAACATCAGCTGTCGCGCGTCTACCCGGCGGGGACCAGGTTCGACTCGTCTAACTTCATGCCACAGGTGAATATTATGCCACTACTTAATAAGCTCAGTTCTGACAACCCACAATCTCTTAATAATTCAAATAATCTCATCAAACTAATTGCATCTGCCAAATGAGTTTATGTAGTTATTGTTATTGGCTCGCCATCAATTGTTTACAGTTTTACACTGACATCGTTACAAATAATTTACACTTCCAAATACTTGTGTTTAGTGCAACAATTTATCGTAGATAAGCACCTCATTCATAAATATAATATTTGAGCCGCGTTCAGTTTTCAACGTTATAAATATCATTGTTACGTAATAACAGTTCAATGTACGTCTCAAACTTATGTTTTGAATAGATTTTAATTTAATCAGTCAGAGGTCTTGGGTTCGATTCCCACGTCGGGCAAAGTGTTATTGGGTTTTTCCATCAGGAATTTCTCAGTAGCAGCCTCGGAGTCTGGATTTGTGCCCGGTTGATGGCAATAGGCTCGCCCCCTATAACATGGGACTAAAAACATAACTGGCGAAATGTGGGTGTACTAATGGATACACCTCTGCCTAACCATTCGGGGATTACAGGCGTGATGTTATGTATGTATGTATGTTTAATCAGTCCTATATACACAAGCTTTTGCCCGTGACTTCGTCCACGTAAACGTCGGTTTTCGCGGACGCAGAGGAAGTCACAAATTAAAAAGTGGCCTATGTCCTTTCTCGGGATTCAAGTGTAAATGCCAAATTTCATCAGAATTGATTCTGTGGTTTAGTATTGAAAACGTTACAGACAGACTGGAGTTACTTTCGCACTTATAGTATTAAGTACGGATTTCAATATCAACAGAAAAAAAATATCTGCCTTGCTTCGTTCTGGCATATTTAATCCCAAGAATATTATAACGAATGGAAGAGAAATCGTAACAAAAACTTTTTCCATGGATTTTGTAAATGATTCTAGACCTCCAAGCGAAGAAATTTTATTGTCGGTTACAAATAAAAACAGCTGTTCCATAAACTTTGAACGTGTACAACTGTAGACTAAATCCATGAAAAGTTTCTGCATTCACGACCACGACTGACTTAATGCGCGTGTTTCCTTCACTGTAGATACGTTTAGCTGAACTAGATTATTTCCTTATCTATCTGAACACAACTAATTAAATTACTACATCGATAATAGCCTTTTAGTTCGATTAGTTTCCCGACCGCACCGCTCGGATCTCTAATGATACACTACTAGGATATTAGTCATTTCCTTGAATCGATATTCTTGTAATAACTCCATGTGTTCGACAGGTTTTCTGGAACGCCGGCTGCCAGTTAGTGGCTCTCAACTATCAAACGTTAGATTTAGCCATGCAGCTTAACTTAGGTACCTATGAGTACAACCGTCGATGTGGGTACTTACTGAAGCCAGAATTTATGCGGAGAAAGGTGAGTTTTTCAATTATCTGTGTAAAATGTACATTAAGGCAGTTAGCTTAGGGCTGATTTTTCAATAGTCTGATAAATTTTATTGGAAAGTTAAATATAACTGTTTGACACATTTTCTATACAAAAATGGTCGCCATATTTATTGCTCAGTTAATAGTTATATAATGATTCAAAAATCGGCCCTTAGGCATATAATGTGTTATTGATTGCAATATCATTGACATAGGAAAGGAGTCCCAACGTCTTTGCAATAAGGTAAAAGTTCGTTTACCTCAACTCAATGATTTCTTTTAATGATGTTTGTTAAACATGGACAACGGAAATATTTACACATTATATTTTCATTTCGTAAAAATCAATATTTTTATCTGGTTTTTAGTTTGAACACTTTTTGCAATATTAATGAAACCACATTTGATTCTCGTACATTGCCTTTAGCTAGTAAATAATTCAGACGCTTTTAAACAACATAAAACATTCGAACAGTTACTCGGTAAATATATCCATTATCCCATTAACGTTTATTGTTAGTTAGTTTTTGATAGACTGTTTTACTTATTGGACGTTAGCCACCAACACATGTAAATTGGGTAGTTGACACTAATTATTCCTAGACACAACTTCTTTAAGAAAAACCAGATTTATTTTCAGTCAACAGTAAAATTAGATTTTTAGCTGCTTTCAAATCAATAAATAGTCCGAGCCCCGAGCGCTTACCTTGTTTTCCGGGACATCGCCAAGTGACTGATCGATTTCACATGGCCATTGGGCTGGCCTTTTCTTGGGCCAAAGACTCAGTCTTTTGGGCACTTGCCTCATTCACATCGATGTGGACGAATGTTTTGATGCCCTATAATGTTTCTCCTTTTTTTTTTGGAATTGTATTCAATTTACTGCCTCGTTTCTGGTTTTGTTTTCTGGACTGCCTCGTTGGTCTAGTGGTCGCAAGCGCGACTGCTGTGCATGAGGTCTTGGGTTCGATTCCCAGGTCGGGCAAAGTGTTATTGGGTTTTTCCATCAGGAATTTCTCAGTAGTAGCCTCGGAGTCTGGATTTGTGCCCGGTTGATGGCAATAGGGTCGCCCCCTATTACATGGGACTAAAACATAACTGGCGAAATGTGAGTGTCCACCTCTGCCTAACCCCTTCGGGGATTATAGGCGTGATGTTATGTTATGTATACAATTTATTATTCATAAGTTTTGTGTGTAGGTTAATAAAACCTGGTGTTATTGTAATTTATAATATATTTTTCGGAAATAAATACTTTATTAATTGAGTTAGCAAATTAGTGACGTCACGGTTTACCATTGTCATACAAAATGTATCGGGGAATTACTTTTTAACAACTCATAATGTCCATTGATTGGTTGTGCCAAGTACCCAAATTAATGAGTTCTTTAATATAAACCTTGAATCTGGAGCTATAAGACCGAATTCCCAATGTGACGAAATTTCAAAATAGACTGAAGAGTTCGTTTCTGAAAAAATATTATTATATATGAAGCTTTTTAGTTTTTTTCCGGATTCGTCATACATCGCGTGATCCTTTCCATTCTACTTTGTGTTACAATTTTATTTAATTAAAATTTTGCAGCCTTTCCCTTCATGTTGATAAATTATATTAACTAAACGGAGTATTTCGTATTTTCAACCGACTTCAAAAAGGAGGAGGTTCTTAATTCGACGCGTATGTTTTTTGTTTTTGTGTACCTATTTGTTCTACGATTACTCCGCCAATTATGAATCGATTTGGATGATTCTTTTTTTGTTTGAAAGAGTATAGTTCCGAATAGGTCCCATTGGAATATTGTCATGATCTGATGATGAACTTTGGAGATATGGAACGGAACTCCTTATAAAATCACAGCAGAACCGCCGTAACAAGAAAAATTGCTTTGTTTATACGTGTAGTCGATGACTGACTGAAGGAAGTGGGGAGAGGGTACGTCAACCCCCCTCCTACCACTTTCCAAAATTAAATATATCGTGTGAGGTATTGTTTGAAAGGGCTTTATGTAAGGATTTCAAACATTAACACACAAGCACTAAAAAGTGAAAAATAAAAAGCTTTTTTACAAAAAAATATGACCGCCTTCAAAAAGTACAAAATAAAAAATAAAAAAGCTTTTTTACGTCACCTGTACTCGGATAAAAATATTTTATGTAAAAACGCTAGCCATAGTCTATCTGTGTAACCAAATTCATATAAATGTGTCGTCATGGCCCAGTGGCCTCCGTCCGCCTCTCATGCATGCAAGGTACCAATGTGACTTTTTCCATTCATATGTACAGTCACGAGCAAAAACAAGTATACACTTGGCAACATCACGAAGCTATTTTCTTCCACTATATTGATTGAAATGTCTTGTTTTTAGGAATTCAGCATTTTGAATTCAATACTAGTCTGAAAAAGGTCTTTAATCAAAGTTACAACCATTATTTCACAAGAAAATCGCTTTTGAATTTTGTTAAGTGTATACTTGTTTTGCTCGTGACTGTACTTTCTAAAGTTTATCTTGGACATCACTAACATCGGTAGAGGAAAATCATCGTGAGGAAACGTGGACTTTATACCAGCCGACTACTGTCCTACTCAAACCATGTCAGAGGCCCTTGAGGCGGGAGGAGGTTTAGAAACTCTGATACTAGGGTGTGTGGGGTCGTAAAACCTTACTGCCCACACAATAAAGAAGAAGATTTCATATCAGCTCGTCTGATCTTTAAGCGCGATTAAGTAACAAACATCTTCTATGTTATTTATTCCACACTCTAAAAGAATAAGCAAATGAACTTTATAAAATTTGTGATACCTAAAATGGGCGCCGTAATCTAGGGTTCTTCGGATTTGTCCTACTTTAATGATCGTCCAGGGGTTAGTTTAAAAGGGGTTTTCAAAAATGGTCCTGAATAATCCCGATGAATTAAAACAAGGAATAAATTAGAACAAATCCTAAGCCCAACACACACTGAGAGCGGGAGCGGGTCGTGAGCGTGACGTGAGCGGGACGTGAGCGTGACGTGAGCGTGACGTGAGCGTGACGTGAGCGGAACGTGAGCGTTCAGTGTGTGGATATCCATATAAATACAAGCAATACAACTCGACGATACGCTCACGTCCCGCTCCCGTGGCGCTTACGTCCCGCTCCCGTCACGCTCCCGTCACGCTCCCGCTTAGTGTGTGTTGGGCTTTAGTTAAAAAAATCATTTGCTATCATATCAATCTAACTCCGACGTTGCAAAATAGCCAATGAGGGCTGACCATCTAATGTGTCTTTGGAGTTTCGGTCCTGCATCGACAATATAGGTATTAGTAGCTCTTTTTTTATCGTGCGGAAAGCCTCTCGGCCTATTTCCTGTCTAGGGGAAGACGGTGGGGTAGCCATTCTCTTACCGGATAAAACCACCAAGGTATTCCTCGACCGACCTTTGGGCGTAGGAACGGGATTCGCTCGTGCATTCTACAGCGCCGCCGCCTGGCTATGACCGATGATATAGACGGATCCCGTCAACGTCTCTCTCTCTCGTCAACAGAGTAGGCAACTCGTTCATGGGTCAATGTATACGTTTTTACAATAAACTTCCCATTGATATTCGAAATTTACCAATTAAAAAATTTAAAAGTTGTATTAAAGCCAAACTATACAAGAAAGGCTACTATAAAATTTCGGATTATTTAGATGATAAAAAAGCTTGGGATTGAGCTGCTCGCTCTGCTAAGCCTTGTGATTATGCCCTTTGCAAATTACATTTTTTCTTTTTGACATATTTTACTAAACATGATCTTTTAATTTAACGTTAATATGACATTTAGAGACTATTGTATTTTTATATTTATTATTTATTTTTTGTTTTTTATTCTCATTGGGATATACTTTGAAAAGTATTTTTTTTTTATATGTTATATTGTAAATATGTGAACTATGTGGGTTGTTGCATTTTTTCTGATTCGATTTTATGGTTGTCTGACAGTTTGAGTACTCGATGCGGCCTACCCAAATGTCCTTTCTTTGGTATTGTTCGTCGTGTCGTTGAGCTCCTTAAATTCTGAGTCGAGCTTGACGATTTCTGACAAATGCGTGCATTGACTGGACAGGCCGACTCAAATTTGTGTGCCTCTCTCCTCAAGGGAGCACCTCGGACATTAACCTACTTGGTTCGCATATGATTTGACCAATACAAATAATTGTATGGACTTTAAAAGAGACTTTGACCTCTGAGTTTGTTTCGGTGTTTCTTCTCAGAGCAGTCGGCTAGGAAACACTGGACTCATCTAGTTTAAAATGTGACGTGTAAAAGTGTTATTTATAACCAATTTACTGAATAAATATCATTTCATTTCATTTCATTTCATTTCATTTCATTTCATTTCATTTCATTTCTCAAATGCGGAGCTTGCGGAATACGGCGCTAAGTGATAGCAGCCCTACTCTTACCTATATACAAGTAATAACATGTTCAATTCTCGTTCCAGGATCGTCGCCTAGACCCGTTCGCGGAGAGTACAGTAGATGGTATAATAGCGGGAACATTGTCTGTGACCGTGCTGTCTGGCCAGCTGCTGACGGACAAGCGGTGCGGCACCTACGTTGAAGTGGACATGTTCGGATTACCGGCGGACACCGTGCGCAAGAAGTTCCGCACACGGGTCGCGCCTAATAACGGCATTAATCCCGTGTATGGAGAAGAACCATTTGTATTTAAAAAGGTACCTATGTTTTTATTTAATTTTATTTCGTTGGTCCCGGCTGTCATACATGGATCTTTGACAGTCGTTACGGGTCGTCAGAAGCCCGAAAATCTGACAACCAGTCTTACCAAGGGGTATCGTATTACCCAGTTACTGGGTTCTGGAGGTTAGATAGGCAGTCGCTCCATGTAAAATACGGGTATTCAGCTGCATCCGGTTAGACTGGAAGCCGACCCCAACACAATTGGGAAAGGGCTAGGCAGATAATGACTATAATTTAAAAGCGCAGGCCACATTGTGAGCTATTCAGTTTTAATTTTGAATCGTAATGCTTTTGTTCAAATCTCAGCTTCCATTGGCCACGTAAGCCATTTTACTTTATAGTTTATTGAAGCGGTGAAATTGTACATACATAATGTACAAAATAATTAGTCATAAAACGGTATTTATTAATTTGCGTACTTTCCGCCTAGCTAGGTAATAAAAAGAGGTCCTATTTTTTTGTACATGGTGGCGTATTATATATCTTATGTAAATATAAATTAATCCAGTCGTGTGCGCAAGCGCTTCATTCATTTTTCATTTGTGTAATTTTAGTACTTTGTTTTTTATAAGAATGGGTTTAGTTTATTGATTATGGCATATATCTATATTATAATGTATTTTTTCATAAACATTTTAAAATTAATAAAAACAAATATAAATGGTTTCATTATCAACCTGTTTATTTATCACAATATCTATTATCTAAGGATTTACATTTTAAGTTAGCAATGACGTTGGAATCGTTGCAATTTGAGCCTTATTTCACCGTAATAAAATACTTACTTAATAAAATGCTATAAGGTAATTTAAATCCTAAACCTTTTTTATTTTATATTAAGTGTACCATATCGGTAAATGCTAAATAAATTGGTGCATGTTTCTACTTTTGCATATATAAATGTAAACAATAGTGTCTGCGCAAGCGACGCGCGACGTAACACGTCACAGCGACTCGTCATGTTAGTTACCAACGTTCACAAACAAACACGTAGGTTATTATGACGGTTAAACTGGGTTATTACATGTATATTACGTATAAAAACAAAATATGTAGTATAAAGTGAATTATTTAATTGAAACAGCTAAAATGTTAAATACCTTCACTATTGATTTCGTACCGAATACCGCTAAACGTCATAATAACAGATGACTTTAGTAGACAACGGTGCCGATTCCCTTGGTCACAAACTAAACTAAAATTAGACTATTTCTATCTTTTTCTGTCCAATAAAACAAGAAAGAGACTAATGTAAATAAGAGCTGTCAAATTTAGTCAATCTGACACATCCATACAGTTTTAGTTGACATCTTGAAACGAAACGAAATTCAAGGCAAAACTAATTTGACATCGCTAACTTAGTTCTTTAATGTCACCGTCCTTTCCTTTCGCTGTATGTTAGTAAGAGATGTCAATTCTCTAAATTTAGTCTAGTTTGTGAACAGGGGAATCGGCACCAATAAGTATTTTAAAACTAGTATTTAGTTTTTCCCTAGGCGACAATAATAATAATAAGTAATATAAATTATTTTTGTGTGTTATTATACAGTAGTTTTTTTTATAGAAGGTACATTGTATTCACATGTAATTACGTATGACTATGTATACAAATAATAATATTGTAAAACATTGATTTTAAAAGAGTACGTATGGAGTTTCTTGCCCATTCTTCTCCATACAAAACTACCTTTTGGAAGGGGCAACTAGATTCAATTCTATTTTTTTTTCATGTAATGACGTTCAAAAGTGCCTTATATTGGCCTAATTGAAATAAATGATTTGACTTTGACTTTGACTTTGACACAGAATAAAAAAAAAAACGTAAATTATTACCGGTACAATAATTAATTAATAAGTTATTATAAGTTTCCTCACACCTGAAACAGATCAATGTAAAGACGTCAGTGTTCCTGGCATAGGGTTGTCAGTTTCAATCGGGCAAATCGGGATTTTAAATACAAGAAAAAAAATCGGGAGTCATTCTATGGAAGCGGGACATAATGAAAACGCAAAACAAGAGGTTTATTTTTAAATATTAGTGTACATTTAACTGCTTTTAAATAATTCTTCATATATTTTATAAAGTAATAAAATCCAGTACAGAAAACTCTTAATTACTGTTGCACTGTGGAAAAACCACAAAAAGCGGGATATTCAATTTCAAATTGAAAATCGGGACGTCTGGCAACGCTGTCCGCGCATCTCTATGACTCCCGCCATATGGAACGTGTCACTGCGCGACAGATTGTTTACACGTCACTCCGCTGTGCGCCGGCGCCGACACAATAGCATTCAGATAGTTAGCTACTACAAAAGCTCCACTGATTGACTTAACGACTGAGTGCAATTAAGAATTGTTTGAAATCTTCCCGCTATTGACGTATAAGGATGATAAATCTAACAAACGTGTTGAGGTATTGCTTGGTGTGAATTTATGCTTGTTTACATGGAGATCAGCTGATCGTTCATTTTAAAAAGGTCACTTTGTTACTGTACTGACTGCTCTCTACGACTTCATGTGGTTTAAACAAACAACAAAAATCACTCTTTAGCTTTTTATTATACGAGAATAAATTGAATACGTGGATCTCTATGAGTTATTTCTTTTGCAAGTAGTGATGCCTCTATGGGTTCGTTTTCAAAATGATACGTACGTTTTGGAATTAGGTTATTTTACGGAAAACTGAGGTACTTATTGAACAAAATATTACAAGAATATTATTGTATTATATTATAAAAAACAGGAAGAAAATGCAGGATAATTAAAAAAAATTGCGCCTATTCCGTTGTGTAATCTCTTTATGAAAATAGGATAGGAATGTACAAAACTAAGATAACTTCGCGATTGTCTTTGCTTACGACTAGCTGCCGTAGTTCACAGCGTGATGTTATAACCTATAAACTTCCTCGATAAACGGGCTATATCACGCATAAAATATTTTTTAATCGGACTAGTAGTTCCAGAGATAAGCCTGATCAAACAAACAAATAAACAAATTCTTCAGTGATATAATATGTGTAAAGATGACCATTAACCTTGATTGGGTTAGATGTTCCGCTGTTAGTTCTGAAAACCTTTTAAACGCAGGGCGAGAGACAATGGATCGCGTATGTTTTATATTGAAAAGTTCACACGCAATAATGATTTTTTAGCTTTTGTGGCGTTAGTCATTCTAATAGCGAGAAGTCGTTGAAATCGTCAAGGTTATTTTTTACAAGTACAAATGTTTTTATAGGTAGAATACAGATGTCAGGCTTTAAATGACTGACTATGATTTTTTAAAATTATTTTTAAGGCCTTCTTTTGTTCTCCGAATGAAACGATGTAGTAATTAATAAGCGTTTAGATTCCTTATAAATTTTTTTCTTTGCGTAAATTATATTAAGTGCGTAAAGTTCTGGAAAGATTTTTGAGACCATTGTCTTGCTATTGTGAAGTTGAACATAATTCTAAAGACTTTCTAGTTTTATTGTTGTCTAACCAACCTGACATCGACATAACCACGTATCATAGTCTTTTAATTAAGGAAAACGTAAAATAAAGTATTATCAAAATCATCAAATCGAAAAGATGAAGGTAATCGTTGATCTTTAGAGATCGATGTCACGCAAATTAGTTGTGATCGTGGAAAGTACCGACACCCGAGTATCTAGATGTCTTGTAACGTTCTTACGAATGGTACAATACAAAGAAAGGATCAAATTAAAAATGCATGTCCATGTAATGTAACGTTCCTGTGAATGCTCGACGCTGAGTTTGACGTAATGCTCAACGCGAGTGATCATTTTCCTGTAACATTATTTTCTATTTTACATTTACTCTTCACACATCTTTGCTCGATGAATTGTTACACAAAGCTCGTTGGTGTCTAAAATCAAGTTGTAACAAAGCCTCGTGTTCAATGTTTGGTTCGTGACTGGGTGACACAAGAGCAGTTCGATGTTTTGCTACAAGTAAATGCTCAAATGTATACTTACTTTTACAGAGCGAGTATGTGACGTAGTGGTATATTGCTTGCAGGTAGTGCTGCCAGAGCTGGCAATGTTACGCATCGCGGCGCACGAAGAAAGTGGTCGCTTGCTAGGACATCGCGTGCTGCCCGTGCTGGGCCTGTGCCCCGGCTACCGCTCCGTCAACCTGCGCACCGAGCTGGGCCTGCCGCTGCCCGCCAGCCTGCTGCTTCTCGTCGTCGTCAAGGTGCGTTACTCTCCACATACACGACCTACTCTCCCCTAAATGTCGTGTAAACACCTAACCTTGAATTTGTCCATATCGAACTTATACGTCGTTTCCACCAGGATTACGTGCCAGACCGGCTGTCGGAACTAGCTGAGGCTTTGGCGAACCCGATCAAGTACCAGAGCGAGCTCGACAAGCGAGAGCACCAACTGGCCAAACTGACCGAAGACACCGACGTGCCCAGCGACGCGCTGCCCTCGCGCCCCAAGCGCGCCGCCGACGCCAGCGAGCGCGACGACGCCACGCGCGGCCTCGCGCACCCCGTACGTACCGCACCGGCTTACCGTCGCGCCGACAGGCCTGTTGACTTCTAACTATGACATTACACAACATAACGCCTTTTTACGGGTGTAGAAATGCAAATTAGCTGACTATAAAGACAGTTGTAGTCAGAAGCCGAGAAAAGATTCGTGTTATCGAATACAAACCTCATTAAATTTTGCATGATTAAAATCCCTGCAATGCATTGTTTTGCTCAATTCGCAGATTAAGCTAGAAGACGCGCCAGACGGCAGTCCGTTAAAGGAGGCTATGATTGAGACCATGAAATTCATTGAGAACGAGAGCACAGCTTCACCAGTACCTCCTAATCAAAATCAAAATGGTAAGCATTCACATATACCTACATATATATAAAAATGAATCCCTATTTCCCTTGGTCACGGCATCAAGCGCGAACGGCTGTACTAATTACACTAATTCTTTTTTGTTGTTTGTCATTATAAGGAGAGGCTTTTTATGAAAGAAAATTAAATAAAATATGGCACACAGGTTTGAGAACATCAATGTCAGATGTCCATATCCATTTCGTTCACCAACATTTATAATTTTATAATTTATTTATTATCTTTAGAAGCGGACGTTAAAACGAACGGTACGTCAGACGAGTCTTTAGCCGAAACGCTTGAGGCTCTGCTCTCTATGAAGGTGGTTCGTGAGAAACAGTCGGAGCTCGCGCGGAAGCTGGACGCGCTGCGGCGCAAGTTCGACAAGGAGAAGAAACCTCCAACCTCCAAGTTCTACGTCAGCAACAAACTCGTTAAAAGACTGTCCTCTAAGAATATGTAAGGATCAAGGCAGAAATACACTTATAACACGCCACGCCACGCTACGTCAGTGAAGCTCTCTAGCTTTACTAACTCTTTGTCATTTGGCCGCAAAGCGCGCGTGGAGTGGCGTAATGTGTTATAAGTCTGTTTGCTCCTTTACTTTGATAACATGGTGCGAATTATCGTAAGAGAAATAAGAAAATAGAAACACAAAGTAATGACTCAAATAAATGGTACCTACACAAGTATAAAATAATGAAAATACCTACATGCATACATTTTATCTATAGATTTACTATGTTACTTTTTTCTTCTGTATAGATAGACATTACTTTGGGATAAAACTATTTGTTTTAGTTACAAAAAAAAAGTCTCCATTTATAGTCGCCACCGTAACCAAAATTCAGTCTGAAAGATATTTTAATTAATTTTCAAGGCAATAATTAAGAACGTGTTGTCGGCGTTGCAGGAGCAGCGAGGCGGGCGCGGACGAGGCCGGCTCGTTCCTGGCGCACGAGCGCGAGCTGCGCCTCAAGTGCCACCACGCCGTGTACGCGGCGCTGGAGAAGCACGTGCGCGCAGACCAGACGCACCAGATGAAGGCGCTGGCGGTCAGTGGGCTTTGTTTTTTTAAGTTGGTATAAATCATCGAATAAGTCAACGACTAAGGAAGGGACTGTCGGATTTTTATTGACTAAAAAACCACCCTGTTGCTTCTGTTGCCCTTTACGTTCCGGGGCCACGGTATCCTGTTAAGACGTCCCCCAACCCCAGCAAGCGTTTGGCCCTGTTGGGGCCCCGCCCTGTGCTGACAGTTATTTGAGGCGTGCGTGAAACAAAACGCGACGTCGACCCACTAGTGGTCTTACTGCTATTCCTGCATCACCACAGGGGCAGATCGAGCCCCCCCCCCCCCGCTTACTATTTCCATTAAGTTAGATTTATTATTGGAGCCTGTCCTGACTAGACCTTATTATATGACCCCTTTTTTTAGGTGATAAAAATCATCAAATGACTCCTTGTCAGACCTTTACTGACTAAAAAACTACCCTGTTCCTTCTGTTGCCCTTTACGTTCCGGGGCCGCGGTATCCTGTTAGGACGTCCCGCAAGACTCGAAAGCTGGATCCGACCTTACATGCCACGGACTCGATTTCCACACAACAATGTATAACCTAAACCCAACACCTGTATAACCTACAAGTAGTTGTTTACTGTGTATGTAGGTTTATCCAGTTTGTAAACGACGACACAGGAGAAACTCCTAGTGTGGGGCAATGATTTTCTTTACCTCCAAAATCTATCGACGTCTATTGGCTTTCAATTCTAAAATAGTTTATACCCTCGTATGATAGAGTTGTAAGACGAGCACAATAATTATTTGAGTATCAATTTAGTAGTTTACGGGACTATGGTGTGGTCTACAAAAGTACCTTTTTACCCGACTACGGCAAAGCCAAAAATCAAGATGCAAAGTCGTTATGGAAAAACATATTTTTTTTCACAGTATCGACATGGGTATCAAATTAAAGGGCTTGATTAGCGCATTTGAAATATATATACATTATATAGCTTTTATTAGCTACTTTGCCTGTTTTTAACAGTGTCATCATGGGTATCAAATGAAAAGGCTTAATGAGTACAATTGAAATTCACTCGCTACTTTGCTTTTATTATTATATCAAATAATTGAATAGAGTTCGAAATAGAAATAATTTGTTTTAATTTTTCTAGAAACAAACCAAAATAATATAACCCCCAAAATAGTGTAAATAAAAAATAAATTAAAAATAACTAAAACCCGACTACGACAAAATCGCGCACTGACAACTATAAAACAAGAACAATATTCACTTGACAGAAATTTTTAAGTAATAGCCGTGGTCGTGTGCCACCTAGTCAATAAAGATTGTGTGAAACCTTGTGTAACCGACCGACTCTCTAATTGAAATAAATGTTTTGACTGTATGTTCTGTTTTACTGCATTCTGATAACTTATCGGATACATAATTTCGAACGAATTACGTTACTTTATTGTATTTTTACGTAATGACCTGGAAGATAGTGACTGTCCCGAGCATTGTAAAATAGTCATAAAATCATCTTGAATAATCATCAAATCAATCAACCATCATCAAATCAGCTAAATCTGTTATGTTTTATGGCATGAATATGTAAATTTTGTTTTCAGGATTTGTTAGAAGCGGAGAAGAAAGAAATTCTGAACAGGCTGGCGAACTCGCGGAAGGAAGACATAAAGGTGTTAGCCAAGAAGACCAACAGAGATAAAGACGAAATCAATAGAATAAAGCGAGAGATACATTCGCAGGTAATGTATATATTATTACTCTAATCTTAAATATAAAACAAAGTTGAGTTTGTTCGAACACTCTAGAACGGCTGGGCCGATTTTCATGGTTTCTATTTTTTGTATATTAGTTGCCGTCCCAAATAGCAGAAAACCAATTAAAAACATTGGAAAACAGAGAAAAAAAAATTTTTTTTTACTTGAAAATGTAAAGGATTAACATTCTGGGTTTATAAATTAAAAGTATTAGGGTAGGGTGTCAGAAAATCAAGCATCTTTTTTTCCTTTTACTTCCTAGAGCTCGGAATACGAGACACGCTTTGTCAGGCTCTCTTCGCGCATTCTAGATACATGTGTGGCCTCTATGCCAAGGACTTTGGTTCACTGTAATGATCTTGGGCAAATGTTTTCCGAGATGTTTAGTAAGGTGTGTTACTGTATGTGCAGTCGGTGGAGCGCGGCGTGGCGGAGTGCTGCCGGCTGGAGCAGAAGTACGCGGCGCGCCGCGAGCAGCTCGCGCGGGCACACGACCGCCTGCTGCAGCTGCTGCTCAAGCACAGGGACCAGGTATGGCTATGGCTACGTTTTGACCCATGTAAGGGCCTTCGTAGACACGTTGCTCTTAGTATATGGGATCACTGATTTAGTCGCTTTTAGGGCTTGATAAAGGTTGTAAAATACACTTTTATGAGGCATTTAAAACACAAGTTATTAAACGCTTTAAATAAACTTCCAATGTCCCCACGCCACCTGTATTTTTGCATGCACCCATAAGTACAATGTTTTTTCACACCAAGAATAAAAGTCGTTTTCCAGCAGTAATGAGTCAGACATTATGCGTACTAAACGTATAATTATGTGTGTTTTTTAAACCCCGTGCAGAAAAGGGTAGAAAAGCGTCACAGAAAAATTCGAAAAATTATGGTATCCCGCTCAAAAGCTGCGGAACGCCAAATCGTAATGCACCCGATTAATGTAAAAGCAAAAAAGTTGTGGAATGAGACCCTACTTATCCGAGTATTGGTGTACTCCGCAGGAGCTCGTGGAGCTGGAGCGCATGTGCGGGGGCGCGCCGGAGGGCTAGCACGCGCGCGCTCGTGTGTCGCTGCGCGTGTCGTTGCGTGTGTCGCTGCGCGTGTCGCTCCGTGTGTCGCTCGGCTGCTCTCGGCTGCCCTCGGCCCCTTTCGGCCCCTCTCGGCCGCTCGGCCGTCTCTCTCGTCGGAGTTCATTTTCATTTAGAAATCTGTGATATTATCGCCTAAGGAGCAAACCGTACGGCCGGCGCTCGTATCGTCTCCGGATCGTGAGTCTCGACAGTATTGTTCTCTACGTTTGCAATCTCATAGTTTTAGTTGTCCCGCGCGAGTATTCGGCGGCTCGCCTTTCTTAGCTCCGCGAATATTTCTCGTTTATCGTTAAGATTATCCTCGTGTTGTACCTATTTTTATCATAAGAAGTGTGTCTTGGGAAACTTTGTATTACTGCATTTAATTGAATTAGTCGATAGCGGTTTTGCATGATTAACGCTTTTCGACGTCCTAGTCATCGCGCGTGGCGTAGCGAGGTGGCGGGCGCCGCGGCCGAGCCTTATGAGTGTAGTGACGTCACCGCGGCCGAGCCTTAAGTGTGTAGTGACGTCACCGCGGCCGAGCCTTATGTGTGTAGTGACGTCACCGCGGCCCGCCGCCACTGCCGTGTTAACTTTATACATATCTAATGCACAACATACTGTTTTTCAGTGAGTAATTTATCTCGTACCTAATTATTTCATACAATCTCACTAATAGAACTTCCTTTGTATACATGTTTGTAGATGTAGCTATTAATTATTAATTCCGTATATTGTAAAAGTAAATTATTATGAAATTGATTCTTATGATGGTTATTCCAATATTTTCTGGTTAGTGAACGCCTTTCGGGCGAAGAGTTTAAATTAATTTACTTGTAATATTCAAAAGATCTTGACGGTTGATTTATTGGAAAATTTAAATTAAATTTTTGTAATGCACTCGTTACAAATTAGGTACGAACATAATACTTCACGTGCGTATTACCGTTTTTGTCACAACATATTAATATATTAACGTGGGTATATATAGCGTCTGTGTAGTATTTATGAGTATCGTATAAAATTATATTATGTATAATGGCTTTTTTTGCATCGTTTAATCGTACTAACAGATGTCAGTAACTGTAGATTGTAGTTTAACATTCCATTTTTCGCTTAGTCATTAAAACGCCAATAATGTTTAGGTATTAGTAATAACGGGCCATTGCACTGATATCCGATCTAGTGGGGAACTACAAGTGTATTAGTCAGTCATCAAAGACAAGCAAACACTACTGATAGACAATACTACCTTAGACTATAGAATAGTATAACAGTAGCGGACAACAGTCTCCAATCAACGTAGCAATCATCGTAATTACAAAAACTAAATAGTATTTGCGAGCCTCGCGTAGGGCTGTCATCATCTAAATTGTCGACGCAGGACAAATACTTCAACGACTCCGAAAATTTCGATCCAATTGGTTTTTTTTTTCCGGACGCCCGAAAAAAATATCTTTACATTTTCAATTTTTTTATTGTTGGTTATATTTTAAATAACAGGGATTCCCCTGACTCCAAATATATCCGGATTAAAATCAGTCACTTAGAAAACCCTTTCCGCACGTCTTTTAAACTAGCACAAATCCGGGGTATCCCAGACAGATGACAGCCCTGACCTTACGTAGTCAAGTTTAGAAACAAGATCTTCCTTTAATTCTAATATTTAAACTATAGCTAAGCCGTTTAATTGAGTCCCCGCCTGCGGGAAATAAACACCACTGTGACGTCACATATCTTAAGAACTGTCCAGTGCACGTTTCGCCTCTTGTGTATCACGCTACGAGCGTCTGCCACCCCCACCTCTCGGTCCCCGTTCTCGTCCTACCCCCGCGCCGGTATTAGTTGAGGTGGGGACTCAAGCGATTTAGCTATAATAATGTTTGGCATTTGAGTCTCTTCCATTCCGATGTTAGAAAGAGTAATGTGCCAATAGTAACACCATCTAAGATATTTAAGTTACAACTCACTGCCAATAGTATTATCTGAGGCTTGTGTCTTGTAGAATAATCGCTGCCTTAGACAAGCGCCTCTATTAAATATTAGCAACGAGCGTTTAATTCCAACACAGATATATATTATGTTACTTCCAATCGTGTAGTTAAGGAAATAAATATTAAAACATGTTATAGAAAATGTATTAAAACGCAGTTTCGTTGACTGCGGGCGAACATTCGCTACGCTAAGCTCGAAGTGCGGCTACACAGTTAGTGTGTTCGCCGCAGATAAACACACACGGTTGCGTGTGCGCCGCATTTTGCATTTATAGTAGAAACACAACAGGTGTGTTTTCCCGCAGTCAACGGGTTTAACAGCGTGTATCGTTAAAGAAATCTTTACTTTTTTCTAAAAATATATCTCTATAGAAATACAATATTCAAAACACGTGGCTTTTTTAGAGGAACAATTATGTAACTGTATTACGGGTTTAATTTATAATACTAGAGTGAGTTATATTTCAATGGTGCTTCTTCATAGGCTCAAAGTACTTAATATTACCACTTATGGTAGAGAGTAAGGTTTTGATTCGTCTCAATTTCGTTTCGTTAGAAAAATAGATTAGATACAATATGGGGTTGTAGGGACATCGTAAGGATAACTTTAGCCATGAATTCTGTGGGCACACGATTATAGAAACACTTCATGAGTTCTTTCGCTCTGGGCGAAGTGGAAGGGAGTGTCAGACTCGTACTGACTAAAACCCATCCGTGTTCCTCCTAATGCCCTTTGCGTTTCAGGGCCGCGGTGACTCTTTCGAACAAAATGCGCAACCGTGGTAAATTATAGACACCCAGCGATAAAATTTTTAGTCGGTTGTAAGAAAAAATCAGCTGATCCATACGTTTTGACGTCATAACTGTTGTGTTTATGTATGTAACAGCAGATTTTTTTAAAATAACAGGTGAAAATTTTATCCCTTGAAGTGTTAATCGTGTGAATACAATTCCTTGTGATGTCCTCTCCAGCCGTTGTACCCATACTGTTCGTTAGCTTATATTATTCTGTAGAGGTTCATAGGAAATTTCATTTTTGCGATTCGAATTGATCTATAAGTAACAGCAATAATAATGTATAACATAGTAATTACATCCGTCTCCTCTGAACGAAACTTGCAATAAATAATATTAAATGATATTCACTACTATACATAGATTTAAGGAGAGTGTTCATTTGGATACATTTTCTTAGAAACGTATAAATTTTAGAACTTAAGGAGTCTGCCTACCATGACCGTTCTAGGAACGTGTCAGACAGAAAATATTATTTTTGTTGAAAACTATGAGACTATAGACCGCTAGACCACTAGACTGTTACGTCACCGACCAATACCGTTGCGTGCCATGCACGTAGCGTCAATAATTGTCGGTTGATACTTTCCAGTGGGCATAGTATTTCGTGTAACGTTTCCTTCTGTATCTAATATGTTCACGGCTCGGTGTAGTAAGCAGACTTCTTAAATCAACGCTAGATGAAATTTGTTTCATCTAGATTTGAGTATTGTTATTAAATTACGACACCTTTAATATCTTTAGTATTTTCTAATAATCGAAAAGTATCCAAAATGAGCACAACATGTTACTAACTAAATAGTGCAATATTAACTTATGACTCGGCTGTCGCTAAACACACTGACTTATGCACTCTCCGTACCGTTAAGAGGATTATGGTAGATGCCAAAATTTAGGTAAATTCTATTAGATTTAAAGCTACGGCAATACGGTGTACAGTTGTCTTAGTCGATTCTCGATTTTAGATAGCTAGTCGATATAACGATTTCAAGTCTTGACCTAGTACTTGCCTTGTCATACATTTTTAAAGTGCATCTTGCCATGGGCGAATTTGAAAAAGGAAAACTGGCCATTCTTTCGCGTCTACTTAGATACGTTATCTTATAATCTAGCTGAACTGTTGTTTTCTAAAAAAAGTAATTTGAAATTTCGCGTCTATGGCGTTATCCTCTCAATATATTTTTTTACTCGCCGTTAGTCAGCGAGATAAGAGAGTGGCCATTATTTTTATTGTATTTATCGAAATGTTTTCTTGTACAAAAACCTAGTTATCATATAAGTGCCATGAATAATGATTTTTTGGTCCCACGTATTTATTAACGTTTAAATCTACTTTATAATACATTTATTATCGTTAAAATTAAACTTTAGATACCGTTGGGATTATTTGTGACAGTTATTATCTTGCACAGATTATAAATACTGTAAAAGCATTTGAACATCTTTACAATATTTCCTTATTAACAGATTACAATGGTGTTTTGTCTGTAGTCCTTATAAAACGTCACAAATAATTCTAATTTAAAAAATGAAAGTAAAACATGGAAACAGGGAACCTCTTACTATCTCTTGACTACATTTATCGATCTGTCTTTGCTATGACGTATGTCTTTGACACAATAGTTGATAAATTGAATATAGAAGAGTGTGAGGTAATATCAATGTGTTTAGATTTAATAATAATAATTATAATGGGTTTAATATAAATTTCCATCGGAAACTTGTGATGATTAGGTTTGTAACGTTTAGGCACTTTCCTGGTAGCATTGAGATGGATGGCTGAGTGCGCGGTAGCGAGGAATAGCATTCGTTTAGATTGAGACGACCCGATGAGCTTAATATGCGGTATTAAACCGCCCTGTATGAATAAAATGATACGTTAATAATGCACAAAAGAGAAGTTCTACACTTTATGAGTTGAATCTGTAGTTTAGAGTCGGTGGTAAATACAAAAGCTATTCGTTTTAGGTATCGGCAGTAGGCACATGACAGGATAGTGTAGGAACGTTTACCACACATCTAGACCACAATAAGGGATTTAGTCGTTCTAGGCGTGGAAAGTATCACTGTATATCGTACGTGTGTGTGAGTGGGCACAGGCGCGGCTTTAGAAAGTGGCCTTTCTTGTTCGTAGCGGGGACGCAGTGCGAGCTGCATCTCCGCGGCCCACGTGTGAAAGATCTAACGGTCTTACAAACGTGCATAGTGGGAATGAAACAGCAGTCTGAATGATTGAGGATATTTGAATTTATCAGCTCGATTTTAACGTTCTCCCGACGTCCACAACTAAATTTTAATAAGTATATCTCTTCTAATGACCCGTTTTTGGCATTGTTACCCCGTTCGTTGATACAAATGATTGAATTAGATAGTAGATAGTGTAATATCAGTGTAACGAGTAGATATATGGATGTTTGGAGTGAAACACGACTTGTTCTTGCCTTGTGTAATTAAATTATTGTCTTAAGATGTAGGTCACGTCTGTTCTGTGTTAGAACCACAGCAGCTTTGCACTTGTCATGTCTTTAATTTCACAAGAAGGCCTAAGCTTTTCTTCAGTTTTGGACTTTTTAAGATTGTTCTCAATGGTTCATGTATTTTTCTATTTGTCTTGTATTACCTTTGTGAAGTTTCTCTCTAAACTTGGGTAGAATGACTGCCCCAAATATTGCCCCAATATTTTTATATAATATATTTATTGGCTATTTAAGGATATATTGATATATTTTATTCTAAATTATATTATCAATCCCGCTTAAGACATTTGTTTGTGTATTCTATTGCTGTGGTCTCCGTGTTTGGCTACATTATAATATTAATACATTATTAAAGTTCGTGTGATTCTGCCAACTAGATGTTAAGAGTGTTATCTCGTAGTGTTTAATTGTAATCCGACTGCAGCTTCGACAGCGCGACGTATGACGGACACGTATCTTCGTGCGTTAGGTGGGTGTCACTCTACTTTAGTCCCTAAGTGAAACTCGTATACTTGTTACATTTTATATTTATTTTTTAAAGAGTTATCTGATTATGTATATTCTAATATTTATATTTCTAGACTATTTTATTATCATACTTAATAACACTAATATTATAAAGAGGTACAATCGTTTGTTTGTAAGAGGTAATATTTGGAAGTACAGACCCAATTACAAAAAATACACTGGTCGAAAAAGAAGGAGGCTTGTTTTATGGTATTCTTGACTTCCGTGTGGACGAAGTCGCGGGCAGAAGCTAGTCTTTAATATTACGAGTGAAGTAAGCTAAGCTGCGGAGAAATCTACAAAGGCTTTCTGTATTTAGTCTGCATTGGTCTTGCTTTTGCAATTGTATTTCTGCGATCTGTTGGAGCCCTAACGTTGGGTAGGTGTCGCAGTGCCGGGCGCGGAGTACAAGTTCGGGCCGACTACTTACTGTTATAGTCCCCGTAGTGTGTCGGGCATCGTGCGACCCGTCCGTGTGTGAGTGCGTTTTTGAAATGATCCCATAGTAGGTAGTCGTCTCGCTGGCATACTCTACTCTGCGCCTGTCATTGACTTGTCTTTCAATGTATTTTTCAATTGCTTAGAATTTTGTATCAGAAGTTTAATTCTCGTAATTAAAAACGGTTTAAAATCTAGTCGTAATCTAATCTCAGCTTCGAAACTGGTTGAAAATGTCCACATTAAAGGGCGACGAATGCGACGATGTAAATAACATTGCAGTTGAAAGCTTCGTTTTAAAAACAATGCCACTGCGTCAACAGTGCTGAATTGATACTGTTTAATTTTTCAGTATCATTAACTTTTTTCTAATATAATTTTTTTATACAGTGGATTGTCTTTGTTATTAACTACCGAGAACGTTATTTTTTTTAAATTGTCGCCCTTTCATATCAGCTATCGTTCTGGATTAGAAGCATTTTTGACAGACAAAGAGATTAGAATGTTCGACCGTTTTTAAAAACTTAAGAATAGGTTAGCTGACACCAATTACCAATAATTCCGTGACATAACTTCTCTAAAGAAAAAAGAATATTTTTGCACTGAAAACCCGATAAGTTCTCAATCAACTGTAAAATTAGATTTTTATTTACTTCAATTTTATGCAACAAAAGTACAAAGGCGGACTTAGTGCCTTTTAATTGTTTTTAAATTAATAAATAGGTAGTCAATAGTGCCGATTCCCTTGTTCACAAACTAGACTAAATTTAGAGAATTGACATCTCTTACTAACATACAGCGAAAGGAAAGGACGGTGACATTCCGTGACATTAAAGAACTAAGTTAACGATGTCAAATTAATTTTGCCTTGAATTTCTCCGTATTTTTAATCCATACGTTTTAAGACGTCCACTATAATTGTATTGATGTATCAGATTGACTAAATTTGACAGCTCTTATTTACATTAGTCTCTTTCTTGTTTTATTGGACAGAAAAAGATGAAAATAGTCTAAATTTAGTTAAGTGTGTGACCAAGGGAATCGGCACCAATGAGTTAGCATGAAAGTGACATCACAGTTATCTTTTGTATTCAAAATTAGAATCGCGTTTTGACAGGTCATAAAAAGTACGTCAATTGACTGGTGGTATCATCTAGCTTATTTGCCCTGTGAAAGTTCATATTTAATAAGTTACGCTATTGAACTTGTTTGCTCATACTTTCTACTGAATCTACTCTCACGATCCTTCCTGCTTACAGCTTCTATAAGGTTTTCGATTTTATATATTATCGATTTTTAGAAACGTTTACTAATTCGCGTATTCACTGTTGTTGCGTATCCTTTTGTATCAACTATTTATTCTATTTAACTATACAAAATTAACAATATTTTCTCCTTAGCTTGTTCTTCCATATTTTTACGCGTATATCAGACTAACCTATATTTTTCAAACCAATTTTAGAATCTATATTTTTGATGTTGTTTCCTAAATATTTACAAATTTTAATTATGTCTACTCTAAAATCTAGGTTATGTAATATCTCTTCAATCACGTAATGGGGTCATGTCATTGTAATGTGTAATATACTTACCTAGATAGTTACTAAGAAGAATAGGTTTGTACTAAGACTCCGCTTGCAATGTTTTGTACAACCACAGTTTTGCTATCTGTCAATATCTTGAATTTATTTGACAAGACTTTTTCATATCGATCGATATTCATCATAGCGCGATTCTTCTGTCTACGCTTCGACTTTCACATAGCGCCAACGTGTGAAGTCGAGGTAAATCTGATTGACACCAAATAAAACGTTACACAATTTATAAGTAAACTTTTAAAATAACTTGTGTTTTATAATTAAAATGTATATTAAATTAAAAAAATAAATTACTTAGTTATTAATAACTACTTACTACGTATTAATTACCTACTTAATTGTTTTGTCATTTTATTTTTTTCACTTACGTGAAATAAAACCCGTATAATTTCACGTATTTGATAATATTATTGCATTATCTGTTTACTGTAATAACTAACAAAATGATTTGCAGTAAGATCTTGACAGATAGGGCATGAGTACAAACACGTTTACTGCGTGATTTTATAGTTTGGTTAACAGGTACCTACTTTCAGGGGTTGATAAAAGTCATTATTACACACAAGTCTAATTTGATTACGCATATCTTGCCATAGAGAGTGACCGTTCCTGCAAATCCATAGACAACAAACATACGCACGAAAAGATTTTTTTTGGTTTTTATTTTTTTACTCCCGACGTGTTTTAAGTTTGAGGTGTCTGTGTGTGTGGTTGTCTGTGGCATCGTAATGCCACAGACACCTCACGGACGGGTGAACAGATTTTGATTTTGTTTTTTTTTTTTTTTTGTTTAAAAGGTGAATTAATCGGCAGTCTTACCACCAGTTTTTTCAGGGCTTTTTTTTCTGTTCTTTTACTAGATCATACTAACAAGTCGAGTTCATTGAGTTTTGAGTGGGTACCACTAACACTCAGAATACAGAACTAACCATAAGGAACTAACGATCATAATTCCATGCCGTGCAAAACCAAACATCCTTCCAACTGCCACACGCGTTATATGGCTAGCTTGGGAACATCTCATCACTGCGTACGCGCCTTGGTTCGTTCTATATTCTAAACACAAACATTGCCAAGCGGAGTAGAATCAAGTGATCGGCACATTTCTTATGATCTACTTATTAAGCGTCGCTAGCGACGGGTTGTGAATATTATGTGAGGTAGCTGTAAATGTTCGACATTCGGAGCTGCAGTGGGTACCTGTGTTAGAGCCTTGTCTCACTTCCCGTAGAGAGCCGCCTGCCACTGCTAGGGTGGATCAACATCGCTATGTTATTGATCGATATAAATTGTAGCAATGTAACTTTCTTTCGAACTTATTCGGCACATAATATCGATTCTTTTAACACATCCCTTCCCTTCTTTGCATTTGAAACTGCTATTGTTGTATTTAATTACCATTAAATTTGTTTAACATTAATGCTAATTTATGTGTCGCATAAGTTACTCCGCGATTACCTCTAAGTGTCACAATTTTTCATGCAATATTTAAATTAATCTAATAACGGATAGTGAGGTTTTGGAAACGTACAATTACGTAATCAAATAATAGATACTGTTGCTTGATTGGAATGAAATAAACGTTCGGGTTCGACATTTTTCTTTTTGGCTGATAAATCTAATTACTAAATTAATTTAATTGGCAGCCTGAGTGTGTTTTTGTATAAATTGTAATTGAGTTACTGTTTTAGAAAAAAAGTGATTTTTTTTTATGAAGAAAGGATTTTTGTCTATCTACAATACCTAATTATTATGTTAATTTTCAAGTTATTGGCTGCTGTCACCAGTAGATTGGTAGCTCCGTTATTTTATCAAGGATTGACTTTTCAATCGTCAGACGAAAAACAAATATGGCGGTTTGACAGGTTCCTTAAAGAAAAGATGTCAAACTGTCATAATTATTCTTCAGTTAAAAATTATTTGACTATTGAAAAGCAACCCTAAAATAAGTTTTTTTTTTAATATTTACATTCAAAATAAAACGTTGCTTTTGTGTGAAACATGTGATTTAAAATAAGTATTTAATTTTAATCAGATTTTTTTGAATTTAATGGTTGTAATATGGATTGTTTAAAATAAAAAAAATTGCTGGAACCTCGTCATTATAATTTAAAAATAAGACACAAGTATTGTTCTGCTATTCGACATATTTAAGACAAGTTATTGTAAATAAGTTTGTGTTTTAATTAATTATACCTACTGTTTAATTTTACCACATAATGTTTTTCTCAAATGTTTAATTTTAATTTAACCGACTGATCAGTGTCGCGGGCATTTTATATTAACTATAGACAATGTTTTGTGCGAATAATTTAAATATTTAAGAATAATGTTTAGAAGGATGTTGATGTTGTTGATTTTTGTTGGTTTATTAAATATTTTTCTAGATTTTAGAAGCACTTATTGAATATTAGCAAAGATCTGTTTATAGTAAGTTTGTTTTTGTAAATTGTGTGCCAGAAAATGATATCAATAAAGTTTTATCTATCAAGGTGTGTGTCTAACGATGTGGTTTTGACTCGTAAGGTTTGTGATGGTATCAATTTAGAGTGATATGATTTCTAGAAGTTTTCAGAATTGATATTGCTGCCGATTCCCTTGTTCACAAACTAGACTAAATTTAGAGAATTGACATCTCTTACTTACATACAGGGAAAGGAAAGGACGGTGACATTAAAGAACTAAGATAGCGATGTCAAATTAGTTTTCTTGAACTTTTCCGTATTTTTAATTCATACGTTTTAAGATGTCAACTATAACTGTATGGATGTGTCAGATTGACTAAATTTGACAGCTCTTATTTACATTAGTCTCTTTCTTATTTTATTGGACAGAAAAAGATGAAAATAGTCTAATTTTAGTTTAGTCAACTGACGACTTCGTTTGACACGCACCTTAAAATCCGTTTTCATAGTTATTTATTATAGATTTTATTTAGAACGTTGTCAACAGCTGTTTGCAAATATGATTATGTTAATAATTGTGACATAGAATTGAAGTTTAAAATGTTACATTCAAATGGCATGAGATGCTTCGTACAAAACTAAGTTTCGTGAGCCAATGGTACGTGACCGTTCACAATTGTCAAGTGAATTAAAAACTGTACGGCACATACGTCAGCAATGCTTGCACGTTTGTGTTCTTGTGAATCGCGACCTTATCATTGAAGTGTTACAATCAGTTTTTTAATATAAACTGTATGCCTTTAACGTTCAGCCGAAGGTGCAGTAAGCGAGGAACTTTATGGCGGTTCTGAAGTGCTGCCCCCGCTGATATGTGACTTTGTTACTGCGCAGCGACTCGTCTCGTGTTCAGAGCCAACACAACACTGCATACTGCAACGATATGCTTCTGCAAAGGGAATGCGGGCTGAATTACAAAACATGACGATAACTTGTGCCAGTTTATATTTGTGCAAGTTCATACTTGGGCAAGTCTAAACTTGTGAAAGTCTATATTTGGCCAAAAGAATACCTGTGCAGTCTATACTTGAGCAAGTGTATACTTCTACAAGTCTATACTTGTGCAAGTTTATACTTATGCAAGTCTGGTAAGATTATGCTCGTGCAAGTTTATACTTGTGCAAGTTATTACTTGTGCAAGTTAATACTTGTGCAAGTATTCACTTAACTTGTACTGCTTCGTATCGTTTGTGGCCACCATAAAGTTTGCATCGCGCTGTACACATGAGATCGTAAGCCACGTACTTAGTAACTGTTGATACGTAAAGTTTTCTGGCGGCTTTCACTCTCTATAGTTCTAGTCATTTTTAATTCCTCCGTGTTGTATCTATACATAAACAAGTATGCCTGTATATGGGTAGACAATATAATAATAATCAATATGAATGTTAAACATAATATATAGGTGAAACTTATATCTATTAAATTGATGTCTGTTCTATTTGCTGTTTTATTGTGATATCCCTAATTATTCCCAGTTCTGAAGAAATATCTACAGTTGATTTTTGCTCTTATAGTGGCAACCTATAAGGACTCTACCAGTTGTCTGCAGGCGAATATTCCGTACGCCAAGCACGCAGTGCGGCTGGCTACACAGTTCGTGTGTTCGCCGTTGAAAAACACATACGGCTGTGTGTGCGCCGCACTTGCGTTTTTAGTAGAAATAAAGGGTCGGTTTTCCCACATTCAAAGCAAAAAAAAATTAAGCGTGTGACCGTTTTTTAACCGCACCAGTACAAATGGTAAAAATAAGACCGCCGCTGCATATTTAAAAGAAATGCGTTTAGTATTTAGGTAATACCTACATCTTATAAGTACCTTATGTCAATTGTAATAAAGTTAATTTTTATTAGCATAAAATTGTCAAGTTCCTGTTATAGTTACTGTATGAGACAAGTTGGTGAATGGTGGAATTTGAATGGATCAATATCAATACTTAGTACCTACTAGGTACTTTTTTTTTTGTGATTTTTTATCACTTTATTTAATACTATTAAAAAAATGTATTAATAACAAACGTTCGATTTATTTTTCAAGGTTTATAAGTTAAACAGTGGTGCCGCTGCCGATTCCCTTGCTCACAAACTAGACTAAATTTAAAGAAATGGTATCTCTTACTAACATACAGCTAAAGAAAAAGACTGACATTTTAGAAGGAGATGTCAAATTAGTTTTGCCTTGAACTTATCCGTATTTTGAATCTATACTTTTTAAGATGTGTGTCAGATTTAACTAAATTTGACGACTCTTATTTACATTCGCCTCTTTCTTGTTTTATTGGATAGAGCAAGATAGAAATAGTCTAATAAAATTATAGTTTAGTTTGTGAACAAGGGAATCGGTACCATTATCAACAATTATTTTCCCCGGTATTGCACATTGCAAACATACCAAATATAGGTACTTTCCTGTATACAGTGACCAACTTATTTTCCATGATTTTAATCTGTAAAATCTGTGATGAGTAAAGTACATACTATAAAACAAAAAACAAGACGACAGTATGCCACTGTAAACTTGTTTTTTGAAAGAATACTTTTTGGTCAAGGAAGCAGAAATTATTTACCTTTTTATCTCTAAGCTATGATTTCTGATCTCCGATTTTCGTACAACGTCAGTTGATAAATAATGTCAATAAAACAAACATTGCAAGAATGAACCCAAATTCGTAAATCTAAATATAACTGCCTAAATTCAATGTTCAAAATAAAGTTACATTTATGTGAATGTGTAAAGAGCTTTGAGAAGACGCAGAAAACATAACCGCAACATTCTTTTTACAAAATCCTAAGTAACGATGATGAACCGCACACAGCTTTTTAACTTTGGAAGGTTTCCGAAGTATTTTGTGACGCCAAAGCAGGTGAAGCTGCTACGGCATCCCCCGCGGCTGAGGCAGCCGGCCAGAGGGTACCAAAACTTTGTAATGAATGATACACTGGCGCAGCTAGAGAGAGACTGTGAGAGGTACTGTCCGGTACCTCGGTTCCCGCCGCAGAAGGTCTGTGGTTGATAAATGATAGCTACATTGATATACTTAGAAGCACTCATAGAGATAGGTTTCTATATTTATTACAGGTCTGTTTTGCATTGGTGCTGATATCCGACTAAAGAATGTGACATAATAAGATTCTCTAGATCGAATTTCGATTACCGTGGCCGATTTTATCGGATATCTAAGTACTTACGCAGGAGATATAATAGTGCACAAGTGTGTGTGCAAACAGGGGCACTCCCTCGCTCTTATAGTCCGGGGAGAAATGGGCGAAATCGGGTGCAGGATGGCTTTACTCGCTTTTCGAGGCACGATAGTGTCACATTACTAACTTACTAACTTCGGGCGCCTACTGAGAAATTCCTTGGTCCTACACGTAACAAAATCTTACTTTATGCTAACTTTTAGGGCGCTTTCAATTTAACGTCGTGGGTGGGCAGTATGGGTGTTACACGACGCTCTCGACTTGCCAATTGTATGAACACCAACAATCTTCCGTGTGCAGTCCGTCGCCCGCAGGCCCTTTTCACATGCATACGGTGTAAAGTAGAAATGTATGAATTACAATGACAACTTTCACAAGGCATAGCGACCGTGCGGTGACCGTATGCATGTGAAGGGCTTACTGTCTTAGCGCATGCGATTTGTATAAAGCCTAAAAGGCGATCAACGATATCCAGCTTAATTGTATCCCCTTAGGTGGCTGTGGTGGGCGCCGGTACCGATGTAGGCCGCATCGCGTGCCTGTTCCTAAAGCAACAGAAAGTGATTAAGCACCTGGCTATGTACGAGGAGTCCCCGCAGAATAACGTCCTCGGCGTGGCAAACGATATTGCGCACATCGACACCAGCTGCGAAGTCACAGCTTTCCAGGGTCGCATGTTCCTCAAAGATGCTCTGCATGTAAGATTTGAAGAATCACTCATAAACTATCACTTCTTTCTTATTCGCCCATTAATAAAGTTTCCTGTTTATTTATTTAGGATTTTTAACAAAAGATATCTTAAAAAAGATAAAGATATCTTAGACACAAATCTTGACATACTAATAATGATCAACATAATTATTATAATTAGAAGTGTAGGTATACTCCTACGCTTATAGGAGACCACAGCATGCACAATAAAGTTCGCAACTAAGTAACAAATGATTGATAATAAAATTAGGTAAAATATTGAAAAAGAAAAATAAATTAACTAAACTCTTACAGTTACTACTTATAATACATTTGTCATATTTTGCCAGAGATTCACAGATATCTAAAGTGGTTTTAGCTATCATAATTAGTGTAGGCATTTGGTTTAAGTCTAGCTAAATTCGTCGTTTTTAAAAGGGGTTTTCCTTTCTAGAATCTGCCTGATGGTTTGGATTTCAATCTTTTTAACAAGAACTAGGTTCCTAGAAGACCTAGTTATGGATAACCATTAGTCAGTAATGTATTTGTGGCAGGATGCTGACGTGGTTCTGATCTGCGGCGGCGCATACCAACCGCCGCCATGCTGTTTCACGTGGGACCGTGACCTCTTCTTCCAAAACATGCAACATGTGCGCACAGCGTCGCTGGCGATCGCGCAGTTCTGTCCACAAGCCATCGTGGCGGTCCAAACGCCGCCGGTTGACTGCAACTTTGCCCTTTGCGCTCATGTTAGTTGATCAGACTTTTTTTATGGAAACTAGAGATATCTTTTGGTAGGTTTATTCTAACAAACTTTTTATTGGCGACATTTTAGAAATTACCAGAAGATTTAACTGTTTTTTGGTGCCTACCTATAATACGAGTAGTCTGTTTTTTCTGCTATAAAATTTGCAGTGAGTTTGGAGTGTCTCCTTACTATATACACGTATATTTAGGACTATACAAGAGTATAGTCAGTGTGAGGAGACCGGAGGCCAGTTAGGACCAGTCGGGTTCACGGAAAGCGTGTGCATTACTTTACGCCTCTTCCCCCCTTGAAGAGACCTCTCGACTGTATCCTAATACTAGATAAAGTGACTTTTTTGTTTTTTTATAAGCCCTGAATGATACACAGGGTGTCATCGGTAGGTAGCGGCGGGTTATCGTATTATTGACTCTGAATCTTGTCTCTTTTCAACCTCAGACCCTAAAATTGTCGCGTGTGTACAACAAGCGGCGAGTCTTGGGCGTGAACGCGATCAACGCAATGCGAGCCAATCAGCTGTTCTGTGCCAAATTCGGCCTTGACCCCACAAAGAACAACCTGCCAGTAGTATGTGGCACTGGACGCTGTACACGAGTCCCTGTGTTCTCTGCCGGTAAAATAGAAAAGAGTCCACCTGGGCCCGTAAGTAAACTTGGTATTTAAACGTAGCATTTTTTCTGTGGATTTAATAGAGCAAACTAGGGTTACCCCTTGTATTGTACGTGCAAATAGACTATGTCTGATCGGCGTCGATTGATGAAATTCGACGTGTGTTGCATGCGCAGTTAAGAATGTCGAAATCTTAGATCAAAATCCGACATCCTCGTGGAGAAAATGAAAAGCCAAAATTTAAGAACCATTATTATTTATTTTGTACACTAGCTTCTGCCAGAGAATTCGACCGCGCGGAAGTCGATTACTTCTTAAAGATATTGTCCTAATTAAACTTTTTTGCAAACATTAACTTACGTGGTTGTTTTATCTTACATTGTTATCAATCAAAATGTTGTGCTAAAGAAAAAAAAAGGGGTCAAACCCAAATTCACAATCTACAATCCTGGATCTGCCACTGTTCCTTTGTATACAGGACCAGCTAAACTGCCTGACCCGGATAGTGCGAGAAGCAGATGACCTCATCTGTAGGGTCAAGAGCAACAACGAGCAAGCTCACCTCTCCATCGGCTTCTCTACAGCAAGATTTGTAATAAACCTAATGAAAGGTATTATTACTGTACTAGGGACCCTGGGGTCCCAGACCTTTAGAAGGCGTAATCGGGACCAAACCAATTCGCAAAGGCCCCTCAGACAGTTTTAAAATGAAATGAAACATCAACCGACAATTATCACTGGATGCACTTGCATAGTGCATCCAAGAACAACTCCCGGTTGGTGCAGAACTATTGCAGGATAAGGGAATAAAGGATGGGACTATGGGTTTGGAAGGCATATGTGGACTGGTTACCTGGGTCCTGGGCCTATGAGGCGGTTTAGAAACTCTGACACTCCCTGTGTAGGGTCGTAAGGCCTTACTACCCACACGATAAGAAGATGAAGACCTGGGTTACCTATGGAAATAATACGGCTCATGGCTTGCTATATAAATTACGTAGGGACCTACCCACCTATTTTGTTAGCTTGTAATATATGAGTTACACTAAGTGTATGGTGGCACGAGAAGGCACGAGCATTGATGCTTGCTCAAGGTGTATTTGGACTTGGACTATGTCAATTTTACTCACGATGTTTTCCTCCAATCAAAACTCAGAAAGTACATATGAATTGAAAACGTTACATGGTACTTGCCCGGTATCCAACCTGCAACCTTATGCTTAGATAATGGGTGTCTTAACCACTGGGCCATCACGGCGTCTATCCCTAAACAGCAGAACCTATCCACCAATAACAAGTTCCCATCCATTTTCTCTTGCTCAGGTCTATTCGAGATGACGTCATTCATCGACAGCGCGCTGGTAGAGCAAGGTGACCCGGCCAAGTGTTATGGTATGAAGTACTGTGCCACGCCCGTCAAGGTCGGTAAGGAAGGCATTGAGCAGTACGAAGTGCCAGAACTAAGCGCCTCAGAGAAGGAGTTGCTAGAGCAGAGCAGGTGAGTGTGTCATACGCCATTTTGTGATGCATCAAACTAGAATTTTACTGTCAGAGGGTAAATTCTATACAAAATAATATCGGAGTGTCTGTTTGTAATATTTACTTAACCACTTTTTACTACATGCATATGAATGTATATTATTATACGGTACTTAAATTATGCCAAAATAACATTGTTTTCATATTTTGTCTGTCTGTCTGTTTGTTCCGGCTAATCTCTGCCGGCCGGATCGATTTTGACGGGGCTTTCACTGGCAGATAGCTGATGTAATAAGGGGTAACTAAGGCTACTTTTATTTTAAAAATATAATTAGGGTACTACGCAAAAAATAAATCCTCGCAGAAAACCGACATTCATGCGGACCAAGTCGCGGGCATAATCTAATCCCCATATAAAAAGCTTCCGAATTTAAACTGCTTCTCGAATTCGAGTGTGTGGATAAAAAATAAAAAGTTTTCGGCCTGAACTACTTTTGGCCAGGCTGCATTGGTGAAAAACCTCCAAGGCGGAAATAGACTTATAACACGCCACGTCAAGCCACGCCACGCCACGTCAGTGAAGCGTGCTTATTGGCCACATGTTCATCTCGTGAACCTACTTCTTCGTCATTTGGCTTTTTTCTTCATTTTTAAAACCACTCAAAGCCCGGTTGTCATACCGGTATGACAGAACAATAGACAATCAATTGTGTCTTATTACGTGGAACGTGAATTATTAAGATAAACACCAAATTATTTATTTATTTATTTATTTAAACTTTCTGCAACAAAAAAGTACAAAGGCGGAATTAATGCCTTAGGCATTCTCTACCAGTCAACCAACCAACACAAATTAACACAAATTTATTGTTACTAGGTGTGACTTAGAAGACATGTTGATGCTGGGCAAGTGCTACGCAGTTGGCGACGAGTACTACGTGCACCCCTGCAAGTACTGCTACCCTTGCCGCACCTGCTACAATATATGCAGACCTTGCAAGGAGGGCGCAAAACAATAACCGACCGCGCTCTTACCGCGCGGTCAAGTTGAGAGCTATTTACTTGTAGCTGGTAGTTGTTTAATAGTTTAAGAAGAGCTAAACTGATTTTGAATTGCGTTGTTAGAGCGAAATGGCAATATAACAACTAACTAGTAGTTGGTTCACGTTGTGAACTGTTGAAATTCCAGCTCAGCTAGTTTAACTAGTGTAGTATCTACTCGCTCTGAGATAGATTTTTCCAGATATATTCTACTGTCTTCCAATGAAGATATTAGCTCAGCTTTGATTAAGACCGCACTTTGTTAATAGTTTACAAGCGCACTATTGATTAGTTAAAAGCCCGCCGATCTGACAACATCCTAAAGGACCAAGAAATAATGCTCAATATTGCCTACTGGTACGGTGAACCGCACATCAGTACTGCAAGTGCTACGAAATAAAGGAGCTGTAAAAGCTAACTTGTAGCCATGGAGATGCAGTTGATTTTACATCGTGCCGGTCAATCGACCACGGTGGAATTTTAGGCACATGGGACTCTACAAATTGTCACTAGGCTGGCAACTCGATGCCTCTGCATTGCGTGTTGTACAGTATTGAAGACGTGCGCATAACCATCAGGTCAAAAACATCACACCAGTGCAATCAAAATAATTTATTTAGGTACTACTTAACTGCTGAAACTAATCGCAATGCGAAAAATTTATTTTCAAATATTGCGTCATCATTTCACGGCTGCTTTGGTTTTTTTTTTTTAATATTTATGTGACATTGCAATAATAAACCGACTGTTCATTGGAGAAACGATTCCGCAACATTGTTCCTCACAACATGAAATGTTTCTGGATACAAACATAAATATGGTCCGCAACATAAAAACATGTTGATCAAACAATGTAGTGCAACATTATTTTCTAGTGAATACAGGATATTTGTATGTGTATTACTGTATGGACACCACGATTCTCTTGTATTTGAATTGTGATTTACTCAAAGCTGTTTACTATAATCCACAGACATAAGTATTTATCAATTTTGAATGAAAAAAAAATGGTTTATCAACTTATAAAATATAAAATATTGTTTTAAAATATTGGAAAACACCGAAGTCGAAAAATTTGTAAAAACACTAAATTTTCATAAAAATTTAGAAAAATAAAATTTTTAAACATGTTTCGATAAACCTTATGTTATAAAATCGATTAATCTTAACTATGTCTAAAATCGTTAAAAAATGTAAACAATAAATTGTGTAAAAATATATTGTGCTAACTTACATTAAAAGCGTTTCTCTTTCCTAAACCTACTGCTACTGGCCAGTGGCTATCTTATAGCCTGTGGTACGAACAGTGCGAACAATGGTAGCCTGCTTCTCATATCAGGCCTATGGCCGTTCACTGCTGAACGTAGGCCTTGCCCAAAGAGCGCCAACCATCTTTGTCTTGGGCAGCCCGCAAGCATCCGCTGCGCGCCACCTTCTTTAAATCGTCGGTCCACCGTGCAGCAAGGCGTCCCACACTACGTTTGCCTAAACGTGGTCTCTAACACGTGTCTCCTCTACCGACCGTCTGTCCGTCTGCACATATGGCCGGCCCATTTCCACTTCAGCGCACTAATTTTGCGAGCAATGTCGGTGATTTTAAATCTCTGACGGATGAATTCATAACGAATTCTGTCCCTCAGAGAAACTCCGAGCATTGCCCTCTCCACCGCAACTTTGAATTTATGGACCAGCCCCACGGTAACTGTTTTTTTAACTAGCGATAAAGATATACGGGGTGGAAGTTAATTATAAGTTCAGGTTTTCTTACAAATTTTTCCTTCACCAATGTCAGTGATATCTGTGATAAACTTAAAAAGTATTATGAATGGACTTCATGTATGAGAGGGCACTGGGCCATCGCGATAGACAAAAGTTTTACCATTAATTTTCCTAAGTCTCGTGAGACACGAGTCGAATCCGAGTTCACCAACTTTACAATAGGCATTAATACTTCAAGCCTAAGTACGACTAGCATGTGCTCCGCGCACGTTTTCAACGACATGGTTCTATTTAAAAAATCACTCGCCACACCCCACGTAACCGACTCACGTGAAATGAAACGCGTCTCGCACAAGTTTTCCAGCACGGGTGTCCAGTTGCGTCGACTTCAGACGTATTTCTGTCACGTGGTTGTCGGCAATCTTATTTGGCTTCATTGTGGAGTTAGGGGAAAATTATACTGGAATTTATTGTGAGCGCAGTTTGGGGCAACTTTCTAGCGTAGTTCGCATAATTCGATTGAACTGCAATACGTTTTGTTTCTCTATCTTTTCAGATAAACACTGAAAACCAATCAATGTGAGTGTGAAAATGTATTACGGATTAAAAGATACAGCTCTATGTCTGACGGGCAGACAAAGGAGTCTAAGTGAGGGTCCCGTAAGCTATATCTATAAACAGCATAGCGAAAACAATCGACTGTTGCTCGAAGAAGTATTCAATCGTTTGCATTTTGGGCTCTAACTGTAATTTTGTAGTTAGAACGTAAAAAAGTCTTTTTTTTTCAATTTACTAGGGAATAGCTGATATTTCCCTCAACTTATAATTAAAATTACTCTTAAACATTAACACGACTTTAAGATTTTATATAACGGAATTTCCAAAAAAAAATACTATATCTGTGGCAAAACGTTGAAGAGTTAAAACGCCGGTGGGTACGCAGGATTTCGTCATCTTTCGCCGTCAAGCCTGCGCAAGCACGTTGTTCATCGTGTGCCAGTTTGTTTACACGAGCCAACCATTGTGCTATTATTAGACCAACAGATGAAAACAGAGGGGCTATTTTCTTTAAGGGTTAAAAAATACAATTTGAATTGTAGAGAAAAAGGCGTGAATTTATGCCTGTTTTCGTTCTTCCGACGTCAGTGATAAAGTATTCAGTAAAATAAAAATAGTTTATTTATTATTTCAAGATATAAAAATCTGACTGATGCATATCTTAAAATAACTTTTAAAACATTTATACATCTTCAAACGTATATGGAAAGAACAACGTACTTTATAAGAATATGTCTGCTTATATAATGGATTTAATATACTAAAACGTATCAACGCCCACATTTCCTTGCGGAAGAAGGGGGGAGATTACATCGATTGCCAATTTGTGGCCTCCAGAAAGGTCAGGTGCGTCGTTACTCGTAACCGGCATGAATGTGGAAATGCAAACAGACTCGCAACAAGGCCTTTGCACACAGGTTTTATACCTATTATCACAGGGGGCTTTGACAATATCCAAGGGGGTCGTAGGGGTCTAGACCATCATGATCCATACGAAACAATCTTTAGCTTCACCTTTTTTTTTTTAGCAGACATTAAAAGTACCTTTTAGGTCTGATTTTTCAATAACCAGATAACTTTTATCCAATAAATAAATATGATAGTTTGACATATAGACCTACCTACGCTAAGTAATTCCTTTGTATAGTTCTTAAGATTAACTTGTATTTCTCATATTAAGTGAATTGTATTCTTTTTGAGAAATAAATGTCTTAAACCGTATATATTATCAATACAAAAGCTGTCACATCGCCACATTTATCCCACCGTTAAGTGTTTTCTGACTATTGAAAAATTAACCCTAAGGAAAATAAATGATTTGACTTTGACTTTGTGATCATGAAGAGACGTCTTACTTAAGCTAGGGATGATCGACAGCTCAATACTAAATACTCCATTTTTTGATTGCCTATTACATTATTATGATAGACAAAGTTCCGGGGTTGCGGGACGTCTTAACAGGATACCGTGGCCCCGGAACGTAAAGGGCAACAGGAGGAACAGGGTGGTTTTTAAGTCAGTAAAAGTCGAACAGTCCTTTTCGCCCCACCCAGGGCGGAAGGAGTAATTTGATGATTTTTACCACCTAAAAAAAAAAAACTTATGGACAAAGAAAAAGAGATCAATATGGACCCTATCGGGCACAGCAAAGAACAGCTCAACTCAAACTTACACGTAAAGCAAAAGTAGCAAACTTAATCACGTTAAGCTAATTAATGCCCGCATAATAACATTAAACCACAAACTATACAGCCATAGTTTCAATAGCGATATCCCGGAAGATTAAAATGGCGTAGATCGCAATAGGTACCACTATAAAGCTGAACTTGAATCGTGGCCTTGCCTCAGGGAAGGTTGTCGGGGGCAAGGCCTCCCCCTCCCAGGGGGATTATCCTTAGCTACACGTGGTAGTACAGTGATCGGTCCAAGTGATATTCAAATAACAATTTATATTTCTTTTTCTTTTCGTCTCGATGATCTTTCTCTTGTCGTGTGGGCAGGTAGGTCTTACGACCACACATACCCCAGTGTCAGTTTCTAAATCGTCTCAAGAGACTCTGATATGGTTTGAGTGGAACAGTAAGTCCATGATACATCCATAATATTTGTCCCATATGTTGAAGTGTCCCAATTGTCCGTTCACCTGCTCCCTTAACGATCTGTGCAACGTCTCGGATGCATCAGTAAACGTGGCGACCTACTGGGTCCAATCTATACTAATATATAAATCCGTCTGATAGTTTTAGAGATTAGCGCTAACAAACAAACAAAAAAACTCTTCAGCTTTATAATATTTTATCAGGTAAAAACATACGAAGGGTTCTGTAAAATAATACCCGATATACCGACTGAGGTAGGGAACCCTAAAAATGAAGAAGGCGATGAAGACCTTGCTACGAATATTCGTAGACCACTTGCTACGCCAGCTACGACGTTAACGTAACAGATTAAATGGCGCGAGCGGCGTCGTTGAGTGGTAAGATGCCTACGACTTATAATGTTAATCCAAGATGAAAGGGGATCCTGTCGGGGATGCGAATTTGTAAGAGTAACCGCGGCCCTGGAACGCAAAGAGCATTAGGAGGAACACGGATGGCATTTACCGCTCCCCATATAAGAAATTGATGAAAATATAAATCGCTACTGCTTGTACTTGCGCCACGACCAAGGATGGTAGATACAGTGCCCCCTGAGTGCTCAAGTTTCAATGTCACAGTCAGGATCGATCCGAACGCGGCCGGCTTTCATCTCGTTTTATTTTATACTGTGTGCGTTTCATTTGAGAAAAATAAATACCTACTGTATATACAATTTTATGTATTTTACTCTTGGTTTCTCGAAGGAAAGTCAACGCACATACTTATAAATATAACATTACGCCTGTAACCCCCAAAGGGTTAGGCAACTTATATAAGTTTTTCCTAATTAACAATTTAACACATTAAAATCAATATTAATTTTAATGTGATAAATTGTCAATTAGATATTAGACCCTACCAATCAATTGATATACTTTTTATGATCTGTCAAAACACGATACCGCCATAGATTTTGTATGGCAACGTGACGTCACTTTTTTGCCAACACAATTGAATACCTATTTATTAATTTCAAAACAACAAAAAATCTATTTTTGCAGGTTATTAAAAATTTATCAGGTTTTCAGAGCTGAATTAAATGGTTTTTTAGAGAAGTTATGTCTCAATATTAAACGATTGGGACCAGTAACTAATACAAAATACAAAAAGTAATACAAAAAATAATGAGTAACCACAAACTAAGATAAAGAACACCATTTATAACGGATTTGAGAGGGGTTAATGATTAAAAAGTATTAAGTTATCGAAATTAAGCCACATTGACGCGAGTAGTGGGATATATTATGAGAGATAATTAATTATTATCATTAATCGAAACGTTACTCAGCATAAATAAGTTGATAAGATAATGATTACATATAGTAATAGATAGTTAAATACTTCCGTACAAACATATATTGTGTATTATTAGAAAAATGAGCATACAGTGTTTATTAAGATATTAATCTTATATTGAAGATAAGAAGGTAAGTTATTAGATTTTTTGTTTCAATTTGTATTTTTATTCTACATTTTTATAACGTACAACAATGAAGATTTGCAAAAATGAGTCTTATTGTTCAGTATGCTTTGAAAGTATCTGTCTAGATGTCATAAAGCTCAATTTTCTTTGTTATCATTGGCTCATTTAATGTAGTCTCCTCTTTTTAGTACGTAATACAACTTGGTCCTCTTGCATGCAGTGGGACATAACAATGGGGTATAGTATTAGGGCATAGCAGTGGAATATATCAGTGGGGCATAGCAGGGGGGCAAAATACTGAACCACAGCAGTGCGACTTAGCAGAGGAATTACCATTATCCGCACCTGTGACTCTGTACTCAATACGGTACTTTATAAGGTTTCCAATTGGTCATTTACTTTATTAGGTACTTTTTAATATACCTAACTTTTTTCTCTGGTTTTTAATTTCACCTAGTTTTTATTTTGCTTTTGTATACAATATTTTTCTTCTTGGTCTGACTGCCTTCTTGAAGACTGCCTCGTTGGTCTAGTGGTCGTAAGCGCGACTGCTGAGCATGAGGTCTTGGGTTCGATTCCCAGGTCGGGCAAAGTGTTATTGGGTTTTTCTATCAGGAATTTCTCAGTAATAGCCTCGGAGTCTGGATTTGTGCCCGGATGATGGCAATAGGCTCGCCCCCTATTACATGGGACTTAAAACATAACTGGCGAAATGTGGGTGTACTAATGGGTACACCTCTGCCTAACCCTTCGGGGATTACAGGCGTGATGTTATGTTATTTTTCTTCTTTTATTATGTGCGTCATTTTCGTGTGAATAAATAGATTTTCTCTATTTCTTTCTTCTTTCTATAATTTCTAACGGATTCCACGACACGTGCTGGGCTATGCTGTGAAGTTAGACTTGCAAAGCACGTACTAAATAATTATAATCAAGTTCCCAGGTGGTTTTCGTAGATAATTAATCATTCTATGACAAATCAATCCTCAAGAGGGTGAATCCGGGTCAGATAGCGATTATCAATAGTCTACGACTTGCTACTTTTATTTTAATTATTACATAACATAACAAACATAGACAGAGGTGTATTCGTACACCCACAGTTCGCCAGTTATGTTTAAGTCCCATGTAATGGGTGGGGCACCCCCTATTGCCATCTACCGGGCACAAATCCAAACTCCGAAGCTGCTACTGAGAATTGATTGATTAAAAAATCCAATAATACTTTGCCCGACCTGGGTATCAAACCCAAGACCTCATGCACAGCTGTTGCGTTTTGCGTCTACTAGACCAACGAGGCAGTTAAGGGTTTTAATTAATGATTTAATAAAATAAAAAAAATATGTACCGTGTTAATTTATCGTAAATACAAAGTAAGCACTTCCAAGCTCGAAGCATAGGCTTACCGTTTATATTGAAACAAAAATGTTCTAATTATCAAAATATTAGTGTTTATGATCGGTAAAGGAAAACATCATAGTCTGCGATTTTTTATTAAAACTAATCCTATTTTTTATGCCTATCTAAATGTTTCAGTCCTCAGTGACGAAGTCGATACGCATTGTTATTTGTGCATTATTTTATCTAAATAAGCATGAAATATATTATATAATATAAACCATTTATTATCTTGATTGATCAACTAAAGGTCGATACTGGAAAGAAAAGTTTTTCTACCTTTTTAAAATTTATTTTAGCTTTCTGCACTCCTTGCTTCTCCATAAAACATTTACTATGCCAAATGTCACAAAACGGCGCTTTATAAGAATTTTATTTATCTAGAGTATCCTAAAACTGCCCTATAAAATAAAATTATGGCAAGGGAATAATGCAATATTAATTATTATAATGGTAAAAGTATCTTGTTTAGACTGCCTCGTTGGTCTAGTAGTCGGAAAGCGTGACTGCTAAAGCATGAGGTCTCTTGCTCGAGTCCCAGGTCGCGCAAAATGTTATTGAGTTTTTCAATCAGGAATTTCGCAATAACAAACTCGGAGTCCGGATTTGTACCCAGTTGATGGCAATAGACTCGCAACCTATTACATGGAATTTAAACAAAACTGTCGAAACGTCCGTGTAATAATGAGTACACTTCTGTCTGGGATTACAGGCGTGATGTTATGTATGTAATTGTAAAAATATTTTGTTTGTCAAGAAAGAAACCAAAAAAACTCGCACAAGCACAGCCACGTGAATCCACGAGTGTGTCATAATCTCAATTTCGGCAATTGTGAATATAAAACCCTCGTGTAGGTGATGTTTCTAATGCACTACTGTGTAACAAGTTGTAGGCGTCGAACCGCGCAGCCGACGACGGTGAAGGTCGTACACGTGCCCACAGGAGTCTGAGTCCACCCCTTCAGTCTGATCACTGCGGCTACCGACGACACACGCGTCAAAACAACACCCGCTTTTATATCCTACACCGTGTTTAAATAAAATATTTAAAGAAAATTAATATTTTATAGGATTTCTGTGCACTTGAAGTAAGTACGATGTCTGATTCGAGAACGTTCGTTCAAGGTCATGGTTGTTGTGGTGCGAAAAACGATTCAACGATTTGTCGCCGGCGAAAAGCTCTCTAAGCCGGTCTAAATTGAAATTCACTTTTGATAACGATTTTATTTCTGCGTTAAGTAGATATGTGTGTCTATCTAGACATATTTATCTACCATCTGAATTTTCATCACGCAATCATAGTGTTAAACGAATAGGTACTAACATTTTTCTTATGAAACCGGTTGAATTTTAATGGAGTAAGTAAAAGATTTTCACATTATTAGCACATTAAATTTTATGTTTTTTTTGCACGCCTCGATATTTTCAGCCCGATTTTTCATTTAACGAATAAAGTGTTTAACGCTGGGAAAAGTGTCATTTGAAATGAAAATTAAGTGTTTTTAATTCGGATGTATAATTGAAAGTGTTTTATGAATATTTGAGATTTTTGAATTGTATTTTGAGCGTTCCTACATTTCTCAGTAAAGTACATAAGATAAATTAAAATGTAGGCTTTGTTAAATAAATACCAGGCAATATTATCCGGTTTTAAAGTTTGACGTTGCATACAGTGTAGATACATAAAATAATGCTACTAGAACACTCAAACTACTGTTCAATAGAAACAATTGATTTTTTCGTAATTACCGATCTGAACTTTTTAATTCAATATTTTTTTGAAAACCCAAAATTTTATTCTCCAAAATGATTTCCTTTAAAAGCGTTTACACACAATTTCTATTTATGAAAAGAAGTTTTGAATTTTTTGATTGGCATTAATTTTTTAATCATAAAACATCTTAACGAATTAATTACTCAACCGGTGGAATTAAATCTAATGACGTACGTTTACTTGTCCCGGGTTTATTTTGGCCGCATGATATAAATAAAGTGTCTAGTTCTAGCAAATATGGCGGCGACACAGGAGAAGTTGTATCCTAACTGTGACGCCACCGTGTGGCTGCGCTCCTGTGAGGAGGAGGTCGAGGAACCCTTGGACGGGAAGATGACAGGTTTGTACCGATTTTTATAGCTAAACCGTTTATTTGAGTCCTTACCTGTGGGGTAGAAACGCGGGCGTCAACAGGGACCGCGAGAGGTGTGGGCAGCGGGCGCTCGTAGCATAATACACAAGAGGCGAACATATTATGTGACGTCACACACAGTGATATATATTATTTATTTTCCGCAGACGAGGACTCAATTAAGCGATTTAGCTAAAAAAGATACTCAAAAAAACAATCCAGTCCTTTCCAAATTACTCTACAATAGCGGATTTATTCCTACTCCGCCGTTTTACCTGCGTTCCGTCTTTGGTTACTGCTTCTGTCAGTAGTAGCGTGATGTTATATAGCTTATATAATTCCTCATGAATTTGACTATCATACACAAAAATAATTCACGACGAAAACATCACGCTACGGCCTACGGGAGCGGACAAAGTCGCAGGGAGCCTTTACTTTTCTTTATAACTAAAAAAAAATATTTACATTTCAATAGCTGTTTAGATTTTGCTAAAGTATTCGCTAACATTTTAGCATTAGTTAAATCTAGGCACAGGTAAGTGTGTCAGCCAAGTTTAGAAATAGCACAGACTCTACGTCACTACTATTGGTTAATACATCAAGCAATATAATTACGTAAAAACCATAATTAAGGAAGGATAAAGTTTCCAAAGACTCTATTTTCCTTTAAAGTTACATAACATAACATAACATCACGCCAATAATCCCCGAAGGGTTAGGCAGAGGTGTACCCATTAATAGGTACGATGACTCCTTTTAAGATTTCGGGTATATTTTCAATTACCCTGTATACGGTGTAATTTGTGCAAGCAGACTGTGCCACAGGTTTGATTTATTAAATTGTCCTGTCTATTATATTTGCCGCAATTACTTGGAACAAATAAAATTGCAGAAATATAGCACATATTTCTGCAATTCCATTTGTTCCAAGTAATTACTAGATACTGATTGATTCGATATTTATTGTATAACACTCCTCGTCTGGTTAGGATAAAAAAAATATATTTAGTAATTTGCTATTGGCAGACCAGGTAGCTAATGCACACGGTAAGAATAAATATCCTCTTTATTCACTTTTAATCCTACTGAAATAAGTGCTATTTTACTTTAACTCAACTCAACGAATCCTCATGCGACAGTAACTTCCTTGACATGATTTTCACGCTTAGGTAATACGTAGGTACCTATAAAACGCATGTTTGCAAACCCACAATAATGCACTGCTGTTGTTACCGCAATATCTATATTATATAATATGTACAGGTACATTCCCTGATATATTCTTACTTAACATAGGCACTATAAAATCAGCGACAGTTTAGAATTAACTACGGGTACAGTTTAAATTCTCACAAAACTATTTTTAGACCCTAAGACTAAGTACCGACCAAAATATATTAACTTCATATAAATTAAACCCACTCCATACCGAGGTGCCTAAAGTACAACGTTTTAAGTTCCGAAATAAATATAAACGCATTAGAATAATTCTACGTTTTGTATTTATATTCTTTTTGCTTACCAAAATGTATAAGTGCCTACCAAATATTGTTTTCCGGTCTCAGATAGGACTTGGGGCACCCCGACTCGGACAGGTTAGGTTTAAACAGGCTTGGTAATTTTATTTCAAAAGATTGAGTCCCAACAACGCCTTTATAAAATTTTGTTGAGCATTTATCTATTCTGGCAGGTATTTTGAATTTATGTTAGACTAGCTTTTACCCGCGACTTCGTCCGCGTAAATTATATCGCGGACACAGACGAAGTCGCGGAAAAAAATTATCCATTTCAATTAAATAGTTTACATCATGACTCGAAACGACACGTGGTGCCATCTATAATCATAAGAACGTTATTGTGATTTCCTTCGGAAACAGTACTTTTTTTCGGGATTAAAGGTACCCTATGTTCGTTTCTGTATACCTGGCAACGTATATGCAAAATTTCAGGATGATCGGTTCAGTGGCTTAGGCGTAAAATGGTAACAAACAAACAAATAAACTTAGGAAGTTAGGATTTTATTAGATTGGTCAACTACGTAGGTACTAGATAATATTACCTGGTTGCTATTAAAATCTATGTACCTATACAGGTACCTAAAATATTAAAAATGTATTATTTCCCTAGGTGAGTTCCCCACGTGGCTGCGAGGCACGTTGCTCCGTAACGGGCCTGGCTCTCTCAAAGTCGGGGACATGCGATTCGATCATCTTTTCGACAGTTCTGCACTTTTGCACAGGTAAGTAAATACCTACCGATTATGCGCACTGCCTTGTTGGTATAGTATTTGCAAAACGCGACAGCTGAGCATGAAGCATTGTAGCTCAATCGAACGCCAGGAAGTGGCTCAAAAACTTGTAAGATTTGATTAGCCACAGACACTGGGACAGGTAAATTAACATTACATAACATCACGCCTGTAATCCCCGATGGGTTAGATAAAGATGCACCCATTAGTACACCCACATTTTGCCAGTTATGTTTAAGTCCCATGTCATATGGGACCTATTGTTCAAATCAAGACAAGAAATCAACAAATCTCGACTCCGAGGTTGCTATTGAAATATTCCTGATGGAATAACCAAACAACACTGCCTGACCTGGGAATCGAACTCAAGACCTCATGCTCAGCAGTCGCGTTTTGCGATAGATAGGATAGATAAAGGAGACGTTAAGAAGATATACTTTTATATCATCAATTACCCACAGATTCGGAGCCCAATAGCCTATGGTCTACATGGATATAACCTGTTAGGACAAAACAATCTACTAATCGTATTATGTCGTACAAGTAAACGAACTTAGTGCGCCTTAGTAAATTGCGCGGATTAAGTAATTATATTCTCCAGACCGGTGTCGATCACGGCGGAGAATCTCTATGGAGACTACGCAAGAGATATTATAGTGCACAAGTGTGTGCGCAAACACAGGTGCATTTTATTTTGAAAAAAAAAAACCCTCAATAACGATTAGGTAACCTTCTAAACCAGCCTTTCCTAAAGCGGGCGAAAACGGCCGCTTGTGGACGCTGCAGGCGTAAAGGGGGTAAGAGACCCAGAAAAAAATCAGTGCGTTATTAGTAGAGCCTTGGAGAGCGATTTGCAACTTCATCTACTAGGTGGTTTTTAAGTAGGTGAAAAAAATAATATTTTATATTAGAAAATAATTTATTCTCAAAGTGAGCAGCAGACAAAATAAGTTTGGGAACCTGTTCTAAACCAACGAGGTAGTCAAATTAAAGCTTGTAAAGAACAAGTCTATCATGATTGGCTGTTACCTAGCAACGATAAAAACCGTTTACGTTTTCTCAGGTTCGCGATGGACGATGGTCATGTGACGTATCAGTGCCGGTTCCTGAGGACTAACACCTTGAGGAAGAACCGCGCTGCTAACCGTATCATCGTTTCCGAATTTGGCACCAAGTGCGCTCCAGACCCGTGCCATTCGATATTTGACAGGTAAACTAATATGACGAAATAGACCCAAATTCATAAGCAAATCAGGGGCAATTCTAAAAAGTTTCGAAACTTTTAGTATCAATCTGACAAAAAATAATAAATGCCTGTCATTCATCCATCCATATGTCTTTGCTGTGCCCGCAGGATCTACGATAATTCAAATAACAGGCAGGAATGAGAAACAGGGTGTAAATTTACTCTTCCTCCGTTTTTTAGCCCCGACGCAAAAACGACGGGGTTTTATAAGTTTGTCGTATCTGTGTGTATCTGTCTGTGGCATTGTAGCTACTAAACGGATGAATCAATTTTGTTTGAAAGGTGAATTAGTCGGGAGTGTTCTTAGCTGTGTTTGCGTGGCTAAGTAATAACAGCCGCACGGGTCGATCCATCAGGTTAAGCTACGCTTGCCGGGGTTGGTCCGTGGATGGGTGACCATCTTTACACACCGAGACTCCTCCGTGCCTCGGAAAGCACGTTAAGCCGTTGGTCCCGGCTGTCATACGTGGATCTTTGACAGTCGTTACGGGTCGTCAGAAGCCCGAAAGTCTGACAACCAGTCTTACCTAAGGGTATCATATTACCCAGTTACTGGGTTGTGGAGGTCAGATAGGCAGTCGCTCCATGTAAAATACGGGTATTCAGCTGCATCCGGTTAGACTGGAAGCCGACCCCAACATAGTTGGGAAAAGGTTAGGCAGATGATGTTCTTAGCTGTGTTTGATGAAAATCGGTCCAAGATGGCCGCCGTCGGGGGTTCTTTAAATATTATTTTTTTCCAAAAATTTTTGCAGGATAGCAGCGATCTTCAACCCAGCAGAACACATGTCTGACAACGCCATGATATCTTTGTATCCATTCGGCGATGAAGTCTACGCGTTTACCGAAGGACCTATTATTCATAGGTAAGAAAATAAAACTATAATTCGGTTGAAGGGGAAATTAAATAATAATAAATTAATTAATAACCAAAAAAATAGGCTTGCCCTATTACATGGGACATAAACATATCTGGTAAAATGTGGGTGTACTACTGGGTCCACCTCCGCCTAATCCTAAGATGTAACAAACATCACGCCTGTAATCCCTGAGATTCAGGGACACATCTTATAACAAAAAAAGATTTCATTTTGATTTTTTTCATCAATAGAAAGTCAAAGTAAAAAAAAACCAATTAGACATTAAACTTTGAAAGGAAATTTACAAAAGAAAAATATAATTCAACCTAGTCGTCCGTTTCAAAAGGTAGCTTCAAATGGAGAAGAACAGGAAGGATATGAGCTTAATTGCTTAGCTACTAATAAAAAGTATTGAATAAATGTTTATTAAAAAAATGTATGTGGTGTCCAGGGTAGACACGGTGACGCTGGACACGTTGGAGAGGAAGAACATGACGAGCTGTGTAGCACTCGTCAACCATACGTCCCACCCACACGTCATGCCCAATGGTGAGGACACCCTGAGCTTTTATATGTATTACTAGCGAACCGGTCCGGCTTCGCACGGGTGCAAATTTCCGAAATACCCGGTGGATTTCCCAAATATAAATTTTGCATAAAAACCTTGTCCGGAAAATTGCGAATACAACAAAAAAAGCATCAGCCAAATCGGTCCAGCCGTTCTCGAGTTTTGCGCTTAGCAACACATTTAGCGACTTATTTTTATTATATAGATTGAATACAATTGCGTATTGGAGCGCCACGCAAGGGTTCTGCTTGATTAACTTGGCAAGTAAACGACATTGACGTAGTACAGAACACCGATTTTATAGATTAAAAACGTTCAAAGTACCTAATAGCAATCTAATATATAAGAGGCAATTTTGTCAGGTTAAGACTGAGATTAGATTGCAATCGTTCCTAAAAGTTAGCAGAATTGCTCCCTAGTTGTACAAACATTGTGGTTTCTTTCAAAAACCAATAAGTCTCCACGTACAAAAACCGTACAAAAAAGATTTATTATTTATTTAAACTTTATGCAACAAATAAAGTACAAAGGCGGAAAGATTGCATTAAGACACATGGTATATAAATAACAATACAAGTAATGAAAAAGAATGAGTAATAGTTAATGAGAACTATTAATTACACACTTACGAATATTAATAACTTAACATTTTCAGGGGATGTCTACAACGTTGGCATGTCTGTCGTGAAAGGCAGAATACGACACGTCGTCGCTAAATTTCCGTTCTCAGAGAAAGGTAAATTAAATATTTTTTCAAGCTCGCTTGTGTCTAAAATTCAGAGGTATTAACACGAGGTTAAATTGCAAATGTAATTGACTGTTGCTAGTTATTAGCTTGGAATTAATACGATAAACATAGCTCTGGCATTCCGGCCGTAATAAAAAAAAAAAAAAATTAAAGTTACGTACCTGTATGTATGAATATTTTGTTGACCGGGAATTTGTAATACACTAAAGCTTCAATCTAACACCATTATTAGCACTCAAAACGGGACATTTATTATAGTTACTATTGATTTAAACCGTAGTTACGATTTTTCGGCACTGTAGCGAGTGCAAACGTCACGGATAAACTGAAGTTATAGAATAAACAATCTACCCTCACAATGCGTTTTGTGCGCTGAGTGCTGTTATTTTGTTATTTTTTTAGCGACAGCAGAAAAAGGCTGAGTTTTTTAAGCCGATGTGTTTTTTAAATCTTCTATATCCACCACCATACTTTTTACAGCGTTGTCAGATTTGAATGAAATGATTGATGATTTGAATGATTGAATCTTTTTTTTAATGACAATCCAGCAACTAACATTGAAATACCTATATTACAAGTATTGTATAAAAATTGGGGCTACAGAAGTTTTGCTGTTAAACTTCTTTGATGATTGCATAGAGAAAGTAGTTTTCATCTTTGTTTGGATCCAAATCAACTTAAATTCACAACTTTGGTTGATCATCTGCCTAGCCTTTTCTCAACTATGTTAGGGTCGGCTTCCAGTCTAACCGGATTACCCGGAACCGCTGATTACCAGTATTTTATTACGTGGACTGGCCATCTAACCTCAAAAACCCAGTAACTGGGTAATACGATACCCCTTGGTAAGACTGGTTGTCAGACTTTCGGGCTTCTGACTTTGGTTGATACCTATTTAATTTAATGAATTATTCATTTGTTTTCCAGGCGACATGTTCAAAAGCGCACGTATCGTGGCCTCTGTGAAGCCTCGATGGACACTCAATCCTTCTTATATGCACACTTTCGGTAAGTAATAAGTCAAGTAACTTGGTAAACTGTGTGTGATATTCCTACCTATGATAGATACAACAACTAGGGTTCAATTATATTTTCTCGTACCTCTAAGACGTTTAAAAGTGCCTTTTATTGATCTAATTGGACGTAGTTACGCAAAAAGGATCCATCTCATCAAACCCCATAATTTTTGACAGTCGTTACAGGTAGTCATAACACCTTTCTGATTACCCGTAACGACTGTCAAAGATTTACGAATGACAGCAAGCCTTACTACCGAGGCTCGGAGGGGTCTCGGTATGAAATGGATGGACGTCCATCCACGGACGGACCGCGGCAAGCGCAGCTTACCCATGATCTTTTTGAACTTTTACTTAGCCACGAGCCCCTGTCTCATTTCAAAACAACTGTTTTATGAAAATATGTTTGGATTCCAGGTATTACCGAGAATTACTTCGTGATAGTGGAACAGCCGCTGTCAGTGTCGATGTCTAATCTAATGCGCGGCCTCATCTCTAATGACAAGCTCTGCTCCAGCCTGCAGTGGAACCCCAACTATGAGGTCTGTGTTACTTAAATATAAAAGTCTAGAATCAGCGTATGCGTCCAGGTCTAACCAAAACACGAATGACCTTAAAGTATGACTCGAAGGACCAATTTCCAGATTACAAACACACTCCTAATAACAATTGCTATCATTTTGACAATTAATTATCAGTTTTCGTCACAAAGTTTATCCCATCATTGCGATATTTTTATTTTTATTTTGTATTAGACCGTACCACGATAACCTGTTTTAAATGTTATAAGAATATTTTAAATACCGCCATGACCTCTATACAGTTACGTGCATCCGTAAGCACATTATTTGCTTTTACTATACTAAGGTATAGCCTGATAACCTGACGAAGTTACATCTATTAACCTAGTTAAACTATTTCACTGTCGAAAAGCCCCTTAACGTAGAACACCATTTAAATAAGCCATAACAATTTACAGACCCACATTGTTCTGCTAAGCCGGTCTACCGGCGTGGAAGTTAAGAGGTTCCGCACAGACCCCCTGTTCTACCTGCACATCATCAACGCATTCGAGCAAGACGGCAGGCTGGTGGTGGACCTCTGTGCCTACAAGGACGCTAAGGTCATAGATGCCATGTATGTGCATGCTATTGAGGTTAGTAAAACTTTTTTTAACTATAGTAAACTGCCTCGATTATCAAGTGGTCGCACTGTGCGACTGCTGAGCATGAGGTCTTGGGTTCGATTCTCTGGTCGGATGTTATTGGGCTTTTCCATTAGGAATTAGTATTTATTAAATGCATACTTTCTTCTTCTTCTTCTTCTTATCGAGTCGATGATTATGGACAATCCCCAAATTATAGTTTTTGTGCCCAGTAGGTGGCCACGTTTATCGCGTATGATAATGCATACTTTAGAATTAATTATTATTAAATACATACAAATATTGACTTTGACCGCCTCGTTGGCCTAGTGGTCGCAAGCACGGCTGCTGTGTATGAGGTCTTGGGTTCGATTCCCAGGTCGGGCAAAGTGTTATTGGGTTTTTCCATCAGAAATATCTCAGTAGCAGCCTCGGAGTCTAGATTTGTGCCCGGTTGATGGCAATAGGCCCCCTTATACACGGGACTTAAACTGGCAAAATGTGGATGTACGATGAGTACACCTCTGCCTAACCCTTCGGAGATTACAGGCGTAATGTCATGTAGTAAAAATGGATAATTTAAAAATCGGTTCTTACCCAAAATCTTAATACACCAATCAATTAACATACTTTTTATGAGCTATCAAAACGCAATTCCTCATAGGTAATTAGTTAGATTTTGTACGGCAAATAGCGTCTGACGTCACTTATTTGTCAACTCAATTGAGTAACCATTTATTGATTTCAAATCAACTTAACATAATAATCTTACAAATAACCAAAAATTAATCGGAATTTTAATTAATAAAGAGTTATTTTAGAGAATTTGTCTTGAATTTATTGTTATTTAAGATCCTATTCAAAAGTAACTTAAACAAAATTAAGATTTTCGTAACCATCCGAGCATTTTTCTAGAATCATAGCGATAATCTAAAGGGAGTGTCCGATGTGTTTATTTTAATGGTCCTTACAAATAAAATAAAAAAATATTATTCCTTTCAAAGGCTATCACTTGTGTATGGCATGCCATGATCTTAAAATAGTCTCTCTAATTAGTCTGAAATCACACGCAATTCATTCTCACCTAGAAGTCGACCAATTATCGAAGAAGTGATAATTAACTTGTTGGGTACGATATATTTTGGGATTAACGTACAGATAGATGAAATTGTTGGCATTAAATGTCAACATGGAAAAAATCCAACATAGGAATTACTGAGATTACCGCCCATCATCTCCCAAGAACGTTGGGATCGGCTTCCAGGTTAACAGGATGCAGCTGATTACCAATGTATCACATAAAGTGACTGCCTATCTGACATTCATAACCCAGTTATTGGGTAACATGATGGCAAGATTGATTGTCAGACTTTCGGACTTTTGACTGCCCAGATAAGACCGCCCTTGGACTTTTAAATTTCATTTTCCGCCGGCCCCCCTTTTCACCATTTGGTGTGCAATAAAGAGCCGTCTATCTACCTATCTATATATATATACCGAGTTTGGAAGTTTTATAAAAATTTAACTAAGTTTATTGTGTATTAAAAAGCTATAGTAACAGCCTGTATTTTTATTCATAAATTAAATTATGCTTTTTATGTATTATGTTTGTCACTGACGTCAGTAAATTTTGCTTTTTTTTTAAACTCTTTCATATTGTTCCAGTCAATGCAAAGCAACGCAGACTACGCACAATGGTTCCGTGCGCGACCTAAGAGGCTGGAAATGTCTCTAGATGCTCCTAACTTGACCAATATGGCGGCAAGGACCCTGGCTGATATCGGCTGCGAGACTCCAAGGATACATTACGATCTTTATAACGGTAATAATCAAATAGAATATTTCTGGGGAAAGTCTGATCTTGCAAACTGGTCGTCTTAAGTACCATGGAATTGAGTTTTTCTTCAGAATGTTTTATCTTTCTGGTTTATTTATTAATTTATTTTAAAGAACTCAAAACAGAACCCTGACAAAACATTGAATAAGTAACACGTATCACATTTTTGAATATGTACGCAACCTGGGATATTAACTCTCCTGTGATAATATCGCACACACATGAAAGGATTTACGTGCGAATCGAGCATTCCAAATTAAAAAAGCAATCGTATTTAGGTACGTTTCGTGTATTCTGCGCACTCGCGTTAGGATCTCTTAGATTCAAACTTAAAGAACATAATACATATAATAATCATAACGTATTTCATTGCAGGTAAACCCTACAGATACTTCTATGCCATCAGCTCAGATGTCGATGCTGAGAATCCTGGCACGGTAAGATAATATATTTTTGACGGGCCTGTTGGTCTAGTGGTTAGCGGCCCTGACTGCTAAGCCGGAGGTCGTGGGTTCGATTCCCACCCAGGACAAACTTTGTGTGATGAGCATGATTGTTAGTTCTGTCTGGGTGTGATTTATCTATAATATGTATATATTTATTTATAAATTATATAAGTATGTATATCAGTTGTCTGGTTACCATAACACAAGCTCTGCTTAGCTTGGGATCAGATAGCCGTGTGTGAGTTGTCCTAAGATATTATTTATTTATTTATTTTATTTTTGGGTGCGTCTCATAACGTATAAACTCATTTGGTCTTATTTCATTTTATTATCGTTCATAAGATATAATCAACGTGAGATATACAAACAGCTGAAACAATTTCTCTACTTTCCAAACAAAAAAGTTTCACGATGTTTAGAATTGAATAGAATATCTGTATTTTCATAAACTATAGTCGGTACTAACATGCAAAAGCAAAAAATAAAATGGCTCAATATTGAGTGTGCAAGCCAATCTTTGCCATATTATCCGTGTCATACAAACAGCCCCTACCTAATCAGTTAGGGGTCATAGTACTTCCATAGTACCGTTCACTTAGGCCACCGAAACCCATAGTCCCATTCTTTGTTGCTATATCCATCCTCATGCACCTTTGAAAGATCCGGAGTTGGGTCCCGAGTTACAAAAAGTAAATATAATAGTAAACTGTGGTTAAATCTAATATTGATCATAAGTGGCGAATTTTGAAGGGATACGCAAAATAAATCCAATTAAATTGATTCCTAATAGTTTTAATATTGAATGTTTCAGGTTATTAAGGTGGATACTAAGACTGGCGAGACCAAGACGTGGTGCAATCTTAACTGTTATCCCAGTGAGCCGATATTTGTGCCAACGCCTAACGCTAAGGTGAGAACAACGGATTTGATGATTTCTTTTTTTTTTCATATTAATGTAGCATACCCCGAATAATTATACGATGGACAGGACCCCGTGAAATAAACTTTTACCACATTTCCGTCGTAAAAATGTTACTTCGCTTGTTTAGAAAGAAGGCTGCTTTGCCATACATTCTGTTGCCGTGTAGATGTTGCACTTTTTTATTGAACTACAGATTTAATTGTTATAAACGACAAAAAATACAAGTTTTTAAAAGGTTTTAAAATCATGTATCTAGTTGTAATCATATATCAAGCATGTGCTTCAGCTGCCCCTTTTACTGTATATTTATGGCTATGCTTCAGAGAGGCGTATATCCATCAGTGGATATCTTTCAGCTTGATAATAATGACTATATTCGTAAGAAATTAAAAGATTTTATGATGAACTTTTAGTGCTAAACTCAAGACCCGGTAAAATTATTCAGGCGACACAACACAGGACCAGAACCGTGCTTCTAAAAAAACTTAATAAACAACTACTAATACAAATACTTTCTTTTCAGGACGAAGATGACGGCGTCCTACTCAGTGCGTTGGTATGGGGCGGAGACCAAACACAGACAGTGGCCATGCTAGTCCTGGACGCAAAGACCATGTGTGAAATAGCGCGAGCCACGTTCGACACTCCTTCGCCTGCACCTAAGTGCTTACACGGCTGGTTCTTACCGACTAACGGCTAAAGAAGTCTGCAAAATCTTGGAAAGAAATTATACAATAAGTTTAAAGAAGTTTAGACTATGTTGCTTCAATATTTTAATGTCGTTTATGTCGTTAAATGTTTTACTATTTCTTGGAAAGATGGTGGAATTATAGTCAGAGGCCATATTGGTCTTAGATGTTGGTTTATGCGTTGATAAGCATGAGCAACCTCCTACCATAGTCGTGCACACGAAAGTTATAGGATAGTATAACTTTATGACGTGGTAAAGGAAACTGTTACTTGGTTAAGCTTAAATAAATTACCAAGTCAGCAAGTATGATGGAAATAAAACTTGTTGCAAGTTGTCTCGCTCATTCCACTGGTTAGGTAGTACTGGATGTCATTGCAAAAGAACAATTCACCAAGCATCAATGTGTGACAAAGTTTCCGTATAGAAGGACCAATATTGAAAAGTTGGTCCTACACGACCTTAAAACTATTGTTTGGATCAGTTTCGACCATAAACGATTAATTAGATAATATTATAAAAATGATACTCAAATTAATTTAGGTTCTTAATTCTTCTTTTTATGATGAAATAAGTGTATTTGTAAATTACGAAAGTATTGTTCGAAAGCTCTAAAGACTGTTTTTGCTTATATTATTTAGCAAAGACCATTATTTGATTACATGTGAAGTTATTGTGAAAGTAAATAGGTATATGGTGTAAATATGAACATAAATGTGATGTACTTATGAAATATTTTTTCATTTTTATTAATAAATAAGTTGATATCGTTTTGTTTGAATTTATTTTGACCTAAATTAAACTTTTAAGACGTAGGCATGCGCTAAGAAAGGATTTTCCAAAATTCACCCCCTAAAGGAATGAAACGGGGGTCCGACATTTACGCGGATGAATTCGCTAGCACAAGCTAGTTTTTATTTACATAACATAACATCACGCCTGTAATCCCCGAAGGGTTAGGCAGAGGTGTACCCATTATTACACCCGCATTTCGCCAGTTATGTTTTTAGTCCCATGTAATAGGGGGCGAGAGTCCCATGTAATAGGGGGCGGGGTAATCTTAATAATTATACAAGCTCATTATTGTCCCACAGCAGGGCAAAGGTCTCTTCTCATACAGAGAAGGCACGAGCATTGACCACCACGCTTGCTGAAGGCGGATTGGACTTTTTAGACTTACCTATATTAACTATGAGTTCAGGTTTCATTATTACACCCGCATTTCGCCAGTTATGTTTTTAGTCCCATGTAATAGGGGGCGAGAGTCCCATGTAATAGGGGGCGGGGTAATCTTTTAAAAACACTTTTACCCGTAATACGATGAAGACTTTTAGTCTTCATCGTATTACTCATGGTAGAACGTTGTGCCCGTCCAGAAAGACCAAAAAAAAAACAAAAATATTTTTTTTTATCAAGTGTGTAGATAGATTTACTAATATTAATAGCCGCTATCTATGATAGCGGAGTAGCGCGTTTTGATGTTATAATTTATAGATTTTTTTTTATCAGGAGATGTTATTCAAAATGTCTGTCAAATAAAAAAAGCTAAGTACTAGAATTCCGTACCTAGAGACAAAGCAGCAACCAAAAAAGGAAATAATTAACTCGCTACCTATTATATATAGACACATTTCTGATAAAAACAGACGAACAGACAGACATACGGCTAATAGGATCCTATAAAACCATTTCATGTCTTCTTATGAGCTTAATTCTACCAAAACGAGCTAACCCACAATTTCTCAATTATTTCAGTTATTACGTCAAACTAATTCAATATACAAAATGTGTTAACACCATTCAGATAAACAGTTCAATGTAATTAAAATGCTAGATGAAAATAGATTTAAAATTAATTTGCATTTTAATCGTTTATGCCTTTTGGCCTATGGCACTTTATACAAACTACCGAGGCTTTATTTTTCGAAATGAATGAACTGATGTTCATGAAACTTCCCACACAAATAAGTATAATATAGGTCTAAAAAGTTAATTGAGAACATTTTAGAAAAATTGTGTTTCATCTAAAATCGACCGAATTTGGGTTCTTCATAGAAATGGAGATATCCGATTTGTTTTTGAATACCTCGCAAACAACAATCCCGGATTCATCACTGAAATAAAACCAGGTTCACATTATTTTCATAAATTTCGATATTCTTCTTTATGATTGATTAATGAAATCTATTTTTTTAAATTGTTTGACTATAGACATATTTCGTGAGTTAATTAAATCTAACCTCACATGGACATGCAAAAAGTCTGAATAAAACGAATTTTATTTTATTTTTACACAACATCACGCCTGTAATCCCCGTAGGGTTAGGCAGAGGTGTGCCCAGTACACCCACATTTCGCCAGTTATGTTTTTTAAGTCCCATGTAATAGGGGGCGAGCCTATTGCCATCAACCGGGCACAAATCCAGACTCCGAAGCTGCTACTGAGAATTTCCCGATGGAAAAATCCAATAACACTTTGCCCGACCTGGGAATCGAACCCAAGACCTTATGCACATTCCTCATTTTATTTTTATTTCTTTTTTATTATTTTGCAACGACGCAAAACTCAGTATCATCGTCCCAGTAGGTATATAAGTATGTAGTTAGCACTATTTACATTATTCCAATTTACCGGACGAATTTTTTTGACGAGCTAGTTGTCAACCAATTTACAACTAGCTTTGCAACTGACCAACAATAATTATGGCAGCACGACTCAGTGTGAATGTTTACATATAAGTCGTGCAGATAATAATTATTATTCAGCGCTAAATTTCGGTCGGCAGCGACAAAATTGAATGTATCCAACTGACCTTATAGATCTAAAGGTTATGATTTTTAAAGCATCTGGCCGAAGATACACAGAAAATACACATAACATAACATCACGCTTAGGCAGAGGTGCACCCACATTTCACCAGTTATGTTTAGGTCCCATGTAATAGAGGGCGAGCCTATTAACAACAACCGGGCACAAATCCAGACTCAGAGGCCGCTACTGAGAAATTTCTGATGGAAAAACTTAATAACTCTGCCCGACCCGAGAATCGAACCTTATGCTCAGCAGTCGCGCTTTGCAAAATTTCAGTTAGATAAAATGACGTAGGTTTGGCGACTAAAGGATCTTGGAGCATAGTGTGAACTAACTCTTACAACACGATCAAAATAACATTTCTATGAATACCGACGACAGATAGTTTACTTCCACGGAGATTTGATTATTTACTTCTATCTGTTTCAAATGCTAAAAAGCAGTGACCTGAATAATTTTGTTTAATTCAAATGTTACGTAAAATAACAGGATTACTGTTGTGTTATTCCAGTTTTCTTATTGAAAATATCATAATTGATCTTCTTCGGAATCGTTAAAATATGTATATAATAAGTACCAATTTATTGCACTAAAAATTATTTTTAATATACAAGCTCATTATTGTCCCACAGTAGGGCAAAGGTCTCTTCTCATACAGAGAAGGCACGAGCATTGACCACCACGCTTGCTGAAGGCGGATTGGCCTTTCTAGACTTACCTATATTAACTATGAGTTCAGGTTTTCTCACGAAGTTTTCCTTCACCGATGTCAGCGATGTCCAAGATAAACTAAAAAATACATGTAAAATAGAAAAAGTCTTGGTACTTGCTCGTGCTCGATCCCACAGCTTCGGAACTCGCAGGAGGGCACCTTAACCATTGGTCCTTCACGATTGCTTACTTAATGCTCTGATGATTAAATTAAATAGATAGCTACTTAACGTAATAAACGGAAAAGAATTTCCGTCAAAATGTAAACATTGAGGGATGGGTTTCAAACAATTTGCTTAATGGGTCATAATGGTGTAGGCAAATGAAAACATAAGAATTAGCTTATTAGATTCAAAGTTTAAAAGCACTTCAAAATTCAATTCAATTTTTAATAAGGCTATTTTACAAATATGAATGGGCACTATTATTCTAAATTACGTGGTCCTTCCTTCCACGTACTAGCTAATTAACTAGAAGTACGTCCATGCATCAGGCCGAAGAATTAATCCAGTTAATCGTTTATGTACTTTGCTGAACACACTACTTCGTTGATAAGTAATATACAGTATTAGATAAACATTGCTCAGTACCGGCAGCATTAGCTCAGTCGACCACGTAATACCTCGCGCGAAACTTGTGAATTGACTAAAAAGTGCTTAACGTGACTTTCGTGATAAAAATTCAATTGAGTAAAATTCCGAAAAAGTCAAAATTATGAATCAAACCGATGTAAATTTTACAGAAGACTGGCACAATGCCGTGAGGTTGGCTATCACGGAAGTGCCCTACAGTTCTCAAGTCATATTCTCTGTAGCACTGTTCCTCATCTTCATTGCCAGCCTGGTGGGCAACATCCTCACGTGTGTCGTGATCTACTACGACAAGAGCATGCACACCGCCACCAACTGTTACCTCTTCAACTTGGCTGTATCAGATCTGCTGGTCTCGTTCCCCATTTTGCTGATCATTTATCAACTTCTGACTCAAAGGAACGAGCTATTTCAATACAACTACGGAGTGTTTTCGTGTAATTTCGTGTTATGCATACATTTTTTGTTTATTAGTATTCTTTGGAACAACAGTATCTTGGTGATGACGGCTCTATCGATTGAGAGATACATCGCGGTTTGTTATCCGATGATGTTGCAAGGCACACCCGTGTGGCGGAGAGTTGGCAAGATTATTGGAATTATTTGGACTGTGGCTATTGTGGAGACCTTGCCAGAATATTGGATGTTAGAAATATTTGATACGGGGAATACTTTAATTTGTTTCTCCTTGCCATCTTGGTTTGGTAGGATTGTAAGTGGAGTGAATGCAGTGCTCACATTTATTGTACCGTTAGTTATTATGATCTTCGTGTATACTATGATAGCATTTAGAGTTAAAGAGAGTGACATGTATAAGTATAAAGGTTCCGTTTTCAATAGTGAGTTCAAAAGGAAGAAAGTCAATAAACTAATTGGTAAGTGGTGTTACTTTTCTGTTAAGTAAAACAGTAATGTTGTTTTCCCCGCCTTTCGATAGGCTCCGACTAAGTTCCTCAGACCATTTCATACAAATTCTGTACTGTTTCTGAATACATCAGTTTTGAAGTCTTTAGACTTGCAGGATATGTTTCTAAACTATCATTTTATTTTGTGATTCAGTTGCTCTGACGGTGTCATTCGTGATTTGCTGGCTTCCATTCTTCCTACTCCGAACGTTGATGTTTGCAGTTGACTATCAAAAGTACGCTCATCTTCATCGGGTATGTCAAATTACATATTATTTTCGTTTACCTTTGCAGCTAAATTTTAAAACAGTCTATCAAGATTTTATGTAACTGTTCAAAGACTTATTTTTATTAATCAACTAACCATTTCGGATTCATTATTCATTAGAAATCCAAAATACACCTACTTTATTAACTAACTAGCTTCTGCCCGCGACTTCATCTGCTTGGTTTTTTTCACCAGCGATATGTTATGTCTTTGGTTATTGCTCCACTTCTGTGGGTTGTAGCATACTGTTATATAGCCTATACTATTCCTCATAAATCCGGCTATCATACACAAAGATTTTATCCAATTTGACTGGTAGTTCCAGAGATGAGTGCGTTTAAATAAATAAACAAACCAACTAATTCTTCAGCCTGCTACTAAAAGTTTGCATGGATATTTGCTACTCAATTCCGCTAAAACGGCCAAATGGATCTAGATGAAATTTGGCACAAAGATTGGTTATAGTCGGGAATAGAACACAGGGCTTCTTTTGATCCTGGAAAAAATACCGATTCCCGTGAGATAATATATAAACTTTCACGCGGACGAAGTTGTGGACAGAAGCTGAATAAATATTAGAAAGCATTCGTGCCTCGGAACGCACGTTAAGCCGTTGGTTTCACCTGTCATACGTAGATCTTTGACAGTCGTTACGGGTCGTCAGGAGCCCGAAAGTCTGACAAACCGTCTTACCAAGGGGTATCGTATTACCCAGTTACCGGGTTGTTGTATTCAGCTGCATCCAGTTAGACTGATAGTTGACGCCAACAATATTGGGAAAAGGCTAGGCAGATAATGACATGAAATATATTATATTATATTTACTATTGATATGTTATTACAGTGGTGGTCAACAGTGCACAAATTTGCGATGTTCAACAGTTGGTTACCGACGGCTTTAAACCCATTGCTGTTCAGCGCCATGTCTACCAAGTTCAGGAAATCATTCAAGGTATTTTAATCAAAATATAGTATAGTACGCGCCACGAAAGATGATACTTGACAAGCGTCAGTAATAGGGAGCTTGCACAGGTATGGATGTACGAAATGCAGGGCAACTATGACGTGGCAGGTGGCAGGTGTATGAGTTTTTGTACAGTAATTTATAGGTATCTATAAGAATAGAGAATTTTAATTATTTTGTACTTGTGTACATTTTAATTTATTAAGGCATTTGTTTTGTTTATAATTTTCTTGTACAACACTTTGCACCTGCCATGATATCTCTTCACCACCTTTTATTTATTGAGACGAAAAGGAAACATATTTATAACATTAACTTGTGGACTCCACGCTAGGTCGAGCCTGTCTCGTGGAGTCCATTATTGTCCATCCTTTGGTTGACTAGTAGAGAATGCCTAAGGCATTAATTCCGCCTTTGTATTTTTTGTTTCGTAAAGTTTAAATAAATAAATAATAATTTGCAACTATTTTTAAACAATATTGTGAGTGTAATGAGTAGTCAATTGTTTTTATCCGGCACGGTAAACGCAGTGGCTGAATTCGCTCTATATTACTATGCCCTTTGGGCTGAGTGACTGACTGTTTGGCTGCATGTAGCGGGTTAGATTGCCGCACTGAACAAATATTGTATCGTCTACAGATAGTTGTTTAGGGTCTGGCTATTTGTGTATATGAAGTTACATGTTTGTAAATGTACCCCCGATACAGGAGAAATTCTTGTGACGTCACTAAATACGTGTTTAGTGACGTCACTAAGCAGTCGTCTGGTACCCTTATACGTATAAAGTACCAAAATGCAGAACGTATTACAGTTTATCAGTGTTAAGGTAGCATTCCGATGTTGGCGACCGCGACCTGTAGGCTTACTCTTGAACAAAATCGAGAATGAGATTGGAATCGACATGTACATCCGATCCAGTTTCAATTCCAATAAATATAAGAAGACATTTATTTATAGAATTAACGAGTTGTTTAATATTTTAAAATTTGGTAATTTACGTTTTCATTTGTATGGCAACCTCATGTCAATCGATGTAGTCAAACATGCAGTCGATTCCAATCTCATTCTCGATTTTGTTCAAGAGTAAGCCTACTGTAGTCGCTTGCATTCTTCAGGGTTCCATAAAAATTCATACTAAGCAGTGAGTCGCGCGACCCGGTTGCGGTCACCGGTTGGGTGTGTCGTTGGTCGCCGTCGCCAACATCGGAATGCAACCTTTATTCAGGAAGAATATCACATGATCTCTACTACGCGTACTTAATAGTCGTGACTTAAACTTTTATGATAGATAATCCATATTTGGATGGAGATGTGTGCCCCTTATCTAACAATACGTAGTATATGTAATAGATTTATGTAAATATTTACAGAAGCTTTGGGAAGGAAAACTCCGAAAACGGAATCTGAGAAGTGAAAAAGGTGAATCTACAAACTCACAGTGCAGAAAGTCAACATCATATTATCAAGTTGAATAAACATTGATTAAATTAGGAATCTCAAACAGCGAACCGACAAGTAGATATAATATTTGTGTGTTGTAGCGTTTTTCTTTGTCTGAGGTGTGTGAATGTCATTATAATGTATAAAAAAAAAACAAAATTATAAGTACTAAATTGTGAAATTTTCCCTGTTTTGTGCTTTTGTATAATATTCTTTATCTTTAAATATAAAAATTGAACTTCCGTATGTTTGCGTCTGCAAAATTCGGAATGTATTGGTTTAGAATTTATACGCAACATTGCATTTTAATAGAAGAGTGTTTTATATAAATTTTTATATTAAGCCTGGCTGCACACGGGCCACCGACCACAACCACAAAATGCCTCCATCGACGAATTTCTTGTAATTTTTATAATTATATATTATGACTTGAAAGATACAGCCCTGTAACGGACGAATGAACAGATACCCAGCAGACACCTATTAATTCTATATAAATGAAAAAATATACAGGGTAATAGAAAATTTACCCGAAACCTGAAAAAGGGTCATTGTACTCATCATTATGAACAACTTTTACTATGGGACCAACCCTGAAATCATGAAAAAAAAAATCAGCTGTTCCCTACAAAAATGCTACATAACAAGATCGTAATGCATGGATCAGCTGTTTTGTTATTCATGATTTTAGGGTTCGTCCATAGTAAAAGTTGTTCATAACGATGAGTACAATGACCCCTTTTTAGGTTTCGGGCAAATTTTCAATTACCCTGTATATGTATTTTAATATACGGTCCTGTGGCACTCTTTCACATACGGTTGAAGTCGGTGGTCGCTACAACCCCGCTTCTAGCTTCAGGTGGCGGCATTTGTGGCTGTCGCATGTGGCCCATATGCGGCCAGGCTAAGTCACAGCAAAGCTTGGCCGGGTTTAGCTTGTATTGTTATAATATTATTGCTATACCTGTAACTGTAAAAGAGCGCCCTATTTTGTTTGAAAGAGTTTACTCCGTACGGCATTTTATAAAAAAAAATTAAGTCCTTATTTTCCGAAATGTATGAACCGATTTCAACTTCCTATACATAAGCGTCGTGTATAAAATGTCGTGATGGCCCAATCGTTAAGGCGCCCGCCTCTCATGCGCGAGGTTGTCGATTCGAATCCAGGCAAGGTACCAATGTGACTTTTTCAATTCAAATCACTGACATCGGTGAAGGAAAAACATTGTGAGGAAACCTGGACTTGTAATTAATATAAGTCTGGAATCACCAATACGCCTCGAGCAAGCGTGGTGATCAATGCTCATGCCTTCTCTGTACGAGAAGAGTCCTTTGCTCTGCAATGGATCAGTAAAAGGCTGGTATTATTATTATTATACATAAGCAGCATACATAGGTTTTAAAAGTTAGTTGAGAATATTTTCTAAATGTGTCATTTAAAAGAAATTGGAAATGTCTTTTTCAATGGAAAACTTAAATTCGGTCGAATAGGTATGGCTGTAACACAATTTTTCGGGATGTCGAAAAATAAGGACTTGAAAATTTTAACGAAATGCCGTACGTCTTAAAAGCTCCTATTACGAATACAAGCAAATGTGCTCTAAAGTAGAAACACCATTTGTATTACGATATTTGCATCCTTTTTAAATTTGGTCTAAGATTTCTTAGTCTGTATTTTCTTGGATTCCAATCGGAATTCAAATAGCTTATACTGTAGCGTACAATCACATAATACTAGTTTTATAAGTATGCTGCTCCACAATATTATGATTTTTTTTATCACGGATTCATAGTCTCTACTTCCTATAGTTTTATATCCATTATAGTTTTCTTTTAGTTAAAATTTTTGTGTACTTGGGGCTTAGACAAAGTAACATCGCTTCGTCGATTGACCACATGACTTAACGCGGCTTATGTCAATCCCATACATTTTAGTCTTTTCTAACTTCGTTATCGTTTTGAAGTTGGTACTTTGTCTAAGCCCCCTTGTTTGTTTTCTATAATGGATGAATTTTAATTAAGAAAATGTATTTAGATTCTACTATTATAAATGCGAAAGGATGGATAGAGGTCTCTTACTCAATCACGCTAGAACGGCTGAACGCATCTGCATGAAATTTGGCAAAGAGATAGATTATACTCTGGAATATAAAGAGATAGATTATACTTTTCAGGTATATCACCTCTGACTGCTATGTCCTTTTTTGGGGTTTAAACTTACCTTTCATCAAAATCAGTTTAGAGGTTTAGTCGAAAAAGTAACACACAGACAGAAAGAAGTTACTTTCGCATTTATAATATTAGTATGGAAGTGTGGATTATACCTAGACACTAATTTCCTTTTCCATTTGTATCAAAAGGCATAGTTGTGGATTTAGTTTGAGTGTTTACATTAGATAGATAAGATAAATTAGATTTGGTTTGGTAATGTATGTTATTCATCATTGGAGCCATGCAAAACAAGGGAACTGTAGTAGTTAAACTAACCCCTGGACGATCTTTAAAGTAGGACAAATCCGAAGAACCCTAGATTACGGCGCCCATTAAAGGCATCGTAAATTTTATAAAGTTCATTTGCTTATTCTTATAGAGTGTGGAATAAAGAACATAGAAGACGTTTGTTACTTAATCGCGCTTAAAAATCAGACGTACTGATATGAAATCTTCTTCTTTATTGTGTGGGCAGTAAGGTCTTACGACTCCACACACCCTAGTGTCAGAGTTTCTACACCGCCTCCAAAGGTCTCTGACATGGTTTGAGAAGAACAGTAATAGGCTGGCATAAGTTCAGGTTTCCTCACGATGTTTTCATTCACCGATGCCAGTGATGTCTAAGCTAAACTTTACAAAATGTACCTATTAGGTATAAAGTCGAAGAGTTGGTTTGATCGCGCTAATCTCAGAAACTAAAAGACGGATTTGAAAAAAATATTTTATGTTCTGTAGCAAGTTTATTTTGAAAGGTATTTAGGTTTTTAGACTACATATATATCATTTCGCTGCGACCTATGGGAGCGGAGCAGCAACAAAAAACGTTACTTAAATTAACGCAGATGAAACCGTAGGGATTTGATAGTATTTATCGGTTAGTATGGTGTCCAGGCCTAGGTCGAAACCGCACGTAAATGGGATGGTTTGTCCGAAGTACAATGTCTGCAACGAACACCAGATCCTCAGGCTTGGTGACGGGTTCCAGACGATACTTCCATAAAATTCCTGACATCAGTATTTTCAACTCTATAATGGCGAACTTTTGACCTGAAATTCGAGTAACTGATTTATACACGACTATAATATCTGAAAGGCAAGGCAGAGATGCACCCATTAGTACATCTACATTTTTGTTATTACGTCTATTGCTACCAACCAGGCACAAATCCAGACTCCGAGGATGCAACTAAAAACTTTTTGATGGAAAAACCCAATAACACAGCAGTCGCGCTTTGCGACCACTAGACCAACGCTCCAAACATAACTGGCTAAATCTGGGTGTACTAACGGGTACACTTCAGCCTAACCACTCGGAGATTACAGGCGTGATGTTATGTGACTGCCTCGTTGGTCTAGTGGTCGTAAGTGCGACTGCTGTGCATGAGGTCTTGGGTTCGATTCCCAGGTTGGGCAAAGTGTTATTGGATTTTTCCATTAGGAATTTCTCAGTAGCAGCCTCGAAGTCTGGAGTGCACCTCTGCCTAACCCTTTGGGGATTACAGGCGTGATGTTATGTTATGTTATGTTAAATACGTAGGACAAATCAATAAGATGCGGGACAGAACAGATTCGAAATCGGTGTGTAAATGAACAAAAAAGTGCACACACTTGTGTATTGTACTGACCTATGCAGTTTCTAGGGCCTGCACTAAATGGTATGTAGCTGTACGGATGACGTTCAATCGCCTTCTGTGGCAGGAACCTCGTGGGATCGAACTTTTCTGGTTCAGGATACAGATCTGGATCACGGTGAACATCAAACACATGAATATTGCAATGAGTGTTCTTTGGGATCGTATATCCAGCTGCAAAAAACCAAAACACACGACTCAAAAATGAATCAATCATTCTGACAGGAAAAAGAAAGATGACTGTAATCTATCTTTGTGACAAAAATTTTATCCAAATCTGTTTAACGGTTTACGCGTGATTGAGTAACAAACATCCAAACATCTTCACAAACTTTCACATTTATACCATTAGTAGGAAGTAGGATTACTAGCACTCTTCCTGCAACTTCGTTCGCGTAATCTTTCTTAGGGCGCGTTCACACGACACGCGCACGCTCAGCGCACGCCACTCGCGTCCAACTCGCTTTGAAATTTGTTAAATAAGAATTTGAGTCTTATAATCCATCAATAGATCTCAAATTGCATACACGCGTACTCCCCGCCTCGCGCCAATCCTGCGCTCGCCCTACCCGCGCTATGGCTAGAAGAAGCCTAGTGAACGAAGTAGTCCAGTCACTAGTAGTATAAGTGGACGCGAGGCGTGTGCGAGGCGGATGCAGCGCGTGTGCGAGTTTAAGGCGGGCACAACGCGTGCGCGGGTGCTGTGCGTGATCAGCGCGTGTCATCTGAATACGCCCTTACTGATCGCTAATTTTTTTTATAGTAAAATATAGCCTGTATCACCCGGGGATAGCGTAGCTTCCCAACTGGGAAATAATTTTTCAAATCAGTTCAGTAGTTTGGAGCTTATTCCAAGCAAACAAACAATGAAATCTTTCCTCTTCATAATATTTTTTTAGTGTATAGATAGATCAAAAAGTTACCTATAACAACTTCTTTCGTGATATATCTGGATAGAAACGGTGCACTAGGGTACAAGCGTAGCGATTCCTTGATGCAACATTCCAGGTACTTCATTCTACCCAACTCCTCTATCGTAGGTGACCTCTGAGAGTCTCCGTAAATACCTTGTAACTCTTCATAAATACAGTCCTGAAAGCCAAGAACAATAATAATGCTTTAACAACAGTAGACATGAAATATTTCCTAGACTAAATCTCCAACGAGACTAGTCATGTACTCAGGAGATATTTGGTGCACAAGTGTGTGCGCAAACGCAGATGCACTTCGTCTTCCTTCACTCTCATAGTCCAATGGGACGGCAATCCTAGACTAGGCAGAGATCAGGCGCAAGACCAAAGGGTTTAAGTGCTTTTTGAGGCACGTGAGTGTCACAACATTACCTTTCAAATTCCGGGCTGATACTGAGAAATTATGAATGGAAACACCTAATAATACTCTGCCCGACCTGGAAATCGAATTCAGGACTCAAAGCTCTGCAATTGCGCTTGCAATCACGACACCATCAGGGTAGTCTTTAGCAGCACCCCAAAAAAAGACATTATCGATACAAATACATGGTAGGTAAATTCATCACCTGTATTTCGGGCTCGTTGGCGATTCTCATGATCATAAATGTAAGTGCTGTTGCTGTTGTATCGTGGCCCTGCAAGGAGTAAGATTTGTAGATTTAATAACTGTATTTATAGATCTTAGAAGCATCAAGTACTTATGTGCTAGCACAGACAGCACTCATTTACTGAAACAGTTTTCACTCCGGTTAGAGTGGAAACCCGCGAGAGCATTCGTGCTCGGGGGAAGGAAGTATTCCAGTAAGACGCTGGTAGGGATCTTGACCGTACTTCCGGGATTGTCCCGATAGCCGTGGAATACCTCTCCATCCCCTAGCACCTCAAAATATGTTGCCCCCTTGTCGCTACGTCACTTAGTGCTAGCGACTATTTTAGGGGGCCCATATAGTGAGTGTGCAAAACACCCCCTGCCATTTTATCCATGTATACAAAACATAGGTCCGGCAGGGGCCATAGTCACTTCATAGTTTCAGGTAACCAAGTCACTTTAGCAACCCATACCCATAGTCCAGTACTGTTAGTTTCCATGTCCTGTAATAGTCCTGCACCAACCGGGGGTTGTCCTTGGGTGCACTTGCTTAGTGCATACAGGGATAATCGTCGGTTGGTATCACATTTCATATAAAGCTACCTAAGGGGCCTCTGCGAGTTGGCTCCGGCCCCTCGTACGCCTTACAAAGGCCCGGGACCTCAGGGTCCCGAGATACAAAAGTATATAATATAATAATAATAATAATTAAACCAGCCCAGCAGTAGGAAAATATTGTAATATTCTACTGCTGGGCAAAGAAGATGCCTTCTCTTAAAGAGAAGGCATGAGCATTTGTCACTACGCTTGCTCAAGGCGGATTCGCCGTTTCAGACTTGTAATAAGTAAGTAAGTAAGTCAGATTTTTTCTCGGATTTCAGTGCGGTCCAAAAAAATTAAGAACGACCTACCTTTCATTGATTATTTTGGTTTATTCATTCTCTAAAGTCAGTAAAATCTACTATTACAATTCATTGTTCATTAGTACCAACCTCAAAAAGAAATGTGTCGATTTCTTCCTGAATTCCATCATCATTAATCGTCCCTTTTTCTTTTTCGTCCAGCAATTGATCTAGCAAAGCTGGTTTGACTTTATGTTTATTTTGAAACTTAGTTTCATTATTAACGTTTCTGTGTTTTCTTCTGTTTTGTATAATTTGTTTGGTAAATTTGTGTAAGTCTTTTAAAATAAATCTTTCTTGCATTGCGGTAGGCGATAACATGTATAATAAATCTACTAGATACCAAGGCTTTATGAATCTTTGAACCAGGCAGTTGCCAATTTTATGTACTGATTGTAAGTAATTGTCTATGGAAGATTCGTTGTGTAACTTTGTACCCGATATGGTTTCTGTAAATATAGTAAAAGTTATTAATTCTGTTGTACTTATTTACAACAATCTATCTATTGGGTTTATAATTTTAACTTGCAGTTTTGTTTGTTTTGCCGCCGTAAGGAGGGACGCCTATAATCTCCGGAGGGATAGGCAGAGGTGTACCCAGTAGTACACCCACATTACACCTTATGTTTAAGTCCCATATATTAGGAGGCGAGCCTATTGCCATCAACCAGGCCCAAATCTAGACTCCGAGGCTGCTACTGAGAAATTCCTAATGGAAAACCCAATAACACTGCCCGACCTGGGAATCGAACCCAAGACAATATTTTAACAGCAACAGAACTTAATGACTGAAACACATCTTACCACACATGATAAGTAGTGATGCTCTGGATATCAACGGTATTAAATCAGTTCTTTCTTTTCCAACTTCTTTGTCTATGATAGCCAGTAAATCTTGGGTATGGTCATAAAAAATGCTGACGAATTCATTAAGAATTCTGAAGTGGAAAGATGGAGTTAACATTTTTCTACGTTGTTGCCATTTGTCACCTGTTGGGGAAAAGGTTTTATACTCTGCTTAATGTCTTAATTCAAAAGCAAAGAGATCCGGTACCATCAAGATTTATAGCTTACTTAGTTTAATACATTATCCATTATTATCCATCTGGTAGAATCGTACATTTTACCAGAATAAAAAGTCTATGCGCTATTTCAGACTGTAATCTATATCTGCGCCAAATTTCATCCTGATCCGTTCAGCCGTTGTGGCGTGATCGAGTTACAAACATCTATCCGTCAAACTCCCGCATTTAAAAGAAAAAATATGTAGATTGGTTTATATTACTTTATTACATAGGATTCGTATAATCATTCACCGGTTCCCCGGCACCCAACCACAATAAACATAATACTTTTTACTTACCATTGCTCACTAATAATCCTTCTCTGAGCCAGCCATGTAAAAAGTTGTATGGTATATCTTTGTGATTGTAATTAGTCGAAGAAAATATTAACTGAAAGAAAGCGTAAAAGATACATACACACACACACAGGGGCTCTTATTTTTTTTCTAGTCATGGACCCCACTTAGGGACCGCCTCCACGAGCGAGGGAATCGCGGCGAGTCCGCGCTTCTATCGTCGGGTAGTCTCCACGAACGAGCGATTATTCTGCCAGCGTATCGTCGCGACTCACAACGAAATCGCCGCGATTCTCTTGCTCGTGGAGGCGATGCTTTACAGTTTTAACTGCTCAAGGTCCCGGCTGTCATATAATCGTATGACCGAACAATAGAAAATCAATTGTTTCTCATTACGTGGGACTTGAGTTATATTATATTTATCTCAGAAATGTCGGGTGTACCACTTAGGTATACCTTAGTTCATACATGGTTATGTTTGGAACTCAGTTAAAACGTTGTTTTGATGAGGTCATCTAGCCGACGAAAAAAGCATTAATAATAAATAATAATAAGAATATCTAGTAATTTTTATTGCCAGTTTACAATTGTTGAACTTAAGTAGCTAGGTCATCATGTAACAATGCGACACAATTAAATTGTAAGTTTACACAAGTGGTTAGACCTCTGACTTCCAAGCTAAAATTAAACTAGTGTTATATAAGAACTGGTATAATAATGTCATTATACCAATGCTTTTTTTTTGTTATTGGAAACTGGTTTCGTGCTTGCAACAAATTAATAAATTAATTGAAATTAAAATTACTAAGCAAGGTAAGTAAGTTTTTTTTTATCTCGTCCATATCGTTATTAAAAGATTTTGTATGATGACTAGCCTTTGCCTTTGACTTCGTCTGCATAAATATCGGTTACTCGAACGTCACGAACTCGAGCTAGACAGTAGAGTGTCGAACGGGATACTATAATTAAGATTACACTGTCTGTCTATCTGTCTGTCACAGAGCTGTATCTTCTTAACTGTATTAGGTACTTAGACACTTAAAATTTCATCACATAGTGTGTATTATTATAGCCGTTACCATACAAGAAACATGTTTTGTTTGTTACCCAGTGTAAAATATTGTGCGGTGCTAAGGAATCTCCGTCTGCGAGTTCGACTCGCACTTGACCGATTTGTTTGTGACAGAAAGAGGTAAAACTTATACCTTTTCAAAATAAAATAAACAATTTAGAACATAAACAAACATGTTTAGCTATTAATAAAAGTTAGTCAAACAAGCTGACCTCGAAATTATAAATAAGCTTTAAACAGCAAATCGTCAAATGTCAAACAAAATAAACTACATTTGGCAAAAAAAGGTTTCTAAATATAATAATGTACGTTTTTTAGCACCCGTTAGGTACTAGTCTAGTCAGCAAAAGAGATAGGTATCCAGAGTCGCCAGACATGATGTCTTCGAAAGTCTTGTCTTGATTGAAAGTTAACTTAATTCATTAATATTTATTCATATTTACTTTTAAATTTAATTACATTTCAAAACATTTTCTAAGTAAACTATATCTGACGACCCTGCATACCTGTCTTTTTGTGGACTGTACATTACATTCTACTGCCTGCCTATGGTCCAATCAGGATATTTCAACAAAACCAACTTTTTAAACCTTCATAACTTTTATTCACGACTGCTGGGAAGTATGCGCCTTTTGTTTTATATTGAATGACATCCATTTTATATGAGTACAAGCCCATACAATTTTGGGCTTTATGCCCATATCTTTTGTATAACTTCACCTTTTTTTTTTTAGATGGTAAAAATCATCAAATGACTCCCTCCGCCCTGGGTGGGGCGGAAGGGACTGTCAGACTTTTACTGACTAAAAAACCACCCTGTTCCTTCTGTTGCCCTTTACGTTCCGGGGCCACGGTATCCTGTTAAGACGTCCCGCAACCCCGGCAGGCGTTGGCCCCGTTGGGGGCCCCGTCCCTGTGCTGACAGCTCTTTGAGGCGCGCGCGAACAGAACGCTCCGTCGACCCGGGCTTGGTCCTTGATCGGACGGCGAGCTAATATAACTTCACCTTGTGTTGTAATAATGTGATTCGCTCGTTATATTTTTGCAGATTAAAAATGGATGTAGTGACAAAAGATTGAAAAGAGTATGCTTAGATGCTTCAGTCATGTTGAGAGGATGAGTAAAAGGCGATAAACAAAAGAATTTATATGGCAGAGGTGAGTGGTAACGCAGGGAGGTGTCGCCCTAGAAAGATCTGCACTGACCTTATTGGTGACGTTCTTCAGAAAGGTTGGATGCGCAGTAGCCTTATCCAACTTATATGACCAGATGTATCGAGGTGAAAGGAGTATGTAAGAATCGTGGCAGGTGGCGTTCAGTGGTTTCTGCCTAGCCCCATGGGAAAAAGGCGTGAGTTTATGTAGGTATGTATTTTTGAAAAGCCTACTATAATATCCAGTATTTTTTTATTTATTTATTAGGGAAAACCAACAGTTACACACTATACCTACATGATTTAAAATAGCTTATAACCTAGATATATCAATGCGTAAATAACTACGTTATCCGCATGTTACAAATTCGAATGGTTTAATTGGAAGTGCACGAGTACAACATTACTAATTAATAATACAAGTTAATAAAACTTATTCGTAAAATACTATTTTTTTACGATTTTTTTTTATTATTATTATTAACCATATTGAGAAACGAAAAAGGCGCTTAATCTTCTGGTTTTTCGATCAATTATGTAAATCAATGCGAAAAAAAAAAATTATTAGGTGAGAAAGAAAATAAATCTAATTCTGAAAAAAGGGTATTATTTATTTTCAAAACAGTTGAAGTAGGCAAAATGTCTGTCCTTACCCCTACATCCTCGGGATGAAACAGCTGTATGGCGGTAAAATGAGCTCCACTCAGTTTCCAAAGACGGCCATAACTCTCGTGCCAGATTCTTAGATGTTTAAATAATTGTTCTGGAAATAAACAATGATCTTTGTAACGTCACGTTATGACTCAAGAGTTGGACAGAGCAATAGTATTCTCCAGATCGGTCACGTCTTATCTTGTAAGAAACTAGCCAGGTACGGAGGAGATAACTAACAGGAAGTAGGAAGTATAAGTGAACGATGTTTTGCCTATGTTCCGAGACAGCGACACGCCGCCAGCTACGCTGAAAACCAGCGCCGTGGTGTTCGTGCCTTCGTGCACGGACCACGGCATTATGCTGAGCGTCAGCCGTTTCGCGCGGTAGTGGCACATCTTAATTGTATTTACTTGTTTTTAATTTTTTAGATTTAATACCAGCTTGTGTTCATTTTGCTTTTGTGTTCAATTTTTCTTGTATGTTATGTGCGTCATTTTCGCGTGTATAAATCGTTTTTCTTTCTTTCTTTCTTTTCTTTCTTTCAGATATTATAGTGCACAAGTGTGTGCGCAAACACAAAGGCCCTCCCTTTTCCCTAACTCTTATAAACCTTACGGGATGTCAATCTGTCACAACCAGGGAGAGATCACGAGCAGAACCAACTGCTTTAAGTGCTATTTCGAGACACGAGAGTGTGACACCATCAATTTCCCAACTCCGGGCTGCTACTGAGAAATTCGTAATGGTAAAACCCAATAACACTTTTTGCCACACCTAGGAATCAAACCCAGGACCCCCGCCCAATAGTCATTTTTGCGACCACGAGATCAACAGGAGTTAGTTATACAGACAGACAGAGTGGTACAGTATATCCTTCGTCAGACAGTTTTAGATCTTATTCTCCTGACAGGAGCTCTTCAGGAGCATACGCTGTAAAGCTTGAATTAATTAATTACATAATTTACAAATTAAGTTTGTATCAGATAAAATTAGAAAGTACAAATAATTAAATAAGTACCTACCTGGTATCGAACTCATTTTATCATAAAGAGGCAGGGGCCTAATCACTGAGTCAACATGAAATCAACAGTAAAAACTTTTAAACAAAAATAGAATAAAAGAAAAATAGAATGAGCTTATGTACTTGTGTACGATTAAACTTGTTTAGATTTTGTTTTCAATTATTTTAAAATTTCTTATCTGATTATTTCCTCATGTATAATTTTTTGCACCTGCTTTGTTATCTCTTCACCACCTTTGTTTGACTGGTAGAGAATGCCTTAGGCATTAAGTCCGCCTTTGTACTTTTTTGTTGCATAAAGTTTAAATAAATAAATAAGCTAAAACGCGAGAACATACCTGGACTCATATACATAGTAAACAAGTGCCCAAAAAAGGGCACGCTCGGAGGGCCAGGAATCTTGGCCAGCAGTCTTCCTGCATAGCAGTACCGGAAGTATAACGCAATCACCACAAACAATAAACTAGCTACACACAATAACTCCAAGATCATTTTAAACACCTTTTAAAGAAAACCATGGAAACGAATAATCTCAGGTTTTTTTTAAAACTTGATCTAAAATTGAACTATAGACTTATTAACTACAGACAATAATAAGTCAGATTGAAATATTCTTAGCTTATAAATACGGTTCTAAAAACAAGTTTTATATAATTAAGTTGCTTTTGGTGTTCTTTAGCTAAACGGAATATTTAAACGATCACAATTTGTTAGTCTGTGACACAATCATATTTTTTTTTCCTAAATACAGGCCCAGATAGCGACGTCCGAAAGACAACTTCAAAAGTCTCGGCTTCCCAAAAACCCCCATGTATACGATTTTTATAGTTTTGGAGCTAAACTTTTCTTGTCACAATATTTTTTTGGGAAATTCCAACCGGATATCTGATATTATTTTGTCGTCTTCACTTTTGGAATCGTTTTTCGTGTTTTTCGTTTACAGTTGTATCCGGTTAGACTAGAAGCCGACCCCAACATAATTGGGAAAAAGCTAGGCAGATGATGATTTTTTGAAAAATCAAACTTCTAAGTTAACGCAATCTAAAGATAGGGTCGTATAAGGCGCATATTTTGGCGTTCGCTAGGGAATTCAAAACATACAGAGACTTTCCGTTGACCTAGAATCATGAAATTTGACAAAAAGCAATGCCATGTAGCACAAGCAAAGGAATAAATCCGAAAACCGTAAATCTGTAGATACATCACAAAATAATTACATTTTTTTTGCGATTATAAACATACTTTTTTGTATGTTGTGTTAAATATTGTATGGTGGTACGGAACTCTTCGTGTGCGAGTCCGACTCGCACTCAGCCGGTTTTATAACGTATTTCAAGAGTTTATTGAATATTTATACGATTATTCATACGATAACATGATATTAGCGACGCTAATTACCAGATATTGAACATCAAAATAATGAAAACGTATTTTTAATCAGATTTCAGATTCACTAAAGATCTCTAAAGAATTGCAGCGAGTTATTTGATACCGCTATTGTTTCAAGATATACGTTGGTAACACGTGAGTTGCCAATTACACAAATAATCCAAGTTTAAAACACAAAAAATAACAACAGCCCACAACACTGGAAATTGATGTAACACTGCAGTAGGAATAATTATTTTTATATTCTCAAGATTAGTGTCAATGATCACTATAATTATTTTGCTCTGGACATTATTTTTAGTTCTCAAGTCAATAAATTATATCTGGTTGTTTATTTAATATAGTCAGCTATAATTGGATAATATAACACTCTTTGATTATTACATAAAAACCAGCCAAATGCAAGTCGAACTCGCATACGAATGGTTCCGTACCACTAAACAATATTTGACACAAAAATATGTTTATAATTGCAAAAAAGTAATTATTTTTTAATGTAACTTAAAATATACGCTTCTCGTTTTTTTTTCCTTTACTTGTGCTATATGGCATTGCTTCTTGCCAAATGTCATGGTTCTAGGTCAAAAATGTGCTATAAACGACCTTATCTTTTATTGGGTTGACTGAAGTTTGACATTAACACTGTTCCAAGGAATAACGGACCTGAATATCATATGATATTAATTTCAGCTTGATACCTTCACGCATTCCTGAGAAACAAGATCTTGACAGACGGACAACAAAGGGATCCTAGAAGGTTCCGTTTTTGCCAAATGATTTACGGAACCCTAAAAAAATTTCAAGTTGAAAGCCATAGATAACCCGCTGACCTGCTCTCACAGACTGTTCTCACAATATGTTTAGCTAATATAACAAACAGAATATTCCTCCAAAAATTACGTATTGTGATTGCCTACTTGTTCTAGTGGTCGCAAGCGCGACTGCTGGGCATAAAGTCTTGGGTTCTATTTCCAGGCCGGGCAAAGTGTTATTGGGTTTACCATCAGGAATATCTCAGAAGCAGCCTCGGAGTCTGGATTTGTACCCACTTGATGGCAATAGGCGTGCATTACATGGGAGTTAAACATTACTGGCGAAATGTGGGTGTACAATAGGTACACCTCTGCCTAACCTTTCGGGAATTAGAGGCGTGATGTTACGTATGTGTAAAATGACGTATTATCTCGTCTCGCACTTAAGGAACTAAAATTGAATAAGCCTTCAAGGCTAAACTAATTAAGTATTAGCTAATAACTTTAGGCACATTATTATTAAACTTGTTTTAAAAATACTACATGCGCCATTGATACGACTAAAACCGAATAACGTGGGTATGCGAATAATGCTGTAATAATGCTCCTATTAATGAAATTGCGACTTTAATACCACTAAAATAAATCATAAAATTTAACATCTTGAATTTATAACCGGACTCGTCATTATGAACAAGTTTTACTACGGGAACAAAGAAGACACAGCGAAAAAAAAAATTAGGTGATCCATACATTTATGTTCGTGCAACTCGACGATATATATGGATCAGCTGATTTTTCTTTTCCATTAATAATTTAATAAAATAATTATTATAATAACATTTTATTTCTGAAAATTAGTCCATACCGAGTAACATAGTAATGCAAGAAAATATACATTTTAAATAAATATCTTAAATATACATTTAATTTATTTAAGGCTAATTTTCTAAACATCAGATAACTCTGTACGGAGGAATAAATATGGCGGTTTGTCAGCTTTTTGTTATATTTAATCTTTGGATAAAAGTTATCTGATTTATAAAAAGCTCTTAACGTATTAAAATGACGCTCTGTGAGTCGCCATCCAATGCCTCATTACTGACTACCAAAGCTCTGTGCTACAATAGCGACCAGGCTATTTCGAGCTATTGCGCATTCGCCGCATCAAGAATGCTGTTCTTGAAACAGATAAGTGACCAGAGTCGATCGATTATAGTTAACATGTTCTTAGAAATCGATTTACCTATGTCTTCAATTAAAACTGATTTCAATCAACTGTTAGTTTCTATTTTTTTTTTTTTTTCATAAAATTACATTCGGAAACACTTCTTGGTTTCTAAGAAAATTTCAACTATATCGGTAATTAATCTCTTTTGTTGACTGTACACACAAGCGCGTAAAAATCAGACAACCTCAATATTTAGTGATTTAGTATGTACCAAAATGGGTAAATAAATGACTTATATATGTGTATACTACAGCAGACAATTGCCTCTGCTGTAGTATAAGCCATTTAATATTCTTATCTTAATTATCACTAAATATTGAGACGTGTCAGATTTTTACGCGCTCAAGTCAACAAAAAAGATAAATAATGGGTTCGATTCTAACATTATTTTTGTAATTACAAAATTATTAATATGTTAGAATCTTTGTAGTTGTTTTATTCAGTTACTTAAACCTTATTTCTATTGCGGAAGCGAACATAGATAGGACGTGTGGTCCGCAAAACAATGTCACTTATGAAGACAAGATCCTCAGGTCTTGTCACAGGCTCCAGCCTGAACCTTCGCAGCAGACTGGACATCATAGTCTTCATCTCCATCAGTGCAAACTTCTGACCTGAAATAACAGATTTAAAATTAAATCCTCTCCACATAGATGCGATATTATCACTGGCATTCACTGGGGGGAGATTAGTTACATCGAAATTTCTATCAGCAGAAAATAATCTACTATATCTCTAAGCGACGCACCGCAACTAGTGTTGTTCGATAACCCGATTTCAAGAGGTCTGGTAATACATCCCGATTTACCCTCGATCGGGACACTACTGAATGTTCCGATTATAAACTAACCTCCTTAGTCTTTACTTGAATTGATAATTTTGTCAGGAAAAACTAACATATCTGTTAGCTGTTATGACATAAAATATTTTTGTTATCATGTTTTCTCGTAAGCTTACAAAATTCAGTATTTTTTCTTGTAACCATTGTCCCGATTTTTGAACAAAAATCCAGGTAATTTAAATTTTACGTACCGAAATTTTACACATTGCAAGCTTGAGATATTATCTTCCTTATGTTAATATCACAGGAGTGGGGCCTTTAATGGCAATGAACATTTAGACAACAGCATAGACACACTATAAGAGGTTGCAAAATAATAAGGCCTTAGGAGGTCTGAACCCTTTTTCAAAAATTATTTTCCAAATCCAACTAAATAATAGTAAAAAACCTTTCAAATGTATTAGATTACATATATACCTATGCAGTTCCTGGGCCCAGCACTGAACGGTAAGTATGCGTAGGGATGACGAGAGACACAGTTCTCTGGCAGAAACCTCTCTGGGATGAACTTCTCTGGCTCTGGGAAGATTTCTGGGTTGCGATGGATGTCAAACACCATGAAATTGTACATCGTATTGTATGGAACGATATGGTTACCTGTAGGCATTAAATGGAAAACATTAATGGTTAGAATCATTCATATTTATCGAAAGAATTACTTTGATAACTATTATACCTAATCATACTACTTTATTATAAATGCGAAAGATTGGATGGTGGATGTTTGTAACTCAATCGATCTGATCTTCTTGATATAGTCACATTTTACATCAACCTCTCCACAGACCAGATGAATACGACTCAGAATAGGCCGAGTAATTATAAGTTAGTAATTATTATTTTCTTAAACTTCAAAGCTAACAAAGATCAACCAAAAAAAGTATTTTTGTTTTAAATATCAAGACAATAATATGTACAATAATTACAGGCATTATAATAAAAACAATCACAAAAAAAAAGCAAACTAAATCTCATTGCGTATAAATAGCTTATTTAAATATAGAAATCAAGTCATGGCTACAAACTAGCTTAAGGAACGTGTATCGAGTTTTTAGATCCATTAAAAATATGCAGAAAGATTTTTTTATCAGGTTCCAAATTTTAATATTATGATGCTTATTGAAAATAATAAAATACGTGTTTTTTCTTTTAGTATCACTCAGTACGAAAATATTAAGATATAGCATCACATAGTTGTGAACATTATGCGCCGCGTCGAACATTGTATAATCAGAACATAAGTTGCAAATTTTCCCTTCATACTACCGACCGTCAAATGGGAAAGGTATGTCGTATTCTGGATGTAACAATATTTTATTTTGAATATTTTATATACCAATTTTTCTTCAAAAATGGTTTCTTTTAAGATATCTTATGACTAGAAAAAATTGGAACATGGTAAAAAATGTCTTCCTATAGTTAAAACTGCATACCAAGCACTAGATCCTCCTTGATAAATCTTGAGAAAAAAGGCACGCTGGGATAGAGACGAAGTGACTCTTTGATACAGCACTCTAAGTACTTCATTTTACTCAAATCCTCGACGGTAGGTGGTCTTTGACTGTCACCGAATATGCTCTTCAATTCTTCTACTATCAAATCCTAGAATGCATATTGTGGTTTTTTTTTATTTAACAACAAATTATGAATCTGAGACATTTTAGTTTATCATCTCGTTGAATGTCGTGGTGGCCCAGAAGTTAAGGCGCTCGCCTCTCATGTACGGAGCTGTGGGTTCGCAACTGGGCACGGGCAAGTATCAATGAGACATTTTCTATTTCATATGTACTTTTTAAGTTTATCGTGGACATTGGTGAAAGAAAAGCAACGTGAGGAAACCTGGACTTATAAATAAAAGGTTTGAAATCGCCAATCCGCCTTAAGCGAGCCTGGTGGTTAATGTTCATATCTTCTCCGTATGGGAAGAGGCCCTGCAGTGGGGCAATAATAGGCTCGAATTATTTATTATTATTCTTTTTAGGATATAAAAAGAAAAAAGGCCGGGGCCTTTTTTTTTTAGGTGGTAAAAATCATTAAATGACTCCTTCCGCCCTGGGTGGGGCGGAAGGGATTGTCAGACTTTTACTGACTAAAAAACAACCCTGTCCCTTCTGTTGCCCTTTACGTTCCGGGGCTACATCCCGCAACCCCGTATGATCTAATAGATATTATTTACAATAAAATGTAGCTAGGTAATAAACAACTTAAAAAGAGGAAAACAAAAATTGGTTTTTGAGATATATAATATTGTTAGTGCACTTTTATAAACGCACAATCGAATTAATGCACTTAAAAAATATTAAATCTATACCTGAATCTCCGGTTCATTAGCAAATCTCATTATCATAAAGCACAGCGCCGTTGCAGTCGTGTCGTGACCCTAGAAATGCAAACAAATAGTTTTTATTTTAATTTTGGTGTCTCGTTAAATTCTAATTAGATTTTGTCATTTTTCTATTTCCTACAAATGGATGACACAGTTTATTTATGACTTACTTCAAACATAAACGTGTCGACTTCTTCAATGATTCCTTCTTCATCAATTGTTCCTTTTTTCTCTTCATCTAGTAACAAGTCAAGCATGGCTAGCTTAGGTTTCTTTCTATAAACATCATCGTCGCCATTACTATTATCAATGTAATTAGTTACATTATTATTTTCCCTATATTCTCTTCTGTCCTGTATTATTTTTGTGGTGAATTTCTTCAAAGTAGACAATTCTTTTCTCTGTACCTTAGCAACTGCACTATATTGGAAAATCGTATCTGAGTATAACCAAATTCTCGTAACTCGATGCAACATGGTCCCTGCTAATGTTTGTATTGGTTTAAAATATTTGTTTGTTAAAGAATCTCCGTCTTCATGAGTCGAGACTCCCATTGCAGTTTCTAAAACGAAGTGAAATATAATGAGTGAAATATCACACAATCAATACACGTCAATCACTGCCTTCCGTAACAACTACTGATTCGCGCTTGTTTTGTAAGAGAGTGTAACGTGAAACGACATCAACTTTTGATGTGAAAAATTCGATTTAAACTACATAGAAGAAGAATAATTTTGTTTGTAAAAAGGGATACTACGTAAATTACAGTTACTACTTACTAAATTAATTAACATTGCCTATATATAATATTTTATTAACTCAATATTCTTATGTGATGAGATCATGTTCTTTCCATATTTGAAAAAAATCGTTTCTTTACAAAAATTGTTTGTTTTCATGAATACAATCATGCGTAAGCGTCGGTCACCCTACACAACTAGATATCATAGTTTGTTAGTGTAAGTTCATTATATTATTATAAATATAGATAAGGATTTTTTGTTTATATTAACAAATAGTATCTTACCACAAATAACTCCTAGAGTAGCTTTGCTGATAAGCGGGAACAAATCAGTTTGGTCTTTATCAACCTCTTTTTCAACTGTATGTATTAGTTGTTGGGAATGTTCGCAGAAAGTTGTAAAGAACTTCTTCAAAATCAGAAAATGGAATGCAGGAGTCAACATTTTGCGGCGGTGTTGCCATTTTTCACCTAAAATGATAAATAATACATATTTTACATATTTTTTTAAATTTTACTAATTTTTTTGGCTCGCAATATTAGTGCGCGTAGTGGAAGTGGGCCGGCCATGTCTGCAGACGGACAGACGGTCGGTGGAGCAGATATGTGTTAGAGTGGAGACCATGTTTAGGCAAACGTAGTGTGGGACGCCCTGCTGCACGGTGGACCGACGATTTAAAGAAGGTGACGAGCAGCTGATGGGACCGGGCTGCTCAAGACCGGGATGGTTGGCGCTCTTTGGGGAAGGCCTACGTTCAGCAGTGAACGGCCGTAGGTTGATATGATGATGAATACATATTTTGACCGACTGTTGGAACATTGGTTTCCTTCAAGATGGTTGAGCTATATAGTGCTGATCTTCGCGACATGCTCATGAACGGGCGCTGTCAGTTGGGACTCTTTACTGCCATAGCTTATTTCGTTCTTATTTTTATAATGTTTGAAATTGCTCTCCATATAGGTACATTGTTTTCAAATACAGAATAAACAAGAATAATGTTATTTTCTAAAAAAATAATGTCCGTTAATTTTCATGCTCGTTCTTCTCCATAGAGAATCTTCCTACATATTCACACGAGCAACTTCAACTTTCTGACTAACTGACAGACTCTTTGACTATCCTTACCTTAACTCCTGGACCACACTGAATTAACACACGGCACCGCGCACCGCTGGAGCCAGCATTTCACCCGTCACCGCCAGATCGCGCGGTCGAGCCGTGTACATGTGATTTCATAGAGGCCAATGCGACATCAGATCCGCTTCACCGCCTACCGCGGCGGTGCGCGGTGCCGTACGTTAATTGCCTAGTTAAATAACTAAAATTACTACCTGTACTTGTTAAAAGTCCTTGACGCAACCATGGAAGAAGAAACACGTACGGGTAACTTTTGTCCAGATAACGTGTTGATGATAAGACTACCTAAAAAAAATTAGGTAATCTTAGAAAACATAACATCACGCCTGTAATGCATAAAGGGTTAGGCAGAGGTGTACTTATTACTGTACTCATATTTCACCAATTATATAAGTACCATGTAATAAGGGGCTAGCCTATTGCTATCCAAACACAGAAAAAAAGATCCAGTCTCCAAGGCTGCTACTGAGAAATTCCGGATGGAAATACCCAATAACACTTTGCCCGGCCTGGGAATCGAACCCGCGTAAAAGTTGTATTTAACTTTCGGCTTCGTTTAGTGTCTTTTAACGTACGTTAGTAAGGATAGACAAGTTTTTCATTTCATTATAATAGTTTAGTGCATGTTAACATTGATTTGTCCCTCGCGAATAACACAAGGCGACAGAACATTCTCTCAACCTAATTTCGGTCACGATAGCCTCTCAAAGGAGACTCTAGTACGCAAAAGATGCCAATTCCCAATCTGGGAATCGAACCCAAGACCTCATGGCCAATAGACCAATTAGGCAGTCCGATGATGCCTAGAATTTCTAAACTTACCTACATAGTCGTTAGTACTTATATTATGTTCACTTACCTCAATATCTTCAGGTTTGTATAGATACACACCTCGGAAGCCCAAAGCACATAATTTAAATAAATTACCAAAAGATTTGCGCCATTTTATTTGATGCGCGAACAATTGTACTGAAAAGAGAAAACGATTATATTTACAAAAAAGCACGTTCAAAAACAAAAATTACACATACAAATAGATAACAGTCTGGGAAAGCCAATAGGCTACTTTTTATCCCGGGAAAAAAAGGCTTTCGGCTATATACAGGGTTATTATTAAAACATCAGAAACCTTAAAAGGGGTCATTATACTGTATTTATTATATTTTTACACATATTTTCTATTAAAAAAATACAAATAATATAGTTAAATAAAATATATGTATAAAAATAGAGCTCCGCCCACAACGAGGTGGTTAGGGATCCAGAGAGAGGAACCTCCTCACTATGCGTGCCGTGTCCATTATACTCATCATTATGAGCAACTTTTTGTATGGGAACAACCCTGAAATCATGAAAAAAAAAAACTGTTTCATGCATTACGATCACGTTGCCATAGCATTTTTGTAGGGAGCTGTTTTTGTTTTTCATGATTTCAGCGTTGGTCCCATAGTATAAGATGTTTATATTGATGAGTACAATAACCACTTTTCAGGTTTCTGGTTTTTTAAAAATAACCCTGTATAAAAGACGTGGAGGAAGTCGCGGTAACAGTGGAATTTCATTTTGATGACCTATTAATCCTGCTGATCTCATTTAAAAATTAAATATTTTTCCTTGTACTGTTTTTTATTGTCTGACAACTAATGACATGACACCGGTTTTGTAAAACAGGTGTGTAGATCTAACATTTTTTTGAACACCATTCATTAATTTTTTTTTTCTAGTAGGTATTATTTTTTACATATGGATTGCCTCCGCCTCGAGGAAGACGGAGGGGTGTGTCGGACTTTTACTGACTAAAACCCTTTAGTTATTGGTATGTACCCATAAATGAACATGACTGTACCCATAAATGTTTATGAGTACAGTCATGTTCATCTACATCTACACTAATAGTATAAAGAGGAAAGATTATTTTGTATTTTTGTGTGACGGGGTGGTTTCATTTCATATGTACTTTCTAAAGTTTATCTTGGACATTACTGACATCGTTCCGTACCTCGGAATGCTTTTCGAAATGATGTCAGTATTGTCTGCGTTACGTTACGCTGTTGGTCCCGGCTGTCATACGTGGATCTTTGACAGGCGTTACGAGTCGTCAGAAGCTTGAAAGTCTGATAGGGAGTCGCTCCATGTAAAATACTGGTATTCAGCTGCATCCGGTTAGACTGGAAGTCGACCCCAACATAATTGGGAAAAGGCTAGGCAGATGATGTGTGAGTGTGTGAATGTTTGTAATCAATAAACTCAAAAACTACTGGACCGATTTCAAAAATTATTCACTATAAGAATGCTACATTATCTCTGAGTAACATAGCCTATATTTATTACTAGAAAAAACTGTATCTACGTTACACCCGTGCGAAGCCGGGGCGGCTCGCTAGTGAAAAATAAATGTTTTGTTGTCTTTTGCTTGATGTAACTCGACCTTGTACTCTTTTTAAAGCTCGAAGACCCTAGGTCTTCGACCTTTAAAATGCGTACGAGGTTCTTTAGACGACTTTATGATGACGTGAAACATCAACTGACATTTTTTCCTGTATGCACTATGCAAGTGCATCCAAGGAAAACTTCTTATTGTTTTTACTAAGAATATAAATAGGATCGCAACGTTTTTCAACTTGATTTCGATGGCCTCTTGTTGAGACTATTTCATCTTGACAGAGAAGAATCTCAAAAGAAGATATGTGAACGTTACTTATAACATAACATCACATTACCTGAAGGGTAAGGCAGAGGTGTACCCATTAGTACGTTAGTCATGTTAAATTCATATTGTTCAAGATAAATTAATGTTTTTTCATCACCGGTGTGTTGAAAGTGTGTTGTTTGTTAATTATTTGTAGTTTGTTATTACAGCGGCCGTATTTATTACACATTCAGGTGGTTTATACTTAATTTGGAAGAAACACTTCTCTTTCTTTATGTTGACTTTGCACATTCCGAACAAGGGCAAACAACTGTCAAACCCGAATTGTTTTAAAATTGGAATCCCTTCTAGAATTTACCAAAATGTAACAATGCATACAACTTTTACAGCATCGAACTGTTAGGTAATTATTAACTCAATGGAAAACCGGCTCTCATTATTTTTATTCTCATATTTTTTTCCACTGCCTCGTTGGTCTAGTGGTCGCAAGCGTGACTGGTGTGCATGAGGTCTTGGTCTGGATTTATGCCCGGTTGATGGCAATAGGCTCGCCCCCTATTACATGGGACTAAAAACATAACTGGCGAAATGTGGGTGTACTAATGGGTACACCTCTGCCTAACCCTTCGGGGATTACAGGCGTGATGTTTTGTGATATTTTTTGCAAATTATTCCTAATAACATGTACAGGCCAATTACAGGTACACTTAGACTTAAGTTAGCAACTAAACGGTAATCTGGCGTTCTTGTTGTGTTTCCCTGTAATTGGCATGTGTATTAGAATATTACCATGTGATTTACCATTTGTATGTACATATTATGTGCTGTGGGTGCTCCTAAATAAATAAATAAACCGGTTCAACGAAATAAGTTTATCAAAAGAAGAAGGGTCATTTGTGGCCCAGCAAACTAATCTCAGTTGTTTAGTTATTGAATGTACTCCAAGAATCTGTTTTTCTTTTTCGATTTCTGTGTCTAAAAAAAAATAAAATTACACTTACCAGGAGTAAGAAATATATCAAATATATTTCCCAATAAAAATAATCCCTTTGGTCCGTCTATTTTATGTAATAATCTGCTTGCTTTATTGTATCGGAAATACAGATGTAAACTTATAATTAAAATAGAAAACAAAAACAAGAGTAGAAGGAACATCGTAAAAATAGTCAACCTATAGTTCTGACGGTTGATAAAATACTGATTAGAACTCACCAATTCTATTCATTTAACGAGACCGGTAAAGGTACATTAACACGCGCAACTTTTCTGTTACAATGTCACAATGTAGAGGATAAGTAATGCTCAGCTGTAACATAAGGCCTGTTGGTCTAGTGGTTAGCGGCCCTGACTAAGCCGGAGGTCGTGGGTTCGATTCCCACTCAGGACAAACTTTGTGTGATGAGCACGATTGTTAGTTCTGGTTCTGGGTGTGATTTATATATAATATATATGTATTTATAAATTATATAAGTATGTATATCAGTTGTCTGGTTACCATAACACAAGCTCTGCTTAGCTTGGGATCAGATAGCCGTGTGTGAGTTGTCCCAAGATATTTATTTATTTAATAAAACTAAAGACAAACTGAGTCTGTCATAGCGGCAGGTCTAGGATGTGCTAGCAGAACAACTTGGATTGATTGATTGATAACTATAAATGACATTATATTTTATTAATACTTTTTGTGGGTATGTATTGACTTTTTGAATTCGACATTTTAATTAGTGATTTTTGTCATTTTCATAAACAATAAATGTAAATAATGGTACATAGAAAACTTGACATTGTATAAAAATTACGTATCTTCATTTCAACTAATTTATAATTATGGTAATGGAATATATCTTCCTAGCGTTCGGTCACTTTGCTTTTATAAGTTGATGTTAAAATTTCTACACCGGCAACGGCAGTGTATGTGAAATTGTTTAATATTAAGATCTTCAGGGTACCTACAATGTAGCCGCATCACCGCCACCTGCACCATCCAAGACCTTAATGAGGCCAATGACAGAGCTGTACAGGTTGCTCAATATTGGTCCGACAAAATTTGAGTCATTCGACACGAGAAGAATTAGAACACTCAATGAAGTTTGTTTAATATATATATATATATATATATATATATATGTAATAATACATTGTTTCTAAAATGTCAAATCTGTTACTTGTTTTTATTTTGATTTTATGTACAATTTTCTTTATTTTTTTTATTTATGTTATGAGCGTCATTTTCGCGCGAATAAACAGTTTTTCTTTCTCTCTTTCCTTTAATTATTTTACTTACAATATAGCTGTTCTTACTAGATTTATTTCGACTTTTATTTGCGGAAAAACACCTACATATTGGTGACCTCGACGTGATAATCGGTGTTCGTTCTTTGTCGGATAGAAATCGAACGTATAAATTACATTATGCCAACATAGATGTCCAACAAAATGTAGGCTCTTCAAAAGTACTGAAATAGTCGGTTATGTGAAGGCACCCTTACAGTGTAATCGCGATACCTAATCAATGTTCGAATTTGTCACGTCACACGTCTGTCAGTAATCGGTAGTCTTGTTTTTAATCCTTAGCATTTTACTGTCATTATTCTGCATATGTTCGTGTGTCATGCATTTTTGTTTGTAAAATCAATGCGCTCTTCTGCTATAGACTCTAAGAATGACGGAATAGGTCGATGCTGTGCTCTGGTGCGGTCTCGTACGACGTGGTACACGTGGGGATATACAAAAAAAATTTTTTTTTACAATAAGTAGTTAGTTTTACAACACACGGTCTGTTTATGCTTCTTAATTTGAAAATAATTTTATCTAATATAAATTACATAGATTGTATACGGCCCACCCAGCAAGAGCCTCTACATCAGCTACGCCTACTAAGGATTAGTGTGAACGTAGTGATAAAACTAATTATACTATAATTATTAATTATATTAGATTGTGATCTTTATTGAAAGTAATAAAACACATTGTTTTTATTTTAGTATCATTCAGTACTAAAATATTAGGATATAGCATCACATAGTTGTCTTAAAAAAGTAAATGTTTGTAGACATTGTGCGCCGCCTCGAACTTTAACCCGTCTCGTGCGCTTGGCCCCGCCCCCAAACATTGATTGAAAAGAATCAAAAGATAAGTTGCAAATTTTCCCTTCGTACTTTTACCATGCAAAAATAAAAATTAAAAATAAGTTAAAAATAACTAAAACCCGACTCAAAATTTGCGTACTGAAAAGTATTGCGTATTGCGGCTATTACCTAAAAAATCCTGTCAAATGAATATTGTTCTTGTTTTGTACATTTCAGTGCGCGATTTTGTCGTAGTCGGGTTTTTTTCGGTAACGACTTCTTTCCCCTAGAGGGCGCCATATTGGATTTGGTGAAACGTTCACCATTTGTTATGTAATGATAAGTAGTTTAGTAGTTATGAGGGAACAAACAAACATACATACATACCGGTCAAAATCATAACCCTCCTTTTGGCTTTGCCGTAGTCGGGTAAAAAAATAGCCCCAAACATAATAGCCAATACACCCCAAATCAATGGGGTGTATTGGCTTTTTTTTGCTAAGGACTAGCAACTAGTTGATCCTTTCGAAAATAGTAAAATAAGATGAACGAACATAACACGCTTGTAATCCCCTAAGGGTTAGGCAGAGGTGTACCTATTAGTACACCAGCATTTCGCCAGTTATGTTTAAGACCCATATAATAGGAGGCGAGCCTATTGCCATCAAACGAGCACTAATCCAGACTCCGAGGCTGCTACTGAGAAATTCCTATTGGAAAAACCCAATAACACTTTGTCGGACCTGGAAATCGAATCCAAAACCTCATGGTCAGCAGTCACGCTTTGTGACCACTAGATCAACGAGGCTGTCCGTAAAATTATATGAATATAACATAATAATAATCCCGATATGCTAGTAGGTTTTGATAACGTAGGTTAAATATTAACAGCTTCGATAACTAACATACCTATACATGTACAATCAACAAAAGAAATAGGTATCCAGGCTCATCACATATACTCGTAGTTAAAGTGGTGTCTTTAATTGAAACTTAACTAACGAACTGTCTTTATCTACTTTTAAAATTAATTAAATTACATTTGAAAACATTCATCAGTTTCTAAAAAAAAACTTCAACTATATCTGACGACATACCTATCTCTTTTGCAAATTTAGGTACTTGTGTGTGGTGGATATTTGTTTATCAGTAGGTACAATAGGTGTGTGTTCACAAAGGGTACGAAGTGCGTGCTATCACATTGGTTCACACATTCCTGTCAAAAGTGCTATCTATTCGTTTCACGTTCAAATATATTACTATCTAGCTTTTGCCCGCGACTTCGCGTAAAGGTCGGTTATTGCGTACGCAGACCAGGTCGCGGAATAAAAAGTAGCTCATGTCCTACCTTGGTGTTCAAACAGATATTATTTTTTTTTAAGTTTGGGGAGTCATTTCAATCAATGGGACAGTCTGTAACAGGCTGGTAAGTCTAGTTTCTTCACGATGTTTTCCTTTACCGATGTCAGGGCCGCGGTAATTCTTTCGAACAAAATCCGCTAGTAAAACAATTACTTGAATTTATCTGTTCACATTTCATTTCATTCCCAGATTCGTTTAAAATCAAAGGTTCCATTCAAATTCAGATTTTTAAAGCTTTTTTATCTTAAATATCATTCGCAACATTTTACGCCATGAAAACACGATGAGTTTTTGGTTTAGGTACGTATTTTATTTAAAATGATATGTTTGTTTGTTTATCTATGTTAATCTTCTGTTTATCTTTAAGTATACTTTGATATGCTCTGGGTTATTCTGGGTCATTTTTACAGAAGCAAGCGATCCAGTTTCTGGAGTTCGACTGGTTTGGTTCAGTTCCTGTGCTTAATGCAATGCTGTTTTGGACATTCATGTCAACCTTCACGTTTAAAATAACAAACAATATTACGAATGTAAATAAAATTTATTTACATTAAGCTACAATTTTCCCGATTCTATCATTTCTTTAATTCGGTGCTTCTGTATTTTGCCGGATGCTGTCTTCGGAAACTCTTCTATGACCTTTAAGACCCTGGGGATCTTGAACCGGGCGATGTGGCCGTCGCAGTGACGTCTCACCGCATCCACGGACACGGAGGCACCTTCTCGTACGCGGAGAACAGCACATAACTCTTCACCTAATCTCTCATCGGGAACTCCAACCACCTGTTACCAAAAAGTATTGTTCAAAGACAAAGTATTTATTTCAATTAGCTAGACCATTAACGATCGAGTCGGTCAGTTAATCAGAAAGTTAAAGTTAGTTGAACGTTCCAAAACGTAGGAAGGCCTTTATGCAGAAGAACGGGCAAGAAACTCCACGGACACACTTTTAAGTGGTTATCTCTAGCTTCGTTCTGTCAAAATTAGCCAACCGTCTCTCAGAAATTAAATTAATCACGCAAAATTATTTAAATATGGCCAAATTTACATTATTATCCAGCAAAAACAGTTCAATGTTTCCCTAAAACTTATGCTAAAAGTGGATTTAAAAATCAATAACAAATATTATTATTTATAAATCCAGGCTTCGTCACGGGGTTTTTTCTTCACCGATCTCAGTAATGTCCAATATAAACTTATAATGTACAGATGAGTTGAAAAGTCACATTCGTACTTGCCCGATATCGAACGAGCAACCCTATGCATGAAAGGCGTGGACGACGAGCGTGAGAGGGATGTGTTTTTGCTGGTTTTAAGTTTATTTTTTGTTGGTTTACCTAATTAAAGAATATCTACAGAGTTCATCGTATTTTTTCACCGCCTGATCTCACAAATTGGGCATCTTAACCACTGGACATTATATTTTATATATTCGTAACTATTATTTTATTTCGTTTTCTTACTTGGCAGTCCTCAATATCAGGGTGTGTGATCAGCAGGTCCTCGATCTCTTTGGGAGCAATATTCTCTCCGCCCCTTACTATGATGTCCTTAATTCTACCCACGACCTTCCCGTAGCCATCTTCACTTATAGTGAACTTGTCTCTAAAACAATTTTTGAAATATGTAGTATTGCGAGTACCAGACACTCGGATATGGAGTGTCACGAGTCAGACACTTGGAGATGGAGTGTCACGAGAGTCAGACACTTGGAGATGGAGTGTCACGAGTGTTAGACACTCAAAGATGAACACTAGAAACAAGAAATATCTGTATTTTTTCATTCTAATTTGAAGTTCAAATACCTGTTTTAAGTCAATCACTTAAAGGTCATAATGTGAAAAGATCAATGGTAACAAATCATACATCATTGTACTTTTCCAGACTTAGGTAGTTCTTGTCAAAAGATACAAACAACAAATGAAAATGAATATTCAAGACTCGTTTAAACTGAGCGTTATAATAAAATAAAATGTAGGTACATCTGGGAGTAAAGTACGCACCTTTTAGCGAAGTACCTCATTAGTTAATAATAAGTATAATGTAAGTGCCAGCATAATATTAGGTCAACACACTATCAACTTTAATTGATTGAGAGGTATCCGTTTACGTAAATAAGCCATCTAGGAGAGAAGGGCTATACATAGATAGAATAAATATTGTTGTATGTTATCAGAAAGTAGAAAATCAAATTTAATGAGTTTCATGAAAAGGGGTTTGTTGGGCATTTGTTTCAGCTATCAGGACTTGTCTTGAAGATGGAAAGTGGATCCTACAACAATAAGGAAAGTAATTCTATTGGGAAATTTTAATTTTGATGGCCTCGAGAGCGTTTGGACTCAATATCTTAGATTAAAATCGTGTTAATGGATTTTTCCATTAGGATATTCTCAGTCAGATAGTGGCAACACAGAATCTGGCATTTAGCCGATTGGACTTTTCTTTTAGGAATGGGAAATCAGCAAATGGCCTCTGCCGCTTACTGACTAAATCCGTGTTCCTTCTAATGCCCATTGTGTTCCAGGGCTGCGGTAACTCTGTAACAAAATCCGCAACCCTGGCCAAGTCATGGCTATCACAAATATCCCTAGACCTTTCCGATGATTATAAAGGATATAAAAAGACACTTAACGTAGCCGAAAGTTACATTTTATTCCCATTATTCCGATATTTGTTTATAGTAGACCATACATGGGAAACTACTCGATACGGAGATATTGAAGATTTTTCCATTTATTATATTTACTGAATTATTTCAAATGTTATTCTATGTAAATCTGACACTAGGGTGTGTGGGGTCGTAAGACCTTACTGCCCACACGATAAAGAAAAAGATACTAGTTATAAAAAATCCGCTCCGTGACCCCGATACTGTTGCATGCACGCATAAGCACCACGTGTTGAATGCGTAATATCATTACTTAGTTTGATGGGTACTATAGACTTTGTAAGAAGATACCTAACCTACATTGAAACCTTACCCAGTCTTCAGCCAGCCGTCTTCACTGAGCACCTGCTTGGTCTTTTCCGGCTCGTTCCAATAACCGATCATGCTATTGTAACCACGCACCACCAGCTCGCCAGGACTGCCAAATGGCACCATATCGCCGTTCTCATCAACAACCTGACAAAATAGTAACAATTTATTCTTGCTTTTGCTATATCGGCTCAAATTATGTTTCGTACGTATGAACTTCGTGCTGGAGTCCGTATTCAAAATATTGATCAATCAGTTAATAATAATAATATAATAATAATAATTTATTCAAATAAAAATGTTTATAAAAAGAGTACAAAAAACAAAACAGATAAAAAGATTTTCCATAAAATTACAGTGCCTAAAAATTAACTAAAACTAAATAATTAAAGGAGCAAGTATCGATAGTTCGGAATTGCAATGTTAGGTAGCGACCTGCCCGATCTAGGTTAATTAACTGCCCATAGTAGGTCTAGTCACATATTACAACACGCCTGTTATAACCGAAGGTTTAGGCAAAGGTGTACCTACACCCACATTTCGCCAGTTATGTTAAAGTCCCATGTAATATTGGGGGCGAGTCTATTACCAACAACCGGGCACAAATCTAGACTCCAAGGTTGCTACTGAGAAATCTCCGATGAAAAAACCAAATAACACAGCCCGTCCTGGGAATCGAACCCAAGACCTCATACTCAGCAGTCGCGCTTTGCGACCATTAGACCAATGAGGCAGTAATAATTAGCATTGTAAATATTTTAATTAATACAAAATACACGGATATTATTCAAATTACGTTCTTTTGTTTTGCAGCAACCAAATTCAATGTGTCATTGACGCTTGCATTGTGCATTACTTTTAGGGATCAGTACTTGAAGGATGCCAACGGGACCCTCAGGAATATCTAAGTAGCAGCGTCGGAGTATGGATTTGTGCCCGGTTGATGGCAAGAGGCTTGCCCCCTATTACATGGGACTAAAACATAAATGGCGAAATGTGCGTGTACTAATGGATACACTTCTGTCTAACGCTTCGGGCATTACAGGCGTGATGTTATGTGCCTATAAGGTACCTTAGTCTCCATATGATCCTGTATGTACCCAACGGTCTCCGCCACCACTTCAGTGCTGTCACCAGGTATGCTCTGGAATACGCATGCCGTCGTCTCTGTCAGCCCATATAGCCCCTGAAAATGAGGATAACAATTAGAGACTTCTTCCACATAATCTTTGAACCTCCGCGTGGAGGTGACTAGGGTTGTTGCAGAGGCTTCTTCATAAAATAAGTTTAGTGGCAATTTTCCGAGGGGTTAAATACCTAAATTAAATAACACGTCATTGATTTTTGCTCCGTGACTTTATATAGCCTTTCTCAATAAATGGGTAACGCAAAAAGATTTTGCAAATCGGAACAGTAGTTCCTGAGATTAGCTCGTTCAAACAAAAAGAGTTGAGCGTGGAATCCTGGCTTCAATCGCCGATTGGATTCTTTGAAGCACTTTTTAAACACTTTTTAAGCACACAACAGTTCTTAAAAATATCCACATTCGGCTCGGATCCGGATTCGGATTCGACATTACTTCGACTTTCGCATTTGTAATAATATTTATTTATTTATTTAAACTTTATGCAACAAAAGTACAAAGGCGGACTTAATGCCCTAGGCATTCTCTAACAGTCAACCAAAGGTGGTGAAGAGATAACATGGAGACAACATATAAGTATGGAGAATGTTGCTTGCAACCTTTACAGCTTCCGTCTTTAGATGCTTCTCCATATCTCTGATGAGTTGTGGACTGCAGGGTGCGCCGGCGGCTAGTGCTACGCGCAACTTGGATGGGACTTGCCCCATAACCTTGATCTTCGCGAGCATGTCCAAGAACATGGTCGGGGTTCCAGTTATTACTGTACATCTGAAAAATATTATGAATTGGTTAGCAAATTGGGGGAATTGCTGAGCAAAAATTCATGTAACTTGTTGGTAGTAAAAAATATATATATTCTTATGAATTGGCTGCTGTACATGCCCACAAATATTTATATAGCCTACACAGAGTTCTTCGGGGGCTGGCCGTTCGTGAATGTGAGTTTATACGTTTGTTAATGCACCCACCATACAGAAGAAGTTATAAGTATGGTGCCACTATTACTTTTCAAAATTATATAGAAAAACGCCTAGAGTCGCTACCCGACGTTGTCAATTCTCCTAATTGTGTAAGCGAGAGGTACCTCAACTTCGGTTTTTACAAAACGAAAGGTCAAATATAAAAACAAAACTTACTTTTCAGAAAACAATGCTTTTATATTATCATCGACATTGTAGATTGGACCAGCTAGAACCAAGCCGCTTCCATGTCTGACGCCAGCCAGGAATGTTACTATTGAACCGAGAGCGTGGAACAACGGCGCCTGCAAACAAATGAAGAACAATATCAATGACACAAACATTACATCACGCCAGTAATTCTCGAAGGGGTAGGCAGAGGTGTACCCATTAGTACACCCACATTTTAGAACGAGCAACTAGCTTCAACTTTCTGAATAACTGACCTACTCCTTGACAATTCAAAATGTCTGTAAATGGTCTAATTAAAATAAATGCTTTGACTTCGACTTTCATTTTGCCAGTTTTCACAGTTATGACAGTCGATTTGTGTATTGTTTTCTGTTGGTTAATAATACCAGCTTGATATGGTCATACTGCAAGCCAAAACCTTCTAATCATATAGAGAAGACACGAGCATTAATCTCCACGCTTGTTCAAAGCGGATTGGCTCCCGACTTAAATTATTCACATGCATTTAGTCAAAAGTTAATATTAAACGACTTCAAAAAAGGAAGAGGTTTTCAATTCCTCGAAACTTTGTTTTTGACATTACAAACAGACATTTCACATAACATCACGCCTGTAATCCCCGAAGGTTTAGGCAGAGCTGTACCCATTAGTACACCCACATTTCGCCAGTTATGTTTAAGTTTCATGTAATAGGGAGCGACCCTAGTGCCATCAACCGGGCACAAATCCAGACTCCGAGGCTGCTACTGAGAAATTCCTGATGGAAAAACCCAATAACACCTTGCCCGACCTAGGAAAACAGACACTTCAATTTTATTTATTTGAATAGATTGAATTCATTATTGGTAAATTTACATTATAAATAGTGGTGCCGATTCCCTTCTTCACAAACTAGACTAAATTTAGAGAATTGACATCTCTTACTAACATACAGCGAACGGAAAGGACGGTGACATTAAAGAACTAATTTAGCGATATGATTAGTTTATTCTTATTTACATTAGTCCTTTCTTGTTACTTGTTATTGGACAGAAACAAATGGAAATAGTCTAATTTTAGTTTAGTTTGTGACCAAGGGAATCGGCACCATTATCTATATTAGGTATAGTTATAAGACAAGTATGGAGCGGAGTCTAACTACCTGAAGACAGACGATGTTATGTCCCTCATCTAATGTGTTCCTCTTGCCTATGAAGTAAGTATTGTTGACGACGCCAAGGTGAGAGTCCAGGGCTGCTTTTGGGTCTCCTGAAATTAAAAATAATGTTTTATGTTGAATTTGGTAGTGAAAGTTAAGTATCTCAAGAATGCTCTTTGGGTGCATTTAAATGTTTATTTATTTAAAACGTTACGCACATGTAAAATAAATACACTGTACAAAGGCGGACTTAATGCCTTAGGCATTTTCTACCAGTCTACTTTAGGGTGATGCAGAGACAAAATTACATTACATTACATAGTTGGTGCACAGATACAGTTCTCATAATACCGTTCAGATAATTTTCAGTAATTTAGTCAAGCTTGGCTTGCCTCGAAGTGATTGACCCCAAATATCTTAGAGAATAAATGAGGGAATGAGATTGCGACTTGATTTTGAAAGTTTTTAATGTGTATGGCCTTCTGTTATTAGTCGAAAGAAATATTAACATCCAACAACAATACAACACACAATTGACACATAATTTGCTGCCAAAAATCTCCATTGATTATGCTTTGAAAACAAGGTGTTAATATTTCCCGAAGACAAAATTTGGCGAAGACCAAGGCACTGTCATAGTAAGTACCTCTGGAACCTCACCAGTGGTGCCCGAAGTGAAGTGGATGAGGCACCCGTCGCTCGATTTGATCTCACTGCCGTACTGAGAAATCTGGCTGCCAGTCCCATTTATTAGAGAATCAAATGCAGTTACACCGCTGTTGACAAAGACAAAAGAACATTTCATTACATTTAAAAATCGAAAACATTCTTTAGTCTGCAGAGCGGGAGCGGGAGGTGAGCGTGACGTGAACGTGGCATCGAGTTGTATTCCTTGTATTTATATGGATGTCCACACACTCAACGCTTACGTCTTATTACGTCTACGTCTCGATTTTAGATATTTTGGGAACGTCGCTATGATTGATTGATTGATTAATATTGTATTATTATTTACGTATAGAGGGCTGATTAAATTTATTGATTATATTGCCCGCGCAAACTGTATAAATTAAATATTATATTTGTTTTTAAAAAGAAAAACGTTTTTCTACTTAGTTTACGTTTTACTTCTAAGTTTAAATAAAAAAAATAGCAAGGATCATCGAGAAGCATTTAGTAGATTAATGAACAGAGGTCTTGACTAATTACTATCAGATAAGAATTAGCATTAACCTTCGCACAGAAAACAGTGCCAGTTTCTTGTTATACTTAATCTTATGTAAATATTAATCCCAAAGAAGCCATCTTCATGACAAAAACTTCCCTCTAACTACTTATAAATCAGAACCATATCATGTCATCATATAGATCAAGTTTCAGCCTAGCAATCTATATCTTTTAACTTTATTTCTTAATTAATTTCACTTACGCTAAATTATCCTTTTCGGTAGAAATAATAGAGTTCAAACTAGGAAATTCGCTAGATTTCCACGAGCCTGGCTTGCTGTGTTGCAGTTCTGGTATCATCTGTGCCAACGTATTGTAATAGTCTCGTCTTGGCAATGTATTGCCTATCAACAGGCTCTTTAGTCCAGTCTTCTTTATGCAGAAACTTAGTTCATTTTTCTCGTATACTGGATTTATTAGTACCTGAAAAATAAGTATATAACATTACTTCACACCTTAAAGGGTTGGGCAGCGATTGATTAGTTATTGCTCTGCGTGTCTCAGTTTTGATTCCCGCGCGTTATATTTGTCTGGTCTACAGGCAGTTGTTCCCATTTGGTTTTTTATGTATCTGAGTTTACATGTTTGTGAATACACCCATGATATAAAAGGAAAGGCTAGAGTGGGGCAAAGTTCTTTGTAAATAGATGTACTTAATATCGTTAGAATACAATAATATGCTTTTAAAAAGATTTAATGAAACATGAACGTCTTTATATACCGAATCTCCTCCAAACTTCGGAAAGCACGCTAAGCCGTTGGCCCCGGCTATCCCACGGGGATCATTGACAGTCGTGTTACGGGTCGTCAGAAGCCCAAAAGCCTGACAACAGGTCTTACTAAGGGTATCCTATTACCCAGTTGCTGGGTTATAAAGGTCAGATAGGCAGTCGCTCCTAGTAAAATATTGGAATTCAGCTGCATTCTTCAACTGGAAGCCGACCCCAACATTGCTGGGAAAAGGCTAGGCAGATTGATGGTGTAATAAGTACTTACTGATATGAGTCCTGCTCTCGCGGCGGCTATTGTGGCGACGACCCATGCGGTACTGTTGTGTGACCATATTCCCAAGGTGTCTCCCTTCTGCAGACCCTGGGCGCGGAGAGCACAGCCAAGAGAATCTGCCTGAAAGTACGACATCGACGTGGTTAGGTTTTCCAAATATTACATTCTCCATATCCTATGCATTATCTTAAGTCTTAAAACCATTTTATTTATAATTTTTTATTTAAACTTTATGCAACAAATGTACAAAGGCGGACTTAATGCCTTTTATACTTTTACTTCATCATTTTGTTATGGAATAAATAAATAAAAAAAATTGGCAAAGTTTTATTATCAAAAAATTAGGGACCTGTAAGAAAAATCACGCGAACGAAATCGCGGGGAGAATGTTAGTTTCAAATAAACCACAGCCACAAAGTTTCAGCCATGCTGGAATGACGTAGGTTTGACGACTCTAGGACCTTAGACCATACCTACCCACCATAGATCTACTGAGTATGCAAATGATTTGACTGACGCACTAAAGTTATGCAACAGTTATAATATATTGATACAATATGTCATGTAATTTTATAGTTATTAGTTGTATTTTAAATCGGCAAGTTAAACTCTTTAACTAATGACATATTACTAAAAAAATTACATACTATATCTTGATATATTATGTTTTGTTAAATGCATTAACATACATACATACATAAACTCATTCCTTTTTTCCGTGGGGGTAGGCAGAAACCACAGAACGCCACCAGCTACGATCCCCACATACTCCTTTCGCCTCATCCACGTTCATACGTCTCTTCATACAAGCATGCCAGTTACTTTAGTTTTCTGAAAAACCTCACCAATAAGGACAGTGTAGGTCTTCCTAGGGTGACCCCTCATTGCGTTGTCACTCACCTCTGCCATATAAATACTTTTTGTTAATCGTCTCATACTCATCCTCTCAATATGGCCGAACCATCTAAGCATACCCTTTTCTAAATGCATTAGTCTAGTAAATAAATGTATGAGCATAGTAAGGGGCATAGAATGTCTCCCTGTGGAACACCAACCAAATTATTTATACTTTAAGCTAAATGTTGGACTGCCTCGTTGGTCGTAAAGCGCGACTGCTGAGCATGAGGTCGTGGTTCCGATTCCCAGGTCAGGCAAAGTGATATTGGGTTTTTCTTTTAGTAGTTTCTTAGTAGCGGAATAAAAAGTAGCCCATGTCCTTTCTTGGGCTTAGAACTTACCCCGTACCAAAATTCACCGAAAACTCTGACACTAGGATGTGTAGGGTCGTAAGGCCTTACTACCCACACGATAGGAAGGGGGATTCCAGCTTCGCTCGAAAATAAACTTTAAAATTCGATGATGATTCGAAAGGCATGTGGCGCTATCTGTTATCAAAAGAACGTTATTGTGATTTTCCTCGGGAACAGTACTTTTTTTGGGATGAAAGGTACCCTATGTTCGTTTCTGTACACCTGACAATGTATATGAAAAATTTCAGGGTGATCGGTTCAGTACTTTAGGCGTGGAAAGGTAACAAACAAATAAACTAACTTTCCTATTTATAATATTAGTTAGGATTATTATGGTTGTACAAACCTGTTTCAACAACTCCGCATAGGTGAGGGTAATGTTTTCATACGGAGACCTGACGGCGACCCTGTCTGGGTACTTGTCGACGGTCTGGGCGATGACGTCACCTAGCGTGTCGAATACTAGGGGTTCGGATCCCGGGTTGTACAAGTAGCTCTGACCAGCACCGGCCTGAAGTTGGTGGGCCCATCTGAAAACGTATTGTTTGCCCATTTTAAAATAGTGACTATTAAAATTTCATTTGACTAGCTTCTGCCCGCGACTTCATCCGCGTCAAAGTTAATATGTTATTCCATGGGAACCGTACACTTTTCCGGGATAAAAAGTAGACATTAAGTGAATCACTGGCGAAGCGTTAATTTTCATATTTTTGCATTTATTTTTGCACCGAAATCCAACTCTGCTGCCATAAAATGAAATGAAGTACGTTTAAAGAGCTGTCATACAACATGGGGTTCGACACTGATAAGCAATGTTGAAAAATGGGCTAAGGTTCATACAAAAATGTCCATTGACCTTTGGAACGAAGTCGTAAACAGGAGCTAGTGAATTCATACAGACAATGGTTAATTCAGTATCAACGAAAAGACATCCGCGAAATACAAATATTTTTATCTAATATAAATACAGATAATGATAACATTGTACACGAATGTAGGAGCGCGTCAAAGATCTTTCTTTACATATACAAAATGTTATCTAATAAGCATTATCAGATTAGACCGTAAATATATTACTTTAGTGTTCTTTTTTAAATACTGTATAACAGTACTTAGGTATAGTCCTACTACTTTCTAAGTTACCTAACTTGTCTGATATAACCAGGCATTTAGCAATCTGGCTGTTGTTGAGCAAGCTATAAAGTGCGTTAGAACTAAGAAATAAAATAACTAGTGGTACATAACATCACGCCTGCAATCCCCGAAGAGTTAGGCAGAGGTGTACCCACCATTAGTACTTATTAGTCCCATGTATTAGGGGGCGAGTCTATTGCCATTAACCGGGCACAAATCCAGACTCCGAGGCTGGTACTGAGAAATTCCTGATGGAAAACTCAATAACGCTTTGCGACCAACGAGGCAGCCAACATAGAAGTCCTATAATAAATCTTTATCTTGTCTTTATCTTACCACATGATTTTTATTTTGTGTGGTTGCAAATACAAGATAGCAATAAGACATAATTCTTCTGCTTACTCTCTCGTTGTTCAGTGTAAACAATGGCTGATTAAATATATGTATAATAAAAATTTGTATATAGTACTAATGTATCTACATACTAATACTAATATTATAAGTAAATGCGAAAGTGTGTCTGTCTGTCTGTTACCTCTTCACGCTTAAACCGCCCAACCGATTTAGGTGAAATTTTGAATAGAGATAGTTTGAGACCCGGGAAATGACATAGAAAAGGTTTTATCCCAGAAATCACCCCCTAAGGCGGTGAAAAGGGGGGTTGAAGTTTGTATGCAAGTACGATATAAACAAGTTCCACGCAGACGTAGTCGCGGGCAAAAGCTAGTTATATATGTATAAACATCACGCCTTTAATCCCCGTAGGGTTAGACAAAGGTGTACCCATTAGTACACTTACATTTTGCCAATTGTGTTTAGTGTTATTTTTTATGTTTTTTATTTATAATAATATAACATAAAACATAACATCACGCCTGTAATCCCAGAAGGGTTAGGCAGAGGTGTACCCATTGTACACCCACATTTCGCCAGTTATGTTTAAGTCTCATGTAATAGGGGGCAAGCCTATTGCCATCAACTGGGCACAAATCCAGACTCCGAGGTATACTACTGAGAAATTCCTGATGGAAAAACCCAATAACACTTTGCCCGACCTGGGAATCGAACCCAAGACCTCATGCTCAGCAGTCGCGCTTTGCGACCACTAGACTAACAAGGCAGTCAAAATAATATTTGACAATGATTTATGTGTGTATTGAAAAAATAAAGAAGATAGAAATAAATTATATAAAAACGGAGTTTAAATTATTTTACAAATTAATATTTGTTTCTATTAATGAATATTTGTTTCACTTAGATAGTAATTGCTATGTCTATTTATACATTTAATCACTGTTAGTAATATGAATACAATAGCAATAATCAATACATTTTCTTTAACGGAACTGTTTCCAATATGCAGACGGCCTTGACAAAACCGGTTGAAATGCAAATGATTGAAAACCAATCACAGTTCGTGAACCTCATAATTAATTTTAAACGACACTTAATTAAGCCGAATGTTCTTCCTATCATAGCGATATTATTTTTATCCTGGACCATACCTGGGACCTTTGCTTATGGAGATATTAAAGGTCAAAGTTAGAACTATTTTTATGTTGTTTTACGAAAATAAGTTTTGACTTTAAACACCTTTACTGTCCCTATACTGCATGCACCTGTAAGAATTTATAACTTGCGTTAAATTACGTGCATACCATAAACAATAATTTTTCACACCAAAAATTAAAAGGACTTAGGCCTTTTCTTGCAATAATTTTTGTTCAAACTTATTTAGGAAATAAATATTATGACATTGACTTAAGCGCGACATACACTAAAAGGAGGTCAACAAATCCCATACAACTTTGCCCAAATTTGTACCTCGAGGTACACGTGCACCAAATCGTAGAGAAAAAATAGAGGAAATCGAAAATAATTTTACTTTTATTCATAAATTATTTTTAATTATTTCATAATTTATTCAAATATAACCTAATAACCTGTAAAACAATTAAAACATGTGGCAACTTTGCATGTACGATTGCGTTTTAATTGGTTGTCACGCGGGTTGACATTTCGTAAATGTCGTTTTGTTTCGCTTTTGTTGACACTTGACACATGTCAATCAGTTCGTTTATGCGTTTTGGGGTACTCGTCTGTCAACTTGACAGTTTTTTTAGGTGCTTATTTACTAGAGTGCCAAAATGGCGTTTTAAAATGATTAAAAGTAATTTTATTCTCTTCCCCGGGCAACTATATAAATAATTTTAGAGTGCAATATTATTCAGTGTAATTTAGTGTATCTTATGCCACTAAGTGTACCTTCTGTACAAAATTGGGCAGATACTGTTGATCTCTTTTGTTAACAGAATAATCATTATAATTGTCTATATTTCTCTTTTTACGTTATAATTGATTGCAAACGTCATCTTTCATCTTTTCATTAAATATTATTATGCTCATTGATGGATAATTTTAACATGGTGAGTTATGTTGATTATTTTAATGATTATAGGCTAATGTATAAATACATAATTATGTATAAATGTCTCGTCTATTTATATTACAATACAACCAGATTCTAAGCTGCAACTTGTAAAAAAAGTAAGAAATTTTGAATTTCGCGGGTTTTATATTATTGTTTTTATTTTTTTAATACATTGTAGTTACAATTATCAAAAATCATTACATAGCAAATATGGTGATAAGTAGGTGTATTTATTATCATCAATATAGATCTCAAATTTACCTATATTTTGTGAAGATTATGATGATTTTCAACAAAAATAATTTTGACTTAACTTATAGGTATTGCATAACATAACGTCACGCCTGTATTCTCGAAGGGTTAGGTAGAGGTGTACCTATTAGTGCACCCACATTTCGCCAGTTATGTTTAAGTCCCATGTAATAGGGGACGAGCCTGAAGCCATGAACTGGGCACAAATCCAGACTCCGAGGCTTCTGCTACTAAGATAATCCTGATGGTAAACTCACAGTGACGGCCCAAGACCTCATGCTCAGCAGTCACGCTTTGCGAGCACTAGACCAACGAGGCTGATATTGATGCTAAAAATATGATAATTTATACATATTTATCTTAAAATTCCATAAACTTCCATTCGAATTTGGTCTAAATACCTATAATTTATATGTAGTGGTTTTATTAGGAATGATGACAGACACTAAGAGAATATTAAAGACAAACCTTCTATTGACGACAGCTCTGATCCTCGGAGCGTTGATCGCGCTCTTACTCCACATATTGATAACAACACGACCGGACTGACAGACACGCCACGACAAACTGATAAAACGACAGCCGCGTACAATGCACACTATCGTAGGCATAACAGTCTTATCATTTGTGAGATAACAACATTATTATAGGATCCGCCTCGATTGTTGTACTCTTACAGTTGTTGGACTGAGAAAAAGTAAGGTGTGGCTGCTTACTCCCAGCAGTATGGTTTCTGGGTTGAATTTATGAGTACCATTATAAAGCTCGATTTTAACAGTGCCCTTATTGCGTAGCAGTAAGGTGGTTTTTGTTGCTCAACGTGACTGTAACAGTATTTGAAACTCCATATATCTCATCATCTTCCTGCCCTTGTCCCATGTTACTTGTGGTCGGCGCAACACGTTTTCTTCTTCCACTCCGTGCTGTCAGCAATCATGCAATCACTGACTCCCCTTTCTTTCTTATCATTCTTCACAAAATATATCCTTGTTTTCTTTGGCCTTCTTCTTGCTCTCCATCCATCCACATTCATATTCATAACTCACATGCGTTTCATCCTTCCTCTTCACATGCCCATACCAAGACAAATGATTCCCTTTTAAATTTCAAACTTCCTCTTATGTACTCATTTCTGTGTGTACCTATTGGGTGTAAATGTTTCGCGTTTGATGCGTTGTACACTACCAAAAACAGGGATTTTTCAAACCCTAAAAGGCGTATCTAAGCAAAGTTAAAGTTACTTAATATTTTAGTGTTGAAAGTACGTCTCTGATAAATGCCCCGCCTCTGTAAGTCGTTGCGTGATGTTATAAAGCCCATCATCTTCCTCGATAAATAAGCTATTTAGAGCAGAAGCATTTGTTCAAATCGGACCAGCAGTTCCTGAGATTAGCGTGATCAAATAAACAACTTCAGCCTTATTATCTTATATAATAAAAATGAATAGCTAAATGTGTTGCTAAGCGTAAAACTCGAGAACGGCTGGACCGATTTGTCTGATTCTTTTTTTGTTGTATGCGTAATTCTCCGGACAAGGTCCTTATGAAAGATATTTTTTGGAAAATCCACCGGGAATGTCGATAATGTTGCACCCGTGCGAAGCCGGGGTGGTTTGCTAGTGTTAAATAAATGGTATAGGTTTTTTAGAGGTATATGTGTTTTATTAGTAACTAGCAACCCGCCCCGACTTCTCACGGGTGCAATGTAGATACATAAACTTTCCTCTTGAATCATGCTATCTATTGATTAAAACCGCATTAAAATCCGCTGTGTAGTTTAAAAAATATAAGCGTATAGACGACGTCAAGCGACTTTGTTTTATACTATGTAGAGATAAAAATAATGCATAATTTATAAACAAAGTTTATTTTTAGATTGGAATAAAGACCTCTAGAGCACTATTAATTATACTATTATGTTGTCAATTACAATGCCAACGGCTAAGTAGCTAGATATTTCTTAGAAACTATCTACACCCCGCGGCTTCGCCCGCGTGAAAAGTGATTTTCCATAAAGTAAGTTTTAGGTACTTTTAGCTCAAGGGAACTCAATACCGAGATAAAAAGTATCCTATGTGTTAATCGAGAAAATGGTCTATCTATGTGCTAATTTTCATCCAAATCTGTTCAACAATTTACGCGACTCTAAGTAACAAACATCCAAACATCTTCTGCACAAACTTTCACATTTATAATATTGGTAGGACTAGCTTCCGCACGCGACTCTGTCCGCGTCAAAGTTAATATTATCCAATAAAAAGTCATTGTGCCAATCCAGACTATAATCAATCTCTGTGCCAAATTCCATCTAGATCCGTTCAGCCGTTCTCGCGTAATAGAGTAACAAACATCCATCCATCTCGTTCAAGTGTCTCGTTTATAATAGTATTTATATTTATAACACTATTGCCTTGATAAAACACTGTTTATCTATGTAAAATCAGCATTATGCCATTTCCTCCTAAACTTATCTTTATTAATTTAATAATAGTACATGATAGCTGATACTGTCTGAAGATTAATTTGATAACAATAATAATTGAGATTCGGAGGGTCACGTCAGCCGCATGCATCCAAACTAATCCATACTAATATTATAAATGCGAAAGTGTGTCTGTCTGTTACCTCTTCACGCTTAAACCGCTGAATCGGTTTTGATGAAATTTGCCATGGAGATAGTTTAAGACCTGCAGAAGGACATAGAATAGTTTTTATCCCTAAGGCGGTGAAAAGAGGGGTGGAAGTTTGTATTACAAGTACAATATAAACAAGTTCCACGCGGACGTAGTCGCTGGCAAAAGCTAGTAGTGAATAAATTCAAAATTCTATCTAACCAACCGACTCGTTGCCTATTCAAAACGACCAACGCCTTCACGTGCTCTCCGAGACAAGGGCATCACACTACCAGCTTCTTAACTCTGGACTGTTAACGAAGATAGTCCTAATTATAGAACCAAATAATACTTTGCCCGACCTGGAAATCGAATCGACCCCCTCACGCTCAGCAGGCGTGATTGCAACCACAATACCAGTCAAGTTATTGGAGTTTTCAATGTCATTTCGGTGTTTTTGAATTCCGCAACTAGGTACGATAGTAATAAAAGTGAAACTAGCAAACTTTTGTAACTTACCACATCGATCAAAAACGCCAAACTTCTTAAACCACAAAGGATACCGCTGGTTAGCTTAATCCATAACGTAATAAAGCTCCATATTTTGCACTTACGTAAGGACACCGCGGTTCTAAATTACACGCAAATTATATACGTAACACAACGTACCACGGTCAAGTCTTTGTATTCTTTTTGGTATCTGATCTTGGCGGTGGCTGAATCGAGGCCGAGTGCCGACTTGCCCCCCGGCCCGCTCGCCCCGCGCGCCCCGCACCGGAAGTGGCGCGTGGGGCGCACGCGACGCCACCCCCGCCCCCGCCCCTGCTGCCCCGCAACGCTCTGTGACGAAACATGCAAATTTGCCCGACCTCCTAAGGCCACGATACAGATCTAGTTAGGTGAAAATGCGTTACAAATGTATTTTCCGCCTTCCTGTTCTCTGTAACAAGGTCGCGAGGTGAAAGATCTAGGTGATACTTTGCTATATATATTTCGTAATTACGCTGATATTAACCTTATTTTGAACTTTATTATGAAAATAAAGCCCTTAGTGCTTCAACCCAGATGAAAATACTCCAAAATTACGAAAATTACAAATAAGAAATTGAACAAAAATACATCAGAAAACATTCTAGTTACTTAGTAATTGGTTTTAATAAAAATATAGACATTATATTTACGGAATGGCAACGCTGAAAAAAACGTCAACTCATTGGACACTGACTTAGCTGTTTAGTTTCATTACTAAATTGCAACACCTTTCGTATATCGAGTGTATCATATCATGTCAAACTGAACAATTCCACTGTACTGAATATTGAACTCGAGTTTCGCTAAAAGATTAAAAATTAAATCAAGCCATTAGCGAAATTAAAAAATGAAGTAAAAGAAAAATTAATGAAAATGAATTACTTTGTTGAAGACATAGGTACCTTATACCTACCCTCACGTACGATCAGTAACTCATGTACGTCTGTCTGTCATAGATTTATTATTTCTTCAGCAATATTTATAGTTCGAGAATGGTTCTTATTGTGATGGTATCAAAGGGGATCAAGTTAACTCCCCTCATACTTGGAATTTAAGACCACTGCCATAAAAGCGGTAGGCATAACTTTGATGGAAATAATAGTTTTAACTAGGAAAATTAGTCAAATTTTATTATGTTTGAAATAAGTTTGAGAGATAGTTGGAGGAAAAAATATCACCACAGCAACAAGCAGGGGTCCCGTGACAAATAGTAAATGGGTCAATGCATGGGACGTTCTGAGACATCGCTCGCGGGAGTTTGTTTGTAAATCCAGCCGGGCGCACCGCCGCCTTTATTTACTCGAATCATGCAAGAAATCGGCTGGCGGTACGCAACCGTGCCGCAGTCATGCTCCGCCCGCCCAACGAATAACATACTCGGAGCTCGAGCCATGGCCGTCCGTGATAACCAGTGCAGTGCTTCGTAAATGTGATACTGTTATGTGACGATGTCTCAGGCCGCCGGCGGCAAGAAGGGAGGCAAGGGCCCCCCTAAGAAAAATGTGGACGAAGACAAGACAACGCCGGCTAAGGCCGCAGATGAGGCTAAAGATGAGACTTCTTCTAACAATGGTGATAAAAAGGAAGTTAAGGAGCTCAATGGAACGGAAAGTGTGGTCAAGCCTCCGAGTGCGGGAATTAACATCCGGGAGGTGGCGGCTAGGATCCTCACGCTGGCGCAGAAGTCGGAATGGCCAGCAGTGGAACAGACCCTCAAGGTCCTGGAGAAGTTGGTGGCGGCTGGTGGCGAGGATGCTGTCTCGGTGCCCATGGCAGGCATCCTGGATCCGGTAATGTTCTATTTTATGCTTAATTAACTGCTAACCTTCCGTCAATTCTGATTATGATTACGACACGCTTTCGCCGTGTATGATATTATGAATCAAATGTTGGATTTCGTTTTATGTCACATATTTCAGAAATCTTTCCGTACAATGTTTTATTCTACTGATTTGGTAATATTAAATTCAGGCATGATTTATGTAGATGACGAACGAGTCAAAATGTAACGGTTTCTATGGTTTCATATCGACGCTTTGTAGGTAGGTACTTCAAGATTTTACTTTTTTTCGATTTACTGAATACTGTATTTCTTATGAAGGATCTCTCTTATTTCTTTATCTGATTTGAAGAGGAATTACTCGGAAAAGATAATAATAATAAAAGAAAAGATATTGTACTTACCACAAAACTAACAAATCACATTTATTTTAATACTTTCAACAGTCCATGCGTGTTCTCTCAAGTGTCGTCTCTGAATTAGTTTTTGTTTTGGACACTGAGCGCTGTCCAAATATCGTGCAGGGTATGCGTGAAGAATTCTCGACACCTTCGCGTGGAATTCGGAAAACGTCGAACGTATTTTTCTGTATTGTTGTAGTTATTTGGTACATTCATATTTGAGTTTTTTTATTAGTCTTAGAGTTATATTAAGCAGTTTTTATCTTCATTTTTACATGGTTGAGAAATGTAACTTTCCGTGCGTGTTGCATTATCTCTTACTATCTCTTTTGTCATTAGGTGCGTTAGTCGTGTGGCTAACATTACTACTTACCCCCTTCAAAAGTAAGAAACCAGCCCAACATCGTATTTTATTACACATAACAGTGGCCTTGTTTTAAGTCCAAATTAATTCCAGGTACACCTATTACAGATGTCCTTCATATTTTCGTTAGCCGCGTGGTCGTCAAAGGTCTTGCTTTACGAAGAAACCTTCAACCTTCTTGGTTCACTCGATAATGGCTGCTTCATAATCAGTAGTTATATTATTATTATAAATCAGTTATTATTATTACTGCTTGTAATTCAAATTGGGACACTTTAGCGATTTTGTTTTTCGTACTTTTTTATTATAAACACCATGTTTGATACGACTTTGCTTCGTTCTTCTTTCGTACGCTGCAGGAACAACTTCATACTGTCGGATACAATGTGTATAGGTATCTAGGACATGATATTTCTGCTCATTTAAAATAACGGTTCCTACATCACATCCTCTTACAGATTACACGTGATTTTCTCCTCATATATTATCCTACTCCGCTTTCTCAAGTCTTTCTATCTTGCTCCCATGCGTGATTATTTTGAATTAGCCTTTATACATCCGGTTTCCCAAATTCAGCGAGGTCGTGGGCTTCTTCCAGCTGCTTCGATTTTGTTCTGTTATTCGTTTTTCTTGACCAGATTTTTTTTTTGGGACAAGCCCGCCACACTGTTCCCACCCACTGCAACTCCTGAAAGCCAGAATCAACAGTGGAGGCCACCAGAAAGGCGTTGAGGCAATGAAGCTCGACGAGTCCCAGAGAAACGATTAACTGTCTTGGGTCCCACAACGAAATTAATCAGAAAAGAATAGCGGAGGAGTAAGAAAAAAAAAACAGTTCGGTTAGGTCTTGACCAGTTTGTAAAAACACCTTTCTTCGCTGTCAGTCTATCTCTTCGTTTGTCTTCCTCTTCTTCCGGTTTGAAGATTATATGTAGTTTGGGTGCCGGTGCAATTTCAAGCACATGAAATTTTTTTGCTTTGTCTCGCTAGGATAGTAACACATTTGTTAGATCTCTGGTATGTCACTTGACATCAAGGAGAAATTCTACAAACTTTTCGACCGATCATGCAATCTAATCTCAGTATGGACCTGAAAAAAATGCCTCTTTTTTTAATTTAATTTTTTTGAGACTGAGATGCGATTGCGATGAGATTGCGACTTGAACGTATTTAATTAGTAGAGTTTACCTTCTGGCAGACGGTCGGTTTGTTTGTCATCCAAGAACATAACAAAGATGCTACTAACTATGACCAATTAATCTTCAGTAGTCAGTCCAACTGGATGGAAATCAAACTGGAATTTACCAAAATATAAAAAAAAATAAGTTGATTATTTTTTTATAGGAGGTAAGGTCAAAGTTAAATATTTTTTTTCAATTAGACCATTAAAAGGCACTTCTGAACGTTATTTATAAGAGAAAAAAAATTATTATATTGAATTTTGCCCATTCCAAAATGTAGTTTCGTATGAAGAAGAACGGTCAAGAAAATCCATACTTAATAATTACTCTTTATAAAAAAATGTTTGACAATAAGTAGAAGGTAGGTACATTCATAAAATATTATTTTAGGAACGTGGGTAAAAATTGGAAGCTCTGAGCCGAATCCCTTCTTCATTAATATCCTTAATCCTTTCATAAATACTGCTATATATAAATTAGGGAAATTAAGCTTCTACTAGGAACAAGTCGCGAAGCAGAAGTTAGTATTGTATATAAACTTTACCGCTGATGTTTCAGTATTACCTACAATCGCTAAAATACATCCGTACAAAACGCCTGCAACGATAAATATAAAACATAATAACGTTTCGCGAAATGCTCATTACAACGGTTGTTGCTTGTTTTTTGTTTCATTTGTTGCATTGCATTTTATACCTTATGTCTTTTACAATTGTTTCATATTTCTGTTAGTCTTGGTTTCCCTTATAAACACCATCAACATCACATTACAAGAAACTGTATGGACTTTAAAAAAGACTCGAGTGGGGTCTTTAGTTCGATTCCCAGGTCGGGCAGCTTTATACTTTTTTCTATCAGGAATTTCTCAGCCTCGGAGTCTGGTTTTGGGCCTGGTTAATGGCAATAGGCTAGCCCCCTATTACATGGGACTTAAACATAACTGACGAAACGTGGGTATACCTCTGGCTAACCCTTCGGGAATTACAGGCGTGATGTTATGTTTTGTTTAAAAGAGGCTTAAATGTCTGAGTTTGTTTAGTTTCTCTGAGTATTCGATTGGAAACAGCAACCTAGATTAGGTTGGTGTTTTCAAATTTTCATAGAATAAATTCTACTAAAAAGAACCGACTCAGATTAAAATTTCTTTTAGTTTCTCGAAGTAATTATATTTATTTTGGATATTTAAAGTCAAAGTTAAATTATATTTCAAGAAGACAAAAAAGGCACTTTTTTGTCAAATAAAATACTTTAGTCTAGTTGTTTCTTCCAAAAGGTAGTTTCGAATGGAGTAGAATGGACAAGTAACTCCATACTTACTCTATTTTTATTATATTTATTCTAAATCATTTATATCATCTTCTCTTTACATGTCCAAACGTCTAAATTCTGGGCAAATAATTAATATTTTTACTAAGCAAATCCAACTAAGTAACAGTTTAACACGATTATAAACGAATTCTCCTTTTTTTCTCTTTTTGACTGCCTCGTTAGTCTAGTGGTCGCAAGCGCGACTGCGGTGCATGAAGTCTTGGGTTCGATTCCCAAGTCGGGCAAAGTATTATTGGGTTTTTACATCAGGAATTTCTCAGTAGCAGCCTCGGAGTCTGGATTTGTGCCCAGTTGATGGCAATAGGCTCGCCCCCTATTACATGAGACTAAAAACATAACTGGCGAAATGTGGGTGTACTAATGGATACACCTCTGCCTAACCCCTCGGGGATTACAGGCGTGATGTTACGTGTTCTCCTTTTTTTCATCTTTTGAACTTGAATTGTACATTTTTTCCTTTACCTAAAAAAAATGTAAGTTACGCCCTAAAATTTTTGTATTTTTTCCGGAAACATAAAAAACCCAATAAAAAGTTGACACTGAAATAATTGATGATCGTCATGAACGAATTTTATAACAGCATTTACAGAATATAATGTACTGGAATCACGCGTAAAATCTTTTTAAGGATACTATGTGAATTTTTGAGACTTAGCTTCAGGGTCTAAGAACATAATTATAACCTAGAGAGGAAGGAAATTTAAAATAAAAATGTAAAAAATAAGAGCCTTAATATCTAAGCCTTTTTTTAGGTGGTAAAAATCATCAAATGACTCCTTCCGCCCTGGGTGGGGCGGAAGGGACTGTCAGACTTTTACTGACTAAAAAACCACCCTGTTCCTTCTGTAGCTCTTTACGTTCCGGGGCCACGGTATCCTGTTAAGACGTTCCGTAACCCCGGAAAATCTAAGCCTGTGGTTAGTCAGTTACTCGTCAAGTAACTGTATTTTAAAGTGATGCATAATTATCATTTGGATATTAGTACCTTACAAAATGATGCATTATTATCATTTGGGTACCAATTAGGAGTAAACCATATTAAGTATGGAACGCACTGTAGAAAATGTTCCATGTTTATTTGCAAATTAATTTTCCCTTTCCCTTAGTCTACTTTCTAGAATGATACTTCCTTATTACCGAAATGAAAGAACGAATACTGCGCAGATACCACCGTATATTTGAAACATGGAAGATCCTCACGATTACGGTTGAATTTTTATTGAATGGCCTTCAAACACGTCATTCTTATACTCATCCATACATTTTGATTCAAAAACTTGTGCGGGTACCGTTTATTTTCCTTTTTACCAAAAAAGAACATCTCTTTCTTTACATACTTTAGTTGTTTTGTGTATATTTTAAAGATTTATCGTCTGCAGTAATAAAAACTGCAAGAATATGAGTAGGTAGGTACCTAAAAAAGCATTTCGTCCAATATAAATTTGGTTTAAATTTCTCAGAAAACTTTTGTTAGTTTTTGTTCCGATTTTACATCGGAATTCCAAATCAGAAAATGTTAAGAACATAACATCACGCTTCTAATCCTCGAAGAGTTTGGCAGAGGCTAGTACACCCACATTTCGACAGTTATGTTTAAGTCCCATGTAATAAGGGGCGAGCCTATTACCGGGCACAAATACAGACCCCGAGACTGCAACTGAGAAATTCCTGACGGAAAAACCTAATATGTAACAATTTGACCGGCCTGATAATCGAACCCAAGACTTCATGCTCAGCAGTTGCGCTTTGCAACCACTAGACCAACGAAGTAGTCAAATGTTTAGATATGGTTATAGCCAAGCGAAATTAATCCCCTTTCATATATGCCACATTCAATCATAGGTAATACGATTAAATAAGTTTTTTTTTTTAAGACCACTCTATCGCTTTTGTTATATAGGTACCTGTAATGATGACTGTAAGGGCCATTTTTACAAATAAATTAATAAATAAGGCAAGCATTTAAAGTCTGCTTAGCAGCATTGTTGTTGATAGCATTTATAATGTAAACAAACGGAGACTCCTACAATCTACCATAGACAATTTGGGGCGAATGTAATCAAGTGAAATATCATCACAAATTTCTGAAAAATATACGAACATTAGCGAGGGGACCCCCTGTCCTAATTCTATAAAATTATGGTGTTCCCAAGCTAAAAGAAATAGTATCGTGTGTTCAGTTCAGGGGAGGTACATTTTTGTGTAGGTTCCTGTGGAGGGTGCCGGCTGTCTGTTCGATATCTTGGCAACGGATCGCGTGCCTGTCTGTCGCTCAACGAGACATCTTTCCACGTTTTTACTGCCTCTACAGGGGATGGCTTACAGCCGGATCGATCAGAACTATCGCCATATATGATTTGTTTTGCTATTCGCGTGAGATAGTCCGCTTTCCATTTTGAATTCTTGACTCTCTGTGAACATAAATCAATATTCGGTTGGTTGTTCTTTATGTGACAGTGACTTCCTAAAGTTGTGCATGTTTTGGGATTTTGAAGGTCTTTGTAAGCACGTTATGACGTTACTCTTGCAAGATAATGGCACAGACACAAACTTATAAGCTACCATGATTTTTGCAAATTGAATTTTGGAAACAGATTTTATGTAACTTAGATTAAAAAATATATATATTTACATAAAAAAAAAGGACGGCCTGTCCTTTTTATATAAAAAAAAAATAGTTTTTTTTTCCTATGCAAATAAGGCATGAGCGTTGATCTACATCCTTGCTCAAGGTGAATTAGCGATTTCTGTTATTTAAGCAAATTAGGACGGAATAGAAGAAGAAAACGTGTTGCGCCGACCCCAAGTAACATGGGACAAGTGCAAGAAGATGATGATATATGTTTAGTACAAACACATATTTTCACTAACACTGATGAGTGCCTACTTAAGTTTTGACAAATGTGTTAATCTCTACATTATATGTTTCGGTAGGTACTAAAGTGACTGACACTTTCATAGCAAGATCATATCGATACCTTTGGACTATAAGGTCGTATAGGACATTGTGTGTATTGTCCTTTACGACCTTTGTGTCCAGAAGTATCGATATCGTTAACTGAAAGCGCCAAAGCAGCCCGCGAAATTTAAATTTTCTTGGAGCCTTTGCTATTTGCAGCTAAATATATATTTACATATACGGTATGTATGGTAATAAAAATAGGTGAGACAATAATTTAAATGTATTTAAACAATTATAATTATTATGTCATGCAATCTTAAGGGCAATTTACGTAATTAAAAACGTTCAAAATCGAATTGCAATCTCGTCTCAACGGCATTCAATGTCAAAAACTTGTCAACAATTTATGTTATTTAGAAGCATTTTAGACAAATTGACACTGAGATAAAAATGCAATGTTCTTTTAAGACAAGAAAATTACCCCCAAAAAAAAACGTAAGACATTTGGAATTTTATGTATTCTGTGTTACTGACTAAAAGGCGGTAAGCCACACTTATGTTATAATCAAAATAATGTTAAACAGGAAAAAAAAAAACATAAAAAACGTGCTTACATTTTATTGTAATTCCTTAGCACAAAACTAGGTAATATACCTACATAGTTTGAAAAACATTGGTTACAAACCATTCAAGTGTGGAAATTACAAGATATTCTATTTTTGGCGCCGCGTTTACGATATAGCCGCGTGCTAGAGAAATAGTGGTGGTCAATTAAAGGCTAAATCTTAATAGAGTGGTGCCTTGGCGTGTTCTAAGTATGCCAGACGGCGGGCCATGCCACACTTGATAGACTCAACGGAAAATCGTTACAAGACTGTGTTTTAGCTAAAGATACTCATAATATGTTGAATTGTAGGTACAATTAAACAAGCTATTTGTGTACGTTTTAACAATAGAATATAATGTTATTTGTTTCCGAGCCCTTCTACATTAATCTTACTATTATTTTATATGCGAAAATTTCGATAGATGGATGTTTGTTACTCAATCACGCCAGAAAGGCTGAACGGATCTAGATGAAATTTAGCACAGTGAGAGATTATAGTTTGGGACAGTACACCTACACAAACTTTAATAATGCAATTTACAGTGCAGTAGAAAAATTCATCTCATGGCTTATTCGACTATAAATATGAGTAAAAAAGAGATGATTCATTTTAAATACGCAATACAAATTGTGGCTCTTGGTTATGATAGGCCAGTCTTGAAACAGAAACTAATTGAGAATAACTCAATAGATGCAATGACGTACTCTATCACAGTTTAATAGTGAAATTGATATTTCCTGTAAGATTTTAGCGTTACAGCTGCAATAAAAAGCATATATTTATTTATTTATTTATTATGGCACTCCAACGACAAAGTCACAAAAACATCGTACATATAGGATTTCTTAAATAATACTATAGTGACAGTATATATTATTTCTTCTTGGTTTATCGATGGCAAATGTAGATTTAATATCTATATTGATGCATGGAAGAAGTCACCCCGGTCCACACGATGAACGTGAGGACCTAATGACTGCAATAGCGGATGGTGTATTGTTGTCACTGAATACGTATATTTGCTACTAAGTAAAATAATCTGACCTAAAACATGATTTACCATACCTACCTAACAATAATGTGTCAATTAGAAGCAAAACCCAAAAATAAATAATTGAAGTCTCCAACATGCCATAAATATCAAGACTTCATCGTCTCAGTAACTGTCGAGGAGCTGCCAGTAATTCGTATGGTAAGGCGGCGAACCAAACGACCCCTATTTCCGCCTAAAAGCGATATTTTCACCTCCCGGCCTACATTTAAGGTGTAAATCGAATATAAGCCGCCAACTGACCATTTCTGTGTCAAGGGTAAGAGCTAGGAGTTTTGCGTGTTTGCCTGCCCGTTACTCGCTAATCGATGGGAGATTTTCGACCTTGGGTCCACCACATCCTTGAGCACTGCTGACCTGTCTAATACTTAAGGCCACTGGTTTTTCGAGTGCCGTTTGGTGGAATGAGGGAAGTTGAGGACTCATAAAAACACTGAAATTCTTGTGTGTTTTACTACATTATTTCGGTGTTTTGGGTCGGCGAGTTCCTCGATTTGTTTGTACAGTTATGCGGAGTACGGCACTGTTTTAATTGTGAAGAATGTTACGCAAATGTTAGTACGTTTACCTGTTAGAAAACTTTACTAAATTGAAAATTCCCTATATTTTATGTTGAATGAATTATGACGCATTTAGACTGTGTAGGTGTTAGTCGTTATATTATTATTCGTTTTATGATTAATAGTATTTTCAAAATTGAGTTCTAACATACGTGATATAGGTACCACTTTTTATCACTCCACTTTTGGAATAAAACCTCTAAACTTTATGGTGAATCGATTTAAAAGTACATTTTTATTACATTTTTACAGCTTTGTACCGATAGCGATCATTATTAAACTTTACCTAAATGCTAGTTCTTGAAATGTTCTTGCAAATTACATGCAAAAGAACATTTGAATGAAAATACGTGAGTATTCCCCCAAAGGGGTATAAACAAGGGTGCATAATTTATAGTACCTACACTACCTACACCACGGTTGAAAATAGTTATGGAAATATTTCTTCACTAGTTGTGCCCGCAGTTTCGCTCACGTGTAATTAAGTGTAACTAACCTAAGTAAATAAGTTTCACATTTCATCATGTTCTTTTAGTGTTTTCATAGAGAGCTGAGTGGAGCTTCCTGTTAAATTGATAAACGAACTTAATTTCTTAAGTTCCTAAATCATAAATTAGGAAAATGTGTTATCCTAATCTAAACTAATATTATAAAGAGAAAAGATTTGTATTTTTGATTGTTTTATAAACTCAAAAAATACTTAACCGATTTACAAAATTCTTTTACCTATAGAAAGCTACATTATCAGCGCGTAACATAGGCTATATTTTATCGTCAAAAAAATTAGGGATCCGTACGTAAATTCACGCGGACGATGTTAAATAAAACATTTTCTTCACAAGCAATGTTCAGTTACTCACATTTTTTTGATGTCCCCCTTGGAATTCCACCGTCACTTTAATGGCAACTTTTATACTAGAATCATGAATTATTTACGTTGGCTGACTCAATAAACTTGCCGTACCTACTTAATTCAAGTTTGTTAGTCTTAAATTTCTTTCGATACTTTATTGTCAGATGTATAGTCACGAGTAAAAATAACGGGTGGATAGAATTTTGCCATCGATTCAGCAGGTACATAATAATAATAATAATAATGTCTTAGGACAACCAACACATCGCCATCTGATACCAAACTAGGCAGAGCCTGTACTATGGTAACCAGACAACTGATAAATATACTTATATATTTCCAAATTACATACATATTATAGATAAATTACACCCAGACACAGAACAAATCATCGTGCTCAACACATAAAGATTTGTCCTGGGTGGGAATCAAACCCACGAGACCGTCCTAGCAGTCAGGGTCACTAACTACTACACCAACAGGCCAGTCGATGATTTGGCATGATTCCAGATCCCTATGAAATTTAAAAAAAGAACACCGCCGTTCTGTCCAAAAGTGCAATCAAGATCCCGAGATGGTGGCGCTTAATAATAAAAATAAATCAACCAGCCTATTATTATTGTCCTTCTGCAGAGCAAAGGCCTCTAAAATAAAAGTAGCATAAGTTACATACATACATAACATCACGCCTGTAATCCCCGAAGGGTTAGGCAGAGGTGTACCCATTAGTACACCCACATTTCGCCAGTTATGTTTAAGTGCCATGTAATAGGGGGTGAGCCTATTGCCATTAAGCGGGCACAAATCCAGACTCCAAGGCAGCTACTGAGAAATTCCAGTTGAAAAAACCCAATAACACTTTGCCTGACCTGGGAATCGAACCCAAGACCTCGTGCTCAGCAGTCGCGCTTTGCGACCACTAGACCAACGAGAATAATTACAACATTAAAAACACAACAACATTACAATTTTATTTATTTCTATAGATTTCATTTTGTTTTCATTTGATTTGACTGCCTCGTTAGCCTAGTGGTCGCAAGCGCGACTGCTGTACATGAGGTCTTGGGTTCGATTCCCAGGTCGGGCAAAGTGTTATTGGGTTTTTCCATCAGGAATTTCTCAGTAGCAACCTCGGAGTCTGGATTTGTGCCCGGTTGATGGCAATAGGCTCGCCGTCTATTACATGGGACTAAAAACATAACTGGAACATAAATATTAATGTGTACACCTCTGCCTAACCCTTCGGGGATTACAGGCGTGATGTTATGTGTTATGTATAGATTTCATAAAGTTGCAATCGATACTTTAGAAGATCTCTTATGATTTTCGTATAGTCTGTACATATTTTTGCTCGGTGGTTTCTATGGTGTAGCGGAGGTCACGGTAACCTGCAGCTAATGAATATTTAGTACTTCCCTGCGACGATTAATTAGTGTGGCTAGCTAGAGGGTACTGGTTATGCAATTTTTATGTTTAACTAAAATAGGTGCCTACTCGGCGGCTGCCTCGTTGGTCTAGTGGTCGCAAGCGCGACTGCTGTGCATGAGGTCTTGGGTTAGATTCCCAGGTCGGGCAAAGTGTTATTGGGTTTTTCCATCAAGAATTTCTCAGTAGCAGCCTCGGAGTCTGGATTTGTGCCCGGTTGATGGCAATAGCCCCCTATTACATGGGATTAAAACCTTACCGGCGAAATGTGAATAAATAAATATTTGTATGGCCTACAGATAGTTGAATTGTTCCAGGTATGGCTGTTTATGTATGTGCGCTTATACGTATGTAAATGCATCTACGATACAGGAGAAATTCCTAGTGTGGGACAACGTTTTTTTAAGAAAAAACAAAATTCTAATATCCTTTTTCTATGAAAAAAAACCTGTTTTTAACACAACAGTTAAGGTTACAGGTTACCTATTCGTTTGTTGAAATAGTAAATACAAATACTAAACTTTCAGACCGTTTCGGTTAACCACGACCGTGACCTAAAAAGACACAAATATCCAAAATAAGTTCTTAAATTGTTCCACAGTTTTATAAATTCTTTGTCAGTTAACCATACTAATGTCGTGATAGCTAGGCCATACTAACTTATTTTACGGAAAGTTACTTTTACGAGCGAAGCCGCGTGCAGAAGTTAGTTTTATATCTGACTAGCTTTTGCCGCGACTTCGTCCGCGCAAAAATAAAATATAATAGCCTATGTTACTTGCAGTTAATGTAGCTTTCTAATGGTGAAAGAATTTTTAAAATCGTTCCAGTAGTTTTTGAGTTAATCCATTACAAACAAACAAAAATACAATTTTTTCCTCTTTATAATATCAGTGTAGATATATCGTACATGTGAGGAAATCTGTACTTTTAATTTAATATATATTATATGTCCGAAATCTCCAAACCGCCTTGAGCAAGCGTGGTGATCAATGCTCGTGCTTTTTCTGTATCAGAAGAGGCCTTTATCCTGCAGTTGGACAATAATAGGCTGGTAATATCTATACTTTCGTGTGTTGAAACCTCGTGCAGTGTACTACGATGATAGCTCCTATATAAGCAACCACTGAAGCCTTGTCTTGTCTAAACGAATCTCATGGAAGCTAGCCAAGTCCTCAATCCAAATAATATTTATTTGCATGATTTATTGCTATATGGCGTACTAAGCTAACTGTCGGAAGCCATCTGCAAGTTAAAATCGACACGTAATAGTCAAGTAAGTAGGTACTTTGGGCTTAACTCTTTTATTTCTTTACTAGCATAAGAAAACTCACGTGGACGCGTTAAAAGTCGCGAGCAAATTTTGCTCGCGACTTTTAACGCGTCCACGTGAGTTTTCTTACGAATTCCTAGTTTTTTTTAACCCCCGACGCCAAAACGAAGGGGTTTAATAAGTTTGTGTGTATGTCTGTGGCATCGTAGCTCCCCAACGGATGAACCGATTTTGATTTTCTTTTTTTTTCGTCTAGAGATCGAGTGTTGTTTGAAAGATGAATTAAACGGGAGTGTTCTTAGCTATGTTTGATGAAAATCGGTCCAAGATGGCCGCCGTAAAGGGTTTTTTTTTAAATAAACTATAACACTTAGAGGTAACGTAGCTGGTTATTATTTGCGTGGTAATCAATGCTCGTGCCTTCTCTGTATGATAAGAGGCCTTTCCTCTGCAGTGGGATACAACACAGGTATTACAGTAATGGGGAATTGTTTACTACAATGTAATGAAATCATCTACTTACATAACAAAGCATAGGTTTTCAATTACAATTTCTTTGCCAAAACAACGATGGGTTTTTTCTAACTTTGGGAAGTTCCAAGGTCTCCATGTTCAGACCCTGGTGTAATTTAAGTAATCAAAAGTTAGTCGTGTTTCAAAGAAATTGTTTTCTTTCATAGGCAAAGTCATGCGTAATAATTATATGCTATGTACCTATGAGTTGGCGATTTCTTGTTGTTAATCTAGAAAATTAAGGTTGCAATCTATTCGAATATGAGCCTTAATCACTGAAAATAAGTATTATTATGATTGTGATCATTATTTCGTATTTAGTGACAAATCTACCTCGTCGAGGCTTCGGTGAGTCATAGGCTTGGTCTGGTTGTTTGTGTGTGTAAGATTATATCTCGACACCCACGTTGCAGGAGTAATTCATAGAGTTATTTTTTTGACTGCCTCGTTGGTCTAGTGATCGCAAAGCGCGATTGCTGAGCATGAGGTCTTAGGTTCGATTCCCAGGTCGGGCAAAGTGTTAATGGGTTTTTCCATAAGTAATTTGTCAATAGGCTCGGCCCCTATTACATGGGACTAAAAACATAACTGGCGAAATGTGGGTGTACTAATGGGTACACCTCTGCCTAACCCTTCGAGGATTACAGGCGTGATGTTATGTAAATTTGTCAGTAGCGAGGTCTAGATTTTCGCGCGGGTGGCTCGCCCCCTATTACACGAGAGTTAAAACATAACTCGCGAAATGTGGGTGTACTAATGGGTACTCTGCCTAACCTTTCGGGGATTACAGGCGTGATGTGTCTTTTTCACCGTTAAACAAACCACATTTCCTACGTTATATGTATGAGGGATATACCTACGGGGTATAAAGAGACACATAACATAGACAACTACGCATACTGCCTATCAAAACTAAGTAACTGTAAGCAAAAATATTTGTTGAGAAGCAACGTTTTTTTGTTGTTGTGCAGAATCATTTTTTATGGTAGTGCGCGGTAGGATAACACACGCAAAACGAAAAAGCTAAAAATATTTTCACAGAATTAAATAAATATACATACATAAACTCACGCCTTTTTCCCATGGGGGTAGGCAGAAACTACAGAACACCACCTGCTACGATCCTTACATACTCCTTTCGCCTGATCTACGTTTATTAATATATATACTTTGATAACCTACCCTTCCTATTGAATCACTCTATCTATTGATGAACACCGCATTAAAACCGCGTAGTTTGGTTTGAAAGTCGTGATGGCCTAGCAGTTAAGGCGCCCGCCTCTCATGCATGAGGTTGTGGGTTTGAATCCGGGCAAGTACCAATGTGACTTTTTCAATTTATATGTACTTTCTAAAGTTTATCTTAGACATTACTGACGTCATTCCGTGCCTCAGAAAACACGTTAAGCTGTTGGTCCCGGCTGTCATATGTGGATCTTTGACAGTCGTTACGAGTCGTCAGGAGCTTGAAAGTCTGACAACCAGTCTTACCTAGGGGTATCGTTATTACCCAGTTACTGGGTTGTGGAGGTCAGATAGGCAGTTGCTCCATGTAAAATACTGGTACTCAGCTGCATCCGGTTAGACTGGAAGCCGACCCAACGTAGTTGGGAAAAGGCTAGGCAGATGATGAGTTTATGAATAAGATCTAAGCGTACAGAGGAACAGATGACGAGAAGCGATTTTGTTTTATATTATGTAGAGAGCAGTATAATGGTAAAACTATGCAGACAAAGTAGACAAACTATTTCATTTCTTTTCCGAAGCATGACTGACTGTCTGCTATTAACGCACAGAAAAGTCAATGAACCCATAATGTCGATAGATATTGTCAAATCACGTGACTTTATGATAGGATCTCCGTCTGAGTTCATTTTTCTATTTCTTTTGTATAGCTGTTTCCTTTGTGAATAGAGTTTTAAGGGATGAAAATATATTTTTGTCGATCAAGGATGAATTCTAATCTTACTAGTATAATAAAACTGAAGAGCTTTTTGTTTGTTTGTTTAAACTCTAATCTCTAACATCAACAGGCAGACTGGGTTTTTTTTTTAAATAGTAGCCAGATACAATAAGGATAGTAAGCACAAAAAATACACGTAGACGAAATCGCGAGCAAAACCTAGTCCTATCTATAAATGTTTACCACCGTCACCACACAGCTCAAATCACTAAACGGATTACGCTGAAAAGCACGCAGATAATTATTATGACGTGAGAAAGGATTATTCAAAATTCATACCCCCAAAGGGGATGAAAGGGGGGACCGGAATTTACGCGAAGTTACAGACAATAGCTAGTGATAATATAGTTTAGGTATATAAACCTGTGGAGGGAAGACCCTAGAAAGACCTACACTGACCTTATTGGTGAAATTCTTCAAAAAGGTTAGATGCGCTGTACTCGTAAATGGCGTGCTTGTATGACGACATGTATGGACGTGGACACGGCGAAAGGAGTATGTAAGGATCTTAGGTAGCGTTCTGCGGTTTCTGCCTATCCCCAGTGGAAAAAAGGCGTGAGTTAATGTATGTATAAAACTTGTAGAGTGTAGGTGTAACACAAGCTTATCTGTAGGTCATAATTATCTAGCCATAGCCTATATGCATTAGACTGGCCAATTTTTCAATTATGTGAAAGTTATGGAACTGACTAAGCAAGTCAAGGCCTCCGCAAGGGCGGTCGAGACAGCGGGCGACGTCACTGGTTTCAAGTTGGTCGGAAAAAATGGAAACTAGCTTGTACTGTGATTATGCTCGTGTGGGGGATTGTAGGTACCAATACTCCATTTATTATAGTGTTAGAAAAAAAATGGCGGTTATTGACGGACACTACTCACTCATAACATAACATCACGCCTGTAATCCCCGAAGGGTTAGGCAGAGGTGTACCCATCAGTACATCTACATTTCGCATTTCTCATCACTAAATATCGAAAACCACTTGACGTATAAAGATGAAATTTAGCAGGGAAGTAGTTTATAGTTAGTAGACGTCCACATGGAAAGGATCTTCCTAAATTCACCCCCTTAGGGGATGTAACGGGGGTCCAAAGTTGGTACAGAGGAATCAATTTTGACGAGAACGAAGATAGTGTATGTACAGTCAGCAAAAGAGATAGATATACAGGGACGTCAGATATAGTTGAAGTTTTCTTGGAAACCAATGGATGTCTTCGATTGAAAATTAAGTTAATTAATGAACTATTTATTACCTACTTTTTAAATTAAATAACATTTGAAAACATCCATCGGTTTCTATGAATACTTCAACTATAAATGTGTGTAATAGGTTATTATGGAATGCAATAAAAAATTGAGAATTGAATTGAGAATTAAGACCCTACATACCTATTTGTTTCGTGACTGTACATATCTTTGGCACCCTCGGTATCCTAAATGGCTGGAGAGATTTAGCTTGAGAGTTGTCGTTATTTTAAATTATTGAAATTATTATTTGATCGTGTCAACTACCATATAGCTTATCTGTTCACTGAACTTGTAGGCGGAAAGCGGATGTGACACTTCGTTGATGTCTTTCTGACTGGCGATGTGCGACGCGTCACTGAAAATGTATAGCTATCAGCCTCGCGTCGTACGTACCTAATTAACGTCAGTGGCTTTACTGCATTTGTTTTTTTCCTCGTTGTTGGAATATCTGCCTATCTATGTTACATTAAGGTTGAATTTGTCAAAACCCACCAGAATGGCTTTATTACGTGTCTGTTGTTTTACTAACTAGTTTTTTCCCGCGACTTTGTTTGGTTGAAGTTTCTTTCAGATTCCTATTTAAAAAAAAGGATAACCAATATTAGTCGCTGATAATGAAGATATATTATGTGTATATAATATATATACCTAGCATATTATTTGTTTTTATACCGCAGAGTAGTGTAAATATTTTTCACGTAAATGAAATGAAAAGCTGATCTTCAAAAAAGTGCTTAAATTCGAATAAATGACTTTTATCATTCCACTGCATTTACTCAAATACTTAATAATAATTTGATTAACGTCCGTTAACAAAAATAATATATCAAATTATCATAAACGAATTGCGATTACATTATCTACATCGAATCCCTCTCAAACTCAATTTATTAATATTACCCCTAAGAATGCATTAAAAGATTTGTTGACACTTGCTAAACCAAGTAATTTTTGTCCTTAATGTCCTTAAATCCTTTATGCATTCAAGCCTCATTTCAAGTGAATTTTAAATTGCTCATCCAACAGTAGGAGTCACTGCGGCAAAAAAGTATGAAACTTCAACTTCTGCATTAATTGAGATCATTGACCCCTACAGTAATGAGGTCACTCGTGACGAATTATCATTCTGACTAACTCTGCAGGTCCCTTACGAATTACGCAAGGTTTAGTCACCGCGTAGGTGGCGCCCCCTAACCGGTCACAAACGTACCACCGGATGTGAGCAAGCAGCTTATCATGATGAGTATTAATCGACTGAAAGCCTTCGAACACCGGATATTGCAAACTACAGGAAGTTCATATGAAAAGCGAATTGACCTGAATTTCAGGATATCAGGAAATTGGCTACAGCTACTGATTAATGTGTATGGTAACTTTTTGCGATGTAATTTGACTTACAGTAGAAAAATGTTTGCATAAAATAGGTTTATGGGTCGCGGATATTTAACTAATTGACTTCTTACTTCTTCTTTCTTTATCGTGTGGGCAGTAAGGTCTTACGACCCTACACACCCTAGTGTCAGAGTTTCTAAACCGCCTCAAGGGCCTCTGACATGGTTTGAGTGGAACAGTAAGTCCAGGTTTCCTCACGATGTTTTTCCTTCACCGATGCCAGTGATGTCCAAGATAAACTTTAGAAATTACATATGAATTGAAAAATTCACATTGGTACTTGCCCGGACTTGAACCCACAACCTCATGCATGAGAGGCGGGCGCCTAAACCACTGGGCCATGACGACACACTAATTCACTAATTGACTGAGACTCAATAATTTCTTTTAATTTCAATATCGCGTAGCAGTGCTCGCTGCAGTTGCTGCCTCGGAATGTAATCTCTCTTATAAGCTTATAGAGATAGTATGGGGACCAGTAGTGCCGCGACTGCACTGTTGCGGCAGCACTGCTGCGTGCAGCGTGGTTCGGAATCTACATTTCTAGTAAACTGTCTCTTTTACATTTTAGTTTACAAATTTTTAAAAATTAATTTCTTCGATTATTTTAGTTATAGAATACATCATGTAGCAGACAAAAACTAAAAACTATGAAACTATTTTTCTTACTCCTCCGATATTCTTTTCTGATTAATTTCGTTGCGGGACCCAAGACAAGTTATTCGTTTCTCTGGGACTCGTCGAGCTTCTTTGCCTCGACGCTTATCTGGTGGCCCCCACTGTTGATTCTGGCTTTCAGGAGTTGCAGTGGGTGGGAACAGGGTGGCGGGCTTGTCCCAATAAAAAAAAATACATCATGTAGGTGTTGCGAAATTTTAATAATTATTTTACAAAAAAAACACTTTTTCTTCAAAACTTATTTACTTTACCATAAATCGTTAACAACCGACCCAATTTAATATCCTGTATTATAATAGATCCACGAAGTAATATAGACATTACCGTGTTGTGACGTCATTGGTTTCGCGTGCTTTCCGACTTATAACTAAAAGTTATCCGTTCATAAGGTAATAAATTAGAACAAGCTACCGTCAAAGATCCGACAAAATGAATAAAAAAAAATTGAAGTATTCAGAAAGAGAGAAAACAATTTTAAAATTCCATCGTATACTAATTTTGTGTACCTACACGTCGTGTATTCGAGTAGGTAGGTACTAAAATAATACGCACGACTAACGCGACTACTGAGCATGATGTCCTGAGTTCGATTCCCAGGTCGGGCAAATTGTTATTGGGTTTTTCCATCAAAAATTTCTCAGGTACCGCAAAACATTAAAATAATTTAAACAATAACAAATAAAACACGAAATAATGTTCCGAAATAATTTTCATACAGTCTGCCCTTAATTACATACACCATTACTAGAGGAACACGCCTTAAATAATACATGGTGTATGCAAAATTTTAGGTGTGCCAAATACCGGGAAGTTATGCATAGGAAAGTACTTACTCGTTATTAGACACACCCTGTATTATAAACGGTAAAAAGTGGGAGAATGGTACAATAAGTTTTATGAAATAATTTACTTTACAATGTGGTTGTAATGAAATTTTGCAATACAAGGGTGAAATCGACTGCCTCGTTGGTCTAGTGGTCGCAAAACGCTACTGATGATGAGGTCTTGGGTTCTATTCCCAGGTCAGGGAAAGTGTTATTGGGTTTTCCATCATTAAATTCTCAGTAGTAGCCTCGGAGTCTGGATTTGTGCCCGGTTGATGGCAATGGGCTCGCCCCCTATTACGTGGGACTGAAACATAACTGGCGAAATGTGGGCGCACTAATGGGTACACCTCTGCCTAACCCTTCGGGGATTACAGGCATGATGTTATGTAACTGTGGTATCGACGCGAAAACTTGTACTTCTTCTTCTTTTGGTATCGATGAAGCATTTATAATAATACTACTTGGACCCACTAGTAATAAAGTAGGTACCTACTATTGTAATAAAGCTAAAAAGTTTGTTTGTTTGTGTGAACGCACTAATCTCAGAAACTATAGGTGGCTAAGCCGTGTCAGAGGCGCTATTCAAATTGTCAGGGGTGCAGGTGAGCGGACAATTGAGACACTATATTTATTTATTTTTTAGGTCAGGTGCGGAATACTCGTTATCGGCGTGCTTGTATGACTAGATGTATGATGAACGTAGATGAGGCGAAAGGAGTATGTAAGGATCGTAGCAGGTGGCGTTCTGTAGTTTCTGCCTACCCCCATGGGAAAAAGGCGTGAGTTTATGAATGTATGTATATTTATTGAAACTTACCTATGTTTCACGATACGGGAGAAATTTCTCGAGGTAACATGGTATTTAGGTATTTTTTTCCCATTTGCCGCCTGTCCTACTGCGGTTAGTAAAAATCAGTTTCAAATGTTAGTTAGGTGGTAATAAAGTTTAAAGTAAGTACAAAACTCATAAATAATATTAACTAAAACATGTAACACATCATAAAATACTTGCTTGACATATTACACTAATATGATTTAGTTGCTTACATATAAAAAGCAGGCCAAGTGCGAGTTGGACTCGAACACGAAGGGTCCTGTACCACAGTAAATAATTTAAAACTTGTCATAAAAAATAGACATTTCGCAAAACATATTTTTTGGTCTGCCTCGTTGGTCTAGTGGTCGCAAGCGCGACTGCTGTGCATGAGGTCTTCGGTTCGATTCCCAGGTCGGGCAAAGTGTTATTGGGTATTTCCATCAGGAATTTCTCGGTAGCAGCCTCGGAGTCTGGATTTGTGCCCGGTTGATGGCAATAGGCTCGCCCCCTGTTACATGGGACTAAAAACATAACTGGCGAAATGTGGGTGTACTAATGGGTACACCTCTGCCTAATCCTTCGGGGATTACAGGCGTGATGTTATGTTATGTTATGTGTTGTTATGTTTAAAAAAAAAAAAAACTTTTGATTTTATTATTTGTTGTGATTAAGGCGATAGTAATACACACTTGAAAATTCCGACTCTCTACCTATTACGGTTTATGAGATACAACCGGCTGACAGACAGACGGACGGGCAGACAGTGAAGTTTTAGTAATGGGGTCTCGTGGGGTCTCCTAACCTTTCGGGTATGAAACTCTAAATCAGCCTTTCCCAAAGTGGGCAATAAGAGACCCAGAAAAAGAATCAAGGCGTTGTGTAGTGGCTTGGTGGGCCATTTGTTATTTCATCTACTATATTTCGACTTTTAATTCTATTCAGTAACTAGACAGTTCACACCTACAAAGTCAAAGTCAAGTCAAAGTCAAAACATTTATTTCAATTAGACCATTTACAGGCACTTTTGAATTGTCAAAGAGTCGGTCAGTTAGTCCGAAAGTTAAAGCTAGTTGCTCGTTCCAAAACGGAGGTAGGCCTCTATGGAGAAGAACGAGCAAGAAACTCCACGGCACTCTTTTAAATTAGGTTATTACAAAATCTTGGTTACATTATTCTTGTCGATTTTATATGTGATCACAATGAAGATGAATATAAAATAGTAGTAAAAAAAAATATATATAAAGAAATTAAAGCCATAGCAGTTAAGAGATGACCAATCCCAACTGACAGCACTCGTTCACGAGCATGACGCATGGATCAGCACCACCTAGTTCAACCATTATGGAGGGAGCCAAATGATCCAACACACGCGCCACCATCAGCGAGACATTTGAGTGAGCATGACAAGCTCTCAACTGCCATGCTTATTAAGTCAAAACACATAGTAACTTAACTTAACTTACTTAACTTAACATAGTACAACTAATAGTGTTGGGGTAGTGAACGATTTTGTGTAAGGAACAAATGATAAGAATGGTTTAAAACCAAGTTAAGTACATTATTCAAGTTTATTCAGTTTCGTTTATTCTTACACCACCTCACTATTTATTTTATATCAAAACTTGGCAACCCTTAAAACGGCAAGTTACTGAATAGAATTAAAAGTCGAAATATAAGTGGTTTTTAAGTAGGTAAAAAAGAGGGATTCATTAAAAAAATATTTTCAAAGTAAGTTTAATTAAGTAAAGTAAGTTTAAGTAGACAAAATAAGTATGGGAACCCCTGCACTAAAAGAATACAAAAAATATAAACAAAATATTGCAACCCACTTAACTTATGTAAGCTGAGCTAAGCTAAGCTCGTTGCAGACAGCGAATAATGTTGTGCCTACTTCTAGTAAATTACTATAATTTAATCTAATTTACATAAACTATTTCACCTTAGTGTAACCTCAATTTTCGCGAACATTTATCAAGAACATTTTGTTTTAGCATTAAATAACGACAAAGCAATTTGGCTTCTGTGGAATTATTTGACATAAACGACTAACATTCGATAACATAACATCATCATTTGATGATTTTTACCAACTAAAAAAAAAAAAATGTGCCCATTAGTAGTCACACTCACATTTCGCCAGTTATGTTAAAGTCCCATGTAATAGGGGGCGAGAATATTGCCATCAACCGGGCACTAATCCAGACTCCGAGGCCGCTACTGAGAAATTCCTGATGGAATAACCCAAAACAAACTTTATTTTGATAAAGATTAAAGAAGAAAAGTATTACAAAAATTGGCTCAATGTTTTCAACCTGGTTTGAGTAAAGGCTTTATATTATAATAAGGCTTATAGAGTCATCTATCAAAAAGGTACTTAAGTACTTTTGCAAGTCAATGGAAGAACTGAGAACTAACGTTTCTTGTCAGCGCCATCTGCGATAAGCTATTGGTGTTGTTTTTCATTCATTTCTTCGTATCAGCAGTAGATGCCGCCCGAAGTAGGTAGTAAACAAAAGATGCCGCGAAACAAAACAACTCAGAAGGCCAGTTTCCGTAATTAAAATCGTCGTAAAAGTCGCAATCTTTTCTCAAAGACTATCAATATCAAAAACTTGCCTTAAACTACCTTTTGGAATGGGTAACTAGATTCAGAAACACATTTTTTTTATTCTCTTGTAAATGACGTTCAAAAGTGCCTTGTCAAATTAAAATAAATGATTTGACTTTGACTTTGACAAAAATTTAGATATGTAAATAAGGGATATTTTTAACAGATAGACACGAAACTCCCTTTTTGAAAATGGACAATAAGATTAAACTTTTTATGTCAAAAATTGTTTTTCGTAAGTGTCTTTTTCAAATTGAAATTAATGATGTGACTCCGTCTTTGACTTTGAATATTTTGTATTTACCTTCCTAAACCTTTCTGGTAACATCAGCTCAATTTCGAACCTACAACCTCATGAGAGGTGGCCGCCTTAACAACACACCTACGTGACAAAACCTGATTTACGAAGAACACGAAGTGCAAATATACGATAACAGTAATTTCATAAGAGATCATTAAAGTAATTATAACGGGTCACGCTTGTGTACCGTGCTAATAACTCCTTGGAGGGCACTCCAACCCCTTTTACTGCCAATACAGCGACGAGGGGTTACAAGCCACAAGCAACTAGCAATGTTTGTTATTGAAACAATGTGTAAAGATTCAAGAAAAGGGAGAATCCTACGACCAGACGGGTTTTACGTCTGGTGGGCTACTGCCCGACGGTTATTGTCGGGATTTGTAAAATGCTAACGTAACTGTTGATTGCATGATGTAGGAATTGTCAATTATAGTTCGTATTTTGTGCGATAGATGTAGCTACAGATGTAACATAAAACCTCCTTTCAGAGATTAATTATTTTAATACTAGTTTATAGTTTAAGCCCGGTACTTTATTTGCATGTATATCTGTTATAACGTTGTTCCTTTTCTTTCGCCCTATTTTTTTTTCATTAAAGCCGAAGTTAATCCTTATAAAATCAGCTATCTGTCAGTGGAAATATCGTCAAAATCGGTCCAGCTGTTTAGTAGAAATTTTTTTAACAAGTATTTAAACGTGTATCAGTAATCTGAATACATGGTGCGGTACATGTAGGTACATTTAGTTGACTCTGAAACTAACAGCTCGAAGAAGTTCAGGCATGAGGGTTACTTATATTAAATAACATTAAAACCTCTTTATTTCTAACAACTCTGGTACTGGCTGGTTTTGGTTCTTTATTCAATATTTACTTTGTTTTGCAAAATAAAAACAAAAGACGCCCGTTATTCAAATTTGCACTATTTCTTGTCCATTTTTAATTTTTAATGAGTACCTAACTAGATAAATTTCATTTGATTAACATTAAAATTGTTTCACATTTTATTTTGGTTCCTAGTTCTTACTAAATAAATCAAAATAGCTAGCGAGCTAACTTCAAGCTTGCTAGTAACTAATGAAAATCTTAACAACAAAGTAAGGAAAAAAAACTCGAAGCTGGCTATGGAATAGGGCGGAAATATTTGCCGTAAGTTGAACAACGATCGTATTCTAATCTCAGTTTAATTTGCCTACATTTTTGACATTTATTGACACTGAGATAAGATTGCGAATCGATTTTTAAGCTTTTTAATGGGTATTTTGTTAAAGTTCCTAAAGTTTATCTCTTACACGTACATATGTACCTACTTAGTTTTGAACCTTATAATACATCATTTATACACATTATGCAAATAAATGAATATGCATATGAATACTAAAACTATACTATTTTAACCAAACTGTCTTCTTGTCTATTTAAAAGATTAAATGCTTAAATAACAGCACGATAATTCTAATTCAAGTAGCACTTTGTTACTGCTAAGCGGTGCAATCTCCCATGAATTGCACCACGCCCCAAAGGCTCGACTATTTATCGGCACGAAGCAGAACTTTCAAGAGACTTAACGGACAATTACTGTTGAAGTCTTTTCACAGTAATCGTGATTTATAACGACTTTAAAATGTATACTATTACTTTAATAAGTTTGTGTTATTAAAGAGGTGTTTCGCTATAAGTTCAAGGGTGTTTGCGATACTGACACCTTTATTTATTTAATTCGGTATGCGGTCAGCACGGGTGGAAATTTATGCAGTCGGTATGGGCGGGGCTAGGTTTTTATTTAGGGTAGGTAGGTGGTGGCAGTAAAGTAGCTTCCAAAGAGGTTTTTTTTTAATGTGAGTTCCAATTTCCGCTATCTAAAGTGCTTCAAATCTAGTCACAATCTCATATAAGCGACAATCAATATTAAAATCCCAACTAATATTATAAATGCGAAAGTAAGTTTGTTTGTTTGTTTGTTACCATTTTACGCCTAAGCCACTGAACCGATCATCCCGAAATTTTGCATAAACGTTGCCAGGTGTACAGGGACAAACATAGGGTACTTTTAATCCCGAAAAAAAGTACTGTTCCCGAGGGAAATCACAATAACGTCTTTATGACAGTAGATGGCGCCACGTGTCTATCGAATCATGATCAAATTTTAAGTTTAAGCATCTAATACATTTTGAGTCTAGATTGTCGATAGACCAGTTTCAAGGAAACAACCTAGGAGTACGAGAGTTGTTTGCTTAATCATTTTTATGTCCAAAACCGCTGAAGAGTATCCTGACATTTTGCATAAAGTGGCTACCAGACGGACGGACCTGCGGTGGCGGCTAACCGCAGGCCGCGGCTTCAACCGCTGTAAAAACACACCACCGCGGTCACAGCGGCGGCCTGAAGTGTAACTAGCGTGGTGTTTGTGCTACAATCGGACGTCAGTCAATATGGCTAACCGTAACGTTGTCTCATTACTCTCATGACTCATTAGCCCTCTCAGAAGATGAGAAAAAAGGTAGAAAAAAAACCGTTTATTTAAAAACTTGAGGTGTGAGGTTATAGTAGTTATAGTAGTTTAGTACCTATATTATAATTAGCATCGCATATTACTCTTAGGAATGGAGAAGTGTGGGTTTATTTGAAATTATTATTTAAATTCAACTATTTCTATTACACTTTCCATATTTGGTGTCATTTTACAAAGCAGTGCACGCGGCCTGTTGTTAAAATTTACAACTGACGCGGCCGCCACAACATTTCGCGTATGTCTGTGACCCACTTTATATACGTTGTCAGGGATACAGAAAAACTGCGTAACTGACACTGTCATCACTGTGTCGTCACTGACACTGACAGGTGTAAACGCATTCATAGAGGATGCATGGAAGAATAAAGGCGAACTTATAACACGCTCCGTCAGTGAAGCATAATCTGCGATTACTCCGCCAATTGTGAATTGATTTGGATGTTTTTTTTTTATTTATGTTTTCCGAATTGGTCCTTTATAAATACTGTCATGATCTGATGATGAACTTCGGAGATATGGAACGGAACTCCTCATAGGATCATAGCAGAACTGTCGTAACAGTAAAATTGCTTTGTTTGATGCGTGTAGTCTTTGACTGACTGAAGGAAGAGGTTAGTTGCTAAACTAACCGTGACCTATGTCGATGTATGTAGACAACAGTTTTCCAACGGCAAAGTTAAGTTTGTCCTTCAGTACTGTTTATTTTTCGTAAGAGGTATGTTCGGTGTGTTTTAATGAGGGTAGGTAGGTTACTTTTTTTACATACATACGTAACATCACGCCTGTAATCCCCGAAGGGTTAGGCAGAGGTGTACCCATTAGTACACCCACATTTCGCCACTTCTGTTTTTTTTTTTATTCCCATGTAATATAGCGAGCCTATTGCCATCAACCGGGCACAAATCCATACTCTGAAGCTGCTACTGATAAATTCCTGATAGAAAAACTCAATAACACTTTGTCCGACCTGGGAATCGAACCCAAGACTTCATGCACAGCAGCCGCGCTTGCGACCACTAGACCAACGAGGCAGTCAAATTCAAGACTTTTTTTTTAATTTTAGAATATCTCACAGCTCCAACTCAGCGAAAGCTCATTGCGAGCCCGATCAAAAATTACTGCTCAATCCCCGGAATCTTCCGTTCAGGCCGCATTAAGAAGGCAAGCACAACCGGAGTGACAAGCAAATTTGAGAGCTGATGAGACATTTTCTTAAAGCCAGGAAAGACTGGAGAGCCAAGCCGTCCGCCCGCCAAGCTTCTCTGAGAGAGACTGAGACGCCCTTCTAAACGCAATTGCTTTTGGAGGAACAAGCCGAAAGCCAGAGAGCTGTAAGAGCAACTGAGACGCCTATTCACACACGACACACAACACACACAACTACACGACTTCGTCTCAGAGAACAAGCTCAGCCATTACAGCGACTGAAACAGACGCAGGCGAGAAGGACCTCTCTTGCAGAAATGCAAACCGAACGCCGACGGACTTTTATGAGTCACAGTCTGTTGGTCCGTAGGTATTTAATAATTCTGGATCTGGCCGAACAACAAGCCGAGTACAGCCCGAATTGATTGTCAAATTCTAAACAAACGCGGGCGAAGCCGCGGGTAAAAGCTAGTCTTGTCATAAATGTAAGTAAATTAAAGGCAATTTTGACAGATTGAGACAGATTAGAATGCAAACGTTTTTAGATTACGAGAATTGCTGCTCAGATCAATGACAACTTTTAAATATTACTGATAAAGAAACAAACAATTTTAGCTCTTTTTCATATTAGTTTAGATTCTAAACTTGAGAAGTTTTAAATTTCTATTTAATCGAAGCAGAGTGCTTGCCCCACTCAAGTGCACCTTATAATGCAGTCCAGCCCATGACAGTCTGCTTCGACTGTTTGTTTGTAGTTGTCGCATTTAACAACCGGTAGTAATTCTTTAGTTCTAATTGCTATGAAAATGCATTTAGCATTTGGTTACCACTGTTGCGTGTCTTGTAGTCGAAATACAGTAGTTCTGATTACTGTCTTAGATATTGCATTTTACCTTACCTTCAGATTGTGTCATGAATTTATAATTGACAAGAGGTAAGCATAACCAGGTTTGGATAAATCTGTAGATTTCTTAGAAACTGATGGATGAATTTCAAATTTAAAAAAAATTAGTACATGATCTGTTTATTTACCAAAAATTCAAATAAACATCCAAAAACATTTATAAATTTTAAAGACAACTGTAATTTCTCCCGACTGAATTTCGGACACGGTGGCGAAAAATATCTAATGGATAAACCCAATAACACTTTGTCCAACCTAAGAAACAAACCTACACTAGGCAGTCGCGCTAAGGACCACGGGACCAACGACTTCAACATTATGACTTGGTTACTTATGTCATTTCTTAATCGTTTCTACCTTTAGGAGAAACTTTAACACTGTTATAAATGTTCTCTGCCCTAAATAAAATTCTATTTTAGATATGAGACTTTTTTGCTATTGTATAATCATATGGTACTTACTGTTGTTCCAGGCGACGGGCATGACACCGCTGATGTACGCCGTGAAGGACAACCGAACATCTTTCGTGGAGCGGCTCATTGAACTGGGCTCCGACGTCGGCGCCAGAAATAATGTGAGTCATAATATTTACTTATTTATTTAACGGCAAAAGTATAGCACACTTACTGGTAACTATATTTTCGAGCTGTTTGGGGTGGAAACCCTCGGGTCGTGTGCCCATAGACTTTTTAAGGAGTTGTTCAAAAGGTTGATTCACCTTTTCCGTTACTCAAGGGCTGGCCAAAGGCTAAGCATTGCCATTCAACGTGCATTGCTACGTTGAATGGCAATGCTTGGCCGGTATTTTGGGCACATTTCCAGATGACGGCGATGCGGAAGATTTTTTTGCTGCCGTTAGTCTGAAAATATTGTACAGTCAGCAAAACGGATAGGTAAGCAGGGTCTTCAGATAAAGTTGAAGTTTGCTTAGAAACCGATGGATGTTTACAAATGTAATTTAATTTGAAAAGTAGATAATAAACAGTTTATTAATTAAGTTAAGTTTCAATCAAAAACATCCATGGGTTTCTAAGAAACTGACAACTGTTTCTTTTAAAATATTCATCTAGTTTAACACATGATTTTTAGCCCATTTTGCTATTCCCATGGGATATTTTAGGACTTAAATTCGGAATACGAAAAATAGTCGAGAAAGTAAAGAATAAAAAGTCATTAACACCGGAAACAAAGGTACAAGTGCAATAATCAACAGCATAAAAGTAGGTTCGCGTCTTGACATAAAGCAAACTGGAACGAAGGGGGTAATTTCCTATAAGGCGTGCTGAGCTACCGCTAAAAAGGCTTACGTCCACATATAGCTGTAACACTTAAAAGATGTCCGCGATAAACTTATAATTTTGTGGAGGGGTACGTGCGTCATAGATGTATATCACTCGGTTTGTAATAGGGGCAAGGTTATAGCCGATAAAGCCACAAATCTAGACTCCGGGCAGCCACTGAGAAATTTCTGATGCATTTTACCTAATAAGAAAGAATGAAAAAATGTTTATTAGCCCGAAAATAACGCACATTACATAAAAAAAAATATTGTAAATTTAAGCAAAAATAACCAGTTGGTATTAAATCTAAAAAATAATTAATATAATATTTTGTCTGACCTGAGAATCTATTCTAAAATTATTTTAACTATTTCTCCTGCAACCATAATGAGGATGTAATCTTTTTTATAAATGAAAAGAACTTCTCTGCATCAGAAGCGTGACTATTAAGTAATCAAAACAAGTAAATTTAATTTACCAGTCATTAAAGCTTTAAGCAAAAAGCAACTTTAAATAAAAAGCAATAAAATAAATCTCCTTTGCTTGCAGTAGGTTCCACGGCTAATACGGCTAAGTTATAGCGCGGGTTTCATGCCTACCGTCACAGATTGCATGATAACACCTTCCACGGGCAATTTATGCTCATAACCTGTAATAGGTCAGCACTCAAGCTCGGCCCGATGTACAAGAAAATGCATTATGGAGTCGCCAGACTAGTATAAACAGAATATGAATTGAAAATGTCTGCGGACAGACTGTAGAATTTACTACAGTTTTTATTACAGTTTTGCATACATTTAAATAAGCTTTAAAGTCGATTTTTCATCGTAAAATAACTCTGTATTTTTTGCATAAAATATGTCAAACTGACATATTATAATTTATTCGTTAGATAAAACTTATCAGTTTTTCAAAATCAGCTCTTATTATTTCTATTTGTAAGATAGTTTTTGTATTATTTTTTGCTGTAGCTGTAGCTTAAAATTCGATAATGTTTTCTAATCTTGATCCCGATCTTTGCTTGTAACCAATCAATGGCTGCAACCTTGAGAGGGCGAATCATAAGCAACAGTCAAGGACAGTAGATTAAGATTGGATTTTGAGATTTATTATTAAAAGCCGGCACAATGATATAAGTTAGGTTCCTTGCTGCACCGCCACGGTGGACGACAACGCGCAAAAAAATTGCATCATAACACCGCACATAACGGAGTTGTGACGTCACACGCGTCTGACAAGATTCACAATCGCAACGCTCAGCAGTACACCACTTCTTGTGTGTGGGTCCTAATTAAATTCCAGCAATGAAGCCATAGTAAAATACTCCTAGAAACTCTTTTTAAACAAATTCTTTACATAAAAAAACACTTTCTGATATTCATTTTTAAATATTTATTCATCACTCTCCCCCTATCCCAAACTTGTGGTAATAACAACTCTATATACTGAAACATTGTAACTAAAAATTACAACGATAAAAAATTCTACAGTACTCACACAACTTGCACAAGGTCCATAACTTTTATCTTTTGATTAAACCCACAGTTTGAGCTAGATTTGCTTTCTTTAGATTGATATCTTTACTAGAAAACTTACAAATCAAGTTTATTTTTCCGCATTCATTGCTGCATAGGTACTGCGATAAGCGAAAGTAAATTACCTACTTCTTGGACTTTACGTTCAGTTTTTATTTTCTTGCTGTTCGATTGCCCTCAAAATATGATTAACTACCTACTTAATGACAAGGTACTGCGTTATTAGAGTTTGCTAACATAATAATCCTACGAATACTTATTACAAATGTGAAAGTTTGTGAGCATGTTTGAATGTTTTTTACTCAATCACGCGTAAACCGTTAAATAAATAGTACCTATACATAAAAGAATATAAAAAATGTTCTCGTGCATAATCATCATCTGCCTAGCCTTTTCCCAACTATGTTGGGGTCGGCTTCCAGTCTAACCGGATGCAGCTGAATACCAGTATTTTACATGGAGCGACTGCCTATCTGACCTCCACAACCCAGTAACTGGGTAATACGAAAATGTAAAAATGTACTCGTGCATTGAGCTAAAACAATATGGTATTAATAAATTCCTCCACATCTCTGTGAAGTCGTAATGTGTCCAAGATACTGTTGGCATTGCCACATTGAATGGCAATGCTTAGCCTCTGGCCTCGGTAAAAGCCAGCCCTTGGATCACGGACATGCAAGACGCCACTTTGTATGTCTTAATGTGATTCCTTTAACGTAGATCACAAAAATGAAAGCTTCCGTTTTTATGAAAATGTAATGTTATATGTTCACGTTATACATTGATCAAAATTGATATGCGGTAATTATGGTGATAATATATTTGTGTTATCATCATTAACATAGCTCTCAAAATGATACTTAGTAGAAATAAGACTATTGAGTAAAAACACAGAATTTCCGGGGATTACTGCACAGAACAAATATTTGTATAGCCTACAGGTAGTTTTTCCGAATGTTTATTTGTTTGTTTGGACGCGCTGATCTCTAAATTAGGCAGATAACTTCACGCTAGGACGAACCAGAGCGCAGCAGTAACCAAAGACGTAACTTAACGCCGGTGAAAAAACCCTTGATTTTATAATATGTTCTCTCTAATCCAACGCAACTCGTGGGGCAAAGTTTTTTTTTATTTAACATAATTTATTGATCCTTGTGATCAATGATTGTGGTGATTACCTACAATAAATAAAAGTTATTAAAATAACACTAGATTCAATTAATCGCGACCACACGTAAGTACGTACTTACCAAATCTACCTGAACTGTGTGTCAAATATCCGTACCGTGGCCGGTTAACAACTTAACAAAAAAAAAAGCTTGTAACCGAAAAGAGCCGTTCTTATCCGCCTGGTTAAAAACGTTATCAACCGGCTTTACATCTGTATCCATGAGTCAATGGGCCGTGACATTAGAGCAACAAATGGCGCGAGGTGACCACCTACTGCCTCGTCCGCACGCGACCTACACGTTACACGTGCCTACACACAGCTCTACGCAATTTACACACTTCACGGTTTCCTCTGGTTTCGTCACGTGACTGTTTGGAGACCCGTCATATGACGTCACTTTCTATAAGTTTGAGACTTGGCCTGTTTTACTTACCACTTTTTAATAGTCAGTATATTTACCAGAAGGCCAATTCTTCTTATTAAAAATGTTTGAAATCTAGCCGCCTAGTAACAATAATAAATGTCAATAAATCAAGACACTTACTTAAGAAGTTGGCAGACTCGTCCCACAATTAATTTCTTGTACTTCTCCATCTATGTATTTTTACCACTCTCTACTTTGTATATTTTGTTTGTATATGTAACATATGTATTTATTATTATATTTTATTCTTAGGAATATTCTGTACCCGTGCACCTACTATGTTTTGTCTCTGCGTCAGCCTAAGGTAGACTGGTAGAAAATGCCCAAGGCATAGGTCCGCCTTTGTACAATGTATTTTTTTACATGTGCATTTATTTAAAGGCTGAGATTATATTGCAATCCTTTTTAAGAGTTAAACTTTACTTTCCGTTACTTTTATCAGGAGTGATATATTTAAAAATGGAATAGACGTATAACGCGTACAGCAAAGGAATGGATCTCTTTACCTGCATCTGTATTTCCTAAAGCATTCGATCCTAATCTCTTCAAAGTTAGAGTGAACAAGCTTAATTCTTCGGGGTAAGCTTACTCCATTCTAGACTTTGTTTCTGTCACGTCTGACCTATGATCTGCTGAGAAGTTTAATCCGAACATAAGTAATCAATAGAAAGGCTGTTTGTGTTCCTACACAAACAGCTTTTCTAAGGAAGCCTAACACTATACCTCTTTCTGCTGCAAAGCAGCGTTGCTGTATCCCGGTTTGAAGAGTACAGGTGCCGGTTTAATTACAGGCACATAGGATATTTTAATGTTTTCTCTGCGATGGCAACGCATCTGACAGGGCTCTGGTATTGCAGATGTCTTTATGCAGCAGTAACCACTTAACATCAGATGGGCCACCGACTTATTTGCCAACCAATGACCTAAAAGGTGATAAAATAGGCCTTGCGTCTACATACATTAGAGTTGAAATAATAAACAAGATTTATGTATTAAGAATTGGAAAGAAAATACTTCTAAGCAAACTTAGACGCTTCGCAACACAACAACAATATCCATAACAAGTAGCGACATCTAGTGACGAAACTAGAAACTATCGTTTTAACTCAGACAACCACACAGCCAAATATTAATATAATTTTTAAATTATGGAATTATGATTTTCTAGCTTCTGCCCACGCTCTGTCCATACATACATAACATAACATCACGCCTGTAATCCCCGAAGGGTTAGGCAGAGGTGTACCCATTAGTACACCCACATTTCGCCAGTTATGTTTTTAGTTCCATGTAATAGGGGGCGAGCCTATTGCCATCAACCGGGCACAAATCCAGACTCCGAAGCTGCTACTGAGAAATTCCTGATGGAAAACCCAATAACACTTTGCCCGACCTGGGAATCGAACCCAAGACCTCATGCACAGCAGTCGCGCTTGCGACCACTAGACCAACGAGGCAGTCCGAGGAAGTTTTTAACGCTCTGTCCGTCTGTCTATAACGCTTTCACGACTAAACCACTGAACCGATTTTGATGAAATTTGTTACGGGGTAAGTCTGAACCCCAAGAAACGACCTATTAAGTTACTTTTTATTCCAACATCAGTTATGCGGACGAAGTCGCGGGCCTAAGCTAGCATTCAATACTTATTTCCACTACACGTGAGCAAAACCGCAAACACAGTAAGTTTTGTCAATAAACCAGAAAATGTACTGTGAAATAAATTCATGCTGAGCAAAATGTAAGCAATAATTAAAGTACAGTAGCATACACAACCCAGTTTGCATACATATTGATTAAGTAAGCTAATGTCTTAGCGAGTCGTGTACTTGAGCGCACGCGATCTATCAACAAACACACAAACATACATATGTATGGACATATTTACCACGCACGGGAATGTAGGGGAAATTATGACTGCGTAATGTATGTAAAATAATTTGGTGACACCGTTAGGAGTACTTTAGTTAGAAGTCCGGCTACTTTGCTGAAGGTCGCAGGTTTAATTCTCATATTAGGCTAATCTACACAAGTTCCGCATGATTGTTACACGGCAAAATTTAAATACTGATTATGCATCATAAGACGAATAATATAATCTTACTACTATTTTGAATGCGAACGTTTGGATAAATGTCTGTTACTCAATTACGCTAGAACTGCTGAACGGTTCTGGATAAAATTTTGCACAGAGATAGATTATAGTCTGGATTAGCACGTAGACTTTTATTTCGGAAAATGGGATAATATGTTACTTAGACGCGGACAAAAACGCGAGCCAAAGTTACTCCAAAATATGAACTGACATGTAATGACAATAATTCGACGCATAAGGGATGATTCTCATTAGAGCGTGCCGTGCGCGGGGCGGGGCCCGGACGGGGCACGGTTTTAAATCTGTTACATATATTTTGTATGAATCAATTTATATTACACAGTGCATTATCCGTGTCCCGTCCGGGCCCTCTCGACGCACTTCAATACCACGGCGGCTCGTCCACGCCCCGGCCCGGGCACGGCACGCTCTATTGAGAATCATCCCTAATGGCATACATTATAAGTAAAACATAATGTGCCCAATAAAGAAGGTCGTAGCAAATATAGCGTACGTCGTAGAAGCGTAGCAGTTTCCGTAGTCTATGCTACGCCGTAGCTGCGCTACGCATAAGCACAACGTAGCATATTCTGATTTTAAGATTTTATAACATTTGCAAATGAAGCAATTCGTATAAAATTCCTCGTTTTCCTCCACAAGCCAGTATTTATGGTCGCAATAATACGACGCCGGGGAACTAACCCTGAAATTTAAACCATGTTTTTATGGCGTCTACGTTTCTATTTCATTTTTTTGCCAATAAAAGCTATTCGGGGCTAATGTTGTCGATCTATATTCGTACCAGGCGGTATGTCGATAGAACTAAGAATCTTATATAAAAATCGGCTTAGAAACTAAAGATTGTATCTAATACAGGTAACAGGAAAAAAAAAGTATTCATCTTTTGTTTTGACAAAAAGATATATTTGATAAAGAAAGTATCGTCACTGTTTCAATTAAAGATTGAAGTTTCAAGTTTTTAACTATGAACAAGAATTATTGAGAACGACAAAAGTATATAGGTACTTACTACTTACCAATTGTTCTTGTTCAATGTCTGTTGTATAGATGGCGGTACCTGTACCTACTATTGTTCATTGAACTATTAAACAGTTCGGTCTCAAAGGGATAGGCAGAGATGTTTAGTAGTTACACTTGTATTAAGCCTGAGATAACATAACGTAACAAAACGTCTGTAATCCCCGAAGGGTTGGGCACTTCAAGCCCCATGTAATAGGGGGCTGCTAGTGAAAAAACTCCTGATGGGAAAAACCCAATAACACTTTGCCCGACCTGGGAATCGAACCCAAGACCTCATGGTCAAAATCGCGCTTAGCGACCACTAAACGAGGCAGTCAATGCGATAATAACTTTCTTTTCGTTCACAGGACAACTACAATGTACTCCATATATCTGCCATGTACTCGAGAGAGGATATCGTCAAACTGCTGCTGTCCAAGAGAGGAGTCGACCCATTCGCCACCGGAGGGGTAAGACTATTAATATACCCTTATCTTTGGCCCTTTCAAAACATGATGCATCATATTCGGGAACGAGTACTGTCAGTTGAACCTGGTCATCTTTTAATTGGTGTGACATCATCTTATGTGGCTTTTATTTTTTTTCTTTACTTTATTTATTATCACATAGAATAATAAAAAATATTTTTTGTTGAGATTCTTGCTCGTTCTTTTCCAGACAGACCTGTACGTATCAATTTTCTGAATGGTAATTTTCTTGACATTTCAAAAAATGCCTGTCATTACTTTAATAAAATTTAAATAAGCATGAATACCTAAGCTATATCGACTTAAAAAAAAATGTTTAGTGCGCTATTGTAAAAGCAGCTACACAAACTTAAAGAGTGAGTGAGTGAGATATTTTTATGAAAGCCACCCAAAGTCAATTTTAATTTTCAGTAAGACCACAAATTACAAACTGGTAAAATTATCTTTTTTTAAATCTTTGGTCATTCAATTAAATAATTCACTATAGCAAGTAAAAGTTGTTCTTAATTAGCATAACACTAGTCATTAAAGTATAATTTGTTGCCAACTGTACAAACATTTAAGTAATTATGAAACTTGTGTAACTACTTACAAGGTTGTTTTCTTTTTGATGGTAATAATAATAATATTTATCAGTTCAAATGTTAGAACACCGACCTTCGATTCAAAAGATTTTAATCGTTATTTCGAAGGGTGAATGTGTATTTGGGGGACGGTTTACATCTGTCGGAAGATACGTCGAACGTATCGTCTTTAGTATGGTCGACGCACTAACGCATCATCGGTTATGTGTTTAAGGTTGGATATTTTATTATCTATTTGACTGGTTCTGCGTTACGCGACTGACGATACGCGGCGTATCTTCCGTCAGATGTGAACCGACCCCTAGGTGACATTTTTTTAACTTGACAGAGTCAAATTTTAAGTATTTATTTTAAGGGTTATGGTCTTTTTTTAATGTCGCTCAAGCCAAATTACCTTTAACCCGTCGATTTACAAGCCCACTGCGTCAAATAATGGTTATTCTATTTAGTTAATCCTATCATGTCAAAACGTCGATTTTACTTAAACAGCTTACTATTCTTAGCATTGTCATGTTTCGCGTGATGCGCTGTGAAGCACGATTGAAATCTTTGCTTTTTTCCAATCATTTGCTGTCCATAAAATTATTTTTATTAAAATCTAGCATAGGTATTTATAAAAAAAAAAACTATTTTATTGAAATCACTTCAGACCTAAACTTTACCTATTTGATGAAGTCCACTACCTACAGACCTAAACCTAACAGTTTTTAGTATTACGTGGACAAAAGAAAGAAGAAAAACTAAAAAGAAACTAGGTTTGTAATTAACTTTAATTCCCGTATAACGCATAAACATTGCATTTAACTCGCAGGCCCTAGAAGCTAGGCTTATTAATTGTTGTTTTACATAGCGTGTTGATTACAGAGCCGACAACAAACGCCTGTGCATTTGGTGGCTAGCAGACAGACTGGCACCGCCACCAGCATACTCAGAGCGCTGCTCACTGCCGCTGGCAAAGACATCAGGCTGCGAGTTGACGGGGTAAGCACTACCTATAGTACAATCGAACCAACCATTTAGTATGCAGGCAGCTTGCAACTACCTTTAAACAATGTTTCGAGTGTGTCAACTCTTTTTACACGACTGCCCCAAAAAAAGGAGTGTTATGTGTTCAGGGTTAATGTATGTATGTATGTATGTGAGATTCTTTATTCCACCATAACTTTTAAACGCCTGAACCGATTTAGATGTATGGGGTATCGTTACAGTCCTTGCATCGTTCCGAGTAACATAGGCTAGTTAAAAATAAAAAGAATCCTGTGTGGTCACTTTCAAACGTATTTTAATACCAGCCTCAAATTTTTTTTTTAATGAATCTGGTCGTGTCTATATTTATCGTCTAGAATTTGACAAGTAGATTAAAAAAATATATAACACTGTAAATAAAAAAGTTCTTAAAAAAAACTGACGAGTAAACAAAGTACAAATATGTGCAATTTGTGCAGTCGTGTTTTTTAATGTTTTTAATTATAGTAGCTTGTAATTTACTTTAAATTCAAATCACTAGAAGCTTCCATGTTCAATTTCAAATACTCGTTCAAAAGTTTATTCATCTTGGCACAAAGTTCATTTACTGTCTGTCGTTAGTACGTCGACTGATGCCTACCTCTGCCTTACAAGTACATAAATGTATGCAAATTGGCAATAGTAAAACTAAACGACCGATGCGAAATGTATACAATAAATTTTAAGCTTTATGGCGCTGTTATTAGAGTTATGATTTGTAAATACAAGAGTAAGTGAACGGGTGTAGATGCAGCGTCGTCGCAGGCATCGCGTGCAGCCGCGCCGCCTGGCACCGCCATCCGCCTGATTCAGGAACTACCCCCGAAAACACCCTAAGCACAACCTGTAAACAAAACTCTACGTTTCACTCTTAGCTGAATAAACTCTGCAGCTATTAAATAATAAAACTTTCAAACTTATCGTGCCATCGTTTGACGCAACACGCACTCACAGACAAAAATAAGCTGGCATCACTAATTATGACTAAATTCGAACAAAACGCCGTGTCGCGCGCGTGTCAGCCCGAGGCTGACGTGCTAAGGACATTCCGATAGCAGGAACGAGCCACCCTGTACGAATAGAAACTAGCTAATTATCCGTCGAGCTTTAGCCGCCGAGTAAACGTCACAGCGCGAATTTACAATGCAAATCACCCGCTGAATATTAGTTACAACCTCAGCGCTGAAATTCAAAATTACTAATTTTAATACAATACGTCTCAGTCGGTCCTTCGTCACGACTAGAGGAAGGCAGCTTTGCCATGGCCTCCGACTTTCGTTCGTGTTCTAGTACCTAATACTCATGGAGGATCAAGTACGTATCACTGTGTCTAAGCGTGACGGACTAAACTTAGTAAATCGGAAATCGTGTCAATTTCGAATATATCGGTATTCAGTGAGAAGCACGATAGGCGATCGATTATACGTTATTGTCTAGTCGCCTGCGAAGACTGCGATGCACGTAAATCGGCTGTTATTGTCTGTGGTGCCACGGTTTGGAAGCGATTCGTGCAGTTGCAGGGCGCGTTGCACGGCGTGAGCTGTTTGCGTCGGTACATGGATAAAGTGCGGGCGCTGAGCGGGCGCGATGGCCGACCGGGACGCCGCCAGTGCCAGCCGCGGCCGCCCGCGCAGCCCGCCCGCCAACCAGCAGGCGAAGGACCTGCAGAAACTCGAGATCAGTTTTATAGAGCTGAACAAGGAGCGCGCCAGGCAGAAAGAATGGAAAAAGTTAATTCGCGACATGGTGTTCCAGAGGGGGAAGATCCCGCTGCTGCTGGCAGTGGAGGCGGGCAACCAGAGCATGGTGCGCGAGCTGCTGAGCGCGCAGACCGCCGAGCAACTCAAGGTATGTGTCCGCTACGTCACACACGGCGTGACACGCGTCGTCACTCCTGTAGTGTACGTAGTGTTATGCAATGTTCTACACTGATGATTTATTCAATAGATACTTACAATACTTGAAACAGTTTCGATTTGCATTATTTGAAAGTTTACTCACAGCTTTTTGTAAATAAAACTTACGTGAAGCTTTAGAACGGAATAGGTTAACAATGTAAATATTTGATGCATAGAGACGTCTCTTGTTTATTAATTGCATTATTATTAAAGAGTCCCAATTCTCTCTCACTCTACTTAACTATTTTTTCAATTACGAGTAATTAGGTTCACTTATCATATGCGTTTCGTCGGCGCTCCATTCAATTAACATGTCACAATCACTTTTCAAAGAAAGCTTATAAAAGTATCTTAGTATTAAAAGTAGTGTAATTATTAGGTACTACAATATACAGGGTGTAAAAAGACACATCACATAGCCATAAACTATAAATATCGCACTTTAAACTAAACGACAGTGAGGAAAAATTATTGCTGGTAAATTGCTTTTGTTTTTGGCGTGAAAAATTACTGCTTGGTGTGAAAATCAACTGCTTAGCGTCAAAAATTACAGTTTATAGTGCGCAATCTAACGCACACAATTTTACGCTTATGGATGCATCTAGCAGTATAGGAGTCAAGGAGTATTTAAAATTTAACTCTAATATTTAAAGTCGTTTACGGTAAAAAACGTTAAAATAAATGGAATTTTGGCCTTCAATAGTTCAATATCTTTGTAACCAGAAGGTACTCAGGTGTGGTCCTAAACAATGATCGCAATGATGAAAAAAACATTTATCTTTCGGCTTAGTTGAGTGTCTTTTAACACCCTATGTAATAGTAGATATAACTTTAATGACGACGAAACGCCCCACCAAATCATCAACCAGCGCTTTTGCCATTGTCATGACGCCTCCGCTACCCATTACTCTGTGTGGCCCGGATACTAATCCAAGTAGTTTAACAACCCGTGTGCCACCCAGGCGAGTACCCCCGCGGGGGACACGGCCCTCCACCTGGCGGCCCGACGGCGAGACGTGGACATGGCCCGCATACTGGTGGACTATGGCGCGGCTGTGGATGCCGTGAATGGCGCTGGTCAGACCTCCCTTCACATCGCGGCCGCGGAAGGTGACGAGCCCCTCGTCAAGTACTTCTATGGAGTCAGGGCAAATGCTGCGATTGCTGATAATGAAGGTGAGTTGATTTTGATGTTTTCTTTGTAACAAAACTCTTTAAATAACATGTTTTAAATAACATTCGTTCTCAATACATTTATTTTGATCGGAACATTGAACATAGCTTATGTTCTTGTTCTTATAAAAAAAATCCGTTTATTTATCTTTATGAATCAGTGAGAACCGAACAATATTTATGAGGTATTTTGTAATATATCGAACATGTAAATAAATATCGTGATGACTTAATAGTTAAAGGCTCCGGCATCTTATGCATGAGATTGCGGGTTGGATACCGGGCAAATACCAATGTAACTTTTCTAATTTATTTATGTGCTTTCTAAATCCGACATAAGTGATATCGGTGGAGGAAACCATTATCGTGACAAAACCACAACTTATCATTAATATGAGTCTGAAATCGCCTATCTGCGTTGAGCAAACGCTTTGATTTATTCTCGTGCCTTTTCTGAATGAGAAAAGGCCTTTGCCCTACGGTGGGACCATAATAGGCTGTATCTTACTTCACTGCTTTAACCGATCTCCCTCTTCCCTTTCAGACCGAACCCCAATGCACTTGGCAGCTGAAAACGGCCACGCGGCGGTCATCGAGCTCTTGGCCGACAAGTTCAAGGCTTCGATCTTCGAGAGGACCAAGGACGGCAGCACGCTGATGCACATAGCATCGCTCAACGGACACGCGGACTGTGCTATGATGCTGTTCAAGAAAGGAGTGTATCTGCATATGCCTAATAAGGTACAGTTTGAGATATTCTGATTTATTTAGAAGATTATTTGTTTCATAGTTTGGGAATAAGTACTAGGTTTCCTCGGAAAAGTGCGATCTTTGAAGGGAGAAGCTGCCTGATCAGTTCATCAAGCTATCAAAGAGACTTCGGGCACGCGTTGCCGTGGCCGACCTGGACAACTTTAAACAGACTTTGCAACCAGGTCGGCCGCTTCAAAGATAATCTCCACAGGTTCGCTGATGGCACCGATCTTCCGTGCCTATGCGGCGTCTCTCCCAGCCCAGTCACCTGTACACGTGAGGACCTAATGACTGCCTCAGCGAATTGCATTGGTTGAATACTGGGCCAAACAAAAAATTTTACAATCTATTTTTGCCATCGATACGCTAAGAAAGAAGAAGTACTAGGTCACTAGCCAGAACCACCGATCCTGCACTGCCTGCATGCAGTGATTTTGCCGTGGCTTTTAACAATTCGGTGGTCCACCTCAGCTCTTTAAAAGTATATCTATTGATTGGTGATGTCTAGCACAGTATCGTAGCCTCCATTTTTCTTTGTTTCCAGTCAGCATTGAATATAACTGCAGCTACGTGAACAGTGCACATAGAACTCATGGATAATCTCACTATTATATTTTATTACAAATAGTCATTATTAGTCAAGTGAAGGATATAGCTAATAATTTTCAATGCTATTAGTTTTGCAAGTATTTATTTGTAAATCTATAAAACGGAATGAAATATACGAGCGGTAATAGTTATACACAGTTAACTCGTGAAAGTGTACTGAACAGCAGATTTTTTTTAGTGTTACTTTTTGAAAAAAATGGTCCCAATCGTTTCGAGTTTGATGATCGAGTTTATTGCTTTCGGTTCCAAGACGACTTAAAAGTAACCGTGTATAGATTAAATATATAGATGTCATCAGTATCTATAATATTATTATAAAGCCGCATATATTGAGTGTGCAAGAGCCATCCAAGTCACAATGGATGAACTAAGGCCCCTGACATCGACATCGATCAGGCAGGAGCCGCAGTTCTTTCATAGTCCCATGTAACCAGTTCACTTTGGCCACCCAAAACCATAGTCCCATACTTTGTTTCCATATATTATCCTTATACTAATCCTGCAACAACCGAAGGGTTGTTAAAGGGGTGTGTTGTGAGGGATGGGACCCGGGTCCTCAGGTTTTTGGTTTTAAAGAAACAGTCCTGTGACTGAGGGATAGACAGATAAGCGAGAGGGCTTCGTTTGAACTCTTCGGGCACGTAACCCTAAAAAGAGACACCCATAAACATGATCGATCATAATCATTAATGAGTATAAAGGTAACTAAATCGAACATTATTCCATTTCCTGTGTTTCCGTGACACTGTCTCCATTGTACGGGTTCCGCAGGCGCTAGTGGCTTGCGCACGAAGTTGCCATAAGACGTTGCGTGTTTAATTTCATCGCCAGTGCATTTGTAATTAAATAATATTTCACATTGTTCAACCTTAGCCTTATTTCGAAGCAAAGGAGTAACTTAATAATCATATTAGCTTCTGCACATACTTTCGTCTGCTTAGACATTAGAAAGAAAAAAGATTACTTCAAAAATGAATCTTCTTAAAATTTTCCGACTATTTTCGCACTGCCTAAACTGTTGTTTTCGACTTCCATGCGGACGAAGTCGCGGGTAAAAGCTAGTTCACTATAAAATTTGAACAAGTGCGACTATAATGCATCCTGAACTGAAACCAACATACAAACATTTGTATGTTGGTTTTTTAACAAATACGTGATGTTATGTTCGACGGCTGTAATCCCCGAAGGGTTAGGCAGAGGTTTACCCATTGATACACTTATATTTCGCTAGTTTTAGAATAGGGGGCGAGCCTATTGTCGTGAACCGAGCACAAATCCAGACTCTAAGGCTACTACTGAAAAATTCCCGATGGAAAAATCACTTTGCCCGACTTAGGAATCTAATCCAAGACCTCACGCTCAGCAGTCGCGCTTTGCGGTCACTAGATTCAAGTGATAAACGAATAAAATAATTATTCCACATTATTTTTCCCTTATCATTGTTTTAAGGTTAACTTGCAAACATAATGATCATCAACCTTGCTTGAATTAAATATATCTATCTACCTAGAATGTCATTATCTACTTTGTTTTATGTGACATTAATTTCCTCTGCAGGTAGTTTATAAAGGTCAACATATAACGTAGTCGCGCCGGATGTAAAACTAGGGTCGACCTTTATGTCTACGCAGTGATACGCAGCGAAACGTAACTCATGCATTATGAAAGTAGGCTTCGTATTCATTTACATTTATTTACAAAAACGACGCGATGACGAATGACGATGTTATTCATGTTTCTTTTCTTTATGTCGCATTTAACCAAGCTACCCGGAAATAACAGAAATTGACATAAAAAACATTTTGGTGAACTACATTTTCCTTCAAATTGTCTGAAAATATTATGAACGCAATTTTCCCCTATGTGTCTGCTAACTTTTAGGAACGATCGCAATCTAATATCAGTCTCAATCTGTCACAAACGCCTCCACCTACATTCTTTCACATTCATTGTCACTGAAATGTGATTTCGACTTGATTTTGTACGTTTTGTCTTTGAGTCTTATCGAGAAATAGATTCTGATACTCATAATATCTTTGAATATTACAAAGGCATGTACATTGTTAACAATAAAAAAAGAAATTATTTAGTTGACAAAATCATTTGTATTTTTTTTCAGTAAACAAATCATAGAAAACAAATAAATACTATGGTTTTTGGGAATAGTTTTTTGATTTTTAAGACTTCTTATTCTTCTCTTAATATGATAATATTTATTTATTTTATAGGGCTCTCCAACAATGAGTGCACTATTACATGTTACATTCCAAACTATACCTACCTACTATACTATCTATACCTACCCTATTTATCTTTCCGTAATTTAATTCTGTGCTAAAAAAAAGTAATGTGGTTTCAGGATGGCGCGCGCAGCATCCACACAGCGGCGCGGTACGGCCACGTCGGGATCATCAACACGCTGCTGCAGAAAGGAGAGAGCGTTGACGTCACCACCAACGTATGTCTTGTATCTTGGGTTATTTTACAGCTTCAACTTGTTCTAAACTGAGACCTCACTCCCTAGCATGGGCTTCCTGATTTACTACAATAAAAGGGCCAAAAGGAAACGTTCGAAGCCATACACGCTGGTCTTTTTCTTCTTTATCGTGTGGGCAGTAAGGTCTTACGACCCCACACACCCTAGTGTCAGAGTTTCTAAACCGCCTCAAGGGCCTCAGACATGGTTTGAGTGGGACAGTTATAGGCTGGTTTAAGTTCAACATAACGACATAATTTACTTTAAAAAAAACAGCATCAACATTCAACAAGTTTTTTTTCTGTAAAATGTTTTTTTTTTTAATTTGAAAAACGAACAATTTTGTTTCTAACTGTAGGTCTGTATTGTGGCGATATTTTTGGCAAATTACGACAATTTCAAGTAGTTGCTAATGACAATTATTTTAAATTCCAATCGTACTTTCATAGACAACTTAAAATGATTTGGTTTTTATAGCAATAATTTATAGGTGCATTTTTTCGTCTTAAAAATTATAAGTACCTATAATTTTTACAGGATAATTACACAGCATTACACATAGCTGTAGAATCATGTAAACCTGCCGTTGTGGAGACCCTGCTGGGGTATGGAGCTGATGTTCACGTGAGGGGTGGCAGACAAAGGGAGACTGCGTTGCATATCGCTGCCAGAATACCTGATGGTAAGCAGAACTCTTAGTTCCTGGTTTATTGAGAGATTACTAACTTGATCTCAATAACTGTTACTGAATTGGTTGAGTAACAGACTTTGAGAAAATGTTAGTCATAAAAAAATACAAGAGGTAAGAGGAAGTACTGATTTGATTACATTGATAGACTATTGCCGAGTGGCATAGGATACATTTTATCGTATCTTTATTTGACTTCCACACGGGCGAAATCTCGGGCAGAAGCTAGTATTATTCAAATCCACATTATAACAATAGCCCGACCAATCCAAATGATTTATTATTTTGTAGTCAAGATTTCAAGAGAAGATGAATCGCCCTATAAAGTTTTAGAGGCCGCAGATGCTATATAAACTGCTGTGGTAAATATATTCATAATGAATTATCTTTTCCAGGTGATAAATGCGCGCTGATGCTGTTAAAATCCGGCGCAGGTCCTAATAAAGCAACAGAAGATGGACAAACCCCGGTGCACGTGGCTGCCAAGTACGGCAACCTCGCCACACTTATACTACTGCTTGAAGATGGAGGAGACCCATTGAGAAAGACCAAGGTAGAATTTCCATATTTATTTTAGTAGGCTTATATTTTATGATGCTGATTGGTTTAAACCACTTTGAATCCGGTTGTTAGGATAAATTCCGATTTCCTTTTAACCTTAGAAAATTGTGAACAAAGTATCAATTGTAATAATTATTCATTGGTGTTCCTCAAGGTTCAGTTCTAGGTCCAGTCCAGTTTTTACTTGTAACTAATGAATATTGGCATAAAAGTACTAAGTAATCCACTATTGTTACCGTTATAACTATTTTTCTACACTGAAATGTACAGACAGCGTCATCAACTGGTTATCTTCTTTTCTAGCTGGTTAGCTTCTTTTCTTCTTTTCTTTTCTATTGCAATTGTGGTTACTAATTAATGTAGCTGTCTGTACACAACCAACGTTATATACCCATGCCTTTAATTATTCATTTTAATTTATTATTTTAATATTTATTCTAATAAAATAATAAAATTCTTATTAACATTGTCTGAATAATTTATAGACCGGTGAAACACCTCTTCATATGGCGTGTCGGAGTTGTAAACCAGATGTTGTTCGACACTTGATAGAATTCGTCAAAGATCATAAGGGTGAAAGTGTAGCTACAACATACATCGACGCAGTCGACGAAGATGGCGCGAGTGCACTCCACTTCGCCTGCAAAATTACCAAAGAAGAAGTCAAAATACCGACAGCAGACAGACAAGTTGTCAAATGCCTCATAGAAAATGGCGCCGACGTCACATTAATAACGAAACATAATTTAGAAACGGCATTTCACTTTTGTGCCATTGCCGGAAACAATGACGTCATGACTGAGATGATCGCACACATATCTCCTGCTGACGTAAGCAGAGCATTGAACAGGCAAAACTCAATAGGTTGGACGCCTTTACTAATAGCTTGTAATAGAGGGCACATGGAACTGGTTAGTACACTGCTGTCGAACCATGCGAGGGTGGACGTGTTCGACACAGAAGGCAGGTCAGCCCTCCACCTCGCCGCCGAACATGGCTACCTCCAGGTCTGTGACGCTCTCCTAACAAACAAAGCATTCATAAACTCTAAAGCGAGAAATGGTAGAACAGCTCTTCACTTAGCAGCTATGAATGGGTACGCGCATCTTGTCAAATTCTTAATACGAGATCACAATGCCATGATAGATGTCCTAACATTAAAAAAGCAAACTCCTCTACATTTAGCGTCAGCGAGCGGTCAAATCGAAGTGTGTAAACTTTTACTAGAACTTGGAGCTAACATCGACGCGACAGATGAATTGGGACAGAAACCTATTCATGCAGCCGCACAAAATAACTATAATGAAGTGGTTCAACTTTTTTTACAATCACATCCAAACTTAGTAATGGCTACTACAAAGGATGGGAACACGTGTGCTCACATTGCAGCAATTCAGGGTTCAGTGAAAGTGATTGAAGAACTTATGAAGTTTGATCGGACTGGTGTTATATCGGCTAGGAATAAGTTGAATGACTCAACACCCCTACAGTTGGCTGCTGAAGGTGGTCATGCAGATGTTGTGAGGGTTTTAGTGAGAGCAGGAGCGTCTTGCACCGAAGAGAATAGGACTGGTCTAACTGCGGTACATTTAGCGGCTCAGTACGGGCATACTAATGTACTAGATGTAATGCGTTCGACCAACACGTTAAGGATATCAAGCAAGAAATTAGGATTGACTCCACTTCATATAGCTGCGTACTATGGACAAGCTGGTAAATATACTGAACGTAAAAACTGCCCAATATAATGAAAGCTGATGAACGTGGTCTTGATATTATTTTTATTTTACAGAAACTGTCCGAGAACTCTTATCCCATGTACCGGGAACGGTAAAGTCAGAAGCACCTACAGGAGTATCACTAGTTCCGGAGTTAGGGGCCGAGTCTGGACTAACTCCGCTACATCTAGCTGCTTACAATGGTAACGAAAACGTCGTGCGGTTACTTCTCAACTCCGCTGGAGTGCAAGTGGACGCCGCGAGTAATGAAAATGTAAGTCCGCATAACTTTCATTCAGACTGTTTACTTTTGTTACACCTTTGATTTTTCTCATTCCAGGGCTTCAATCCGCTACACCTCGCGTGCTTTGGTGGACACATGTCTATTGTAGGTCTTCTCCTCAGTAGATCAGCAGAGCTACTCCAAAGCACAGACAGGCACGGCAAAACTGGGTTACACATAGCTTCAACACACGGGCACTATCAAATGGTAGAGGTTCTGCTCGGTCAAGGAGCTGAAATCAACGCGACTGACAAGAACGGATGGACACCTTTACATTGTGCAGCAAAAGCTGGACATCTCAACGTTGTCAAGCTGCTATGCGAATCTGGAGCATCGCCGAAAAGCGAGACTAATTTAAATTGTGCTCCGATTTGGTTTGCCGCTTCAGAAAATCACAACGATGTCCTAGAATACTTACTGCACAAAGAACACGACACTCAGTCCCTTATGGACGACAAGAGGTTCGTGTACAACCTGATGGTGTGCTCCAAGAACCACAACAACATACCCATCGAGGAGTTCGTGTTGGTATCGCCGGCGCCCGTCGACACCGCTGCTAAACTGTCTAATATTTACATTATTCTATCCACTAAGGTATGGGTCACTAATTTATTGCTTTATGATTAATCAGTGATTTAATATTCAACGCACGTTGTTTGCCGTAACAGGAAAAGGAGCGTGCCAAAGACCTTATAGCGGCAGGAAAACAATGTGAAGCGATGGCCACCGAGCTGCTGGCGCTGGCGGCCGGCGCCGAGTCCGCCGGACACATCCTCACCGCCACCGACAACAGGAACATTGAGTTCCTCGACGTCTTAATAGAAAATGAACAAAAGGAGGTCATAGCCCACACAGTAGTCCAGAGATATCTTCAGGTAAAAAATAGGTAACTTCCCTACTTCACAGAAACTTGACTCCACAAACATATGATGATGTTCATTACTTCACTTCTTTACAGGAACTCTGGAGAGGGAGCCTCAAATGGACCGGCATCAAAATTATGTTCCTTTTTTTCGCGTTCATAGTATGTCCACCCGTATGGGTGGTGTTCTCTCTTCCATTAGGCCATAGATATAATAAGATACCAATAATTAAGTTCATGTCGTATTTAACTTCACACATTTACCTGATGATATTGTTAGCCTTAGTAGCGATAACGCCTATTTATAATTCGATATTTAGGGATAGTTTAATTCCAAGGTGGTATGAATGGATGTTGCTCATTTGTCTGAGTGGTCTCCTACTCTTTGAGCTCACCAACCCCAGTGATAAATCTGGTTTAGGGTGGATCAAAATAGCAGTTTTGTTATGCGGCATGATCGGCGTGGCTACACACGTCGTCGGCTGGATATTCGTATTACCTAAGTATTGGCCAACGCTTATGTATTGTAGGAATCAATGTTTTGCGTTATCATTTCTATTAGCGTGCGTTCAAATATTAGATTTCTTATCTTTCCACCACCTATTCGGTCCGTGGGCTATTATTATTGGAGATCTCATGAAGGATCTAGGAAGGTTCCTCGCTGTATTAGCCATATTCGTGTTCGGCTTCTCGATGCACATCGTTGCGTTGAACCAGCCGTTCAGGAATATTAACAAGGCGGAAGACAATAAGTATGCAAGACAAGCAAGGAAGAGACTGTTCTCCGACGGTGAGTGTGAATCCATTATACATACAATGTTGCCTACCATAACATCTACCATAAATCTTCCATTCATGTATGTAGATCATGTGTTTTCATTCAAATATTAAATGTTGTACTTGTTGCCGTACTAGAGACTCCTCGGTCGAAACGACAAGTGTATGATACACAATGGCAAAATACACTTAGTGGGGAATCGTACAGGAGGAAACAAGGGCCAACAGGACGTAAGTCCACATACACACGAACAAGACAGTACTGTTTACTTTTATGTGCATAATATGAATGCCGTTTTCCTTACGATGATCGCATTACAACTCGATGTGCTTGTTTTACTTGTTATTTTTTTGTTATTTAATAATATGTGCATCCGCTTGCAAGCTTGAGTGTTTGTCACATCGAGAATGTTATCATCGTTGGCGTTTTATACGTTACATTCCATTAGATAACTGTTGCCATCACGATAAGAATGTGGAATGTTAGGTCTCTGTAATATACAAAGTACACTTCGCCTCGCCATAATTTCAATGTTTTATTTTCATATATTATGGCACGTGTAAGTGGTTGGTGGTTAGAAAACTTGTTGTCTATTTAAGTACACAATGCATCTTCTGCATCGCATCACATAGCTTTATGATGGTTCCAGATGTGGTCACAGAACATGCATTGCGCGTCACAATACTAGTTTTAGTGGAATGAGTGGCCGACCTCACCGCATTTGATGGAGCAAGTTTGATTTGCGCATGCCGCGGCTGGCTTATGTCCTGCGTTTGTTTCACCACTCCGAGGTACATTTTATGTTTCGGATATTTGTTTGGCTGTTTGTCGTCAATGTGGCGTATGTCTCGCCAGCGCTCTCGATGTCCTAGCCGTAGTCGGGACGGGGTGGATTGATGCACTGGTATAATAAGTGGAAAATCAAGCAAAAATATTCTCTATTATTAGTACACTTAAACACTAAATTATTATTTAAACACTTAAGACTAAAATTCAGTAAATTATTTCAACACACATCTACACTTTTTTATACCAATGTACAGAATACTTACACAGCCGTGTCAATCTATCTCTTCCACACAATTAGGTGTCTATTTAGCAGTGTTAGATCTTTAGATATACGGGAAGATTGATGCAGGAGTAGATGAGACAGTACCTATTTTGTTAATATCTTCAGTATAAAAAGTCACAGCAGTAATTGTAATGTATAGGCGAAACGAACCATGCATCAACCTACCCCGGTGCCTGTTCGCGCGTTACCAGACCGTGGTCCATGTTGAGTGTTGTCTTCTAGCGACGTTGTCACCGGTCGAGGCGTTGGAGAAACTGTTCTTCGCACTTTTCGGACAGATAACGTTGTCGGACCTTAACTACGTGTCCAGCGTGCGGCCGCTGTGGACTCAGAACATATTCAAGTTCGTGTTCGGGGCGTACTTACTGATGTCGGTCGTGGTGCTAATAACGCTCCTCATTGCGATGATGTCGGACACTTACCAACGTATACAGGTAACTACGTGTCCCCAGATCTATGATCTTTTGTTCGCAGTTACTATGAACCCACTGTATTCGTTCGAGTTGCTGTTCTTCGCGGTGTTCGGGCAGACGACGACGGACCAGACGCGGGTGCACCGTAACGATAGTAACATCCAGCCGGCCTGGACCAATTACCTGTTTAAAATTGTATTCGGGATCTACATGCTGGTGTCGGTGGTGGTACTGATCAATCTGCTCATCGCTATGATGTCAGACACGTACCAGAGGATCCAGGTAACACGTGATCAGAATAAAACATGGTGTTCGTTGTGCGCATATTGGCACTGTTAAACAAAGACATTAAACAAATTTAAAACAACTACATAAACATAATTGATATTTGGCTAGCACGTTGTGGAATTCATTTATGAATATTCACATTAAATTAATATGATTGACGCTTAATTTAATTTATGTATCACCTGTTCTCACATAGACAGTTAGTCATTAAAACTATTAGGTATAATTACGGCACATTGTAATTTTATTTAAATTAAGTCATCAAATTAGTCTGCATTTACCCAGTACCTAATGGGTAACAAAATTACTAAGTAATGCTAAATAAATATGATTTATAACATAGTAAAGATGTCTACAGGACTCTTAATTGCAACCCTTATAAGTGTTGAACTTTAAGCTGCAGTCCTACTTAAGCTAAGCTAAGCTACGTTGCTAAGGATGTGTCTGATTTACACCAATAGGATTGCTTTAAATTTAAAGCTAAAAATAAAATCTATTGGTTTCATCCTTATCGTAGCGTAACGTAGCCTTAGACAGGCTTAGACTAGGTCAATTAAAAAGTAAGTGAATCCAATTAGAAATTATTGAAGTTAGGAGGTCTGTATGCACCTTAATTGTTTCTACTTATTTAATCACTATCAATACAATAATAAACTCTTTCATAATTTAAAGACTAAATCTTCAGGACGTTTTTGCTAATGAATTTTATGACTGATAAAAACACAACTTTTATTTTGTTTTTGTGAAATAATCCACCACGTTTAATATTATATTCAATTGTACCTATGTGCTCTTTAGTAAGAAAATATCAATACAGCCCACGTTAAATTACAATGGAGATAATTTTCATTGAGTTCCAAAGAATAAGAACTAAAATTTTCTCTGTTCTAAAAGTACTGATAAACAAAAAAGATAACCCTGGTTATCTGGTGCCTGAACCAGCGTTATCTTTTTTGTTACTCTGAATCAAATAAAATCTAGGAAATTTAACCTCGTGTTAGCAAATAACCCTGAGTTAGGTGGGCTTGAGCATTAAAAGTTGTAATGTATTAAAGTGTGTTACAGTGATCCCCGAACTATGGGTGTAACAAGAAATATCACTTAGCTGTTTACTACGCTTACTGCTCATGAAACTAAATAACATTATGCAAAAATTATCGTTGAAAAACGACTTTTATTTTTATAGTGAAAATCACTGTTAATACTTATGTGAAAAACATGTCGTGCTTATTGCATGTAACAGTACAGAGGTCGTGGAGAGCTACAAGATTATAAAGATTATAAAAACAACATAAAAATGGGAGCTACAACATTTAAACTCATTTTTGTAACAAAAACAAACGAAACGCTTTTGGAACGTTGCCTTCAATATTTCCGTAACCAGAAGGTTCCCAGATTTGGTTTAAAAAAAGATCTCCTTTCACTGTCTTGTTACACCCTCTCGATCTATACCTATGTCTTGGAGCTACAATATTGCCACCGTTCTTCATAATCAAAACTTTTCAGGCACAATCAGACATCGAGTGGAAATACGGGCTATCTAAACTCATCCGTAACATGCATCGGACCACCACTGCTCCATCACCTCTCAACCTGGTCACGACGTGGCTCATGTGGATCATCCACAGGTGTAAGGTGAGGCACTACTTCCTTTTACTACTTACTTAAATACTACAACACTTTTGTCAGCGGAAGCCAGAACAAAAGATTTTAATATCGACCTACTGCTAGTATTTATAGAGCCTGTTTTCATTAACACTAGGCGACACCTAAATGTAGCCAACTACAGTGTTGGATTTCAATACCTCGTGTGTCACATAGTCACAAGCTAAGCGTGGCGTTCCTGGGTTCGATACCCAGGTTGGGTGGAGTGTTATTAGACTTTTCCGTTAGGAAATTTCTCAGTAGCAGCCCGGAGTTTGAAAGCACGTAAACCTGTTGGCTGTCATTTATAGATCTTTAGACAGTCATTGACTAGCCCGAAAGTATGACACTTAGTCTTACTAAGGAGTATTGTGTTACCCAGTTACTGGGTTGTGGAGGTCAGATAGGCAGTCGCTCCATGTAAAACACTGGTATTCAGCTGCACCAGGTTAAACTGGAAGCCGACCCAAAGCGTTGCGAATCCAACAGAGCGCTTTTAACTGTACGCTGCATTCTCTATAATGAAAACTCAATTTTTTCTACAATATTTAGGCTCTGTTATTGTAGTTTAGTATTATCGATAACCGTCAACGAACGAGTTGCTATGTTATGATATTATGATACTTATGGTATGGTATTAACATCTATTTTTGAACAACATTCTCTGATATCTTTATATGTATTTTTAATTAAGCCTTGTCTTAGACGACCTCACTGCAACACTTAAGATTATTACAACACACAATTATTACACAAACTATGAGTACCTTATATAGACTTCATATATTGCTAACCATGTTTTCAGTTTTTAGAAATTAACCTCATTAAAGAAATTGTGATTAAGAATAAAAACATTCACACACAAAGGGTTCCGTACCACACACGTAAAATACGTTTCAAGTATGGCGTTCTATAATTTTTAACCTTTTTTTACCTTCCGGCAGTATTTGTGTGATGGTGTAACAAACAAACAGACAAAAATTAAAAAGAAAAACCTATATTTTCGGTTTTAGTAACATTTAAAAACCTCTTAGAATTTTCTATTTTTCAAAAATATGAAATGTACAGTTTTGACTTCGCTACGATTTTATTATATGTATAGATTATTTGATGTGATAACGGTCATAGTAATACATACTCCGTGTAATTTTCAAAAATCTACCTATTATGGATCAAAAAATATACTGCGAAGTCTTAGTAATAGGGTAGCGTTTGACACCTTTTAGGTACGGAACCCTAAAAACCATAATTCTTAATAAACAGCGTTTTGTAATCACTTACATTTGTCGTCATAATAGAAAACAACCATGGTAGAAATGCTTACTATTTCGGAAAACTGACTTTCATTATATTTGAAAGTGGAAAATGGCAAAGTTGCACATTTTTAATCAACACGTTTAGTTTACTTTCAAATTATCAATCTGACACCTTTCGAAACATGGACATATAAAATGTAGATATTTTTATTACGAAGCAAATGTCAATTTTCAATTTTATTCATGTAATTAGGCTTAACACTGGGGTTGCCACCATTATTATGAAAAATGATAAACTTGTCAAGGTAAAAAAAAATACCTAAGTAAGTAAGTCAAGATAAGTTTATTTAACCTGTTATTCTTTCTACAATTATGTTTTGTTGCTTCTAGCAACATGTAACAATTAATATAATATTTGTTTTACTTAACAAATTATTTCAATGGGATCACGCAAACAATCTTTTTTGTTTGTTTTAAACAAATAGTTTAATCAAACATTTCAAAAGTCAAATTAATTAAAAACATATTTCCACGTACATTATTGCCCTCATAAAGTAAAACTAAATCTATCCGAAATAACGTACAAAACGTTAAAAAAAGAACGAGTGGCAACCCTTCACAACACAAAGCTAACTCAAATACCCACACATCATACCACATGACACCACATCCAACCACAAGGTATATTGGTCTGACTGTACAGCATTTCACCCCATTTTTAACCCTAATATTTCGCACCAGGACCGCATAAGCAAAAAGAAGCGACCAAGTTTGGTGCATATGATCGGTTTGCAGAGACAAGACCAGATGAGCGCGCGGTCAAAGGCTGGTGCCAAGTGGCTGTCCAAGGTGAAGAGGGGACAGGTTGTACCGAAAGGTAAGTTTAAGAAAAATACTCTTTTATTTACACCGTTGATTAATGGGAGGAGCTCGTGGCCAAGTTATAACAGCCGCACGGATCGATCAATCAGGTTAAGCTACGCTTACTGGGGTTGGTCCATGGATCTTTACACACCAAGACTCCATCGTGCCTCGAAAAGCACGTTGAGCCATTGGTCCCGGCTGTCATACGTGGATCTTTGACAGTCGTCAGAAGCCCGAAAGTCTGATAACCAGACTTACCAAGGAGTATCGAGTACCCAGTAACTGGGTTGTGACGGTCAGATAGGCAGTCGCTACACGTAAAATACTGGTATTCAACGCATTCGGTAAGGCTGGAAGCCGACCCCAACTTAGTTGGAAAAAGGCTAGGCAGATGGATTGTACACCGCATTTAAATGAGAAGGTTTTATCACAATGAGCGAAAACCTTAGAATGATTTTGGCCTGAAAAGATTAAGTTTTTGCATCTACTTTCACAGTAGGTACACTAACAGTTGACGTACGTCACCTCATTCCGTTTCTACTCCTACTTGTATTGTTACATACACATTCACAAATCGCAAAGTTTTATAATATCAATGCAACATAACATTTTTCCTTATATGTATATTAATGTTTCAATAATGTAGACTAATTAAACACACAAATAAAATCTAAAACACCTAATCACATGAATTTAAAAAACTCACCAGTCACTTTGTTTTTATCTTTCTATCTTTATGTACTTGTATAAAATTATATTCTTCTTACATCTAGATTCAACACGACTCTCTGTGGTGCACCTCAGTCCTCTGGGCTCCCAGCTGAGCATCAGCAACGCCACGAAGATCGAGAACGTGGTAGACTGGGAGGTCATAGCCAAGAAATACCGCGCGTTAATGAGGGACGAGCCAGAGGAACCGATCACCAAGGAGAACGAAGAGGGCTCGGCTGATAACGTATCAGAAATAGTTCCGAACAATATATCGGCAGCTCCTCCTTGAGCATAACGGTAAAGACCTTTGGAAATCAGTGTACAAATGTAATATACAAGACGGGAGTCTTATCCCTTCGAGGTTTCGCGCGACGAGCGGACTAGGGAACGGAAACTAGTCAGGTTACAAACATTGTTACTCGGTTTTGAATTTTGAGACATTTTGTAAATATATTTTTAACTCTGAGAATAGATTTTTGTAAGTGAAGTGCCGACGCAATGCATCATGTTGTCGGTGACAAAGAGTATTATGTATATTTTATTTAAATTGACCTTTTATTGACGTTTTATTATACGTTGTTTGTATTAAATGAGGCCAACGCTTTTGATTGACATTCGTGGGGTAGAAAGACATATAACATAGCCGTTAACTACGTGTACTGCCCATCAAACTAAATAAAAATGAGCAAAAATTACAGCTGAGAAAAAACTTTTATTATTGATGTAAAAAATCACCGTTTATGATAGCGCGCTATGTGATTTCACACAAATAAAGAGGGTGAATGACATGGGCCATCGCCTACGGCCTCGCACTCCTTATGGCCTAGAACCTCAAGGCAGGACGAGTAAACATTTTTGTCTCGTTTAAAACTAAAAAAAAAATGTCAGTTTCTATTTCAATAGCTTTTCAAATCCATCTTTTTAAATTATCAGAGGGCCTCGCAAAATGTATGTTGCCCACATAAAATTAAGGTCTAGCTATCAATGCATGCAACAGTACAGGGATTCTGGGGGTATTTCAAGATTTATTTAGAAAAATTTGTTAAAAAAAAAAATAGTTGTAACTTTGACCTTTATTATTTCCGGAAGGTTTCCAAGTATGGTTCAAGACAAAAAAATGGTCGCAATGATGAGAAAAACACGTAAGTTTCGGCTTCGTAATGTGTCTTTCACACGCGTTATTTACATTACTTATAAGACCTAGATTTTCATATTTTTTGGTATTAAATATTGTTGAAGCTATAACTATTGAACCTGCTTCTTTTCTGTAGAAAATTCATTTGCAGCATCCATTGTTTAGTACTATTAAACCTACATAAATATACAATATGCAGTTTTGAATCCTCGTGAAATTTCAAAAGGTACAAATAATATTAATAAATACCTACGAGTTTTTTAGTTGTTTATGCAGTATGGCAGAACAGAATCGCCTCTTTTAAAGAAGAGAATCGTCCCGTTGCGTGTAACAGTATCGCACAACTATATCACTATGTGCGTGCAGTAGGGTTGACAACTAAACTGTTAAAAACAGCATTATACTGTTTTTCACTGCGGTATACTTTTTACTGTAGAACATAAATAAAGTAAACGAAATACTGTTTTCAACATCCAGAAACTAAAATGATTAAAATCTAAAAGTTTTAAAACGAATTTCAATTTAAATCAAATTTCAAAGAACTGTTCATTTTTCTAAAATACTGTTCATTTTACTTCGCCGACCTTTAGATACTTTTATTGGTAGAAAAAATTGGCAATTCTAGTGTGCCTTCCCAAATCTAGCGACAAGACGGCTAGTTCGAATTCAAAAATCATTTACTAATCTTAAATAAACAAGAACAAAAATCCAATTTATTTTATTAATCAGAATAACCTCCTTGACTAGGATACAAGACTGCACTTTCTATATGACTTTTATGAATGATTTTACTATAGATATCAATGTACCTAACAAATTTCATGCAAAACACACAATATAAAAATAAACACAACAGTTATAAATATTAAAAATTTTGAACAGTTTAATTGAATCGTGTTACAAATTGATTTGAATTTTTTTTAATAATTATCATTTTTCCATCTTTCACTTGAGCTATGCAGGTCAATGATTTTATTAATATGCAGTAAGTATGCCATAAGTAGGTATGTATTATGAAGGGATTTATTGCAAGCGGACGATGATTTAACCTGCATTTTATATGTATATTTTTTTTGTATGTTACCATAACACAAGCTCTGCTTAGCTTGGGATCAGATAGCCGTGTGTGAGTTGTCCCAAGATATTTATTTTTATTTATTTATTTAAACTACATATGAAATAGGTTGGTATAAACCCCAAAACTAATTATTGCTACATCAAAGTTTGGAATAGATCTTGTTTAATATTTTTTCTTACTCCTCCGCTATTTTTTTCTGATTAATTTCGTTGCGGGACCCAAGACAGTTGAATCGCTTCCCTGGGACTTATCGAACATCTTTGCCTCGGCGCTTTTCTGGTGGCCTCCACTGTTGATTCTGCCTTTAAGAAGTAGCATTGGGTGGGAACAGTGTGGCGGGCTTGTCCCAAAAAAATAATAAAAAAGTAGATTTTGTTATCAGTAATGAAAAGAAATTTGGCTCACCAATAGTTGTTACAACGGAAACATTTACATATTATCCAAATAACCAGATAACCTACAATCAACATTGAATATTCTATGTTTGATATCATAAAGAGAAGTACCTACTTTCAAGAAAAGACATAAGTAATCAAGGTTGTCTCGTATAGTTAAACTTTTCATATAAACCGATATTTTTCTTAAACATAACTGGCGAAATATGGGTGTACTAATAGGTACACCTCTGCCTAACCCTTCGGGGATTACAGGCGTGATGTTATGTTATGTTTATGCAATGTTTTTCTTTTCCGACGTTTTCATTCAAGCTGAAATTTTTATGTTCTTTTAATTTGATTAAATTTCATTCGACGATATTACTCAATTTCCAAGAAATCTGTGTCTGTTGACATACATACATAATTGAACATTATACATTTATAATATACTCATAGAGCTGGCTTTTTCTTTACAAATAAATCTTGTAGGAACTCCGCCTCGCTTGCAACAGATCCTCGACTTCGTAAGCCATTGTACAGTAAACCATAGTTTATTAGTAACGCGTAACATAAGTTAATACCTAATATAAAATTTGTAGTAACCTAAATAAGAACAGCGATGTTATTTTTCCAGATTAGTGTGGTTTAGTAATAAGGCTAATTTATAACTACTAATATTTTTATAAATAAACGTGTTGTGTATTTGTGTAACTGTATTGTTTTAAAATAAAATCAGTGCAATTTCTATTTTCCTGTGTTTTTTTTTTTTGTCATGTAAGATTTTTTTTTCGCTTTTTTACATTTTTTTTTATGCGGACGAAGACTAGGGCTGAAGCTAGTAAGTAATAAATTGCTGCTGCGCCATTTCCGATGAAATGTTGCAGCCAAGGTGAAGCGTTGGACAATATAGGTACTATAGTAGTCCTTGGTCGGACGGTACTGCCGCTGTAAATATTACATGCAGGAATGTTTAGGATGTAGACAAAATTATCTTTATTACTAACATGGGATAAGTTTATTTATATACTTAGACAATAACAAATGAATAGAATTTAATAAATAAAGAGTGAATATTCTAATTGAAAATACGAGCGTCACAATCGCACAATTACGAGTACTTAGTAGGTATCACCCATTAATTAAATATTTTACTACTTAATTTAGTACTGAATACATAAATAAGTTGTAAAACGGGTATTTTCAATAAAAAACGACCTATTTCCATTACATTTAGTGAGCGCGCGCTCGTCAATCAGCCACATTCACAAAAACAAGTGAAAAATCAGTATTTAAAATAATTTATTTAGTGTGACTTTAGGAAAACAGTGAATAGTTTAGAATAGGTGCCCCAAAAACAGTTCTTGCGATGCCTTACATTGATGACACTATTAAAATATATGAATGTGTGGGTAATTTATGTAGATTATAAAGATTTGCTCACTTAGGCTATAATAAGCATGTCAGGATCACGTTAGATTATAAGGCTATAAAAAAAATTGGTTTCACGCGGACGAAGTCGTGAGCACAAACTAGTAATTTGAATATAACACAGGTGTGCTCAAGTTTTTTGGTATATAAGGCCAAGTAGACAGACGCCCATGAGACTGGCTGAAAAACAAGCGCCACTACAATGTCGCTACATTTTTGGAAAACGTCGTTCGCTTTATTTGGTAAGTAGTCATCATGTAGTACGTACAGTCAACCAAAGAGATAAGTACCAGGGTCGTCAGATATAGTTGAAGTTTCTTAGATACCGATAGATGCTTTCAAATGTAATATAATTCGAAATGTAGAAAAAACCAGTTAATTAACTAAATTAGGTTTCACCGATTTCTAAAAAAACTTAGACTATGACTGACGACTCTGGTTACTTATCCTTTTTTTTTTTTACTATAATTATATAAAGTGACTAGTAATTAGTGTACGATATTTATACAGTAGGATTAATGCTGTGGAAATGCGTTCCTTGCGGAGTATGTGTGGTGTAACTTTGATCGATAGAGTGAGGAATGAGGTTATACGGGACCGTTGCGGATTAAAAGAAGATGTAGTGACAAAGATAGAAAAGGGTATGCTTAGATGGTTCGGTCATGTTGAGAGGATGAGTGAAAGACGATTGACAAAAGGTATTTATATAGCGGAGGGCAACGCCGGGAGAGGTCGCCCTAGGGAGACCTTCACTGGCCTTATTGGTGAGGTCCTTCAGAAAGGTCAGGTGCGGAGTACTCGTAACCGGCGTGCTTGTATGACGAGATGTATGAACGTAGATGAGGCGAAAGGAGTATGTAAGGATCGTAGCAGGTGGCGTTCTGTAGTTTCTGCCTACCCCCATGGGAAAAAGGCGTGAGATTATGCATGTATACACATGATTGTACAGTCACGAGCAAAAACAAGTATACACTTAGCAACATTGTGAAGCTATTTTCTTCTAATATATTGATTGAAATGTCTTGTTTTAAGAAATAAAGTATTTTGAATTCAATACTACTATGAAATAGGTCTCACATCAAAGTTACAACCATTATATCACAAGAAAATGGCTTTTGAATTTTGCTGAGTGTATACTTGTTTTTGCTCGTGACTGTACTCATGATAACAAACAACTTACTTACCGAAAAAAATAATTTTGCAGCCATTTTACAAATCACTCGAGCTTGGGAACTTGTTTGCTATAATGGGTCAGTATATTCTACTTATTTTCTTTTTAACGTTTAAAATATTATTTCACACGCTTGGTAACAAATATTGAACTTTTTAATCTTTCAAAATCTTTTTATGCTTAGAGTTTCTTTCTCCACGCATTAAAAACGTTTGTTTTTGTTTCTTTCTGTAAGGAGCAACTAGATTCAGTGTTTTTTTTTACTTTTTTGTAAATGACTTTTAATTAGGAGTAGTACCGTTTTGGTCTCATTGAATTTTTATTTTATTTTTTTATTTTATTTAGGAAACAAACAATCATACTCTGAATGTTATATCTAGATACATGCTAAAAATAAATGTACAATCCACTACGTTTCCACATATTACTTCTTAGCTTATATAATATTAGAAACAGTTTTGGTAAACTTAAGTAATAAAAATACGCTGTCTAACAGTTAAATAGTGAAAAAAGGAAATAAATTTAAAGTTTTGAGCAAGGCGCATAACAATTTGTCTTATAATTAAATAAATGATTTAACTTTGACTTTTTTCAGTTCTATAAATAACTTCAAAAGGGTTTCTTATCAAGATGCAGCAGAACTGATAACAAGTGGATGCTTCAATGTAGAACGAAAAGTACACATCCACGCGTCTGGGTACCGGTCAAACGGTACAAATCAGGGTCTAACCCAGATTGTTAATGCTCACTTATTGCTGGGTGATACAAATGTTCTCGCTGTAGACTGGACGAAGGAAGCAAACTTGGGTTTGCTCCCGTTTGTGAATTTCCCTCTTGTTGCCGCGGCCGCTGAGAGGGTAAGTTATTAATTTGCTTTTTTGCGGGGCCCGCCAGGGCCAGTGCCTGCCAGGGTTGCCGATTTTGTTTAAAAGAGTTACCGAGGGCCTGGAACACAAAGGGCATTAGGAGGAACACGGATAGCTTTTAGTCAGTAAGAGTCTTACACTTCCTTACGTTCTGTCCAGGGCGGAAGAAAATGATTTCACAGCCTTGAAAAAAGCCATGGTCTAGAATCTAGATCAGCCTTTCCTAAAGAGAGCGATGGCCTGCAGTGCCCACAAGGGGGCGTTATCCCAAGGGTTAGAAACCCAGAAAAAATATACGGGCGTTGTGTAGAGGCTTCGGGAGCGATTTGTAATTTCATCTACTAGGTAGGTGGTTATTAGGTGAAAAAATGGGGGCGCTATAAAATACCTTATTCTTAAAGTGGGCAGTAGACAAAATAAGTTGGCGAACCACTGATTTAGGTTAAAAAAAAAAATTATAATGAAGGAAACATCGTGTAGGTAATGTTCGACTTTGCTAAGTTTTTTTTTTTTACATTCGTTTTTGTCTTTATATTGCAGGTTGCTAAGCAATTAGCAAAAGCGTTAACAATTTTGTTTCAAAACGGCATGAAACCAGAACTTGTTCATTTGTCGGGGTTGTCCTTGGGCGCACATCTGGTTGCAATTGCTGCTCGGACATTTAAACAATCAACAAACCAGTCATTCGCACGGTATGGCCCTAACTATGCTTACACGAGTCATATTGCCGGCAATTGTTGTAGTAACTGCTTCGTTAGTTTAGTAGTCGCAAAGCGCGACTGTTGAGCATGATGTCTTGGGTTCGATGCCCAAGTCGGGCAAAGTGTTATTGGGCTTTTCCATCAAGAGTTTCTCAGTAGCAGCCTCGGAGAATTTGTGCTCGGTTGATGGCAATAGGCTCGCCCTCTATTACATGGGACTAGCAAACTGGCGAAATTTTGTTGTAGTCATCAGTGGAGCAACATTGTGTCATATAGCTCGATGGCAAAATTTAATTACTTTTAAAGTGCTCTATATCGCTTCGCTTCGCTGTTATTGCTGAAAACCTTGCTCGTATTCTGCTAGATTAGTGAAGATGCTTGACAAAAAAAAAAATACTATCGAGCAAGGTTGCTTACTACAATAAATTCGTTAACGTTACGTTTTGGTGACATGGCCATATTGTTCGACCTTAAAATTTCATCGTTCGATTTCTATCCTATGAAACTAGCGTTTCATACAAACTGTCAAGTCCTTGTTTTTCGAAATTAAAGAACCGACTATAATAAAACTAAGCACATAAGCAGTATAAAAAGTTATTTGGGAACATTTTCGAAATATCTTAATTAAACAAAGACAATTGTTTATCTCTGTTTCTACGAAAAACTTAAATTCGATTATAATTCGTTTTTTTTTTTTAATGTTCCCAGCAATTTTTTTTTTAGCACTATGTATCCTGCATATGTGTGTGTAGGAAGTTTAATTACAATCAGTCCATTCATTTCGAAAAATAAGGACTCAAAAGTTTGTATGTATTGCCGTACGGCGTAAATGCTATTAGGGTCGGTTTCACATCTGACGGAAGATACGCCGCGTATCGGCAGTCGCGTAACGCAGAAACAGTCATATAGATAATAATAATACTAAATCACGCACTAGTGCCATACACAAAGCCATTACTTTGAATGATTTTAACTATACTCCGCTTAACTTACACGAACAAAATACACAAGACACAAACAATATTGACCCACAAAACCAAAAAATTGAAAACTGGAAAAGAAATACCCTCCACGGTAGACACCCTCATGATTTAGAATAATCTCATATTAACATAGTAGCGTCTAATAAGTGGCTTAAAATGGAAACCTTTTCCCAGAAACAGAAGGCTTCATCATAGCCATACAAGATCAAATCATAAACACAAAAAATTATAGAAAATACATCATTAAAGACCCTACTATAACAAACGATAAATGCCGCAGATGCCATATTCAACCTGAAAACATACAACATATAACTGGAGCATGCACAATCCTTACACAAACAGACTATACTCACAGACACAACCAGGTAGCAAATATCATTCATCAAAAACTTGCACTCAAACACAGTCTCATACAAAATACTAACACTCCTTACTACAAGTACACACCACAAACTATTCTAGAAAATGACACATACAAACTGTACTACGACCGCGCCATCCTCACAGATAGGACCATCCACTATAACAGACTAGATATAACCCTACAGTATAAAATTAGAAAAATAACATACCTTATCGACATTGCAGTTCCCAACACACATAATCTACAAAAAACAATAACTGAAAAAATAACCAATTACGCTGAACTTAAAGAAGAAGAATTTGGAGACAAGGTAAAGTCTACGTCGTCCCCATAGTTCTCTCTACAACAGGTGTTATCCCCAACCATCGTTTCCATAGCCTGAAATTGATTGATCTAGAAGATTCCGTTTATATAAATTTACAAAAAGCTGCCATTTTAAATACATGTAGGATAGTTAGAAAATTCTTAATTACACACCTTATATACCATACGCTGCATTTACTTGGTTTCGGCCCGTAAATGTAGCTTATACCAGCCTAAAAGCTGAGAAAAAAAGACCATACGAAAATAATAATAATTTTTATTGCCAGTTTACAATTGTTTAACTTAAGTAGCTAGGTCATCATGTAACAATGCGACACAATTAAATTGTAAGTTTACAGAAGTGGTAAGCATACATAATAAAATATCCAACCATATACACATAACCGATGAAGCGTAAGTACGTCAACCATACTAAAGAAAAGACGTTCGACGTATCTTCCGTCAGATATGAACCGACGCTTAGGGACTTATTTTTTAGTTGGTTCGAATTAAAGGCTCTTTTTAATTAATTGGTAATTTGCAGGGTCACCGGTTTCGAGCCTGCAAAGCCTGGATATGAAGGTCCTATCGCACGCGAACGTATCGACCAAACTTGTGCCATATTCGTTGACGTCATCCACACTGACTGGGAGAGATACGGTCTCAAAGATTCTGTGGGACATGTTGATTTCTTTGTAAACCCAACAGAGTACGACGAAAATGGCGTGCAGCCGGGATGCCCGAGAGTGAACCTAATAGTTAACCCACCCTTAACACCTAATGGTATGATTAATCATCGTTTCTAACCAACACGCCTGTAGCAAGGTAATATTATAATACAGTACTCCAACTTCATACAAACGGACGAAACGTGAGCTAAGCCTACGCGCCTCGATCTCGGGGTGCGATCGCGGCGCAGACAGTCACGGCTGTACCGCAGTGTCGAACAGACGGTGTGTTGTTTTTTAATTAAATCTACCAATCAAAAAACAACACGCATTTTTATTGAACACTCTTCATATTCAATATACAATGTATTTCATGTATTTATATAAAAAAAATATTTACAATCACAAAACTAAATAGAAACAGAAAGTAGGCAAATGTAATTAAAGTACTGGAGACGGGCAGCCCTAACGCATGTTTACGTACCGCGCGGCTGTAGGCATTTATTTCTATCATGCGGCCGAGTTACACTACTGTATTATAATATTACTGTGCCTGTTGCCCTGTAATCCCCGATGGGTTAAACAGAGGTATACCCATTAGTAGGTACACGCACATTTCGTCAGTAACGTTTAAGTCCTAGGTAATAGGGGGCGAGCCTATTGCCATCTCGCTCACAAATCCAGAACCCGAGGCTGCTACTGAGAAACTCCTGATGAAAAAACCCAATAACACTTTGCCCGACCTGGGGATCGAACCCAAGACCTCATGCTCAGTCGCGCTTGGCAACGAACCTCTCTTTGCCTGCTCATTGGTCTTTTTTTTTTTTTTTTTTTTACCGATGGGAAATCATCAAATGACTTCCCCCGCCCTGGGCGGGGCGGGAGTCAGTGTCAGACTTTTACTGACTAAAACCCATCCATGTTCCTTCTTGTGCCCTTTGCGTTCCGGGGGCGCGGTATCTCTTTCGAACAACCCGCAGCCCCGGCAGGCATCGGCCCTTAGTGGCCCCTTCAATTGTTTGCTGACATCTCTTTGAGGCGCGCGTGGAACACGAACGCGCCGTCGACACGGTGCTCATTGGTCTAGTGGTCGCAAAACGCGACTGCTGAGCGTGAGGTCTTGGGTTCGATTCCAACGTCGGGTAAAGTGTTATTGGGTGCAATTTCTCAGTAGCAGCCTCGGAGTCAGGATTTGTGCCCTGTTGATGGTTTGAAATTAGAAATGAAATCGTTTGTTTCACGTGTCGGGACTCATAGTAGCGGTGTGTGAATGCGTGTGTTTTATACAGTCATCGTGAGGAAGCCTGGACCTCCTGTCCCACTCAAACCATGTCAGAGGCCCTTGAGGCAGTTTAGAAACTCTGACACTAGGGTGTAGGGTCGTAAGACCTTACTGCCCACACGATAAAGAAGAAGACGATACAGTCATAATTTCTACCGATTTTATTTATTATTCGTTGTTTTTAGATGCATGCAGCCACCGTCGCTCCTTGAACCTATACGTAGACAGCATGAGCAATGTAGGACAGCTGCAGGGCCGTCAGGCTGCCAGCCAACAGGACTGGGAAAACGGTATAACCGGCGCGAGCACTTTCATCGGCCCAGGCATCGACCAATCGTACGTCGTTATTTTTTTATTATTTATTTTTATTTTGATCCCCCGTTTCATCCCCTTTAGGGGGTGAATTTTGGAAAATCCTTGTTTATCAGACGTCTATAAACTACCTCCCTGCCACATCTTTATACGTCAAGCGGTTTTCGTTATTTTGTGATGTGTGAGTGAGTAAGTGATCTAAAGCTTTTATATATTTAGATCAATAATAGCAATTAAAATATTTAAAGTGGTCAAAAAAATGAAAGAAATCAACAGTCTAACATTGTCGTGTTTTTTTTTATAGAATGCGCGGAGTCTTTTATCTGCGCACTAAAAGCGAGCCTGCGTACGGCTTAGGTGAAGCCGGACAAACGCCATTGCCAACATCATAGGAGCATACCACGACTATGTCTGTCATCTACAATGTGTTACCTGAAACTAGTTTGTTTAGAATCGGCAGCAAAATCGAATATATATTTTTTAATATAGGTTTTTTTTTCCAAAAAATATTTATTTGTCATACCGTATCTAATACTTTTTAACGACGCTGTACACTACTGTCCCCGTGTTAACGAACGTTTGACAGCGCGGGCGCGGCGATAGAGCTACAAATCTGCAAGAACTAGCGCGACAACAACATTTACAGATATATTTTACTATGATTTATAAAAATAAATAACTATACGTCATATCAATTTATTAATACGTATATAAAAATCTGTTAGAGTCCGAGATTTTGGATAATTTCAATAAACACATTTGTATTTGATCATCGCTTTTTTTTACAACACCACCGCCCGAGACAGCAACAGCCCAGCCCTTTCCTGCCAGCATTCCGCCTGCGAGCCGTCCTTGTCTTTATAAAATATATTTTAATGTAAACGATTCAACGCCCTAACTTGAATGGCAAATTTATTATCTGTGTCGAATAATGTACAGTCAGCAAAACAGATAGGTATGCAGGGTCGTCAGATATAGTTGAAGTTTTCAAAGAAACCGATAGATTTTTTCGAATGTAATTTAATTTAAAACGTAGGAAATGAACTGTTAATTAATTAAGTTTCACTCAAAGACATCCATCGGTTTCTAAGAAAACTTCAACTATATCTGACGACCCTGCATACCAATCTGTTTTGCTGTGTGTATACATGTACCTAATGACATTCAGCTAGATCTAGGCCAGACGATATTGAAACATTTTTATGTTTCAGTATCGTCTGGCCTAGATTTACTTGTACTTGAGACGGTTTTTTACTGCATTCGCGTCAAAGTTAACAATTTATCCCACGGGAATCGTACATTTTTCCGGGATGAATAATAGCCTTCGGCTATTTGAGGCTATAATCTATCTCTGTGTTAAATTTTATTCAGATCCGCTCAGCCGTTCTGGCGTGATAAAGTAACAAACATCCATCCTCGCTTTTATAATAGTAGTAAGATAACTATCGGCTCAATATTACATAACATCATCACGCCTGTAATCCCAGAAGGGTTAGGCAGAGGTGTACCCATTAGTACACCCACATTTCGCCAGTTATGTTTTTAGTCCCATGTAAAAGGGGGCGAGCCTATGGCCATCAACCGGGCACAAATCCAGACTCCGAGGCTGCTACTGAGAAATTCCTGATGGGAAACCCAATAACACTTTGCCCGACCTGGGAATCGAACCCAAGACCTCATGCACAGCAGTCGCGCTTGCGACCACTAGACCAACGAGGCAGTCATATCTTGTTTGTTTAAAATTTATTGAAAATTTATACGGATGAGTTAGTAGTTAGGCAGCTGTTTTCTTTATTTTGTAAATAAGTGTGGTTTTTCTAAAGTAAATGGAATACCTACTGTAAACAAGTAAGAAACAATTTATTGAAACAATGAATGTTGTTTTATTATCCTACTATATCTTCTGCCCGCCAGAAGCTAAGAAGATAAGACAGAAAAAAAAAGTATAAAGGGTTTAACAAGCTACTATAATTTAAAAAAATAAAAAAAACACGACTGCAAAAATTGCACATATTTGTACTTTGTTTACTCGTCGGTTTTTTTAATTGCGACGTTGTTATTTACAGTATTATATATTTTTTAAATCTACTTGTCAAATTCTAGACGATAAACATAGACACGACCAGATTCATTAAAAAAAAAGAATTGAGGCTGGTATTAATTTACGTTTTAAAGTGACCACACAGGATTCTTTTTATTTTTAACTAGCCTATGTTACTCGGAACGATGAAAGGATTGTAACAATACCCCATACCTACATCTAAATCGGTTCAAGCGTTTAAAAGTTATGGTGTAAAGAATCTCACATACATACATACATGTATACATACATTAACCCTGAACACAAAACACAATGACACTCCTTTTTTTGGGCAGTCGTGTAAAATAAGTGCAAATTGAACGGCAAAAGTAATACATAATGTGCTTGCCTGTAAGAGATTGGTACACTAGTCTATAAGTATATTGGATGTACCTCATATCTTTGTATCAGTGTGTTCAATTGTTGTCGAGCCAAATAAATAAAATAAAATAATAAAAAAAAAGAAGTATCGTCATGGCCCAGTGGTTAAAGCGCCAACCTCTCATGCATGAGGTTGCAATACGCAAGATTAAATAATTAAGTTCAGGGTCAATGGTGCACTAAACGTTTTTAGATTATTGTGATGCGGGAATGGCACAGTTTTCCTAGATAATACGTGAGTTTTAACTGCACGTGTCAAGGTAAGTGCTAGGTACTCTCACTAAATACATAACGTAACATTAATGTAATCCCCAAATGGTTGGGCAGAGATGTAGGCTCAATATTACAGCCAAATGTCGCCAGTTATGTTTTAAGTCTCATGTAATAGGGGGAGAGCCTGTTGCCATCAACCGTGCACAAAGCTGGGGGCATCACTACAAAGAAATTCATAAATATAACATAACATCACGCCTTTAATCCCCGAAGGGTTATGCAGAAGTGTACCCATTAGTACACCCACATTTCGCCAGTTATGTTTATAGTCCCATGTAATAAGGGGCGAGCCTATTGCCATCAACCGGGCACAAATCCAGACTCCGGGGCTGCTACTGAGAAATTCCTGATTGAAAAACCCACGTATGACAGCCGGAACCGACGCGCAACGGCTTAACGTGCTTTCCGAGGCACGGTACGATGTCAGCGATGTCTAAGATAAACTTTAGAAAGTACATTTGAAATGAAAAAGTCACATTGATACTTGCCCGGATTCCAACCCACAACCTCATGCATGAAAGGTGGGCGCTTCGACCACTGGGCCATCACGACACACATTAGGCATAGACTAGTATAGACAACACATGTGTATACTCAAGCGTGTTTGTATTTATTTTTGTTACATGAGTCTTTATAACTTAAAATAAATAATATATTATTATCATTATTCTATAGAATCGTGGCACTTGAACAAATATGTTGACATATTATTTATTAAAAAAAAAACTAGCTATTCCATGCGACTTCGAACCAGTGGTTTTTTTCGCTCGTATTAACTTGCGGCTTTGGTTACTACTCTGCTCCCGTGGGTCGCAGCGTGATGTTATATAGCCTAAACTATTCCTCGTGAATCTGGGTATCATATAAATTAAGATTTTTTTCAACCCGTGCAGCAGTTACAGAGATTTTCTACGACAAACAAACAAAACAACTCAACAGTATTATTATGTTAATATACTCGTTATAACTCTATAGTATAGATAAATAAATAAAATAACAAGTGTTTTCTGTGACCTTTTACTTTGTCTTAAAGTACATAACATACATGTAACAGGAGTTAATGTAGCAGGCTGAGAAACAAATAACTTAGTCTAGTAAATTCACCATCATGTGTGCAAACGTTTGGAAAACGGCAGTTACTGTTCTTTGTAAGTATTAAGTGACTGTATTTTTTTTCTTATTAAGATAGCCTGTTAGCTAACTTAATAAAAAAAATGGTTTGCTGGTTGAGACGCTCATCTCTCATGCGCGGTTGGGGGTCCAATTCCGAGCAGGCCCCTGTTTCCACTGGGCACTACGAGTCCATGGGGCCCCAGCATGCCCTCAAATTATTACGATCCGAGTCAATGACAAAATATTGAATTTTTAGTGCGATTTGCAACAAGTTTTTAGCCCCAAGCTTATGAAATATTAGAAGGTATCATGTTTCTTTTATTATATAAAACAACGTCGCGCCTGTAATCCAGAGGTGTACCCATTAGTACAGCCATATTTCGCCTGTTATGTTTTAGTCCCATGTATAAGGGGCGAGCCTATTGAAACTATGTAAAATACTAGTATTTAGCTGCATTCGGTGAAACTGTAAGCCGACATAGTTGGAAAAAGCAGACGATGAGTTTGTTTGGGTTCAATATTTATTTAAAAATGTTTTGTTACTTTTCAGCCGTATTTCAGATCACGCAAGCTTGGGATATTTGGATTTATAAAGAGTTAGTAAATTTTTACTTTATATGGTACTCGCTTATTATAACTATACAACTTTGACACAGAGAATAATTTACTTTATTCATGTTACGCTTTAAAATTATATGCGTGACAATATATTAAATAAGATAATTATAAAAGGTCGCAGGCGGCGTAATAAGCGGTTGGATTTCGTGGTAATTTCGGCCGTCGTAATGAGCGATTTTGAGTTAATTCCTAGCCTGCAATGGAGGACGATGAGGTTCCAGACCTTTGAAAGGCGTATAAGAGGCCAATTTACAGAGGTCCCTGGCTGTATATTTAACTGTGTAATGTACTAAACCCAAATTTAAAAAAAAAAGTCTCCCGACGGTTACCATCTTGGACTGATTTTCACCAAACATACATCGGTTCATCCGTTCGGAAGCTACGATATCACAGACAGACACTCACTCTGACACGTCAAAATTATAACACCCCGTCGTTTTTGCGTCGCTTACACACGGCTGTACGTAAAATTAACGCGTTTCTTTTTATTACAGTACAGCAGACAACTATCAGAAATTTTCTTACAAAGATGCTGGACAGATATGCACATGTGAGAACTTTAATCCAGACCTAGAGAGCCTAGTGTTTAGTCATGGATACAGAAGTAGCTGCGATAAAGAAAACCCAAAGATTTTTATCGACACCCTCCTGACGACAGGATCTAGAAATGTTTTCTGCGTGGACTGGTCCTCTGAAGCCAATAGCAATCTCATTGGCGTGGATTATATTTTTTTCCCTCAGAAGGTAAATATAAAAGGTTTTAGGTAGAACGAGTGTCGTACTTCAAGGGACTATAGTACTTTTGAAAAAGAAAATCTTTTAATAAGATACCAATTGACTTGGGTTTTCAGGTTGCTAATGAACTGGCTTTAGGACTTAGTTATATGACTTGCCTTGATCCATTAAAATTACAATTAGTTGGAATGTCAATGGGAGCACAAATAGTTGGTGAAAGCGGCCGGCAGTATTTCAAGCTTACCGGGAAGCCAATTGACCAGTAAGTACTCAAATATAAAGTACTCGTATAGCAAACTTAGTCGAGATGTTCCACATAGGGTTACAATCTCTAAAGAAATCCTAACTTATGAAGTGAATATATACCTAATTTTCACGAAGAATAAGGTTATAAGTGCTTTGCTATTTCGATGACCTATATGTCTTTCTAAAGCTGCGACTGCCCCGCATGTTGCTACGCGTGGAGCTAATTGCCCCGTGGCGTGGAGCAACCTGCTAAATGTATGATAGCCGATAGCTTTCACATGCGTAGCGACGAGCGGGGCAAGTTAAGTACAAACGCAGCTTAAGTCTGAATTTCCTTTAGAGCTAAAATTAAAAACTTGTTCACAAATGTTGCAGTGTGCTTCTGTTTCTTTTCGTCCTTTCACAAGTAAAGAAAACTTGGAAGAAATGCATCAGAGATTATACCTACACATTTGTTTTTTACCTTTTTTTAATTATGAGCGTCGCTAACGTAACAAAGGAACAATTTCTTATGCAACAGGGGCGCAGAAGTTCAAAATGTCTGACATAGAATAATTCTAAGACTAGCCTTAGAAAAAACCTTATCAAGTGGTAAAATGCCTGGCAAATCCGGCAAAAGCCTGGCATATTATTATGGTAACCCTAGTCCCACCTAATGTTAGGTGGACGAAACCAGCTAAACCTCAAAGTTAAAGTCACACACTATTTTCGCTACAAGTTTCATTTTATTTATTTATTTCCCTATGTTTCATAAAACACTGCCTCGACTGCCTCGTTGGTCTAGTGGTCGCAAAGCGAGACTGCTGAGCATAAGGTCTTGGGTTCGATTCCCAGGTCAGGCAAAGTGTTATTGGGTTTTTCCATCAGGAATTTCTCAGTAGCAGCTTCGGAGTCTGGATTTGTGCCCGGTTGATGGCAATAGGCTCGCCCCCTATTACATAGGACTAAAACATAACTGGCGAAATGTGAGTGTACTAATGGGTACACCTCTGCCTAACCCTTCGAAGATTACAGGCGTGATGTTACGTTTCATAAACAAGTTAGTTTACATTCGTTGTTGTGACGTAAATGCCAGACCACTTGTGCCTGACGCTGCTTTTCAACTGGAACTTTGTATGCGCAAAAAGGTCAGACCTTTTTATAACTATTATTGTGTGCACATAGTCTGTGTCAATAAACATATTTTTTTTCTTTTCTTTCTTTCGAATACATACCAAAGACAAAGCTAGTTAACTCTTTTTTCTTTAATGAGACTGAATTCTCTTAAGACCTGTACACATGAACGCTGCGAGGCATCCGCCGGTACGACGCATGACGGAGGCGGCATGACGGCACGGTTGGTGCCGTTGCTGAGCGATTTTCTACAGCGATGCGAGTCGCGTTTACGATTCCCGCAGATCAGGCGCCTGATCGCTTCCGGGGGATAGTTTCGGATTAACGTCCCATATTACGAGAATGAGGGAAGAGGGAGTGCACATTTGTGTTTGCGCACACAATTGTGCACTATATCTAATATCTCCTGCGTACTAGGTTAGTCTCCATTGAGATCGCCGTGACCGAATACCTTTGCCCATCGTAAAGTAACTACACTCATTACACGACTGCCCCAAAAAAAGCAGTGTTACTTAATTTTGTTTCTTATTTTCAGGGTTGTCGGCCTCGATCCCGCAAAATTGTTATACGACGAACCTGTAAAAATTTTCACTGGTATTGACAAAGATAGTGCTAAATTCGTCAAAACTATTTACACTGATCCAAACAAGTATGGTGCATCTACTCAATTAGGGCACGTGATCTTTTGTCCCGACCGTAATACATACCTCGAGAGCGGCCACCAGCCGGGATGCCCTGTAACCCTTCCTTTTCCATTGTACACATTCACAAAGGACGGTAAGATTAAAGTATTATTACCGAATTATATTTTAATTACTAGCTCCTGCCTGCGATTTCATCCGCCTGGAAGTTGAGTACCTTTTTTATAAAAAAAACAATGGCGGTCAGCAATAGTGTGCCTTTGTATCAGTGAAAGAATTACTGCAATCGAAATGGTATAGATAAACAACTAAAATATGTCGCGCCCTTCCATATAACTATATCAATGTGTGTAGTCACATCTGTATGAAAGAGTTTGTGTAGTTGTAAGTAATCGTCTTCAGTAGCAGACCGGCAGATATGTTTGTCAACTAACCATAGCTGACCGCGCAAGACAACGCACCTGTCATTATCATAGAGTAGGTATGTCAGTGCAGCGCCATACTAGTAATAATGAGTGATTAATGACGCCGCTAGTCGAGCAACAAATTGCTGATTTGTTTTTGTTTGGGGAGCAACACTTTCAAACGTTTTGAATTGTGGAGGGGCGCGCCATATTGTTGCAGTTTATCTCTACTTTCAGAGATTACCTCTTAGATCTAGGTTTTGACCCACAATTTTGTCCGCGTAAATATCGAACCCCTCATTTTATCACCTTAGAATTATTGATAGGTAATCAAAGAGGACAAAGGGAGACAAAGGGAAACGCCTATTCGTTAAGACAACTTTGGCCAAGTGGTGCCCAGGAAAAAGACAAATGTTAGGCATTTGGATTGACATAGATAAAGAAACAACTGCTTTTTTTTACTTAGAACTCAGTGGGACTTAATAAAGGTACAAAAACATACATCATTTTCTGGCTCTATTGATTGTCATTTACACACCTAAATGACGATAGTGTTATAAAAAATCTGCTTCTGATTCCAGTACACTTATTATGAATTAGTAATAGAAATATTGAAGTTATAAGATTAGTATCTTATTAGTATTTATTGCATTAATGGGCAAAACTTGGCCAAAAATAAGCGTTTCCCTTTCAGCGCAATCCGTTCAGTTTCTTGCCCATTCTTCTCCATACAAAACTACCTTTTGGAAGGGACAACTAGATTCAATTCTTTTTTTGTTATGACTTCCAAAAGAGCCTTGTTGAAATAAATGATTTGACTTTGACTTTCAGATACATGCAACCACGCTCGAGCCTTGCGATTGTTGACAGACGAATATCGTTATCCAGGTCAGCTGATTGGCGTAAAGAGTCCTTCAATGGAGTACTGGTTGGCTGGCCTAGTAGATCCGAATGAAATCAACGGTATGGGCGAAAATACAAACAGACAGTACGTACCTAATTCAACTTTTACCTTTTTTAAGTGAAACCGCCAAGGTAGCAATTGAAATTTTAAAATTTATTTACTGGTAGCCTTTTCAAAACTATGATGAGATAGGCTTTCAGTCTAGCTCTCTCTGGCTGACCCGATTCGTCGCCGGAGGGCGCGACGGCGCAGGTGGCGTCTTTACTCTTCTTAAATAATATATTTTTTTATAAAAAACCCTAACCCTACCCCTCTGCCTAACCCTTTGGGGATTACAGGCGTGATGTTATGTCATACACATAACATAACATCACGCCTGTAATCCTCGAAGGGTTAGGCAGAAGTGTACCCATTAGTACACCCACATTTCGCCACTTATGTTTTTAGTCTCATGTAATAGGGGGCGAGCCTATTGCCATTAACTGGGCACAAATCCAGACTACGAGGCTGCTACTGAGAAATTCCTGATGGAAAAACCCAATAACACTTTGCCCGACCTAGGAATCGAACCCAAGACCTCATGCACAGCAGTCGCGCATGCGACCACTAGACCAACGAGTCAGTGGATGTTATGTTAAATAATATATTTTTTTTATAAAAAACACTAACCCTACCCCTCTGCCTAACCCTTTGGGGATTACAGGCGTGATGTTATGTCATGTAATGTTTTTTATTTTACAGTTTTGTTCTTTTTACAGATGTACTGGGACCTTTTACTTGCACACTAACCCGGAGTCCCCATTCGGCTTAGGTATGGAAGGAATAACGCCAGTTTTACAATAAAACTTATGAAGTAAAACTTTGTATAATGTTTCATTATAAATTCTGTGTCGTACTTCTTTAGAACAGATTTTTATGTTAAAATGAATCAATTTGGAATCGACATTTATATATTGACATAGAATAAATAAATTTTGTCATTTTAATATTTGGACGTACTGTATTTCGATTTTTGAAGTGAAAACTTCTTTAGCGGCGTTGAACACTTTTTCTGTAATGGGTATAAAATCTTAAACTCGCGTCAGGACACGTGACCTGATCGAAAAAGCGTAAGACGGATGGAGAGTAGACAGCTATCCCCTCTCTACGGCGCGGCGAAAATGTATGCCTGGGCCTACTGTTTCGTTTAGGCAGCGCAGGGCGCTTGATTTTTCGGAGAGAAATAGTTTTAAAGTGTTAAATTTTTAATGTAATATAAATTGTCTTAATTGTGTACGATAGCGCAATAAATGAATATTGTATTCTACCACATAAATGATAGTACTTTTATACTGATAAAGCAATTGGTGCAAAATTATTCCCTAACCATTCCAAAATATCAAACATGCTCAACGTTAATAATCAAGTTTTCACTTCTGCCGGCGCTCCCGGAGTGCAACCAGTCTTTTTTTTTACATTTATGTGTAACTACAGTAGTATTTAAAAGTTATAATTCCTCATTTAAGGCTTACATTGTTCAAGTTTTAAATAATATTATGTAATTTATGCAATTATTATTTTTTGCTAATTAAATACCATTCTTATGCATGATATCGAATATAGTTTTTTAGAAACTTTAAATTGTTATCTTGAGCTAGATGCTCACCATATTTGTAAGCCTACTACTGGCATAATATATAGCGCTCGGTTTTATCTATTTTAAGATTTGTATTTCTGTATAGTGTTAATAAATAAATAAAAAGTGATTTTATTTGATTTTAATATTGTATACTGTATCTAGCATGTTTCTAGGGTAAGAGGGATTAATCGTCTTGTAATACAATTAGCCTTACTACTCGTATATTAAACTAATTATTATTTCTATTTATTTATTCATTTGCCTGCGACTACTTCCGCGTGGAACTTGTTTATATCGTACTTGCATACAAACTTCTACCCCCCTTTTCACCGCCTTAGGGGGTGATTTACGGGATAAAAAATAACCTATGTCTTTCCCTGGGTCTTAAACTATCTCTATACAAAATTTCACCTAAATCAGTACAGCGGTTTAAGCGTGAAGCCGTAACAGCCAGATAGACAGACACACTTTCGTATTTATAATATTAGTATGGATATCTGTATGTAAATAAAAACATTTCCATATACCGAAAATAGTAGCCCACTGGCATCGGGAACAGGGTCCAAGCTGCCGCTGGTCAGGGCGCCTGAAAAAGGAATTTCCTAACAATACGCGCCGTGTCTAAGAGTAAGGCTTTCTGAATCAAGCCCTTGATCCAAACGCCCATCGAGAGTCTCTTCAGGCCGTCACGACTATCGGTCCAATGACTGCCGTCCTCATATCCCACAAGCTCAAGATGAGCCAAGTCAAGATACACAATTTATATATCTTTTAGAGTTGATCATTAACAAGTCCTTATTCAAAATTAGAACAAAGTTTATCTCTTAAAAAATATAAAATTATAAAATAAGGTTGGATATGGCTTAACCAGCCAGAGTCTACAATACTGTCTACAGATGATAATATTTAATATGCGAAGTTTTTTTTTAAATAAAATTAACAAACAATATAAAGATAGAAGTTAAATTATACAATATCTATATATATGTCACCGGAAAATAACAAGATCCGTAAGTTTATCAATTTACTAGGAAGTTTATAAACTATATAAATGTCTTCATTATGACGACCGTTAACAACAAACCTGCTCTCTCACTCTCTGGCTGCTCTGTGTTTAACTGATTGGCTGAATCATTGTTTGTTTTGCGAAGAACCCTAATTATTTTTCCAAAATAGGTTACTTCTCTTAACATCAGCTATCTGCCAGTGGAAGTCCCGTGAAAATCGGTCTAACTGTTTCGGAGATAAGCCGGAACGAACAGACAGACAGACATTTTAAAATAATAGTTTGTCGGTATACTTAACGTGTATATTTTAAGACTTTTGTTTTTCAAGCGACTTCGACCCGTAAAAATTATTAACCCCCTGTACTTACCCTCCATACTAATGCGTAATCATTAGTATGGGGGGATGCCCCCATTTCCATACTAATGATTACGATACCAGAGGTTCAATCTACACTACATTCCGGCACAGGTTTCCACGACAGTTAATTTTGAATTCATCAGCGTAATTCTACGATCAGTCCTAACGCAATATTTGACCAATGCGCCCGCGCATCCTTGTACAAACACGTGCGGACGGAAAGTTTAATTTTAAATAATATTCATATTATGTGTTTTGTGTTCTCAATATTTCTGTTTGGAATTCAATTTTGGATTGTGACATATGAAATTAAATTCACGTACTCAAGTTATTATTATTTCGTAATGGTGGTACGGGTTTGATTTCAATGAATATGTACTTTCTAAGTTTATCTTGGACATAAGTACCATTAATAATGCGATCATCGTGAAAAATCTAGATCTAAAGTTAGTGCTTTTGCCCGTGACTTCGTCCGCGTAAATGTTAGTTACCGCGAACGCAGGCGAAGTCGCCAAAAAATAAGTAGCCTAAATTCAAATTAATTTATTTGCAAGAATGTAGGTACAAATTAAGAACTTAAGACTATCGTGGCCCAATTACATTCTACCATAACATATGGTGTGATGTCATACTAGCTTGTGCTCGCGACTTCGTCCGCGTAAATTTCTGTTATCGCGGACACGGACGAAGTCGCGGAAAAAATTACCCATTTCCTGTCATTTCGATTCGAAACGACAGGTGGCGCCAGGTGGCCATAAGTACGTTATTGTGATTTCCCTTGGAAACAGTATTTTTTCACAGGATTAAAAGTACCTTATGTTCGTCCCTGTACACGCAACGTATGTAGCAACGTATATCCAAAATTTTAGGATGATCGGTTCAGTGGCTTAGTCATTAAATGGTAACAAACAAACTTACTTTCGCATTTATAATATTAGTTAGGATTAGGATTAACCCTTTATTAATTGCGAGAAATAAAATACTTAAATTTAAATTATTATTTTTTAAGAACATAGGAACATGAGTTAGAATCAAAATAAAGAAGAAAAAGTATTTAAATGACCGTACTCCATATATTATAGTGTCACGATTCATTAAGCTTCATCATTAAATGCATTATTATATAAGTTAAAAGTAGTGTAATTATACTACATTTATGTCCTTTCTTAGGGTTTAAACTTACCCCGTACCTACTAAATTTAATAAAAATCGGTTCAGTAGTTTAGTCGTGATAGCGTAGCAGACTGACAGTCTGAGTTACCGTCGCATTTATAATATTATGTAAGTATGGATAACTATATCTGACATCGCCAATTCGTTTTGAGCAAGCATGGTGATCAATGTTCGATTGTTCGCGCCTTCTCTGTATATGAAGAGGCCTTTGCTCTGCAGTGGTACAATTATAATAGCTGGTATTTTTTATGATTTACTCATAATTTATGTAAGAATACGGTATTTATCTAAAAGCGTGGGTACCCGCACTTTAGTGCGATGTCGGCCCAGAATTAATGAATTATTAATTTTGCGTATTTTTCCTATTTTACATTGGTGCCAATTCCCTTGTTCAAAAACTAGACTAAAATAAGAGAATTGGCATCTCTTACTTAAATACAGTGAAAGAAAAAGACGGTGTTACTTATGAACTAAGTTAGAGATGTCAAAATAATTTTGCCTTGAACTTCTCAATGTTTTTGATTAATGTTCTAACATATGAACTACTAGCACTCTCCCCGCGACTTCGTTCGCGTGATTTATTTTATGAATTCCTTTTTTTATAATAAAATAAAACCTATAGCACTTAGTGATACCATAGCTTCCAATTTGCGAAAGAAAAGATAATGATTTATTTCAAGTAGACCATTTACAGGCACTTTTGAATTGTCAAGGAGTCGGTCAGTTAGTCCGAAAGTTGAAGCTAGTAGCACGTTCCAAAGCGGAGGTGGGCCTCTTATTTTCAGAATCGGTTCAGTAGGTCCAGAGATAACCCCCTACAACCCCGGCTAAAGACAGCTCTTATTTATGTTCGTCCCTTTCTTGTTTTATTGTAAAAAAAAGATATACTTAAATACCTAGTCTAAATTAAGTTTAGCTCGTGCATTACAGAATCGACACCATTAACCCCTAAACCTAAACTATAAGCTTTGAAGGTCAAATTTTGTCTCCATCACATGTAAGACTAATATATTTTTGTAGCAATTCTTTCTCTGATTTGTTTTTTCCAATAGCAATATATTTTAAAACATAGCCAAAGGCGCTCAAAATTATTGTCTATCAGTAACAATTTTTACAATCGAATCAAAACTCAGAGATTAATTTACAAACAAAAAAACTTGACCTATAATATTCACGGTTATGGATTAGATTAATAATAATATTTATGGGTTGCAACATCGTTTACTAAAACATGTTAATCGTTTGTAATTTTGGCAACACCTAACTCACTTTTGAAGGTAAAACGGTTTGATGCATTCATTCCATTGCCGACTACAGACGACTAAAGTTACAATGCTGACGTCTAGTTATTAGAAATTAAGTAATTTTATTGATAACAGAGTAAGGGCGGAAAGAAACTTATAACACGCCACGACATACCACGTTGGTGAAGCATGCTCATTGGCTAGATTTTATCTCGTGCAGCTACTCTTTGTCATTTGGCCAATAAGAACGCGGTGACCACGGGTGTTACAAGTGTGCAGCGGTCTTAATCTTTTACGAATGTATAAAAAATTTCAGCAGTGAACTGTGACTTCTGATAGAATATAAATTGTGAGAAAACTTAAAGTACATACCACAAGTGTTTATTAATACGAAACAGACAACGATTCATGTGTTGAACAGAGTCAAGTAAACTCTCCATCATGTGTCCAGACGTTTGGAAAACAGCAGTTGCTATTCTCTGTAAGTATTTAAATATCATGCACATACAATTTATTAAACTTAATAAATGCCAGTCATAATTAAAAACACGTTTTTATTTTTAACTAGCGAATTGCCCCGGCTTCGCCCGGGTGCAAAACTACAATTTTCCGGTGGATTTTCAAAAAAAAATCTTTCATATAAACCTTGGCCGAGAAATTACAAACATAATAAAAAAAGAATCAGCCAAATCGGTCCAGTCGTTCTCGAGTATTGCGCTTAGCAACACATTTAGACATTCATTTTTATTATATAGATAATCAGTTGTTAGGTAATTTAGGAGTATTTAGGATTAGCTCTAATTTTATTCAGTGATAGTTTTTTTTTGTTTTTTATTCGTTTGTCAAAATCAAAGCTCTTAGTTATTAATCACTAGCTTTTGCCCGCGATTTCGCAGGCGTAAAAAGTTCGTACTATTAAAAAAAAATACTTAAAAAAGAAACTCGACGTCTGAGCATGAGGTCTTGGGTTTGATTCCCAGGCCAAGCGAAGTGTTATTGAGTTTTTCCATCAGGAGCTTTCTCAGTAAGTAGCTGCATCGGAATTTGGGTTTGTGCCCGGTTGATGGCAATAAGCTCACTACCTATTACATGGGACTTACTGGCGAAATGTGGTTTTGCCGATTTGTACACCTCTGTCTAACCCTTCGGGGATTACAGGCGTGATTTTATGTGAAAAAAAAGAGTAAGTCAGAAAATTAGAGCTAGTTGCGTTACCATTATCGGTCGCCTGTTCCTCACATACGACATGCGACAGACATGCGACAGACAGACATAAACATAATCTGTACCTACTTATATAACCTGTTTGTTTATATAAACTTTTTTGTTATTTTTTCAGCCGTTTTTCAGATCACACAAGCTTGGCAACTTTGGGTTTGTAATTAGTAAGTATAAACTAACTACAAAATACTATCTAATGAAATAGTAACACATGTTAATACGTTTCTTTCATATTTTCTCATAAATTTCTCATATAACTAGCCAACGTTTTGGCGTCGTGGGGGAAGTTAGCGCATGCATTGTCCGTGTCGTGTATGATTCTGTATACAAATATTGACAACATTGATTTTAAAAGAGTTCGTATAGAGTTTCTTGCCCATTCTTCTCCATACAAAACTATCTTTTAGAAGGCAACTAGATTAAATTTCTGCTTTTTTTATGCTTTTGAACGTCATATACAAGAAGAAATTGCAGTTGCCATTATTACAAGGCTGTAATAATGGCCTAATTGAAATAAATGATTTGACTTTGACATGCAGATTAAGGGATGATTCTCAATAGAGCGTGCCGTGCCCGGGCCGGGGCGTGGACGAGCCGACGTGGTATTGAATTGCGTCGAGAGGGCCCGGACGGGACACGGATAATGCACTGTGTAATATAAATTGATTCATACAAAATATATGTAACAGATTTAAAACCGTGCCCCGTCCGTGCCCCGTCCGGGCCCCGTCCCGGGCACGGCACGTTCTAATGAGAATCATCCCTTAGTAGATTTTTACATGCGCAAAGTTCCCTAACTGCGCCAAAACCTTGCCATATTTCGTGCCGGCAACTATAGGTACCATACTTTTCACATAATCATCTGGTAGACACGAGTGGCTTGTACAAAAACTGAAGAACATTGCTTCTCCCGCGGTAAGTGCTTACCTATTTACACGACTGCCCCCAAAACAGGAGTGTTATGTGTTTAGGGTTAATGTATGTATGTATGTGAGATTCTTTATTTCACCATAACTTTTAAACGCCTGAACCGATTTAGATGTATCGTTTCAATTCTTGCATCATTCCGAGTAACATAGGCTAGTCAAAAATAAAAAGAATCCTGTGTGGTCACTTTAAAACGTAAATTAATACCAGCCTCAATTATTTTTATTGATGAATCTGGCCGTGTCTATGTTTATCGTCTAGAATTTGACAAGTAGATAAAAAAAAATAACGCTGTAAACAAAAAACTTCGTAAAAAAAACTGACGAGTAAACAAAGTACAAATATGTGCAATTTTTGCAGTCATAGTTTTTTTTTTTTTTTAGAATACATAATCTTAAGTAAGTGTTCCAAATTTAAATTTATTTATTGTTTGTCACAGGTGGAAAAGCTGTTCTCATCATTTTCATCTATCTTTCTATTCATACAAAATGCTTAAAGCTTGATTCACACATATCAGTGAAGTCACAATACGCCACCGTACCGTATCAGTGATAAATTATTCTTTCATACATTCTCTATTAACGCGTTCACACTTGTCTGTGTTAGTGACGACACAGTGCTCTCAGTGTCAAATCCGGCGCGTTCATAGAGAATGTATGAAAGAATAATTTGTCACTGATACGGCACGGTGCCGGAATTGTGACTCAAGAATTAAGTTTACTGACCAAAACCCGTCCGTGTTTCTCCTGATGCGCTTTGTGTACTAGAGCCGCGGGTAGCTCTTTCAAACAAAAGCCGCGTCTCTGACAGGTTACTATAAGCTAGCGATGTCATTACGGTCAATAACTCCATCGACATTTACGGGCAAACTCGACTTAGGATTAAAACTATTCGTGATATTTCAGAAACGACAGAATTTTTTTGCACCATGCTGATTTGTAGTGGTATTCATTTTGATTTGATCCTTAAGCGGTTAACTAAGCGATCCTTACTAAGCAACTTTCTTATTATTACAGCTCAATAGACAACTGCCTAAAATTTTCTTATGAAAATGCTGCACAGATATGCACAAGTGGGTACTTTGATCCAGACCGAGAGACTTACGTGTTCGTGCACGCATATAGGAGCAGCTGTGAACGTGACGCCCCTAAGGACTTGATTAACACCCTCCTAGCTAAAGGAGACAGAAATGTTATCTGCGTGGATTGGTCCGGTGAAGCTAATAGCGTTTTTTTTGGGCTGGATTATGTTGTATTCGCTCAGAAGGTACATATACAGACTGTTAGTGTAAACACCGTTGTCACCATAGGTACTTGACCTGCTGCAGTGGCCGTCCGTTATAACTACCTACATAAGTTTTAACTAATTACATCATTGTAATATATGGTGAAATAAGTTTGAAGAAAAATGGAGATTTCGCAAAAAAAATATTTTTTTTTCATTGAATTTACATTCTATTAGTGAAACCAAACCACTGGTTTCAAGGAAAAGGGTGTTTACACTAACACTCTGAATACAAAATCTTGTCTGTTCTCCGAAAGCTAAGGCATCATAAAAAATAACATACATAAAAAAAAATCTTTATTGAGTCTTTTATTTTATTATTATATTGGAAAAATAAACGCATTCCCACTGTTGTAACGATGAATTTATCGTTGGACGACTGCCGTCTCTAGTTGTTCTCACAGTTGACAATCCGTCGTCACTGCAGAAAAAAGTCTTGGACGATAGTTAATCGTGTCGTATTATGTGTAAACATCTCCATTTAAATACACTAGTTACGACGTTTTAAACGACACGATAATTTGTCGTCAAGTAGTAGGAAAGCGCCCTAACTTAAAACAATGAATTGCGTTTGTCAAGAAATTAGTGCGGAAGACGCTGACGACTGTCACACAGTTTATACTAGTATAGGCAACGTAATCTCTTAACGATAATAATTCACTGTCTTGCTTTTGTATTTACTCTAAGAGAAATTTGTAATATTGAAGACTGAAAATAAACAATTTTATTATTATTTTTATAACTGAACTAAATTATCCACTACATTTTTCACTTTATTTTTCAGGTTTCCGATGAACTGACCTTAGCGCTTAGTTATATGTCTTGTCTTAGACCAGAAACAACACATTTGGTTGGAATGTCACTGGGTGCACATATGGCAGGGAACGCCGCCAGGGAATACTGGCAGCTTACCGGGAACCCAATTACAGAGTAAGTCTTTTTTCCTTTCGGCCCATCGATGATTGTTTTATTAAAATTGGTTATCTGTGTTCGACGTGATGTTAAATCACCACTGACGATAGACATCTGCAAATCCAAATTATTGTACTTACATCCCTATAACAAAGCCATAAAGTCCAATTGTGTGTGTAATTTCATTCCCTTCACACAGCAAAATTGCTTGGCTTCAGAATTGGTTACAGCTGTAGTAGGCTATCGAATATTTAATTTTAATACGTTCTTTTTCACATTACATCATGCCTGTAATCCCCGAAGGGTTAGGCAGCGTGTACCCAGTAGTACACCCATATTTCGCCAGTTTTGTTTTTTAAGTCCCATGTAATAGGGGGCGAACCTATTGCCATCAATATACTAATAATAAAATATATAATCTACTGAGAAATTCCTGATGGAAAAACCCAATAACACTTTTTCTTTTTCAATTTCAGGGTTATTGGCCTCGATCCTGGAAAAGTGTTATACGACGCTCCTTTCTCAGTTTTCTCTGGTGTAGACAATAGTTCTGCTATATTCGTTGTCGTCATTCATTCAGATACCTATAAGTATGGCGTGTCTAATGCAAGGGGTCATATGGACTTTTGGCCTAACGCTGATGAGTTCGTCGAGAACGGCCACCAGCCGGGATGCCCTCAATCCCTCCCTCCACCACTTTACACATTTTCAGCCTCAGGTAAGATTAAAACAGAACAGAATAAAAGTTTACTAAGTTTTGTATGTGAATTATACAAAGTTTAATTTTGCAACTTTGTCTAATTCAAGGAGCCATGGCATTATAAATACCTACATAGAATTTTTCTTTGATTTGGTTCCTGATTTTCGTATTCGAACTAGCCATCTTACATTTAGGCAAGTGCGGCGATGAACTCGCATGCACGTTGTGTTATAATCGCGCGACACTGCCCACCGTAATCACAAGGTGATTCTGTTCTTTGAAAGAGATGTATTCTGAAACACTGTCAAACATAAACAACAAAAATTAAACAAGTTTTTTGACGGGGATGCTAAGCACATTATGTACAATCGTAATTACAAAATATTTCGAAAAAAGTGACAGTACTTAGAACAGTGAAATCACATTGTCATGCCTTTTCTGTGCCCGATGGAGCTAAAACCACCAAACTACAGTGTTCCACCTCCGCTTATTCTTTTTCTTCTTCTTAGTGTCGCTGGCACGACAGGGGTGACCCAAAACATTGCTATTTTTACGGCATCGTTAGTGGCAGTACAAAGGTTACCTACCTATCTCTGCCTATTCCCCATCTTGTTAAAATAAAACTCACGTTTTCATTACAAAAGAAGCCAAACAGAACGTGATGTTTTTGATCGAAGGTCAGCAAATAAAAAAAAATACAAAAGTTCTATAACTCAAAATCAAGCCAATATAAACCCTAAGTTTTGAAGGTCTTTGATTGCAAATTAGCTGCAGTTTTTGTATCTCCTTTCTAATAATAATGTTTCGAATTGCCAATCACCATTTGCATTATTGGGCTGTCTCGTTTGTCTAGCTAGTGGTCGCAAAGCGCGACTGCTGAGGATAAGTTCCTGGGTTCGATTCCCAGGTCAGGCAAAGTGTTATTGAGTTTTTCCATCAAGAATTTCTCAGTAGCAGCCTTGGAGTCTGGATTTGTGCCCAGTGGCAATAGACTCATCCCTTATTCCATGGGACTTAAACATAACTGGCGAAATGTAGGTGTAAGTACTAATGGGTACATCTCTGCCTAACCCCTCGGGGAATACAGGCGTGATAATGTTATATTCATTTGTATTATTGCCATCAGATCTCTGCAACCACCGTCAAGCCTTGCTATGGTACATAGACTCATTAAAATACCCGTGTCTGCTGATTGGCACTAAGGCTAAGAACGTGCAGGCCTGGGTGCATAGTCGAGGAGCTCCAAACGAAGTCACATGCATCGGGGATCTCATAAACAGACAGTATGTACTTACATTAAATTCTCCGTCAAGGTAGGCCATGATATATTTTTTTTGTAAAGCGCAATTTTTGGTGAAATAGTCTTTCTTTCATCAACAGAAGCCAAATGTGTAGTATGATGATGATTAAATTAATTTAAATAATTATAATTGCTGCGTTTGAATTATTATTAGCATAAAAAACGCAAAAATTAACAAAAAAAAAACGTTTCGCGGTCTACATTGAAGTTATCACCTTAAGAAATCAACGTGGTAACTAAATTTTGCATAATTTTTGAAACAATAAAGTTGGTTTTGAACAAACAAAAACCTAGTCGCAACTGCCACACCAACATAGGCACTTATGTAAATCTTGATCATGAGTTCCCAAACTGATTTTGTGTACTGCCCACTTTGAGTATAAATTATTTTCTAGTGACCCCATTTTTTTCACTTACTTAAAAACCACCTAGTAAATAAACTTTCAAATCGCTCCCCAAGCCTCTACACTCCGATTTTTTTCTGATCGAGTCTCCTACCGCCCCCCTTCGGGCCTGCAGCGCCCACAAGGGGGCGTTATCGCCCGCTTTGGGAGAGGCTGATCTAGATGTATATAAAGCGACCTATACTTAAGCTGCGTTTATACTTAACCTGCCGGTTTCATACATTTAGTATAGGACTGATCACATTAGTCCTGCGTCCTCTTCTATTCAATAATAAGTAAATAATCAATCAATACATATCTGTCATCAAATTACTAGTCACCCTGTATACCTACCGCTGCGATATAATGGGTGAAAATCACATCTTAACGAGAATTTTTACCATATTAGAAATATTATAAAAACAAACATGTTATATGGAATACTACCCACATGGTAAAAATGTTTGAAACAGCTGTTTTTTTTTTTTTGATAACCTAAGAAAAATGTCGTTGCTGTTCTTTAAAGGTAGCCTTTCGAACTGAGCGTCTATGGCGTCATTGGCGCCGCGGCTGTGACGCCGCGACAGTGCGACAGATAGATGTTCTATGCAAATGTATGAAATTCTAGGGAACGTCATTCGAGCGCAGCGTCACTGTCGCGGCGTCAGTGACATCACAGTGCCGCTGTTGTAGTGTGATGTTGGTGACGCTATAGACGCTGCGTTTGTGACGCTCAGTTCGAAAGGCTACCTTTTAGATATCACTTCCAGCCCGTATAAGAAGTTGTAGATTCCTACAGAAAAAAATTGGGGACTCTTAGCGATTCTCTTACATAAATCAGAACAAAAATATTATGACTACAATAATTAATTTACAAGAATGTATTTCTTTTACAAAAATAAACCGTTCAAAAACTTAAATTATTTAATTAATTTAATTTTTTTAACGTTTAAAGATTGTGTAGTTAATTATTATAAATGGATAAATTAGCTACAGTTTAGTTAACTTAATTTTTATTTACTTAAATTATTCTTTTAATTTTTTTTGTTTTTTTCGCAGAAATTTCGGCAATTACTATTTGCGCACAAATTCACAGTCTCCATACGGATTAGGTCTGCCAGGAATAACGCCATCGTCAGTGATCAGAAGCAATGAAATCAGATATTCATAACTGCATACTACAGCTGCCAATATTTAAAATGTTTTTTTTTTTACTTTTGTGAAAAAAACACTTACCGTAACCTAAAGTTACAGTATTCTCATCATTGTGTTCTGTATTTATAGCTGGGAACCTTCAGGTTACTGAAATATTTAAGGTCAAAGTTATAACTTTTTTTAAAAGTATTTTTACAAAAAGACATTTGAAATGTTCTAATTAAAATTTGCACACACCAATGATCCTTGTACTGTTAAAGTACAAGGATGTTGTGTGCTTTGTTTGTACTCGTAAAAACAAATTATTGTGTGTATTGCATTGCGCAATATCATAAACAATGATTTTACACACCAAAAATATAAAATATGACTGCCTCGTTGGTCTAGTAGTCGCAAGCGCGACTGCTGTGCATGAGGTCTTGGGTTCGATTCCCAGGTCGGGCAAAGTGTTATTGGGTTTTTCCATCCAGAATAACTCAGTAGCAGCCTCGGAGTCTGGATTTGTGCCCGGTCGATGGCAATAGGCTCGCCCCCTATTACATGGGACTAAAAACATAACTGGCGAATTGTGGGGGTACTAATGGGTACACCTCTGCCTAACCTTTCGGGGATTACAGGCGTGATGTTATGTTATGTAAATATAAAATATTTCCTAGCATTAATTTTTGCTCAATGTTGCTTAGTTTGATGGACTGTACATAATTAACGATTAATTGATGTGTTTTTTTACACCCCGTATTGTAACCATATGTTTTTTTGTAAAAGTTGTATGCCAATACAAACTGGCCACAATTTTTTTTTTTACTGAACATTCAATTGAATTCTAGAAGGAATTCAAATTATGATTGGCAATTGTTTTTTTTTTATATATTCGGGCTATTTTCTGCTCGGCTTCCATTATTTAAAATATACTGTAAAAGTAAGTAAAGTAGGTTTCAAATGCCAGGGCTCCAAACTACACTTGCAGTTTGGACCCCTGACATACTTGATACAGTGATCACGTTGCAGCAGTGGTTACAGTTTCGTGGAGACCACCTACTTTTACTTAAGATTAGGATTTAAAAAATAGGATAAGGTTGTTTTGTATATAAGTATGTTACTTCCCATCGATAGGTAAATACCTACTTTTAATGGCCTCTAGAACAAGCACGCGAAGTAAATTCAATCGATTTTTTGATTGGAAATACCAATATCGCACAAAATTAATTTAGTTTAGTAGTTTTATTCATATTAATAAAATTGAAGATACTAATTGTTATTTTCGTGAAAAATTACCGCATATTAAAAAACTATTGAATTAAATAACTTTGTTTTATTTAATTTTACCAGCTGCAGATACAAAATTATTTTTACATCTAAGGAGATACTCATTTTGCCTCAAAGAGCTGTCAGCACAGGGACGGGGCCCCCAACGGGGACAACGTCTGCCGGGGTTGCGGGACGTCTTAACAGGATACCGTGGTCCCGGAACGTCAAGGGCAACAGAAGGAACAGGGTGGTTTTTGAGTCAGTAAAAGTCTGACAGTCCTTTCCGCCCTGGGTGGGGCGGAAGGGACTGTGTGTGAGTCATTTGATGACTTTTACCACCTTAAAAAATAAAAAAGGTACTCTTTCCACCCACTTAGTTCCAGTCAATATTCTTATTATTCTGCTAGTGTAGTACTGTAGAGGCTCTAGCTAAGCCATATACAACCTTATTCACTTACTTAATGCTGAACTCTAGGAAGGAAAACGGAAACGTGACAATCAATTTACAAGGATGTTCAAAAAATACACATAAAAAGATGCGACATTGAGCCCTCGGTTTGGGACAAGCAAGCCCAGGATCGGTGTGAATGGAAACGTCATGTGCAGCGGCAGGGCCTTTGATGAAAGTAGGAGATCTGAATTAGACAATAAACGTGACGACCTCAAAGCTAGACAACATGCAGCTACAAAAATGTATAATTTTCTTGCACTTTGTGCTGTAAACCTCTCAGCCAAATTTGAAATGCCAGTGACATGAGGACACATGAAAGAAGATACCTAGACGAGAAGTCCTCAATGCAGTTGCTGTGGCCGAAATCGGCTAGATGGCATCATTCAAAATAGGAAAGACTTGACAGTCCATCACGATGGCTGACAGCTAACATTTAACCAGATAAAAATATAAAATCGGTAAAAATATAATATTTCATACACTAGAAGAGAATAACCTACTATCCTATAATACCTACTAATTTTAAAATGTGAAAGTTTGTGAAGATGTTTGGATGTTTGTTTCAATCAAATGTAATCCGTTGAACAGATATGAATGTTTGAAAGTCCGCCAATAAGCATACCTGCATAAAGTTTTAATAAATAAATCCTAACTGACCAACCTAGAAGTGTCACATTAGATTTCAGTTAGCAGCACGAACCAAAACAATAATTAAAAAAAAAAACAGCTACAGCCGCTTCAAGGTCCTAAGTCTGGCTTCCACGACAGTTAATTACGAAGCCATCAGCGTATTATCAGTTCTACGATCAGTCCTAACGCAATATTAGACCGCTGCGCTCGCGCATCCTTGCACAAACGCGCCCGGTCGGACGCAGAAAGTGGAGGCCGGCGGGAAAAAAAAACGTTAGCAAAAAAATGAATACGTCAACAACAAAAATACAAAAAAAATAAAAATAGTGCGTCTGGATAAAATAAAAATAAAAACTAATTAAATTAGGTAAATGTTCATACTTTGATAAACTAAAATAAAAAAGAAATGTGTAGTGCAAAGAATTTGTTTTTCATAAAGTTAGTGATATCAGCAGTTTTATTAGGTTTGTATTACTCGTATTATATGTTAATGGGTTTGTATTATTATATGTTGTTGGGTTTGTATTATTACATGTTGTTGGGTTTGTATTATTATATGTTATAAGGTTTGTATTATTATATGTTATAAGGTTTGTAACATTATACTTTGTAAAAAAATGCTCTTAAAAAATCTTTAATTACAATTAAGTATGTCAAGAAAACAATGATATTATTTGAATTCATTTTATTAATTTATTTGTGCTAATGGATATGTTTTTTCTTATAATTTTAAATTGTTTATCTTTTAATGAAATTGTATCAATTTCAGGTATACTACAGTCATCACAAGCAGCGTATTTACGATGTTATAATGGGTAAGGAAATTAATCATAACAACGGAATATTTTTTTTTTCTTGTCGTGTGTGGAAATTAAGCTGACGGTCCATGTTTTTCTTTGTATTTGATGGTAATCCCTGGTTTGATGGGCATCTTTTAAGGCAGTGGGATAGACAGGAGTATGATACCTTATAGTCTATTATACCTATAGTCACTAAATTCAAAAAAAAATATTGAAGAGCTGTTGTGAATTGTTATCAGGTATTTAACAATGTTTTTCGGTTTTCTCTCCGGAAGTTCTCATTAGCAGGGCATTAAATCATATATTTAAAAGTTTTTATGGACATAATATAACATCACGCCTGTAATCCCCGAAAGGTTAGGCAGAGGTGTACCCAGTACACCCACATTTCGCCAGTTATGTTTAAATCCCATGTAATAGGCGGCGAGCCTATTGCCATCAACCGGGCACAAATCCAGACTCCGAGCCTGCTACTGAGACATTCCTGATGGAAAAACCCATTAACACTTTGCCCGACCTAGGAGTCGAACCCATGACCTCATAATTATTCAGCAGGCACGCTATGCAACCACTATACCAACGAGGCAGTCAAATGACAATTTTTTTTTATGGACATCATTTTATGTTAAATTATGTTGTGCAGAAAACTTAGGACACGATGTACCAACTTAATTTATGATATATGTTAAAGTATCCAATTCATACCATATTGTACTTCGTGGTGCGACCACGGTAGCAAGATAACAATAATCGTGACAGGAAATCCAAAACTCTTGGATCTGAATTAAAGACAATAGTATCATCTTATGACGCAACAGCTGTGTTAGTAACAAGGTACACGACTGAATGTCAATCAACTTCGAAACACGACGGTAACACGCATAACCTATTTGATATTTTAAAACCGTACAAAAAGTCATCATCATCTTCCTGCCCTTGTCCCATGTTACTTGGGGTCGGCGCAACACGTTTTCCTCTTCCATTCTGTCCTGTCAGCCGTCATGCAATCACTGACTCCCCTTTCATTCATATCCTTCTTCACACAATCCATACATCTTTTCTTTGGTCTTCCTCTTGCTCTCCATCCATCCACATTCATATTCATAACTCTCCTGGACACATACGTTTCATCCCTCCTCTTCACATGCCTCTACCAAGACAAACGATTCCCTTTCAACTTTTCTGTCATTGGCGCCACTTTCAGACTTCTTCTTATGTACTCATTCCTGACCTTATCCATTCTGGACACTCCGCACATCCATCTCAACATAACCGAACAACAAAATATAGTCGTTAATTAATGTCATCATCATCATATCAGCCGATCGACGTCCACTGCTGGACATAGGCCTCCTCATAGGCGTATAGCAATGTATAGTTTCGTAATGGCCCAGTGGGTAAGGCCTCTCATGCTTGAGGCTGGTTCGATACCGGGCAAGTACCAATTTGACTTTTAATTCATCTAAGTTTAAGACATCACTGACATTGGTGAAGGATAACGTCGTGAGGAAACCTGGATTTATAATAAAATAATAACAATAATCTTTTAATTCAGGCAACTAAAGCCCATAAATCACAATACATATTTATACAGGGTAGCAGTTTTTTTTTTTTCATGATTTCAGGGTTGGTCCCATAGTAAAAGTTGTTCAAAATGATAAGTACAATGACCCCTTCTAAGGTTTCGGGTATATTTTCAATTACCCTGTATAAGTGCAATAACTATAAACTAACACATAACATCACGCCTATAATCCCCGAAGGGTTAGGCAGAGGTGTACCTATTAGTACACCCACATTTCGCCAGTTATGTTTTTGAGGTCTTGGGTTTAATTCCCAGGTCGGGCATAGTGTTATTGGGTTTCTCCATCAAGAATATCTCAGTAGCAGCCTCGGAGTCTGGATTTGTGCCCGGTTGATGGCAATAGGCTCGCCCCCATTACTTGGAACTATAAACTAATACATACTTTAAACAAATAACAAAATCAATGAACTCGAAATGATGAATACCCAGTCTATAATCGCCATTCCCCCTTGAGATCTGAGCCTTTGCCCTTTAGTGGGACAATAAAAGGCTGGTACTTTTTTAGACTAAAATATATCCTATAGATACCGTTACTAAAGGTTCTATTTTTAAATTATCAAGATTGTAACCGGTTAACTAGTTCAAAAGCGAACGCGATCGGAATGGGAAGGTTCGCCATTCGGTGTAATATATTTTTCTAGTACCCGATTTTACTACCTCTTAATAGACACAAATGAGCAGCTTGTCTATTCTGTAAAAACTCCCTCGGTTAATCTAGGTGAGGTGAGTTTGAGGTGAGTTGTCATTGTCAACATTCAACTTGATAATAGGGATAGACATCTAAATCACTTTATTAAAATTCACCACGGGACAAATTAACGGAATGAAACTAAATTTAAAAATAGAACAGAGTTTGCATTAAACAAAAAACTTTTTAACCGATATTACTACCGTTATAACTTACAAATAGTTTAACATAATATAAATCAGTAACATTTATCGGTCCATATTTTTAATAAAACGATGGAAATAAACAACTGTTTTTACTAAAGGTTTTTGTTGACATCATATCTATTAACTATTAAAATATATACAGACTTTAATGTATAATGCATAGGAACGACACATAAATATTTTATTTTAGAGATCACTGACCCGTCATTTCGGTCCGGTTTTAGGGTACTCATTGGCCAAAAGCGTCTGAGTTCTTCCGTAGCATATTTTAAAGCGTACTTTATCGGCTTCAAGCCTCCCCCCCAAACGACAATCCAAGATCTGCCACTAGGGGGTGCCAATAGGACACTATTACTAAGCCGAGGCTGTCCGTCCGTCGATTAGCAAGTCTATCAAAGAGCATGAAAGTAAGCATCTCATTAACCATCAACATGAAAATTTCAATATCACCTATGAGTGATACTGACATTTTTATAGAGTCTGTTTTTCTATTGCCGCTATCATCATCATCTGCCTAGCCTTTTCCCAACTATGTTGGGGTCGACTTCCAGTCTAACCGAATGCAGCTGAATACCAGTATTTTACATGGAGCGACTGCCTATCTGACCTCCACAACCCAGTAACTGGGTAATACGATACCCCTAGGTAAGACTGGTTGTCAGACTTTCGGGCTTCTGACGACCCGTAACGACTGTCAAAGATCCACGTATGACAGCCGGGACCAACGGCTTAACGTGCTTTCCGAGGCACGGACGAGTCTCGGTGTGTAAAGATGGTGGAGGTGTTTTTCTATTGCCGCTATATCAACAAATAATAAAAATAAAATAAAGTAAGAAACTTGTTCTTTTTGTTGTATGTAGTACACAAACATACATACATAAACTCATGCCTTTTATCTATGGAGGTAGGCAAAAACTACAGAACGCCACCTGCTACGATCCTAACATACTCCTTTCGCCTCCGTTGTATGTAGTAATAGTATGTTTAATAAAGTACGGTGGTACGGAACCCTCTGTGTGTTATTCCGATTCGCACTAGGCCGGTTTCGCCGTAATATGTTTTTGTTATGATTAGGTAAACAAGATTCGGACCATTCACAAATTCAGAGTCATTGGGTGGATATAAACAACATAACAATTAATATGGTTGCTAAATAACACGAGAGGTCAGGGAGACAATTCCACTTGCATTTAAAAACGACCGCATTCTAATCTCGAGACTCAAAATGACTCTAATTTATCTACATTCTTTGACATTGAATGTCGCTGAGATGAGATTGTGAATGCATTTTGATTTTAATTTTAGGATTGACCTTCTATTTTAGTCGTAAACTATTATGAATTGTACCCGATATTAGACCACACTAATTAATATTAATCACCGAAACTTATTACCTATGTTATCACTTTAGAATTTAGCTTAAAAAATAAATAAAATTATATAAGCCTAATAAAATTATTTATTTATGTAGGTGTTTACATTAATTACTCTAGCCCCACGTAATGAGACACAATTGATTTTCTATTGTTCTGACTTACTGGTAAATCAGCCAGGGCTGGTATTTATTTAATGATCTTGTTTTATTTTTTAATATAATCATAGAACTTGGCGCATGTCATTTTTGTTGAAATTATTGAAATACAATTACGGGACGCATAGCAATACGGGACGCGATGGCCCAATCACGATCAATATAGTATTATGTAATGCATTGCTTTCACGTGTTTCAAATTTATGAAATGCAAATGTCTAGACATTAACCTTGACACCTAGAGGTAGTTGAACACCGGTTATTTAGACTGACTGGTAATTAGTGTACGATATTTATACACATAATTGTATTCATGATAACGATAACAAACAAATTACCGAAAAAAAAAACAAAATATAAAAAGAAAAAAAAATTGGGGTCATCGACCGGCCTGGATCTAATCAGCTGTGCACGCGTTACGTTGGCATTTGATATTTGAACGAAAAAAGAGAAATTTATGTTAAAAGTTGAATCGTTTTGTTTGTAAAAAGGGATAATTAATTTAAATTAAAAAAATATATACCACAACAAAAAAAAAATACTCCATTATTCTGTTTATTCGGTAACTAGGCGTAACCTTAGTCTAGCAAAAATAAAATGAAGTTAATAAAACAATGTAGATGAATCCAAGTTCAATCAGCGACCTCGATGCGCCGCCGCACCACTGTGTCGACAGCGCACCGGTACAGTGCACGTGCGCCTTCCTTTGGTAACGATACGGGTGAGTAGCGATAGCTGACTCACACATTAAACTACGATCTAATATTGCGAGGAAGCGATATGTACATACATAACATCACGCCTGTAATCCCCGAAGGGTTAGGCAGAAGATGTACACATTTAGTACACCCACATTTCGCCAGTTATGTTTTTTTAGTCCCATGTAATAGGGGGCGAGCCTATTGCCATCAACCGGGCTCAAATCCGAGGCTGCTACTGAGAAATTCCTTATGGAAAAACTCAATAACACTTTGCCCGACCTGGGAATTGAACCCAAGACCTCACTCACAGCAGTCGTGACCACTAGACCAACGAGGCAGTCGAGGAAGCGATATGACTGTCTTACGTTAAAATGTACCCACTTAATTGAAGCGTTGGTAATTCTGCTTAGATTGCCTTTGGATTAAGCTGAAGTAAGGTTGCATAACGTTTCAGATTATAAACTGCATGATATAACTTGTAAAAAATTCCATACATTCTGTCGAATCATGCAAACAAGAATGTATAGATCAGCTGATTTGTTGTTTATAATGATGAGTACAATGACCCATTTTCAGGTTTCTGGTAAACAAAAATGAGGTTGTATACAAAATGACTTTAAATGCGTTATACATAGAATCTTTCAGAGGGTAAAAGGTACTCATGAATTTTATCAACTAGGTACTCATGAAACTTTTATCAGTAGACCTCCTTAAATTATCTATATACCCCTATAATATTATAAAGAGGAAAGATTTGTATTTTTGTGTATGTATGTGAATGTCTGTAATGAATTAACTCAAAAACTACTGTGCCGATTACAAACTTTTTTTCACCATTAGAAAGCTGCATTCACCCTGAGAACTATAAGGTATATTATATATTCAAAAAAGTTATGGTACCGTAAGAAAAATCACGCGAGCGAAGTCGCGGGGTGAGGCTGAAAGATGTTATGAAAGAATTTTGAAAAAAAATATGGCGGTTTGAAATTCATTGGTCAGCTAGTGAAAAATAAATCAGCAGTTCCCTACAAAAAAGCATTAAACAAAACATGATCAAAATGTAGGCAACATTTGATATTTCTTTTTAATTTTTCAAAGTAGGTCCCATTATGGAAGTGAATATTTTTTGAGTACTTTAACCTTCTAAAAGAGTTGTAACGAATTAAAAATCACGGTTTTTTATTATGCACTTATTTATATTATAAGGGTAGGTACGTTCCTCGAAAAATTATTTAAGTACGGTCAAATAAGCAATTTGATTAACAAACAACAATAATCATCTTTCTGGTACATTTTTATTCATTGTTATTTTGTGTTCACTATTTAAGCTTGTCGTGTCTAATAATTTCGAAACCTAATAAGTTCAAAAGTAGTTGCAAGTTACCTGCCTGCACCAAATGTCAAATGTAGGTACTCGTATCTACCTAAAATTGGCAAATGCTTTTCGTAATATTAATATTAAAATCAAAATAATTTCTCACAGTGCTATTACTGCTGACATTTATTAATTTTAAATTTCAGGGTTCCTTAGTAAAAGTTGTTCATAATGATGAGTAAAATGACCCCATTCTAAAAACTAAGGTTGTATATTTAAATTTCTAATTAGCCGTCACATCTCGCAATATTCAAAATCACGATATTTATTTCAATAATTGCATTCAAAAGTCATCTTATGCAATTATTATTGTTATTTCTTATGCGTTTTATATAAATTGAATAAATCTGAAACATAACATCAACATCACGCCTGTAATCCCTAGAAGGGTTAGGCAGAGGTGTACCCATATACATTTCGCCAGTTGTGTTTTTAGTCCCATGTAATAGGGGGCGAGCCTATTGCCATCAACCGGGCACAAATCCAGACTCCGAGGCTGCTACTGAGAAATTCCTGATGGAAAAACCCTATAACACTCTAAATCTGAAACCATGTTTTTTTATGGAATTTTACCGAAATGTATTTCGGTCAACTATGATTTGAACACGAAGGGTTCCGTATTATCGTAGAAAATATACTTTATCACTAAATAAACATTATTTTAAAATACTTTGTAAAAAAAAATCTATAACTATAATAAAATGTAAAAAAATCGCAAAAAAAACAGTTCTCTTGTTTCTTGTGTCCCCTTTCCTTTTTAAGTTTTATTTATTTTTATTATTTGTTGGCATAGCAACAATAAAAATACATATTCTGTGAAAATTTCAACTCTCCTGCTATAACGGTTCAAAAACCTTCAATTATTAAAACTAAAAAAAAAAGATACACTACTAAAACTATGTCTTGCTTATTAAATATTTACTATGTGTTTTTTTACAAAAAAATAAGCTTCAATAAAACAAAAATAGTTAGGACTGTTTTATTTAGTTTATGTTTGTTTGGAAAAATGGTCACTAATGAACGCTCTTAAATATCGAAATTATGTCGTAATATGTTATAAATTGGAAAGTTTAATGAATAAGACCCAATTTAACTAATAAATGAACTGTAAAACATAGATATTACGGTTTAAACTAAATAGATTGCTTTGCTTTGCCATTTAATTGCGTACCGGAAATCTGCAATATCCAGGTATTTAATATTGTACCTGTCAAGGTTCTCAATACACGTGCGAATAGGGGGATATTGTAGTATCCGGAGAAAAAAATATTTGTAATCTCCTGCTGCAGGCATGAGGCATGAGCATTAATCACAATGCACGCTCGCTCAGGTGGATTGGCGATTTCAGACTAATATTAATTGTAAGTCCAGCTTTTCTCACGATGTTTTCCTTTACCGATGTCAGTGATGTCCAAGATAAATTTTAGAAAGTACCTACATCATACCTATGAATTTAAAAAATGTCACATTGGTACTTGCCAGGATTCGGACCTACAACCTCAGGCATGAGAGGCGGGCTCGAGCCACAGTGTCATGACGAAATTTTTCAATATCACATTGATATCTAAAAATAGTTTATCTTAACAATTTGTTTTTGAATATTAATACCTATTTGTGTTTTTAAAAAATATTATTAAAGGAAATTATACAAGACCTCCAAACTGACCTTTTCATTTGTATTCTACATTTCGAAATATCTACTACAAGGTGGCAAACAACCCAATTTGCAATTAATATCAAATTTTTGTCTAAAAATAGTATAAACTAACTGGCCCATACATTTTGCAACCTACAACCTTTACCTACCTACTGCAAAGTGGTACGGAACCCAATCTTATTTGTAACTAGCTTTTGCCCGCGACTACGTCCACGTGGAACTTGTTTATATCGTTCTTGCATACAAACTTCCACCCCCCTTTTCACCACCTTAGGAGGTGATTTCCGGGATAAAAACTATTCTGTCCTTTCCCGGGTCTTAAACTATCTCCATGCCAAATTTCATCAAAATCGATTCGGTGGTTTAAGCGTGAAGAAGTAACAGACAGACAGACACACTTTCGCATTCATGATATTAGTATGGATGTGAATTAATCTCTGTCGTTCTGTTTAATGAGTAATGTATGTTCTTACAAATTGCAACGACAGAGCAAAACCCACACACCCTTTTTTAAATGTTAACTATATTGAGTCAATCAATCTGCCTAGCCTTTTCCCAACTATGTTGGGGTCGGCTTCCAATCTCACCGCATGCAGCTGAATACCAGTATTTTACATGGAACCCTAGCATAAATTGAAATGATTAACCAAATCATTATGGAGGTACACCTACTACGTCATCGTGAACTGTGTCATAACTACATAAAATAACCACCGGTCATAAACCGGTAAATATCGGTAAAGAAACGGAAAACCAGAGCATTTAATTTTGTAGGTACCGACACTTACATTATGAATTCGATAACCGTTTTTACGTGATTGTAATTTCTTAATTCGAATTTCAATGTCAGAGGAAATAAAAAACCTTCCAATAATCTAGATGACCACGCTATCTGTATTGTTAAGGTCTAACCCAGGGCCAGTGTGGGCATTCCGTGTTAAGAATCTATTAACAAAAAACTTGATTTAACTGCCTCGCTGGTCGCGAGCGCTACTACTGAGTTCAATATCAGATCGAGCAATGTTTCATTGGGTTACCTATTAGCAATTTTTAAGTAACTGGAGTCTTTAATTGTATCACTTTGATGAAAATGAGCTCACCCCTAACTCCATTAAAACATTTAAATTAATGTATTTTCGATTTTAATTGTTCTGTTTCTTTACTTACAAAATTTTATTACATACATACATAAACTCACCCCTTTTTCCCATGGGGGTAGGCAGAAACTACAGAACGCCACCTGCTACGATCCACTCCCTCTCTCTTTATTTCTTAATACTCCTTTCGCCTCATCTACGTTCATACATCTCGTCATACAAGCACTTACAAAAATTTTATTAACAATATTTGTTAGCTAGTTGTTAACTTATTGTGCATTCTGTAGTCTCCTGTAAGTGAAGGAGTACACTAATGTAATACCTTTTGTTTATTATTTTTATATATTGATTTGTGTATATCTTTCGTTGGAGATCCTAATAAATAAATTAATTTTATATGGATCTCTACTAATGTTATAAAGAGATAAAGTTTCTGAGCTTGTGACTTGTGCTTTGCTGACTGTAACTACATAATAGTTATATATTGTCTTCCTCTCTGCCAAGTTTGTCTCTATACTTTAAATCTAGTTTACGAATCGTACATTGGTGATATTCTGACAAAATCTCATCATTTCAGATCCCTAAACAACTACTTAGTGACGCCGTTGAACAAGCCGCTAGCGCTCGCACCATGCATCAACACAGAACTCCCCACTGTGATCTACACCTTCGGCTACCAAGGGAAGACAGCAGGACCAGCCACCACGGCTGTTCTGAACGCGTACATAGCTAAGAGGAAGACAAATGTCATACTCTTGGACTGGGAGAAGGAGGCTAAGAGTGGTTTGCTAGGCATAGCGTTGGGGTACGCGCTGTCAGCTGTACCTAATGCTAAGAAGGTAAAGTTTTTGAAGCTATTTGTTATATTTTTTGGGTTACGTACCTCAGTCGGCATAAACGGAAGTCTTATAGGATCACTTTGTTGTCTGTCTAACCGTCTGTCAAGATCCTTTTACTCAGAAACGCGTGGAGTTGAAATTAATATCAAGTACTAAGGCCGGCTACCTATCGGAACAGAAAAAAAATGAAACTTCTAAGTCAACGCAATCTAAAGATAAGGTCGTTTATGGCGCGCATATTTTGACGCTCGCTAGGGAATCAAAACCCGTAGGGAACTTTCCTTGATCTAGAATCATGAAAATTAACATATTTTTTCATGACACAAACTCATTTTATAGTCTCCTAGATTGTGAATAGAACTTATTTTATATTTTTTTAAATAAAAAATGTAACGCTTTTTTTAACCATATCTCAACTTATTTAAACTCTGGCCCATTCATTTTAACATTCATTTAAGCCAAGCATAAGTCAAGATAAGAATAACAATTAACTTTAAAAAATTGAATACTTTTATCTTAGCCAATTAAGAAACTTTAAAATGTAAATGAGTTTCCTTTTCACTTCATCGTTGTCATACAAGGTTCAGTTTTTCATCCTCTTCAGGCAGGATGTTGTAATGAAATGCATAAATATACACGGTTACTTTTAAGTCGTCCTGGAACCGAAGTAAAAAAAATCAGCTGTTCAGTACACTTTGACGAGTTAGACGAACATAAATGTACTGAACAGCAGATTTTTTTTATTGTTACTTTTTGAAAAAAATGGTCCCAATCGTTTCGAGTTCGATGATCGAGTTTATGGCTTTCGGTTCCAGGACGAATTAAAAGTAACTGTGTATATCTATCTGCTATCTATACCTACATATAAAATGCTTTGTCCTGAATGACTGACTGGCGGATCAACCCACAACCTAAACCGCTGATCGTAGAGACCTGAAACTTGGGGTGAAACTTAGAGTGGGTTCCTTCTATGTTGTAGGCATCCGATTAGAAAGGATTTTCCGAAATCTACAACAGACCACTGCTGGACATAGGCCTCTCCAATCCCACGCTACTTAGCTCGATTCTCGGCGACTCTCATCCAGTTGCTATTTATGTATTTGCTTTTTAATGTTTATATTTGACAGTATATCAGAAAACACCTCTTTCAAAGAACAGAATATCCCCGTAGACTGGACTTGTTGCATGACTCTATAACTGTGCGTGCGAGTTCATCGCCCTGCCTGCCTAAACCCAGCGGCAAGATGACTAGTTAGTATTCGAAAATCACCTAAGATAAAAATCCTGTTTATTTAATTAAATATATTGATTCGTGTTGAGAATCACTAGTATAATATACCGCCTTGAATTTGACGAATATGAAAACTGCTACTTGAATTTTTTAAAGGTGTTTGAACTTTGCTTGAACAATAGAATTCAATGAGTGTTAGTAACACTGTTTGGCACTCCTTGGTATTCAGTTCACCTTTGTTTACTTTCTTTATATGTTAATCAAATTATGCAATGGTTACCAACCTAATCGTCGCTAAAGTAGGTTCAACCTAATTATAGAGTATCGTCATGTCACAGATAAAAGTACATTCGAACAAGCCATTTGGTATACAGCGAGCTACTTTTAACACAAGTAATTTTCTCGAGTTCTGAACCGTTTCTGAACCTTTTTTGAAGTGTTTCTTTTCTGAACCAGACATTGCTGTTGTAACCTACTTAAATGTTACTTCTCTATCTAGATTGGCGGAGAACTGGGCGATGCGTTGGTAGTCTTGACTGCAGCTGGTGTGAAGATGGACAGAGTCCACCTGGTAGGCCATTCCTTGGGAGCCCACCTCTTAGGATACGCTGGCAAGCGGGCCAGGGAACATGGCTGTGTGGTAGCAAGGTGCGTTATATAACAAATTGAAGCTCATACAGGTATTTTTTGTTAATTTTTTTCGCATGTTTATGGGCTAATTTTTCGGTTTAGTCCCATCTCATCCCCTTCCCATCTCATCCCCCATGCTTTTATACTTACAAAAATTTCTCACCTCTCACTCCTGGCATAAATCTGTCAACGGTACAGTCATGAACAAAAAAAACTCAGGTTGTGAAATTAATATACATTCAAAATTAACAAATAAAATTCTTTTACTTTAAGATATAAAAACACAATAACAATAAGCCCTAAACGGATAAAACTAAATATTTTTCTTGTTGCCGATGTAATATGTATATAAATACACTATATTAAATAACAGAGGCCGTTGCCATAAACTCGATAATCTACATCAATAGATTATTTAAAAAAATATATCACTGTAGAAAAAAAAGAATACAAAAATCCAAAAATAAAATTAATGTTAAAGCGGGTCCCACACAGACGCGGCCTTCGGTGGCGGCCTACCGCGAGCCGCGGCTCCAGCCTCTGCGGCGACTCACCACCGTGATCACGGTGGCGGCCTGCAGCATGATTAGCTGTGGTGTTGTGTTCTTTTTTTACTACAGTGGTATTTTTTACAGGGATATTATGAGTAATAAGACTAGGAGATAAGAAAAAAAAATGAAATAAAAAAACAGTTTAAACTTTTGAATTGTGAGATACCTATATTATTATTGGCATTGCTTACTTTCAGGAACAGAAAAATGTGGATTCATTTTCTATTACAATTTACGTATTTTTCAACGCGGTACACGCGGCCTGTTGCAAAAATGTACAACTGACCGCGTGGCACAAGGGGCGGAGCATGCGGCCGCGGCCAACCGCTCGCAGGCCGCGTCATGACCGCGCGTGTTTAAAGACTCCCTTGCATTGCAACCGAATACAACTGACCGTGCGGCCGCCACCGCAGGCTACTTCTGTGTAGGACCCGCTTAAATACATTTGCTATATTATATAATGTTGTAGGTATATTTGGTAGGTAAGAGTATTCTCATACCTACCAAATAGGCAACATATAATTTCATTCCGCTAGATATTAGGGATAAACTGACGCGCACGAAGTTGCGGGCGAAAGCTAGTATGTAATACAAATGTCGATTAGACTGTACTTTAAACAATTGATTTATGCCAGGAGTGAGAGGTGAGAAATTTTTGTAGGTATAAAAGCATGGGGGATGAGATGGGAAGGGGATGAGATGGGACTAAACCAATTTTTCAATCGTCTTCGTCAGATAACTCTTTACGGAGGTATAAATAAATAAGTATATCAATAATATGAAATATAATTTAAACTAAATAATAAAAATCGCTTCGCGCGACTGCCTCGTTGGTCTAGTGGTCGCAAGCACGACTGCTGTGCATGAGGTCTTGGGTTCGATTCCCAGGTCGGGCAAAGTGTTATTGGGTTTTTCCATCAGGAATTTTCAGTAGCAGCCTCGGAGTCTGAATTTGTACCCGGTTGATGGCAATAGGCTCGCCCTCTATTACATGGGACTAAAAACATAACTGGCGGAATGTGGGTGTACTAATGGTACACCTCTGCCTAACACTTCGGGGATTACAGGCGTGATGTTATGTTATGTTATAAAAATATAAATAAATTCAAATTCTTCGTTCTCCATCATTGCAGGATCACCGGTCTAGATCCAGCTCGAGCGCTTTTCGACGGCGCATTCTCGTTACAAAGCAGTCTCGACCGCACGTGTGCAAAATTCGTGGACATCATCCACACAGACCCTGGCGGCTATGGCTCCAACTCATCCACTGGCACTGTTGACATCTGGCCCAACTACACTGGAGGTAGCGGCACCCAGCCCGGCTGCCCCATCGGAACCTTTCAACAGTTCAGTCCTGAAGGTAGATCGGAGCATAGAAGACTAGGTATTTAATAAGTATATTAACCTACCTGTGTAGCTGACCTGGCCACGCGTTGCTGTGGCTCAAATTTGCAATAACAAATATAAAATGAATTGAAATAGTTGCTGCTGCTGCTGCTGTTTCACGCTAGTACATTAATTTAACAGATAACTTACCATGTTATCTCTTCACCACCTTTGCTTGAATATTAGAAAATGCCTAAGGCATTAAGTCCGTTTTTGTACTTTTGTTGCATAAAGTTTAAATAAACAAATTAACAATCGAGATAAAAACTATCCTGTCTTTGAAGTTTGACCAAATTACTCACAGTAAGCCTTTCATTGAAATTGGGTAATTAGTTCCGGAGTTTTAACCCGGACAAACATCTTGACGCGAGATTTTTAAAAAGATTTATTATCTTCTATACCTACTATACTTAATATTATAAAGCTACGGAAGTATTTTTTTAACGCGCTAGTCCCTGGAACTGCTGCCAATCGTATTTGAAAAAATCTTTTTGTAGGTAGGTATATAACAGTCAGAATTGTGAGGAATAAGTAGATATTAAACGCTAAACCTAACAGCAACAACGTGTTCCTAACAGCTTTAATCTTACTACTATTATGAATGCGAGAGTTTGGGTAGATAAATGTTTGTTACTCAATTACACCAGAACGGCTGAACGGATTTGTTTCCCGCATGGAACAAAAATATTTGTTGTTTTTATAGTTGTTCCGGGTCTGACTGTATGTTATACTTTACGAGATACCGTTCTACGTAAACGATATAAATTAATAAAAACTGTTAACTTTATCTTCAATGTTGTTTTAACGACAAAAATAACAATGTTGTTATCTTGCCATTAATTTAGAACAACCATCAAAAAACCCATGATTAAATTATCTAGATTTACGATAATCTGTTTGTAAAAGACCATGGCACATTTTCAATAATATTTGCTTAGGCAATACAATGTAGGTATGTTATCTAAACGTGATGTTCCTTATCACTCGGCTAGTAATTAAAAAAATTAGGCCATCGTTTAAGCCTTACGGATCAAGGTTAATTGAGCGAAAATGTCACCATCGATTCTATTGCATCAAGGTGTTCTTAACACAGGGCCCGAGCTAAAGGGGGGCCGGCCGGGCAAATGCACAGAGCGGCAAAAATGACATAATATAACATCACGCCTGTAATTCCCGAAGAGTTAGGCAGAGGTGTATCCATTAGTACAACCATAAAATGCAAAAATGAGGCGCAGCAAAATTGATTGTGCCGGGCGGTTGCACGAAGTCCAACATACTCTCATGAATTTTTGTACAGAAACCGTAGTAGACTAAACAATATCACATTATATATCATCTCGTCTTTGGAATAGCAAGCTTATGACTTATTATGATGTTAGTGTAAAAGGCGGCCAATTTTATTTTGCCCGGAGCGGCTAAATAGCTAGATCGGGCCCTGTACAGGTGCGATATTATCATGGCGGGGTTTGATATCTCGCGCGACTCTTCACACATGGCGACATAGGCAGCCTGGGGTTTGCCAGGGGGTGCGGATTTTGTTCAAAAAAGTTACCGCGACCCGGAAACACACAAGACATTAGGAGGAACACTGATGGGTTTTATTCAGTAAGAGTCTGACACTCCCTTTCGCTCCGCACAGGGCGGAAGCTGTTGATGCAGTAATTTGATGATTTCCCTTTCCCAATCTGGGGTATTATATCTCCCATAAAACACGTGTGTATGTGCAGAGTCAATGTCAAAGTCAAAGTCAAATTATTGTACCTGTTACAAGTTTTACACAGTTGTTTTCTTTTTACTGGTGTAAGAAATAAGTACCTATCGGCTAATTTTATTTTAGAAAAATAGGTACCTAATTAGAGTTACGCAAAAAAAAAACTCCATGAATGAACCGACATTCACGCGACGAAAGGCGCGGGCTTTAACTAGTAAGCTAGTAGTTAATTAAATACCTATAATGAAATGGAATAAGGTTCACGCCCCTATAGACCCAAATTAACAATGTCCTTGATCAAAATATTTTTAAGTAAGTACAGACTTGAGGGTCATACATATTCAATACTATCCAATAAGGTCATTGCCTATTGACCTAATACCATCCATTTAATCAAGTCTAAAAATGTTAGAAAAACTAGAATTTCTACCGCCGCAGGTAATGTTTATGCATTTAAATATCTGATTATGAATGCACATAGTAATTATTTTATGTTAGAAGCCGGTGTAGAAAATATGGGAGTTCCATTCCTCACAGTAAACTGGCGAAGTCCAATGGACCCGTATTGGACTTAACGGGTCTAAAAGAACACAACGAAGCCGAAAATCATGGCCTTCCCATCAATACAATATTGCTTTTTTGTTCTGAACCATACATAACTTTTTTTTCTTGGGAAATTCCTCATGTATGCCTTCGTGCTGGTGATAAAGAAAGGTTATGTCAGACTCTTACCGACTAAAACCCCATGGTTCCTCCTGCTACCATAAGTCGGTATCCCGGTTTTCGCATTACCCATGATCCGCAAAGATATTGAAGGTCAAAATTACAACTACACCTAAGCTTTTTACAAAATAAGTTTTAAAATTTTACATACCCCAAGACCCCTGTACTGTATGCTCTCGTAAGCACGTTTTGCGTGAGCAACATTGAGCAGTAAACTTAATTTTTTATACCAAAAAAGGCGCTTCGTATACGTACCTAGTACTGGCTATGTGATGTATTTTTTTACATCCCGTATCAGGTACTGGTACCTACCTTATTGAAGCACCTACTTAGCCCCCAAGAGTGGTGATACGTGTACCTTACGCCATGTTCGACGCATTCTAAGCATATCACTTTCCTGAGTGGCCAATATTTGAACAAACATACATACATACATAAACTCACGCCTTTTTCTAATGGGGGTAGGCAGAAACTATAGAACGCCACCTGCTACGATCCTTTCATACTCCTTTCGCCTCATCTACGTACTACATACATCTCGTCATACAAGCACGCCGGTTACGAGTACTCCGCACCTGACCTTTCTGAAGGACCTCACTAATAAGGTCAGTGTAGGTCTTCCTAGGGCGACCCCTCCCGGCGTTGCCACTCACCTCTGCCATATAAATACCTTTTGTCAATCGTCTTTCACTCATCCTCTCAACATGACCGAACCATCTAAGCATACCCTTTTCTATCTTTGTCACTACATCTTCTTTTAACCCGCAACGGTCCCGTATAACCTCATTCCTCACTCTATCGTTCAATGTTACACCACACATACTCCGTTGATATATGAACAAAACCATACCATAAACTAAACTATCCTACCAATGTCCTTTTAACCTAGAACTTAAACCTTCGTTTTCCAGATTTATGCAGTCACGATCGTTCGTGGCGATACTTTGTGGAAGCCCTCGGATCACCGACGGCTTTTCAAGCAGCAGGTGCGGCGGACGTCAATGAGTGGAACGCCCATTTTGGGGATACCCTCCAGACAATATACTTAGGAGACCTGACTAGTACACGGTAAGGATACCGCTACAGTAGAATCAAGAGCTTCAAACAGCTCTTGCCTAAATGGAGAATAGAATGAAAGAGTCCCAAGAAACAAAAATATTGCACTATTCGATTATATCATGACTTTAGCCCAGGAGTTCCCAAACTTATTTTGTCTACTGCCCGCTTTGAGAATAAATTACTTTCTAGCGCCCCCATTTTTTCACCTACTTAAAAACCACCAGTAGATGAAATTACAATTACAAAATCGCTCCCCAAGCCTCTACACAACGCCCAGATTTTTTTTCTGGCTCTCTTACCCCTTTAGGTTCGCAGCGCCCACAAGCGTTCGCAGCGTGCACTTTGGGAAAGACTGCTTTAACCAATTGTTAAACATGACCTGTCGAATTTATCGAATAAAAGAATATTTAGATACACTTGCCTTAGCTTAACTACTTATTATAAAAACAACAAGGTCTAAGCCTGAATAATGTGGATAAATTACCTAACCTCCAACATAATTATAGCAAGAAGTACATCATTGGAGCAAAAAAAGCCAATTCATTGTATGTTTTGGGAACGTAAACCTTTATAAGGCACTTGAACCGTGACGATGATTACTATTGAAATGATTTTTCCGTAAATAAGACTGACCTCAACCTATTCAATTTGAATTGAGCAGTGATGATGGTCAAAGTCAATCAAGCAATCATTATAACTAAGTAATTACTTAAATTACATCATAAGTTTCATTTCCGGGTATATAGGAACCCCAATTAACATACCTAATTTGGCGAAATGAGGCATCATAGACGAACAACCAGTGCAATTGCGGAACTCTTGATCAGACTATGTCTCATAATTCCGCTGAAGAGTCCCAATTGCTCGTTCAATTACACCCTTACTACTACTACGACCTATTGTGGGCCCAAATAGTTTAAATTAGAAGAAACGAAAAGAAGGCCCAAATAAGTCGTTTAAATTAGAAGATATATGCAAAGAAGAAGTATCCTAATGTTTTTTTAAGAAAAAAAGAGTCATGCTGCTCTTTTGGACTACTAGTCTACTATATCTTCAAAAATTGGTGAAACAGGGATGATGAAACTATATTTTCACTGGATTTGTTTTGCATTCTTGTATAAAATAACAGTTGCCTTAGATATTTCAGACTTGAAATTTTAATTAAAAACAAAAAAATAATATATGAGCAGATACCCCTGAAAGATTTATAAGTTCAAAAACAGTCTGCTAAATAAGATAATAAATAAAATAATATGTTCTAGCGGTCTCTACTTAACTTCTAAGAGTACGTAACATATTAAAATATTAAACAAAAATAACATTATAATTATATTAATTTAAAGTTTTAAACAGTTAATTAAACTTAATGAACAGGCACTTTAATGATATAAATATTATCTACATAATAATGATAGTAGATATGAAAGAATAGATATAGAGATAATATTATGTTAAAGAATATAATAAATCAGCCTTTTACAAAAATTAAGGCTGACTTCTCAAAAATTGTTATGTGTTTAGTATAACCATTATAATAGGACGGTACTAAAGATATAAATAATTGACAAGTGATCTAAAATGTTCCTTGGCTTAAGAACTGAGTTGTGAACGAAACCATAGCGCGATTCAGCCGGCGCCGTGTGACGGCACAACGCCATCTATCGAGCAAGGTGGAAGACCAGTGCAGTATTGTTTGTAGGCTTTAACGGGTGTAAAGACACTTTCAAATATTCTTCTCATTATTACGATATTTTTTTTTATAAGTACCGTATCTGGGAACATTCTGGTTGTGGGGATATGGAAGTTCCAACTAAAACCCTGGCTCGGAAGAAAAAATTATGTAACTTATTGTCAAGCGATTGTAAGTAATTGGTTGTTGCCTAGATCAGTCAATTCACAGCAGCTTACGAACGATTAAATTATATTTGTCACATTAACTTTCGTTCCGAGATACCGAGGGTCGTGGGAAACCGCTTGATGCGGGCAGCGTAGGACCGTTCAATGTGGGTACCATTTTAGATGGACAGTGGACGATGTTCGGCTGATATGATAATGATGATGATGAGACCGAGGGTAAATAACTCCTATAGGACGATTAAGGCAACAAGAAATTAGGTTGGGAGCACTAGACAAAATAACCTAATGTGCAGTCAACAAAAGAGATAGATATGCAGGTACATCAGATATAGTTGAGGTTTTCTTAAAAATCGATGGATTTTTTCAGATGTAATTAAATTAAAAAGAAAAATAGATATTAAACAGCTCATTAATAAAATTAGATTAAGTTTCAATTTAAGACATTCATCGGTTTCTTTGAAAACTTCAACTATATCTGACGACCCTGCATACTTATCTGTTTTGTTGTCTGTACCTATATTTTGTTGATCTCTTCTTCAACACTACTTTTCATTTCCACAGAGCCAGAGGAAACTTTTACCTGCGAACAAACTCAGAGCCACCTTTCGGACTTGGTGCAAAGGGATTGAAACCAAACAGCGTTCAAGTGAGGAAGCGAAGAGACCCTTTACTGATGAGAATCTTGAAGTATCTGTAACTAGCTCCCGCCTGCGACTTCGTCCTTTTAAAAGTCATATTTACCGGAAAACATAGCCTGTGACACTAGGCAATAGTGCTTTCTACTAGTGAAGGATTTTTTGTAATCGGACCAGTACCTACTGACCGTTTGACTCGATCTTCGGCTACTATCATCCAGCTGCTGCTGGACATCTTGCGTAGATCGTCGTCTTTTGGCTGTTGACATCGACAGCTTTCAAGTCGGCTTGCGCCAGTCAGGGTTCAAAGTCAAATCATTCCAATTTATTTTTTTAAATTAGAAGGCACATTTGAACCCCATTTACAAGAAAAAAAAAGATTGAATCTTGTAGATAAAAAGATATTTTCATATGGAGAAGAACGAGAAGATAGGCAAGAAACTCCATACTTTTAAAAAGTATTGTGGTATTTTTTAACTCCGTATTAGTTGCTTACTGGAGCCCATTTTGTAATAAACCACGTATTAAACACACGTAGTTCATTATCAATTAACCATACTGATACTCTACGTGGGCAACTAAATGAGGTTTTCTGGCGCAAGTGGACCTAAGATCCTGACATGTTTACAATGCAGGAGAGAGTATTTAATATAAACTCGGTGCAGCGTGCATTGGATCATTTGGATCCCTTCAAGATGGTGCTGACGCGTCATGTTCGTGAACGGGTACTGTCAGTTGGAACTGGTCATTTCTTAATTGCCATAGATTATATATCTTTTTTTTTTCATTATTTTATATTGCACTTCACCTACGTTACTTTGACTGTTGAGTAAAAGCAACAAGAATAATGTAACTAGGATTTTGTATAAACTTAATTGAAAAGAGTGTCCATAGAGTTCGACTAGTTCCATAGAAACGAACGTTTTGGAACGACCAACTATATTCCATACGTTCTATGATGGTGCGGGTGACACATGTCAGCAAATCATCTATAGATGTCAGAATCACATAACTAAGTCAATGACATTATTTACTAGTTATTTACTTAGTTTATAATGATTCCGTATTTTACGGCTATGATATTAGTGTGCAGTTAAAATATTCAATGATTGTAAATCGCCGTAACGTTCAAGAGTGAAAAGCAACAGTTTGACAAATGTCACCGGCACCATCCTAGAGCGTGAGGAATATAATAGCTTCAACTTATTAACTGACCGACTGGTTGATATTTGAAGTGCCTGTAAATTGTTTTTAAAAATAATTGCTTTGCCTTTAGGTACCTACAGTGTGCGATATTCTAGCAATATAAGATAATTAAACTTATTTGTATGCTATGGACGTCCAAACAAACAATAAACCTAAAAATGAAGCAGCCATATAATGTAATGTCTTAGGTTAGGTATATAAGTGTGTTTAAAGTTTATTTAAGTTCAATTTTGTTTGTGATACTTTCAAAAGGTAGGGTAGGGTTTCAATAATTACGAAGTTTCCTCAGGAACACCATAAGGGCATCCGATCACGTCAGACAATCGGTGACCGATCTTTGTCGGAGTGAAATGGAACCTACTGATGACGATAGTATACGGCACGTCACGTCCTACAAAAAGTCGGTCTTACGAAACGATGAATTAATCGTCCGATCCGATAATTGGTCCTACAAAAATCTGACGTGGGCGGAGGCCCTTAGTATAGTAGTAAAATTATAATATAAATAAAACTAAGTACGTATAATAAATGGTTTTATTGAATGTTTGTACACATATTTACAGCGTCTTACGTATAAAATACGTACTGTTGTGTGCATTATAGGGTCGGTACGTATCTGACGGAAGATACGCCGCGTATCGTCAGTCGCGTAACGCAGAACCATTCAAATAGATAATAAAATATCCAACCATTCACATATAACCGATGATGCGTTAGTGCGTCGACCATACTAAAGACGATACGTTCGTATGTTCCGTCAGATGTGAACCGACCCTTAGTTTCAAGTGCATTCGTAGCTAAAACGCAACCATTTGTATCTGTACTCCATTCATTATAACATTAGTTTAAAAAATATCGTTAACGTTATCTATTTCAATGTAAGCGTGTAATAAAATATGCTATTTCACGATAAATACAAAGCAATGTTGCCATTTACATTTAAAAAATAATACTAAAATATAACCTCGATTAAAAAAAAATAGTTTTTCGCCGCTTTTTGTGTCATATGCTATCAAAAATGGAATAATTATAGGTAGTACTAAACTTACGCGCATGCGCCCGGTTACAAGTTCTAATTTACTAACTCTTCCTATGTTTCACCTTTTAGTACAATATTATTTGTCGTTAATATTTAAAATGCTTACTAAAATTTGTTTAGCCAAACCAGGTGAAATAATCGCGGACATACATGAATAAGAATAAGAATAAGAAATTTTTATTTGTTTAGAATGTAGGTATTACAATAAGATGTTAACAATGTTCAAGAGTCCTTCTACTTCTTCTAGTTCTTCTACATTCTGACTTTCAGCATACAAACATTTATGGATAGACAACATCGGGGTACATACATAAAACATTATAGCTTACCAGTGCATGTTCCTTTAGACTATTACAAATCATCATTCAAAAAATCGGATATAGAATAGTAACATTTTTGCAACAATAACTCGGTTAGACGTTTATTGAATATTCTAAATGGTTGATCTTTAATAACTTTAGGCAACTTATTGTACACCTTTGGTGCCATGCATAAATACATACGGGTCAAACAGAGACGCTGCTGTTTTTTAAGTCAGTCAAAATTTAATACAATTGTTGCTTTGAATAATAGAAGGAACTTCGATGTGGATTGGTTCGTTCTTGCACAATTAACCCCATTATACAGTCTGACGTCTATTGGATTTTACGATTTTACACAAACCGCCTAACACAAAAAGGTCCTAAATAACTATTAAGATCTATAAAAATATTATTGCAGAATTAACAACTATTTAAAAAAAGAATGACAATAAATGTTTGATTACTTCAATATTCATCTAATAAATAAAAAAATAGTATATTGCTCTATTTCTAAATGACTAAACAAAATATTTTTCTATTATTCTTAATTTTATAACGTTTTTTTATACGTTTCCTGACTTTAAACATAATTACAAATCCTTATGACTAGGTGATTATTAAAAGAAGATATTGCTCCTTGACAGCACTCGGAGATCAAAGAAAGTTTAGGGTCAGTACACACTGAAATGTGACGCCGCACCCTGATGCAGAGATTAAAGAATATCACATTTGGCAAAGACGGTTTGTGTAATGATATGATAAATATAAGTCTGAAGAAAAAAGGAAAACCCTGACCCCTGAACCCTGACCTTTCCTTCAGAAAGGTCAGGTGCGGAGTACTCGTAACCGGCGTGCTTGTATGATGAGATGTATGAACGTAGATGAGGCGAAAGGAGTATGTAAGGATCGTAGCAGGTGGCGTTCTGTAGTTTCTGCCTACCCCCATGGGAAAATGGCGTGAGTTTATGTATGTATGTATGTATGTAAATATAAGTCTGAAATCGCCAATCCGCCTTGAGCAAGCGTTGTGATCAATGCTCGTGCCTTCTTTGTATGAGAAGAGGCCTTTGCCCTGCAGTGGCACTAGGTTGGTATTACCAATAAAAAGCGCGCGCAATGTCGCATCTCTGTGTGGACTGAACCTTTCTTTAACTGCAGTTATAGAATCATATTGTTCAATTCAATTTTATATTTGTCTAGTAGAGTAAATAAAAATATTACAACCCACACTAGGTACAGTATTCTGACGTTTACAATTTATTAATTGTATAAAAAATTGAATAAATTGACATATTTTCTCATTTTTCCTGCAGTAGGTACATACTTAAAAACTTAAATACACAAGTAAACGCAAACATTATGCCATGTGTTGAGCTTAGTTTATCCCAATACTGAACGATTTGATCGCAGCTACCTTATTTAAAAGTTCCTCAAACACCAAAGAACTATATCTTAATAGCTTTATTGAGCCCTTGCCTGCGAGAAATAAATAATAATATACCTGTGACGTCACATATAAATCTAATAACGCGGATCCAGCCTTCAAAAAAGTATGTGATCATGGTCACTTGAAATCGGCCAAGTGCGAGTCGTATCATGGAATCAAGCGTATCACAATATCGCATCTGTACTCTAAACAACTGAACCGATTATAATAAAACTTTTACAGCATGAAAGTATGTCAGATTTAATTAAAATCTGAAATATATTTTGCAGTGAATAATTTTATTTAAGTGCTTACTTTACATAACAAATTCAAACTTGTTTTTTTGTGAATTTGGGTTGTGGACATGGTCACCGTACCCTCAACGATGGATCAGCGCTTGAACCGTCTAGTAAAAATGTCGCCTCTTGTGTATCACGCCCCGTACCTCCCGGTGGTCCCCGTTCTCGTCCTACCCCCGCGCCCCTGTATCCCGCAGACAAGAACCCAATCTAGCTATATTTTTTTTTCTTTTTATGTCATCGCGAACTCTACGACACCAATAAAAGTCAACATTCAATTTCACGAACATCACCGAAGCACTTCGGCAGTTCACAGGTACCTGTGCTAAGTCGGCGACGTGGAATAGAACCGCTTCATCGTGGCGTCGATATCGACGATGGCGTTGCGGACGTCGTGCGTCGCCGCGCTTATCGTCTCGAATGTGTTCGCCAGGCGGTCTATCGCTCTCGCCTGAAATTAAACAAAATATGGCGAGAATTAGGCACAAATGCAGAGTAAGGAGTACGCTTTTCCAATGATGAGGTTTGATGAAAGAAAATCACCTGTATCTGTGATGCATCAGCAAGTCTTTCCATAGCCTGCGCGTTTACATGTGACGCGTGCGCAAGTTGTGTCATGGCCGCCGCTTGGTCACTCATCACTTTAAACTGTAACACAACAATTCAACGTGTTCAAGAAACCCAAATACACAAAATTGTTCAACACTACGAATAAGAGCCTATTTTTATGTTTTATTCGACATTTGGCGTAAATTACACCTCAGGGCGCAATTCTAAAGGTGTAATGTAATTTATTTAATGTAAGAGCAGTTTTAGTATATACCCACCATTTTCTCCATGATTGCCATCTGCCTGTCTTCAACGTCCACTACGGGCTCCTCGAAAGCCAGCACTGGATCTGACTCCACATGGTTCTGATCCATACTGTCCTCGTTAAAGAAACTCTCTTCTACGAAGTTGGATTCTTGTTTTACAGCACCACGAGGTTCTGAAGAAAGATGTACAATATGTTATTCATTTAACATTCATGAGTTTAACAAAAATCTGCTGAAAGTTAGTTCGTAATTTGAAACAGTTGCCAAGTGTGTGTTAAATTGTGTGTGCACATACACATTAATCCTGTGTGCGTGAGGCGAGCCGGCCATTTCTGAGCGCTCCCGAGCTTGCACCCATAAGCAATATGCACGTGCATCAAACACACACAATAATGACGCGCCCGCCTTCGTAACCTACAAGAACTGAAGCAAAGGAAAAACTTTGTCCCAGGCAACTCTGACCTAAGCTAAGGTCAGGAGCAAACCCACATAATATAAAAAAAAACTAGTCAATATTACGCTGCATTTATAATATTCATCAAATACTTACTACCATTATCCCCAGCTAGGAATAGGTCCCAGATCTTCTTCTCAATATTGGAACACAAATTATTGGGGTCGCCACCTCCCCCTTGCACCTTGGACCTCACTGTTGACTTTTTGTCAGCCCAGTACTAGAAAGAAACAAAAAATTTTTTAATGGAAAATAAAAGAACTTTAAAAATAATTTCTAATCAATAAATTCTGGCTGTAAGCCAGATTGTTACATTAAACAAACAGAAAAGGTTGGTATATTTTAAATAATAAAAGAATAAAAACCCAACTCCATATTTCTCATACATAAGACCACTTATGTTGTATAAATGAAGTACCATTGGGTATTAATATTGTTAGCTCTTGAAATGTTTTAGGATGGACCACCTTTAGCCATTGTAACCCGCAAGGAATAAATATCTGTAGGCCTTAGGCCTACATCCGTAGGCCTATGGAGCTTAAAGAGACCCCTCTCTTTCTATTCAAGGTAAAGAGTAAAGACTAAAGAGGTAAAGTTTATGGGGTTGTAAAAATTCTTAAAAAAAATTTGGAAGCTAGTTATCACTGAGTGCTATAGGCTTTACTTAATTATCAAAAAATTAGGGATCCGTAAGAAAAATCATGTGAACGAGGTCACGGTGAAATTGCTAGTAGTTTAAATATGTCTGTAAACACACCCACAATACAGGAGAAATTCCTAGTGCGGGGAAAATATTTAGTCTCATCGCTGTATGGCCAGGAAAGTGTCATGAAATTTAAGCATTATCCCCTAGGTATGGTCATATTGTAAAATGGAAGCCCACGTTAATATGTATTATTATTAAAATAACACAATATAACAATAAGCCCAACTTACTTTGATCCAAGATTTCATAGGTCTAGTAGGGCCGGTTATATTATTGACAATCCGAGTCAGTTTGAACCAGAGCTTCTTGCTCTCATCCCTGCCCTCTAAACCTCTCAACTGACCCAATGCTAGAGTCGGATGTTTCTCCATAAAGTCGACTATCGCTGTCACCTGTTCCAAGCTGGGACGAGACTGGAATAGACATAAGAAAAATATTTTTTTAAGTAGACAGTTAAGACTGCAGAAGAGTTTATTTAGTTAATATTTTATCTAATTAAAATCCTATTACTTTTTCTATAGACATATAAAAATGCACTGTATTACATGGTATACCCCCCTATGGATTCTACTGATCATTTAGGGAAGATCATGACTTACATACTGACGAAATTCCGACATAAACACATACCAAATACATACGTACACGTCATTTTAACGCCAAGCCAAGTTAGTCCAAGTTATATATTTCCATTAATGATTATATTTTTTCGAACTCACGCAAAAATTCGAACATCTTTCGCCTCATCATCAGCGAAGCGACAATGAAATGAGTAGAGGTAAACACGAATTGCGCCAAGATCTGTTCGAGTTACCGTGTTTAGTGAGAATCTGATGAAAATTAATAATTAATGTCTACAATAGTTCCACTTACCGCTATGACTCGATCCGTCATGTTTGAATTTATTTGATTGTTTACTTGATTGAACCTCAACCTATCACTTATCTGGTATTTTTAAGCCACAAGTTACGGTCTCCACATAAATCAATATTTCGATACCAAGACTTCCATTTCGAGTCCAATTCTAGTTCAGAAAATGCTACTTCGTCCAACAACCAAAACTACAAAACGTCACATCGTCATGACAACCATTGGTTGGGGCGCTGATGAGGTCATAGGTCTCCAGGAAACACATTAAAAAAAACTAAGCCTCTTGTATGAGATTTAATTTAATAAATGCATTCATGAATCCCTATTAAAATGATGTAAAGAAAACCAAAGTTTAATTCTCCAATACACATTTATTTTACCAAAAGAAGCAAAAGTGCTCGAAGCCAAATCTTTAAAAAGTGAATGGAAAATATTCCACAGTTCAAAATGTCAAATTAAATTATTTGACAAAGATGAAAAACTTGTATGCGTGAGAAAAGAAGTAATTTTTATTTTGTTTACAGTTGACTATTGGTCCTCAATATTATTTTTCAGAAATTGTTTATGCATGCATGCAAATTACAGTTTGTATAAACCTAGACTGTAGTATTTAAATAATTTAATAGAGGTAGGCATACATAATTCTGTAAAGTACCTACCTACAATACAATGTTATTGTAAATACTGTGTACAAATTGTCAGAATTGAGGGAGAAGGTGAAAAAATGGCAAATTCAGTAAACATATCTATAGAGGCACCAATAGAAAACCAAATCCAGGAGATTACCTACGATGGCCAGGAGATATATCAAGCGTAAGTATTTTTCAGCAACTTGTGCTACTTTTTGTAAGATTTTTTTTCCAAGTATATGATTTTAAGTACCTACCTAGATTCAAAATCTACGATTCTGTTTGCAGACCCCTGTCTATGTCGGAGAACCTTGCCCGGTTAGCACAAAAGATTGATTTCACTAAAACTGAAGATGAGTTCTGCAATATCAAGAAAGAGGGCGAAAGCAGCTCTGACTTGAAGTCTGAGGATGAGAACAAGGAGCCAGGGTATCAGTCCAGCTTGTGGCCTTGGGACTCGGTCCGTAACAAACTCAGGAATGCCCTCACTGAAGTCTGTGTACTTGCTGATGTACTCAGCATTGCTAAGGAGAAGAGATATATGGTAAGAAGTATGAATACTGAAGTTATTCGTAAATAATATATCTGTATTTTAAAAGCTTAAACTATAGTAAATACTTACAAAGATCATTCAATACTTAATTTTCAGTTATTTATTCAAGTACCAATTTTATGTTCACAAGACTTTACCCAATTTGTTTTAACCTGAGACTATGGTTTAAACTACTTATTTATAAGCATTTAATATGATTAGCTTAAACGATAGATATAAAACAGAGCAATGAGCAATCTAATGTTTCTGCCCATTAAATAAACAGTTCATTTTCATTTACTTGCATACCATAATGTGCACTTGGTAAAACACTTAAATTCAGTCCATTGATCAATAACTAACTATGGCTGTATGGCCATAATTAAATTGGTTTATAGATTAAAGAGCTTATTGTAATATTACAAAACCATTTTTCTAATTGCAGGTCTTAGACCCAGTCCAACCTGAACAAGTAGAAGGCAGACCCATGGTCCAAGTTTATGGGAGGAAGAAAGCTCTTGGTGCTGCAGCAGCAGTACTCCTGGCTGGTGTAGAACGTCTCCGGGCTAGTGAGACTATGAGAATGACCCGCAACATGCCTGACTTCCACATAGATCTGCTGAGGCTGCGTCAGAACTGGAGACTGAAGAAGGTGTCCAACACTATTGTTGGGGACCTGAGTTATCGTACTGCTGGCTCTAAGTTTAGCCAGACTGGAGTGTTTGAGGTCTGCATTGATTATAATAGGCCTCATATGAATTTTTAAGTTTTTTTCAGACAGTGAGAACCTTGTATTCTGTTATATTGGGGCCACATTAAGAGTCTACGCACTACCCCGTGTCATACTGTGAATGTATCAGGCACAGAAAGAAACTTGACACAAACTAGTATGCCCACTAGAATGTATCAACCAACAATTTGATGATCATGACATGCAACAGTGTTTGGTGATGGAACAGTCTAGTGGGCATTGTCTCACACACTTTTCAATAAAAGAATATTTTTTGGTAGGATGCATTCCTAGCATGATCCTAGTATGATATGGTATGGTGTGTAGTAAAATCAACATTAAGTATCTAATGAAAGAGTCCATATTCTAATCTTCATACACGTTTTTCCTTTATTTCGATTTACCTACATAGTAAAATACTAATAACGTTTTTCTGTCCCAGGTAACCAAAGCTCCAGAGGAACAGATAGCTCAAGCCATGAGTGCCGCCGGACCTGTGCCATCAGCACTGCGCGTCACAGTCCCGCCTGAACTGCAAGGCGTCGCATTTATATCTGTACTTTGTCAAAAAGGTATGAATTTGAGATTTTTTCGCTTTCCAACCCCTTTACAAAAACCTTTTATATTGGGACATTGAGCAAAATGCTTGGTCCTAAAAATGCTAGAAGAAAAATCTAATGCAATGGTACTTGCCCATAATGCCTGGCAATAGGTGTGAATATATAAGGCGTGAGCCTTATCACATACACAGACAAAAAACTAGCTGAAGTAAATAATTTACAAATACTTGTCATACTCTGGAATTTCTCACCACATATTAAGACAGCCAGTCTTATACACATATCTGTTTCAGAACAAGAAGACGTAGTGACAGCTACCCTAAGTTCTGCCGCTATCAACTGCCCTGGAACTCTGCCAGGAGATGGAGCAGAACTTCACTGGCAGCAGAAGCTAGAGGCTGCCCAGAATGTGCTCTTCTGCAAGGAGTTGTTTGCGAGATTGGCTGCAGAAGCTGTGCAGCTGGACGCGTCTATACCGCATATGGTTGTGGGCAATCAGATCATGGCTACTGTGAGTACAGCTATGAATATGAGATCACATAAGTATCGATAACTTCTGGCCCCTATTGTATTGTATAACGGGCTCGTGGCCGCAACTCGACGTCTCGGCGCGTTCAATAAAAGTCATCATTCATTATAATTATGAAGTCAAAGATAGATTGAACAGAATTTGTAATTTTGTTTTCCATTCGAAAACCATTATAAAACTATTGTGTTAATACATTACAAATCTATGTACATTATGTACAAGCTTAGATTTCAATCCGATTTCATTATTTGTATTTTGTATTTCATTATTATGCTGTTTACTGTAGGAAATAAAATTTTTTTTGACTAAAATTATTTTCAATCAAAGATTTACCTAAAGAGATAGTTTTTCATGTTAGTTGTTTTAACACTTTTCCTCATTTTAAGGTTCTACCAGGCATACAACTGTTAATTGGACTCTGCCACAACAATGGTCAAAATAATAATAATGCTAACCCAGAAGGAGTCAAGGTTTGTTATGAAAACATATTGAATAATAAATAAATAAACATGTTTTTCCCATGCAAGCAGATTGCATGTTATGTTATGCAGCCTTCTTCAGTATTTTTTATTTAATTTTTTAGCCTGAAGGTGCGACTGGCAAGTCAGACCACGATCACGTTCTGGAACATTCGTTACATCAGTTGCTCCGGGCTGTGCACCACGCTAATACTCATCATCCTTTCCCTCACCCAGCTACCGGCCCACTAGGACCTTCAAAACGACGCTGTTTGGCAGGTAAATTTAAATCAAGAATGTAATCTTAACTTTTTAAAATGCAAAGGGCTACCTTTTAATATTCTTGTCTATTTTAGGTCCCATGGCAGCTGATCGTTATGAATTGCTTGATATGAGCAAAGAACAGTCCCTTTTAGAACAAATCATTCAACAAGCGCAACATTTCTTCATGCGGCGACGAAGCGAATATGTACTTGATACTATTGCCAAAGAGGTATGTAATACTGAATGCAAAAAAAGAATACATAGATGTTACGATGCCATATAAGTTATGAAAGATGCTTCCCCGGGATAAGAAAACATTAATTTAAAAAATGTCATGAAAGCATAAACATTGGTCTTATAAACTGACAAGTGTAGACAACAAAACATTCAGGCAGAAATAATTCAAATTATCATCAAATTGGTATGATTGATTGATTAGATGGTTTGGTCATGTTGAGAGGATGAGTGAAAGACGATCGACAAAAGGTATTTATATGGCAGAGGTGGCAACGCCGGGAAGGGTCGCCCTAGGAAGACCTACACTGACCTTATTGGTGAGGTCCTTTAGAAAGGTCAGGTGGGGAGTACTCGTAACTGGCGTGTTTGTATGACGAGATGTATGAACGTAGATGACGCGAAAGAAGTATGTAAGGATCGTAGCAGGTGGCGTTCTGTAGTTTCTGCCTACCCCCATGGAAAAAGCGTGAGTTTATGTGTATGTGGTATGATTGTTAGTGAGAGATAAATCACTAATAATAATGCTGCTGGTGCCTCAATAATCTAAAGCTACCTAAGGAGCCTCTGCGAGTGGCTGAGGCCCCTTGTACGCCTTACAAAGGTCCAGGACCTTAGGGTCCCGAGGTGGAATATAATGGTATGGTATACTAAATAATACTGCTAATGATAATGATTAAATGATGGTATATTATGTTTACCTGTAATTTTTTCTGAGTATAGTATCTAAAGGTGTTTTGTAAGTGGTGATTATAATGTAATCTATTCCCACGTCTTGTCCTTCCACGCAGGTCAAAGACCCTCTGATAGTGTCACACTGGAATGCTCTGAACAGTCCCACAGCATCATGCGTGAAGATCAATATTATGGCTTATGGGTAAGATTTTGTAGGACTGTATACAATTAATCTTTTTTTATCATGTGTAAGTAAGGTAACTAAGTAAGGCCTTACAACCCCACACACCCTAGTGTCAGAGTTTCTAAACCGCCTCAAGGGCCTCTTACATGGTTTATACAATTAATATATCTACTTATTTGTATTATCCTTTTCATGTCAATGTGCAAAACAAGTATAAGGTGCTTATTTATATTCCTTCCTGGAGCAGGATAAACCTGTAAATTAAATATATTTAAGTATTTGGTTAATTTGCTTGATGAATTTAGGTAGGTAGGTACCATGTTCTTTCAGGATGGGCAAATTAAATATATTTAAATAATAGTTGGTTACATTTGCTTGATGAATATACCATGTTCTTTCTGGATCATGGGCAGCACATTTTATTTAGATAGATAATAATGTCTTCAAATCAATATAATATGTATATGGTTACGTTTTTCTTTTTATATAGATGATAGGTACATCTATAATAATTTAATTTATTTAGGCCCAATAGATGGCCGTGTTTATTGCTGCGTCACAAGCGTTGTACAGGTCGTAAAGAGTGCAGACAGGCATACATTAGTCCAATTTGAGGTTAAATAAATAACATGCTGTACACTTAAATTTCACCAATTCATTTTCTAACCATGGTGAACAGGTGATACGTTTTTAATAGGAATTTGTAGGTAGGTAGGTATATTCAGCAGTACCTAAGGTTGTTTCTGATGATTTTCACCCATCTGCCAAATGTGGTGATTAGTTTTCTCACTTACCATTCTTCTTCGCAGAGGCCTTTATAAATATTAAGTCTGATGTACTACACAATATGTTATTTAATAAAATAACAGAATCATGGTGGTTATTTGCCATCTACACTGTGGTGATTACAGCATTGGACATAATCCATTGTAATAAATGACATTAGTTGACGGGTTCACTGATGCTATGCTACATAAATTACATTGAACCAGTACCTACTAAGAATCTTTATGTAATACTATGATACAGGTATGATGCTGTGTGCAGAACGTCGCTTGTAGTACATGTTGGGGAGAAGACTCTCAAATGTATTTGCCGTGATGGCAAAGTGAGACATTTGTCCTATGAACTACAGGAACTAAGGGATCTCATATACTGTCAGGTAATCTTCTAGTTCTATTATAATACAGCTGCTTGTTACTAACTGCTGACTAACTACCTACTGATCACTTACCTGTACAACAATCTCAATTTTAATTCAATTCAATGAGTTTGCCAAAAAATCAAAATTAAATGATGCTAAGCTGTCATCATTCCTTTTAGGATTCTTTATATGAATGACAAATAATCCACTACTGTAATCTGTCTTATCTTTGACTAGTACCTGTATGTATGTACAAACAAGAAAATAAGGATCTAAACATATATCATGATAAAATAATTGTTTTAGGTGTGAAGGTTAGGTTAGGAGTTAATTGGATAAGCAGTCATGTTAGTCATGTAACCTATAAAAATGTTTATTACTGATTATGAATACTCACTTCTACTGTAGCCCTACAGCCAAACAAATGACTGATAAGAAATCTAAATACAACGTAATTCTTCTGACAGATATATCAGCACCAGATGAATGCAGTGCAAGCTGTAGGCCGGTGCATGGGCTGGCAACTGCTGGCTAGCAGTGCACACCTGGGCTCAGGACCTGTTGAACCCCTGGGAAACGCCTCTTCATGTCTCCTTGCTTCTCCTAATGGTAGGTTTATCAGTGATTTTCACTTGTTTAGTGTACCTACTCAGTTAATATTGATTTATTTTAATTTTTTGAACTTGTTGCATTGAAATGTTTTGATTTATTTTGTTTTCTAACAATTTTTTATTTTGTTTTAGGTGACAGGATGTTAGCAATAAGATGTGAGCCATCATTTGGAATTCAAGTTTACATAGCTCAATCTCCCAGAAAAGACTTCTTTACCAGTGAACTAGTACAAGACAAAAAGTGGGAGCATCTTGGAGGAGCTTTCAAAGAAATTAAATTAGAAAAAATGGAAGGCAAAAACTTTTTGAACAAGATGGAACTCCTCATGGCGTGCCTCAGCAGCCCTTCATAAATATTTATGTAAAACTAGCAATAAGAATAATTTTGTGATGTCATTTTATATTGACATAATAAAAATCAAATTGAATTATATAATCATATATTTTTTTTAAAGAAACTTAGCAATTAGGGTGCTTAGGCAGAATGTTAAGTAATCACTGAAGGATTGTTCTTGCATTAACTTCTCGAAAATTCAAATGACCCCGAGATCAGTATTCATCCTTGGAACTGTAACAAAAACAACCTCGTTATGACCATATCGATATACCAGAAGTATAGGGTTTTGATGAAAAGAGTTGAACTTACGATGACGATCAATCGATGACTTATCCGTGGAGCAAGAGTAACATTTTAGGTTATACACATTTACAAACGTTTGCACAGATTCATATACTAAATGAATTGCAATACAGTACTAACAGTAATGGATACCAGTAAGTGAGCAAACAACGGGAGTTGTTTTCACATAAATTTATTGAATCAAACAGATACGAGTTACATACATTTAAATGCTAATTTATTAGACAGAAGTATTTTAGTAAAGTCACACTGAATTACACGATAGATAAAATCAAAAGCTATTACCTCTAAATTCCTTGAGACATCAATGGAACACCTCCTAGTATTAATATCAAACCCCCAGTTTTTACCAGACATTGAATTTAACACTTAGAAGGCTTCAGATTACGATAACACTAACACCTAACATAAAACTAAATACTAAATTAATATCGAGACAATGGCGACCTAGATCTGAAGTTGCCGCCGCCGGAGCCGTACTCATCGCGCTGGTTGTTGCGATTGTAGGGCCTGCCGCCGCCGTACGAGTTGAAGGATCTGTTGCCACCTCCGGGCGGGCCGCCGAAGCCGCGACCTCTGAAGTTGCCGCTGCCGCCGCGTCCTCCTCGGAAGCCGCCACCCCTGCGGGGCCCATCTCGCTTCCTAGAGATCTCTACTTTTAGGGTCGCGCCTAACATCTCGAATCCATTCATCGCGCTACACGCATCCTCAGCCTCCTGCAAGTTCTCAAATTCTATGAAGGCAAAACCCGGAGGGTTGAGGGCCACCCAAACGGAGTTTAGTTTTCCGTATTTATCGAATTCTCTTTCGAGGTCTTCCTTCTTGATGCCTTCCACTAATCCGCCGACATACACGCGAGTACCACCAGAACTCATGATTGTGTTGAAATCTATAAATAAAGAAATTTCAATTCAATCACATGGAAATAGATCACAATTGTAAAAGGGAAATTATTTATCATAAATGTAATTACGACGCGACCGTACTTCGCACAGAAATAAATATATAAATACAATGAAGAAAACAAAATGTCGACACTGCACAAGCATTGCCACGCCACGCCAACAATTACAATAAAACGTACATTACATGATTATTAGCAGAAACTTACGTGTAACGTTGATATAAAAATGATAAGGAATTAAAATAGACCTAAAATTACCTAATTTATAACTTTATTCCAACTATTTTAAATATAAATTGTGAAGACATAAAAGAGTCGACGAAATTTATGAGTGAATGAACGATCGTTAGAGAAACCCCAACGGAATATAAGAATGAACTATTCCCACGGTAGCATAGTAGTCAGTGTTGCAACTTAATTATACAAACTTTAATAATAATCTTTACGAATAGGAATGAAATTCACTATCTAGTGGCAAAAAAAATAATGAACTTTCTGAATAATTTTGTTTTTAACTTTATTCATTGCTTTAAGATTATATCGGTAATAATGGTTTACTTAACACGAGGTAAGAACGAACGAATGAACTACTAATAACCGCGTCTCACTAGCGTACATTCGTGACGTCATCCGGGTTCCAGCAAACAATACTGCGTAGCAGAGGTGACTGTGGTGGGGAGGAGGCTTTTGAATTTATGGAATGAAATGAGTGAGTGAAGTGAAGTAAATAAGGTGAGGTGAGGCTGATCGCTGATATGCGAGGAGGGAAGGGAGGACGAATCAACACGAAACCGGCCAAACGACTTCGTTCAACGGTCGCGCGGTAGCGCGCATTTTTGCTTGTTTTATTTTTACAAGCCCCACCTTTGTTTCGTTATGAATTGTTTTGATTCAAATTGTCTAATTCACGTGAAGATTCATTTAAAACTTTGATGTTAATTTACAAAAATGTGTTGTGTAGTATTGTGTCGAGTTACCTGTGCGATGTTTGGATAGGTGTTGAAATAAGTTGCAGCAGGTGAGGAGGAACGGTAGTAAAAGTGAAATGAATATTTTTGTATTCAGTTAGTGAAAAATGGAGTGCTGTAAAGATATGGGTGTGCAGAAGAGACACAGCCAGTTCAGCGACACGAAGTATAAGTGGAGGACAGTGTTAGTGTTCGTTATAACGGTTTTGTGTTGCATTTGTGGCTGTAAAGGACAAGAGTCGCTAGGAACGGCGGACCCATATTTCCTAAACAAGTCTTTAAGTCTGACGGAGTTGCCGGGCGGCGTGCTGACCGGCGGGCGTACGGTGTGGAGGCCTGAAGGTAGCCCGTACATGCTGCGCGATGACCTGCTCATCGAAAGGGATGCGGAGCTGGTGGTGGAACCAGGAGTCGAGGTGCGGTTCGCGCCGATGATCGGCATCACGGTGCGTGGGAAGCTAGTCGCTGTGGTAAGTAAAAGTCTGCAAAGTTTTTGCAAATCATTCAGTATATAATTGCAGGAACTAGGTACCCTTTCCAGAAATGATAATATCGTCAAGTAATTCCAAGGTCTCCTGTTCTCAGGACACTACAGTAGCTGTGATTGCTTCTTAGTAGGTAACTGGTTGTAGCACTCGGCGCCTTGCGTGCTAAGTAATTTTAAAGGCTTGTTAGTTTGTTGCCGTTAGGCAGGTTTTCTTACATTCTGAAACTAGTAGTATTTTTAGATATTAGCAAGTTGCTTTCTTACAAATCGTAGTTCGAGTTAGATTCTTATTAGAGTAAACAGCTTAAAATATCATCTTATATGAGCATCTTATAGGTCTCCAACTTATATATTTATTCTTACAGGTAACCTAGGAACTTTATTTTCGGTGTTCCATTCATTCTTAATAATGAAATATTTCGATCATTACCTTATCTTACCCAACACTGAGTCACTACAGTGATGGGTACATTTAAATCTTTGGCAAAATAAAGTTTCAATCGGCCCAACCCGACTCTATAATTTATGACTATTCCCTAAAAACCATCAAAACTCCTTATACCTAATACACAGGTCGGTCCTAAAAATGTTTTAATTTTAAATTACTTAGTTATAATAACACAATTATTGATCACGCTATCCTTCGATAAACAAACAGTTGATAAGTTTGTGATAACGGCACGTACCTACCTGTGTGCCCTGATAAGGGCTACGTATCGAGCCCATTCAACTGATATTGATTTAGTTACCTGTTTGTGTGTCGAGCAAATATTTGATACTTTTATACATTGCGAAATCACTATTGACTATTGACAAACTCTTGAATCAAATTCAACTTTTCAACAAATATGTAACTAGTAAGTGACGATATTCCTAAAGGATTTACCTATATAATATCTGTCGACTTGTAGGAGGCCGAAACTTACCATAAGCCATCTGCCGCCGATCTTGGATTCTGTTCACTGCACCTAGGTATGCAGTGAACTTTAATGAACTTCGTGGCGTTTCTGCTCCTACTTTAAAAGGGCAAGTTGCCAGTTTGTGCTCGGTTTTATAAGAATAAACTGGTATTCCGCATGATACAAACTTACTAGTCTAGTCCATAACCTGTTAATTATTGACTCATTACAATTGCTCTCATGTCGTGCACGAAGATAGAAACTTCAACAAGCACCTGCACGAAAGTCAATCTGTTTATTTTGAGAAGCATGCCTACTTCATTTAGAATTGAATAAAATGGGGCCTGCACATAGCATTTACCTGTAACGGCTACAATGGGTGAAAAGGATTCAATAGTCCACAGCATTGTCACAATTTCAAAACATTCCGATGCAACTTGCCTGCTTTCTGTGTGAACGTATCCGTACTTAAAACGTAACAACATGCTTCTATTCAAAGCAGGAATGAATCATGCAATAAATGATGATGAGGAACACGTGTTAATGAATGCAGCTGATGCTATAAAGACGCCGGCTGTACCTGACCCGTCCCGACCCCAGGATTGGGGCGACATCCTTTCGCTAATTCAATCAACTTGAACAAATCACTTCAGTGACCCCTCCGCAAGTTTTACGATAGACAACTTCCTTTAGATAATCCGGGAGACTTGTTGTTCCGGAGATTTTTATGTTTGGGACGGAGTTAACTAATCCTATTTGCTATAATTTATCGTGGCAGCCATAAAATTTATTGAAGGAAAAAAATTAATTATATGTATAGCCAGTACTAAAAATAAAAAGAAACCGTTAAAGCTAAAACTAGAAAGGCTCCGAAAGAAAATAATAAGAGTGCCGATATAAGGATGTGATTCAAAAGATTTTGCCAACAATCTGTGTATAGAGCAAATGGAGACCTTAAAATTATGGCAAAGACGGTGTGAAAAATGCACGCATCAGAACCAGTTACTTTTTACAAAATTTTAATTGAAAAATATAGTGTTACCATTTTTTATTTTAAAACAATACATAGGTATACAATAATTAACCTCAACACCTTTAGAGTAACTTAGAGTAGGTATTTGTAAAATGCGTACAATTTAGAACATTTTATATAAAACAGTTCAGAAAGGAGAAATCTCATAGGGCATCAAAAAATTCGTCCGCGTGTTACCTCTCAAACCATTATCTTTATGGTGCATTTATGATTACCTGCGCACTTTACACTACACATTTGATTTCATACAACATTATGTACATTACCCTTACCGTACATTACAGTATGGAAGATTAAATTACGCATGTCTGATTCTCTAGAATGGAATCCGGGCTTCCACGGTAGATGCAATTTGATAGGAGAAACGAGTATCCCACGATAGTTCATTGTGTTTATAAGTCAGATATAAAAGAACGTCATGTAATAATGAAATTAATGACTGACTTTTTTTTTCCGTCTAGGCTAGGTATTTAGATAATACCATCTTAACTTAATTTTCTGCATTAGAATGGCAATTACGCTAATTATAGCCACTTAACTGTAGTTCATCGATTGTTTCCAACATTAAGGGCTTACTGTTCATTTATAAAGCTATGGAATTCAATGTAGTATCTGTAGCCACTTAAAGGTCCTTGTCCTGATCAACTCCGTGTTTTGACCAAGAATATCTAATGGAAACTATCACGACAATTTGTAACTGATGTAGCTTTGTCTTATTAGTTCTATTTATTCTGAATTTTCTTATTGAGAGAATGAGTGAAAGGTGGTTAACAAAAGGATTTACCTATATGGAAAATATGAGTGGCAACGCAGGGAGGGGACGCCCTCAGAAGACCTACGCTGACCGTATTAGTAAGGTTCTTCAGAAAGGTCCTAGGTGCGCAATACTCGTAACCAGCATGCTTCTATGACGAGATGTATGAACGTGGACGAGGCGAAAGGAGTATGTAAAGATCGTAGCAGGTGGCTTTCTGTGGTTTCTCTCTACCCCCATAGGAAAAAGGCTCACATTTGTATATGTTTTCTGATGTTTTTTTGCCTTCATCCGTTTTCGTTTTCTAATCGGATATCTACAGAACATTATTTTAATTCGAAGAGAGTAGCATTATACGCAGAATTTGTTTCGGATGTGCACCACGGCTGATGACCACGAGTTTAAATAATAATGACTGCGGTTAACAGCAGTAAAATACGATAACTTTCACTTATTCAGATAATTTTGCCCTGAGTAAAAATTCAGCAATGACATAAACATAACTGGCAAAATGTGGGTGTACTAATACGTACACCTCTGCCTAACCTTTGGGGTTTACAGGCGTGATGTTATATGTTATGCTAGCTAATGCTAGCATTGCAAACTAGATATTGGCATAGTATCTGTTGTGGTTATAGTATCACTTTTACCTTCTAAAACAGTTTTCTTATCTGACCTACCAAAACTTGAACGCAATGGCGTTTAGGACTGTTCATATCAAAATTGTGTCAAGATCTGTAAACAAGATAAACGAAGTATTAATGGTACTGCCGCGTTGTTACATCTCTGTGTCTATAACTAGGCAAAGTTAAAAGAATAATTTTCCGTCGTTATCGCTTTCTGAGCATTAGGAAAGGTGCAAGTTGCACCTTGCGTCAGCTAATGACCTCTTATCGGTCACTATAATCCATCTGTTCAGAACTACAGTTAATAGAAGACGGTCTACGGTCGCGGTTGAGTGGCTAACATAACCTATTTGTTTCAATACCGTACAACAACCTTGAAGGTATGTAGCGGCGCCTTCTCTGAATCATAGGGAATTAGATTTGCATTTAATGACCCTTGCCTTTACTTGTTAAGTACTCGGGTCCTTTGTTCTGTTCTGGCGCTGAGTGTCATTTGGTTGAAGATAATAAAGTGTTTGGTGTCAGAATTGTACTTTTTTCTATTATAAATGCAAAAGCTTGGATGGATGTTTGTTACTCAATCGGGCCAGCATGACTAAACGGATCTGCATGAAATTTGAGACAGATAGATTATAGTCTGGAATTGCGCGTAAGCTAATTTTTATCCCGGAAAAAATGTACGATTTCCATGGGATAATGTATTAACTTTTACTTGGACAAAGTCGCGGTCAGAAGCTGGTCCTTCATAATAATTCATGATCCTAGTATCTGGAATAGATCACAAAGTTTTCAAAACAACGACACTACGGGCTATAATTAAAGGAATCTTTTGTCACCTACTGTTTGTTTTCCATGTCAAGTGCCTATGAGTTTTCTTATCACGTGTCCTGAGTTCATATGTGATTCATTCTCGATTGCTATTCCCTTATGATTCACTTAGGTATACTGTTAAGTGGCTTTTATTTATCAAAATGACGCGCGACGGCATGAAAACTTCATATACTGAAGTCATATCCTAATCGCACTATGCAAACAAAATAATTATTAAATAAACTCTCAGAATCTCAGAAACATTGGTTATCTGCACGTCTGCTCCTACTGTTTTAAATAATTTTAAACTTCATCATAGAAAATCAGCCTAATTCGACACAGATACAGAATAATTGGTTTTATCGATGATTTTGTTTGCATGACATTATTGCCACGCAAAAGATTATTGTGAACATCAAGGACCTCTGTTGTTTTAAAACAATTGACAGTAACCGTTCTGTTCGTTAAATACATTACAGCATTTCGACATGGTATTATCATCAAAATTAAATCATTAACAACTTATCAATTCCACAACGAGGCATTATTATTCCCATACTTGTTGGTCCTTGCAGGAGACCTTTGATAACCCTAAAGATTGCAGTCACTTAGAAGTAAATCATACAAAGCTTGGGTAGGTAGTTATACTGTTTACGATTTACTACTTATAACACTATTATGCTGAACAGTGTAAGTAGGTACTTTATTTTACGATGAATCAGGTAAAACTCTTCCTTGACATGAATTAAAAGCTTGCATGAACTGAACATGGCTCGACAAGGTCATCAATTAGCGTTCAATTAACTTCGGTGGACAATCATGTATGCTAATGTTTTCTCTGAATCAGTTTGTCGATACTTTTTAATAGTTGTCGTCATCGATTGCGTGAGTCACATCCTGCTATCTCGTAGTGGTATTGGCAGTTCAAGATCCGTTAATTTGATGTGCACTTGCTGCCTATTTTAGACTCCACTCGCTAATCTGCATCAATCGGGACTTCTCTAATAACTCAAAACTTTTCCTTTTTTTTAATTTGTTTCTTTCTCATCACGACGATAGATTCTTTCGCATTCGAAATTGGTTTCAGAGTTTTAAATTATGGTAGGTAAATTATCTCCTAGCTCACGAAGAGAATTTCAGTGAAAGTTTCGTTCTACCTAACTAAAAAATCTAAACGAATCACGCTCTCTTTCATAATACGTATCTGCTTTCGGGTAAATGGCCTAGATGAGTCACCACCGTGTTTGTTTACTAGGCACTTCCTATCACCTCGTAAATTAAACATGAAATACTAAGTGTCACCGTACTTCCGTTATGGTATTGTTCATAACTGTTATCAGCCACCGTTCGAGTACATTGCATTCCTTGATAGTGATGACACTTGATATTATGTCCTTACTCCGAAGCGCTAACTAATGTACCTATCTCAGGCTTTTTATCAGTGTGACACAAGTGAGATTTGTAACGATTCTATTTTGGGTTTTCCTAATAACAGAATCTAATTTTGATGAGATCATTCATAAAGAAAGACAAAATAACTAGAGGATGTGCGTTGAAAGAAATGTAGTCCAACGAAGTAATCGTAGCATTATTATGATAGCTAGAATATAAATCAACCGTGTCCATCAAATAGCTGGGAAATAATCGTAGGTGCCTACGCGAAGAGCAGTCTTTTGTTTGGGGTATGCAACAATTTCTTTCAATCATCTTGTTTCGGATATTTTCGAGGTCACGTTCAGCTAACAGTACTGAGCAGGGCATTGATTTTGCAGCTTAACTGGGTTGCGGTCGGGACGGCTGGTATGGTCTGTTACGCAATTTAAAGCAGTCATACTTGAGTAGCCATACTAGCCATGGTATATCTCCCTACTTAAGTATTCATTATATTTTGTAGAAGACAGGATGTATGAAATGGGTCAAGAAGAAACGCTTAAGTTTTTTGCTTTAAGTTTTAGAAGCATAATGAAATGAATGATGAATATCGTGATCGATTTTGAACGATGTAGAGATCTTGGTTACGATCCTAATACGCTGCTCTATCTCTATAGTAACATAACACAGAAACAAAAAGCACATTTTAGCTCAGACTTAGTAAATCTTTCAAAATAAAAATAAAACAATACAAACTATCACAGAGACAGAAAAACAGTTATGAAATCGGAAGAATTTATAACAACAGAGAAACATGAAATGATCAAATGACTCGTGAGAAGAAGATTAAAGACGTTTTCACGCTACAATTATACGATATTCTATGGATATAAACCTTCGCTTTATGTTTTAGACCTTGTAAACCAATGAATCCTTGCAAATTCCGTTTGTAATTGCTTAGACGTTCGCCCACTTTTATAAGATGTCTATCAAGCATGGCGGTTTTGCACAATACGTGTGATCCAATTCTAAACTTCACGTTATTTAATTGGTTAATTACTGTGTTATTTAAATGCAAATCTGTTTTTCGCTCCAAAAATCCTCGTTTCCCACAGCATTAACAACAGTACTTAGCAAATTGAGATGCTAACCTTATTGCCACATGTTTCATAAGCATTTGCTAATAGATTTTACATAAAAAATCAAGGAAGAATCAAGTTCCATTGTAATAATACAGTCCAACCTCCCAACAAGTCAAGATTTACGATAAGAAATGTAACAGGCACTATAATAAAGATCGCTGTTTCGTCGGAGATTATTCAAGTTGCTCTAAATACTGCGGTGTTATAACAAACGGCCTGGAAACCTTAGTGTTGGGTGTGAGTTCAATGTCTTGCGATATCAAAGCGATCTCGTTACGGGGCCTGCAGTTACGTCTCGCTTCACGGTTTGTACCATGGTGTCTAACCGTGATATGCTATGTGTTTAAGTGACAACTTGCTCTATGATTGTATGTCTGGTCTCCGTATTCCAGTTAGTGAAGCTATGCTTTGGAACAGTGGGCAGGTAGAGGACTATTACAAACTTAAATGTTAATGGATCATAAATGTTAAGCTCAAAGTGACAAATAAGTAGATGCACTGTTAATTGTGTCGTTCTTGTACTGTATAACCGGCGACTTTATTCCTGAGGGCGTAAGGGTTCACCCTTACGCTCTCAGGAATAAAGTCCCCGGTGGTTCACGGTAGTTTTTCACAATTGTAAATTGTGCATTTCTTTTTATACCTGTGTGTGAGTGAAAAGATAATTAAAATAAAAATATCGGACCAATTCAGCGCATTAAAACAATGACGTTACTTTTAATGTTTAATTACCTATCAAACAAATAAAAACATCATTGTTTCACAGTTATTTTTTTCGGTGGTTGAACTAAAAGTTCAACGAACAGACAGTTCGCTATTGCAATTCCAAGAGACATTTCGAAACTGACGAGCGTGTTATTGTAAGATATTTGCTCCAATACGATTTGTTATATTTTATGCAACGAATCCGTTTCGCACGAATTGAAAGTAAAGTTTAACTAAAAATCGTTCAGTTGTGTCATTTTTCGGTTTTAAATTTGATGCAAAGAAACGGTTGCATCAAATTTCCGCTTTGCAAAATAAGTTATAGAACTAATATTATTTTAAAACTTTGACACGTTACGACATTGTCCTTTTAAATAAGTACGTGAACCCACATTTAAATCCAGTGAACGCTGTGCAGGCAACTCTTGCGCAAGAATCGTGCATGCCGCAGTGTGCACTGCGCATTCATACTTATATGCACGCTTTGTTTATGTACCTGTATGACTCAAAGCAAAAGCGAATAATTACATATTAGCTATACTATAGTTACGTTGCAAAACAAGTGAATGAAATACCTGTGATAACATGTGAGTAGGTATAATGCATCTATTTATAAACTCTCCTTTTTTATCGTACCTGCACAGTACCTGTTTACATACTATAGTAGGTACTTAGTGTGTGTTTTGGTAACTAAGCAGAAGAAATGTAGTCAGACCTATGCAGAGATGTACATTTTAAAAATAAATGTACTAATATTTGATATGCAAAATACAAAATAGATATCTATTTCAATTTTGTATTTAAATACTTTTTTATTGATTTTATTATTTGTATTTTTGACATATTTTCGGCCTTATTTTGTATTTGTAAAATGTAATACTTTTTGATAAGTTTTGATAACTGAGGACAAATTCCGAGTGTGGGTTGCCCCATGCTAGGAATTTCTCCTGTATTGTGGGTGCGCTTGCAAACATAATAAATTCACATACACAAACAGCCTGACCCGGAACAACTATCCGTAGGTCATACAAAATATTTGACCCGTCCAGGAATTTAATCAAATACACGCAATACAGCAGCCACAAATTAAAAACAAAATAAATTAATGAATCACTGACTGCAATGATTTCATAGTCCATTCATGTTTCCTTAATTTCTTCATTATGGAAATAGCGTATTAATATTTATAATTAACCACAGATTACACAATTTCCTGTAGCTTGCACCGGTATATTTTACTCGAGGTTACGTCGGCGTCCGTTGCTGGTCTGCTGCTCGGAATGGTTTGCGTAAATGCCTCCATTCATTCACGAACTTGGTTCATGCATCGATGCGTTTTCTCTGCATAAAAATGCGCTAGCGCATATCGTTAGTTAGCTCGGCAATGATGCTGATTCAGGGCCATTAATTAAAACCTTTTCTGCAATCTGGGCTTACCTTGAAAATTGAATGTCAAATGATTAGTAAAGTACTTGTGTTTACGGTAATTGTAGGTAGGTACCTATCTTTAATCACATTAGTTAGGTAGATAGGTAGGTACTAGTTACCTAACTGTTATGTAACAGCCATGTGCTCTTCGCTATCATTCATTTTGCCTTATAAATATAAATAAGACAAGAGGTACTTACATATGTATTTATAAGTATTACATATTATACAGACTACAGTCTCCATTATAGAACCCAATCCATTAGTTGCAAGTAATAAAAAAGTTCGTGACCCGATAACCGACTTACTGGAGTTCAAAGGAGGGTTAAGAAATAACACAAATACACTAGGGATTTGAATAGCTGATCAATGTGCTGTGCTGAGCTGTGCTGGTACTTACATATTAATAATATTCCATTCGGTGGCCGATCTCATTGGAGACTAGCCAAGTACGCAGGAGATATTATAGTGCACAAGTGAGTGCGCAAACACAGCAGGTGCTTTACGTGCTTTCTGATGCACGAGGGTGTCACACCACCAACTTTCAAATTCCGGGCTGCTACTGAGAAATCGCTAATAGAATAACCCAATAACACTATTTCCCCGATCTGGGAATCGGGCCCCAGGAGAACGTTCAGCAGTCGCGCTTGCAACCTCGAGACCAGCAGTAACTTTAACCAACCTACATAACTCTCCAGGGATAAACATTCAGGACAAAGGCTATTGTCTTCTCACATGTGGACACAGCTGTGGACAATGTTTTTAATCACGTTACAGAAGTGACAAGTAATGTTCACACATAGGAATTTATGAAACTGTAACAAACAGTTATGTTATCAAAACCGCACCTACGGAACGAAAATGATTAAGTGTACTTAGAAGTAATTTATCGTCACTGTTTATTCTATTGATATGAAACTGATTAGAAAGCATTATAAAACTATGGTAGACTAACGTCGAAAGCAAACGGTGGTTGATTCTATTTTAATGACTGAAAATCCTGGAATCATCTCATCTTTAAATTAAATCTGAATCCTGTAATAGGCCGTGATTGTCCAGTGATTAAACCTCTGATGCACGAGGCTTTGGGTTCGCAACCGGACACGGGCAATTACCAATGTCATTTTTTCTATATCATATGTGCTTTCTAAGTTTATCTTGGACATCGGTGAAAGACACCATCGTGAGGCCACCTGGACTAGGAAAAAATCCGCTAATCCGCCTTGAGCAAGCATGGTGATCAATATGCTCGAGCTTTTTCTGCAATGGTTGTCCCATTTTTAAGCTTATATTATTAAAAAGCTAAAAAAAAAATCCCCCAAAAAATATGCACACATTGTTCCTAGTAAATTCATAAAGAAAAAAAAATATAGTGCGTGTTTAAGTGTCGCTCAACATTTGGCACGGGAGATACCATCGTCCCGCTCTGTTTGCGATTGTGAAAAGCGTGACAAATGGACTCGCTTTACACTGATCTGTGGAAAATGGTCGTGACTAGTAAAAGCCTCTGTTATGGTGACATTTTCTTTAGATTCTTGTCGTTTTTCTGCAATTTTTAGCGTCAGCCTAGTGCCAAAGATGTAGCAACATAAATGATGCTTTTTACATAAATGATCGGGTACCAGACGCTGGCTTGCTACAGTGCCCAAGGAGTCCCTGCACTTTGGAGGACATTAATACGCACGGAAGATTACGTGGGCCAAAAACTGTAAAAGGAAAAAAAAAAGGACTTATTCGATAAGACGAAGCAATATAAATCAAAAAAGTTTTTACTTGACGTCGTTAAAATAAGAATATTGGAATCTGTTGACTTCATTTAAAATAACTAGCATTTTAGAATCGAAAAGAACAGTTCAACAACCATTAAGTAGGTATAAAAACTGTTGCCTGAGTAAATCGCGTTGAAGTGCTTGTTAGGTGAACAACCCAGAAATATTTGCAGTGCAGCACGACTATTTACCAAGTCAGGATCGTGATGTCGTGATCCATTATACAAGAGGCTTCTATAATGCTCACCTTTGCGTACCTAGTATGATTATTTTATACATACACTTACCCAAGTTCCTGCCATATTATAGTAAGATTATTAGTAGGTACTAGTATTATAAAGAAGCGGCATAAATGTTTGACTGATAGGAAGCTACAATATTTTCGAGTGCTAGAGGCTGTTTAATGGCATATATTTATAGTATCTTTTAACATTAGGTACACTCGCAACTAAGTCAGGGCTAAGTACCTAACTATTAGTACTTACCTGTAAAAGATACTTTCAAAATAATTACTTTAGTTTAACTATATTATTATTTCATCTAAGTATAGGGCCTAAATGTTGATGAACAGATACTACTGAATCAGAGTTAATTCAAGCATGACAAAATTATATTCACATGTAACAAACATGAGATGTAGTTTGGACAGGTATCTACCTAATATTCTTATGTTTGATTGTTCGCCTAATATGGCGGGGGTCATTGAATGACTTATGACGACAGCCCACACAATACTTTACTTGCCTAGAAGCCTGACTGAATGGGTAATTAACTCATCAATCTATTTACCAAAAGTGATTTTTCTTTTTTGCATTATTTACGCATTTCATGGCATAATGTTACGTTCAATAATTCTACTGACGACTTGATGTAAGTAGAAACAAAAAACCATCGGCTTACTAGTCTTTCTTCATGAAAAGCACGTGTTCTGTCCAGCTCCGGATTAGGACTACATGATGCCCTAAGCAATCAACGTCTGTGGGCCCCCCTATCCATAAGAAAATTAGTACTGGTCTTAAAAAAAGAATACTTACTTATTTAATACAACTAGAAAGGTCATGTACGTGGAGTCAATTTTTAAACAGCCTTAATGTGCTAGCAATTTTTATATTTTTGTTGCCGGTTTTGGTGCCCCCCAAGACGTGATTCGCTAAACAATTACTTAATTTGCTTATAGGCTAATCCGGACCTGGTTCCGTCAATAGACTTCCTTTCGAGGTCAACTGTCCGGTATTGGGCGCATGGCATCGTCTAGATATATGTATGTAGATGTATTTACCCAATCAAACCCGTCCTGTCTCACAAAAATGGAAACAGGTCACAGTTTAGAATCAGCTTCCTGGAAATTGTAACACAGTTCATTGTTCAAGTGATAATGCTTATGAAATGATTCGCACAGCATTGCAGACATTGTTATTAGAATTTGGCAGGTCTGCATTCGGAGAACAATGAACTTTTAACTGTGGAGGTCGTAAGTCGTAACTGTATTGATGAACGGATTTTAATGTAAACTAAGTGTTTACTGCTTGAAAAGTTAGGATTAATGAATTTTGCCGGATGAGTGGGTTACAAAAAACCGGTTTTAAATCAAAGAATTTACTGTGGCCCAAAATTGACTAACCACTGGAAAATTATTTCAAGCGCTCTTCCTTTCTTCTACTCATTTAGACTTTTTCTGTGCCCGACAGAATTCATAATTGTTCCTGTTTATTAAAACTCACCAGTTTTATGTGCTTTATGGAATGCAATAAACATAGAGACTGAAGGATGGTAAAAAATTCCCATACCTAGAGAATAAAAATAAATAACCCAAAATGTTGGTTTTCAAAATTACCATGAAATATCTATTGTCGGTTCAATTCGCAACTAGAACGACAACTCAAATCGTTCTCCATTTAATTCATTGTTTTATAGTTTCCTGTGGTCAACTAAATATTATAATCCCACGTAGTCTGATAGATAAACATCAACATAAAACAAAAGCCAACACACGGATGTCAGCATCATCCTTCCACAAACTGCAACTGTAAATCCCTTTATAGCATCCACTAGCTTTTGCCCACGACTTCGTCCGCATAAATGTCGGTTATCACGAACGCAGACGAAGTCAAAAGTAACCTATGTCCTTCCTTGGGGTTCAAACGTACCCCGTACCTTTCATCCAAATCGGTTTAGTGGTTTAATTGTGAAAGTGTAACAGACAAACAAACAGAGTTAATTTCGCATTTATAATTAGTAGGTAAGGATGAGGTATTTCATAACATCCAAGGCCTGCAATAGCCAATAAGCTACAGCCTTCCCAGAAACCAATTTACCTATGTTTGTTTTGATTAAGCACACCTATTTATAGTACGTAGATAGTTGGTTTTCAACCAGCCAGCGTGACCGATCCATGGGAATCCAGACAACCATAAATAGCAGTTGTATAAATTACTTGGCGGATAACGAGCACGATCCAAGCCAAGCCATGGTGTGCGGAGAAATCGGCGGAAGCACGGACCGCTAGTCCAGGCACTTTGTTAGAGAATTTCTCCTTTAATCAGCGACGTAATGATCAGGCCCTTTGTAATTAGTGCTCATGATGGTACAATTAATGTCAGACGTAAGCTGATGTAAGTACCAAATGAATTGAATTGGTGTCTAGTTCGAAAATGTTTCCTTGTTTTAAATTACATTTTATGGTTTATACATTGGAGTTTTATGGGTACTTAACTCCTCAAACGCATAGGTACTTTGTAATAGGTATTTGTATACTAGTCAATCCATGCTTGAAAGTTTGACTGTCCGTACCACTGAACCGATACTAATAAAAAAATAATTGGTACGTACCCCGTACCAATTATTTTTTAGTTTAAACCCCAAAAAAGGGTTTAAGCTACTTATTATTCCATGACTTTATTTGCATCCGCCAAAACCGACACTTCCGCGGGCCAAAGTTAGTAGCGAAATATTTAAACTAGACCAAACTTATCTGCTGATACTAATTTGATATCATAATTGTACCATTTTAAATGAAAATTAAATATTCTCATAACAACAGTCCCCCCACCTGGCCCTCATTTGTGATTCCACGCGACGTCTACACAGGAAGTCGCTGCCGTAAGGCTTGGAATTCGCCTTTACCTTGTAATAGTAGCTGTGCATAATAGGTAGGCGTCTACGTAAAAATACTGCAGTTCAGTGCATATTTACACTCATCACTTCTAAATGTATCTTTGTGTCTTTTAATTCCTGAGCAGTAACTGTAGGTCTTTAGAATGAATTATGTAAATAAATTTTAACTTTTAAGACCGTTGGGGTGTACCTACTTACGTGTTTCAATTTGCAGTTCAAATATGCGCGTACAGTAAAACGGTAGTGTTGTTTCACCATGTTGACCCATTCGTACATGGTCCTTCGAGTCGGATTATTCTCTATATAATCTAGAAATATATTCTATGATATCATTTAAGGATAATACGGCTTGGGTAGGTTATCCTTGTTCTCCATACGAAGCTATCTTTTGGAATGGGTAACTAACATAACATCACGCCTGTAATCCTCGAAGGGTTAGGCAGAGGTGTACCCATTAGTACACCCACATTTCGCCAATTATGTTTTTAGTCCGATTTTTTAGATTCGATGTTTCTTGTAAATGACGGTCAAAAGTGCTTATGATTGGTACTTAATTGAAATAAATTCTCCTAGTTGGTAGGTCGTCCGGGAGGGGTTTTCCAAAAGTGTCCTTTCACTTTTTGTTTCAAGGGAATACCGACGAATTGAAAAAAAAAACAATAAATTAAAATTACAATGAATACCTATGATGTTTTTATTTTTATTATTAAAATAAACCCAATGGCGTCCAGGAAAAAATCAAAATATTACCCAAACGACCGGGTTTTTTTGAAATTATTATCCGACTTCGTCAATTCGTTTTACTGTACAAGAAACCTTTACTTTTGCTAAAAAAGCAATTTAGACTATACGTTCAGAGCTTTCACTTCGCTCATGATGTGAGTAAAAACAGGATACTTCCAACCTACTTATAATATGTAGAACTAATAGCAAAATACTTGTTGCAGATCTAATCATGAGATCGATCAATCATTTGCTTGTCTTCCAATAAAATATTCAAGCCGACTCATGTTGTACCGTACCTACCAATCATTATCTAATAGAAATGCTCACGTAACGTCTTCTCGCGTTCTCGCATTACTTTTTGACTTTGACCTTCATAGACGATTATTAAATGATGAACTTGAACTTGGTAGCAAGACGTGAAACTTGGTATTTATAATTTTTTGTGTGTCATTTATAGATCTATAATACGTACGCACATTATTTACATACTTAATAATACTATTAAAAAAACAATTATAATAAAAAAAGAAACTAAACTGAATGGCATCAAATAATTCTTCCTCATCGCTGTCAACTGAAAATGTGCCCAGAAGACTGGCGGCATTGCCACATTGAATGGCAATGCTTAGCCTCTGGCCAAAGTAAAAGCAAGCCCTTGAGTCACGGGAAGTGTCAACGAACCATTTGGACAATTCCTTAAAAAGGCACACGGACCTCACGACCCTCGACGTTATTTAGACTAGGTAGGTAGTAAGGTAGGTTGGCTTAGACTTTTTTAATATTCTGCGACATCCAGTATTCGACATCCAGTCGATGAATAATAAATTCAAATAGCCTTGGTAACTCGAACGGGTAGTATCGTTCTCGCCTTTCAAAATCGCAGACAAAATGGACGGGCACTTCCATATTCTCAACCTACAAAGGCTGATATCATTTGTCAATGCCACAGTATTGCGCAATTATTGGGAAATATATTATGACAGATCAAAAAAGACATTTGTCTACATGCGATTTATAATAACTATCTGAAAATCTAAAGGCGACTTCATTCGCGTAGTTTTTTTGTTGGTAACTGCTCTGCTCTTGTGAGTCGTAGCGTCATGTTATATTTCTCATGAATGTGGCCATCATATAGAAAAGATTTTTTCCAATTCGACTGGTACGCCCAGAGATTAGCGCATTTAAAGAAACAAAAAAAATATTCTGCTTTATGTGGGTGTACTAACAGGTACACCTCTGTCCAACCCTACGGGGATTACAGGCGTAATGTTATAGATGTTAGTTAAGTTTGTTTCACTTGCATGCCAATATTTTTCCACCTTCCTACTTATGCATCTATTCGTCAGTGCATCTACCGAAGCTTTAAAAAAAAACGTGTCTAAAAGGAAAAGAAACAACAAAACCACAAAACCGTACCATGCTTTAATGCTGACTCACAGTTCAAACCGGTGTCCTTGCCTCGTCCTTTAGTTTCTTTACCGGTATTTGAATGTGGGGGTTTTTTTATCACTCGCAGCAGATAGTTAGCCGGCCGTAACGATTTAACGGACGTCTTGCGACCTGCCTTAAATATTCCGGGTGACGTGTACAGAATCATAAAAAAGCCTTTTGGGTATTGTATCGGTTTATAGTGCTCACGCGAGGCAGCACTTTAGTACATTTCTTTCAAGTTCAGTTAAAAAAGTAGTACGCGTGCTACATACGGTACTTGTTTTTTAATCTTCGTGTTTTTTTTTTCGGTGCCTTGTTTTAAAAAAAGTCCCACGCCTTCCCACCTTTTATGTCTTACAGCTTCTGCCCGCAAATTGCAAATTTTCATTCGCGTTAAGTTACATATTTGGTTACTGCTCTGCTCCCATGGGTGGTAGCGTGATTTTATAAATCCTCTACTATTCCTCATGAATCCAGCTAGCGCATACAAAGATATTTTTCTTAATCCGACTGGTAGTTCTAGAGATTAGACGCGCTTAAACAAAAAAAACTCATCAGGTTAAATATACATATTAGTATAGATTATGTTATGAAATGGACAGTTGCCTTCAGGCAGTCTATTGCAAAAGACCTAGACTAACAACGCCTACATGTAACACCGACGCCGATGTCTAGACTATTCACACATACTTAGGCAGTTCAGCATAATGTCTTTTCAAACTTTTGTCAAGGAAATATCACACAAAAACTTTCTACTCACTACCTCATTGAACGGTTAATAAGCAGAACTTGCGAATTTCACGAACACGAGTTTTTTGAACGACATTTTTTTTTATGTGTCAATTAAATTGCCATACTGTTGTCGGTCGTTCCCCTAATCGGAATTACATAATGCACATTCCAATTTAGCGACGGTTAGGTAACAGTTGGGCAGTAGATCGTGACCGTATGAATGGGGTGGTTTGAAAAGGCAGGAAGCCATAGCGACGAAGTGCAAGGGCGCATCGTGCGTGCGCGTACGACGGTATGCGCGCGCAGAGTATGATGTCATGTGACCGCTTTGGTGTCGATGACCATTGTTCGATAGTTTTATGTAAATAAATGTATTGGTGTAGTTAGGTAGCTGTATAACTAGCCTGGTTCTGATTTATTGTTGTGCTTCCAACTGCAAGCGTGTGATAAGACTTTATCAGCGCATAATTATTTTATAACAAGTAGACATCAACTTACTTAATTAATTTTTGACACAAAGATTAATCTTGGAATAGCAGGATCTTATAAAGTGTAGGTTTTTGCCACCATGTGAAAAATAAGTATATAACTGGTTTTTATACCTAGTTCCCATAGTAGAAGTCTACCACTTTATTTATGACTCATTCAGAGTAGATTTTATACCGAAATGAAAACTCCGACAGTGAAAAATGTAGTCCTTATTTGCACATAATTGATATAGTATGACACTTACCAAAACCCTATTTATCATCATCGCCCACGCATCACTGCCTACCATCCGTTTGTCAGACGATATTGCTGACACAGGATGTTTTGTAAAAATGGATACTTTACTTACAAAATTGTTCTTTCAACAGTATAGTCACGCACAGGTGAATTTACCATGGCCCTTAGATTCGTAAAGAACAATAAATAAATTGCTAAACGTATTTTACACATCCGCCTATTCTTCTAAGTTCACCCCTTGCGCGCTTGGCCAACTCTCTAATCGATGCCTTGTGAAATATACAACAATACAATAGTATCATTACATTTGCACATAGTAATAACTGCTCACCTGCCGTTCACTTATCACTTAATATAAGTCGTTTATTTATATCTTACAGACATATCGATTTGTAGAGAACCTAACCATTGGGGTGCAGGGATGAATAGTGACGATACTTTAAAAGCTGTATTATTTCAGCGTTGAAATCCTCAACGCTGAAATAATACAGCTTGTTGCCAAAAAGACTCTAATATTTGTACTGTATTATATTTTAGGATTTAGTATTCTTATTGACAGCGACCTATTATCAACGTTAAAATTTATTTTATTCTCTCTTTCGTTAATTTCATGTCGATTTTCCCCTGTATCCCTATTCATCCCATTTTATGGTATAGATTTGGTGTAGACAGATTCAAATAGCAAATAATTCTGTCCAGTTTAATACCTAAGCGTGATTTTATGCATGTAGAAATGTAACATTCCCATAAAACTTTAGTCACGTTCATTTTGTATTAGTAGGTCACTGTAATTGTAAGATTCAATCAGCCGTGAATAGTAAAAAAGTACTACTTGTCGCAGAATAAAATTGTTCTGCAGTTTGCTTGCTTAAATAACGTTATATTGTCTTCATTTCAGGGTGATCATCAAAAGGGTATAACTTTCACGAGTACAGAAGAGCCTGAGAGATCTTCTAAGCCAATACCAGATATCCGTCTAGTGGACGGACCATCTATCTTAGTTGGAAGAGTGCAGCTGTTACACCGAGGACAATGGAGATCAGTTTGCACGAACTCCAGAAAGTAAGTAGAAACATAGGAATAAAAAAAAATACAAATTTAGCTATATGCACTTACAAAACTAAAAAATATTGACATTTTCTTTTCTTGTCTTTCAGTTGGACCGTCAACGACATGGAGACGGCCTGTAGACAACTAGGCTTTATGGGAGGATCATTCTACAATTGGATCGATCGCCAACCCGGCAGACGACCGAGGCTATTATTCGAAGAGCCCAAATGCAAAGGAACTGAATACGACCTGTTTCAATGTGATTGGAACTCTAGAGAACTTGGCTCAGGCGTCTGCGACTACCATCCAGATCTTGCAATCCAATGTTCACCCCACCATGACGTCAATGACCTCGCAAACTCTAGAAGACATTGGAGAGGGCTGCGATTCGAAAACGCAGTCTTCGAACGAATTCTCACCGCTGCAAATACTCTATATGTTCCTACATCGATGTCAAGACTTATCCACGTTACTATAAAAAATGCAGGTCTGGGTAGAGATAATAACGCAACAAGTGCCTTAGATGTTATAGGAGTCCCACCTGTCTTAGAAGACATAGAAATATCGAACTCTGCTTTCAACGCGATAAATGTGACGTCACCTAACGCTCCCATAGTCATAAATAATTGCACGATACAAAACAATAGAGGATATGGTGTCTATGTGAACTCTACGTATGGCATGACCAAGATTGAGAATTGCTTGATACACGACAATGGCGGCGACGGGATCAAATACGTGGTGCACGAAATGAACATCGACGAAAGGTTAGACAGAAGTGAAATATTTGATTTATGCACATTAGCGTCCACACCGAGCCAGACGTTTCCAATTCAAATGTCAATTGAACAATCAAGATACTCTAATATGGAGAGAGACTGCCATCAAAAGTTTTATACTAGACCGGACCACGTTTTAACTTTGAGTTTCATCAAACTGCTAACTAATCAAAACAATACAGGTGAATTATTTATATATGACGGATTAACGCCAGATGACAGGCTATTGTTAGCATTCAGCATTAGAAATCACACGCGACCGCAAAGTGTTACGTCAACGAGAAGCCGCATGTACGTGAGGTTCCGAGCCAACACCAGGACGGATATTACAGGCTTTTTGAGGTTAACATCAGGTATTAGCAAAACGTATGATTTGAATGTAACTGACACAATTATATCCGATAACAATGGCAGAGGTGTGGTCATCGAAAACTTAAGATCACAAGTTCATATTCATCGCACTTCCATATCTAATAATAATCATGTTGCCGGTCTTCAAGTAGTGAGTGGGGCAGGAGATGTCAATGTAACTGAAAGTAGAATATCTTTCAATCAAGGTGATGGAATCAACATTACTGTAACTGGTGGCAATAGAAACGTATCAAGAAGTATATTAAGTTCTAATCAAGGATACGGTATAGCTGTATGGATAAATAATACTCAAGAAACAGAATATATACCGGTAAACCAAACTACTGCTGTTGAATATTCAGAAATATTTAAAAACCTGGACGTAGGAATATTACACGGAAACTTTTGTGGTGATAGCTGGGTAAATATAACTGGAAACTGGTTTAATTCAAGTGCTGAAAGTACCATAGAAATATCTACTTGCTGGCGATTCAATAATCCAAACAGATTGCTCAATTTACAAGTAGGTCACAATAGATTTTACGAAAACCAAAGAGTACCTCTAAAAATCCAACCGGCCCTCAATATACACGGAAGAATTGAATATAATTATTTTGAACATGGTAATTATGGTGCAATCGTTATACTGAATCGAATAGAAGGGAAATATCTAGAAGAGTTCGAAATCTTACCAGCTCGATTTCATATACAACATAATTACTTCTTTGGAAATAAGGGTCCCTTCGTTGTAAATCTTGGATTATCTCCATATAGTGATCTGCAGTATATTCTATTTTCTAGAAACTTTCTTCGAGACAATAAAGTAAGAGAACCATATGAACCTCTCGAAGGCATATCGTCTAGACAAACTCCAAGAAGTAGAGTTGCCGCTACGATTGTATTAGCTTCGAGTAACATCGACGTCTATAGAAATATAATTAACAACCCAGAAGCTCAATACGAAATTGGTTCCCACGTGGAAGACCAAAGTAAGATATTAAACTGTACCTACAACTGGCTTGGCTTTGGAGAAGAGGAAAAGATTTACAACAGATTGTTCCACAGAAAAGACAGGTACAACTTGGCCAAAATAGTGTATATGCCTTATTTATTGCATAGCAGTAACCCTGGAGCAACACAAATAAATTACAATTCACTTTATGTGCCACAATTCAATGTACCTGGCACCTTCGTAGTTGGTGGTGAAGTTGAAGGTATAGAAATTCTTCGGCAAGGGGAATATGACGTTGATAAAGATATTAACATTCGCCCTGGAGGAAAATTAGTTCTACAATCTGGCGTCACATTAAAATTTCCTCCGGCTATAGGAATAATGGTTGCAGGAAAACTAGACGCGAGGGGTAAACGACCCAATGATATTACATTCACCTTAAAAGAAGAAGTAGTATTGACTAATGAAAGTGTTTATGAAACAGATTTTGAGCCTACAACACCAGGATATACTGAGCCTATTGTGCCTATAAGACTTTTAGGTGGGAGAACACAACACGAAGGTAGACTGCAAGTGAGGATAGACGACAAATGGGGCACTGTGTGTAATTATAGATGGAACATTATCAACGCGGCGTTAGTTTGCAATCAACTTGGTCTTGCTTTAAATCCAGAGGATTGGTTCCTGGAACCTAACGAAATACCATCAGCAGGTATGACAGAAGATATAATTTTATCCAACGTCGAATGTTCAGAATTTGACAACGATGTTACAAAATGTAAAGCAGAAACTATAGACCATTTTGAGAATTCTTGTACTCATGAAAATGACGTCGGTATCAGATGTTACGAAACGAGTTGGGCTGGGGTCAGATTCAGCGTTATATCTGAAAGAGCTGATTTACAATACGTCACTATAGAAAAAGCCGGACTTTTAGATTATTCTTCAAACATTTTCAAACCAGCTCTACAGATAGATTTTGCTCGACATAGCCTGGAAAGTATCAAAATATCCAACAATTATCACGATGGATTGGGAATATTATATTCGGATTTATATGGAGCCGACGCTGTTAATACTGTCCGTAACTCAGAATTCAGTAACAATAAAGGAAGCGGCATTAGTTTCAAACAACTTGGTCTAAAAGTATATGGATCTACCATAGAGAATAATAATGTAGCTGGAATTTCACATAACCCACACATTACTGGGCCACAACAAAGAGAAATAGCTGGTTGGTTTAATTTAGATCCTGGATTTAACATGGATGAATCTAATTATCACCCAATCATGATTCCAGAATATGAAACGGATATAAGTTTGGTAAATGGCGAAACAAGACACATCGTTTTCACAAAGCGCAGCGGAGAAAGTATATCCAAAACTTACAATATCAAATGTAATCCAGGTTATGTTCTCGGCCTTCAACTTCTCAATCCTATTCATAATTTCTCAACAGAGAACATTTGCATATATGACTCACAAAACATAAATGAAGCGAGTGTTAAATGGTGTCTCGATCGTGATCTGTCGACATTTCCGACAACAAGTAATAGTTTTGGCGTGGTGATAACATATGAAAGTGGAACCAATGCCTTAGGAGGAGTCGTGCTAGTTGTAAGTACGATTATAGCTCCGGTGCAGAACCTAAGAAACAGAATAGTAAGAGGGCCTGTACCGACTCTGCAAGTAGTAAATTCAAAGATCAAAGGAAACACAAAGGGCGTTCAAGCTTTGTACTATAATCGCTATCTAAATGAGTTAGGTGACCACTTCCTACGAAAAGCTAACGAAAGTATTAAAATATTCAGCTGTGAAATAGCTCACAATAGAGAGGAAGCTATCTATGTCAATACACCATTCTGGGATATACACGAAAGTAACATAACAGAAATAACCATAATGGTCAACAGCAGTTTGATCACAGACAATGGTAAAGGAATATTTCATTTCGCTAGAGATTTGAGAAGCTCGAACAATTTGTACCACTACATTCTTCAGGATAATACAATAGAGAGGAATAAACAAGGTGGCTTCGACGTTGGCTTACCATATGTGTGGCAGTACAATGAGAATTTTACACATTCCGTGTACATGCACAATAACACTTGGCGTAACAATCAAAACTTCGCGTTAGTCGTAGATGGCCATTTCGCCGAAGTCAACATAACAAAGAATATTTTCACCGATAACAATTGTAAAACTGGGTTAATATCCATACAAGGTATGGAAAAGAAGATGATGATTGATGGTAACTTCATTGAAAGGAATAATGGGCAGTTCATGGTGAAATTCAATATGGACAGTCAAAGTGAAATTATGGGTTTGGTTTATGCGCTTTTCATATACAACCAAGTGAAAAATAACAGGCACATGCTAGCGCAAGCCAGTCGAGGAGCTTTAATCAGAAACGTTGAACCAACATACGTTATAGGTTTTAAAGGGATACAGAAAGTTAAAGTAAGTAGAAACTTGTTCGGGAATAATGTGTTGGAGTACACATTGCTAGCTGGTATTAGAACAGCAAAGATCAACAATCTTTTAGATGTTACTGAAAACTGGTGGGGAAGCTCAATAGAAAAAGAAATTCGCAACCAGATATTTGATTTTGATGATTGGAATAACCACGCTATTGCTACGTATCTACCTTATTTACTTGAAGATGGTATAGACTCTAGTGTATCCGCTTCATTCAGCCCAGAAATTATCGTAGATACGAACGAATTAGGAGGCCGATTATTGTCAAACTTCACAATTGAATCCAGAATGGCTCCGTACGTAGTGAAATCCGATATAACTGTTATGCCAGATGCTATTTTAACTATTAGTCCTGGTGTTATATTGGAATTTGCGCCAAATGTTGGCATACTCGTCATGGGTAACCTTCAAGCTATAGGCCACAGCCAAGCGCCTATAATAATGCGGCCTTTAATTCGAAATAATGTAGAAATTAACAGGATAGAAAAAAGAGATGTTAGTCAATATTCTTCAACCCATCATAAGCATAGACGTCAATTAGAATCATTGTCTGTGCCAAACTCAATAAGGCTGTGCACAGGTAGGAATTGTTCAATCAATGATAATGCAGCAGAAAGAACCAATGAAGGTTTTCTCGAATACTACAATAAGACCACCCTACAATGGGTGCCCATGTGTGATAATCGTTTTACTGAAAGAAATGCTCAAGTTGTATGCAGGGAGTTGGGTTTTGATCCAATAAACGTGTTCTTTGCACATGACCGACGCGTAGAATACCATAGTAATTCTTTGTCGCGGATTTGGTCTTGGCCAGAGCCCTTGCAGTGTGTCGGAACTGAAGATCGTTATGAAGAATGTCCAATAAGACTGAACGGCCAACTTTATGGTCATAGACATGAATGTAAGTGGGATTCTGATTTTGTATTCATTCATTGTGGTACAAGAAATTTGGAAGAATATCTAGATTATTGGGGTGGCATTAGGTTTGCTAACCCTGAATTTGAATATTCTCTATACGAGCATCGTATTCACGATCATCACACTCATGAGACAATGAAAAAATCTGAAAGTGAATTAATTCACGTACATATAATTGGTGCTGGTATATTGCACAATGAGAAATCTCCTGCCGTACAAAGTATAACAAAGAATCCTAGAATACAAAATGTAAATATAACAAAATGTGCTCATCACGGCATTAATTTAATATCACCCACCGATACGATAAATATGATGTTTAATTCCGTGAATGATATATTAGGGGAAGGTGTCAGTGCCATATCGTTGAATGGGGAAGGTAGAGAATCAGAGGAATCCAGTTTTACACCGCTGAAGGATTTGAATCTTCCATATCACTTATTTTCTCTTATCGACATTTGTGATAGTACTAAAATGATCACTGTGGAAGAACGAGTATTGCTGTACTATAAATATGATAACAATCCAGTTAATTGTGTCAAGATATTTAAAAGCATGTTTAGAGTAAAACCATTTGGATTCAGATTGCTTCAGTTCAATCTTTTCAATCACACTCAGAACTATGGTAAACGTGACTCATTATCGTTGTATGATGGTGATATTTATAACATTACGGCACCTATGATTGGATACTTAGAGAATGGGTCTCCTGATGAGAAGAAGCTCTTCAAGACGGAAGGTGCTAGCTTGAGTGTTTCATTGTTCGCAAACGGAGCGTCTGCTGTTCATGGATTTATTGCTGAGATTGTTACCTTACCAATATCAGCAATTGGTTTCAGTAAGTTCACTCGTACATTTAACGTAACTTCCAAGACATTGACAAAAAGATTCAATTCGTCTAACAAGTTTGCTTCTTTACAGACCGTGATGTTCAACATAATATATCAAGCAGTGAATTCATAAAGAACAGAGATGGGGCTATAACGTATCAGTCTGTCGGTGAAGTGAATCCACTAGTAGCTATCACTAGAAATGAGATCCAGAACAACTGCCTGAAATTATATGGCAACTTTACGTCATGTCCGGCGGCCGTTCGAATAGATGTTCAGAATACACAGACGCTGGTATTCAGGGTAAGTAAACCACATCACCAAACTGGCAAATGAAAGATCTTTCCTTTTACTTCATTTCTAATAGTTTTCTTTCTCAAATATGCTACAAATCAATTTCTAATCAATGTAGTATCTTCCAGAACAACTTGGTACGAAACAATGTTGGAGGATTGTTGATAAGAGCTGACTCTCGAGGATCGGCCACTTCGCTTCGTGGGTGGATACATAACAACCTGTTTTTTGCTAACCATGATCTTCCGTGCCTCAAAGTCGAAGGTAAGACGGTTCACGGACGGACGGTTTCACGTTCATCTTTCTTTTTATAATTTTTACCACTTTTATTAGAAACTTATGTTGGTGTTATATAACAGTTTAATATGATTGTCATCTTCTTTCCAGGACGTCAGTCTTCTCCATATCAAGAAGTCACAATATACCGTAATTACTTCACACGCAACCGAGTGCCGTTCAGTGACGTCATCATCCTGCGCCAGGTCGTCTCCAACTTTACCTACAATTACGTTCATGATAACACCGGCCTGAGGATCCTTGAGGTTTCAGGCTTCGACAAAGTTAGGCTGCCTATTTATCAGACCACTTCGCATAATGGATTTTACAAGTAAGTTTTGCTTTTAATAAACCAAGTCCAATTTTATAGGTGGATTAAAGCAGCCTTCACGAGTGACGATTCTTAAATGAGAATCCTATTCACTCTCATTAATCAGCCCCGGAGTCAACTCTTCACATCGATTGCTATCGAGCCTTGAGTTATTCTCATAACTCTTGCCGATACGAGAAAAACATTTTGGATTACAAATCTTTTCATTTCTTTTCTTTGTTTTTTTTTATATGATTTATATTGGTTTCAGGAACTACGCTACTGACCGTGAAGGTCGAGCGACTGTTGTAGCAGGTACAGCTGGTCAGAACTACGTCGACAACATATTCTTCAACCCCGACAATGATTACGAAATGATCACAGTCAATAGATCTATGTAAGTACTATCTCCAAATGCTATGCGGTTTGGGATAAATCTGTTACTCCTAGGCTTATTAATTGTTTTAATGTTTCTCAATACTTCCAGAAAACTGTCTCCCATATTTGTGAATAAAATTATTTGCTAAACATAATATTTTAAGTAGAAATTGGGTTTAAATATTTCAATATGTTTTTATATATATTGCGAAGGAATGATATATCTTTGATGATATTATCATTCCTTCGCAATATCGACGTATAGCTTATTATTTAATATATTATGCTCCTTTTTATTATCTTCCGCACTTTAGTTAAGTATATTTATAAGGATATATAATTATCTTGCATGTTTTTGTTGCATGGCTACCCCCGGACCATAGCTTTGTTGACTATAATCCAACTATGATAAGGTAAGTCGATGTCGTCAAAATTTCAATTCATCAAATACATTATTCGTTACTCTACTCATAACTTGTAGTATAACAGATATTGTATCTACTTAGGTACTTTATTGTGATGACTTTTGTTTCTAAACTCCTTCATTAATTTTATCTTTTTAACTTTGTGGGGAAAATCTGGACTTATCTCTACATAGTACTAAACAGTCTGAAATCACTAATCCGCCTTGAGCAAGCGTGGTGATCAATGCTAGTGCCTTCTCTGTATAAGAAGAAGCCTTTGCCTTAATCTTTGCGACAAAATAACACATAAGTTGGAATTTACCTACAGCTTGCTGTATTAACAAAAAGTAATTAAGCCTTTTATTTAGTCACTCACTAACACTACTAATGACATCGTTAAAATGTAAACGACGTGTTTTCTAATAGACCTAAACAACTTCACTTTGTAATTAAATTAGTAATTTGTTGTACTGATCACATTCACAAGTTTTATCAATATTAAAATATTCGAATCCTACAATTTCTCATTCAAAATTTTAGTTCTCTCGATCTCTGGCGTACTCGAATCGATGCAAAGCATAATTTCTGGAGTTACAATGAGACCTTAGCCGTGGCTGGTCGGATTAGAGACCAGAGTGATAACCCTATGCTGCTGGAAGTGGACTATAGGCCGTTCTATATGAATAACCAGACGGTCCTCGGAGGCGGGAAGTGCCCTCCAGGATGGGATGCGGTGGCTGGGACGTGTTATATGTATGTCGGCGCTCCGATGACGTATGAAGAGGCGAGGCTGTTCTGTTTGGTAAGTTAGAATGTTTTTAATGTCAAAGTTAAATTATTTATTTTAATTGGCAGTTTAGAACGTCATGTACAAGAAAGAAAAAATAGTTTTATTTATTTTTATTTTTGGAAAATGTTTTTATTTGATAAAAACTTGTTTCATTATTTTGTAATGTTGTTTGGTTCCTTACTTTCGACTATGAATAAAAATTAGACTATTATAGTTGCTCTGATGATTAAAAATTAGACAAAAAAAAAACCTGGCTGTTTCAACATCATAAATCAAAATAACACTGAGCTAACTTAATTTGACAAGATTTATCCAGCGACCTTTTTTTTCATCAACCAAAAAACGGCCGTTTTTTAACCACCCATTCAGAATCCCTAGTTATTTTTTATGCATCTTTTTTATGCCCCTTTTTCTTTTTTAGTCGGACAACGCATCAATGCCATACGTAACAGGCAACTACGCGGCTCTTTACGAGTTTATCAACCGACAGAACCAATGGTTCCAATACGGAGACAGGGTGTGGGTCAACCACATCGACTATGTCACGCAGTGCACCTCATTTGCCTTCTCAAACGTTGAAGTCACTGACTGTAATCAGAAGAATGCTTTTATTTGCGAGATTGGTGAGTTACAACTTGCATTTTCTTCATTTGCTTATATTTCTTTTACTATTTCACATGCATAACATCACGCCTGTAATCCTGAAGGGTTAGGCAGACCGCAGAGGCGCACCCATTAGTATACTCACATTTTGCCAGTTATGTTTTAATCCCATATAATAAAGATCGATCCTATTGTTATCAATCGGACGCAAATCCAAACTCTAAGACTGAGAAATTTCTTATGGAAATACCAAATAACACTTTGCCTGACCTGGGAATCGAACCTAAGACCTCATGCTCCGCAGTCGCGCTTTGTGTCCACTAAACCAACGAGGCAGTTTATTCTATCAAAAAGCTCGAAACTGCGTTGAATTTATCTATTTTTTCTTCTTCCCAGAGCTATGACCCATGAGACATGATCGCGTATTTTTTAAATTTCGAATCCCTTATAGTATTCCGCTGAATATTTGGATTCAATTTCTTTCGGCCAGGTGACAGTAGTATGCATCCTTCACACCTACCTAATTTTAGCAGTTCTTACTAATCTTTCATTCTTCTTTTATATTATTTAATTCTTTTTCTTCCAGATCCGAAAATAATGATCGACCCGATGTCCTGGCGTGGAGATACTCTAGCTGTAGCGTTCATTGGAGTGTTGTTAGCTGCCGTATTGTTGGTGGCAGCCGCTCTTTTCTGCTGGTACACCAAGTCTAAGCACAGGTTGGTTTCTTTCAGTGTCTAATATGCTGACATGCTAAGAAAACAAGATGGTTTTTATATAGATAAAAACAAACAATCTAGTATTGAAGAGTATTAAGTTCTTTAAAACGTGTTGATGCTCAATCCATACTATCCTAACTAATTTGATAAATGCGAAAATAACTCTGTCTGTCTGTTAGTTACGCTTTTACGTCTAAATCACTGAACCGATATTGACGAAATTTTGTACGGGGTCAGTTTGTACTACTACTATAGGGGTACTTATTATTCAGCGACTTCGTCTGCCTCCCCGATAACAGACATTTACGCGGACAAAATCGCGGGTAAAAGCTAGTATGTATTAATAAGTCCTTTTTCTGTTCAGGAACACGCTAAGTAATCTTTTTTAATTCTTTTTTTCGGCAGACATGTCCAAAGACTAGAGCGGCGCAACTCGATCCGGCAGTCTTTACACTCGGTCCGGTCTATAGGGAGCATCAATGGTGGCTTCCCTGATACGCCCTACCGAAGAAAACTAGCACAAATGGTAAGATGTCCCAAATTATTATATGTTTATATACTACCTCGTTGTCGTAAACGTTTCCTAGTGGTCGTGGCCCTTGAGGTGGTTTAGAAACTCGCGACACTAGGGTCTGTGGGGTCGTAAAACCTTACTGCCCACACGATAAAGAGAAAAAGAAGTGGTCGCAAAGTGCGAGTGTTAAGCATGAGGTCTTAGGTTTGATGCCCAGATCAGGCAAAGTGTTATTGAGTTTTTCCATCCTCGGAGCCTCGGAGTTTGGATTTGTGCTCGGTTGATTGCAATAGATTCGCCCCCTATTACATGGGACTTTAACATAACTGGCGAAATGTTGGTGTACTAATGGGTACACCTCTGCCTAACCCTTCGGGGATTACAGACGTGAAGTAATAATAATAAATATAGTCATTTTTTCTAAAAGAGTTCAAATGTACTAAAACAATTTTTAAACTTCATTTTTTGCAGAGTACCCGCTCCACAGACACATTAACGAAAGGCTCAGACTACAGAAAAATGTTGGCATCAACAACGTCAATGGAATCTATGGAAAAGAGCCAGTTCAATTCCTCACTCGATGACAACCAGAGCTTCGACATTTACGAGGCTCACAACCCCAACCCTAATGTGATGCCCCTCCAACATTCCACATTCGTAAAAAAACCTATCACGCCAGAATATTCCGTACCACAAAATAATACTAGACCATACAACTTAGCGTTTAGAAACGAAGGCTATAGAGACAATTCTGGTACAGCCAGCGGCGCCCCATCCATAAACACGGTTGCCACAGAAGAAATACCCATATTACATCACCCTGAAGGTTTAAGATCGCCTCCCGATGAGTATACTATGTCGCCCCAAAGTGATTCTCAGTACTACACATCGGATACTTTACCGTTAAGAGATGCCGATGGTGATACCATGAAGAGACAGTTGGAGAGGGCTGGGAAGATATACGGACCGTATGGTTCTCCCGCAGGAGTCTACGGCGCTCAACCAAAATTGTCTTTCTTGATGGAGTTAAGGTCTAAAATGCCAGAGCAACCACAAGCGGGAGCTGTGCCTACTACGACCTTTGGACAAAGGAACAATGTTGCAGGTAATAAAAAAAACATAGTTAATGAAAGCTCCTGAGCTTGTGTAGGTTAGACCGAGTTTTATCCAAACTGTATTAGTTAAAGTGACAATGGTGCCGATTCCCTTTTTCACAAACTAGACTAAATTTAGAGAATTGACATCTCTTACTAACATACAGCGAAAGGAAAGGACGGTGACATTAAAGAACTAAGTTAGCGATGACAAATTAGTTTTGCCTTGAACTTTGCCGTATTTTTAATCCATACGTTTTAAGATGTCAACGATAATTGTATGGATGTGTCAGATTGAATAAATTTGACGTGTCAGATTGAATAAATTTGACAGCTCTTATTTACATTAGTCTCTTTCTTGTTTTATTGGACAGAAAAAGATGGAAATAGTTTAATATTAGTTTAGTTTGTGACCAAGAGAATCGGCACCAATTCCGAAGTAAATTAATTTGTAGCATAAGATAGATAGGTAGGTACTTACGTGATATTACATAAATATGACCTGTCAACATTGACATAATTACTTATACAATGCAACATTTCCTTAAAATCAATGCCTGTCAAATGTTAATACTGGTAGGCTACAAAGTTTTGCTTTTCAACTAAATGGCGCCAATGAGCGAAGTGGCAAAGGAACAAACTTCGTTTCACTCATAAGTTTTCGCGCCAGTTAGTTTGATTTTGACGTGAATTTTGACAGCTATAATAGGAACTATTTTTTTTTTTGGGATTTTATGACCTGGTAACTGGACCTTTAGGTCAATGATAGGAACTAAAATAGTCAAATAGCACAGAGTAGTATTCTACTCATGTGCAAATAGTGCATCCCGCATGGAGTTCTTTTTGAGTAATATCGAATATCTGAGAACTATTATTTTTAACTGTTATTTTTGTTGAATGTATTTTATATTATTTTTACAGATCAGCAGCAGTATTACGAGGACAACCTACCAAGTCCACCTCACCCACCAGTATATTCTAGTGCCTATGATACAACCGCTTCAGACAACATACCCAGCTACGATTCCAGTCCCCACGATCTTTCCAGAGAGTTCGACGACTCACCATTACCCGAACTCCACCATAGATCTAAGTCTGAGGCATTATTAGAAACGAATTTTGACTTTGAGGACTCCGAATCCAGTCCGTTACCGATGTCTGAAGCAAGTCGGTCACATAGTCAACCATTAGAAACTGCGATGTAGTAAAAGCCATAAGAAACTCGAAAATTAACGAGATTTTGACAAATCAAGTGTTACTTAACATGGTCTAAATATGGCCTTATAATTTATAGTATAATAAAAGGAGTTGATCACACTATCCTATAGTAGAAGTAGAAAAGCAATGAAAAGACTGAGTTATGATGTCTTGATCGAGATATTTTTTATTTTTCTTGCATTTAGTTTCATGTGTATTATCTAAACAAGTGCCTTCTTAAAACTTTTGACATTCCAACTTTCTCTTATATTCTGTCCCTGTAGGTAATTTTAGTTAAAATGTGTATGTATAAAGTATTTTAGGTCATAATGACTATTATGCAAATTACCAGAGGTGATCGATCTCATAATGAAGTATCTAAACAAATTAAATTCTAATGCTGCGCCTTATGGACAAATGGATGCCTTATTATTAAGTTTTTGTTAAGTGAAATATATTTGCATGTATCACAAAATGGAGTAAATACCTGTAAGGCGTATACTTTAATTGTAATTAATGATTATGATGCAATATTAGATACGTATTTTTTGCACGTCCGTCCCTAAGTGTTAAACGTCTTATGAATGTTTATTCGACAAACGATAATCTAATTGTAATATAGTTATAAGAAACAGTCTTTCCATATACAATAGTTATATTTTGTAATTTTTAAATCGTAATATTATTCATGTTATGTTCTATTTTTTTTTAAATATTATTGCGGATCTTCTTCATTTCTAATTGACGCATCTACTACCTACATTATTTTGACAGCAAATATTTTAAGATTTCTCAACTATCTGTAGATTTTAAAATCTTTTCCATTCTTTATGTACAGGGTGGACGTAGAAGCGCCAAATTGTTATAAAATGATTATCAGCTTGCATCACTAAAAACTGTGTTTAAACAGGTCTTATTCTGTGTATTTTTAAATCTTAATAACTGTCTTATGTTTTTTCTATATTTAACTAAGTTATTTACATGATTACATGTATAAAAATATAATGACCTAATGTTCATGCTTTAAATGTAAATTGTACAAGAATAATAGTAAATCATAATTTAGAATTATAGTTGATAATGACAAATATAATTATGATTTAACTGATGAAATATTAATAAATTTTGACACAGTATTTTCATAGGAAAACCTGTTTTATTTCAATTTTTTCTTCCGTTTTAGGTAATTGATACCTAAGGTAGCATTCCGATGTTGGCGCGCACGACCGACGACCGCATGCGGGTGTACGGCCCGCTCGACTCACTACATAATAACACAAAATAGTATTTTGTGTATAATAATTCAGTTACGAGTATTTTCAGAATACTCGTAACTGAATTATTATAATTCAATTTTTAACATATAAGGAACGTTTACTGCTCACGTTTTGTTTACTCAACCGTGACGTCACTACCGACGGTATGAGTTATGATACTTTTACACGTTTTGGTGCCAATTTCATATCAAAAAACTAAAATGTATTTTTTTTTCTACTAAACCTGTATTATCTGCCAAAACTGTTATCCATCGTAAATAATATACAGTTCATAAACATTATTGGAGAGTTTTTCAAAATCGGTCATCATGCCTCTTATAATACTAAATAGTGACGATTGCGACTCATCCATCCAGACTATCCAAAGATGAAATAACCTTTACAATTCAATAAAATAAATTATTAACTTACTATGATGAATCATATAAATAAGAACAGTGAATAACAAAGTCAAATGTATGAATCATCCTAACTCGTTTACTACACAATATTTTTTTCACCCAGTTAGTCTGTGGTTTTACTAACATGTTTTATAACCATGCCCACACTACTGACTGTCACTGATTAGTGACTGGCAATGACAGCTGTGATTCAATTCAATTCAATATTCGATCGAAATCGAAACAGTTAATGACGACCTGTGTAGGAAATAAATATTTTTTTCTCACTATAATGAAGTGAATAGTGACTGCAAAGCCGTAAATAATACAAAAGATTATTAAGTGAGAGTTTAGTGTTTAAAAATCAGACCATAACATAGATATTCGAAGAGAAACAAATTAAAATACCTGCGTGCGTATTTGATTTTATTTTGTGAAACACTTGGACTGTGTTTTGGTAACAACAAAAGGAGTAACAATGGATGCGACAGGGTCTATTAATACTGAAGTTATAGAAAATATTGAAAATGAGGAAGAGGTTCTTGACGATTCTGAGGAAAGAGAGTTAGTCACTGACTCATGTTCGACAAAGGTCTTGGACACAGGAGAACAGCCACGGGACAATTACTGCATTGTTTATATACTCTTCTATCTCTTCGGAGTCACCTCTCTTGTGCCCTGGAATTTTTTGATCACCGCCAATGACGTGAGTATTGTTTTTTTATCTATTCAAACTGGCCAACAAATATACGACCTTCAAGCTATTTTTGCTTGTTTTTGGAATGATGACCTTAATCATTATCTATGAATTATTCTAAGTCGAACTATTGCAGTTATGATAACATACAATTTAATAATTAATTATTGTTTCAAAAATGCCACAATCAGGTTTTATTATAAAATTAGCATTTTTATTTTATTTATCCTTAAGTTTGTTCTACGTGCTATATTTACTTCTACATCTTCTTAAAATATCCTTTAAATTCATAATTTGATATGGCTCATATTACTTTCAGTATTGGATGTACAAGTTCCGGGATGTCACACCTAGTAACCTCACGATGTTGGTCCGTAAGACGCAGTTTCAGGCGGAATTCACCTCGTACCTCAACGTGGCTACTGCCATTCCAAACTTATTATTCCTTATCCTGAACTCACTGTATGGGCACTTGTAAGTATGCTTACAATTATCTTACTATCTCTACTATCACATCATTTCCATAACTATTTATCTTATATAAAATTAATGTAAAAGTTTTGAGGTTTGTACCTAAATCAAACATGCTTTAACAACTAAAAGAGCTGGGAAAAAATTTTGCTCACATGTAAATTATAATGAGGTTTAACATAATTGATACTTGAGTTTCGTTATAATACAACTAAAACCACAGGAAATAGCTAGTCATTTTTGATATTTAGCACTATACTTAAGTAATCATCCATTCTCTAATTATCTATTTTTCTTTTTGAAGAAAAAGAAGATTATCTATTGATCTAGCATAATACAGTCCTAAATCACTATCACATTTTTGTGTTCAAGTGAAATAATTATATTAACTTTAATGAGGCAAAGCCAGAGGCAGAAGCTCATTAGATGATTAGCCACTTAAAATGTAATATTATACTTGAAACAATAGTAAAGATTGTAAACAACTCACAGAATAATAAGCTTGTAATAATGGTATATATTTAAAAAATTTGAGTATGACAAATTCAAGTAGTCATAATCCATAGATATCTTTTAATATTTTCTGGGCTTAAGGCGTGGTTTCTACCAAAATGAAGAGAAGATGTCTCGTAAATAACTTGTTATTTTTGCTTCACTGCTTGGTAATGTAAGGTAATAATGCATGTTGATTGGTTGCAAGTCGAAATCCAGAGCATTCATTTCAATTAAACTACTAACAGGCACTTTTGAATTGTCAAGGAGTTGATTAGTTACTCAGAAAGTTGTTGCTAGTGGCTCATTCCAAAACAGAGGTTGACCTCTATATAGAAGAAGGAGCAAGAAACTCCACTGATATTGTTTTTAACAGGATCTTAACAGATACTTTTTATTTTACTTGTACAAACATAAACTCACGCCTCTTTTCCAAAGGCAGAAACTACAGAACGCCACCTGCTACGATCCTTACACACTCCTTTCGCCTCATCTACGTTCATACATCACATACGACGAAACACACACAGACACATAACTTGTTCGAAGTTATGGGCAAAAGCATTAATATTTAATATTAATTTCAGAATACCACTTAAGTCAAGACTTCAAGGCTCACTGATAATAGTGACCATTTGCTTCCTGGTGACGACTTCATTTGTACTGGTGGATACTGATGAATGGCAGAACACATTCTTCATCATCACAATTGTATCTGTCGTCATCATGACGGGTGAGTCAATAATTATTACATAACAAGCAGACGCAGGAAACTTTGAACCGCCATATTTATTTATTTCTTTTAATTTTCTATCTTGAACCTTCTTACAATGACAGACACACAAAAAAAAAGTGAAATTGGTCTAGCCGACCACGGAAAATAGGGTTTCATTATTATCTTATTAGGTATCTTATACAAATAAATAAAATGAAAGTGTTTGTGTGTATTACCAAAATAACAGTGTTTTGACTGCCTCGTTGGTCTAGTGGTCGCAAGCGCGACTGCTGTGCATGAGGTCTTGGGTTCGATTCCCAGGTCGGGCAAAGTGTTATTGGGTTTTTCCATCAGGAATTTCTCAGTAGCAGCCTCGGAGTCTGGATTTGTGTCCGGTTGATGGCAATAGGCTCGCCCCCTATTACATGGGACTAAAAACATAACTGGCGAAATGCGGATGTACTAATGGGTACACCTCTGCCTAACCCTTCGGGGATTACAGGCGTGATGTTATGTACGAATTATTCACAATATGACAAAGCGAAAGGAGTATTGTAAGGATCGTAGCAGGTGGCGTTGTGTGGTTTCTGCAGACCTCTATAGGAAAAAGGTCTAAGTTTTTGTGTGTTATGCTGTATGTATCCGTGATATGAATTAAAACCCAATGTAATGTATTGACCTACTGAGGATGTAATTTAATGGTGGGAAATTCTAAGAGTTAGGTATGGTTCGGTCACTTTGGTGTATGTGAGATTCTTTTTCTAGTCCTTGACTAGAAAAAGAATCTCACATACATACATACATTAACCCTAAACACATAACACTTCTTTTTTTGGGGCAGTCGTGTAAAAACAACAATAAACCTAAAACGAAAACAGAAAACAAAACTTTAAATTACCTACTTCTTCATTTTATAATCTAAACTTAAAATAAGCGTTTTCGATAAAGATAGTTTTATCATTTTATTGGTCAATTTTAAATGAAGCATTTGATACAGCTTACTAATTATTGCTTATCATACAGTAAATAACTCATTAAAGTTATGCAGATGTGCATTTGACCTAAGTACCTCGAGTGCTGATGCATCTGATAGTGGTAAAATTATCTGGGTCACGTTTCATGTTGTAGGAACATAGTAGTAGTTATTTTCTTTGTAACTTGGTATGTCTTAGAAACGCGTAACTTTGCGCTCACGATAGCTAAATGGGAACAGCGAAATTGGCTTGAAATGGTAAAACGTTAGAACTTTTTTTTTAATTACAGTATAAAAAAGGTCTTGAACAAGAAAGTTTATTGTCATTCGTGGGAAGTTCTTGTCTAACTTTTTTTATGTTTTGACCAAAATAAATAAATAAATAAATAACCGCCTAAAACCCCACGGTATTCCTCGAACGTTACTGGGTTGTGGAGGTCAGATAGGCAGTCGCTCCATGTAAAATACTGGTATTCAGCTGCATCCGGTTAGACTGGAGGCCGACCCCAACATAGTAGGGAAAAGGCTAGGCAGATGATGATGACATTCGGGTCTGGATTTTCAAAATTGCGAATGCCGAACCGGATAGGCCGATCCGCATAATTGTATAGCAACATTAGAATAGCAACCCCAACAGCTCGTGATGTGCGTAACAATCGTTACTCGTGGAGGTAATTTTAATTAATTCAACTCAAGTGCAGTTTCAATATAATTATTTAGATAAGCTGATAAAAATCGGAATAAATTAAAAAGTGGCCATGACATTACTCAAATGGATAAAAAGATAAAGATCTCGTTCAAATAGTGTAGTTTTAACACAAAATGCATATATAAAAAAAAAACTAATCTACTTTAAAATCATTTATTTTTTTTATTTATTTTTTTTCATAGACTTGTTAATGCCAGTACAAAAAATATTATTGAATTTAGAGATAGGTAGGTAAGGTTTTCCCATATTTGCTGCTTTAATTGCCGCCATAACTTCATAATGATAAAATTACTGTGCAAACAGACCGTAACTCTTCTATGCAAATAAATAAAATTTGTCTTTAAGTGTCTGTCTGTAAAGTAATAATAAATTCTAAAAAAATATATACAATTATTGAAGGTTTATACAATTTTTCACATATTCATCGGTCGGTCTGTCTGTTAGTTTCGTGTGTTCCGTAATCCGTTCCTCGAAACGGCTGGGCCAATTTGAGTTCCACGTAAAAAAAAATTCTCCATTCACATTCACTGCGAATGCAGTCGTGGGCATATGCTAGTCTGATAAAAAACCCGATTAATCCAAGTTGATAACGCTAGATAAGTCAGTATGATTTTCAAAGTCACGCGTAGTAAGTAAATACACAGGGGAATCTTAGGTTTGATAAACTAAAGCAGCACGTCTGGGCCTAAGCCAGGGATGGCGAACCAATGGCACGCGTGCCAATGGTGGCACGCGACTAAATAATTCCGGCACGCCAATATGAGGTAAACTGACGTTAGACAATATGACGTTTTTGACATCTGTCACACATGTAATTCGATTCCAAGAACGGATAGGCATATGACAGCGAATTGAAGCAGCTTGCCTAACGAACAAGGGGTAATTGACAAATCTATGTAGGTATTTGATCGAATCTAATTCAGGACATAATATATCCCACTAACATAATGATTTAAGCAAACATAAAATAGTACACATTACGATTCGTTTACAAACAAGTTTCAAACATAGAGTTTATAATAGCAACTAGTTTTATTTTTCTCCCTTGTGTCACTACGTCAAGATTCTTTAATGGCACGTCAAAGTCACATTATTGTTTTGATAAAAAATGGCACGTTCACCTATAAAGGTTCGCCATCCCTGGCCTAGGTTATGTAGCGTGACTTTGAGGCTTGACCTAGCCTTAGTTTCACGGTCAGTAGTAAATGGAATAGTTTTATTTTACCGTTGAGAAAAAAGTAGGAGGTGCTCTTGGCTAAGTAATAACAGCCGCATCGTAGCCGCAGATTAACGCTTGCCGGGGTTGGTCCGTTGATAGGTGACCTCTTTACACACCGAGTTTCCTCCGTGCCTCGGAAAGCACGTTAAGCCGTTAATCCCGGCTGTCATACGTGGATCTTTGACAGTCGTTAGACCGCCGAAAGTCTGACAACCAGTCTTACCAAGGGGTATCGTATCACCCAGTTACTGGGTTGTGGAGGTCAGATAGGCAGTCGCTCCATTCAAGTTGCATTCAGTTAGACTGGAAGCCGACCCGACCCCAACACAGTCGGGGAAAAGGCTAGGAAGATGTATAAAATAATAATAATAATAATGTATGTGTATTTGGGGCGCACCCCAAATACATAGATCGCAAATTATACACACACAGTAGGTGAAATACATAAATAAAATCAAATAAAATGACATGTGGTCAATAATGAATAAATACTTGTTTTTTGATTTGGTGATTCGTGTTATGACGAGGTTTCAAAACTGCACCTTATTAGTTTTAAATATGACGTCACGTTTTAAATATAAATAATCTTAAATTTGATAATTTACTGACAAAGATATCTTTTTATTTGAATGCATTTAAATAAAATTCATACTAAACGTGATTTTAAACTCATTATGACAAATTAATAAAATTAATTGATTTTAAAATCTTAGTGCATAATTCTAGGTCACCCCATTGACATTAAAATAATATCCAGATTTCTTTTTGTTCTTTTTAGGCACTCTAATATATATTTTTACAAAACTGGCCTGGTGTTATTCTACTTTAACGACCTCTACGTGACTCTTATAACCCTTTGTTTTAAGGACTAATCCAATATCGAATACTTGTAAAACCTATTTAGCTGTGAGTTGTCCTTTTTACTTTGTTGTAAACAAAGAAATATGTTTTTTTTTTTGTTTTTTAATTTTTCCACTTTGTCGGTGTACTTATTATCTGTACCCATGCCGAATCACAGCTTTCTTGTACTAAAATTCTCCAAGCTAAGTCGCGGACAGACACAGAGGGACAAACATGGTGAAACTAAAAGGCTTACTTGTCCATGTTGGCTGTTGATGATGTTGTTTGCATGTTATGGAGTCCTAAAAAAAATCCTCATAGAACTTACCCCTCAATCGTCAAACCATTACAAGCTCTTCAAAAACCATTTCTTTTCAGCTGCCAGCGCAGTCTTCATCGGTGGCCTAGTAGGCATCGCAAGCAGGTTCTCCAAAGAATACATGGCCGCAGTCGTAAGCGGCCAATCACTAGGCGGCATCATAGCAGCTGTAGCCCAAATCATATCACTCGCCTTCAAAATATCACCGCTGCACAGTGCCCTGATATACTTCGTGATAGCTGACACGATGGTGATACTATCATTGATATCTTACATCCTACTGTACAAGATAGACTTCTTCACATATCATATTTTGAGGGGATGCGGTGGTATTGCCGCTAACAGACATCGGGAGGTGTTCATGACAGTGATCATCAAGAAGATTTGGGTGTACGCGTTCAGTATTTTCGCTGTGTTCGGTATCAGTATGGCCGTGTACCCGGCTGTGACTGTGCTGGTGGAATCTCATCCGGATACGGCGGGCACTGATTGGAATAGTGAGTATTATTTAATTATTACTTATTATTATTTTTTAAGCTTCGTTATGAGCACTTACGTGGCACAGTATCTTATTAACCTATATCTAAGGAGATTTAAAGATTGCGTTAGATAGTTTTCTGCAACAGGCTGACTTTAAATTCGTTATCGATCTATCTCTAGAATTTCGTCTGTACTGCATAGTTACATAAGGACATAGACGCGCACAAAAAGCAAACACTCAATTGAGAGGTTGAACGTTCTCATGAAATTAATTACTTTTTCAATGAGACAACTCGGAAATGTAAAAAAAAATGTTTCTGTGCAATTTTTATTGTGATGCCGTGCATTTTTGAACAAATTCAAAAATAAAATTAGTCATGTTCTCATTTAGATAATGAACCAGCAATTTACAGCATCTTCCGTCGTTCGTCAGACGCATTACTATCATAAAAATGTTGATCTCATATCATTCTCATAACTGCAGTATAACAGTCATTTAACGGGAAAATTCTTACCATTGTCTGGATTTCTCCGTATAGTATGTATGTTTGTGAGACTTGCATTTCCCGCTTCATTGAAAAGGGAAATTGCAATCCTGTTTCCATTTATAATCTAGATTGAAATGGTAAAGTACGAGTGTGTTTTTAAAACAGTATTTACCTGAGTTTGGGTTTCATATTTTTTGGTTTTCCTTATTAGTTAAAGTCTCATTAACACGTTGAACGCCAACAAAAAAAATACATCTTTCCGTTCAGGCCGCGTCGGTCAGTGATGGTCGACAAATAGACTTTCCGTGCGGGCCGCGTCGGTCAGTGCTGCCCGACGCTTAATATCTCCAGAAATAATCACTTAAGTTGACTTTTGTTAATTAAAACATACATTTGGACATGATATAGAATTTAAAAAAATAGAATTTAGACCAACTGTTTTTTTAATTAGATACTTGATCTAATTAAAAAAAAACAGTTGGTCTAAATTTGGATAGAACTATGATTTTTGCTTGTCCCAAACAAAAAGTTCGCTGTATGTCCTCATTAGTACGCTTTCGTGATAATCTAGCGTATTCAACATTAAATTGTCAACAAAAAGTGACGTCACAACTGCCATACAAAACCTAAGGGGAACCCGCATTTTGACAGCTCATAAAAATTATGTCAATTGATTGGTGGTGTCAAACTGTCAACTATCCCATTGAATCGAAATTAATTTGAAGGTATTCAAATTGTCCCTTATTCATTTATTTTTATTTTTTCAGATATATTCTTCGTTCCTGTTGTGAATTATTTGATTTTCAACTGCGGAGATTATGCGGGGCGATTGGTTGCCGGATTCCTATTGCGAGTAAGTACACCTTTAAAATTACAATCAGCCGAAATACATTCTTGTTCTTCATCTGTCTTTACGATCATTTTGAACTCAATTGATATATTTCACACTGCCGCGACTTGTTCCGCGTCCAAGTTATTATTTTATCACACGTAAACCGTACATTTTTCCGGGATAAAAAGTAGCCTATGTGCTATTGCAGACTATAATCTATCGCCGTGCCAAATTTTATCAAGATCCGGTCAGTCTTTCTAGCCTGATTGGGTAACAAACATCCCTCCATCTTTCGCATTTATAATTGAGCAAGATAATCCATAAACAGGCATTTCGAATTGTCAGGTTGTGGGTCAGTTAGATTGTTGACGCTAATTCAAAACAGTAGGTTCCCGGAAATGGTGAAATCGTCATTATTTCCAAGTAGAATTGAGTCATAATGCCATGCCATAAAGTCTAAAATGTTGTTCAAACAACGTCGAATCATACAGGCACCTAAAGATTAACCGTTGCTTCATGTTAAATGATCATTAGTATTTGAGCCAGATATTTTTACATGTAAACATAATGAGTCACAACTTTTATATAAGAAAGTAGGCATTTTTGTAGGCATTTTTATTTATACTAGCTTTTACCCACGACTTCATCCGCGCAAAATGCTGGATATCGCGTATTCGCGGATTAAAAATTAGCCTATGTCCTTTTTAGAGTTCAAACCGTACCTAAATTCATCAAAATCGGTTCAGTGGTTTAGTCGTGAAAGCGTAATAGACAGACAGAGTTACTTTCGCATATATGTATACATATTATTACTATGAATTTTATCGAACTTACTGTGTTGGTTCCGTATCAATAAAGAAAATATGAATTAATTGTTTGGTAATATTATTTTATCGCGGCTCATTATGTCGTGTTACATAAATGTAGTTTTTATATTATGTACTAGCTTCTGCCCGCGACTTCGTCCGCGTCAAAGTTGATAACTCCACACAAACTTTGGACCGCCATTTCATACCTACTCTTTGGGAAATGGGTAAAATATTTTGAAAAATCGTTACATAGCGGACGTCTACTAACTAACATAAACTACCTCCCTGCGAAATTTTCGATATTTCGTGATGACTGAGTGAACTTTCGCTTTTTTAGATTTATTTAAGGTATATTTAGATTACCTCTTTCCAAAATATTATGAAGTGGTATCAAAATTGACTTATTTTTCGATCCCAAACCATTGAAACGCAAGTTTAACGTGTTACATAAATGTAGTTTTTATATTATGTATTAATGAGTCATTGTAGGATAACAAGCGGTTAACTCATGAATGTAAATCGTACTATTTTATTTATTGCGGTTTCGTGTGTTACCGCTATAATACAGTGATAAAGTGAATACAGTAATAAAGCTACTTAGAAATGCAAGTTTTTCTGCGGTTTGAGACCAACAAAGCAGAAACTTTAACCCAAAGTTTGGGCTGTCTTCACCTAAATTGCCGTAGTCGGATGAAATTTCGTTTATAAAATAAAAACACCGTTTATTATTGTATCCGGGTTACTTTTTGATTGACGATTCCCGAACGCCTTCTAGTTGCTAGGAAATTCCGCAGAATCTCGGACGTATGGCAGCTATACCCAAAGCTCAATAAAACAATGATTTCTCATTAACATCACGCCTGTAATCCTCGAAAGATTAGGCAGTGGTGTACCCATTAGTACACACACATTCCGCCAGTTTTGTTGTTGTTGTATTTGTTATGATTTATCAGTATTACTTAATTTTTTTTATCCTAATGACTAATAGCAAATTATGGTAATTACCTATAGTTAAACAGACTATGAAAATATTAAACCTTTAATTACTAGGAAAAAATGAGTCACTAAATTGTATGTTATTTAGTTTTAATTTTAATCAAATTGCAGTATTGTCATACATGCTGCCAACCTCCTAACAATCACTTGTCCTATTGACAAGATACAAGATATTTATTTTCTAAAACATGAGTGCAGAATTGTACAGGTCTTAAAAATAATAAGAGGTAGCTACATGTTTTGCCAATCATGGCGTACAAAATTAGTCGCACTAAGACAACTATTACGAAAAGATAATTATAAAATCGTCAATAACAAATTAAAACAATGACTTACGAAGAAAAAGAAACTGGGATTAAATTAAAATGTCAACAATTTAAATTCAATTTAAGTAAAATACACATTAGAAAAAATAATAACACAGGTACACATTCCCAATTCGACATCCCTATGAGCTCCCTCCTCTTTTTATAACTATATTATATTACAATACCTCTATTTTGACTGCCTCATATGTCTAGTGGTCGCAAAGCGCGTCTGCTAAGCGTGAGGTCTTGGGTTCGATTCCCAGGTCGGGCAAACTGTTATTGGGTTTTTTCATCAAGAATTTCTTAGTAGCAGCCTCGGAATCTGTATTTTGTGATGTTGATGGTAATAGGCTCGCGCCCTATTACATGGGACATAAACATAACTGGCGAAATGTGGGTGTACTATGGGTACACCTCTGCTTAAGCATCGGGGATTTATAGGTGTGATGTTATGTTAAGTGAAATAAAATTAACCAGTTAATATCTTAATTACAGCCAAACAACCAATGGATAATCGCCGGTGCCAGTGTCCTTCGTATCTTCGGCGTGCCCATGTTGATGCTGTGCAACGCTCAGCCGCGCAAGCATCTGCCCGTCGTGTTCGCTTACGATTGGGAGTACATCATTATCATGATCGTCTTCGCCTTCACCAACGGATATCTCACTAATATTGTGATGATCAATTCTACTAGGTAACAATTTGTTTTTAGTAACTTTTGAGCGGTCTTGGGTTCGATTCCCAGGTCGGGCAAAGTGTTTATTGGGTTTTTACATCAGGAATTTCTCAGTGGCAGCCTCGGAGTCTGGATTTGTGCCCGGTTGATGGCAATAGGCTCTCCCCTATTACTTAGACTTAGCAGAGTTTGCACTTATTTATCTTGCATGTATGTTTTCGTTATATATTTATTTTGCTAGCAATATTATTATTTTCCTCAATAGGGTCATCAAAACATTTCTATTGCTAAGTCAAAATTATCGATCACTTAATTACACGTGACTAAGTGACCTCAATTGCAGTGCTTAGTTAATAATTAGGTTATCACTGCTTTCTATGATAAACGTGAATAAGAGTTTGTTGGTTTGAACGCGCAAATCTCTGGGACTGCTGGTCCGATTCAAAAAATTCTTTAGTGCCTTGCTATATTTTATTATCCAAAAAAGTTTCGAGATACTGAATTTCCGCAGACGAAGTCATGGGCAAAAGCTTCTTCTATGCATTATTGTGAGTCTATTTTTTGTGTTAAATACTCGTACCTAATTGTCTATTTATTTATAAAATACTCAGGTACATAATATAGTCATATTATTATGCTTTTCGCGATGGCCCAGTGATTAAGACGCCCGCCTCTCATGCATGAGTTAGCGAGTACGATGTGACTAGTAGTGTATTATTGGGCATTCTATACCACTATCGGCAAGTAGCTCGGCGAGTGCGCCTCGCTGCCGATAGTGGTATAGAATGCCCAATAATCGACACTCGACTCGACTCTCCACTCGACCGATAAACTCGAACGAGACAGTTTGTTGTACCGTGTACTTGATTAGGAACGATTTACTCGACCAATGACTAGTAACTTGCTCCTTACCACTATCTTCCATACGGCTGGTCAGTATGCCGAGTTTCGGAGCACGATGAACAATCAACCATTTACTTACCACTGCACTTAACCGGTCACTCGAGTTGCATTTACTGTTAACATAGAATGGTGAACGAGTTGATGATTGTAACAAACCAACGAAATTACAAGTACCTAGTGAAAAAAGCGTTAACGGGTTATTATTGTAAATAAAAAACAACTGTAAGGTACGGTATTTGGTTTAATTATCATAAAATGTTGGTTTGCCTGGAAACAAGATATCAGCCGCACGCACGAGCTCTTGTAATTTTCGCCACTGAGGAGAATCCGCGTCAGTCTGGAACTTGATTCGGACGAGCGCCTTCTTCCACAGCTCGGCGGAGTCGGTAAGGCGAGCGTCGTCAGCCTTGTACACCTTGCAGTCGATGTAGTACTCTCCGTCGGTGCTCGTTGCTCGGCGCTCGCAGCCGCTGGCTACCCGGTTCACAAAGAATGAAGTTAGGTGATCCGATGCATCTTCTTTGTGTGGGATGTCGCGGTTGTTACTGATGCCGAATATGTCGATGCCAGTATTCACTTTTTTACTGAAACAATAACAGAAACTGTAATTAGTTAATGTTTAGAACGAGAGATGCATACGCCAAGAAAAACCTTCTGCTGTAAAAAAAATATAACAATTGACTCGGCTTTGATCAATACTGTAATCGATTAAATCAATCCATCGATTCAAACAATAACCAAGTGAACCTGCACTTGTTTTAAAATAATATGTAATAGTAATTGCACGATTATAATTTAGTCAGTAGATATGTGGCTAGAGTAAGTAGATAATTAATTTACCTGGCACGAGCTACGGTTGTTGATTGTGACTGCATCTTGCGTTTCCCATTGCTGTCTGCAGACGGTTTGCGGCTGCACTTCACTTTTTGCCCGGTGACCGATGCTTGCGAGTAATCACACTCAGAGTCTGACCTGAAATAAAGATAGGGAAAATTTAGTCACATAATTATTATTAATTATCTCAATGGAGTAGTGTCAACACAAGTGTGTGCGCAAACATTGGTTCTCCTACATGCCCATGGGATAGCAAACCCATAGAGAGATTGGGTGCAGGATCGATGGCTTTACATGCTGTTCAAAGCACAGAAGACTGGATGAAAAATAATGACTCCTTCGAGGGATCGACCTCGACATACTATGAGCAGCTCGGGTGATCTGTGAAGTAACACGCCCACACACAAAAATAACTGTAAATTACAAGCGGATCACAAGTGTGAGCCATGACAACGAACAGAATATTTTATAAGACTTACATTTTTCAATCAGAAGTTCCACTCGGTTTGATGACTTGGTTGGTGATGGCGGCAGCGGGTGGCTATCGACAATGTCGTCGCTGATATTTGTAGACAACACGGACTGTTTGTATACCGATGATAACAGAGCACTTCGATGCACTTGCAGACTGCGAATACTTTGTACCGAATACTTGTAGCTTATAAGTAAAAATCAAATTATAAGTAAAGCATGTTAAAAACACTTCAATCAATTTAGCATTGTTGTGTTGAAGTAACTTTTTCTGTAGTCGGATTATACATGCACGTAAAATGTAGACGAAGGAAAATTTTATGCTGCATCGAATGTCGATGCAGCGAAATTAGCCAGGGCTGACTAAATGATAGCGAGCACGGAATCGTTACACTACATTGATGTAATTATTTTATAGAAGTAAATAAATATTTCTAAGGTAGGTACTTATTTTATCATCTACGTTAGGTCTTGTGTAGAAAATATGAACTTATTGCCGTCAACCTAGTACTTTTCTAGACTTCCTGAAATAAATACATAATATAGTTCTCATAACTACACTAACAGCCATGAGTCAAACCATGGAAATCCGTATCTGTCGATACGCTTTGATATATTTTAATCGTAATAATGCATTGTGTAAATTTTGTATTTTGCTGATACATAGAATGATACTAAGTTATTGTCAACCCTAACTAAAATAGCTGATTATTGTGAATGTGAAATAAATAATTAGGTTAAGCACACGTGTAACAATTGCGCAAAAACAAATTTTATGATGAAATACTTTTAGGCAAAAAATATAATTTAAAATATTATTTATTACTTCAAAGGTCTCTCGGAGTGAGCACCTTTCTAAACTGTCACCGAAAAATTAAGTCAATTATTAAAAATAAATATTTTATTGATCACACACCAGAAAGTACATACGAACGATTTCATCAGGAGTAACGCTGTTCGGTATATCGTGGGGGGCCTGAAATACACCTGTTTGGATAAAGCAGATCATTTCATATTGTACAGGTAATTATCAAATATATTTTTTTAATTTCAATTAACATAATAGTATGACTCTTTTTCAACCCAGAATTTACAATTATATGTCTGATTCTTTATCGGTACCTAATAATCATTTTTTTTTTTTTATTTCAGATACATTCTGCCTAAACAAAATATTAATTACCGACTGGTCTGTGAAGAATTATTTAATTACCTGAAATATATCTCCATATTTGGATCACGTAGATACACATTCCTGTGTATAAATCATTTTACATTTTGCAGGTAATTATTATCTTTATTTTTCTCTCCAGATTATACTATTATCTATCTTATTAAATTATGTGTCTAATGCACTCAATTTTTTATTATTTCAGAAACATTCTGCCTAAACATAATTACCGACTTACCTGAGAAGAAATTACACAAGGGATCTTGGAACGAACATAAAATAGTCCTGATCAAGTTGTACTACCTATATAAAATATTTTGTTACTGGTATACCTAAGATCGTGAATAATAGTTGTAAGTATTATCTAATCTAATTTTATTGAAATTGTTAGTATTCCTTTTTGTTAGTGATTTCAACAATAACATAATGCCTCACTGTTCTGATTGCAAAGTATTTGTAGATAATCGCCGATGGTCTGGTCATTTACGTAGCAATGTACATAAAAACAATAGTTCAACTCCTATTTATGATAATGTGGCAATTATTAATTCTTCTTTTAAAGAACGAATCAAAAGTTATAAAATCACAGCGACAGGCGAACAAATACATAGTTTTCCTGAAATGTTCCTCAATAGTATTAGTCCACAAATTAAACATTTAATAGATAGTTCAATACAGAAACACACCTCTGTCAAAATAAACTTCGAACTATTTGCTTCCTTTCTTATGTTTAAAAATGATCAACAAGAAATAAAATCATTCCGAACAAAAAATTTTATTACACTAATTAATTACGATTTTGATTCTACTTACAAATCAGCTGTTAATGTACTTCTAAAAAAAATTGAAGAATTTGAGGAAAGAGATAGTGGTTGGACATTTTTAAGTAATTCACATTTAGAATTAAATATTAATAAATATCAACCACTCAGCGGATCTAAATTTTTAACTTTGCCGAAATCCATAAAGGCTAAAAGAGCTTGTTTGAATATTCGAAACAATGATGAGTATTGCTTTTTGTGGTGTGTTGTGGCGGCATTGTACCCCACAAACAGACATCCCGATAGGATTTCGTCTTATCCATACTTTCAGGAAGTTTTGAATGTTAATAATTTAACATTTCCAATTACATTCTCGGACATAGCTATCTTTGAGAGAAATAATCCTTCTCTCAATATATTTGTATATGGTTTAAAAAATGAGAAAACAATTATTGGGCCATTGTATACAACGCTGAATGACAAGTCTAATAAAAGTATCCATCTACTGTTTTTAGAAAATAATAATAATTCTCATTACTGTCTCATCAAAGATTTATCTCGTTTAGTTAGAAATCAGATGACCAAACATCATGGTAAACTATATTTCTGTGAAACATGTTTATTGTTTTTTCCAACGCTTAGTCAAATTGAATCCCACTTGTGTGGGGGGATTGTCACTGTTTTACCGGAAAAAGGGTCATTTTTAAAATTTAAAAATTATGATAGAAAACAAAATATTCCATTCGTCATATATGCCGACTTTGAAACGTTACTTGAACCAATTTCCGGCGCTGAATTCAACACCGCTAACACGTCATACTTAAAACGCCACGTGCCAGCGGCGTTCGCTTACAATGTCGTGTCATCAAATAAAAATGCCACCGTTGAGGGCTATAGAAGTTATCGGGGTAATGATTGTGTTTCGAAATTTATACATTTTCTTACTGAGGATGTAAAACAATTACATAAAATTATATCCAAAAGCGAGCCTATGATATTCACTGATGAAAATTCTCGTGATTTTAAACGTGCCGTTAAGTGTCATATTTGCGACAATTTACTCTTAACCGATAAAGTAAGAGATCATTGTCATATTACAGGTCTATATCGAGGTGCAGCACATCGACACTGTAATTTACAGCATAAAGTACCAAAATTTATTCCAATATTTTTTCACAACTTATCCGGATACGATTGTCATTTATTTATAAAAAAGTTAGGTGAAATTCCAGGTTCAATTAAAATAATCCCCAAGAGTAAAGAAAAATATGTAGCATTTACTAAATTTATTCCTATTGCCGATAACGAGTACATTTGTATAAGGTTTTTAGATTCCTTCAACTTTTTGGGAACAAGTTTAGACAAGCTCGCTAAAACATTGCAGGTGGAAGATTTCGTTAATCTACGGTCTCATTTTTCTAAAGAAAGACAGTTTAATTTATTGAGAAGAAAAGGTGTTTATCCATATGATTACATGACCACTTGGGGATGTTACGATCAAACATTTTTGCCGTCTAAGGATAATTTTTATAATTCTTTGACTAACGAAGTCATTAGTGATGAAGATTATAATCACGCGCAGGCTGTTTGGGCTGAATTCAATATTAATAACCTAGGCGAGTATACGGATCTATACTTAAAAACGGATGTGCTTTTGTTAACAGACATATTCCAAAATTTTCGGAAAACCTGTAAACAATATTACAGTCTTGACCCCGCGTTTTACATTACTGCACCCAGTTTATCTTTCGATGCGATGTTGCTAAAAACAGGCGTTCAGTTAGAGCTAGTGTCGGACTTAGCTATCGTCAGAATGATACAAAGCGGTATACGCGGTGGTTTGTGCATGTGTTCCCATCGGCATGCTAGAGCTAATCACAAGTACATGCCTGAATATAATCCATCACAACCTGAGAGTTTCATAGTATACTTAGATTGTAATAATCTTTACGGTTTCAGCATGTGTCAGTATTTACCATACTCTAGTTTCAGATTTTTAGGTGATAACGAATTAGCTAATTTTGATGTTAGCGCTATAGAAGATAACGCAAAATGGGGCTTCATATTAGAAGTCGATCTATTGTATCCCGAAAATTTACATAATCATCATAATGACTTACCATTTTGTCCTGAAAAATGTGTACCCCCGGGAGGTAAAACCAAGAAACTCATAGCAAATTTGTATAATAAGTACAACTATGTGATTCATTACGTTCATTTAAAAAAATGTTTGGAACATGGTTTAATTTTGCGTAAAATTCATAGAGCTATTACTTTTAGACAGGCTCCATATTTAAAACAATACATAGAGTTAAATACTCAATTAAGACAAAAAGCAAAAAGTTCCTTCGAACAAGACTTTTTTAAGTTATTAAATAACAGTGTTTTTGGAAAGACATTAGAAAATACTGAAAATAGAGTAACCGTGCATTTAGTTAATCAATGGTGCGATCAGTCCAATCGAACTAAGAAATTTATATCCGCTGAGAAACTTATAGCCAACCCCTATTTCCACAGTGCATCTATTTTATCTGAAAACTTAGTTGCGATACAAATGAAACCTGATCAAATTATTTTAGATAAGCCTATCTACATAGGTTTCACTGTGTTGGAACTTTCAAAAGCACACATGTATTACTTTCATTACGATATTGTAAAGCCTTTTTATAAAGATCGAGTGCAGCTATGTTACACAGATACCGATTCCTTTGTTTATAAAATAGACACTAACGATTTTTACCATGATTTGAAATATAATTTTTTACAATATTTTGACAGCAGTAACTATGAAGCCGCAAATGATTTACAGATACCGCTAAAAAATAAAAAGGTACCCGGTCTCTTTAAAGATGAAATGGGAGGAAAATATATATCTGATTTTGTTGGCTTGAGATCGAAACTTTACTCTATAAAAACCCCTAATAATATTATTAAAAAAGCAAAAGGGGTGAAAGCAAGCGTGGTCAGGGATTTAAACTTATCAGACTATGAAACCATTTTATTTAATGGCGGAGTAATCCGGAGAAAAAATTATATGTTTAAATCGATAAAACACGAAATATTTACTCGTACTGTCAACAAAGTTGCTTTATCTAGAAATGATGACAAACGATCGATATCTGTAGATCAAATTTCAACTCGAGCCTGGGGTCATGCGTTTATTTTTAAGAATGAATTACTCTGATCATAATTTAAGTTTAGTGTTACGTAATTATCTAAGGCTACTCATGTAATAAGTTTAGTTTTAGAAAATAATAAATGTTAATAACTATTATACAAAAATTAAATAAAATTGGAATTATTGTAACCATTGACTTGTTTCATTTATGAAATTCTATTTTCTTTAAAATATAATTACACTCTTTTTTCAATCGGTAAATGAAGTAAATACCGATTGCAATGATTTCAGTTGCACTATGCACCTAGATACCTTGCATCGTAAGGTTGATTTTTGAACGTTTACGATTAAGTAACACGCTTACAAGGCACTATTCTTCATTGTATAATTATTGTCTACGTTGCAGTTCATTGGCCTTAGCATGGAGACACAAATGCTTAGATGACATGTAATTAATTATTACACGGTATTTAATTATTTTGCAATCATTAACGAAATATTATTCATCGCGAACACCTGTTTCATATATTTTTTTAACCTTCAGCAAAAGTAATCATGTCGGTGAGTATAATTTTTTTTTGTAACTAACAATTGTGATCGCGGTAGTGTTAATAATCAATATAATAAAGGAATATAGTGAACTCCATGGAAAACTCAATTATAACGCTTTAGAGCGCTATACTAAAGGAATAGTGGTATAATTGTTTTATATTTTGTTTCAGATGTCTGAATCCGAGATCATGTTCAGCCAGTATGCCCAGGATCCTTACGAAGGATTCTCTGAGATGTTTCGCAGCGAACCCGAGCACAGCAAACCAGTCACAAAAGATAAAAAACCAAAACAACGATGCAGGGAAAAGTCGAAAAAACTAAAACCAACCAAATCCTACGTGATGAGTCGACTACAGCGAAGAGGGATTAAATTAATAAAAATTTCAGTCATAGATCTATGTAATAACAATCCTCAAACCATAGACAGTGATAGTGACAGTGAGAACGTTATTATAAACGCACAATATATTGTTCAAGATGCTATCGACAGTGTTATGGACGAAACTGAGTCTTTAGTTAAGAAAATATCGAAATCTTTAATAGATACTGACTTTTAATAAGCGTTTGTGTAAATTAATGTCTATAATTGTATTAAGATATTTCTATTCAATTGCGTGTAGTGTTAAGTTATTTGGAGAAGTGGGAGTGTTTAGCAAAATAAAAGCATGTATAACTTATTTTGATTTTTATTTAACAAACCTAAAAACTAATAATTTACATTACACACATTAGTGCATACATTTTATGCCCATTCTAAATACTTCCTTAAACAAAGCACATTTTTAAGCGCACAATGCTTCAGATGTTTATTACAATTAAAATTAGATCTTCCTTCACAGTATGTTTTATGCAAAACAGAGAAATTAGGACATTGTTCTTTACCAAGGTCTAATACTTTACAATTCATACAAAGATCCTTTATCCAATTCACCTTCTCCAAACCATTTACAATGATTTCCTTATTTTCTAGATATGGAACGATTATACGTCGAAATTCTCTGTAGTCAATATAACCTTCATTCCAATAAATTCCCCTATTTCTTTCCAACCATTTAACCTGCTTTTTTTCATCACTTGTTAAGTATTTAAACAAGTATGGTGGTTTTATTAAAAATGTTTGAGTATAATCACGACTAGCAAAAGCTAATTCTTTTATTATAAAATTATTGTACAGGTCTTTAAACCCTTGAACATCTAATATGATAGTATTCGGATTCATGATATTTTTCTCACAGTATTACTTAGAGGCTTATACTCAATTATGCAGTCGTTCAATAAAAGACAATATGCAGAAGTTTGATCTGGTATGTCCGAATCACTCTCTATTTCCACTCGTACATCCACAATAGGACCTGTCTTTACATTATCGGCTTGTCTAGAGCAATCTATGATAAAGAGCGGCGCCAAATCTTTAAATTGTTTTTCACTTAATAAGGGTTCCGGGCGACGTCCGTAATAAGACTGTTGAAATCGAATGTATTGCTCGTATAATAAAGCGATTCTGTTATTCGCGAAACTGATATTTAGGTTTTCATAGGGGAAGTAAGTTGAATTTAGGTATACTCTAACGTCACGAACATGGCAGTGATCGAACTGAGACATATCAGAACTTGAATTGTTTTTTCTATTTGTTTGTAGGCCCATAATTATGTATCTAGGTTTCTCTATTTGCGAGGAAGTTTTGATGGACCAGGTATGTTTTGTAGTTTTAGGTAAAGCTGGATATTCGTAGAGATCCCAATTTCTGAATATCATCTGGAGTGGTCGATCTTTTTCTAACAGTTTGAGTAAACTTATTTTCTCTTTGTCGGACACTTTAACATGCGGTACACGCCAGATGATTTTATTTATTTGGACGTCTTCTACAAATTCACCGGTGTTAAGTTTGACCGCATTCAGGTTAGTATTACTTCGTAGCAATATCAGTTCGTGCCTACAATTTATCACGACTTTCTTGAAATCTTCAGCGAAACCGATGATGTTACTGAGTGGTATAGACGCGGAAAAACTACCCCCATTTATATTTTTTATGCCATCGATATTCCAGCCCCATGCATTAGATATCTTTGACTCACTTTCACTCATTGATATTAACGATTTCATGGTGGTAGTTATGCCAGCATTTTTTATTCTATCAATTTCCACTCCATTTAGCTCGTATCTTATATCTTGGAACAGGTAAAGTAGAGCATTATTCGTAAAATTAACACTAGTGGCTTTCTCTTTCATATCCTTTTTGCTTACGATAACAGTCCCTTCCAAATACAAGGTACTAGCTGACGGAAGTATATACAAGTCTTGCTGGTTAATGGGTATACGAATTTCATCGTTCCTATTGAAACTAGTTACGTAGGGCTTGTAAGAGTGAAATTCGATTCCTTCAACCGTGTTGTCGTAAGTCGGAGCGGATAAAACGTCTAAGATATTCATTTTAGTAAACCGATCGCTTTGAGAAATGCCTTGTTGTCTTTAGTTAATTTTATTTTCTTCTTAGGGCGAGCTCTTATATGGTTGGAAGCTTGAGTGGAACTGATATTTTTGATTTGCTGATGCACATATTTATTGTAGTCGATCATTTTTTTCTTCTGAGATGCAAATACAGCTGCACTTCTTCACCGCGCAAGTTTATTAAGCGGTTATTTATATCTAACAGCCTGATATGTATGCAGCTAATGTTGTTTTGGTTGATTGGAAAGTATATCGCGTTTTTCGGAATTTCTATAATCCTATATCCGGGAGGAACGTTGAGTGCAAATTCGTGGATAATGTGACTCGGTTCTCCGTTTGTGTACGAGCCGCTTACAATATCACATTCGATCCTGATCACAGTTGTAGGTAAAATGTTGACCGGCAACTGTGACTCATGCCATTTATTTGCTTTCAAGATTTGTTTATTAAACCCTAATAAATTCCTGAAAGTACCTTCTTTATTAAAATTTATGTCCTTTGTACAATATACAGCAGCTTTTAAAGTATTGTTATTGCACTGTAGTTTGATTGAGGCATCTTTCATTTCAGATTTTAAATAATCATTAATATCTTGCAATTCATAGGTGCCCTCCGGTATTTCAATAACTTCGTTAGAACCATAATAGAATTTATTATTCGTTTTGTCAATGTTTGGAATCGAATTAAATGTTGCGAAATGCAATAAGGCACACTCATACTGTTCATATAGTTGCAACGTGTTGGGATAGTAAGTAGATAAAGTTGACGAGTTTCCAGTTATCGATAATGTGAGTGACATTTTGCAAATGATTGAAATAAAAGAAAATCATAGATTTTATATGTTTTTATTCCAAAAAGTCCACAGATATTCTAAACATAAGTGTCCACAATTTACAGTGTTGAATTTCTGATATCTTGTATAATTATAAAAAACATTACAATTCTTAAAATATCGTATTAATTCCATTGGAGGCTTCAAATTTCCAAAGCTATCAAAATATTCACAATAATTGCCTACTTTTACATAAGCTACCCAATGCGTCCCTTCGTTCTTATAATCGTCCAAGTTAACGATACCACATTCAATCGGATTTGGCGTTCTTGGTAATTGATCCCTCATGTACACTCCCCGAAAGTGAGGGATGTCGCGTGCATACCTTTGGATGTCTACATTAGTTAGAGGACGATTAGGTAGCTTATTTTTCAGTTTTTTGAAGATTTCACGAATAAACCTTTTCCATTTTTATGTGGCTTAATGTATAAACCCTGCCCTAACTTTAAAGACTCCATAGCCCTATTATGTCGTTGTGTTTCTAGTAAATTTTGCTGACCAGCTTTGTAATCGTTAACAGTTTTTGCAATACCAGCCGCACCACCAGCTAAAGTTCCTAATGCTGATAAGCCCGCAAAAATCGGGATTAAGGGTAGAATACCTCCAGTCTTTGGTAAGGGTATCACTCGTGGTACTCGAATTTTCTGAATGTTAGGAAATATTTTTATTGCTGCTGAGTAAGCAGCGTTAATTAAAGTTTTACTGTCCTTTGGTTTCAGTTTCTTTATCTTCGCTCTTATTTTTGATACGAAACTTTTAAACGTTTTAACGCCGGCACCAGATTTCAGTTTGGCTTTCATAACTTTGCTCACTAACCACGAACTAAGTTTTTCACCTTTCCCTGCATCGTTCGATTTAAGTCTTTGTTTAGCCATATTAAGTAGTTGTAAATCAGCTTTGTGACGATTGGGTAAGTCTGTATGGTTTGCATATGCAATGTCGTGATGCATGCAAGCTTCGTCTAGCTTATTTACACCTCGGTCACCTCGTAGTAAACGTTTCTGGAGTTTTGTTCCCGGGCCGCAATAATTGTAGCCTGGTAAATGAAGTTCGAACGGCAGATTATTAATTAGGGTATTAACAAGTTCACCTCCTTGCATTGTCTAAAGTGTAATGAAAGAAATAATGCAAAATTAACTGTTATATAATTGTTTTATTCCACTATTGCAGTTTTGTTGATCCAACTGTTTTCTTCGTTGTTTAGACCCAACCATTTCACAAACATTTTTGATCCTTTCCTTTTTAAAACCTTTTCTACCAAATAAATACCCGGATAGTAAGATTTTTGAAGTTCTTGCTCGTAAAAAGTTCCCAATATGGCTTGCTTTCGCTGATCTTGTATATGATATGTTACTGGTATGGTATGATTTATTTTTTTTATAGTAAATATTTCAGTTGACCAATTAGGTGTGTAACCTTTCTCAAAATTGTGTTTGTATTTACTGATACGAACGAAGTCACCTACTTTGAACTTAGGTTTTCTACGAATGGTTACATGATTTAAGGTTTTTTTAATATTTTCTTTTATAACTGACTCACTAGATTTATTAACTTCAATTGGCTTAAATTTAATAGTACGATGTTTTGTGTTGTTATAAGTCTTTAACGTAACTTCTAATGGTATACCTAACCATTTATAGTTCCCATTCAAACTAAAATATTTATATAATTTATTTTTAAGTGTTTTAATCAGTCGCTCCACGATCGAAGCTTTTTTGCTAGAAAACGTTGAGTAATGGTTAATATTATACGCCTTCATAAGCGTTTGAAATGAGTTGTTATAAAATTCTGTTCCCTTATCAGTTTGTAAATTAACAGGTTTGCGATTGCTGTTAATCAGTATTCGTTTAAATGCATGAGTAACATCGAGTTTATTTTTTGATTTTAATGACTCTGCCCAAGCGTACTTTGAGAAGCAGTCAATCACCACTAGAATGTAATTATGACCTTTATTATATTTTCTCAGGTTTTGCATGTCCATTAGATCAGCTTGCCACAAGTCATCGACCCCTTTTAGAATGACGGAACGTCGAAGGAAATTTCTTCTTGCTGCTTTGTGTAGTTCATTAACAATTTGCTGTTTTGCCATTATGGAGATTTATTTTGAAGTAATTTATCTACCTCTGCTTTAGTATAAAACTTATCTTGCAAATGAGTTAAAACCTCAGGTATCTTTGCTTTTAAAGTAGCCTGTACTGTACCCTTTGTGTCTTTTATGATTTGAGAACGCAATGATCCAATCATATTATTAAATTCTTTTAACATATTAGCATTCAAACGATCTACATAATCCTTGTCCACAGTCAAATTATTTAATTCTTTTAATGTGTTAGCATTCAATCGATCTACATAATCCTTGTTCACAGCATCGTCTGCTTCTACTGGAGATCTAATTCCTCTCAGTCTTGAAGTTTTTAAATCAAAATCTCCATTTTCTAATTTTAACAGAGCATTCTCATTAAACTCAAATAACTCAGCAAAACGCATTCTTTTGTGAATGTAGTGTCCGAATTTGTCTACGTTCATGTTTAAGGTGTATTGTATCGAGAGGCTAATAATAAAATAAACACATTTTAAAATATTTATTAATTTATAACTTTACTTTCACGCAATTCTTCAATGATAGATATAATTTCATTATCTAATCCTGTGTTACCAGCATCTCGAGATGCAATCAATAATTTTAATCTATCCACCAGTTCATTGGGATCGTCCCAATATACAAAATCTACGTTTTTCTTCCACGTTTTTGTTAAAGGTAGTAGTCCTTTTCCCTTCGATTGGTGTTCCTGAATTGTACTTCGTAGTTGGAACAGAGGCTTTATAATTTGCAAATATTTTTGTCCTTTATTACTTTTTATTGGTTTACTGGGTTCATAGTCTCGTCGATGTGCATTTGTATCAAGTAACATCGACTTATAATGTTTCATATCACTCTCTGTAACCATGCTTAAATCTACGTTCTTTTTCAGCAGCAATTGTTTTAAACCAGGCGTATTTCGGTATTTGCGTCCAGCCACGATGATATACTCGTCGCTGATCGTTATACGCGCAGAACCTAACATCAATTTGCCGCTCTCTACTCGGACACCAAACGGAATATCTTTCAGTGCTTCTGAGGACACTGACCAGGATGACATATCACATCTCTGGTTGTTTTCAGTTAATGATTTATACGAAGAATCACTTTCGATATCAGATTCATATTCGTCTTCATTGTCGTTGTTATCATTGCTTTCTGAACTAATAGGGTCTTCTTTTTGCAGAGTTTTATCGATAAACGGAACATCGGTTTCTTCATTTTCTATATTATGCAGGAGAGAAGCCTTCTTACTGTCATTAGCAATTTGGTTGAGTGGTTCTGTTACCGGCTTGAACACTGATTCCAGCACTTGCTGATTGTTATTCTCAACATCTCTCATCTTTCGCACTTTCTTTTTAACAGCCTCTGCAGCTTCAACTATTTGTCTTTTCAGTGATTTCTCCATAATAATAAAAAAAAAAAGTTCGTGACTGATTAAGCGTTGCCTGAAGAATAATATTATCGCGAGGGTACCGGTCTTAAATATTAGTATTTTTAATCAAAGACAACAAAAGTGTCAAATTTATTTCTGTAACATCCTTTATTTTTGGCGCAATCCTTATTAATTACTACATAATTGAAAGGCTCACTCCATATTTTCGAACACATTTCACGAAATTCAATCCATGACATATCAGTGTTGACATGTTCTTCATAAATATGCCGTAAATTTATTTCATCTTGTTTAAAAAGTATGATTAAGTTCGCATTGTCTCTTACTAACTGCTTAGGGATTTTACTATACGTTTGGTTTAGATAGAAACAATCAATGCACTTGTGTCTTCCCATCGCAAAATAATCACGCATGTTACTCTGATTTTCACAAGCAACATCATCAAAAATAATCACGGAGTTGGGTTTTGCGTCCTGAACGCTTAGTACTTCCTCATTTCCCTGATATTTCTGGAGGGAAACACCAGGCACCCGTTGCAAAACACTTTCTAAAAAAATGTACTTAGGTTGGTGCAGAGTTTTTGAATAAACATAAACATTTTCAAATCTTAATCCGTTTTCGTGTATTAGAAGACCAATTAATAAATTCGTTTTTCCACAATTGGACGGACCGCAAATAATACACCGTACTGAGTTAGGCAATAATTCTCCGTGACGAAAACTTGTCTTGCAAATATCATCGCAGACTGTATTAACATGCAGCGATTGCGGTTGTTTTACAAATTTCATGATTACTGTCGGAAATGAACCAATTGAAAATGAGTGAATGTATTTAGAACGCTATCATTTATAAACTTACCACAACCTCTTTTGCGTTACTGGTCGTTACGAGTCGATTGTTCATTATTGAGCATTCTGTACCACCTTTCAGAGCGATAGCGAGCTCGCATGATCATTGGTCGTGTACAGTATACACTACAGTCGAGTTGATAGTTGATTGTTCATACTGACCCGCCATAATATGGAAGTTACTAGTCGTTGGTTGAGTAAATCGTTCCTAATCAAGTACACGGTGCAACAAACTGTCTCGTTCGAGTTTATTGGTCGAGTGGAGAGTCGAGTCGAGTGTCGATTATTGGGCATTCTATACCACTATCGGCAGCGAGGCGCACTCGCCGAGCTACTTGCCGATAGTGGTATAGAATGCCCAATAATACACTACTGTGACTTTTCCAATTCCTTTAAACTTTTAAGTTTATCTTGAACATCGCTGACATCTTACTGTTCCACTCAAACCATGTCAGAGGCCTTGAGGCGGTTTAGAAACTCTGACACTAGGGTGTGATGTCGTAAGAGCTTACTGCCCACACGATAGAGAAGAAGAAAGACTGACATCGGTGTACATATAATTTAATATTTCTTAAATCATTCAATGAACAATGACAAGTAAAGGTGGTATTTAGTAGGTCCGCCAGTAATGCAATCAAGACTTAGTCATTATTTTACACTTTATAATATTATACATCATAACATCACGCCTGTTATCCTCGAAGGGTTAGGCAGAGGTGTACCCATTAGTACACCCACATTTCGCCAGTTATGTTCAAGTCCCATGTAATAGGGGGCGAGCCTATTGCCATCAACCGGGCACAAATCCAGGCTCCGAGGCTGCTACTGAGAAATTCCTGATAACACTTTGCCCGACCTAGGAATCGAACTCAAGACCTCGTGCTCAGCAGTCGCGCTTTGCGACCACTAGACCAACGAGGCAGTAATATTATACTTTATATTATTATATAATATATTAATAATATTGACCCGCGATAGGCCGTGGACTCTTGTAGAGACGTGCCCTTTGTTCTTTGTCTATTTACCACATTTTGTTGTCATAATATTGTCTGTGTTATTTATTATAAATATGCATTTATGACTTCAGTTGCAATATTAGTCCTGCAGTGCTGTTCTATAACAATCTTTGGACTGCTGACTAAGAAGACTTTTCAAAATAATTAAGAAATAATAATTTTGATTTTCCATAAATGGCTAAATCATGCGAATCCGTTTCTAGCCATATTCTAACATAAAAAGGAGACGATTTTTCGAAAATCAAGAACAAGGCTCTTATACATCTTTCTCTTTTATTCACATTTAGGACTCATTTATTTTTTAATCGTTCCTATTTTATTACATTATAATCAGGATTTTCTCAGCAGCAGCCTCGGAATCTGGCTCGCCCCCTATTAAATGGGACTAAAAATATAACTGGCGAAATGTGGTGTACTAATGGGTACGCCTCTGCCTAACCCTTCGGGGATTACTGGCGTGATGTTATGTTAATAAGAATAATTATTTATGTCTAATCACAAAATAATTATCTTCCAGGGTCGTGGAACTTCACGAGCGTGAGAAAGCTTCAGGTCTGATCGCCACAATGCTGAGCGTTGGACTCTGCGCCGGCGCAGCTGTTGGTATGCTGCTCGTACATCTGCTATAAACATCTGTGTGTGGTAGAAAGTTGGAAAGAAGGTATTTGGTCATAGGAATACTGTTAGTTTTCTTATGTTTCTGTGCTATTATTATTGTTTTAGCATTGATATACTGGTTCCTACAAATATACATGTTATGTAGTGTGTAGTGCTTCTATTCCAATATTACACTTATGTGCAAAAAAATAAGACATTCCGCAGAATTTTACGCTTCACGTATCTTTAAACGCATACTTGAAATAAACCCAAAGTCTACGCGAAAATTGCTTTTGGAGTTGCCGACTGTCTTAATTTATTTGCACGTCAGTGTAGATAACATTATTTCTTGGACCACATACAAGGCGATAGTATTAATAGGCCGCGGGCGGTACTCGTTGCTTATAATTATTATGTGTAATAATTCTCAGGATAGATATTTTCGAAGATCCGACCAATAGGAACAGTTTTTTTTTTAAATGCATGCTACAAATTTTATTTTGTATAGCGATTGTATTTTGCGCGCCATGCTTTTTTTTCATACTAAAGTATGATTCACAATTCAAATTCGTATTTTTTTTTTTACGAATTATCTAGCTGGTCGGCCACAATTTTGTTTTTGTAACTTTTTCTAATAGACTATTTTCTTCCTAATAAGCCACACAATTTCCTACTCAGGAAAATGCACTATGATTGCCTTAAAATATAAAGGAGAAAAAACATTCCCATTATAATTTACTGCCCTTGTAGTTTGTATGCCATGTTTAGATATAATTTAAAGAATTTAATGTTATTTCATAATTTGAAGTTGATGTTTCGTTGACTGTGACTTAACGCTTTTTATATGAATTAAAAAATAAGCGGCTAAGAAACCTTAAAAGGAATAATATAGCACTTATAATATCCAAATTAATATCATCTATAAATTATAGAATTAGAAAAAAAAAAGTGTTTATGAAATAAAATATGGAAAGAGATATGATATTCTTATGGCGGGTTTTTTCAATCGTCTGCTATTAACGTAGGAATAAAAATGGCGATTTGACAGCTTTTGTATTTAAAAAAAAATTACAAACTGGCTTTTTGTTTAACTTTTGAAAATCAGCCTATAGACAAAAAGTAATTCCAAAGAACATGACATGACAGCTATGAAAAAAATATTGACATTCTAATTTTAAATTGCGCGCCAACGCCATTTTTTCCGTACATATTTATTTGTAGAGAAGAAAATGGGTGCGCAATTTTACATTATGATGATCTTATGAGTTGCTCATTATTGGAATTGACATATTTTTGTTAATTTATAAAGGTTAACAACAACGTTACTATTGTCTTTTGTTAATTATGTTTAACAAAGGTGTTATAGATCTCAAATAATTAATTATTCTATATAAAATAAGTAGTTCAAATAAACAGTTAAGTTTATATGTATAGGAATGTAAAATCATTATGATTTATCCTGAAATTAATGTTATATGAAACAGTTTTGTACCTGATTTTAATTTTAAGGATCTCCTTATGGGTACTCAGTCTAAAAAGTTTCATAACCAATTGAAATAATGCAGTTTTTACATTATTGTAATCATTTTTATACTTTGTAAATAATGCTTTGTTTAAGTTGTGTGAAAATATTGTTTTTTTACGCCTTTTTCTACTCTGTTTATAGATTTTCACAAAAAATGTAATTGTTACTTACTGACCATTTAATGTATAAGTTCCCACAAAAAATTGTTACCATGCATTTTATAATTACGTTTGTAAGTTATAAGTACGTGTGTGAATCGCTTTTGTGTTTATAAAAAGTAGATTTATGTAGGTACCTATTTGTTTTATACAAGTTGCAGTTTTAAATCCTCATCAAGTTTTAGAAGGTAAATATGCTAATGATTCTCAACACGAATTAATAATAAAATTAATAAGATTTTTGTAGATGAACTCGAACTAACCATCTTGCCGCTGGGTTTAGGCAGGCGGGGCGATGAACCTGCGCGCACACAGAGATATAGTCGCGCGACACTGCCTATCGCATACGCAACGGGGCGAATCTGTTCTTTGAAAGAGGTGTATTCTGAAATACTGTCAAACAACTAAAAAAAAGTATTATTTTTTAATTTTGGTCAGCTGTCTTAGTTTTTTTTGGAATTTTGACAACCTTCTGTACTTTGACTAGGATGCAAAACTGCAATTTGTATATTGATGTGCATAAGTTTTATGTCATAGTAGGCAAAGTTACAAGACAAAGTTATGTATTTATAAAATTGGTACTCCATTTTAATTTCGTTGTATAATAAGAAGACAGGGAATATAATAATTTGTATTATAGTATAATAGAAACAAAGTGTATAAAATACATAACAACATTATATACATTTTTGTTGATAATCAGTCAATTTAGGGAATTACATTCTAAGTATACTATTATTATCAAACTATTAAATATAAATATTAAACACAGTAGTCTTTGAGCTAATAGCTAGACATTATAAACGATGGCGCCATCCATGTAAGCTGCACGTAACCACACTATTGCAGACAATATTGTAACAAAACTTTACACTATAATCAGATATGATATCAATTAGAAAGTTTATAAACTTGTGATAATTTGTTGACGAATGAATGGATTTAAATTTTAAAATAAATTATTTATGTGACTTCAATGCGTTTGTATTATTTCTGAGCATTTCTACTAACTTTTTGCAACGATCGCAATCTAATCTCAGTCTGAACATTTAAAAAATGCCACTAATTTACCAAACTTTTGACATTGATTGTCGTCGAGGTGAGATGGCGATTTCGAACGTTTTCTTAAGTAGAAATTGGCTTTCTGTTGATTACTCACGTTTTGAGCTGTTTGTGGAATAAAATCTTTAAATTATCATCTGGATGTTAAAATTCTAAAGTTTCCAATAAGTGGTATTTACTGTATCACTTTCAATAACAAAACCAACGAAAATAATCTCTTCAAAGTGCCATCTTCACACAAGAGTAAAAGAGACAAAGAAAACAACAATAGATCAGTCAGTCCGTTTAATAAATAATGTCATGTAAAAAAAATCAATCACAATTTCAGACATTTCTAAATGAGAATGATTGTAATTATATTATTTGAAATATAAACTATAATTACATCTTATACGAAGCGATTACTCATATGCATGCATTTAAGTTTAAAATGTGAATAATTCCAGGCACCATTTGATATATTAAAAAACTTGTAACTTTTGAATAACTATCCAATACTGGCAACTTTACTAAAAAGTTTATAAGAGTTGAAACTAGATGGAGCCACCATCGTCTGGCCCATTTGATTGATTTATATGTCTATTTGACTGTATTACTCGTCAATTTATAAATGAAGCCAGAAATAAAATGTAAATGACGATAACTTACGCTGCCATAAGCTGCTTTAAAAAAAATATTGGATAGTCACTCAAATCCTTCCTCGCCGTCATTTCAAATAACAACATGAGCAATACGAACATTTATGAGCACAATATATGTACATAAATATATATTCTGGACAACACAATTGCCGTTTACAGAGTCTCTGACAGGGTTGTGCAAATATAATTGTCTACAGATTATAAAAGGGTGTGGAAAGACACTCAACAAAGTCACAATCATTTTTAATTTTATTTTAGACTATGGTCTACTCCAGAGAGAGGTTTAAGGAGGTATTGAAGGTAACAGTCCCAAATTCTTTTTAAGGAAATGTAAAAAAATATAATTAAATACCCCACGACCCTTGTACTGTGTAAGCACAATATTTTAACATGTGCGCTACAAAAAACAGTGACTTTTCATACCAAAAATTTGAATTCAAAATATTTATTTTAGTTGATCAAATAATTATCATTGTATCTGTAGAGATTTTATATTGTGAAAGAATTAAAACTAAATATATATGATGCGAACTGACTAGTAAGTTCGAAGATACAATAAGCGTGATGATACATATTACAGAATAGTTTCTCGAAACTACGTTTTAGAGCAGTGTTGCAAGGCTCATAGGGGAAAATTACTACCAAAAATGGGAACAGAACTTTAGATTTGACATTTAATAACTTATAATTACACAAAGCAAAGAGCAGACAATTATTCCCTTAATATTGTTCTTCATTACATGACAAAATGCTGAGATACATCGTTATGAGCATTCATTTTAATGTCAGCCTGGCAACACTGCCCACTCACATTAAATTTACCATAGACCCAACCCTATAATTCTTAAAAACGTTCCTAAATTTCAGGTTGAACTTTAGAATAATAAAAATAATATTGTATTCCTATAAAATATCACAAGACTAAGTTTGCACAACCCTGCCTACCGTACTACTTTATGTAGGCTCCTATAATAATCAGGTGTTGGTTGGCAGTCACCTATTCCGTTGCGTCACTACTTCCGCCCCCTGGCGAACGAACCGGAACATTCCGTTCGATATCGCCACCACGGGCGAGAATAGACGGAGAGGATATTCGCTGGAAAAGAGAAATTCAATGGTAAGAATTTATTCATCATCATCGTTTCCTTAAGACAGCCACAATGACCGGACCTAGTGGTCCTACGCTGCCCGTATCCAGCGGCTTCCCGCGACCTTCACTTTACGGGGTCATCGTGTGGGGGTGACAGGTGCGTTGTCATGCGCGGTCGGCTATTTATGATTAGTTGACAAACAAATCTGCCGGCCTGCTACTGAAGACGATTACTTACAACTACATACAAACTCTTTCATACGGATGTGACTACACACATGAGATAGTAAATAGTAATATGGACGGGTGCGCCATGTTATCTATAAATTATAAGAGGTATTTTTGACAGATGTTTAGAATGTCAAAATATTTATTTTTGTGTTTTATTTTTCTCTCTTTTATGTATTTTCTTTAATTATTATCATGATTGGTTTTAACTATAACCGTTGTAATCAAAGTCAAATATATAATTAGTAGCAACTAACTCGGGTATGATAAGATAACCCTGGCTGGGGCAAGTGGGCCTACCTCGATCAAATCACTTGAGACATGACAATGAACAAAAAATTAAGTTAGATAAGTAATTAATTATTCTAATCGATTATCAGACACTAGGACTTGAAGAACATTGATATGGGAATATTATGTACAACCGACGACTATGGCAGTTGACCAATTTTCATCCTTATTACTAAGGATGTAAGGGTGAAAACTTGAAAAGTGATTTACAGCAATTATCTCGACATTTCAACACAGATAAGTAAAAACGTTATAATTATTCATCGACCAACATTTTTTTGGGATTATCCAACGATAATTCATTTTAGTTTATCTCTTATCTGGTTGTTGATCAAATTATACTCCGAAGTCCAATTCGTGTTTAAGCAGCAATTACAGAACTCCTAGTTCCGTTTAGGAGAAAAAAAGTGTAAAGTTTTTTTAGACAAATAAAAAAAATTAAGTATCTGTAATGTCAAAATAACTGCTTTGTACTAAATGCTTGTGTTTAAACGGTACTATAATGAACAACTAATAAAAAAAATTGTCTTATCTGTCTATATGTCTGTCTGAGTCTCCAAAACGGCTAGACCAATTTCGACGGGACTTTCATTGGCAGCTGAGGTTATAAGTAGTAGGTACTTAGGATACTTTTATTGTAAAAAGAAAATAATGAGTGTTCCGCGAAAAATTAAAAAAACCCCCTTTGTGCAAATGCTGACCACAGTAAAGAGGTGTGTCTGTGAACTTACCTTCCTATTACGGGAGTGGCTTCATTCCCACTTAGTATAAACACGGGGAAGAATATGGAGAAGACACAACCACTGAAACAAAAAGAAAAAAAAATACACATTTTTCTCTCTTTTATTGTAAGTTAAATAATTCAAATAATTCGCCCGACCGAATAAAGTAGGTAGGTAGGTATTATAGTGCAGAAGTGTGCGCGCATACACAGGTGCATACCTCTTCTACCTCTTCTCAGGGTACATACCTCTTCTCAGGGCTAATGGCTTTACGTGCGTAGATTAAAATTTGATTGACTACTTGGCTTATGTTATTTAAATAATTCCAGTTTAAACGCGTAGCTGTTGTAGAAAAGGATCATTTTGAGAAAGGGATATTTTGGTAATGGGGCATTTTGGAAAAATAGACGTTTCAGGAAAGGGACATTCTGGAAAAGGGACATTATGGGGAATGGATATTTCGGGAAACGGATATTCGGAACCTGAACGCTTCGAGGGGGTGATTCTCCACCAACTTCTAAACTGGCTGCTACTAAGTTTGCAATGGAAAAACTATAAAATTGTCTGACCTAGGAACCAAACCCACGCTCAACAGTCAGTATTAGTACCTACAGCTATCCATTGCATTGTGAAGTAGCTTATCAATAAAACAGCCTATCACATTAGATAAGAGGCCGATAAGGGACTGTGTCTAGACTTTAAACTGCCCACTTTGAAGATGTGATTGCGTACAATACTTCAAGGGTGTTGATTACAGCAGAATGTACTTTGAGCTTTAATTTTAGAGGTCATTAGTTAATCTGCCTAAGGTAAGCGATCTAGCTATTTAGCCACTCCGAGCATAATAATATTCGACGCCCTTTACACTAACACCATAATAAGTCATGAGCTTGCTATTTTCCAAATATGGGATGATATATAATATTCAAATACGTTAGTTTACTACAGTTTCTGAAGAAGTCTACAAAAAACATGAGAGTATGTTGGACTTTGTGCAATCGTCGACGTTTAATTTTGCTGCCCCTCATTTTTGTCGCTCTGGACATTTGCCTGCCCCCCCCCCCTTAGATCCCCTTAGATCGGGCCCTAGTTGTAGGGGGTTATCTTTGAATATTCAGAAGCAATTATGAATATATTTTTTTCGCAAATTGAAAGCTACGTTATCACCGAGTGCTATAGGCTACATTTTATTGCCAAAAAATTAGGCATCCGTAAAGGTGCTCCCTCACCGGGAGCATTCGCGTGTAATGTAACGTTACAGATTTGAGCATTACATCAGTGAAGGAGGAGAACCGAGCATTACAATGCGCACCTTGTAATGATACAATGTGTAATAACTTGATACAACTTGAAACATCAATGCGCTCCACTTACAATGTAATGCTCAAAGTTGAATCTATAATGTTACAATACACGTGAATGGCTCCCGGTGAGGGAGCACCTTAAGAAAAATCACGCAAACGAAGTCGAGGGGAGAATGCTTGTTAAGAATAATCCCAAAAATGTGACAGTATCTAAAAGAAAAATCGTTTTAACTTTATGCCCTTAACCGTGATAATAATAAAACTATACTCAGTCATTGTTTAATTGACAGTCTTGTTCACATTTTCTTATCAACACGAAGCATTACATCATCTTTATATAATTATTATAATAACATGATAGACAAACGTGTTAGTATAGGAATGTAAAATGTCTACTGCAATGTTATTCTGTGAAAATCCCACAGAATAGCTCGCTGTGAGATTTTCACAGGATAGACCGGCTGCAAGATACGGGTGTATTGTGAACGCTGAAAAAGAAAAGATCATAAAATATCTTGATCTAGCTCATGAGGAATTTGTGGACTCAACAATGATAGTGCAGAGTCATAAAAGCCATAAAAGTATAATATTAAAACTTAAGATAATTTATAACTAAGATTTGTTTTGATTTATCGCTTATCTTTCAATTAATCGCGATTCCCCTGACACAAAAGTGTTTTACTTGGACGCTTTTTGACAACCGCTTCCTGACGTCCCCCGGACACCTGAACTAGGAAAAGTACGGGGAAACCCGGACGGATAGCAGCCCTAGTCAAGAGGTATATGCAAAAGGCGGTCGTCTTGGACACGGCACGCACAATAAGGAGGTTTCTCCCTCTGGATCCCTAAACTCGTGTTCAACTATGTTTGATGAAAATCGGTCTAAAGTGGCCGCCGCAGGGGGTTTTAAAATTTTCTTTATTTTTTAAAGTTTGTATTTCTCTTTTTATTTTATTTTTAAATTCGTCTATAAAAAATTGCTAAAATGACGTAGCTTGACTTGCAGTATGTGTAATTTTCAGGTATGTTATGTGTCTTTATACATCCCGTATACATAGTTCATACATACATTCGCTCTTATTTACAAAGTTTGGTAGCTGCTCCATTTTATTTGTGATCATTAAACACAATTGTTTCAACATAGCCTTTATCAGAATTTCAGAAACAGCTGAAACTATAACACTCCGTACCTGGTACAAAATATCTATACATATAATAAAATCGTAGAGACGTCAAAACTGTACATTTAATATTTTTGAAAAAGAAAAAGTGCTTAGGGGTCTTTGAATGATACTTATGCCGAAAATATTTTTTTTTTAATTTTTGTCTGTTTGTCTGTTTGTTTGTTGGAGCATCACGCAAAAACTGCCGGATAGATTTTGTTCAAATTTTAAATGAATATTCCACAGTGGCCAAATTAGAACATAGGCTATAAATTATCACGCTATTTGTTTTGGGGGATTAGCAGACTACAACAGTTTACTAAAGGATTGTAAAAAAGACGAAACAAAATGTAAAAATATAATAAATAGCTGCAGACTGAAGTTCTAAAATAGTTATTATCACGCTATACCTTCAAAGAGCTAAGCAGTCAATTATGAAAAACTAGAACGGCTATTTCAAACCATTTGTCATCAATGCAAATTGCCTAACGGTTCGGTGACCGTCTTACGAAACGATGGGCGGAAGTTCGGTCCTCAAAGTCAGCTATTCTTTTTGTATTTTTTCTAATATTTTTTTGAATGTTTTTTAATTGATTTATGAGATTTCCTAACAAAAAATAAAAAAATAAAAGTAGGAGTGCATGTTTCTACTACAACTTTGATTTATTAACGTATTTTTTAAATATTAATGCAGAAAATAATATCTATGCGTAGTTACACAACTCATAAATCAGCAGCTAAAGAACTTTTGCCTGTTTGCACGACTGCAAAACATGAGGTGTTGGGTTCGATTTCCAGGTCGGGCATAGTGTTATTGGATTTTTTCATCAGGATTTTCAAAATAGCAACCTCGGAGTCTGGATTTGTGCCCGTTTGATGGAAATAGGCTCGCCCCCTTTTACATGGGATTAAACTATACAACTATATAAATATGTGTTGGTAAGGATTATCGCATTATGGCTATTATTCTTAAACATTTTACTGCTGGATTGCTATAAAACGACACCAACGGTACATACAATACTGCAGTTAGTTATAAGTTATAATTTATTATCTGAAATCAAAATCATTACGCAATAACTACAAGGAGCTACTCAACACACAACAAGTGACGGGCGGCCTATCTGCAAACATTTTAAGTATACAATATTTTATTACCCGGGCTTAGCTAAGCCAATCATGGCACAATAATACTGCCAAGTATACTACTGGAATACCAACGGATGTATATTAGCGAGGAGTGGCAAGTGTAATTTTTTTACGCAGTAGTAGGTAATTAGTATTCCTTTCGTTGCGCTTCCGAATTATTTTATTAATAAAACTTAGTGTAAGATGAGTGATTAGGTACTAAAAAGAGTACTTCTATTTCAATGGCTAAATAGAAAGAATTTGGCAACAACCGGAAGTGCACCAAAATCAATTAAAAATCTGTTGCAGTAATTCTCCTGTCGGGAGAATGTCTCACAGACTTCAATCTTCCTGGGTACTTGATTTGATGAAGCGACTGTGATCGCAGGCATTGTACATTGCCACAACACCAATCATCTGCTACGACCCCTTATTTCTACCAACTAGGGAGCAGCACCCGATGTTTTACGCAAAACTGTTACGTCTTTATGCTCCTTCTGCTGGTGAATTTGCGTGTTCAGTGTGTCATTGACCAAAATGCAATATCATCCTTAATGAGACGTGTAAAATTATATCGGGGCTGCCTGAAACTGACTGCTCAATAAACCCTTCCTATTGGCTGGCATTGCACCATCTGTCATTCGAAGGTATCTATGTAGCATGCACATATGAAACAAATCAAGAATCCGCTTTCTTACATCCCCTCTATCAATATGCAGTAGCTCTGGGTAGATTCAAGAGTCGGAAGAGTTTTCTTCGATGCACACAGGCCATACATGGTCCATGTCGGCACCCACCATCACACAACTTCCACCAAAAAGAGTTCAACCCCAGGAACACATGGCACTCTGTTGAGATCTTTAGTGGCCTATATGGAAAGCACTTAATGGACTGCGCACTCATGTAAGCCGCTGCAAAGGTAACCTAGCCAAATGAGGAGTTATAGATCCCGCAGACACTCAGGGCAAGTGTGGTGGTCCTTTTATATGATGGCCCACTTACTACAGCGCCCGTGGAACACCTGGGCACAACTGGACCGGAAAAATATTTCAAAAAATCGGCCAAGTGCGAGTCCGAATCGCACACAAAGGGTTCCGTTTCACCATACAATATTTAACACAACAGAAAAAAAGGTTAATAATCGCATAAAAAGTAATTATTATGTCAACATGGCATTGCGTCTTGCCTTTCATGATTCTAGGTCAACGGGAAGTTCCCTTTATATTTGGTTTTGATTCCCCAGCGAGCGTCAAAATATGCGCCATAAACGACCTTATCTTTAGTTTGCGGTGACTTAGAAGTTTAATTTTTTCACTGCTCTGAGGCATTGCATACCAAAGTATTTTATTTATAATTATGAGTCCTTCTGCCCTGGGTGGGGCGGAACAGACTGTCAGACTTTTACCGACTAAAAAATCACCCTGTTCCTTCTGTTGCCTTTGCGTTCCGGGGCCACGGTATCCTGTTAAGACTTCTCGCGACCCCGGCAGGCGTTTGGCCCTGTCGGGGCCCCGTCCCTGTGCTGACAGCTCTTTGAAACGCGTGTGGAACAAAACGCGCTGTTGACCCGATTGAACGACGAGCTACCCATCACTCGCCGTCCGCAAGCCTGCGCCAACGGTGGCCGGATGACGTCTCGCAACGTCCGACGCCCTGGGGATCTCCCGCGGTGGCTGGGGCGTGAGGTGGAGGATGTCCTCTCCTCACGTGTTCCGCCTACTTCTTCACTAACTACTGCTTCGCAGAATGAGGTTACTGCTTTCCATTGCCTCTCGCTCGGGAGCATGGCCTGAACCAGGGCCCGGACACGAGAGGACACGGCGGTGCTCTGCTCAGGCGGGGCAGACCTACACCGTATGCTCCACCGTGTCTTCCGGGCGGTCCACACAGTGGTGACACCCGGGCGTTTCCTTCCTCTGAATCCAACACAGGAACCTCCCGAAACAACCGCGTCCGGTGAGGACCTGCGTCAGGCGAGAGGTGAGGACGCCGTGGCTCCTCTCCAGGTACTCCTCAAAGAGGGGTCTTACCGCCGCGATTGCGGCGTGCCCGAGACCTGATTATTTGATTTTAATTTTTGCTTGATACCTCCACGCGTTCCTTAGAAAGGGTCTTTACAGACAGACAGTCGGACAACAAAGTTATCCTATAAGGGTTCCGTATTTGCCGACTGTGGTACGGAACCCTAAAAAAGATAATATCTAAAATCATCGATGAATCGTGATTTAAAACGGTAAAACTTTGCTTAGACTTTAAATAAGTCTATGTTTACAGGGTTTTGCTCATACTTTTTTTTAAAAACATGAAAGTCAGATTCTGATTTCAGTTGCTCTATCGAATCTAATATCTAAATAATCGAAGCTACAATGTGAGGTACAATATTAAAACAGTAGCTATTGAACTTTCGTTTCAATGGTTTAGGATCGAAAAATAAGTCAATTTTGATACCACTTCATAATATTTTGGAAAGAGGTAATCTCAATATACCTTAAATAAACATACAAAAGCGAAAGTTCACCACTCACTCATCACGAAATATCGAAAATTTCGCAGGGAGGTTTTTTATAGTTATTAGTAGACGTCCGCTAAGTAACGATTTTTCAAAATAAATTACCTATATCCCAAAGAGTAGGTATGAAACGGGGGTCCAAAGTTTGTATGGAGTTATCAACTTTGACGCGGACGAAGTCGCGGGCAAAAGCTAGTCTACAGTAAATTGGAATAGTTTATGATAGTTTGTACTTTGTTTTATTACAATGTTTAAAGTCGAAGTTACGTAAACATAGACCGTAGTAAGTAGGTAACTAGTACGTGAACGTATTGTTAACAAATTGTTCTACAAAATCAAATCCATTGAGTACTACTTTTCTATTAATAGGTACATTTCATAACAGCCTAAGCTCGTTGTGATCAAGGGAGTATGAATATAGATGGATTAAGAGGAAGGGCAAAGAACAGATGGATGGATTGTGTGAAGAATGATATGAAAGAAAACGGAGTCAGTGATAGCATGACGGATGACAGGATTGAATGGAAGAAGAAAACGTGTTGCACCGACCCCAAGTTACATGGGACAAGGGCTGGAAGATGATGTATAGCCTAACCCCATGCATAATACAATCAAATTGTATGGAACAGTTGTTTGTTTTTTTTTCATATTTCGTTCCGAGTTCCCTAATAAGTTGTTCGTATTCATGAGTACTTTCACCCCCTAAAAGATTTACAACGAATAAAAGTATAATGCAAAATAACTCACCTTATAATATAAGATTGTGGTATCTGCGTCAACACAGCTAACGGCAGCCCAAAGCCGAGGAAATAAGGCCAGTTGGACTCGATGAACGTCAGCCGCTTGTGCAGCTCCCAACCCATGTTGAACCACTTGTACTCGAACGAGTACAGCGAGTACAACAGGCACATGTGGACTAGGCAGAGTAGCTCGCCTATGTACGTTATTGGTAGCATACTTACTAACATACTCTGAAATATTAAAAAGTGTTTTCAAACATTCTGTTTTTCACTGACTTATGGTTATCGCTTACTATAACACCGCTTCGACGCGGCAACGGTTCGGTCAGAATTTCTGTGAACGCGCCGCCCGCGAGCCTTCACCTTTTTATCTTGCCGTTGTAAAAAATATTTTAATACACAGGCAAATTTCTGATAATATCACAATAAGTAAATAACTATTGTCATGGAGTGCAAATTGAGTTGTAGGATCAAAGTACCTACACAGAGCAACAATAATATGCTTTAATGATTTAAATGATTAACTGGTAATGAACTTAATTGCGTCATTTATAGAGTTAGATTTAGATAATAAAGGCTGCAACATATTGTCGCTCTGTCTGCACAGTTCATGAATGCGCTCCACTAGAGGCATACAATAGGGTAGTTGACTAAGAAAATATATTTAGTGCATCAGTTAGATTACTAAAAAATATTGTATACATATTTTTTCGACAAACAAAAAATTACGATGATACCGCGCTTTGAAATTTCGTATGACGTCACGCCGTGCTACAAATTTTACCACGTCAAAGTCCCCCACTTCTAAACTTTGATGTGATATATCTTTGTAATTTTTATCTAATTGATAAAACAAAAAATACGTGTTCAATATTTTTTAATAATCTTACTGAGGGGCTAAATCGAATCGATTTATTTTTACCCAGGCAACATCCCTATTGGGTAGCCCTGAAAATTCGCCAAACTGTAAACTTAGATGTTTTTGTGTTGCTATGAAATCAATAAAAAGTTAGTCAATTGAGTTGACAAAAATGACGTCAGTTTGTTACTGGAGGAATCGCGTTTTAAAAACTCATAAAAAGTACGTCAATTGATTGGTAGTATCTACTTTATAATTGTACATGTAAGGTATTATGGTCTTAACTTTTCCGAGTGCTTTCTTTACGCGGATGACCTAAAGTTTGCTCGAAGAATAGAATCATCAAGCGATATCGCACATCTTCAAGATGACTTGAATAGGGTCGTTGAATGGTGTGAGACAAACAAAATGGATCTCAACCTTAAAAAATGTTACCATCTGTCATTCTCAAGAAAGTCTCACCCCATAAACTCGGAGTACTTCATAGGTAACAAAAAAATACAAGAAGTGGATGTAATTAAGGATCTGGGAGTACTGTTTGATAAAAAAATAACTTTTGTACCCCACATCGAAAATATTTCTAAGAAAGCTTCAAAAATGTTAGGATTTGTGCTAAGAAATACTAAGGACTTTAAACATACTCGTACTAAAATAATGCTGTACTATAGCCTTGTACGAAGTGTCCTAGAGTACTGCAGTGTTGTATGGAGACCACACTACGCCACACATAAGTTACTCTTAGAAAGAGTTCAAAAACGGTTTTTGTGGCACCTCGCATTTTCTAGAGGAAAAAGTAAACAATTGCCCAACTATAATACCCGTCTCGAATACTTTAAAATGCACTCGTTATCAACTCGAAGAGAACTTATTGATGCCTCGTTTCTCTATAAACTACTCAGAAATAAAATGGACTGCCCAAACCTACTGAGTCTCCTAAAGTTCCGTGCTCCAGCACGATTTCCGCGGAATCCTATCACACCACTACACCCTCCTTTGCGCAGAACTGTCCTAGGTACTAACTCACCGATAGCACGCATGTGTAAAATCATAAATAGTTGCAGTGATCTTATTGATATACACAATGATAACATAAGAATTTTTTATAAAATAATTCTCGAGCACCATTCTCACAACGAATGATCTCACAATTTAAAGTTGTTTTCGTTTTTTGTCAAATTTAAAGGTTTTATTGTTATCAGTTTATTATTTTTTATTATACACTTTTATGAATGTTAATGCTTTCACTTTGTTTATTTGAATTCTCGAAACGAAATTATTGTTACTATTGCTACGTAAAGTACGTTGGAATTATTATTGTCTAAGTTTATGGAAATATTATTGTCTATGTATTAACCAACCATTATTTAATACTAATAGATTATCATGGTACAAATTGCAATAGACACTATGTAATACCATAAACGGCGCATGTTGTGTTAGCCTGTAAGTAATTGTTGCACTTATAAATGTACTACTAGGATATTATTTTAAATGTATTGTGTAAACAATTGTTGGCTAACCTTAATAAATAAATAAATAAATAAATAAATAAATAAATTATGCTATTAGTATGGTAATACTATACATACCTGTACTAAAAATAGTGCTTGCACCAGCAAACTGAAAAGCGAGTCAGCGATGATTTTACTGACACTGGACATGAACTGAGGTCGACCGCGTCTGTGGCGATATGCGCTGTCTGCTATATCCTGACAAACAGAATAATGGATTAAGTGTTATGTAGCTAGGAGCAATAAACGGCTCGTTAAACGACGATTTCATAAACAACTGGCTTTTGACCGAGACTTCGTACAGAAAGTTTATAGAATTTTCATATGAATCCCAATTTTTTTTGAAAGATTTGTTTAGGAGATTAGAGCGTTCAAACAAAGAACATAAGAACAACAACAACTTTATTATATAATATGAAAAAACAAAAAAAAATTAAATGATAATTATTTTTTCCACATTAACATCCAAATAAGAAATAAAAACACATAGACAACAATAAATAGACAAACTCTTCAGTTTTATAATGTAGGATAGAGCAAGAGTGAAGGTTTTGATCAGGTACTGTCGTAGCTTAAGATTTTAGGATTTGTTCAACTTTGTTTAGCCTAAGAATTTGGGGAGCCGACATCCAAAATTACCAGTATAATAAGCAAATAACTGGCTGTTGGCAGTTTGGATTATTTTCGGTGTTTTTCACCCCCGAGAGCCCCTAGTCATATTAAAGTCATGTAGATAGTTTCATTTCAAGTTTGAAAAAAACACATTCAACTCAATGTACCACATATGTTTTTCTTTGTTGATAAAGATGATTGACGGGCGTTAACAAAAAATCGGCACATACAATAAAAACCTTGAGTTTATTTACATGAATATATTAATATGTATTGAGCAACATCATTACCACATATTGTGCTGAGTTTAATGGCATTGGAAACTAAATAATTTTTTTACATGATATGTCAATAATTGTCTAGCCTTCTCCCAACTATGTTTGGGTCGGCCTCCAGTCTAACCGGATGCAGTTGAATACTAGTATTTTACACGGATTGACTGCCTGTCTGACCTTCACAACCCAGTAACTGGGTAATATGATACCCCTATATGACTGGCTGTGAGACTTTCGGTCTTCTGATGACCCATAACCACTGTCAAAGAGCCACATAAGACAGCGAGGACCAACGAAGATGCTAATCCATTCACAGACCGACACTGGCAAGCGTAACATAACCTAATGTATCAACCCATGCGGCTATTATTACTTAGCCTCAAAAACTTTAAATCCTCATGAAATTAACATAGTAGTGGTAATTAAACTAAGCTTTCTTAAAAATTTATACTTACTTGAAACCACAAGCTGTTGACTAGTTTACTCAACAAGAACAACGGGAGCACCCATATCATCCGGAAGGTCATGGACAAGAACGGCTGCATCCATGCCCATACATTATGCGCTACCCCTGGGTTGTGTCCGTACACCACTGTTACTAAGTACTTCACCGCAGGTAATAGAACATACTCAAAAATTAATATACTAAGCAAAAATATAAAACCGTTGAGAATGCATGATTGTAACACCCTCGTAAGTACTTTTGATTCCCTGGAACAAAAGAATACATGAGGTCTCTTTACAAAAACTAGAAAATGTAAAATAGGTTTTGTGTTGGAAGTTTGAAATAAGTTGATAACACAAAACAATAAATGGAACTAGAGTCATCGATTTCTGAAACTGTTATATTTCACTTTGTAATTTTTGAAAGTTGTTCATTCAGGGGTTCTCTATATTTGTGTGAAGCTCTAGCAGACATTATGATTATTTTTAAGAAAAAATTATAGGTAATTTTAACAATTACTATTTATTAGACAATTAAAAAGTACCATGATTCTAGTAGTATTATTTTTTTCATATTTTCCTAACATAGTAGTGTGTAACTGTGTAGGTACTTGTTTTCTTAATTATTGAGAACTCTCTTTAAAAGCAAAACTTTTAGTTTGCCTAAAATTTTAAAATAATCGCAATGAATTCGAAATTTAAATAAAAAAATAAAAGGTAAAGTTTGTCGTGTAATATAAATACAAATTTTGAGAAACTTACTGTTTTACTTTTGGTTGCTTTTGTTTATTTTTTGTGTTTTCAAATTCCGTTTGTGGTGACCGGCTCAGGGCACGCTCATTAATCTCTTTATCTAAATATAAGAGTACAGTTACACCTCGTAAGCTGTCTATGAAACCTTTGATAAGCGATACAGAAAAATTCTGAAACAATAAAATATAAGAACAATTTTTGAACAATGAACAATAAACAAGAACGTAGTAACAAAGGATTTTTTAAGCTCACTGTAACGCTCTCCATTTTGAGTTTGTATTAATTTTTTCACAGTTTCATTATTCAATCTTTTATTGAATTAGCAATTCACATTATTTTGTTCAATTTTGTTTGACGTAAATTTACGTAAAATTATGTGATACAATGACAATTTGACAGCAACTATTGGTAGCTTTTGATTTTGTTACGACCATGCTAGTGTTATGATTTTCTACCAAAATAACACCAAGTTGAGTAGGAAAGTTTTTAACTTTACGGCAAGTATAGTTTAATATGATAACAGCACAAAGAGTAGTGTCTCGTTGTTGAATTATATTTTGGATTTGTAATTTACAATAGGTTTTTTTTTTAATAATTACCCATATTACCAATTGTAGGGCAACTACAATGTTAAGTATCGACACACCTTTAACAAAATTAAAAAAATATATATATACACTATTTATTTATCTAAAGATTGTGTTGTGAGTATTCAAACAGTATAGATAAACATTTGGTTTGCAATGAAATAAAAAAAATGATGGCCAAAACGTCTTCTAGTTGAGGTCATACTACTCGTAAACAGAACCAAAACATATCTAAAATGTCTACTTGAACGCACAATGACCTGTTCTACTTCTACTTAAAATTCGTAAACGTGCGAGGTACACGTAAAGGCGGATAAAACGGAATGTTTTACTTGGAACATTAATATCAAATAATTTTTCTAAATATAAAATGTTATGTTTGTCACTGTTGTTAACATGTTAGTAGAAATTCATGAAGTTAGGCAACACTTAATTTCGACGTCTGCCTGCGTGCTCAGAAATCAAAGTTGCTAGTTAAGTTCAATGTCTAAAATTTCAAAGCATTTTTGGAAATAGGACCAAACTATTTTGCTTTTAGGACAAGCCAAGGACTGTCCCGAGGACACAATCCCGTGGCATTGGATGCTACTTTAGAAAATAATAATAATATGTAGTAAAATTAACGTTGTTTTGCTTTACAACATATTTTGGAATCAAATTATAATTAAATGTACAAGATTATTATTATAAATAGTTATGAAATTGTTAATTTTTGTCCGAAAATGAACACAGCACTTTCTAATAGCTGTCAACTGTCAATGTCATCTTTCACAATTTTGTTTTTCTTCGTTTACTACCTTTCTCTGTCTCACTCAGCGTAAGTTTATTTTCCTGTCTCGCTCAGTGATTCTGGGAGAAAGTGTCGTAATTTCATGTGCTTGCTTATTGCCTACAAAAAATTGTTTTGTTAGCGTTTCGCTTTTGTTTTAGTTGTTATCCTTTTTAATTTGTGTAGTATTCCTAATATAAGAAACGATTTTTCGTTGGTAGGCTTATGAAGTGGTCAAGATGGATAATGTGTATATTCTAAATAACTTGAGGTAAGTAATACTTGCGAAACAAGTGCGTAATGTATGTTGCAACTTTGTTTTCTGCAACACATATTTCAATAATTATTTACGTAAATGACCTATTATACATCGTGTACCTATATCGTATAGTGTAACGACTGCCCCTACATCTATAAGATTCATTCTTTTCATATGAGGGTGATTTATAAAAGTACCCAACTTGAAGAGAAAGTTAAAATAATATCTTACTGCTTTTATTATGAAATAATGTAGAAAGTTATTAGTTAGTTAGTTTTTAGTTAGTTTTTAGTTAGTTTCAAAAGGATAAACCTTATGAGAGATTGAATTGAAAGTATTCTCTGTATGTTGTCATTTGTACAAAATTATTAAAACAGGATATTCTAATTGAGTCATTCTGATGTCTGCAATATTTAAATAATTGTACAGTAAAGAACAATAACAATGAACCCTACTAACAATGAGTCTTCTTATAAACCTGATAATAATGTGTTCATTGCCAATTCACAGAAATCCTCAAAATAGGTCATACTGTATTGTACTGTCAGCGACAAAAGTTGTTAAACACACCGATTTTTATATAATGGGTTTTTATTTTTTATAATAACAGTAAAGTAATTTGTATTGGTACCTCCTATAGATATTTATTTAATTTGTATTTGCCATTTAATTGTGCATGAAAAAATGTTGCCAACTTTACATTAAAATAAAAGTAATAACCAGTTTATTATGAAATAAAAATGTTATGTCACATCTACACTTGTATAATATGGTTAGTATAACTAGATAGTCCACTTAAGAATAAGAATCGATTTATTTGTTAAACATACACAGTAATACAGTGGACCCCCGGTAATGTGGTCCCTGTCTAATTCGGCACCCCTTATAATCCGACATGCCTATCGCTGTTCGCTGTAAAGCTTAGTAATTATTTTTTGTAAGTTCTATAGTATTAATGACAATAATAACATTAAGACATAAGTAGTATGATTTGTACTTCAGATAAAATTTAATTCAATATTTTGATATGTAATTTGACTACATGGATCATAGGCAGAAAAATCCTGATTATAGGCAGGGGGCCGGATTATAGGGGGATCTTAGGCAGTTCTCTATAATCCAACAAATTCCATAGTCCAACACTGAACTGCAAAACGTTTGTCAGACTAACGGGGGTCCTCTGTATTTAAATACAAAGATGTTAGGTGAAAAGTGCACAGTAAGTACACTCTGTTTTGCCAATAATGACATACAAATTTCATATTTATTTAACATTATAAATTACTAGAAAATATTTAATAATTATAGAATGTCACATTTTTATATGCCAAAAAAAAAACAATAAAAAATCCTGAAAATGAATAAATTTATAATTAGGTTTAAATTATAGTTCTTTGTCATTCAGAAACTCATCTAATTTAATGTAATAATTATTGAGGGTAAAGCAATAAGTAAAAATAGTTGTACCGACTAAATAAATAAAGATTTTTAACATTACTATTTTTAAAACAAGATGGCCCAACCCAATAACATTATACAAAGAGATTGTGGCTCACCAAGGTTTTTACCAAACATCTCTAGAAATCTATTACCTTAGTAGATACTTATCTCTTGCTATGAATGAAGGTCAAACTTCATGTATGCAGTTTGTGCTTCCATATCCTTACCAGCCAGTAAAAAAAAAGATATACTTTTTGGTGAAAAAGCATTATCAAAAAAAAAAAAAATCGAATGCTTCAAACTCTGTACTCTACGCTAAGTAGCAGTAGAAGTGTTGCAACATTATGCAGGGTAAACAAACAGGCATATCAACGACCACTGCACACTCTTTCACCATAACATACAAGTAGATAAGTTGCAAACATTCGCCCATACGATGTATGGACATTACGAGCCAAAGTTCAAAACTAGTATAGGTAATCAGTCGACGTCACGGCTGCGAGCGTCCCTGGCTGGAGCCACTCAGTTGAACACTCGGTAGCGAGCAGTGTGCGCGCGGTCTTGGCGCGAAACGCGCGTCTCTTCAATCGCATTTAAACATACCTACTCCTTTGTGACGTACGAATGACCAACTGAGTTTCTTGGTTAAATAAAATTCATTGTGTTTTGTTCAAAATGAAAGTGGACAAAGAATCGTCCCTTGCGGGGCCAGTGGACACTAAGCCGATTATCTCCGACAGGAAAGGGAGCCTTAAGGTGACCATCACCCCGGCACAGCACAAGACCCTCACACATCTGCCGAAGAGACCGCCCGTGGACTTGGCGTTTACTGATCTCACCTACAAAGTGCAGGAGGGAAGAAAAAGCAGTAAGTAGACTTGTATTTAATCGTTTTAATTTCTGATAATAATCATTTCGAAACAATACTCTAGTTTGATTGCCACAGTTGGATCCGTTTGAGTAAATAAGTGTCTTTAATTATTTAAATAACAAAGATAATGAATGTTTCTAACGATGTCTAAATCATTAATTATGTCCGTGTTAATGAGACGCTATAACTATGACCTCAATGATTATATTTCCTCAAACTCCAAGATTACATTCGATGTTTATATTTATAAACACACGAATTAAATCCATATTAATTACTCTCTTGCATAAATTAGTCACTAGAAGAAACAGTATTTAATTCATCAGATTGTTTTCAACATGTTTTAATATTTTAAATTATATCAATTCAATCTAAATAGTTCTTAAGGTTTAAAAAAAACAGTATTTATAATACTGGTTTATAAAAATAGCGGCAAGCTCCAAAAAAAAAAAAGTTTCCGCGATAATTAAATTGAAAAAAAGAAACGACAGTAAACTTGGGCAGTAAATAAATAAACATAACGGAAGAGATATACAACACTTTGAACTTGAAGGAGTTTTATCAGGATAAGTTACACTCGTAACCGCATCATCCGGCCGTAAAGTAGCAACCGAAGGATGATGTAGGAAATATAAATACAATACAACCGGAAAGGGCAGAAATCTATAATAATTATAACAGAGTTATCCTCAATCAATTGCTACTTTTATCCTTAATCCTTTCCAACAGTAAGTACCCAATTGCCCAAAAACACCCACGATTCTTCCGACCACAATGTCGGAACCCTTCCGAACCTGCTATATCCTCATTACCATGAGAATTGGGGTGACCAGACACTTATCGAGTGAGATACACTTTAGAAGTGTCATAAAATTGTATGCCAGACATGTCCGGATCTAACTTTCAAGCTAGGGGGTTATATTATCAAGATCTTGTCAGGACAGGCAATAATAAATGTAATTAAAAGGAAATAGTTAGCCCAGGGGGGCTAATTATGAACCCCATGACTATCCCTGGACCATCAAGGGCGGACCCTTGACGTTTAGCTTGTGCTTGATCTTAAAAATAAACTTTAATGACAGCCATTTTCTCAAAAATTGTCACTTCTTTAATATTGGGCTTCTACATTGGGCTACACTGATCTTTTCGTTTCCTTGGTTATAGATACTAGTATAATGCTGGAAGTTTTTGTCATTCTTCTCCGAATACATGAGAAAGTTCTCCTTCACCGGTGCTAATCTATCTTTCTTATCATGGAAAAAATCTCGACTTGCTTCACTCGTGTTAGTTATTATTGTTTCCAAGTCCGCTGTTGCAATTGTTTGAAGGTTAAATATTGCCATGCTTAGTACGAAGCTGAATTTAAATCTGAGTCTTGTTTCTCATATAAGCATTAGAGACTCCGCGCAGTAGTATATAACTTGAAATAACATTAATAAAAATGCTAATTACAGTTTTTATAATGATTTACCAAAAAAATATGCCTCAAACTTGTTTATTCTAAAGCTAATGTGTTTATACTTGTCGTTTTGAAGTTTTTTCGATCCTTCTTTTAGTATTTTCTTGAAAAACGTTATAAGTACTATCAATGCATATCAAAGGGACCCGTTATTGTGTTTCTTTGTTTTTCTCGTTTCCTGCTACAATAATGGTAGTTGCTTCATCGGGGATTTCGCACGACGTTCACTACGAAATGTTCGCTCGTTATTTCATCTTAAATTCAAATTATTCTGCAAAATGCAGAGTTCACGATTGCAATCAAACAGTTTGTGTCGTTTTACCTTGGGCTCACATTTGTCCAACTTTTCGTTTTAGATTAAATCTTGAGTCGCCTCGTACGTATTTTACGGCAAAATTAACTTTATATTCACTGAAAACTGCAGTACTCTGAATGTCTTGTTTGATTTTGGGACGCGAGCCAAATCTGTCGTTTCCACTACTGCTCTTAAATCCAAGTTTGGGTTAGCCATAATTACTGCGACTTTTGAAACAAAATTACTATGTATAATTGCTGTCACGGCCTGCAAATCAGGTATTTTTGTCTTTGTCAGTCAAGGTTCGACCATTTCTGACTTAACTGAAGCGTTTAGATGACTTAGCTCTATCGTTTGCAGTAATTATGCACATTATTCTTTTACCGGAGCCTTTACAACGCATGATTTGTTCTTTTTTAGGTACCTCGTAGTGTTACTAATAAGTAATATTACATTTTTAGCTATGATATGTAGAATTTGTTCTTTGCCATGATTTTTCTTTTCTTCGACGTCAAATTTTTTATCATAAGTTTCAAAACTCTCAGCTCAATTTGAAACAGACCTGTGTCCACAAAACTAACGGTGTTTGTTCGTAACTAGGTTCAGTTGAAAGGTATATTTTTAGTAAAGTGAAAGTGCGTTTAGAGAGTTTGATGATAAAAATGATGTACGAGACATCACTTTTGAAAACTTATTGCTGTCACGCTAACATAGGTCTTAGGTCATCAAGTGCTTACCTCAATAAAAAAAACTTTGTAGCAAAAATCTACATCATTCAAGATTTCAAGTTTGCGAGATATTATTACAATAATTTCCTCAACTTTTTTAAAAAAGGACATCCAGTCTAACCAGATTCGTATTTTTTTTTTTCAAAAGAAGTTTTCCGGTTTTTTTACTCTAACTAGATATGGTAATAAATTAATAATACATGAGGAAAGATACGTGTTGAATGCAAAGGTTCTATAGAGAAGGCTACATTTAAAATAGCCGAAGCATCCAAGAGATGACCAGACCTTACTGTCGGTGCCCGTTCATGAACATAACTTACGAATCGGCACCATTTAGCTCAACCATTTTGAAGGAAACCAAATGATCAACTAAACAAGCCGACTAGTAATTTATTAATGATATGGCTTAGGAAATGCTCATTGGTACGCATAGGTAGGTGTCCACCAAGCAATTTACCTTTTCCGTTGTAATTGGTAATGACGGGTCCGTATGTCTTTATATCCTACGGAACCGCTGGTAGCCTTGTGGTTTTTGAAATCTTATTCTTGTTAAAATATTTATAATATTAGCAGCTTATTCTACCTTTGTATTTTGTGTTATTGTTCGTATAGTGTGACATTTATCTTAAATCTTCATTGATGTTTGGTCTGAATCGATTTCCATTTTGACAATGAATTATTTATTCCGATTACTAAAATTCTTGAAGGTTGTTTCCTAAAGATGTTACGATGGTTACTTCCTTTTTTAGGCTAGTCTTTTTATTACAATTAATTAGTTTACTTCCGGTTTCTCGAACGAAAAATTAATGTGGCAAGTTGTCAGTTGATTGATTTTTGTCAAATCAGTCAACCAACCACAGCATCTAACGCAGATCAGATTAATCTCTCGTTCGAAAAACTGCGGAGCTAAAACCCTTTGATGGCAATTATGTTTTTTTTTTATCTCAACAGTTGGTTGCATTTTATGTGGAATAGTTGACTCACTTCCATATTTTGTTATCAGTGGCATACATAAGTAATTCACTGGCCTAATGTCCACATTATAGCTAACTCGTAAATTACTGGATTTAGATACAAGACATGGATTTACAAATTTTATAATTTGTCTTATTGTTTTTTTTTTAAGTTTCAAAAGACATTGGTGCCGATTCCCTTGTTCACAAACTAGACTAAATTTAGAGAATTGACATCTCTTACTAACATACAGCGAAAGGAAAGGACGGTGACATTAAAGAACTAAGTTAGCGATGTCAAATTAGTTTTGCCTTGAACCTTTCCGTATTTTTTAATCCATACGTTTTAAGATGTCAACTATAACTGTATGGAACTGTCAGATGGACTAAATTTGACAGCTCTTATTTACATTAGTCTCTTTCTTGTTTTATTGGACAGAAAAAGATGGAAATAGTCTAATTTTAGTTTAGTTTGTGACCAAGAGAATCGGCACCATTATTTTGAATAGTTTCATCGAAAAATGATGACTTCTGTAGTGATAATATACTCCCGACCAATGAATACTAGCCAAGTCCGCAGGAGATATAATAGTGCGCGAATGTGTTCGCAAACTCAGGCGCAGTCCTTCTTCCCTCACTCTCTTCTCTTAGTCCTAAGTCTCGTTGACTGCGGGAAAAAACACACGTTGTGTTTCGACTAAAAAACGCAAGTGCGGCGCACACACAAACGTGTGTGTTTTTCCATGGCGAACACGCGAACATTGGTAGCTAGCCGCACTGGCGTTTGGCGCAGCAAATGTTCGTCCGCAGTCAAAGGGTTAAAATAGATAACGCTACTGATATAAAATTAGATAACGCTATTGATATAAAATTTCACGTCCCGGAACCACAGATGAAGGTAGCGAAAATAATCACAAGTTATTTATGACAGATAAAAAATATAACAATTTATCAAATCAGCAACAGTTTTGTCAAATCTTTATTGATAGAATTATATCTTATTGTAACGATTATGAATTCTGTTGCTACTTCTGCATAATCTACATCAATAATTTCATAATATATCCAGTTTTTTTATTTAATTCAAAAACTCGCTGTGGGTTTTTTTTACACACGTTTGTTGATCTCTTAAAGTCTTAACCCATAAAATGGTATGTATAAACATTTTTTTTTATTGCATATTAAAAGCGAATATTGTAACTAGTTTCAGCCCGCGACTGCGGACCAAGTCCAAGACCAAGTAAATGCAATATACTTTGATGTACAGTCAGTAACAAAAGTCGATTAACATTTATGATTTTTAACTCCTAAACATTAAGTACAAATAAAAGTAAAACGCAATGAATATAAAATTAAGACAAAATAAACCCTTAGCTATTGCCTGAAATTCTGAAAGCAAGTACCTACATTATGTGTTTAGTGTCTGTTTGAATGATATACAAAAAGTAACATTGTTAATCAACTTTTGTTGCTGACTGTACCTAGTAACTTCAAAGATTAGGTAAACCCAAGTCCTATGGAATGTATCTACAAAAGTATTGCATTATGAAAGTCATGTACTAACGAACACGATGGACGATATAATTTACATTAATACTTTAATCTTTTGATAAGAACAGGTAATTCTTATCATTATAGTCGTAGCACGAATTGAGAAACGAACAATTTTTAATTGCCCCTGCATAGTTCGAAAGATAACATTTTACGATACTTCATTCTTGCAATCAATATCATTGATTGAGATAGTAACTACTGAAACTTGTGTAGATTGATAAAATATATCTATTTTAGTTTCTACTTAATAATAGCCGAGATACAAAAATGTATACCAACTAATAATAATAATCCTTTAAATTAGGCAACTAAGGCCCATAAATTTCAATACATATTGGTGCCGATTCCGTTGGTCACAAACTAAACTAAAATTAGACTATTTCCATTTTTTTTTGTCCAATAAAATAATAAAGAGACTAAGGTAAATAAGAGCTGTCAAATTTTGTCAATCTGACACATCCATACAGTTATAGTTGACATCTTAAAACGTATGGATTAAAAATACGGAGAAGTTCAAAGCAAAACTAATTTGACATCGCTAACTTAGTTCTTCAATGTCACCGTCCTTTCCTTTTGCTGTATGTTAGTAAGAGATGGAAATAGTCTAGTTTGTGAACAAGGGAATCGGCGTCAATATCATTATTAGCAAAGAGTAATAACTAAAATCTAATACATAATATTTTATAGATAAAACAAACTAATGGACACGAAGTGACGGCGTCGTGTTACACTGTGAGGAAACGCCGTACAGCACACTTTTCGTCCAAAACTCTTCCTTGAGGAAGGTCATCAAATGTTCAGTCCACCTGTGATAATAAAATATTTCGGGTATACGTATTTTGTATTTAACTTGCTTTTGCAATGTCGGTTAACGTGGGCGCAGACGAAGTCTACGAAGTAGCCTATGTCCTTTCTTGGGGTTCAAACTTACCCCGTATCAAATTTCACTAAAATCGGTTCAGTGGTTTAGTAGTGAAAGCGTAATAGACAGACAATTACTTTTGCATTTTTAATATTGCTTTGGATGAGGGCAATAAATTACGTAAAAATAATTTAGAAAGAAAGAAAGATTTCTTATATGGTTTAGTAGAAGACTGGAAAATATATAGATTTTTTGCATGTAAAGGAACAGATCGCATCGAAAAAGCATATGCCTATACCGTAAATAATGTTTTTTTTTAAATGTTATAATTTTTTTTACCTTGGAATGTCTCTTGTTGCTTAAAGCAAGATGGCAACCTTACTTATAAGGTACGGAGTACATTAACAATATAACATTTTTTATCTGAAAAATTATAATTACCTTTTGTTGTCTATTATTACAGTTAAATTATCTCAACCAATTATAATTACCAGTTTTCTTACGAATTTAATCAAATAATTGTGTTTATGTTGTGTAATTAATTATGTGTTAATTTATGGGAATAATAGTTCCACACACTCATACCTATCGTTGAGTAGGATAGAAAAAAATCAGGAAATTGTCACAAAAGACATAATCCTAATGTATGTGTCGTGATGGTCCAGTGGTTAAGGCGCCCGCCTCTCATGCATGAAGCATGCATGGGTTCAAATCCGGGCAAGTACCAATGTGAATTTTTCAATTCATGTGTACTTTCTAAAGTTTATCTTTGACATCACTGGCATCGGTGAAGGAAAACATCGTGAGGAAACCTGGACTTACTGTAACACTCAAACTATGTTAGGGGCCCTTGAGGCGGTTTTGAAACTCTGACACTAGGTTGTGTAGCGTTGTAAGACCTTACTGCCCACACGATAAAGAAGAAGATCACATAAAATGACGAAACCAAACCAAGTCTTCAAACAGACAGTATTCGTTCAGTGTTCGTTTGACAGTATTTCAGAATACAACTTTTTCAAAGAACAGAATCGTACCTACCTATGCTGTAGTATCGCGCGACTAATATGACTTTGTGCGTGCGGGTTCATCGACCCGCCTGCCTAAACCCAGTGACAAGATGGCTAGTTCGGATTCGAAAATCACTTTTTATACTGCACCTTGTACACAGACATATTGTAGGTACCTACTGCTTGACATGCATGGGGAAAACCACATATTATTTAAATGTTTAAGTGGTCATGGCATTTTGTATCTGCTTAAATTGAATGCAAATAGGGAAATAAGTGGAAATACCTATGTATAGTCATTGTTTTTTTTTTTTTGGCAGGTAGGCTATTAATTGTCGATCGACACAGTTTGATTATTGTATTAGCTACTTGATAATTATTTTTTAGTTTAGGAATTTCCTTATTAATATTTTTTACTACGAAACAGATTAGTTCGAGAATATTTTTTATTAAATTTCCTCGTACTTAATACTAAAGTTCCTACCTATTGTTTTGTTTAAATTGATTATGAATAATTACTTTTTTAATGTAATTGTTTATGAAGTGTAACCTTATGTTTGCTTTAATCTAATTGCATAACACATTTGTTTTCTAATATATAAATGTAAAGTATAATTTCTTCTGTATTGTGTGTTAGTTTACAAACATATAAACTGACATACACAAACAGCCAGACCCAGAACAATTATTAGTAGTCAAAAAATATTTTCAAATATTTTTTTCGTGCAAAAATCGAACCACCACCCAGCACCAACCGTGCCGTCAATTTATGTATTCATGTACCTATAATTAATTAATTATTATTTCATCCTTTTCGCAATCATGTTCTGCTAATGTAGCCTTGTTATTATTTCACTAACTTAACTTACTTCTTTTTAATAGTTATCTATACTAAGGAATGGTTTGATCGTGTTTATAGCGATATCAATGAAATGCGTTTGTAGACCAAGGCTGTAGTTTCTTGTTGCTGACTGCCGCAGCCCTGTGAGGTTACTACACTTTGTACCTTGCCATCTGTTTTATTAGGTCCAAAATACAACGATACGATTTTTGTTTCTATCTTCTAAAACGAGATGCTGAAATAAAAGTGCGAAATTTAGTAATAATAAAATCAGTTTTTTATTGTCCCACTGTAGCGCAAAGGCCTCTTCTTATACAAAGAAGGCACGAGCTTTGATCACTACGCTCAAGGCGGATTAGAGATTTTAGAGTTTTTTTTTCCAGAAATGCAAGCTGATTGGTGGTGATGGTTTATTAGTTTTTTACAATAACCCATAAAATATATAAAAAAGCTGTTGAAATTAAATCAAATAATTAATTTCTTTTGAATAAAATATTATAGAGACATATATTTTAATTATAATAATTACAGATCTCCATGTTCTACCGTCCTATGAACATGCAAATCATAATTATTAAAGTAACATAATTATGTTCATTTTTACGAAATTATTGCAATACCAAATAAAAATGAATAAATTAATGTCAAATTCTTAAATTTACGTTATAAATGTTAGAATGTCAATGTCTGGTTCCATTAGATTGGTTAACAAACCAACAGACAGTTACTTTCGCATTTTTTTTTGTTATTCTGATTTATGAATCGGATCTTTTCTGTCATCAAAATAATCAATCAAATATGTAAGAAAAAAAAAATGAAATACTTCAAGCTGGCATTGTTACAATACGGGAAAAAGTTCAATGTTAATGCAGATTGCAGGTTAAAGACCCATTAATACAAAGAAGGTAAACAAAATCCGTGAAATGGGTGATATTTTACTTTAATTGATGATCTCGACCTTTGGAGTTACCAGGAAGGAGAAAAATTAAAACAAGGAAACAGCAGATTATTCTTTCTTTGAGTAAATATACTAGTAGAAACAACAGAAGATCGTTTTTATGTTTGTGACATAAGCTTATTGAAATATTGGTGAAAGTTTGAATGAGTGTAACGCTATGAGTTAAAAGATATTCTTTATAACTTAATATGAACTTTAAAAACTTACACATTTAAATCCATTATTGAATAAAACACAAATCTTCTAAATTAGGACTTTGAAAATAAGGTATTAGAAGAAAGGATGAATCGCATGTGACCAAGAGAGTTATGAATGTGGATGGATGGAGAGGAAAAGGAAGGCCATGGAAATGATGGATGGATTGTGTGAAGAATGATACGAAAGAAAAGGGAGTCAGTGACAGCATGAAGGGTTTACAGGACGGAATGAAAGAAGAACGAGTTGCGCCGACCACAAGTAACATGGGACAAGGGCAGGAATAAGAAGGAGGCGAGAGCGTTTGTGGGAAGAATAGACCACCCGGATTTCCTCAACTGTCTTTTTACAACCTTAATACTGTTCTGTCGTTAAATTGACCTTGGATATCGTCGCATCATAGTATTATTGTTGAATTCTTGCTGTTTATTTGGACTTCGAAACCTTTTATTTATTTCCGTCGATGACATGTCACATTCATAAAATAAAATTGAACAGTTTCTTTTTTGTTTGTGTGTGTGTTTTTTAAACGCACAAATCTCTGGAATTACCAGTCGGATTAGAAATTTTCTCATGAGGAATAATATAGGCTATATACCATCACACTACGACCTACGAGAGCGGACCAGGAACCAAAGACGTAACTTAACGCGGATGAAAAAATCACGCGGACGTTGTCTCGGGCAGCTGATAGTTATTGTATATTTTTCTGTGATACACGAATTGGTCTGCATTTTCTTCCATTTGAATTGAATTTCCATATCATTATCACGTTTATTGGAATGATTAGTTTTATTCCGTAAGTATTAATAGATCAGCTGGCTTGATGTGGCTGTATAGATAAGTAATCTAATTGACATGTTTTTATGTGACCTCGTTGACTCCCAACGCGTAGGCTATTACTGGCTCCATCTAATTAAATATAAAGTAATTTATATATAAGAGGTAATTATGATTGTCGGGGTTGCGGGACGTCTTAACAGGATACCGTGGCCCCGGAACGCAAAGGGTTACAGAAGGAACAGGTTGGTTTTTTTAGTCAGTAAAAGTCTATCAGTTCCTTCCGCCCCGCCCAGGGCGGAACCAAGGACTTGATGATTTTTACCAACCCAAAAAAAAATGACTGTGTAAATCTATACAGGGTGATTGTTACTTTACTAAAAACCTGAAAAAGGGTAATTGTACTCATCATTATGAACAACTTTTACTATGGGACCAACCTTGAAATCCTGAAAAAAAATCAGCTCCCTACAAAAATGATTTACAACACAATCTTCATGCATGGAACAGCTGATTTTTTTTCGTGATTTTAGGGTTGGTCTCATAAATTTGACGCGGACTAAGACGCGGGCGGAAGCTAGTAATTCATAAGGCTACTTTTCGCATGGCCATGCACAGGAAAGTAGGCTCAGTGCACGAGACGAACACTAGTAATAGTTGTTAAACCAATTTAAGACCTATATTTAAACAATACAATTTAAAATATACTGTGTTTATAATTGCTAAGGGTAATTGTGTGTGCTACAAAGACTAACAATAGCAACGGTTGCAAGAGAATAGGAATATAATATTAATGAATAAGCCATTGTCTTCGTAAAATGAGAATCAAACAAAAAGAGCTTGTAACACATAGGTAGGATACATATTACTGGCAAAAAGTATTAAACCATATCCTTGGCAACAACTTTTTTTTTAATTAAAAAATCTACTTAAAATATTCCCATCGTATAGGTACAGTCAACAAAAGAGATAGGTATGCAGGGTCCGGGGCAAAATAATCAGCTGATCCATACATTATGATCTTGATATGTAGCATTTTTGTAGGGAACAGCTGATTTTTTTTTTCATGATTTCATGCTTGGTCCCATAGTAAAAGTTGTTCATAATGATGAGTACAATGACCCCTTTTAAGGTTTCGGGTATATTTTCAATTACCCTGTATAGTTGCCGTTTTCTTGGAAACCGATGGCTGTTTTCAAAAATGTAATTTAATTTGAAAAGTAGATAATTTTCAGTTCATTAATTAAGTTAAGTTACAATCGAAGACATTCGTCGGTTTCTAAGAAAACTTCAACTATATCTAACGACCTTGTCTATCTCTTTTGTTGACTGTACCTACATCTCCAGATTTTCAAAAAGGACAACGTATCAATTTATCCACCGTGCCAAGAATAGGACTAAGTCTGAACAGGGATTAATTAAAAGAATGATTCCTCTTACAAGGTCTTGAGGTTGTTAATTAATACTGATGGCTTTGCATGCAACTAATGATAAAGTGTTACGTATAATAAGTACATGCATTTGACCCTTGTACCTACTGCAATGTATACGTTGCTATTGTGGAAGGTGATGACGACATTAACTCAGATATAAAGACCGCCAAAGTACGTGAAGGACTCAGTTTCTAAGGTGAATTTCGAATTCGTACTAGTTATCTTGCCATTGGGTTTAGACAGGCGGGGCGAAGAACCCCCACACAATGCCTAAGACATTGCCTATCACGTACGCAACGGGGCGATTCTGTTTTAAAGAGTTTGTATTCTGAAATACTGCCAAACATAAAAAAACTTTAATATCAATGAATGTTTGGCCAGATGTCGTAATTTTATTTGATTGAAAACCTCCTTGGAAATATGATGAGAATACAAAATTGCACTTTGTATACAAAACACCTTCTTAGGTTCTCTCTCCATTTAATTTTTCTTTTTATCTGTTGTTACAGCAGTCATTGTAATACAAGCTCTGTGTCAATTTCTAGTATGATCTACTTCTTACGGTTTAAAATATACAGTTCTGTGACATAAAGACGGACAGACAGGCAACCTTATCGTTCGGAACCCTCAAGTCTTATCAATGTTATGAGTTTTAGCATAATTCTCATGTAGTTCAGATCTATGTAGCTAAGTCTAGAACAACTAAGCTACGTAAATCTTTATTAAAAGGAAAGTTAAGGACCGGATCTATTCAAGTTATTGATTGTAACCGGCTTCTAGCTTCGAAATAATAAATGACTCAATGCCTCCTGGAAAAGCCATTCTAAGAACCAATTAGAAACGTTCACTTTTATATTTTCTATCCTTCTTTTTGATATGTTTCCTTATACAACGTGTTTTTTTTATATCCCATAACTCTGGGGTATTAATGGTACTATGTAAAACAATCAACTGGCATATGAATATTTTTTTATATCTTTATTTTTATTGTTTGCTTTTAAAAAATATCGAAGAAATATGAGGCCCCGCGAAGCGTCAAAAATCACATTAGTCAGTCACACAGTTGTCAATTTTATTGTCTGCTTATTTTAGGGCTGATTTTTCAACAGTCAGATAACTTTTATCCAAAGAATAAATATGACAGGTTGACATATTATTTTCTATACAAAAGTTGTCATACCTTCATATTTATCCCTCATCTGACGATTGAAAAATTAGCCCTTAATTCGTTACTTCTTAATATTTTTTAAAACGAAATGAATATAAAAACATTCCATGATTTTTTAACATGGTCTCATTGACACCCTAGAGTTATCGGATTTCAAAAGGTATTTATAGTAGGTACTTAGTACTTTTACACGGGTAACTTAATGAAGTAGTAAGAATAACAAAATAGCATGGAATGTAACAATACAATCGATAGTGTACCTTTAGATTAAGTGCAAGAACATATGCGAAGTGGACTTTGTTAAGCATGAGTAACGATATGACGAACAAAGGACTAACGTGGCGCATGTAAACCCGAGCAACAAACCCGATTAATATTCAACTTACGCACAAATCAGAACTTTTTGCGCCGACGTACAGAATCTAATTTAAATTGGCAGTTTGTAAGCAAATAGGAAGAAGGAAGTCAAGTGCTTGCACGTGGTCATCTTGTAGTAAAACTTATTTGGTCAAAACACGTGATTATTGATGACTGCCTCGTTGGTCTAGTGGTCGCAAGCGCGACTGCTGTGCATGAGGTCTTGGGTTCAATTCCCAGGTCGGGCAAAGTGTTATTGGGTTTTTCCATCAGGAATTTCTCAGTACCAGCCTCGGAGTCTGGATTTGTGCCCGGTTGATGGCAATAGGCTCGCCCCCTATTACATGGGACTAAAAACATAACTGGCAAAATGTGGGTGTACTAATGGGTACACCTCTGCCTAACCCTACGGGGATTATAGGCGTGATGTTATGTTATGTATTGATTACTTTATTGACTTTAATTTTTGCATGTGTGAGTTTGCTTGAATGTGTGGGAAATTGAATGAGTAGAATACGATAACAAACCTGATGAATATTTACCTTTTAGCCGGCAAATATCTATTGCATCCTATGTGTTTTAAGATGTAGCCAAGGATTTTATTAGATAGTTATGGTAATGCTAGCTTATGTCCGCGACTTCGCCCACGGAATTGTCGGTTATCGCCGACACTGATGAATTCGCGTAATTAAAAGTAGCCCTTGTCCTTTCTTCTCCTCTCTTATAAACTTATATAAAGAGTTATAAAGAATTAGAATAAAGAGCATTAAACTCTAAACGGATATGAGAAAATGCAAGCAATGCATATCAATTTCTATACTTAGCAAGTTGTAACTGAGGCTCTAGACATGGCATCAGCGAGGAAAACCGGTTACTTTAATGGTATTAGTGTTTACTTAGCAACTAGCGTACATTGTAATTGCAATATTTCAAGGCAGATAAGGAAGGGACGTAATTAAAACTACTACCATAGATTCAATAGGTAGATAATTCAAGACCCTCAGTTATTAAAAATAGAAATAGCTGGTCTACACATTTCGACCGAGTAACTCGTTGTAATTTGTATAGAATATCTGATATTTGATATACAACCAACGAAAATTTTCTTTGCCTCGTTGGTCTAGTGGTCGCAAAGCGTATAACTGCTTGCTTGAAGTTTTGGATTTGATTCAAAAGTCGGGCAAAGTGTTATTGGATTTTCCACCAGGAATTTCTCAGCAGCAACCTCGGAGTCTGGATTTGTGCCCGTTTGATGGTAATGGGCGCGCTCCCTATCACATGGCACTTAAACATAACTAGCGAATACTGTGGGTGTACTAATAGTTACACCTCTTCCTACCCTTCAGGGATTACAGGCCTGATGTTATGTTACGTGAAAAATATTATCGCTGGGGGAATTCTTGCACTGAATCTATGATATAAGTTTTTTTCGATATATCTTCCACCCGCTATAGTAGGTTCCTATCCGAAGAAACAGACAGTAAAAATCCTTTTTGTATTATATTGATTTTGGTCCGTGATGGCCCAGTTGTGAAGGCTTCACATGAGGATGGAGGGTCGCTATCGGGCAAGCATCAATGTGGTTATTTTAATTCGTTAATTCATGTGGGAAATTATTCTTAGTCATCACTGACATCGGTCAAGGAAAACATTGTAAAGAAACCTAGACTTATCATTAATATATGTCTTAAAACGCTAATCCGTCTTGAGCAAGCGTTGTGATCAATGCTCGTGCCTTCTTTGTATGAGAAGGGGTCTTTGCCCTGCAGTGAGACAAAACGCTGATATCTCAAGACGTGAAAAGAAACTTTTGCACTTCTTTTTAAGAATATCGCGCACTCGGAAGTAAACGATATTTTGGCATAGTTATTGTTTACGTGGAGAATGTATGTAAAGAATGAAAAGTAATGGTTTGCGATCGAATTTCAACCATTGATGTACAACCATTAGATAATTTCATTACTTGTACCAATGTATGTAAAAATTGAGTACTGTCTACGGCTTCCAATGACATTAATGAATACTAATTGAAAATTGAGCGGTCTTCGAACTTGAAGGAACACAATGAAGTGGTCATCGTACTTTTTATTTTCATTTGCTCTAACAATTTATAGCACACGAGAAAGTTTACCAATACGGCAGACCTGGATTTCTAGAACTTCAGTTTATCATATTTAGACTGGCCGCAGTGGGGCCAGTTAACCTTCTCTGTCTGAGAAGAGGACTTTGCCCCGCAGTGGGACAATAATAGGCTGGTATTATTATTACTTGTACGTACTTAAGGGATTTGTGATTGTCTTTTTACACCTTGTATTGGCTAGAAGCCCGGCAATAACAATTGAAGGGAAATACTGTTTGCAATCATAATAATTTGACTTTGTAATTACAGTGACATATTGTTTGTAAGGTTTTCATACTGTTTAGCTAGTTTATAGAGTTGATTATTTGTGCTCTGACCAATGGAATGGACGATTTTACCATGGATTCTAAGCCATGATTTTAAGCCCTGAAAGCAACAAAAACTTTAGTCTGTTTTTCAATCAATCTGCCTAGCCTTTTCCCAATTATGTTTGGGGTCGGCTTCCAGTCTAACACCTAGCTCTCCTCTGTCTCTACCTATGTTAATAAATAATTCTGCTTCTGATGTACTCTGTATTCTTAAAATTTAATTTAAAATTTAAAGTAATAAGTATGGAGTTACCTGCCCAATCTCCATACGAAACTACCTTTTATTAGGGGCAACTATATTTAATTCTTTTTTCTTGTTTATGACGTTCAAAAGTGCCTTTTAATGATTTAATTGTAATAAATGATGTGACTTTGACTGACTAGGATCAGCCTTCTATTCTTTCTAGTATCCATGTTCTAAATTAGGAGACAGTGGCATTGTCATTTGGTTTCCACTGTAGTCGATTGAACCAATCTTGATCATTCGACAGATAACAAGTTTATCGTACGTTTGAAATAAAAAACCGGATAAATCCGGAACTTAACTAATATACATAAATAATTGCTTGCTCGCACAACGATAGCGAAAAACCAACATTTTCGAATTACGCATAAAACGAGGAAGTTAATAAGTCTTAATTCTGAGTTCTGACATTTATGTTGGATTGGACCTTCCAAGCTAGACGTCATGTATCTTATATGTATACAACAAATTTTTTTGCACAGCCGGGTCTGTGAACTGTATAAAAACGCGACCTCTAAGCAACAGTATATTAAGTTAATGCTCTGTCATTATTTGAAATTTGAAGGCTTCTTGCTTAAATCTTATAATAAGATATGACTGGCGACAATTCTCATGAGTTTAATTTATAAATTAAAGCTAAATAATTATGTAGTCAAGGCTATGGGTAGATCCAATCTAATATTTATGGCTAGTGTTTTACGACAAGGACATAACGTCCCCTAGTTTACTGATAACGATAACGTTTTTCAAGCCATGATTATTATTATAATTAAATTTGACATTCAATGTATCATTGGAAATATCTCCAACATTCAATGTCAAATTAATTTAAAAGCCAAAAATAAGCCATCATTATAATTTAATTAAAATAATAATGATGGCTTGAAAATCGATATCGTTATCAACTTTTGGAAAAATGGAAATATGACCACAGATATATTGAATGTCAAATTTAATTAAAATAATAATGATAGTTTGAAAAATGTTATCGTTATCGGGAAACTAGGGGATAATGTGAATGTCAAATTTAATTAAAATAATAATGATGGTTTCAAAAATGTTATCGTTATCGGTAAACTAGGGGATATTGTGAATGTCAAATTTAATTAAAAATATTTTTCATCCATTTATTTCAAGTATCAAAACCTATTTTAGTTTTGATAGGTACTCGAAATAAATAATTAACTAACTGACTAGAATAACTTAAAGTATCAGTCAGGATTATACCTTTTATAATAATGTAACTTACTCAATTTCTGTATCCATCTTATGTGTTGGTTTTCCATTTGATAAATAAATAAATAATGCGGAAAGTACCTTTAGACTAAATAACCCCTTCTTTGTCGTAGATGTGAAGACAATTCTCAAGTCGGTCTCCGGCCGTCTACGGTCCGGCGAACTGACTGCCATCATGGGTCCCTCCGGCGCCGGGAAATCCACACTACTCAACATTCTGACAGGATACAAGTAAGTGAAGAATTCTATTGCATGGTCGTGCCAATATTGTACCCGATCTAGATACTGGCTGGCACGGTGCGGCGGCTTGGCTTCAACTTGTTTCTGCTCTTAAAACTTGTTTGTAAGTCTGGTAGAATTGTGCACAAACCCATCAGCTTCTACGGGTTTAGCTAGATTTCAACGTTGATCTTATACCAGCCTATTGCTCTCCTACTACAAGGCAAAGACCTCTTTTAATACAAAGAAAGCACGAGCAGTGATCACCACGCTTGCTCAAGATGGATTGGCGATTTCAGACTTTTAAGTCCAAGTTTCACCATGATGTTTTTTTTTTATACCGATTTTAGTAATCTTCGACAAAGGCTTGGGAAGTACACATGAATTGAAGAAATCACATTAGTACTTGCCCGGTATCGAAGCAACTAACGACCTTAAGATCAACAAATAAGGATAATAATAGATTTTACAAATAAAGAGATTTCCGTAGGTCAATAGTATTTTGGACTTAACGACTTTATGTAGGGTAGTACCTGGAAACGCAATAGGTATAAAACGTTGTGTCCAATTAATAAAAACATATAGTTTGATGATATGAAAGATTTCTCGTGAAGTTAAGGTTTATATTGGTATAGCACAGAACAGTAATTTCTATTTCGAAGCTAAAATCAAGAAATAAAAAACAAAAGAACGAAAAATCAAGATCCGATCAAAGCTTATGCTAGAATCTTTTCCAGTTAGCCCGATTTACTAAGCCTAGATTCTAATCTAAAACATACACAAAATCTTGTGTGTGTTTCACTGCCTGGTTTGACCACACATGACTTGCATATTTCTAGGTCGGGATGAATGAAATGACCAAACCGCAGTATCTGCTACAGTTTTATTAGTAGTAGGCGTTCCACGACCTGTCCAACCGACTTCAAACGTCAGTTGTACTAGAAGTCATACACATCTAAGGTGCTGTGCAAACGTAGAAACTTTTTGTCACCGACACACACAACGTGGTTGCTGTGCCTGGTGATGACAACTGGACACAGTTGCCGGTTGCTACCATTGGACCGGAGTTTCTTTCCTGCGGTCCATGGACAGCTAAGGGTTCTGTGTAATGAAAGACTTGATGCTTTTATCAGCAAATAGGTCCACAATTTTAACAGTGTAATCCAACATAAGCAGCAGCAACCGCTGCTTTGTACAAGCTTTTATTTAGCTTGCACTGTTCGTAAGTCCTTTCAAAAGCAAACCATTTTTCGACTTTTTTTGGGTATCCGATTGAGTTGAAATTACTTTTAGTTCTGATGACAATACAATGTCCAATACTCAATATTGAAATAATTTTAAAAATAAAGCTTGTGTGTATGTATAAATATTTTATTTATTAGTTTACCTATAATATTATGTTTATTTGTTTGTTTCGATCGCTTTTTCCATGCAAAATCATTGGGAGAATTGTGTTTTGACAGCTCTTAAAAATTGGTCCTTTGATTGCTGGTATCAAATGCCCAATTGCCCGTTGCTCGTGTCAGACACAAGACACTAAAGTGTCTACGTTTGCGCATCGCCTTACTCTTCACGTATATGTTACACAACTTCCCAACTTACGTCATTTGTACTAAATAAGTGTCATGTACTTACCTATTATGTACATTTGTGATCTCCTAGTGTCATCGTTTCTAGAATTGTTGGCAACTTGCGACAGCCGTTACACAATTCATACATTTATATGCGAAGTAGGTATGTCATTCTATATGTTTTGAGCTATATTACCTACTAGCAATACACCGCGGTTTTATTCGCCTTAAGATACGTCTTTGATTACTGCTCTGTGCCCGTGGGTTGTAGCGTGATGTTGTATAGTCATTTTCGATAAACGGGCAATAAATACAAAAAAAAATCTTTTCGAACAAACTTCAGCTTTATAATATTTGCCTTAAATTAATATAAATAAATAAAATAAAAATATGCTTGATGATTCAATCCATACTAATATTATAAATGCGAAAGTCTGTCTGTCTGTCTGTTACTTCTTCACGCTAAAACCGCTGAATCGATTTTGATGAAATTTGGCATGGAGATAGTTTAAGACCCAGGGAAGGGCATAGGCTATTTTATTAGACTTCGACTTCGTTTGCGTCCGTGATTACCGACATTTGAGCGGACGAAGTCGAGGGCAAAAGCTAGGTATTCATATATCTATATTAACATTATAGAGGGAAAATTATTGTAAGAGGTAAGGTCTGGAATTACTGGTCCGGATCCGAAAAATCTTTCACTGATGTATGTCATAGGATATGTTCAGTGGCATACTTGATCTCTACGTGGACGAAGTCGCGGGCAGAAGTTAGTTTATTATAAATTGTAGGACTGGTTTCTCCTTTTGTTTATTCATTTTCGTAATTGGTAGTTGGTTTTCTTTCATAATCTCTATATTCTAAAGGTGTTATGATAGGGCGATTGAATGTTTTGCTTGTCGCAATTTTTATCTTCCTGAGATATTTCATGTGTATTTTATATCTATTGTGTGAAACATATCTACAGTTTTGATAAGGATAAAGATAAGCCATTCAATTGGGTAATAGAATCTATTAACTATTAATTTTAAGACGCAACTTGTATAAATACTTATACTTGTATAAAGTTTTCAATTGACTGTAAATCCGATTTTAGTTGCTTTGAATTGTCAATAAATAATATTCAACTGACTAATTATTTATTGATTTCAAAATTTTCAAAGATTTCAAAGCTAGAAGAAAGAGTTTTATAGAGGAATCGCGTTTACAGCTCTTATCAAGTATGGTGTTGGTGATTATTATACAAAACGCTGCAGATTTTTATCATTGTCCCCGACGCGTTGTCAGTGTCTTGTCCTAGGCGGTCCTAGGTGTTTTCTTTACAAATTGAGATACTAATTGCTTACAGTTTTAAAATCTGCAGCCACGCCCTACACGAAAGAGCGCGGTGCGGTGTGATAATCAATTGATGGTAGTGCCAAACTATTGACTATGTGTTTCTTTATAATCCTTATTGCGATTAATCGGAGGATTATAAAGAATTTACTTGTGTTTGTTGAAATAAACTGGTTTATTAGCCACGTTTAGTTGGTATCGTGTTCGTAGATACGTCATTCTGTGTGTAGTGACATTGCGATGTACCTTCAATGTCACATGTGTATCTGGTCAAAGGGCTGGTAAACAAACAGTTTTTATGCGGAAGCGAAGCTTTTGTATCATCTTGGTTGGCATAAAAAGCATTGTTTACCAATTAGTTTCACTGGAGGTCTTTTTGAAATGATGAGACTGTCGCGGTCCACTTGGTGATAACAAATAAAATACATCCTAACTAATATTATAAATGCGAAAGTAAGTTTGTTTGTTTGTTACCGTTTTACGCCTAAGCCACTGAACCGATCATCTTGAAATTTTGCATATACTTTGCCAGGTGTACAGGAACGAACATAAAAAAGGACTGTTTCCGAGAGAAATCGCAATAACGTTCTTATGATGATAGATGGCGCCAGATGTCTTTCGAATTATGATCGAATTTTAAACTTAACTTGCGAGCGAAGTCGCGGGCGAAAGCTAGTATTTTTAATAAAGAAGACTAGGTTAAACTAAAATGCTACAAGTTTTTTATTTTGTTATTCACATATTGTGGCATATTTAATAACAATTTTAGGTTTTAAGTTTACTGTTTTCTTAAGGTCCGCACTATATACGTCGGCGGTCCGGATATGGACCGCGGTCCGCCATTAGGCGACCCCTGGCATAGAGCATCAAGGGTTTAACGGCGGCTCCGGTGGTCCGTGTTGCTCTGTTTGTTATTGACATGACACGGCACCTCACAGCAGTGGTTCATAATTTGACCACTCCAGTTTGATTGATAGCGAAAATTTGTTGCTCCGCGACTGCTGAACTTGGGTTTGGGGTTCAATACCCAGGTCGTGTAGTGAAAGAGTAACCACGGCCCTGAAACGCAAAGGGCATTAAGAGGAACACGGAAGTGTTTTAGTCAGTGAAAGTCTGACACTCCCTTGGAAAATCATCAAATTTTAATATTTCCCATATTAATAGAAAAAAAGAAATGTCGTGTCGTGGAATTGAGTTTTTCCATTAGGAATTTCTTTTGACTGCCTCGTTGGTCTAGTGGTCGCAAGCGCATCTGCTGTGCATGAGGTCTTGGGTTCGATTCCCAGGTCGGGCAAAGTGTTATTGAGTATTTCCATCAGGAATTTCTCAGTAGCAGCCTCGGAGTCAGGATTTGTGCCCGATTGATGGCAATAGGCTCGCCCCCTATTACATGGGACTAAAAACATAACTGGCGAAATGTGGGTGTACTAATGGGTACACCTGTGCCTAACCCTTCGGGAATTACAGGCGTGATGTTATGTTATGTTGTTAATAACAGGCCTCAGTTTGGAAAATTTGTGGAGCGTTTGCGCACACAGTTGTGCACTATAGTATCTCCTGCGTGCTTGGCTAGTCCTACTGAGATTGCCGAAACCGAAATTCGATCTGTAGAATAATTATAACAAAATACTACGAATAATGGGCCTATTTACAAATTGTTTCGTTATCAAGCAGGTTTCAGGTCAAGGTTAAAAAAGCAAACGAATTGAAGTCTTTATCAGCTTCTTAATCTTCCATAATAAAGTATTGTTTCTAGATGTAGGAAGTAATCCGTACAATACTAATATTATGAAGCTGAAGACTTTGTTTGTTTGTTTGAAGTCGCTAATCTTCGGAACTACTAGTCCGTTTTGAAGATCGGGCAAATAAGAAGCTACATTATCCCTGAGTGCTACAGTCTTATTGTTTTTAATAGGCCTAAAATAGCCATAAAAAAACACAAACTAAGTACAGTGATCTTAGTGATTTTAACCCTTAAAGTAATTACACATATAAATGTCTTTTAAATGAGGCTCGGAGTATAAACAATATTTTAATTGACATCGTTAAGTAACGTATTAAGTAAAGTAATTACTTAATGAACTCGTATTTTTATTAACTGTCAGTCTTAATTAATATATTTTTAATGGTTTTGTTTTCTTTGAGGAAAAATCTAAAAAAAATATTCAACGGAAATGTTATTTTTATTAGTATCTACATTATTCTACATAATGATATTATAGATATAGGACACATAGATCAATACATATATTGACACTAGCTTTTTTCCGCGACTACGCCTGGAAGGAAGTCACACATAATTGTATGCTACGACTGCGTGGAACTTGTTTATATCGTACTTGAATACAAATTTCCACCCCCCTTTTCACCGCCTTAGGGGGTGATTTCCGGGATAACAACTATTCTATGTCCTTCCCCGGGTCTTAAACTATCTCCATGCCAAATTTTATCAAAATCGATTCAGCGGTTTAGGAGGTAACAGACAGACAGACAGACTTTCGCAATTATAATATTAGTATGAATGAAACTTGGCAATAGTGTATGTAGCTTTCTATCAGTGAAAATTCTTTTGCCTTAGTACCTATAACAACTGAAAACTAAGCATTATTGTTTGTATAACACTTCATACAATTAACTGAAGGATGCAATAACCTTTACACAGTTTATAGGTCATTCTGATAGCATCTTTGTCTAATTGTTTAACTAACTAGCTTCTACCCGCGATTCTGGATATCTACACTAATATAATAAACAGGAAAAATTTGTATTTTTGTTTGTAATGGATGAACTCATAAACTACTGGACCGATTTTAAAAATTCTTTCACCATTAGAAAGCTACATTGTCTGCGAGTAACATAGGCTATAGGTATTTTATTTTTGCGCTTACAAAGTCGCGGGCAAAAGGTATGTCATATACAAAATCAATTTTCTCAATCTGACTAGTACTTTCAGAGATTAACAACTTTCGCTTTGGTCTGCTACTTCGTCCACATAAATGTCTGTTATCGTGGATACAGACGAAGTCGCGGATTAAAAAAGTAGCCTATGGATTCTCTTGGTCACAAACTAAACTCAAATTAGACTATTTCCATCTTTTTCTGTCCAATAAAACAAGAAAGAGACTAATGTAAATAAGAGCTGTCAAATTTAGTCAATCTGACACATCCATACAATTTTAGTTGACATCTTAAAACGTATGGATTAAAAATACGGAGAGGTTCAAGGCAAAACTAATTTGACATCGCTAACTTAGTTCTTTAATGTCACCGTCCTTTCCGTTCGCTGTATGTTAGTAAGAGATGTCAATTCTCTAAATTTAGTCTAGTTTGTGAATAAGGGAATCGGCCCCTGTGTCCTTCTTTGGCGTTCAAACTTACTCCGTACCAAATGGCATTAAAATCGGTTTAATGGTTTAGTCGTGAAAGCATAACAGGCAGAGAGAGTTACTGTCATAATTAAATATTATTAAGGATACATAGGTTTTGACTTCTAAGTTCTGTTTTTTGTCACGTAGACATATTACTAATCCATGTAATAAAACAAATAATATTGTTTTCATCATAACCGGACTTGGTTATCATAGCTAGCGCAGCGAAGTGGGTCGAGCGTCCGAGCGCGGCCATTTACGCAGTTTGTGTACTATTGCAAACATTTTTATGTACTAGAAAGAGAGATACTACTACTGTCTCTATCTGTGCACTGGTTATCAAACCTTGATCTTACTCAGAGTAGTAACAGTTTTAATAGTAAAAGGAATTTACCGCAAGCGCACCGAAGAGCGAAGATTGCGAAGAAAAAATTGAGACGAAAAGTTACCGAACGTTTTACTAATAAAAAAATATATTTTTAAAAATATACTTATATTAAAATTATAACAATATTGAGTATTGGACATTGTATTGTCATCAGAACTAAAGGAGTATGCTAAATTTCAGCTCAATCGGATATCAAGAAACGGTCGAAAAATTGTTTGCAAATTTTGAAATGACTACTTATTTACATACATACGAACAGTGCAAGACTTGTAAGTTTGTATGAAGTGTCGTGATGCCGACCGCCTCTCATGCTTGAGGTTGTGGGTTCGAATCCGGGCAAGTACCAATGTGACTTTTTCAATTCATATGTACTTTCTAAAGTTTATCTTAGACATTACTGACATCATTCCGTGCCTCGGAAAGCACGTTAAGCTGTTGGTCCCGGCTGTCATACGTGGATCTTTGACAGTCGTTACGAGTCGGCAGAAGCTTGAAAGTCTGACAACCAGTCTTACCTAGGGGTATCGTATTACCCAGTAACTGGGTTGTGGAGGTCAGATAGGCAGTCGCTCCATGTAAAATACTGGTATTCAGCTGCATCCGCTTAGACTGGAAGCCGACCCCAACATAGTTGGGAAAATTCTAGGCAGATGATGATGAAGTTTGTATGAAATGCTGTAAGACGTATAAACGCTCACAAGTGCTCTAAAGTTTTTTATTTTACATTAACTTCTGCTGTTGTGGATATAAAAAAAAACCTTCCTACTTTAAATATTAGACAGTTTCATAAAGGTAAATGTTCAATGTTATATTATACTCAGAAACAGTTTATAGTTTTAACTGATTTTTAAATATCATTTTAACATATCTCTACTCTATGATAAGTAGACATTAAGTTTCCGATCTTTTTTGCTAGAATTAAAACAAGTTTTTTAATGAAGATGGAATATTTATCTGTACGTTGACGTCACATGGAAACGATTTGGAATGTATATTGTATGTAATCAAGGACTAACCGCTAATATTTAGTTGAACTTTGAACGAATAAAAGTTTCAGTTAAGGTAACCTACGGAACAAAAAATTTCTTATGTTTTTTCGAATTGCAGCTCTGTGTTACATTGTACTTAGGTAAAAATTCAAATGCATCCATTATAATGATAGAATTATTTATTAAATGATAATTATTTATATCGTCAATATAGCTTTTCAAATTATATTAGCTGGATATAACTTAACATCGCGCCTGTAATCCCCGAAGGGTTAGGCAGAGGTGTACACATTAGTACACCCATATTAACCATATTTATGTTCAAGTCCTATGTAATAGGGGGCAAGCATATTGCCATCAACCGGGCACAAATCCAGACTTCGAGACTGCTACTCACAAATTCCTGATAACACTGTCCGACCTGGGAGTCGAGCCCAAGACCATATGCTTAGCAGTCGCGCTATTTTAATAAATATATCATCGCAAGTGCCGCATTTGAATCATGATTAACGTACAAAGCAAAACAGCGCTGCAATATGCAAAAAAAAACGTAAGAAATTCGAAATACAGCGATCTTCACTGACAAAATCACCTTGGATCGCTCATTAAACAATTAAATAAATAAATGTGACTGACTGTGAATGATTGTCAGATTTTTACGGGATGTTTTCTATCAACTGCATTACTGAAATTTTCATATAGTGTCAGTTTCAATTTTTTCATGTATTATTTCCTGTTGTTTGTCAACAAGCGGCTCAATGATATGCAAGACGCATTATAAAAATGGTCATTCAACTTTTCAAGGGATGTATAATGCATTAAAGGACGTTATTTAAAAACATATACCTACCCACATAATTGTTCAAGTTATAACATTTGCATCGTTGTCTTAAAAAGTTTGTTTTATCGCTTTTCTTGTCAAAGATATCTAATCTAATCTTATAAATATTTTAAAGTGAAAGGTCATAGGTACGATCACCCATCATGAAATATCGAAAACCGCTTGACGTATAACGATGAAAGGCAGGGACGTAGATTATAGTTAGTAGACGTCCGCTAAGAACGGATTTTCCAAACTTCACCCCCTAAAGTGGACGAAGTCGCGGGCAAAAGCGATTATTTATAATCACCACTATTTCCAAGATTTATATCGGCTTTAATAACTCGGTTTTGAGCGGTAGGTATAGTGACGCATATTTCCATCTAGAACTCTAGAACATTATTTTTTTTTCGAATATATTTCTTACTAGCTTTTGCCCGCGACTTCGGCCGCGTAAATTTCGGTTATCACGGACACAGATGAAGTCGCAGAAAAAATTACCCATGTCCTGTCATTTCAATTATTTAGTTAAAATCATGATTCGAAACGACACGTGGCGCCATCTATGATCATAAGAATGTTATTGTGATTTCCCTCGGAAACAGTACTTTTTTTCGGAATTAAAGGTACCCTATGTTCGTCCCTGTACATCTGGCAACGTATATGCAAAATTTCAGGATGATCGGTTCAGTGGCTTAGGCGTAAAATGGTAACAAACAAACAAACAAACTTACTTTCGCATTTATAATATTAGTTAGGATACCGAATTGTTTTTGTTTTAGGATTTTGAAAACAACAATTTTTATACAAGTTCTTCGCTTTTACGAGAATAAACAGGTCTTTTTTCTATTTCTTTTTATGAGTACTTAATCTACAATCTTATTGGACGCTATAGAACTCATATTTCGACTTACTTTGAAATTAACTGCTTTGCAAAATATACTTGCCTCTACATAGTAAGTATACGGTCTGTGCGCTTAGATCGTTTAAACTCCGCAACGGATTTTAATGCATTTTCATCGATAGATAGAGTGATTAAAGAGGAAGGTTTATGTATCTACATTGCAGCAATGCAAAGCCGGGGCGGGTCGCTAGTTAAAATTGTATGAAGCATATGCTTTTGTCAATGAATAAACACGGTTACATAACAAAAAAAATTGCTGTTCAGTACATTTATGTTCGTCTAACTCGTCAAAGTGTACTGAACAGCTTTTTTTTTATTGTCACTTTTTGAAAATTATGGTCCCAATCGTTTCGAGTTTGATGATCGAGTTTATGGCTTTCGGTTCCAGGACGACCTAAAAGTAACCGTGTATTACTTAGGAGCGATCAAGCGAATTTTTATCGTCACACGGTTATTTAGCAGCACTAATGTGATTATTTAATTAATATGGAAGTGCAAGAAGTGACGGTTAAAAAAATCGCAATTAAAAAAAGCGATTTTAAAATTTTACTGTTAAGAAGCACAACACAGTGCGCGACTTTTATTCATCTAAACATTATTGTGTCAATATTAAAAATGTTCTCTAATGAGACTAGTGCCTAGAGTATTAACGAAAGTTCTTCTTAGTAAAGACAGACAATTGACCTACATACGCAGTGCAGCAAAGAAAGTAGCTTCCAAGACAGTTTGATGGCAATCGCACAAGTAGAATGAATTGTATGGTAGCAGTCAGTATATACTGATTGTGCAAGCATTAGGTATACTTATACATATCTATCTGCTAGCTTTTGCTCGGGACTACGTCCGCGTGGAACTTGTTTATATCGCAATTGCATACAAACTTCCACCCCCCATTTTCACCGCTTTAGGGGGTGATTTCCGGGATAAAAACTATTCTATGTCCTTCCTCGGGTCTTAAACTATCTCCATGCCAAATTTCATCAAAATCGATTCAGCAGTTTGGGCGTGAAGAGGTAACAGACAGACAGACACACTTTCGAATTTATAATATAAGTATGGATACATGACTGACGGATCAACGCACAGCCTAAACCGCTGATCGTAGAGACCGGAAACTTGAAGGGCACGAGGGGCTGCTATTGAAAAATTCCTGATGGATAAACCCTATAATAATTTGCTCGACCTAGGAATCGAACCCAAGACCTCACGCTCAGCAATTCTTGATTCAAATCACAATAACACATTGTACTACGTATTTGATTTTCAAAACGAAGTAAATACCTACTTATTTAATTGTAATAAAGTTGCTATTTAATTTAGCTGTGATTTCTGAATAAGCACGAAACGAGAAACAATGGCTTTGTGCGTCACTCATAAGTACATAAGAAGAACAATGATCCTTAACTTAATGCATTAAGGTACCACAAGAATTATCATATCTTTACTTGACATGTCTTATTTCAGAATAAAATATTATTCCTTATTTATCATTATTTATTTTTGTCAGAAAATAAATGCAATTTATATTTTCTTGTTCAAATCACAGTTGGTATTTTCCAAAACTAGTATTTATTCAGTGAATAGTATTAAAATGGTCGATTTATTGATGACTAGCTGTTGCCCGCGACTTCGCCCGCGTCAATGTCAGTTATCGCGGACGCAGTCGAAGTCTTGTTAAAAAATATCCTATGTCTTGTTGGGAAACTTACCCCGACCAAATTTCATCACACTCGGTTCAGTGGTTTAGTCGATAGATAGACAAATTTACTTTCGCATTTATAATATTAGAATAGATTTAGAATATAATGCACTTAAAAGACAAAGGTGTAATAAGGTTTTAAATTAAATGTTATCTCTGTCAGATTGATTCGTTGGTGGCGTGGTTACAAGCGCGACTGTCGAGCGTGGAGTTTTATTGTGATAGGGTTTTTCTATTATGAATTTCTCAGTTGCAGCCCAGTGCTACCAAAGCTAGCTCGGAAGTTTGTGGTATAACGCTCCCGTGCCTCGGAAGGCACTTTATCTCTCTGCGATCGTTTTGGATTGCTGTCACATCGAATTTTGAGAGCGAGGGAAGAGGGAGTGCAATTGTGTTTGCATACATGCTTTGCGGACTATGTCTCCTGCGTACTTATTTAGCTAGTTTCCATTAGGCCTCCGTGGCCGGAAAGTCGGAAGTACTCATAAAATATAAAAAAAATATCTTGTTAGGCCAGTTTTTATCACTCGTTTACCTACAAAAACTTTATGCTAAACTATGCATGTATTACAAGACAGACATACCTACAAGCATTTACACAAGTCAAATAAAAATGATAAATATAAACTGACATTTGATATTTATTTTAAAATTCAGCACAAACGGAGCAGAAATATTCTTATGCAGTTTTCATATATTAATTGATTTTGAATCGAAATTCGTCAGAAATAGAGTAGAAAATTATTTGCGAGATATAATTCCGCGCGGCCTCAATTCTTTTACAAGTAATTATGCAATTACCAACTCTATTTCTGTTATGTTTTAGTTTATTATCAGTTAATCAATTAAAACTTCTCGATGAAACTGCTGCTCTGTTTGCGCTAATAGAGCATTTAATTATAATTAATTAGCTGTTTTTGCGGTTTCGCTCTCATGGACTTAACGAAAATAAGTTATACTAAGTTAATCTTCCAAGTGAACCTGGTTGGTCTTTAAGCAATCTAGTGGTAAACTGTGGAGAAAACAGATATTATACAAAATTGCTCATCCCTCATAGCAAATTTATAGCTTGATAATATATAGCCTATAGACTGAGCAGTTCATCAAGGAATATCCATGCATTATTTTGTGAAGATTTTGTTATATTGTATTAGTATGACTGGTAATCGTGAGAAACCTGGACTTACTGTTACTGGTCCACTCAAACCATGTCAGAGGCCCTTGAGGCGGTTTAGAAAATCTGACATCAGGCTGTGTGGGGTTGTAAAACCTTACTGCCCACACGATAAGGTAGAAAAAGACTGGTAATTTGTGACCGAGTCTGGATTGGTGCCCGGTTGATGGCAATAGGAAAGCCCTTTATTACATGTGACTGAAACATAACCCTCTGCCTAAGCCTTTGGGGATTACAGGATTACAAACAGCTGATTGTGTGTTATTTTTTTTACTAAATATTCTATTGTACATTGAATACAATCATGTATTTAAACGTATAGGTCATTAAACAGTCACCCTAACTATCATTATGACTCAACTATTTTCTAATTACAAATAATTAATCATCAGCAAGCTAACTAAACCGTTGATATATATGGGACCTAGCTGTATTAATAAGTCATTTAGTAGCATCGATTAGATAATTTATTGAATCGCAACTATACGTACCTATAGCCTGCCAAGTAAGGCCACTGGGTGACGATGTCAATGTCATGTGCTTGCGATCGATGCACAGGCAAAGTCATTTCCATTACGACAGAATAATCGAGTAATTATTAAGAGTGTCTATATTATACATAATCTACATCGTGATAGCTCAGTGGCGCCAGCTTTTTGTAGATGATATACGGATAGGTACAATCTAATGTGATTTCTTCAATTCATAATGTACTTGCTAAGTTTATCTTGGATACATCGGTAAAGAAATATATCGTGAGGAAACTGCCCCGCGGTTTCACCTGCAAATGTTCCGTCTTTGATTACTGCTCCACTCCCATGGGACGCAGCGTGATGTCACCTTCCTTTCATAGGGTTATATACGTATTTTCAAAAAGATTTTTGAAAATTGCTCCAGTAGTTCGCGTTCACAGAAACTCTGCAGCTATATAATATTAGTTTTGATAAGTCCACAATCCGCCTTGAGCAGGCGTGGTAATCAATGCTCGTGCCTTCTCTGTATGGGAAGAAGTTTTTGTCCTGCAGTGCGACAATAACATGCTAGTTTTATCAACCGACTTCAAAAAGGAGGAGGTTCTCAATTCGACGCGTATGTTTTTTTTTTTTTTTGTATATTTGTTCTACGATTACTCCGCCAATTATGAATCGATTTGGATGATTCTTTTTTTGTTTGAAAGAGTATAGTTGGGAATAGGTCCCATAGGAATATTATCATGATCTGATGATGAACTTTGGAGATATGTAACGGAACTCCTTATACATACACATATACATACACAGCAGAACCGCCGTAACAAGAAAAATTGCTTTGTTTATACGTGTAGTTGATGACTGACTGAAGGAAGTGGGCAGGTAGTTTTTTCTTATATACATAATCACCTATAATGTTCCCACTGCTTACGACTTAGCCTTCTTCTCTATGAATGAGGGAGTAAGCCGTTAACGTGAATCCTGAATAAGTTGGTATCAATTATACCGAGTAAAGATAAAATTATGACTATAATAATTTAATAGATGAGTCAGATCAAATTGATTATCAGCTGATACTGAAATTTTGATAGAGGTATTGTGTATGAGTCAGCTTAACCTAACGTAACTCGATTTTTGCTTGTCCTTTTTATCCATTCTTCTTATATTTGTTTACTAGCTTCTTGCTCGCGACTTCTCCAAAGTTGATTTCTCCATACAAAGTTTAGAACGAATTTTGGAGAATCCTTTCTATCTCGTACGACATTTGGCAAGCGTGTCATTGATTCGTCATCCTTGTCATGGACCCACATTTACCCTATGAATACAGATTATTTAACTACATTTTAACTATATGTGTTACGTTGCTGATATCAGTCGCCTTGCGTTGTTTTACAACTTGTACCTAAACCATGTTTCGATAAAAATGCAGTAAATCTGTTGACATTGATCGAATCTGATTTTCTATTTCAGGTTTTATTTCTTTTTTAAAATATTCAAGTGTCGCTGCCCTGACATAATAATATTAAAATCAGCCTATTATAATCTCACGGCTAGGCTCTTCTCATATAGAGAAGGCACGAGCATTGATCACCGTACTTGCTCAAGGGGGATTGGTGCTTTCATACTTTTAATTATAATTTAAGTTCAGGTGTTTTGGATATCAGAAACAAATACTATTGTTACCCCTTAGACCCTATTTTATTACAAGACTATCTCCTTGGTATTTAAAGGTAGGCAAAACCTAACGGAATTTTCTTCTTTCCAGAACCTCAGGACTGGAAGGCAGCGTCACAGTCAACGGCATGGAGCGCAACCTGTCTAGTTTCCGCAAGCTGTCCTGCTACATCATGCAGGACAACCAGCTCCATGGAAACCTGACGGTTGAAGAGGCCATGGCCGTGGCTACTGCTTTGAAGCTGCCTAGTGCTACCACCAGCGCCGATAAAGAAGAAGTGGTATGTAAACTTTGTGTGAATTCGGATAAAAAGCTTTATTATTTAGGCATTAAAGTTTAGTTAGCAAAATGGGGGGATTATTGGTCCCCAATATGAGTGCGGTGCTTCTGATCAGACGATGGCCCACTTACTATAGTGTCCGAAGAGTCCCTATACCTGCACTTTGGAGGACGTCGGCAACGCTACTGATGCCGCGATAAGCGTGGCTACCTACTGGGTCAAAAAATACAGAAAAAATCAGGCTGGTTTTATATCATCGACTCCAAAAGAAGAAGAAGAAAGTTTAGATTTCAATACAACTTAAGTTTTATATGAAATTTGCAATTAATCTTTGTACTAGTCATTTTCAAATCAAATTGTAACTTTGACCTTTAATATCTATTCAGTTTAATCCCAAATATAGTCTAGAACATAAAAATTATCACAATGATGGGAAAATTGTTTACACCCGATTTGTAAAAGTTTCCGTATCGTATTTGGAACGTTAAATTGGCATGTTCAATGTTAGTTTATCGCGCACGTGCCTTGATATTCTCCGTGACGAAAATAGAAAAAGATAATGACCTCTCATTATCCAATTTACTTATTTCCGTCCCAAGTCATTTTATCACTTGATGGTAGACTCAGATTACATCAACGAGACACACAATTACAAAATCACTTATCTTCCAGATTCACGAAATCCTCGAAACTCTGGGTCTATCGGAGCACCACAAGACAATGACATCGAATCTCTCTGGAGGACAGAAGAAGCGCCTCTCCATCGCCTTGGAACTGGTCAACAATCCTCCTATCATGTTCTTCGACGAGCCTACTTCTGGTCTGGACAGTTCCTCTTGCTTCCAATGTATATCACTGCTGAAGACCCTGGCGAGGGGCGGCAGGACTATCATCTGTACTATACATCAGCCGTCTGCGAGGCTGTTCGAGATGTTTGATCATCTGTATACTTTGGCTGATGGGCAGTGTGTCTACCAAGGCAGCACCGGAAGACTAGGTAAGCTATTTTGATCTTATTGACACTTTAAATTTCACATCGGTTACCATAGAATCTAATAAGATTGAATATAATCCGCTTTGTTCTAAATAGGGAAATTCGGATGCATATTTACTTAAAGCTCATTCTTGGCTAAAAAACGATAAATATTGGGTTTCTAGACATGATTGATTTGAAGGAAATATTACAGATAACTTAAAACCCCAGGTTTTTGCGATACAAAAGTCCATTCCATACTATGCCAACACCTGATGATTAGGTCACTTTTATAGTTCATCTCGGACATTATAACGAAACGTGGACTTTTATTATTAAAACTGGAATCGCGAATCCGTCTTGATCAATCGTGGTGATGTGCCATTCTGGCCTTCTCTGTAGAATCAGAGGAATTTCCTCTGCTATTGGAAAATAATAGACTGGTATTATTTTTTATTATTAGGTTTTATTTCATTGACAGCCAAATTCTGTTTCCTCCATACCTCTTCATCTTTCACATCATCACAATTCCTACAAGAGCTCTTCAACACGTAGATTTTGTTCCCAACAGTCGAATGGCTAGGCAGCCTGGGCCTCCAGTGTCCCTCGTACCACAACCCGGCTTCGTTCATCATTGAAGTGTCGTGCGGAGAGTACGGGGACAACATTGGCAAGCTCGTGCGTGCCATCGATAACGGCAAGAATGATATCAGGTAAGATCACGACTGTATGACTTCAAAGGATTTGGTAGAAGTGTTTGCCCAAATTTTTAATCAAGTTTCAGTTCCATGCTGTTATATTTACTTTGTGGTTCCATGTTATAGTGGAAAGGGGGGGGAGGGTGTGCATTACGTACGCAGTAGCCAAGTACAGGAGATAATAATAGTGCACAAGTGTTCGCCCAAACGCAGGTGCACTTCCTCTTCGGTCTCTCTTGTAGTGTGATGGGACGGTAATCCGACACGACTGCTACTAAGAAATTCTTGATGAAAAAATCTAATATCACTTTTCCCGACCTAGGAATCGAAGCCAAGACCCTACACAAAACCAATGAGGCAATCAAATACATAAATAACAAGTAATAAGATACTACCCTGGTTAGTCATAGCACATCAAACTTTAACGATAGACAAATTAAAGACACCTTTATCTTCGTTTCTTCACAGAAATGGCCAGCCCTTCCCCGACAGCAAAGTCCCTGACTACAACAACAAGAAGGCCATGGAAGAGTCCCTGAACAAGGAGTGGAACAAGAACGACCTGTCTCAAGTTCAAGAGAAGTTCAGAGACGGCAACAACGCGACCAACGGGAATGGGAATCTACAGAACGGGATCTTACAGTACGCTGCCAGTGAAATTGCTAAAGGTAAGAATTACATGTTTTTACAAACATACAAACTTTTAAGTCGTTAATGAATGCACCGATTTTAATGAAACTACCTACGCAAAAGCAGGATATATATGCAGGTCTAGTCAAAGTCAAAGTCAAATAATCTATTATAATTAGGCCATTATGAGGCAAGTTTAAATGTCATATACAAGAAAAAAAAAAGGTACTGAATCTAGTTGCCCCTTCCAAAAGGTAGTTTTGTATGGAGAAGAATGGGCAAGAAACTTCATACGTGTTCTTTTAAACATGACATACAGATTTAAACTCACACCTTTTTCCCATGGGTAGAAACCACAGAACGCCACCTGCTACGATTCTTACATACTCCTTTTGCCTCATCCACGTTCAAACATCTCGTCATACAAACACGCCGGTTATGAGTACTGCGCACCTGACCTATCACTAATGAAAGATCACCTTAAGAAATTAATGTATATTTATACTAGCTTTTACCCGCGGCTTCGCCCGCGTCGGTTTAGAATTTGACAATCAATTCGGGCTGTACTCGGCTTGTTGCTCGGCCAGATCCAGAATTATTAAATACCTACGGACCAACAGACTGTGACTCATAAAAGTCCGTCAGCGTCCAGTTTGCATTTCTGCAAGAGAGGTCCTTCTCGCCTGCGTCTGTTCTGGAGTTTCAGTCGCTGTAATGGCTGAGCTTCTTCTCTGAAACGAAGTCGTGTAGTCATGTGTATTGTGTGTCGTGTGTGAATAGGCGTCTGAGTTGCTCTTACAGCTCTCTGGCTTTCGGCTTGTTCCTCCAAAAGCAATTGCGTTTAGAAGGGCGTCTCAGTCACTCTCAGAGAAGCTTGGCGGGCGGACGGCTTGGATTTCCCGTCTTTAATAAAATTTCTCATCAGCTCTCAAATTTGCTTGTCGCTCCGGTTGTGCTTGCTTTCTTAATGCGGCATGAACGGAAGATTCCGGGGATTGAGCAGTAATTTTTGCTCGGGCTAGCAAAGAGCTTTTGCCTGAGTTGGAGCTGTGAGACAATTAAAAAAAAAAAAAGGAACCTACCTACCGTCATTAAAATACACCGAACATACCTCTAAAGAAAACATAAACAGTACTGAGGGACAAACTTAACTTTGCCGTTGGAAAACTGTTGTCTACACATCTACATCGACATAGGTCACGGTTAGTTTAGCAACTATAACCTCTTCCTTCAGTCAGTCATCGACTAAACGCATTAAACAAAGCAATTTTACTGTTACGACAGTTCTGCTGTGATCCTATGAGGAATTCCGTTCCATATCTCCGAAGTTCATCATCAGATCATGACAGTATTTATATGGGACCAATTCCGAAAAAATAAACAAAAAAAGAATCATCCAAATGAATTCACAATTGGCGGAGAGTGTTATAAGTTCGCCTTTATTCTTCCATGCATCCTCTATGAATGCGTTTACACCTGTCAGTGTCAGTGATGACACAGTGATGACAGTGTCAGTTACGCAGTTTTTCTGTATCCCTGACAACGTATATAAAGTGGGTCACAGACAAACGCGAAATGTTGTGGCGACCGCGTCAGTTGCAAATTTTAACAACAGGCCGCGTGTACTGCTTTGTAAAATGACACCAAATATAAAAATTGTAATAGAAATAGTTGAATTTAAATAATAATTTAAATTTAACCCACACTTCTCTATTCCTAAGTGTAATATGCGATGTTAATGATAATAAAGGTAGAGATAAACTACTATAACTACTATAACCTCACACCACTCACCACCTCAAGTGTTTTAGTAAACGGTTTTTTTCTACCTTTTTTCTCATCTTCTGAGAGGGCTAATGAGTCATGAGAGTAATAAGACAACGTTACGGTTAGCCATATTGACTGACGTCCGATTGTGGCACAAACACCGCGCTAATGACACTTCAGGCCGCCACTGAGACCGCGGTGGTGTGTTTTTACAGCGGTTGGAGCCGCGGCCTGCGGTTAGCCGCAACCGCAGGTCGGTCCGTCTGGTAGCCACTTTATGCAAAATGTCAGTATGCTCTTCAGCGGTTTTGGGCATAAAAAATGATTAAGCAAACAACTCCGTACTCCTAGGTTGTATACTTGAAACTGGTCTATCGACAGTCTAGACTCAAATGTATTAGATGCTTAAACTTAAAATTTGATCATGATTCGATAGACACGTGGCGCCATCTACTGTCATTAGGATGTTATTGTGATTTCCCTCGGGAACAGTACTTTTTTTCGGGATTAAAAGTACCCTATGTTTGTCCCTGATCACCTGGCAACGTTTATGCAAAATTTCGGGATGATCGGTTCAGTGGCTTAGGCGTAAAGTGGTTACAAACAAACAAACAAACTTACTTTCGCATTTATAATATTAGTTAGGATTTTCAAACAGAATCATACATAATTACACGTGAATGCAATGTAAAACCTTATTTATATAAACAACTTAGTCTAAAAAGTTATCAAAGAACATCGGATAAAAGAAACAATTAGCATGATAAGTTTAGCACAAAGTTATCAACAACTTTAATGAAGCCTGTGTCGAATCTGGTTTGCATAGTATTATGCGAACCAGTTATTTTAATAAAATGTCATTAACGGATACAAAAAAAAATATATTAATTTTGACCGGTTTTTTGTTTGGTACATATATCTGACATAGGTACGTACATACATACGTGACATAGGATTTTTTGTAAAACATCAAGATCAAGATTATAGGCAGAATAAAAATATTGTAGGCGATAAAGACGAATTGATTTGCCTAAGTTGAAAAAAAAAACTATAATTAATTCTCTCGACCAAATTTCGACCACGGTCGGTGGCCAATCTCAGTGGAGACTAGCCGAAGGAGATATTATAGTGCACAAGTGTATGCGATACTCAGGTGCACTCCCTCTTTCCTCACTCTCATAGTCCGTTGGGACATGTTTGGGGGACATGTTACATGTTTTCCGAGGCACGGGGGTGTCACACTACCTACTTCAAAACTACGTGCTGGTTCTAAGTATTTCCTTATAAAAAATCCCAATACCACTTTGCCTGACCTAGGAATTAAACCCGGGACCTCACGCTCAGTAGATGCGCTTGCGAGTCTTCCGTCCATGAGACTAACGAGGCAGTTGAATAAAACTAAGTTCATTAATAAAAGGGTATCTTCCGATTGACAGCCTCGACATATATTATGACGTCATCATAACATAAATATTGAATACTTCCGGATGCGATTGATACAGACGCGTGAATTAATTTATTTCCCGCGTGTTTGGTTGCGTGCTCTTACATAATAATAATAATTATTCTGCATGGAGATGTCCGTCATAGATGTTGCTTGGTCGCCATTTTGAATACTGGTTTGGTCCATTTTTGAAGTAAAATGTATCAGGATTTAAAAGCTGCGTAGAAGACAAGAATATTCGATTTTTAAATTTTTAGAATGCAAATGACAAATTAAAAAAGACATTAATAAAACATAGACAATGACATAAAAATAAACTAAATCGTTTGTACGAAAAAAAAGTTTTTTTTTTTATCCAAATAAATACTACTTATGCCAGTTACACTTCTCTGCCCCCAAAATTATAAATGACCTTCATAGATATTTCATATTTATAACCTTGCACTAATCTAGATACTATTGATTACTCATAGAAACCTTATCAATGAGATACCAGTTATCACGTGTTTCCTAATCGTTCAGTACTCGCCTTTGCAACATTAGTAATGAAATTATAGGGTTATGCGCTTGCGTCTGACTGATAACAAAGATCAGAGGTAACGATGCATCCTGTTCGTGGCTCATGTGCTTGTCGTGTTTAGAATATCTTGTCTTTATTATTAAACTAGCTTCTGCCCTCGACATTGTCTGAGTAGATTCCAGAATTAAGTTATACATAACATAACATCACGCCTGTAATCCCTGAAGGGTTAGGCAGAGGTGTAACCCATTGGTACACCCACATTTCGCCAGTTATTTTTTTAGTCCCATGTAATAGGGGGCGAGCCTATTGCCATCAACCGGGCACAAATCCAGACTCCGAGGCTGCTACTAAGAAATTTCTGTTGGAAAAACCCAATAACACTTTGCCCGACCTGGAAATCGAACCTAAGACCTCATGCACAGCAGTCGCGCTTGCGACCACTAGACCAACGAGGCAGTAAATTAAGTTATAGTCCTAAATTATCTCATGTGAATGCAAAAACGTGATAAAAATGATGTGTCAAGCGCAGATCGACCGTTGTCGGTGCCATGAGTATGCACATATCCCAAATTCGCGAAAAAACAAACAAAACTTAATTTTGAATTTGTTATATGAAATAATGCAATGTCAAATATATAACAGCTTTAAATTAAATCTAATACGCTTTCAAGCTATACAATTTTCAGCAAAATCGGTTCAGCAGTTTAGAGTATAAAACCTGGACTAGGTAACTAGCTTTTGCACGCGACTTCGTCCGCGTAAATGCCGGACCCCTGTTCCATCTCCTTAGGGGATGAATTTTAGAAATTCCGTTCTTAGAGGACGTCTACTAATTATAATTTACCGCCCCTGCCAAATTTTATCATTATACGTCAAGCGGTTTTCGATATTTCGTGATGAGTCACTCTATGACCTTTCCTTTAATATATTTATATTAGATATAAGTTTCAAATCGCCAATACGCCTCGCACGCCACGCCTACGCGCCCCACGCCTACGCGCCCCACGCCTACGCGTGGTGATCAATGCTCGTGCCTTCTTTGTATGAGAAGAGGCCTTTGTCCTGCAGTGGGACAATAATAGGCTGGTATTATTGTTTTGGTCTTCTTCTTCTTTATCGTGTGGGCAGTAAGGTCTTACGACCCTACACACCCTAATGTCAGAGTTTCTAAACCGCCTCAATGGCCTCTGACATGGTTCGAGTGGAACAGTAAGTCCAGGTTTCCTCACTATGTTTTCCTTCACCGATGCCAGGGATGTCTAAGATAAGCTGCCCTGGATATTGTTTTGGTACGCGGTAGGACAAAGATTAAAGTGTGGGTACCAACGGCTTACACAACCAACTTCCACAGTACACTGATAACAATCCACAATACAAGTACATATAACATGAACTTTGAACGGCGATAAACTAACGCTTGTATTAATTACTTTTTCATTAACGTTTTTCTATGCAAGTCTGGAAATCGTGTCTAGAACATTTTTCTATTAAATGATACCGATATGTAAAACCGGAATTTTTGAATTGAACGTTAATATCAGGGTCATTGAAAAAATACCCGAAACCTGAAAAGGGGTCACTGTATTCATCATTATGAACAACTTTTACTATGGGACCAACCCTGAAATCAACAAAAAAAAAAATCTGCTGTTCCCTACAAAAATGCTACACAACATGATCATAATGTATGGAACAGCAGATTTTTTTTTCTTGATTTCAGGTTTGGTCCGTAAAAGTTCAGTAAAAGTTGTTCATAATGATGAGTACAATGACCACTTTTCAGGTTTCGGGTATTTTTTCAATTATCCTGTATAATATAAGAATTTGACTGCCTCGTTGGTCTAGTGGTCGCAAGCGCGACTGCTGTGCATGAGGTCTTGGGTTCGATTCCCAGGTCGGGCAAAGTGTTATTGGATTTTTCCATCAGGAATTTCTCAGTAGCAGCCTCGGAGTCTGGATTTGTGCCCGGTTGATGGCAATAGGCTCGCCCCCTATTACATGGGACTAAAAACATAACTGGCGAAATGTGGGTGTACTAATAGGTACACCTCTGCCTAACCCTTCGGGGATTACAGGCGTGATGTTATGTTTATGTTATGTAATATAAGAATATTAAAGAGGAAAGATTTGTTTGTTTGTTTGTATCGAATAGGCTCCGATACTACTAAACCGATTTGAAAAATTATTTCACTGTTGGAAAGCTACACTATTCCGGTAGACATAGGCTATATTATATTTTCTAAAAAGTTAGGAATCCGTAAGGAAAATCACGCGAACGAAGTCGTGTGGAGAGTGCCAGTCAAAACTAATTATTCGAGTATTATTTTTGTATTTTTGTATAATTAGTTTAATTTTACATTTTTTTATGCATGTCTCGAAGTTATATCTAGAATATTTTTAAATTAATTATTATTGATATCGATATGAGTACCTACGCATGTATTTAAAAATTTAATATAATATATAGTAAGCGTTTAGGAATTGAACGTTAATTAAAACTATAAATGCATGCACTTATTTCTATTTTCGTATAATTCGTTTTAATTAACGTTTTTTATGCAAATCTGGTAATTGTGTCTAGAACATTTTAATTAATTGATATCGATATGTACTTACGTATGTATTTTTAAATATGGTTTTTTTTTTGCAGCGGAATAAAAACTAATAGGTTTTAAAAAGGGGTAAAATTTTTATGGATCCCATGTCGAGCAAAGTGTTATTAGGTTTTTCCATCAGGGATTTCTCAGTAGCAGCCTCTGAGTCTGGATTTGTGCCTGGTTGATAGCAATAGACTCGCCCCCTATTACATGGGGCTTTAATACTTATAACTGGCGAAATGTGGGTGTACGAATGGGTATACCTCTGCCTAACCTTTCGGGGATTACAGGCGTGATGTTATGTTTGTCATAGTTCGTCTACATCAAACGAATCACGTGCACACGTAAACGTAGAAACCTACCTTAAAAAAATAATAATGACTTTCGCATAATAGACAAAACCGGTTAAAAATATCAAATCACCTTTAATCTATCGTCTCCATTATGTATATTTTTGTAATATAATACTGTAATTATAAGCAAAATTATTTATAATGTTGTCGAAACTGTTCACGAAAATTGTATGCGTGACGAATTACGCTCGTTATATTTTAGACTAGCTGCTTTCTGCGGCTTCGCGCGTTTTTTTTTCCACCCGTGTTAAGTTATGTCTTTGGCTACTGCTCCACTCCCGTGGGTCGTAGCGTGATGTCATATAGCCTATACTACTCCTTTTTATCTTTATTTATTTACGGGTTTTTTCTGAATATAAAACGCCACCCGATGATTGCATACAAAATTAACTTAAATTAATAAACTAGACTACCCGCAACCTTATACCCATAATAGTAATATTAAAAAGGGTTCTAGCTTCATCCGACAAAGGAGAAGCCAAAACACTGTTATAAAAACCTACACTAAAATTATTGGCGCCAAAAGCTTGACACCTTTGAACCTCAATACGGACACACTCCGCCAACATGTGATGGGCATCTTCCACACCCCACAAACAGAACAATTAGGTGAGTCAACCTTGTGCATCATAAATCCAAAACTGTTGAGCGGATTATGGTATTCCTTATTTATTCATTTAAACTTTATGCACATGTAAAATGAACCAGGCTGTCCATTAAACGTACGTTGTTTTCCCAATACGACTGGTTATACTAGAGATTAGCGCGTTTAAACAAACAAACAAAAAACTCTTCGGTTTTAATATATTAAGGTATGGATTATTTCCATGTGTTCTGGTTGTGTATATTATTTTATTTTATTGAAATTATGCGAAAATAGAAGCGTCATTGTTTAATTTTATATACGTTCTTGAAATAATTCACAGTTTTAGGATTTCGCAATACCTAACTTATTGTACTATCTACGTATTACGTCAATGATCTTTAGTTATAACTTCTAGGTTTTGCCTGTGATTTCGATCAGCTAATTTTCTTACGAATCCTTAAATTTTCGGTTATTAAATATAGCCTTTAGTAGAGATAATGTACCGGGCCTTAGGCGCTTTGCACACAGAGTAACTATTGCAGCAACTGGCAACTAGCTGTTTACATATATTTCAATTGGACTGCGCAAACATAGCAACTCGAGTTTCGAGTTGCGGCAATCGTCAACAGTTTTCAGTTGCTGCAATCGGTGACTAAGTTAGTTAACACAACTAACTTAGTCACCGATTGCAGCAACTGAAAACTGTTAAATATTATACCGGTTTTTAAAGATGCCGGTTTCCTCAACCGTCAGTCGCAACGCGTCTGGCAATTGGGTGTGCCCTCTCCGTGTGCCCGGCAATGCCAGTGTCGCTACGGCAACGGCATACGGCAACTCGGCTGTGAAAGTTGCTCACAGTAAACGTTATAGCAACTATCAACTTTTACAGGCTACTTTTAAAGAGTTGATAGTTGCCTCAACTTAAGTTGCTCCGTGTGCAAAGCGCCTTAGAAAGTACATTTTAGCGGTTGATCCCGGCTGTCATACGTGGATCATTGACAATCATTATGGGTCATCAGAAGTCCGAAAGTCCGACAACCTTACCATAATAATATATCGTATACCAAGGGGTATCGTATTACCCAGTTACTGGGTTGTGGAGGTCAGATAGGCAGTCGCTCCATATAAAATACTGGTATTCAGCTGCAACCAGTTAGACTGGAAGCCGGTCAACATAGTCAGGAAAAGGCTAGGCAGATCTTTAGCAGAGATAACGTAGCTACTTTATATTACCTTAAGAAGTTTTAGAATCTGACTAGGAAGTTCTGGAAAGCGCGTTCAAACAAGAAACAAACTCTTCAGCTTAGTAATATTTTTACTAAGCTAAAACTCGCGCTGCTCTGTACTCTAGTGTCGTGTCGTGTCGTAGCGTGACGTTACTATAGCCAATAAGCTTCCTTGATAAACAAGCTTTGACTCAAAAGGATTTTCAAATTGGACCAGTATTTCATAAGATTTGCTCGTTAAACAATTTAACTCTTCAGCAATATAATTATTACCTATATTATTAGTATAGACACAAAGTAGAATAGATAATTTTATAATCAATGATTAATATAAGTAACTCGTTTAGTATTTTTTTTTGCATTACGAATTTTTTTGCTCTAACCTACGGACTGTGTTCTTACTTTATTATCCTTTATTAAATGGCCGACTCGTGTTAATACATTAATGGATTTATGTACAGTCAACAAAGGAGATAGGTGTGCAGGCTCGCCAGATATAGTTTACGTTTTCTTAAAAACCGATGGATGTTTTCAAATGTAATTTGAATTAATTAAGTTAAGTTTCAATCGAAGACATCCATCGGTTTTTAAGAAAACTTCAACTATATCTGAGGGCCCTGAATACCTATCTCTTTTGTCGACTGTACAATATCATACCTACTACTATGCTGTACCACGTGACAGCGTCATGGGTCTCGTGCCTTGACATTTGACCCTCCCGTGTTGTCTCTGGTTTAAATGAACGAAGGTTGTTCGCAATTTCCTTGTTATTTTCATTTAATGGCTTCGGTTGTTTGGCTGCAGCGCAATTAGGGCTGATTCGCTGTACTTTATCTTGTTTTTCGGGGAACAGAGGATATTTAATTATGATAAGGTGGCCATTATCATCGTATCAAATGTTTATTTCCTATTTAATTCTAAATACGAGCCTAATAATATTTTAAGTAAAAGAGATATGTTTTGTAATCTAAAGTAATTCTCTTGACTCAATGGAGAGTGGTCAAGTATGAAGGAAATAATTATTATACCAGCACTAGTGTGTGCGCAAACACAGGTGTACTATCTCTTTCTTCATTCTCAAAGATCGGTGGGACAACAAATTGGCACAACCGTGGAGAGATCAGACGCAGGGGGGTGGGGTGTTATTCCACCGACTTAAAAACTCCAGGCTGCTAATGAGAAATATCCAATAAAAAACTTAAAAACACTAGGGGAATTAAACCTAGGGCCCTAAGCTTAGCAGTCGGATATACATAGATGATGATGTAATTCTAAAAACAACATTTCGAAATTCTTGTAGAAAGTTGACCTTATAGTAATTGATCAAAAATATAGCCGTCCTTTCGTTTGCAAATAAATTTCATAATCACATCAGAGGGTAAATAAAAAGTCGTGATAGCCGAGTAGTTGAGGCGCCCGCCTCTCATGCATCAGGTTGTGAGTTCGAATCCGGGCAAATACCAATGTGACTTCCAATTCATATGTACTTTCTAACTTAATGTTAGACATCACTGACATCATTCCGTGCCTCGGAAAGCACGTTAAGCTGTTGGTCCCGGCTGTCATATGTGGATCTTTGACAGTCGTTACGGGTCGTCACAAGACCGAAAGTCTGACAACCAGTCTTATCAAAGGGCATCGTATTACAAAGTTACTAGGTTGTGGAGGTCAGATAAGCAGTCGCTCCATGTAAAATACTGGTATTCAGCTGCAACCGGTTAGGTTGGGAAAAGGCTAGGCAGATGATGATGACATCAGAGGGTAAATTCTAGTAACTTTTAGAAACCCATTCTAATCTCAGTTTCAGCCTTTTAAAAATGCACAATGCATATTTTATGTTCATTTTAAAGGATTTTCCATTGGTTGCCGCTAAGATGAGATTGCGACTAGATTTTGAACGTTTTTAATAACGATCGTCGTTCTGATCACATACATCTACTTATTCTAATTAAAAAAAAAACCGTTTGTAAGTGACGGTTTATGATTTCGATTCCCGGATCGGTTAGCGAAAATAGTCTTTTGTTTTAAGACCTTTTTTTTTAGGTGGTTAAAGTCATCAAATGACTCCTTCCGCCCTGGGTGGGGCGGAAGGGACTGTCAGACTGTTACTGACTGAAAAACCACCCTGTTCCTTCTGTTGCCCTTTGCGTTCCGGGGCCACGATATCCTGTTAAGACGTCCCGCAACCCCGGCTTGTTTTAAGACCTGACGAAGGAATAATTTGTAGACATAAGCATTTTTTTATATTGACACCACAAAGTGTTTTATGCCTTTCATCATCATATTTCTAAAGTTCTAAATCTCTTGTCTCCAGGCGACCCGCTGGTAGTCCAAATGGACACAGAGAAGCAAGATAACGTAGATGTGGCCTTGCTTGGTGGCGAGGCTTCCCCCAAACGGTATGCTACGTCAGAGCTCACACAATTCTGGGTCGTTCTCAAGAGGACTCTGCTGTTCAGCAGAAGAGATTGGGTAAGTACCTCGTACGAGGAGGAATGGAAAGGAGGGAAGGGAAGGGATTGAATTTTTATCATGGGTTGAGAACGTGATTCTAGATTAGCGCTAGCATTTTTTGTTGGGTGTTATACATCGTGACTTTTAATTCGTTGTAAATCTTTCGGGAGGTGAAAGTACTCAAAGGTATGGACAACTTTTAGTAAAGGACATAGTACGGAATATCTTTCAAATTTCGTACTATGTCCAATCAATTAAAAATCAGCTGTACCATACAATTTGATCGTAATGTAGTGAATTTTTCATATTTCGTACTTTCGTACATATAGAACGTACGAATGTACGAAACTACACCTGGAAACCTTCTGGTTCTGAAGATATTGAATGTCAAAGTTCCGACTTATTTTTTTTTTTTGCGTTTTTATACGTTCAGCATACCACCAAGACTCCTTTACCTACTGTTAAGCGCCAGTAGGTAATATGGCGTGCTACAATAAACAGTGATTTTCCACACCAATTATAGAATAATCATTTTTGGTCAATGTTACTTAGTTCAATAGTTATATGATATAACACATCGAGCTATAAAAGAAAATGTAAATCATACCTAATGAATAGCAGTATCTTTCTAAAGCCGCAAAATATTAGGTATCTACTATTGGATCTCCAACTCTCAGCGCTGAGCTGAAAGTTGAAAATCAAACAGCAAGCTTAAATTTAGGCATTAACATTTAAGTGTCGCCTAATCTCAGTGAAAACTGGTATATATTTACAACTGACAGTTTTAGGTCACGTCTTAAAATAACACTGTTGTTCAGTTCAGATTGAACGATTGTCATTGTGCGATGTTTATGTTGATAGTTAGGACTTTGACAATACGTATTGATGTATCAGAGATTCATAATGTGTCATTGAATCCGTTTCAAAGGTTAAGAGGATAAGAAATTACAAATTATTTTTTTTAAAGATTAGAGCCATTTTGTACTTTAAAATGTCGAATCTTTAGCCAATATTTGCTTGAAGACTTGCATGTTTCAGGTGGAAATGAATATCGTAAGGAAAACTTTTGAAACTTTTTTTGAAACTTTTTTTTCGCATGGATTCATCAGTACAGTCAACAAACCTGTAAAAACTTATTTTAAAAGAGTGCCGTGGAGTTTCTTGCTCGTTCTTCTCCTTATAGGCCTACCTCCGTTTTGGAACTAGCAACTAGCTTCAATTTTCGGACTAACTGACAGACTCCTTGACAATTCAAAAGTGCCTGTAATCGGTCTAATTGAAATAAATGTTTTTGACTTTGACTTTGACTATGACAAAAAAGATTGGTATCCAGGGTTGTCAGATATAGTTGAAGTTTTCTTAGAAACCGATGGATGTCTTCGATTGTAACTTAACTTAATAAATTAACTGTTTATTATCCACTTTTTAAATTTAATACAATAATTAATCTAAACATAAAACCTTAAAGTAAATGTAAAATAAGTACAATTAAAAAAAAGAAGGCAGAAAGGAGAAACTTCATAGGGCATCAAAAAATTCATCCGCGTCGCTGTCAATGGGGCAAGTGCCAAAAAGGCTGACAGCATTGCCACGTTGTATGGCAATGCTGATTCTTTGGCTTAAGAAAAGGCCAGCCCTCTGGTCGTGTGAAGAATCTTTAAATTAAATTACATTTGAAAACATCGGTGTATAGGTGTTGTCCTATTGTATGGAAAACCATTATTTTTCAAAGATAATAATGATAATGCTTGGTTTAGAATCATGTACTGAATTCATCGTAAAAGTTTTCATTACAAGGCCCCTCCCACTTCCACTCCGTTCGGGAACAAATCTCTACATAGTATAAAACAAAATCACTTCCCGCCGTCTGTATGCTTAGATTTTTAAGCTATGCAATGGATTTTAATGCGGTTTTTTTCAATAGATAGAGTGATTCATGAGAAAGGTTTTCATGTACAGTTAGTATTAACATTGCTCCCGTGCAAAGCCGGGGCGTCTCGCTAGTAAAACATATTTTCTTTCATACAATGCAAGTCTTACTAAGGTTAATTGTAGACAGTCATTTGTTTCACAAAACAATGACTTATTTCTTCACCCATTGTTGATACTAATACCTAAACTTTTAAAATATTTAATGTCAATTTACAGTATGTCTAGAACCGTTAGTATTTTTTGTCATAAGCTTTTAAACATTTTGAAATGACAAGTCAAAAAAAATATACAATCTTGGGGCAATGACCCTTGGTTTTGAACATGTTCAATCAAAGTAACGGTTACGGGTTTTATACGGCATTAATTATGTGATTTTTTAAAAAGGAATATCAAAATGCTTAAGTTCCATCAATGTTTCTTGCGTGGTTCATGTGTTAATGTTCAATTAAGGTCTTATTTGACTATGAATTTGAACACATTGTGAATTCAGGTCGTGTATAATGTGGTTAGTAGACTTTCTTATTCATACTTTTCTTTATCACACTTATGGTCACCGCTCATTACAACAATACCGCCCGGTCGGAATCTCATCGATAAATACAACAGTTATCTGCCAGCAGTTACGCTTGAGGTGTACCCATTACTTAGTACACCCACATTTCACCAGGTAATTCCTATGTAATAGGGGGCGAGCTTATTGCAATCAACCGGATACAAATTCAGACTCCGAGGCTGCTACTGAGAAATTCCAGATGAAAAAATCCAATAACACTTTGCCCGACCTGCGAATTGAACCCAAGACCATGCTCAGCAGTCGCGCTTTGCGACCAACGACGCAGTCACCTTTTTATTTTGTCAATAGAAACAATATTTTAACGCCCAGGATTTAAAGTCTTAACTTGAATGGCAATTGCTGTGTCGAAGCCGTTTTGTTTTGAACGATGACTCTTACTTGTAACCCTTAAAAGTGTGAAAAGTCGTAGTAAAGTGTTAAAAGTTTAATTTTAATGTAAAATCTGGAATTTAGCCTGTTTCTGTAAAAGTAAACCGAGCCACGCAACCAATGTACTAAATGATAATAGTACCTGTCTTGCCAAAAATAAGTCAAAACCTGTTGATTTGATCGATCTAGCGAGCGATATTTAAGCGAATTTCGACCTTAACTTAGTGTTCAAGAAGTCGATAGCAAAACCAAAAATCACAGTCAATTTTTAGAATACTTTTAAAACCAGAAAGCCGATTCTATTAATTAGAAACGTTCAAAATCTAGTCACAATCTCATGTCAGCGACAATCAACGTCAAAAAAAAAAATTGATTAATTAGAAACAGGACAGATTGGGACTGAGATAAAGCCGCGTTTATACTTAATTATTATTCGGTTGCTCCACGCCACGCGGGGCGGGACGAATGTGATCAGGGGCTTAGACAAAGTAACAATTTCAAAACTATAACGAAGTTAGAAAAGACTAAAATGTATGGGAATGACATAAGCCGCGTCAAGTCACGTGGTCAATCGACGAAGCGATGTTACTTTGTCCAAGCCTCCAGTCCTTTACTAAATGTATAAAACCGATAGCTACCCAGGTTAAATATAAACGCAGCTTTGGATTGCGATCGTTCTCAAAAGTTAGTAAAATACTCTCCAAGCATCAGCAAGCGTTGATGCATTCCCTTTCATCATTTTTTTTACTGTATACCTCTCCCCACAGACTCTCATGTACCTCCGTCTGTTCGCGCACATCCTGGTGGGTTTCCTGATCGGTGCACTGTACTACGACATCGGCAACGACGGCTCCAAAGTACTCTCCAACCTCGGTTTCCTGTTCTTCAACATGCTGTTCCTCATGTACACTTCGATGACCATCACTATACTTAGTTGTGAGTATCAAAATCATTGCTATACTAACATCAATGAACAAACAAACATCGTGAGGAAACCTGGGTGCTTACCGCCATCTAAATAATTCCCAATATTACTTTGTGATTTCTGTTGTTGCATTTTCAACTCTCGGTGTTAAACAGAGCGTCGAATGTCTAACAGTGTGGAAGGCAAAGGAATACTAAAATATTATTGTTTTTAGAGGTGGTGGTAGGCACCCAGGTTTCCTCACGATGTTTGTTGTGGACTGATACCAGCCTATTACTGTCCCACTCAAACCATGTCAGAGGCCCTTGAGGCGGTTTAGAAACTCTGACACTTGGGTGTGTGGGGTAGTAAGACCTTACTGCCCACACGATAAAGAAACAAAAGAAGAAAGATATACTGAAGATTTTCCAATATTTATAATAGTTTTTTTAAAGACAAACGAAACATAATTTTTCTGGCAGATTTGTTTGTGTTAAGGATAAAAGGTTTTCGTTTTATTTCTTTCACCGAATTGATAATCTATGTTCTAGCCCCTTAAACAAACAAACTAAAGATAATTATGTCAACAACTACTGAGAAGGTCGACAGATCCAGTTTTTTATTACATACAACGAACACAAAAAAAACGATCAATAATATATTTTTATTAATCTTGTAATAAGTTATACGATTTTAAACTCTAATGCTTGAGAAATAAAATTGAAATTTCTCTGATTTGTTTAGTCTAATTTGTGTATTTTCTCGTGTTTTCCAGTTCCCCTTGAGATGCCTGTGCTGATAAAGGAACACTTCAATCGATGGTACTCACTGCGATCCTACTATTTGGCTATCACCGTGTCTGATATACCTTTCCAGGTAATTGTAGTATAATTTTTTTTCTAAGGAGTATTTTTATGAAATTAATTTAGCTTGGGCCAGCAACTTTTTCGTGTGAATGTCGTTTATTACGGGGTGTTCTACTTCTAAGTAACTCCTTATAACATCAGCTATCTGCCAGTGAGAGTCCCGCCAAAAACGGTTTAGCCGTTTCGGAGATAAGCCGAAACAAACAGACAGACAGCCGGACAGATGAAAATTTCAAACTTTTTTCGTGTTTAAACATTTATACTTTTTTGTGTTATGTATAATGCTGTTATTTTGACATTACAAACAGACACTTCAATTTTGTGTACTCATATAGAATGTACAGGTTAAAATAAAAACCAAATATTTTCAAAGTCGTTGAAAGTGATAGGCTATCAAACTTCAAATAAGCTACAATATTCTGCTTCGCAAGGTTTTCATCTAAAAACTAGTTTTTTGTTTATCAGAACCAATTAGAAAAATGAGCTCATTTTTTTTCTCAGACTCGATTGACAAATACGGAAATTTATACTATAAACAACTTTTTTATGACCTTTTTTCGGTAATTGGATCAGCATTTTCACAGAATACTTTTTACAAACAAATAAACGAACAATTTTACCTTTATTATATTATCTTTCCAGGCCATCTTTTGCGTAATCTACGTGGTGATAGTGTACTTGCTGACGTCACAGCCGCCCGTCTGGTTCCGGTTCGCTATGTTCCTCTCATCGTGTCTGCTCATCTCCTTCGTGGCACAGAGCGTCGGTCTCGTTGTTGGAGCTGCAATGAATGTTCAGGTAATATGCTTTTAAATACCTACTAACGTCAAAGTCATGTTCTTCTAGAGAGAACAGGCTTCTTCTGGGTAAGCTAACTCCATCGTAGACTGTGTCTGTCACTTCTGACCTGAACTAGATTAAAGAGTAATCCCGTCTTGCATAAAAAATACCAGTCAGCCAGACGGCATCACTCCACGTCGGTTGAGAAGGTCGTGGAGTATATTCGTGTGAAGATTAATTGAAATTTGAGGTTCGTGAATCACCTCTCGGTGCAATACGGTCATTTCGTGTGCTTTTAGTTTTTTATGTTTATATTTATTATTATGCTAACCCGCGACTTCGTCCGCGTAAATGTTGGTTATCGCGAACGCAGACGTCATCGCGGAATAAAAAGTAGCCTATGTCCTTTCGTAGGGTTCAAACTAAGCCCGAATCAAATTTCATCAATATCGGTTTATTGGTTTAGTCGTGAAAGCGTAACACACAGACAGACAGACAGTATACATATTATTTATATTAATGTATATTTTTCTATGGGCTCTTTTTGCCGTAAATCAAAGTTAATAAATAAATAAGACTATTTCCTGAAAACATGTCTATTTCCCTTAAATATAATGTCGAAAATTGAAACAAATATGTCATCATAGTTTTCACGTAATGAATTTTGATTAAAATAGTAAAGCAGCATCATCAGCTGCCTAGCATTTTCCCAACTATGTTGGGGTCGGCTTCCAGTCTAACCGGATGCAGCTGTGTACCAGTATTTTACATGGAGCGACTGCCTATCTGACCACCACAACCCAGTAACTGGGTAATACCATACCCCTAGGTAAGACTGGTTGTCAAACTTTCAAGTAAAGCAGCAATTTTCGAAAAAAAGAAAGTAACTCTGAATTTAGCAGACTGCCTGGTCGGATCTTCTGAAATAACAACTTTTCTCTCTTCACAGAACGGTGTGTTCTTGGCCCCTGTAATGTCAGTACCGTTCCTGCTGTTCAGCGGCTTCTTCGTGTCGTTCAACGCGATACCGGTGTACTTGCGGTGGATCACGTACCTGTCCTACATCAGATACGGGTTCGAGGGCACAGCGCTCGCCACCTACTCCTTCGACAGGCCAAAGTTGAAGTGTCATCAGGTAAGACAAGTTTATAGTTTTATCACTTAGGTATATTCCATTTATTTTTGGCAATATGCTCGCCCCCCCTTACAGGGACGGGGCCCCCAACGGGGCCAACGCCTGCCGGGGTTGCGGGACGTCTTAACAGGATACCGTGGCCCCGGAACGTAAAGGGCAACAGAAGGAACAGGGTGGTTTTTTAGTCAGTAAAAGTCTGACAGTCCCTTCCGCCCTGGGTGGGGCGGAAGGGACTGTCAGACTTTTGACGTCAGTCATTTGTTGATATTTACCAACTAAAAAAAAAAAAGGCTCGTCCCCTATTACATGGGACTTGAACATAACTGGCGAAATGTGGGTGTAATAATAGGTACATTCCTGCCTAACTTTTTGGGGATTACAGGCGTGATGTTCTGTTGTTTATTAAAAAAAAAGCATTACAGAAATATCGGCAGTCACTGTGTAAAATTTTTGAAATTACTGCATTTTGGTACTATTTTTTTTATTATGTAAATAGTCTACTTATCGTAAAATAACCGAGATAATTATATTCTAACATTACAGAAACGAAAGCCTTGTAACGTTATTTTTTAATGGTAAATTGAATTATTCTAATTGAGTGTAATTAAAATGCAACGAAAAAACAATCTAGTTTTGATCAATATTTCAAGTTTCAACATAACAACAATTCCTATGTACTAGACATTTTTCGCTTGTCGCTTGGTCGTTTATCTAATAAAAGGCGAATTTTACTAAAACACTCAGCGCCCTCTTGCGTCAAAGTTATCAGCAAGCAACCCTGTCACTGCGCACAATTCTCAGACGTTCAGTGTAACTAATTCTACTTTCTAATTCCAGACCTACTGCCACTTCAAGAACCCAGAAACTACCTTGGAAGAGCTGGACATGTTGCACGCAGACTTCACACTGGACATCGCAGCGCTATGCCTCATTTTCCTCGTCCTGCGTATATCCGCCTTCCTCTTCCTACGTTGGAAGCTCAAAGCTACCAGATAAGCTGTCACTAACCCTTATTACATGTATTTAGAGTAGAAAACCAAACGACAAGCTATTTTAAGTTAAGGTTGTCACTTTGTCAGAGAACACAAATTGTAAAGATGTGATGTTGACTTGTTATGGTGCACTAAATCGAGGCTGCAGTTTTAAAAGCGATACATGTTTATACTAAATCGAATTTATGCCAAAGGTCCTAAAAATGTTATTTAGGAAATGGAGTAACAAAACTAAATATTTCTTTTAAAATTTGCTTTTTTAACTCGATCAGCAGTTTTCATAATGCTTTTTATAGAATTTATATTTAAGACAAAGTAACAATCTCTTTAGTTAGTTATGTTTACGCAGTTATTGTGATAAAGTGTGTTATCTATACTATAATAATTAAAACTCAAAGGGTACTGTACATTTCGAATATGTTACGAGAAAACGGGAACCTTTCACATGTAAAAAAACGTCCTGTAATCGTATTTCATGTAAAAGAAAAAACACAAAAATATAAATTAAATTTTGTGATTTTTGTACTCAAAAATTCATTAGCATAACGAGGAAATCTTTCTCTCGAAAAAACATCCATTCTAATAATTATTTTAATTTCATATTCATGACAATTTTTTCTTTTCTTAAATAAATTAACAAAAAAAAAAAAAAATCTTAAAAAGGGTCAATTTCCTGACATGTTTTTAATTGTAAACAAGCTAAGGAATGTGATAGACGTGTGTGATAACGGAAAATGTTCACAAAAATTAAAGAAATTATTACAGTTAAAAAAAAAAATGCAATGAGATAAAATCTGTTTTTTCTTTGCACAGTGGCCTTATTTTCTTAGTACTGTATACATAATTATAATATTCATCTATAAAGTGTGATTAAAGTTTTTTAATATTCTATACAATAGTAAGATCTGATACCATCCGATACAAGATCATAATATTAGAAAATATTGTAACTCTATTAATTTGCTCATAAATTATTCATGTTTCTTGCCTAACCGGCTTGCCGTTAAAATATCAAAGATAGACGTAATTTTCGACTATGGCAATGGTAATTTAGATTTTTTATTTTTACTTACAATTAAAAAAGACTGACACCAATTTCTGATAATCTTTTACTATACTAGTATCTACCTGCTATTTCGACCGCTTGGAACTTAAGTATATCATAAATCATATTCTATGGCATTGACCAATGGGTATAAGACACCATTTACCAATAATTTCAAAACATAACTTCACTAAAGAAACAGCTTTTTGGCTCTGTTAACACGTCCTTTGTACTTTTGTTGCATAAAGTTTAAATAATTAAAAAAAACACGTTTAATAAAAAGAAACTCACATACATACACTAAGATTGAATACATAACACTTCTTTTTTTGGGGCAGTCGTGTAAAAATAAACGTATTTTTTAACGTGTTGTTTAAATAATAATTTATAGTTTCTTTTCTCTTTAAAATCAAAGTCAGTTGATTTGGCATTCAAGTGACGTCACAGTTAACTATTGCCATAAAAAATGTAAGTGGGATTCGAGTATTGACAGGTCAAAAAGTACTTCAATTGACTGGTGGTGTCTTATACTCAGTTGTGTAGCTTTCTATTAGATTTCTTATAATCGGATCAGTCATTCCAGAGATTACCTCGTACAAACAAAAAAAAAATCTTCTTTTAATATTTTTTTGATTTTTAAAAAGAAAGAAAGAAAAATTGTTTATTGACACAGACCATGAGCACACAAAAATAATAATAAAAAGACAAAGAACCAAAAATAAGAAATTGTGTGCCCCACAGCTGCGCCAAACAGACCCAGTTCAGCATAAAATGCCAAGACTTGTGCCTGACGCTGATTTCAACTGGGCCTTTGTGTGTGACGTAATTACGTTATTATTTATCTACATGTTTCAACTAAATCTAAATTTCTATTTAATACAGAGTTTTCTCTGTCGGCCATTTTACTAATAAGACCGTCACTGTGACCATGTACTATAGTTGCCTCGCTCAATTAAAATAAAACGGTTTCAAATTACCGTTGCCATCAGTAATTAGTTTATATGTTACGCATTCAGGGATCATGGTAATATTCATTGTACTTAGTGATGTAATTATTTAGATAAATGTGGTCCAATTAATTATTATATGGTTAGATTTAATGGTTTTAGAGTGTATGCTGTTTTGTACCTATATATATTTTTTTAAATAAATGGTTTCTGAAATATATATTGTAGTTATTTTTTATTTGTTTATGTGTTGTGCAGTGATTACGATCATGTTATTTATATTTTAATCCTAACTAATATTATAAACGCGAGAGTAAGTTTGTTTGTTTGTTTGTTACCATTTTACGCCTAAGCCACTGAACCGATCATCCTGAAATTTCGCATATACGTTGCCAGGTGTACAGGGACGAACATAGGGTATCTTTAATCCCGAAAAAAAGTACTGTTTCCGAGGGAAATCACAATAACGTTCTTATGATCATAGATGGCGCCACGTGTCGTTTCGAATTGAAATAACAGGACATGGGATTTTTTTTCCGCGTCTTCGTCTGTGTAACCGAAATTAACGCGGACGAAGTCGCGTTCAAAAGCTAGTAATTACATAAATTTTAATGTTTGTTGTAGCAGGACTAGAAATACACTGTGTACACACACACACACAAACAATATCAACTCTCTACTTTCTACGGTTCGATACAGCCCACTGACAAAAGACATATTTATGAATTGCAGCCCACTGACAAATAGCTTGACAGAGAGACAGCGTTGGCACCCTTCTGGTACGGAACCCTAACAATTATAACATGTTAGTGGGGCTAATAACCACATAAGTCTCTGATGGTAAAAAGTATTGACATATTAGTTGAATATCAAAAATTTTGATATTGATAAAAAAAAAGAACTACTGACTGCCTCGTTGGTCTAGTGGTCGCAAGCGCGACTGCTGTGCATGAGGTCTTGGGTTCCATTCACAGGTCGGGCAAACTGTTATTGGGTTTTTCCATCAGAAATTTCTCAGTAGCAGCCTCGGAGTCTGGATTTGTGCCCAGTTGATGACAATAGATTCGCTCCCTATTACATGGGACTAAAAACATAACTGGCGAGATGTGGGTGTACTAATGGGTACACCTCTGCCTAACCCTTCGGGGATTACAGGCGTGATGTAACGTTTAAAAAGAACTAAGCCAAATTGCTCACACACACTGCAAAATTAAACTTAAATTTCCTTTCAATTAAAAAACTAAAATTTTAATATCAACTATAAAAATGCAATTCAGATTGCATGCAAACTACAAAGTTTCAGTTAAGTTTTTTCATACCTATTGCAAAAAGCAGTTTACATTGTAGCCAACTACAAAATTGCAGATAAAACAAATAACTTACTAATTCCCTTAAAAAAAAAAAATACAGCGTCATTCAATTGTGTACTTAATAATAGCTATCAATCTATTGTCGGCTAGCTTCAATCAGATGCGCCTGCGCTCACATCCGGGATGTAATGCTATCGCTGTAAGCGCTCAGCCGAGGAATTATTGGTACATGTCGTAAGAGCGGCTGTGTGTCCATGTGTGACCTGTTCCATCATGATCATAATTTGTAATTTGCTTGTATCTATGTTGGTTTTACATCATGTTCGTTACTTTAATCTTTTAACCGCCCCGTCAAACAGCAAAAAATTATAATTGATATTAATTTTGTCATATGTTTAGACAAAGAAAGAAGTTCAACTACGAGTAATATAAATCAGGATGAGTCAAGAAACATAATTAGCAAAAGAAAATAAAAAGAACAATGTTTTTTTTTTAAAGTTCTATTTATGTATGAAATCATAAACGTACCTATGTATTTAGACTGTCGTATACAGGGTAATTGAAAAAAAAAGACCTGATCCATACGTTATGATCTTGATATGTAGCATTTTTGTAGGGAACAGCTGTTTTTTTTTTCATGATTTCAGGGTTGGTCCCTTAGTTAAAGTTGTTCATAATGATGAGTACAATGACCCCTTAAAAGGTTTCGGGTATATTTTCAATTACGCTGTATATACGACAGTCGCGATTAAAGGGTCAATAAATTATGTTGACGCTAGTTAAATGTAGGTGAAGAAAATATTAGTTTGTATTGTGAAACCGAAATTACTGCTCCGATTGCTGCTGCTGCTTAAGATTTTGACCGTTTAATGGGAGTTAATTACCCTGCATCTACAGAGATTAAAATTATGTTAGATTAAAATTCGACAGTCTAAAGTGGCTTCTACGTGGCTTTAAAGCGCTCCGAATGAGTTAAAAATCCTATTGCTTTAACAATAAGAAACATAAAAAATTGCTTTGCAATAACAAACATAACAAAAAATAAAATAGTGAAATTTTATTGATCCAACTGATCACGCGTGACACGCGTGACCAAGGGAAATAGGGATTCATTTTTAAATATACATATATTTTAAATCTACTGAAACATACTTAAGTAATTCCCAGTAGCTGCCTTGGAGTCTGGATTTATGCCCGGATGATGGCAATAGGCTCGCCCCCTATTACATGGGACTTAAACATAACTGGCGAAATTTGGGGGTACTAATGGGTACGCCTCTGCCTAACCCTTCGGGGATTACAGGCGTAATGTTATGTTATGTTATGCATACGTAAGTATATACAAAATTAGTTGATTTAAATTAAATAAAAGTATTTAAATCAATACATTAAAGTAAATCATTCTTCATTCTTTTGTTTGTTATGAATCATTGAATGAAGTCAGTTTACCGGTAATACCGGGTGAAGAGGTCAACTTGTAGAGTTAATTATTTTAGTATGTATACGGGTTGTAAAAAGACACATCACATATCGTTAACTACACATATTAGTGCCGATTCCCTTGTTCACGAACTAAACTAAAATAAGACTTTCTTTATCTTTTTCTGTCCAATAGAAAAACAAGGGCGCAAATTAATTAGACCTGTAAATTTTTGTTAATTTGAAACTTTCATGCAATTTTAATTGACATGCCAGAAGGCTGATTAAAAACACGGAATAACTCAAGGCAAAACTAATTTGACATCTCTGACTTAGTTCTAAAATGTCACCGTCTTTTTCTTTCGCTGTATGTTAGTAAGAGATGCCAATCTCGAATTTTAGTTTCGTTTGTGAATAAGGGAATTAAGTTACATTGTGCAAACTTTGCTTGGAAACAACTTTTATTTTTGGTATGAAATAGCACAGTTTTTGGTAGTGCATCATTAACGCACGCATAATGTTACGCTTACGTGTTCCTGCAACAGTACATGGTTCGTAGGGGTACAATACGACCGACGTATCTTGGCGGCCCTGAAGTTAGACGATTGCTGCGCAGTAAACAATTTCGTTTCTTTAAGATCCATTGCGCAGCCAAACAGCTATCTTCAGACCGCCAAGATACGCCGGCCGTGCTATACTTAAAAGTTCATTTAGAACATACAAAACTTGTTTTTGTAAAAAAAACGTACCTAAAAGTTGAAACTTTGACCTTCCATATCTCCATAACTAGGCGGTTCTCAAGTATGGTTCAGTGATGACAAAAGCATGTAACTTTCCGCTTTGTTAAATATCTTTTTACGCCTTTGTGTATAAAACTCTTAAGGGCCGTCGCCACTAGCGAGATATCGCGGTGATATTATCATCGTACCACGTATTTCTGTACACTCTCTTAGAACGTGTCTACACACGGCGATGCGACCAGTGGAAATACGATAATATCGCAGCGATTCTCCCGCTCATGGAGACTGCCCTTTACGTTACTTACCTACATAGTGGTTTACATTGTCGCTTGACTTGGTTTTTCTAATTAACAGATACGGTTACACATGCCTATTTTAAGTTCAATGAAACGCATAATTTATGATTCAATATTCAAATAATGATGTTTAAATAGGTAGGTATGTTTTTGAGAATCTACATCGAGGTCATTATCACTCGTCTTTGGTTTTTTTTTTTGCAACATTTTTCCTCTTTGAGCTAAGTTTTAGACAATTAGGAATATTATTACAGGTGTTTTTTACCGCACTCTCAGGTTTCCCAAATGCATACATTTTTAAGCACTATAAAGATATAGTTTCTCATATAATTTTTTTTTAAATGGCGTACTTCTTTACTTGAAAATTAATAAAAACAGTTTCAGTTTATAAAATAAAATCGCCCAATATCTAAAACTTTATTTTTTATTGACTTGCCTCGTTGGTCTAGTGGTCGCAAGCGTGACTGCTGTGCATGAGGTCTTGGGATCGATTCCCAGGTCTCGCAATGTGTTATTAGGTTTTTCCATCAGGAAATTCTCAGTAGCAGCCTCGGAGTCTGGATTTGTGCCCGGTTGATGGCAATAGGCTCGCCCCCTATTACATGGGACTAAAAACATAACTGGCGAAATGTGGGTGTACTAATGGGTACACCTCTGCCTAACCCTTCGGGGATTACAGGCGTGATGTTATGTTATGTTATTTTTTATTCGGTACCGGAATTCCAGGATTTTATTGTTTTAATCAATTATTTTAAGAAGTTTTATCCACTTTTCTAACGAAAAATAAACTTTAGCAGAATAAGCATCCGATTGTGTGATCTCTATTAGAATAAAACAAGGCCATAAATAAATATCCAGTAATTGGTAATAACATGATATTATCTCTTGCACTTAGAGCAGTTAAATATCGAACAATTATTAAACAAATTATATTTTAATAATAACTTACGTATGTATAATTACGAGTATTATCTTTGTAATGTAACAAGGGTCGAGTCTTACAAAGTAAATAATTAGACTTAGCGGATAACAGTGACTAATTTTGCGTAATTCTGCTTCGTAATAAATGTCTGAATAAGTGATTCAGTATGTTCAAGTTTAGTTTTTATTTACTTTAACCTGAAAAAGGTTCCTTGTACTTATAATATTATTAACAACTTTTATTGTGAAACCAATCTCACAAACGCGAGAAAAATATCACAAATGCCATACATTTTTATATAGAAAAGAAATGCGCTGCCGCTGCCTTCGCAGTTTTGTCGCTATCAAAATGATGGTATACGTATTTGTAAATGACTAGCATCATCCAAGACACCGATGTGATTTTTTTTTTATTTAAACCGATAGTGACCTAAAAATATATCTATCGACCCCGTACTACTAATAATTAGCTACCATAAAGGCAAAAATTAACAACACCAAAAGTTATGCAGTGCTAAACTAGTAATTATAATAAAATGCGATTTGCTGTGCTTTCAAGTGTAATACAGATAGGTATTGTGTTAAAGATTTAACAATTTGCAATGTTTAACTTGCCATTCAAAATATGATGTTTTTAGAAGGCTTTTATTTTCGTTTCAACTTAAGTTCAATAATAAAAGTTATAATAGAAACTGTACACCCAAAAATATAGACTAACCATGGGATAGACAATCGCCCTTTAAATTCAAGCTGGTGGAAACTACGCTTTATTTTTTTAAGGTAATTCATATCATGCATTGCCTTTTCTACCAAGCCGTTTTCCCTCAATTGAATCGTTTTGTGACATAACTGCTCTATCAGGGGGAACCCTTTGTAAAGATAAATAGCATAAATTATCTTAGAATAAGGCTTCGGTAGTGACATCACTCGAGGATTACCAAACTCATCAAAAAAGTCCTGTTCGTTATATTGATATAAACCATACAAAAGAAGCGTGTAAAGGTTTTCTGAATTCGCTACGGTTGCGACGCTTCCCATCAAACGATGACAGACATCAGAATCGTCAAATTCAGTATTCGATTGTACTGACTCAGAATAATATCTTCCCATTATTGAACTTAAGCACGGTTTTAGCTCGTATTTAGCTATATCTTCTTCAGTTGTTATTTGATATTCCTTAGCAGGATGCGTTGTGAGACTGACAAGGCTGGACTGGTAGAAAGTATTCACTAAATACGCAAACACGACCCACAATATTAGAACACACTTCACCGTCCACCGACTTTGGACGTAGCGCCCGTGAAGAACAAGGTTATCCAGTAAAATTAACACGACGTAACTTCTATCCTCCGTGCGAAGAAGAATTATAACCAATACTGAGTAAATTATAAGAGCTAGTGTTAAAAGAAGCCAGACTGTCGACTCGAATTCCAGATAAGTATATTTCCATGGAGGCACGTATCTGGCTTGCTGTACTACGAATCGTATCTCATCTGTGTAAACTAGATGCCCGTATATAAAAGAGAAGGCTGCTGCTCGAGACGGTGTCAGTATCATACCTGATAAATGCATGTCTGCTTCGTTGTCTTGAATCTTTTTTAAAACTCCAGTAGCTTGCATGTCGGATGATACTGTGGAAAATTCATCAGCATCGCTATAATCATTTACAATATTTACATTAAATCCTAACATTTTACCGATTAAGCGCACTAGATATGGCTCCGCCCCATTCCGAAGCTCAGTTGGGGAGGATGTTGATTCGTTTGTAGACAGTATTGTATAAGGGGGCCACTGGGTTATCAGTACATTAAATGTACAGTTTTTCAGTCCAGTCACAAGTTTTTCAGGGTATAGATTAAGCGAGTATGCGTGCTCACATTTCCCGAAGCTGATGATGGTATCATAGCGTTTACCACAATTGTAGTTATCGAAGGGATTGTAAGTGTAGAGATCAGCGTCATCGGTGGCGTTCACAATCAGCACATTATTAGCGTGTACTTTGAGAAAAGCGTCGAAGAGGATGCTGAGGTCGCTTTCTTTTAGGTCTCGTACAATAATTAAGAACCGAGCCATTGGATTCCAGGTTGCTTCTTTAGTGATATTGTTATAATGAGTGGCGAAATAAGTGGCATTAGACACAGTAATGAGGTATGCTTGGTGTGAGACGGGCAGTTTGGTTGTTGCTCTCTTCGCTACCACTGACACGATGTTCGCGTTATTAATGGCTTGGAGAAGTTCCCCATCTCGATATTGATTTCCAATATATGTTACTTCTTTTCCTTCTGCAAAATAGTCGTCGATAATATTTATTACACATTCAATAAGTTTTTGACTAAATGATGAGTCTGGTATTGGTATGTCGAGACAATTTCCGCTGTACAGCAGTGACACAAGCAAGTATACGGCCCGCATTTTGGGATATGAGAATATGTAACGCACTCTTGAACATAGGATACGCTTCTTTACATAAATCATTGTTTACTCGGTGATATCTGTATCTGTCTGAAGTTTGACGTTGATTGTACTCAATTAGGCGCCCAGTGCTGCAATTATAAGTACTATACTGACATAACGTGATATTTCTATCCTCTATCATTAGTTACTGCCTATTGCCATGAATTGACACATTCAAAATATAATTAGTATTTTGTTTATAATTATTGTCCTGGAGGCGTGTCAGTGTCCTAGTTCTGTTACATAGTTTTCAAGTTATCATATATTTTATTTTGTTAAAGTAAGCTCTTCCTAGTTGTATTGCATATAATTAATTCATTTGTACAAATAAGTACGCACAAGCAAAAATCACGAGTTAATAAAAGGTCAAAGCAAATAGATCCAACGACTAATTAAAGTTTGTAGTGGAGTAACAAAACAATTTTTGGTACTATTGAATCCTGATAAGCCTTTTCACGGGATGTTTCTGTAAATATTCAATGAAGAAAGTGACAATAGAAATAACACACCCCACAACATATACGCACCAAGGTAGAGTAAAGCGAACTTCAAACTCTTTCTGAGAAAACCTTTGTTTCAGTGATCTTAAAAAGTATTGATCAAGCAGGCTCTTGTCTGCTAACCCGTTCTCCCTCAACCGCAATACGTTCAGTTGTAACTGATGGGTAATTGGAAAACCTTTGTAAAAATAAAAACCGAACAGAAACTTCATATACGGCTTCTCAAAATAATAAGTCAACGGATTACCCCACTTGTCGTTGAAACTTCGTTTGTTGTATACATACAAATAATATGGTATCAGTGAATACATGCCCTTAGTTTTACTAACAGTGATGAGGGTTTCAAAAGTGGTTTTGCATCCTTCTAATTCCGGAGCTGCTACAGTCACTGTCCGCATCTTTGAATTGTCGTCTGCAGATTCAGTCCTTAAATATTTCCGTAGTGAACCACTGAAGCAAGGTTTGTACTTATATTCCACTAGGTCTTCTTCAGTTTGAACTTGGTATTCTTTGCTCGGATCAGTGGTAAGACTGACTAGGCTGGACTGGTAGAAAGTGTTGATAAGATATGCAAACCACAACCACATTATAAGGATGTACTTAATGGTCATCGGACAGCGTATTCCACGGCTTTGTAGCAGCAAGTTTTCCAGCAGTTCCAAGGCTACGTAACCCTTGTCCTTAGCTCGAAGCAGAAAAACCATCATTGCAAAATACACGATAAACGATAGCATTAACAACATCCACACAGTGGAATCGAATTCCATGTATACAGTTTTCCAAATAGGTACAAGTGATGCTCGTTTCACTACAAACCGTAGCTCATCATTGTAATCATGGTAACCACCCAGCCAAGTCAAAGCTTGAGCTCTCGATACTACCATTATTAACCCTCCATATATGACATCGGTTTCATTATTTCGAAGCATCAGCAAAGGACCGCTCACTGTCATGTTGGGAGCAACCGAAGAATAGATGTTAGCGTTGTAACTGTAGTTAGAAATAACGTTGAATTGTTCTTTTTCACTTAAAACTTTGAAGATATATTCTTCTGTGCCTAATAAAGTTTTCTCATCATCAAGTTCTACTGGGTTGATTGTGAAGGGTGGTCGATGTGCTAGTGATGCTGTGAAGGTGCAGTTCCTCAGCCCAGTGACTAGTTTGTTAGGGTACAGATTGTCTGTCGCTTGAGAGCACAACCCAAGGTTGATGACGTCATTGTAATACTTGCCGCACGCGTACTTATCAAAAGGGTTGTAGGTGTAGAGGTGGGCCTCGGCGGTGCCGTTCACGACCAACGCGTTGTTGACATGTAGCCTCAGTAGCTCATCGAAAATGAAATGCAGCTCGTCGTTTTCCAGCGATTGGACTATAATCAAGAAACGCGCGTATGGATTCCAGGTCGGGTCCGTCATGACGTACTCGAAATATTGTGTGAAAATAGACACATTCTTGGAATTAATGATATATCCCTGATTAGGCAAAAATGACTGATGAGTTTTATTTCTTGTAACCAGCGATAAGTTTTGTGTTGAATGAATAGTTTTGAGTAGCTCGTCATCTTCGGTTTCCATATCGACGTATGTGATTTCTTTTTGTTCTGTGAAATACTTGTTGAGTACATCGGTGATGCACTGAATCAATTGTTCGTTTTCAAGATGGTATGGTGGCAATGTGATCTGACACTGTCCGGCCACGTAAAACAAGAACATCAAATAGCACGCGACTAACATTTTGCAGCATATAAACTACATTGATTGTTTTGTATTTAATGCCTATTGGATACAATGCTGTTAAGGATATTAATTATCTTTACGTGCTTTCACATAGATTTGAAATCGTTTCCGTGATCGCGTGTGCGCTAATCCTTCGTGAAAACTTCCGTGGTCGCGTGCATCGCTTTGTGTTTTATTTTCTATCAATTAATGAATATGATGGGTCTTTTAAAAAAGGTCACTGTAACAAAATTATGAACTTCAAATAAAATGATTATATTCTCATTAAAAAATTAAGACTGGATTAAAACTTTTGGAATGTATTGAAATACAAAGCTTTTCTGTTTTTTAATAACTATATTTAAACAAATTATGAAATTTCTCAGTAACAGCCTCGAAGTCTGGATTTGTGCCCAGTTGATGGCCATAGGCTTACCCCCTGTTACATGGGACTTAACATACTGGCGAAGTGTCGGTGTACTAATGGGTGCACCTCTGCCTAATCCTTTGGGGATTACAGGCGTGATGTTATGTCCCACGACCCCTTGTACTATTGCATGCACACTGTATTGCGTTGCATTACCTTGCGCACGACCATAAACAGTGATTATCACACCATCATAAAAATCGTTTTACAGCAATATTGTTGATCAACGTTAGTTAGTTTTATGAGTAGTATGTGTAGTTTTGTTTTTTTTTTTACACGAGGATTAAGGAAAGAAATAAAATCACATTGAGGTACAAGTTCCTAATTTAATTTTTCCGGTTATAATAGATAAAATTATCACACAAGATTTTAGAAAATGTGTGAGTTGCGATGCGAAAAATTACATTTAGGGTCAGTTCACACCGAGACGCGACGCGACGTGACGATACTGGAAGAGGCCAGTGATTTCGCGCTGCGCCGCGCGCCGCCGCGAGACGCATCGCTACGTTGCGAGGCGCATAGTAAAATCGTTGGAAACACGACGCCTCGCTGCGCAGCGAGACGCCGCGCGTCACCGCTGCGTCGTGAACTCGTGATGTGTCGCTCTACGCCGCGAGGCATCACGAGGCGTAATGCTGCTTGGTGTAACGTATTCTAAATTCTACAATGAAATGTATATCTTTTCGTGTAGAAATAAAGTTACATTTTCAGTGGCTCTTTCAGAGTGTGCGCGCAGCGTCGCATCGCGTCGCGTCTCGGTGTGAGCTAACCCTTACAGAAACATTTAAAGGTACAATACAATTATTAATTTTATTTATTTATATTACTTTATGTAAGTACAATATTCACAAATGTATGTATGTAATGTATGGGATGATATCTCTATCTGTACAAAATTTGACGTTAATTGTACCCAATTAGGCACTCGGAGCTATAATTATTGTTGTGACTGACGTTATATCATATCTCTATAAGCTCGCTACAATGATTTTTAATACAAAAAAGTTAGTAGGCGTGAAGGCGTCTGATAACTCGGCTTCTTAATTTTCCAGTAAGTTTTGTTTGTTGTTATGTTCGAATGTAAGCACCCAACTTTATTCATTATAATTCATTTATAAAAACAAATACGTGTCGTTATTAATTAAGCTTAATTAAGTTCAAAGCCCTTTTTATAATCAGGTTCCACAGTAAACAAAGGTAGGCACTGAAGCTACAAAATAATTGATACTATTGGTACCTGGTAAGCCTGTCCATGCGATGTTTCTGTAAATATTCAATTAAGAAAGTGAAAACAGAAATAATACACCCAACTACATAAACACACCAAGGGAGAGTAAAGCGAACTTGAAACTCTTTCTGAGAAAATCTTTGTTTGAGTGATCTTATAAAGTACAGATCGTACATACTCTTATCTGCTAAGCCATTCTCTCTCAACCGCAAAGCGTTCAATTGTAACTCACGGGTAATCGGAAAACCCTTATAAAAATAAAAACCGAACAAAAATTTCGTATACGGCTTCTCAAAATAGTAAATCAATGGATTGCCCCACTTGTCGTTTAAATCTCGCTTGTTATATAAGTACACATGACGAGGTAGAAGTGAAAACATGTCTTTAGTTTTACTAATAGTGTCAAGGGCTAGAGGAGTAGTATTGCATTTTTCTGTTTCTGGGCCTATTAAAGGCACGGTGCGCTTCTTTGACTTATCTTCTTCATGTTCAGTCAGTAAAAATTTCTGTAGTAAGCGACTGAAGCAAGGTTTGTAGTTGTATTCCACTATATCTTCTTCAGTTTGGACTTGGTATTCCTTGCTCGGATCTGTGGTAAGACTGACTAAACTGGACGTGTAGAAAGTGTTGATAAGATATGCAAACCACACCCAAATTATGAGGATGCACTTTATGGTCATCGGGCAGCGTATTTCACGGCTTTGTAGCAGCAAGTTTTCCAGCAGTTCCAAGGCTATGTAGCCCTTATCCTTTGCTCGAAGCAGAAAAACCATCATTGCAAAATACACGATAAATGATAGCAGTAACAACAACCACACAGTGGAATCGAACTCCATGTATATAGTTTTCCAAATAGGTACAAGTGATGCTCTCTTCACTGCGAACCGAAGCTCGTCGTTGTAATCATGATGACCGCAGAGCCAAGTTAGCGCCTGAGCTCTTGTTAATACCATCATCAACCCTCCATATACGACATCGGTTTCATTATTCTGTAGCGTTACCATAGGACCGGTCAGGGTCATGTTGGGAGCAACCGAAGAAAAAATTTCGGCGTTGTATTTGTAGTTGGAGATAACGTTAAATTGCTCTTTTTCACTTAAAACTTTGAAGATATATTCTTCTGTGCCTAACATGGTTTTCTTACCATCTTCTTTTGATGGGTTGATAGTGAAGGGTGGTCGATGTGCTAGTGACGCAGTGAAGGTGCAGTTCCTCAGTCCGGTGACTAGTTTGTTAGGGTACAGATTGTCTGTCGCTTGAGAGCACAACCCGAGGGTGAAGACGTCATTGTAATACTTGCCGCACGCGTACTTATCAAACGGGTTGTAGGTGTAGAGGTGAGCCTCGGCGGTGCCGTTCACGACCAATACGTTGTTGGCATGCAGTCTCAGCATCACATCGAAAATGAAACGAAGTTCGTCGTTTTCCAGCGATTGGACTATAATCAAGAAACGCGCGTATGGGTTCCAGGTCGGGTCCGTCTTGAGGTACTTGCAATATTGCGTGAATATAGACACATTCTTCGAATTGATGATGTATCCCTGATTTGGCAAAAATGACTGATGATTTTTATTTCTGGTAACCAGCGATAAGTTATGTGCTGAATGAATAGTTTTAAGTAGCTCGTCATCTTCGGTTTCCATATCGACGTATGTGATTTCTTTTTGTTCAGTGAAGTATTTGTTGAGTATATCGGTGACACACTGAATTAATTGCTTGTTTTTGAGATGGTATGGTGGCAATGTGATCTGACACTGTCCTGCCACGTAAAACAAGAACGTCAAATAGCACGCGACTAACATTTTGTATCACGAAAACTACATCGATTGTTTCACATTTAACGCCTATTGATTACCATGCTGTTAAGGATATTAATTATCTTTACGTGCTTTCAAATTCATTAAAATTTAAAACTGGTACCGAATTGTACTTATGTTCTTATCGTTAAAGTTCTCTCAAATTTTCTCTGGATCAATGAACTTGAGATATGAAACATAAGAACGATTTATTATATTTTTATTAAAAAATTAAGACAGGAAGAAAATTTTTGATATGCTCTACCACGTACACGACCTCTGTATTAGGTTCGTTCTTTTTCCAATGTGCCTTATCAAGCGAATCTTAATGTTAAAATAAATTATAATCTAATTCTAAGGAGGTCTTCACTGCCATACAATAATAACATATTATTTTCCTACTTAAGTAAGTCATCAGTCTCCATCTTCATTATTTCTCTAGTGTTTTCTGTTCTACTATAGTATTATATGGTAATCAACCACTTCTGTTGATGACCACAGGATCCAGCCCTCAAAAGAATGATCACTTGAAATCGGTCAAGTGCGAGTTGTACACATTAACATTATTAAATCTAGACTCTAAATTACTGAACCGATTTTAGATTTGAATGAAACTTTTATAGCTTTAAAGCATACCAGTTTTAATTAAAAGCTGATATACATTTTCCACTAAATAATTTTATTTAGATGCTTGCTTAAAATAAAAAAAAATCAAATGTATGTCAATCAATGTATTTTTTTGAATTTGGGATGTTTGCATGACCGCAAAAGATGTCCAACGGTGGTCGCTTTGATGACCAACGAATAGATTACATAGGAGAGAAATAAAAACACATAAAAATATATGTTACTCTTTTATTTATTTTTTGTTATCACTTTAACACAATAGTTTGATAATATGGAGGAGGTACTATATGACTATAGAAATACCTACTAATGTGTGAAAAAGTACATACAATTTGCTGAAAATCTCAAAGTTAAGTGCAAAACTAGCAGTTTTTTAATTAAGAATTTCAAGCGACAAATCGTGAATAGTTTGAACATGCCAGAGGCTACATTATTCTAGATCAATGGAAAGCACAGCATTAGCTAATTAATATAATTATATCCTCAAATAGGTGATGTCTTAAGTATCAACTTGAAAAAAAAGAAAAAAAAACATAGCATTTAACATAACATCACGCCTGTAATCCCCGAAGGTTTAGGCAGAGGTGTACCTATTAGTACACCCACATTTCGCCAGTTATGTTTTTAGTCCCATGTAATAGGGGGCGAGCCTATTGCCATCAACCGGGCACAAATCCAGACTCCGAGGTTGCTACTGAGAAATTCCTGATGGAAAAACCCAATAACACTTTGCCCGACCTGGGAATCGAACCCAAGACCTCATGCACAGCGCTTGCGAACAACGAGGCAGTCAAGAAAAAAAAAATGTCATATTTTTTACACCTAAGTACTAAAAACAGTATCCGAATCAGACGATGGCCCACTTACTACAATGTCCATAGTGACCCTAACCCTGCACTTTAGTGGACGTTAACCCGTCAACGTTTAGCTATTAATGCTGCCATAAACGTGGTCACGAACTGTGCCCAACAATTATAGAAAAAAAAGGGATTTTCTTAAATCATTGACTCGAAAAGAAGGAGTATCATGCTTAACCTTCCTTTACTCGCGCATTGGTCTGTTAGACCGACAAAACTATTTCTATTTGGCGAGAGCTGAAGGTTGTGATTACAAAAAAAAATGTTTTTTTTTTTTCATATTTTGGATGATTTTTTTCTTATAAAGCAAGCCCTTATGTCAACAACGTCGTCAAGTTTGTTAACAAGTTGCTATACAAATATGTAGAACAATGTCAATTTTCGTGCCGTAACAAAATCAATAGAAGAAGTGGGCGTAACATCATTATTTTTGATTTATTTCATAGTTACGTGTTTTCTTATATTCACATCAATCAAGGGATAATTTTGTTATTTTTTTTTGTTTTGTTGGTACAGCCAGCTAATTAGTTATGTCAATATTTTATGAGTCATTAATTTATTTTTTAATTTAAAACTCCGTTTTTTTTCCCCTAAAAAATATGGAATCCCAGACATAAGGTATGAAGGTATTAAAAGAATGTGTGCTGCGAGGTAGTTATTGCAACAGTGACAACTGGGAAGTACTTCCCGAAGTATCAATCAATCGTTTCACCCATTAGAAATACTTTTGGGTCACAATAAGGACTGAAAAACCACTTAAATCATATTTAGGGATCGAAACATCACATGCTCAAATCGTAAAGTTCATTTATCGTCAGGAATGTATGAAAACTTCTAAAATAATTGTTTAAAAGAAAAAAATCTCGAGATTTCGGGATTCATTCCAAAAGCATTATTTACTTTCCTAACATAACATAACATCACGCCTGTTATCTCCGAAGGGTTATGCAGAGGTGTACCCATTAGTACACCCACTATATTTACTTACTTTCAATTAACTTTTTTTTTGTATAATTTAGTAAAAGGACCACGTTCTTTTGAACTATTGTCACAAGAAAAGCTACAGATTTGTCGTAAATAAACTAATGTGTAAATTACTGTTGCAAGAAAATAAAACAATATTAATAAGATTTTGCTCTCGGAATTCCGGGATTATTTCGATACAAAAGTCCATTCCATTCTAACTCAACGCCTTAAGTTTAAATAAATATGCGTCCGATTCCTGATGATTATTAAACCTTAATATTTAGGCATGTTAACTTCTATGATAAATGTTACTACAGCCAATGAGCAACCAAAAATGAAAATCGTCCAAGGAATAGCGAAACGCGCCTGAAATTCTTTCTCTTGATAATGATGCTTTACTTGTTTGATATAGTTCACGTCATTCATAATTTTGTCTACCAAACCCAACTCCCTCAGCCGAAGAGCTTTGTGAAGCAAATAGTTGATCATTGGGAATCCTTTATACAGAAAAATTGAGAACATTACCTTAGAATAAGGCTTCGGTAGAGTAATAACCCGAGAACGGCCGTACTTATCCAAAAACTCTTGCTTATTGTACTGATACTGTCCATTCATAAAGATCGTGTAAAGATCTTTTGAATTCCCTACCATATTTACGCTTTCAAGCATACCCTTGCAGCCATCGAGTCTCTTATAGCCATCATCCGATGTTACTGATTCCATATAATACTTCTCCATTACTGAACTAAAACAGGGCTTAAGTTTGAACTGAACTATGTCTTCTTCCTTTGTAATCTGATATTCTTGAGCAGGATTAGTGGTGAGACTGAAAAGACCAGACTGGTAGAATGTGTTGACCAAGTATGCGAACCATACCCAAAATATGAGAACGCATTTCACCGGCAACCGACTACGAATACTATGTCCGTGAAGTACCAGATTGCCCAGGAGTATTAATATGACGTAGCTCTTGTCTTCCGTGCGAAGTAGAATTATTATTATTATCGAGTAAAATATGAGAGCCAGTACTAGTAGAGCCCACACAGTCGTACTAAATTCCAGATATACATTTTTCCATGGCGGCACGTCTGAAGCTCGTTTAACCACGAATCGTATCTCATCTGTGTAAGCCAAATGACCGTAGACATAGGAAAAGGCTAGTGCACGAGACGGAGTGAGTAACATTCCTCCTAGCGCACCATCCGCTTCATTGTCTTGTATCTTTTTCAACGACCCAACTGCTTCCATATCGGTAGATACCGTTGGGAATTCTTCGACAGCATTATAATCATTTATAATGTTAATGTTAAATCCCAGCATTCGCCCTATTAATTGGAACAAGTACGGCTCCGCTCCATAACGAAGAGGATGTGTGGAATTTGAATCGTTAGCAGATAATATTGTATAAGGTGGCCACTGGGTTATAATGACATCAAATGTACAGTTTCGTAGTCTACCTACTATTCTCTTCGGGTACAAGTCATATATCCATGCTTGGGAGCACTCCCCATAGTTTATGATGGTGTCGTATCGTTTACCACAACCGTAGTTATCAAATGGATTATAACCATACAGGTGACCTGCTTCGGTAGAGTTCATTATAATCACATTTCTTGCGTGTAGCTTCAGAAATGTATCGAAAACGATTTTGAGGTCACTTTCTTTAAGGTCTTTCACAATTATCAAAAAATGGGCCAGTGGATTCCATGAAGCTTCTCTAGTTATATTAGGAAAATGTTTGACGATGTAAGATGCATTTTTACTTGATAGTAGATAAACTTCGTGTAGAATAAATATTTTTTTTACGGATTTTCTTGATAATAGTAATAACGAAACAGTTTGCGCTGTGTTTATAGCCTTCAGGAGATCTTCGTCATCAACTTTGTTACCAACATAAGTAATGACTTTTTTTTCAGCATAATGTTCTCTGACTATATTAGTTACACATTGTATCAGTTTCGTGTTGTTCGGCGAGTCAGGTATTGGTATTTTGAAACAGTATCCGCTGTAGTATAATGTGCACATGAGCAAGTACACGACCAACATTTTGAGGCGCGGAATTGAAAATTCGTATGAATTTATCCTTTTTGATACGAGGGGAACTTTTGTCATCAATCATAGCTTTTGTGAAGTATACTATTCAACGTGACGCTGATTGTAAGTTTTCAGATATTATTTTTAATTAGGACTGTGATTAGGTGTTATAATTAGTAGTATTTAACTTCGGTGACTGGCGTTTGACAATGCATATAGAATGATTTTTATTAATGTTGTTTGTCTGTACAAAGTGTTTTGCTGTTTATTCTTTTTGTCCGAGACATAAAGTAAGATTTAGATCTAAGACAGTATCTAGAATCTCCCCCGTCGGCCCAGAAGTTAACAACGATTTTTCGTTTTCGTTTTTCACTGTTATTGCGGACATATGTATAAAATAGTTTTTGAAAGTTTAGACTAAATATAAGTTAAATCTCGTATACAGTAATTCAAATATAAAAACAATAGAAGATAAAAGAAAGCCAGTTATATAAATGAACCATGGCATTACAAATCTAGATTCAAACACCTTTTGTTTATAGTTGTATTTCTTCTTTATCTGCTTAGTATAGTAATGATCTCCAAAACTCTTATAAACTAAACCATTTTCTCTTATGCGAAGCGCATTTTGTCTCATTCTATCTGAAACTGGAAACCCTTTGTAGAAAAACATACCAAAAATAAACTTGACGTATGGTTTATCGAAGTAAAGCATAACCGAATCACCAAATTCATCGTAGAATAACTTTTCGTTATAAAGATATACTGATCGAGGGATAAGAGTGAAAACATCATCTGATTTAGCAACTTTGTACAAACTCTGCATCGGATTTGGACAGTCACTATTTATTTCATTAGATATATTCGTTTCAGAATGTATAAATTCTCTCATGCCGGGACAGATACAAGACTTCAGTTTGTGGTCAATTATATCTGCTTCATTAGAAACTTGGTACTCCATAATTGGCTTCCCGATTAAACTCACTAAGCTAGACTGGTAAAAACTGTTTATGAGAGACGCGAACCACACCCATATTATAAAGACAAATCTAACAACACTTGTCATATCATGGGGCATATTACAGCCACTGGAGAGCAAATATTTTAACAACTTCAACATTACATTTATTTTGTCTTCAGCACGAAGGAGTTTGATCATTATTTTTGTGTAAAGCAGATAAACAAGCACCAACAGGCTCCACACTAATGGAGAGAATTCTAAATAAGCATTTTTCCACTTGGGTACTGCGGTCGCCTTCTTTACAAAAAAACGTAACTCGTCATAATAATCCAGGTAACCGTGCAAATATGTGAATGCATATGCTCTGTTGGACACTAACAAAGTACAACCGAACATTGCATCCGATTCATTATTTTGCAAGCTCGCCATAGGTCCTTCGACTTTCATTTTAGGTGTTATAGTAGAAAATTTTGTATTATCAAAAGTAAAATCAAAAATCACTGTGAAATCTTCTAGTTTTCCAAGCACTGTAAATAAATATTGTTCAGCTCCGAATGGTAATTGGTCGCTTTGTACAAGGTCAGGATGCATAGAGTAAGGTGGTCGATGAGGGACGGATGCGACGAAGGTGCAGTTTCGTAAACCAGTCACTAATTTGTTTGGGAAAAGGTTGCTTTTCGTTTGCAAGCACAAACCGTAGCTGATGATGGTGTTGTAATATTTTCCACAGGCGTAACTGTCGAAGGGATTGTAAGCGTACATGTGAGCGTCGTTAGTGCCGTTGACTACAATCACGTTAACCACATGCCGTTTCAACAGCTCGTCAAAAATTATCTTCAGTTCCTCTTCTTCTAGCGATTTGATCACAATTATGAACCGTGCGGTCGGGTTCCATGTTGGATCTTCAAGGAGATATTTAAAACATTCCGTGAATTCGTTTGCGTTATTTGCATTTATGAAATATCCTTGGTGATTGAAATACGTCTGTGTAGTTGTCTGTCTTACAACCATCGTTGTGACAGATAATACATTAATTGATTTCAGAATCTCGTTATCGTCAGAGTTCATATCAACGTACGTTAGTGTCTTTTCTTCAGAGAAATATTTGTCTACTATATTGTTTAAACATTTAATCAAATTGTTATTTTGAAACTTTTCTGGTAAAGAGAATACATTTTCACTTCTACATTTTAAATACATTAGAGAGAGCAATAAGGTAACAACCAACATTTTTGGATGCCAATGTGCACCTATGTTTTTGAGTAACGTTGCTTGTAATGAAGATAAATTAATCTTTTATTATGATTTCACAATTAAAAAGGAATTGCTTAGAAATAGGGCTATTAAACAGTGTATCGTAATGGATCTAAGGTTATTCATCATTAGTTAGATTCGAATCTGTTTGTGAAATGGTCTTTGATGGACAGTAAATAACTACGTTTTTTCTCAGATAGTTAACTATTGCTGTAATATCATAATTTTTATGACTAATACTTTATGGTAGTTAGTAAATAGTTTCATGAACGGAACTCCTAATAAATTACTACAAACCTCAGCGGTTATTGACAGCTATCAGACGCATGGCATTGAAAGGATTTTTGTGTATCAAACTGATCTTCAAAACTGACATTACACCAAGAATTTAACTGAGGGTCATGCACATTGGGTCCCTATTCTCACTTATCATGATCATCATCATTTCAACCGAACGACGTCCACTGCTGGGCGTAGGGCTTCCCTCCCCTCCCGGTCCTACGCTGCCCGCATCTAGCGGTTTCCCGTGACCTTCACCAGGTCGTCAGTCCAGCTCGTAGGAGCCTTCCAACACTGTACCTTTCGCCACAGAAGGTACAGGGTGGTATTTTAGTCAGTAAAAGTCTGACAGTCCCTTCCAAGGAGTCACTCAATGATTTCTACTGCAAAAAAAAATCTTTGCCGTTCACTTTAGTATCTAACTCGTAGTTAAAGGATAACCCATGTTAGTGCAAGCGGGACTCAAACATTTTTTATTAATATTTTTCGCCACTTTTATTATACACGAGGTGGTGTTCGTATGGATTTTAAATCTAACATACGTACCTACGGCACGTGCATTAGTTTTTAATAGCGCTAGTAAATCGTTATCTGCTTAGCTTAACACAAGTCGCTTAATATCGTATTATTTGCGACCTTCCCTTTATTTGACGTCACCTATATTCACCGACAATTTTTTTTAGGCCAAGCCCAACACTATATCCCCACCACTGCAATTCCTGAAAGACAGAATCTTCAACGGTAACGAGGAGACACTCTCTTCTCTCACTCCCATAGTTCGATGTGATAGACATCGGAAACGACCAACAAGAGATCAGGCGCAGGACCAACGGCTTTAGGAAGCATGGAGAGTTACATCACCATCTTCAATCTCCGGGTTGCTACTGACAAATTCCTAATGGAAAAACCCAAACTACGAGACCAACAGGGTTGTACCACATAGATCGGCTATCAAGCAACATATTTTTTTATCAATTTATCGGAAATCTCATAACAAACACAGTTAATAAGTACTATTTTAGTTTAGCAAGCTTCCTGCTTAGTACTCTGTAAAAACGTTCAACAATTATCTTTTCCTAGCATTTAAACTGCAGCCAAACCGTAAATAGAAAAAAGCGACGCATTGCCCATCCATTATTAATGATTATAGGGTAGGTAACAAGCGATTTAATTGAAAACAAACCTAGAAGACCTAAACAAAAGGTTGAATTTCAAGTTGAGTTCAAATGGGAACAGGACAGTGCATCGAACCATTGTAGGTATGTGATTACCGTACTTAGTGCTTATAATGATTCATAGGATTTGTGTCTAGGTCTTCATGTTACTTAAATCATTGATAGAATACTATACTAAGTTTTTTCAATGTTAGATTTTTTTATGACATAATTTTATGTAAGCTTAAACCTTATATGTACATAAAAACGATCTAAGTCGGTCATTGCCGGGATTAATTGATTTATTTTTTTATGACTACATGTTTGATGCAGTCCAGCACGTATTTAATCTGTGTTTGTTTTTTTAATGTTTTAAAATGGTAAACAAGCCGACGCCGGCAGGTGTTGAGTGAGCATTGCTACTTGTACAACAATACTAGAGGCCTTGCAGATGTGTTAGCATTCAAGAGTGTTTCAAGGGATGTCTTGGTCTATTCTGCTTTAGAAAACCGACCGAGAAAGGGAGAAAGGCAAAGTAAAAAGAAGAAGAAGTAAATGGGGAAAAAGAGTGCAATGGAAGAAGACATCAGAAGTGGTCAAATCACCCGAAGGTTTGTAGCATTCATCCAATTAAATTAACCGTTTCGTCCCGCTTTAAAGTCAAAGTCAAAACATTTATTTCAATTAGACCAATAAAAGGCACTTTTCAACGTCATTAATAAGAGAAAAATAATAATAATATTGAATCTAGTTGCCCATTCCACGAAGAAACTCCATATATGAACTTAACTCAATATAAAGAGAAAACCCTATGGACAGATGAGACCGCTTTATCCTTTTTTGTGTGTGTGTAAAAGTGTGTAAAAAGTAGGGTGGGGTTCAGTAAGATTTTTACTGACTAGAAACCACCCCAGTGGATGTTCCGTTCCCAAACTTCCTGGGGCACACCAAGGCTGGGGATCACGGGTGTGTACGCGCTTTAAAAACTGTCTCGATAAGGCAAGTTAACAGTTCATAAGTAGGTCATCGTCAGTGTTGCCACTTCCCACTTCCTCTTGAACAATGGCGGATCGCACACGCAGACCTCAGTGTTGCATAACATAAAATTTTACTTTTCCTGCTGTAATGTAATAATAAATTAGTTTTTGAAATCTTCTCATCACTTTAATTGACTTATGACCCCAACATTCGTACTGTAGTAAGTAGAACAGTAATAATAGATTGGTATCATGAACGGCAGCAGCGGAAAACAACAAAGGAGATTGGATGATGAGTCAAAATGGACAGCGGTCCCTAATTGTGGCTCGCGATAACATAGCATCATAACATCACGCTTGTAATTCCCTGAAGGGATATGCAGAGATGTATCCTTTAGTACACCCATATTTTGCCAGTTATGTTTAAGTCCCATGTAATATATTGCGAGCCCATTGCCATTAACCGGGAACAAATCCAGACTCCGAGGCTGCTACTGAGAAATTACTGATGGAAAAACCCAATCGATTCAAGACCAGTTGCTCTTTGCGACCATTAGACCAACGAGGCACTTACGCGATAAAATTCAATGGAAAATGTCAGATGAGGCCTTTGCTAGAGCATATCTATAGATATAGAGATATATTTTAGCCATTTACAAAAATAAGAAAAGCAAGGCAGAATAAAAGGGCTTCTCTCTTCTTCTTTGTTGTGTGGGCAGTAAGGTCTTAGGACCCTACACACCCTAGTGTCAGAGTTTCTAAACCGCCTCAAGGGTCTCTGACATGGTTTGAGTAGAACAATAAGTCCAGGTTTCCTCACGATGTTTAAAAGGGCTTATAATAATAATATAACAATATCAGCCTGTTGTTATTCTACTACAGTGCAAAAGCCTCTTCTCATACAGAGAAGACATGAGCATTGATCACCACGCTTGCTCAAGGTGGATTGGCGATTACGGAATTATATTAATTATTACAAGTTCAAGTTTCTTCACGATGTTTTCCTACACTGATGTCCGTGATATCCAAGTTAAACTCAAAAGGTACATATTTATTGAAAAAGTCACATTGGTGCTTGCCTGGTAGCGAACCCTCAACCTCATTCATCTTCAGGCGGGCGTCTTAACCACTGGGCTATCACACAAAATAGTTTATACAGATAAATAAAATATTTTTTTCTGTTTGTAATGGCTTACACGATACTTCATACAACATTTTTTAAAATTTTTGTCTGCCTGTCTGGCTTGTTCCGGCTAATCTTCGAAATGGCTGTACCGATTTTGATGGGACTAGATAGCAGATGTTAAAGGAGTAACTTAGGTTTACTTTTATTTTAGAATAGCCCGTGACTTCGTCCGCGCAAAAATAAAATAAAATATAGCTTATGTCACTCGCAGATAATGTAGCTTTGTAATGGTGAAAGAATTTTTAAAACCAGTCCAGTAGTTTTTTAGTTTATCCATTACAAACAAACAAACAAACAAAAATAAAAATAAATCCTCTTAATAATATTAGTTTAGAAAGAGAATAAAAATTCCGTAAAAAAAAACTCCGTGATAATTTACCTACAATCACATAAATGAAGTCGCGTTATTAAGCTAGTTTTAAAAAATATAATAAAAAAAAAGTAGAACAGCCAGTAGCCAAGTACGTAGCCGACATGATCTCCATTATAAATATTACCATTATCTTGTTTAGACATAATATTGTGGGTCAGTGTCAGAGAACATGTAATTTCGAACGCTTGTTACACCGTGGGTTCCGTACTTTGTTCGCTAAATTGAATGTTGCAACGCGTGGAGTATCGTATTTCAAAGGCGTGTTTGTATGTAAAATGGAAGGCCTTTAAATATAATTTATAGCGTACTGGCTTTTGTCCACGAAAATGTCGGTTATCGTGAAAAAGTAGGAAATGCCCTTTCATTTTATTTTTTAGGCTGGTAAATCATCGCTGTCAGATTTTTACTGACTAGAAAACCACACTGTTCATTCGGTAGCCCTTTGCGTTCCGGGGTCACGGTATCCTGTTAAGACGTCCTGCGACCCCGGCAGGCGTTTGAACCTATGGGGCCCTATATGGGGCTCCGTCCCTGTGCTGACAGCTTTTTGTGGCAGTAGCATAATGATCGTCCTTGGGGTAATATGAACCGCATTGTCGGATAAACACCTATAAAATCTTTCGTCTTAGTAAATTAGTTTGGCAACCAATTAGCAAATTCTTGTGAATTACTAACAACATTTTTTCAATAAGACAATAATTACTACAGCCACGTGTTCTTAAAATAGTAACAAAAAAAATTGTCAAATCCGTGCCTTATTTACAAAAAATGTTAAAAGCTCTAACTTTACAAAGTTAGTTAACACAATAATGTTTATTGCTTGGTTAAATTCCTTCGTGACCTTGAACCTTACTATAGCGTAATTTATTATGACACTAGCTTTTTCCCGCGACTTCGTCCGCATAAATGTTAGTTATCGTGGACGCAGACGAAGTCGCGGAATAAAAATAAATAAATAAATATCTTGGGACAACTCACACACGGCTATCTGATCCCAAGCTAAGCAGAGCTTGTGTTATGGTAACCAGACAACTGATATACATACTTACATAATTTATAAATACATGCATATTATAGATAAATTACACCCAGACACAGAACTAACAATCATGCTCATCACACAAAGTTGTCCTGGGTGGGAATCGAACCCACGACCTCCGGCTTAGCAGTCAGGGCCGCTAACCACTAGACCAACAGGCCCGTCATAGTAGCCTATGTGCTTCTTTGGGGTTTTAACTTAGGTACCCTGTATGAAGTTTCATCAAAGATCTACGTATGACAGCCGGGATCAACGGCTTAAAACTCCAGTGTCAGTTAATACGAGCACTTTTATAAGTCAGTTCAATAACAATTTCATTTCGCGGTTCATTGGAGAGAGTGTACTGAGCGGTAAGCGACGTGTTCCTGTTTGAGACAGGGCTGCCAACCCTGCTATACAGGGTCATTGAACATTTACCCGAAACCTTAAAAGGGGTCTCTCTCTCTCTATCGTGTGGGCTTTAAGGTCTTACGACCCCACACACCCTAGTGTCAAAGTTGCTAAACCGCCTCAAGGGCCTTAAATGGGGTCAATGTACTCATCATTATGAACAACTTTCACTACGAGACCAAAATTGAAATCATGAAAAGAAAAACAGCTGTTCCCTACTAAAATGCTACACAGCACGATCGTAATGTATGGGACAGCTGTTTTATTTTTTAAGATTTCACTGTAGTTAGTACAATTTCAGGTTTCAGGTAAATTTTAAATGACCCTATATAATAATATATATTAGCCTATTATATTAGAGGCTCGACTACTAAAAATATCTGAACGAAAAATAAAAACTACAATTTTTTTAAAGGCATCAAACTCAAAGCAATAATTTTTATTTTCAAATGTATAAGCGTAAAACTTAACGATCTACATAACATCATAACATCACGCCTGTAATCCCCGAAGGGTTAGGCAGATATGTACCCATTAGTACACCCACATTTCGCCAATTATGTTTTTAGTCCCATGTAATAGGGGGCGAGCCTATTGCCATCAACCGGGCACAATTCTAGACTCCGAGGATGCTACTGAGAAATTCCTGATGGAAAAACCCAATAACACTTAGCCCGACCTGGAAATCGAACCCAAGACCTCATGCACAGCAGTTGCGCTTGCGTCCACTAGACCAACGAGGCAGTCAACCACTAGACCAACGAGGCAGTCAACTTAACGATCTCTGGATATTATTCTAGTATGACAAGTTATCAGTACGTTCACTTTGTTTACTTTTTACCTACCTACAATATTTTTTTATCATCTTTTTGCAATCTACTATATTTTTATGGGTTATCATTTTAAAACTACTATTTTTGACAGACAAAGAGTTAGCAACCCTAGTTTGAGACCACTTACCAGTCCATTGTTACCTAAAGTGACTGTAGTTGCCACAGTGTACGTGAGACAGTAGTTTAACAGCGAGCAATTTATAAAGGGAATTCTTCGAACGATTTTTTTTTGTGTTTTTTTTTTTTACTTATGGGTTCGTGTTACCGACATGCTAACGTGACCGCGTTACCAACATGCTAAGGGACTACTCACGCTTATTCGGCTCCATTCAGCTTTTCATAGTCCATAGAAAACAACGATTTTGTATCGCATGCGTTCACACGTGGAAAGCTGATCGGACGCGTACGCGTCTCATACGAAATCGGCGTTTTCTATGGACAAAGACTGAATGGACCTGAATACGTGTGCGTAGTCCCTAATGCGAAGCGTTACGCTAGAACAGGCGACAGTTATTTCAAAGTTTTAAGTTTTCATTTCCGTCGACAGTTCTCATGGCATATTTTAAATATTTTTTAAACTTGGATTTTCCCCGTCACGAATTTCTCAGTAGCAGTCTCGGAGTCTGGATTTGTACCCGATTGATGGAAATAGGCTAGCCCCTATTACATGGGACTTAAACATGACTGGTGAAATGTGCGTGTACTAATGGGCCTCTGCTAACCTTTCGGGGATTACAGGAGTAATATTTATGATTTTTTTTATTTACAGCCGTATGAATATTTAGGAACTTGACTTTGCTTATCTTGGAATTGAACCGAGACATTATTTTGGCAACTAAAAACGTAGTTTCTTTTCAGGGTTATTATGAAGTCGCACGTTATTTTAAAACATAATAAGTTATAAGTAAACAAAAAACACATTTTGCACGCGTTTAGCAACATAAACGCTTATGTAGGTAGTTGTTGATTGCGTGCGCGCTTACGGAGGATGACTAATTGTTTGGTTAAAATTCGGTTGTGTGTCTAACATTGTTTTTATTTTTATTTATAAATGTGCTTTTTCCCGCTTTTTTGTCCGCGTGGAAGTCAAGCGAACCATAAAACAGCTATAGCCTGTGGCACTCGGCAATAGTGTAGCTTAGTGACTGACCTTTTATAATATTAGTATGATTAGCAGTTTTGTTAGCACTTGTCAAAGAGCTTAAGTCTGGGAAATGCTCTAAATAAGTTGGTCGCAAGCGTGACTGTAGAGCGTGAGGTCCTGGGCTAGATTTCCAGGTCAAACAAAACGCACCCCTGAGTTTGGAAGTTGCTGATGTGACACCCCCGTGCCTCAGAAAGCACGGGGCCGTCCCTTCGGACAATGAAAGTGAGAATAGTGGGAGTGTACCTGTGTTTGCGCACACATTTGTGAACTATAATATTTCCTGCGGCTAGTCGCCATTAAGATTAGGCGTCGTGGCCGAAATCGGTCTAGAGAATTTTATTACCTACTAGTGTTATTAATTAGCGCAGCTAAGACGTAAAAGATTTGATCATAAAGTTGATCGTAAATTTTCAAGTACTTCGCAAAGTTGTTCTACTGCCTTTTTCTTACTTTTGCCTGTATTATGAATGTAAAAGTGTTTCTTCTTACTCAATCGTGGCTCGACAAAATGAAACATGGTAATTTGCATACGCGACGCTGCATAGTTCACATAATTATGAAAAAAAGAATAAACCTTTTTTAAGTTTACAAGACTGCCTCTATAGTCTAGTGGTCGCAAAGCGTGACTGCTGAGCATGAGGTCTTGGGCTTGATTCCCAGGACAGGCCAAGTGCTAAGGAGTTCTTCAATCAGGAATTTCTGAGTAGAAGTCTCGGAGTCTGGATTTGTGCCCGGTTGATGGCAACAGTCATGCCCCCTATTATATGGGACTTAAACATAACTGGCGAAATGTGGGTGTAGGTACTCAAACTCAAAACATTTATTTCAATTAGACCATTTACAGGCACTTTTGAATTGTCAAGGAGTCGGTCAGTTAGTCCGAAAGTTGAAGCTGACTAATAACGGGTACACCTCTGCCTAACTCTTCGGTGATTACTGGAGTGATGTTATGTTATGTGTAAACTTACATGAGAATGACGAGATGACAAAAAGAAAAGAGGTGGACAGGCCAAAGATTGACAGATGACATTAGATTTTTTCCAATCCGACTTGTAATTCCAAAGTATCCAAACAAAACAAAAAAACTCTTTAGTTTTATTATCTATCTATAAAATACTTTGTCCTGAGTGACAGACTGACTGACGGATTAACACATCATCACAGCCTAAACCGCTGATCGTAAAGACCTGAAACTTGAAGGTGTTTTCTTTGTATGACATAGGCATCCGATAAGAAGGGATTTTCCAAAATTCACCCCTTGAGGCGATGAAACAACGGTCCAAAGTTTGTATGGAGAAACCAACTTTGACGCGGACGAAGTCGCGGGCAGAAGGTAGTCTACACTATTATTATAAAGAAGAAAAATTTGTATTTTTTGTTTGTAATAGATAAACTCAAAAAAAACTACACAGATTTTAAAAATTCTTTCACTATTAGAAAGCTACATTATCTGCTTGTAATATGGTTTTATTTTATTTTTGCGGGGACGAAGTCGCGGGCAAAATTTAGTAGTATAAATCCATACTAATAATATTATAAATGCGAAAGTGTGTCTTTCTGTCGTTTCTGCTGAATTGATTTTGATGAAATTTGGCACGGAGATAGTTTAGGACTCGGGGAAGACATATAATAGTTTTTATCCCGGAAATCACCCCCTAAAGCGGTGAAAAGGGGGGTTGAAGTTTGTATGCAAGTACGATATAAACAAGTTCCATGCGGACGTAGTCGAGGGCATAAGCTAGTTTAAAATAAATCGTCCGGATTGATGACCTTTCCATTATTTTCGTCGTCAATTCCGTCGAAATTTCGGTGTAACCTTCGTCTTTGACTCGTGTCAATCATTGGTGTCAAGTTGGCTTATCTAGTATGTACTATATCTATTGCTGTACAGCGACGATGTCCGCCTTTGCAATAGGTACCTAATTATGAGAATATTATCTGTTCATTTTGGCGCTTTGCACACGGAGCAACATAAGTGAGGCAACTGGCAACTCTTTAAAAGTTTCCTGTAAAAGTTGATAGTTGCTATAACGTTGCCGGTTGCCGCAACTTTTTGGCAATTTGTAAGCAACTTTCATAGCCGAGTTGCCGTATGCCGTTGCCGTAGCGACACTGGCATTGCCGGGCACACGGAGAGGGAGGGAGGGTGTGAAATCGCCGGAAGCGTTGCGATTGACGGTTGAGGAAACCGGCAACGTTAAAAACCGGTACAATATTTAAAAGTTGCGGCAACTAGCAACTAACTTAGTTATCGATTGCAGCAACTGAAAACTGTTGAAGATTGCCGCAACTCGAAATTCGAGTTGCTCTGTGTGCGCAGTCCAATTGAAATGTATGTATACAGCTAGTTGCAAGCTAGTTGCCAGTTGCTGCAATAGTTGCTCTGTGTGCAAAGTGAACCTTCAAAAATATTCCAAAATATATAAAAATGAATCCCTATTTCCCTTGGTCTTTTTTTGTTGTGTTTGTTATTGTAAGGAAAAGGTTCTAATGAAAGTTAAAATAGAACAAAATGGCGATGTAAAGTTGATCATAATCATCATCATAACATCACGCCTGTAATCCCCGAAGGGTTAGGCAGAGGTGTACCCATTAGTACACCCATATTTCGCCAGTTTTTTTTTAGTCCCATGTAATAGGGGGCGAGCAAAGTTGAGTCAGATAATATACGTTATGTTTCTTACACGCGCTAATCTCTGGAACGAGAAAAAACAATATGATAGCCAGATTCACAAGGAATAGTATAGGCTATATAACATCAAGCTACGATCTAGGGGAGCGGAGCAGTAAGCAAAGATGTAACTTAAAGCCGGAAAAAAACAAGTGCAAGTGTGTTTATTAAATAAAAATTCTAAATGAACTTTGAATTTACGTTGATTAGACTCGTTATTATAAGTCTTTTTAGAGTCAAACTAATAACTGTCATGTTGATAAGAAAACAAAGCACTGTTTGTTTATAATTGATTTAATTAAGTAGTTTGTGTTTTTAATTTTATAATTATTCGTAGGTTTTGTTAATAGGTTAATTATTTCATGTATAAAAATAAACAAAAACGTAATTTGTTATCTTAGAAACGAATTCAGTTCAGTGACATTTTTATTGTATCAATTAACCTTTTAAAGGCAAATTTTGCCAATAATAATGGTAATAACCATTATTATTTTTGTATAGGATCTATTATTTCACGGATAAAATAACATAACATCACGCCTTTAATCTCCCAAGGGTTAGGCAGAGGTGTACTCTAATGGGTACACCCACATTTCGCCAGTCATCTTTAAGCCCCATAATAATAATAATAGGGGGCAAGCTTATTGCTAGCAACCGGGCACTTATCCAGACTCCGAAGCTGCTTCTGAGAAATTCCGGATGCTAAAACCCAATAACACTATGCCCGACCTGGGAATCGAACCCAAAACCTCATGCTCAGCAGTCGCGCTTTGCGAACACAAGGACAACAGAGGCAGTAAATAAAATTGCATCCTAACTAATATTATAAATGCAAAAGTAAGTTTGTTTGTTTGTTTGTTACCATTTCACGCCTAAGCCACTGAACCGATCATCCTGAAATTTTGCATATACAATGCCAGGTGTACAGGAACAAACATAGGGTACCTTTCATCCCGAAAAAAGTCACTGTTCCCGAGGGAAATCACAATAACCTACTTTTGGTGATAGATGGTGCCACATGTCTTTCGAAATCATGTTCGAATTTTAAATTTAAGTATCTAATACATTTTGTGAGATTTTGTGTCTATGGACTAGCTTCAACTAGGGTGTCATAAAATCGATTATTGATAATTCGGGGTTACTACAACCAATTTACGATAACCCAAGAAAAAAAGTACTAGGGTGTTATAAAAAGGTACATCTCTATGGCAGTAGAAAAATAAGAAGTTTTAGTCAGAGCGAGGTCAACATTCTGGGTTTATCAAAAAAAGTACTAGGGTGTCAGAAAATGAAGGGTTCACTCAAGCAGAGTACAACCCGAATTGATTAGCAAATCCTAAATTAACGTGAGCGAAGCCGCGGGCGAAAGCTAGTAAATAAATAAATGAATTATAAAAAGAAAAAAAATATCTATTTGTATATGTATGATATGGATAAAATGTGAACAAAATCTAAATCATTAATATTTGGATATAAAAATCGGATTACCTACACAATCCGTCGTAAATATTCTACAAGCAAATTCTCGCATTTCACAACGAACCGTTTAGTAGTCATATTGTAAAATATTTTCACCGATTCGATGTAATTCTACGAAAATGTAGGTACGTTACTATGTAAAATTAATCATTCGTGGTTGACATCGATTTTCTGTAGGCGCAATAGTATAGAAACCACTATTGTCCGTTTCATCAAACGTATGATTACCATTCTGACGAAACCGAGCTATCGATAAACATCGGAAACCCTCAATGAACTGTGAAGATTCGCGTCTATCATTGAAATGATATAAACACTAACAATCTCCCCGCGATTTCGTTCGCGTGATTTTCTTACGGATTTCTAATTTTATTTAAATAAAATATGTCACCCGGGGATAGTGTAGCTTCCCAACAGTGAAAGAATTTTTCAAATCGGTTTAGTAGTTTCGGAGTCTATTCGGTATAAACAAGCACATAACATAACATCCATAACATCACGCCTGTAATCCCCGAAGGGTTAGGCAGAGGTGTACCCATTAGTACACCCACATTTCGCAAGTTATGTTTTTAGTCCCATGTAATAGGGGGCGAGCCTATTGCCTCGTTGGTCTAGTGGTCGCAAGCGCGACTGCTGTGCATGAGGTCTTGGGTTCGATTCCCAGGTCGGGCAAAGTGTTATTGGGTTTTTCCATCAGGAATTTCTCAGTAGCAGCCTCGGAGTCTGGATTTGTGCCCGGTATAAACAAGCAAACAAACAAAAAAATCTTTAAAATGTTAGTATAATAATATATACAAGACTAGTATACTAGATAGACTCCAGTTAAGCCTGTGGGCTTATACGGAGTGTAAAAATTCACATCACAGCCGTTAAGTATGCATTAAACTAAGTAACTGAGCAAAAAATATTGCTGAGAAACGACTTTTATTTTTAACTGACTTCAAAAAAAAGATTTTCAGTTTGACCTGTATGTCCGGTTGGTCCGCGAATATCTCACGTTTGGCTGAATCGATTTTTATGTGATTTTCAGAAAAATATGTGTTACATTTAGCAGAAGGTTTTAGTTTTTTAACCGACTTTAAAAAAAAGAGGTGCTTTATTTGACTCGTATGTATCTTACGTTTGAACCGATTTTTGTAAGGATTTTAAATATATACAAGAAATATTGCACTAAAAAGTAAAAAATAAAAAGCTTTTTTTTACAAAAAGACAACCGCCTCCAAAAACTACATAATTTAAAATACTTTAGAAAGTCGGTGGCAGTACATAACAAGAAACAAAACAAAAGTTCTTTATAAAAATAAATTATTTTTAATTTTGTATTTTTTGAAGGCGGTTAATTATCTTTTTTGTAAAAAAAGTGGGTGGAAAAATTTACTGTTTACGTTACCGCGCAACGTGACTCATCCAAAACATTGCGGGTGTGAAGAGCCGTGGGGTAATTAATGTTTAGTAACAACATTTAAAATATGACTTCGTAAGAAAAAGTACAAAAAAAAAAATAGAAATTTGCTCTTCAATAAATACGTAACCAGAAGGATAACAGGTTTGGTTCAGAACAAAAAAGATACCGCATTAATAAGATGATCAAGTAACTTTCGGCTTTAATAAGTGTATTTTCACGCCCGCTATTTCATTATTTGTGCATCAAAACAACTTCAAGCTACTGTCGCCTACAGCTCGTCCTTACTTTTAGTTCTCATTCGTTGCTTGCGGCTAGTCGACGCATGCGTGAAACCGGCGAAATAAATACGCGAGTTACAACAAAACAATCGGAACTGTATTACAAAATAGATAAAGCAGTTTTTTCTTTAACCTTCAGTTTCAAATCGTTGCGTTATATTGGACTTTGTGTGCCCTTTTTACTGTTCCAAATTCGAAGTTTAAATTACCTAGCGATTTAAAGATAAGAGGTATGTTTCACTGTTGGTTTATGGTTTTGTGTATTAAATTAAATTGTTTTTTTAAATTATGATGATTGGATGTAGTCGTTTATGGATTAGTAAGTACTTACCATGTTTTAAAATAAACGGTGGAATTTACCCCCCCTGTTGACATTTTTAATCATTATTTCTTTCATACATTTTGACCGTGTATTTTGTATAAAACAGCTGTTTTTTTTTAATAACCGACGATTATTTCGGCAGTCTAGAACCATGAACTGAATTTATGGTAAATATTACGATGTCCCTTCCATAGTGTATGACCGTGGGTTATTGAAAGCTGTAGGTATAAATATAAATCATTTAATTACATAAGTCATTGCCCTTTATCTAGCACTAGTTTAATTATTTAATGAATACTTCACCAGTTCGGTGTACTAGAATTCTTTGGTACCGGTTCTAAGTAAGAATATTGGTTTACTAGTTGGCCATCTAAAATTTAGAACGCCTTGAAATCTACATGCAAAGACAGGCAGGTACGGTTGAGCAAGTCATTTAGTTTATAGACTAAAATATTTTTATATTTTGTGGTGTCTAATTTTTTAACTTATTTAAAGTGATTTATTAGAATTGACGCACTCGAAACATCCATACTAACATTATAAATGCGAAAGTGAGTTTGTGTGTCTGTCTGTTACTTCTTCACGCTTAAACCGCTGAATCGATTTTGATGAAATTTGTCATGGAGATAGTTTAAGACCCGGGGAATGATATAGGCTACTTTTTATTAGATTTCGATTTCTGCGTCCGCGATAACCGACATTTGTGCGGACGTAGTCGCGGGCACAAGGTAGTTGTTTATAAGCATATGTCGGAATTAGGTAGAGTTATTTATGTACTTGCATCAAAATGTTGATATTAATATGGATCTTGCCGGGATTTATAATACAATCCCGTGTGGCCAACAATATTACAAATAAATAATAATAAAATCCTCAAAGATTGATAAGACAAATAGTGGCATTAAGGGTGTTAACATTAATTATACATTTTGTTTTTATTTATGTTGCTCCACACAAGCGTTATGGTTTAAATTATGTAAAAGTATGTTGTTAACATTTTTATTAAATAAACCACGGTTTTTTTTGCTCTTTAAAAATAATCTCGGGATTTTAAGCATATCCACTTTATTCTTTCGCTGTGTATCAGTACATAAATAATTTTACCTAATTCCGATCTCTGTTTATAAGTAGTTGCAAGTTAGCTGTACACCAAATGGATTGTTAGACTGTACCTCATAGTTGTTTACATGCGTATGACCTTTCTAGCAAACATATTTTCAACCATAAATTAATGCTCACGAATATTAGACGTCATAATTTATTTAGAAATCTTTTAAACTAGGCAGGCACGGTCTGAATATATATATATAAAAAAAATATATTCGACTGCTGTGCATGAGGTCTTGGGTTCGATTCCCAGGTCGGGCAAAGTGTTATTGGGTTTTTCCATCAGGAATTTCTCAGTAGCAGCCTTGGAGTCTGGATTTGTGCCCGGTTGATGGCAATAGGCTCGCCCCCTATTACATGGGACTAAAAACATAACTGGCGAAATGTGGGTGTAATAATGGGTACACCTCTGCCTAACCCTTCGGGGATTACAAGCGTGTTGTTATGTGTATGTTAAAAAAAATAATTTTATATTATTATGTTTTATATTCTTACGTTACGGTAGATAGTTACTGACAGCAATGAAAGTTGTATGTAATTTTACTTAATTAGATATTATTTATTGCACATGGTCTGTGTAACATTTTATTTTCTTTCTAGTTAACTAAAATTAACATAACATCACGTCCGTAATACCCGAAGGCTTAGGCAGAGGTGTACCCAATAAACACCCTCATTACGCTCAGTTATGTTTAAGTCCCATACAATAAGGGGCGAGCCTATTGCCATCCGGGCATAAATCTAGACTCAATTTCAATTTCAATTCCATTATTGCATTCCACAATGTGCTCCGACTGTGACTCCGGAGCTGCTACTGGGGAATTCCTGATGGAAAAACCAAATAACACTTCGCCCCACCTGGGCATCGAACCCAAGGCCTCGTGCTCAGCAGCCGCGCTTTGCGAGCGCTAGACCAACGAGGCAGTCTAAAATTAATCAAGATCATAAATTGTTATTAAATTATTCTTGTCAGCATTAGTTTCATATGTATCGCAGTCAGTGATAAATGCATCTAATATAATTTTGCGTATAAGTTTTAAATGCCTCATTGTACTAGTGGTCCCAAAGTGCGGCTGCTGAGCATGGGTTCGATTCTCAGGTCGGGCAAACAGTTAAGCATTGGGTTATTCCTTTAGAAGTTCCTCAGTAGCAGCCTTGGAGTCTGGAATTGTGCCCGGTTGATGGCAATAGGCTCGCCCCCTGTTACATGGGACTTAAGCATAACTGGTAAAATGTGTGTGTACTAATGGGCACACCTTCGGGGATTACAGGTGTGATGTTATGTTATGTTTAGGTTTTGTTTGGAATGTGCGGAATTTTATTATATGGAACAGGAGTTCAATAGTCGTTTTGTTTTCAGAGATTGTCCGTTAAAGTATATCTATGCTATTTAATTCTTGAGTACATTCACCCATTCCATATTTACTCTAGGTACCTATTGTTGTTAGAAGATTATTTTCTAAGCTGACACTATATTGATAGTGGTATATTATGACAGCTCGGGTCGATGAACTTTGGAACGTGCAATAAAATATTTTTTTGTTTTTGGTCTAGTGGTCGCAAGCGCGACTGCTGTGCAAGAGGTCTTGGGTTAGATTTCCAGGTCGGGCAAAGTGTTATTGGGTTTTTCTATCAGGAATTTCTCAGTAGTAGCCTCGGAGTCTGGATTTGTGCCCGGTTGATCGCAATAGGCTCGCCCCCTATTACATGGGACTAAAAACATAACTGGCGAAATGTGGGTGTGCTAATGGGTACCTCTCTGCCTAACCCTTCGGGGATTACACTTGCGTGATGTTGTTTTTTATTTACGGTTTTTCTAGGTCAACATTTTTCAAATTTTTTGAAGTTTCTTTTATGAATGTTGGATATTTAACGCTTACTTTTAGGTTTATTATAAATAAAAAAAAAGTTTTCTTACAATGAACTGTTAATGCTTCATTTAGCATATTGAATTAGAACAACGTAATTAATTCAATTGTTTAGACATCTCTTACTAACATACAGCGAACGGAAAGGACGGTGACATTAAGGAACTAAGTTAGCGATGTCAAATTAGTTTTGCCTTGAACTTCTCCGTATTTTTAATCCACACGTTTTAAGATGTCAACTATAACTGTATGGATGTGTCAGATGGACTAAATTTGACAGCTCTTATTAACATTAGTCTCTTTCTTATTTTATTGGACAGAAAAAGTTGGTAATAGTGTAATTTTAGTTTAGTTTGTGACCAAGGGAATCGGCACCAGTGTGTTCTGGCATACCTAAGATCACTGAATAAAAAATTTCAATGCTCTAGTAGAAATACAAACTATAAATATAAAACAGGTTTAGTTATTTTAGTTTAAAAATAAAGTCTTATAAATGCATTCTCATTATGATGTGTTTGTTCTTGAGAAACACATTAAGTGTCTCACCTTTCACATAAAATGTTAATTATAGATACTTTAGATAAAATAGAAGATTCTAAAAGCTGCCATTAAAAAAAAACAAAAAAGAAAATGTCATTTATTTATTCTGTGGTCACAAACGGACTTGTCCAGTATAATATGTACCTTTTTATTTTAATCGAGAATTTTCTCGAATACTACTGTAATTCAGTTTACTGTGCTCAGAATACTATTACAGAATACTATACTATATTATAAAGCTAAAGAGTTTTCTGTTTGTTTGAACGAGCTAATATCAGGAACCGAGGAGTCCGATTTAATTTTTTTTTTAATATAATGTATCGAGGAAGCTTATTAATATTGGCTAAATAGGAGGCATTGTATAGATTGTCAATGACACTCCAGCGACATAGTTGTAGTACATAGGACATAGTCTGATTTGGAGCTTTGTAATCACGTTGGGTATCACTTGACTTGGTTGACTGGGTTCGATTCCCTGGTCGGGCAAAGTGTTATTGGGTTTTTCCATTAGGAATTTCTCAGTAGCAGCCTCAGAGTCTGGATTTGTGCCCGGTTGATGGCAATAGGCTCGCCCCCTATTACATGGGTGTAAGATCCCGTAGTAGTAGGCACCTTACACTTGCAGTTTTAGTAAGAAGTTTTAAGTTGGAGTTACGGTCGAGATGAGTTGACATAAACACGCACAGATTTTGTAGCACTAAAGTTTATTAGATGTACCGATCACAACTAAGTTTGAGTAGGATGCTAATCCGCGGTGTTCGTAGTAAGTAATTAATTGTCAACTAACTAAAATTGTATTGAGAATCATTATAAATACGGTATAAAAAGTAGGTTGCTGCGTGAGCAGTCTGACAGTATGTACGTAAACCGTACAATGGGACTAAAAAACATAACTGGCGAAATGTGGGTGTACTAATGGGTACACCTCTGCCTAACCCTTCGGGGATTGCAGGCGTGATGTTATGTATGTGTGTTGGGTATCAGACAAATTTATCATGCCCCATTTCGCAAATTAAATATGTTTACAGCGGCCTACTAGGGTGCGCAGTCAATTCAATGCCTGTGACCGCGAGCCAGATTTTCATGGGGCTTCAAATACTCGTGAGGTGTTGGATATCTCTCATCCTACAATAAAGTCAAAGTCGAAGTCAAAAACATTTATTTCAATTAGACTATATATTACAGGCACTTTGAATTGTCAAGGAGTCGGTCAGTTAGTCCGAAAGTTGAAGCTGGTTGTTCGCTCCATATCGGAGGCAGGCCTCTATGGAGAACGAGCTTGTTCTTGAAATCTGCTTCTTTATTGAAAAATACTGTCCCCTGAATTGCTTGTGTTGATCGTAGACGACTCTTCCGATTTTTTAGTCTACCCCTAATAGTCGTATGATTGTCTGTAGATGGTTCCCTCTACAATTATACGACCATACGACATCCCTGTCGGAAATAGGATACAAGGTAACCAAGCATTCGTGGCAGTTATGGTACTTAAACAGCACATTGTGCAACGCCAATTAATTTGATAAAATATTTTTATTATGAAACGTGTAATGGAGTATGAACTTACGTGCCCCATCCTGTTGGTTACGTCTCGCAAACTTAGCAATGTACTTGAAACTCGATTGTTGCTATTAAGTGCACAAAAAAGGTTTAGCATCGCTGCCTTTATTCCTGTTGATACATTTATTTTGCAATACTTATTTATACCTATACATACCTGAGCAGGGTAGGACGGTAGGTTGGTAATTCTACCAGGGTTGTGGATTGAAGTGCACAAAAAAGGTTTAGCATCGCTGCCTTTATTCCTGTTGATACATTTATTTTGCAATACTTATATTTGCACATGCCTTACTTAGGTTGGTTGGGTAGGTAGGTCATTCGGTAAGGGTTCCGGATTTTGTTCGAAAGAGTTACCACGGCCCTGGAACGCAAAGGGCATTAGGAGGAACACGGATGTGTTTTTGAGACTTCCTTCGACTCTGCCCAGAGCAGAAGAAGTCATTTGATGTTATGCCAACCTTAAAAAAAAGGTAGGTACTTTATATCCATTAAACTTCTATCTTCGTGTTACTTGGGCCAAAGTATGATTTGAAATTGGATGAGTACCTACTACCACGTTGATAGTTTGGCACTCTCCTGCTTAATAAACTTAGTAATTTACCTGAAATTTTAAGCTAATTATTTAACTATTTTGCCGTACTTCCATAGTGCATAGGTACAGGAAATATCGTCGGTTGGTGTTTTATTTCATCTTAAAGTTGTCTAAGAGGCCTCTGCAAGTTGGCTTCGACTCCTCTTAAGCCTTTCAAGGTCCGGGACCGGTCTCAAGTCCCATAAAATAAAAGACAATAACAATTAAAGACATAACATAAACTTAGTGACACATAGATGATTAACAAAAGTATGAATAACAAAGACAATCAGAAATTGTAATAGACAATCATACATCCTTCTCATGTTCATGATTCTCGAGATTTATTTAATTACTAACCTAATCCTAATTAAAATTATACTCAGTCATAAAGTTAGTCCTATGTTAATTGCATTGAGAATATAAAAAAATAGTTTTACACTGCGGAAAAATGTTTGAAGATGACAATGGATGTCCAAATTGTAAAAACTGAACATACACATAATAATAGCATAATCTTAATAATAAAATTTACCTATTTATAATGACTAAGTTACATAAGTTACATACATAACATCACGCCCGTAATCCGCTAAGGGTTAGGCAGAGGTTTACTTGCTCATTAGTACACCCATATTTCGCCAATCATGTTTTTAAGACCTATGTAATAGGGGGCGAGCGTCTTGCAATCAACCGGGCGCAAATCCAGACTCCGAGGCTACTACTGAGAAATTTCTAATAGAACATTCAGTAACACTTCGCCTGACCTGGAAATCGAACCCAAGACCTCATGCTCAGCAGTCGCGCTTTCGAGTTGTTCGAGTTATTTCTATTCAAAAGGTCTATAAACCTCACTAGCCGGTAAATCATGATCGACCACAATGATCGACAGCGGTTGCGCAAGCGCAAAGCTGAAGCAATGTTGACAAACATATGCCGTTTTGTATCCAAGTGATGTGAAAGTTGGTATACTTAGTGGTTTATAGGATTGTGTTAACGTACAGCGCGTTCCTTTGTGTTGATCTGTATACAGGTTGATTACATTGCGCTGATGCATTGATTTTTTGTAGTCGCAAAGCGCGGCTGCTGATTATCAGGTCTTGAGCTTGATTCCCAGGTTGGGCACAATGTTATTGGGTTTTTCCACCAGGAATTTTTCAGTAGCAGTAGGCAATGGGCTCGCCCCCTATTATAGGGGACTTTTAACATGATTAGTGAAATGTGGGTGTACTAATGAGTGCACATCTGCCTAACCCTTCGGGGATTACAGGCGTCATGAAATGTTATATAGGTCTATACAAATATTATAATTATAGTTATAATTTTGTATGTCAGTCTGTTCCTTCTTAACTCCGAAACGAGAGAAGGTTATGATTTATTTTAGGTACTATTATAAATGCGAATATTTAAATGGATAGATGTTTGTTATTCAAACACGCCAGAACGGCTGAACGAATTTGGATTAAATTGGGCACCGATATAGATTATAATCTAGAATAGAACATAGGCTACTTTTATAGCTATAAAATGTACGATTTCCGAAGAATTACATATCAATTTTGAAGCGAATTAAGTCGCGGTAAGATTCTGTATAGTTAAAAATAATGTGTCGAAAATTAAACACAATTTGCTAGAACGAATCGTTTAGTTCGAATACTAACAATTATATTAAATCTATTTTAATACAAGGTAATCTAGAAATAGCTTTGACGTCATCATATTTTACGAACAATAATTATCATAGTACTAGCTTTTGCCCGCGACTTCGTCCGCGTAAATGTCGGTTATCGGGGAGGCAGACGAAGTCGCGGAATAAAAAGTAGACTATTACTTTCCTTGTGCCATACGTCATGCGAATATCGAGTTACCGAGAATGTCGAAAATTTTCACTCGTGTCGAGCCGAGGCGGCTAGTTAGTTATTGAAAAAATTTATACACGCATGCGTAAGCCCTCTTGACATAATTCCTTGTGCCTATTCGATAATGTAATTCTCTAGATGCGTCAACTTACGTTATACATCGCTTTTACTTGAACCGTTGCCAACCTATTGGGTAACAAACAAACAAACAGATTCTAAGAAGTATTGTTGTATTCTAGCCCATGGTTTCACCCGCGTTTTTGGTTACTGCTCCGCTCTCGTTCGATGTAGCGTGATGTTATAAAGCCTATACAGTTATTTATGAATCTGGCTATCATTTCTTTTTCGTTGTGTATCGATGGCAAGTATAGATACTAAATAATACGATATTTTGTTTTGTAATTTTGAAATTTTGGCTATTATATAATCCATTTCGACTGGTAGTTTCAGAAAGCACGTTAAGCCGTTGGTCCCGGCTGTCATACGTAGATCCCTGACAGCCGTTACAGGTCGTCTGAAGCTCGAGAGTCTGACATCCAGTTTTGCCATGGGCTATCGTACCTACTACCCTGTTACTAGGCTGTGGAGGTCAGATAGGCAGTCGCTCCATGTAAAGTACTGGTATTCAGCTGCATCCGGTAAGACTGGAAGCCGACCCCAACATAGTTGTGAAAAGGCTAGGCAGATTTATTGATTGACTGGTAGTTTCAAACACTAGCGCGCTTAAACAAACAAACAAAAACTCTTCAGATTTTTTATATTAGTATAGGTTTAGCAAGGCTTATGCAGTAAGGCTGACGCATGCTGTAGAAATAAATAACTTATGACTGATTTTATTTTTTCAACGGAAATTTTGATAGGTATCTAATTGATCTCTATCGTAGCATTGAGTTGTAAATTATATTTATTTAAAATCATAAATTGCATTTGACAATGTTTTGACTCTAATCGGTTGATAAATAGTTTATTTGGACTTACCGACAGTTAAATAGCAGACATTTTATTCAAATCCAATGTCAAAAAAACTTGTAAGAAAATGTTTTTTTTTTTATATTCTCACGAATGCAAATATTTTCTCAGACAAAAAGTAATACTGCTGTAAAAACACATAATATAAATACTAAAAACTGAATGAATGTCTCATTACTAAATATTTAAGTTTATTGTTAAAAACTTCCACCTCTTTCCTATTTATTTAAAATGTTGCTATGCCCGAGAAGTTGTATAATCGTTTCTAGGTATGAACACCTGCCAAGTTTTTATTTTACATTACGGACTGCAATAAAGATTTGTATTTGATAAGAGTAAAACGATAAAATTTAATGTGTAGTAAAAAAAATCTTAAAATCTAGAAGATCCATCACATCCACATCTTTGTTAGAATCCGCAAAAGCTAGATACTGCAAGCAAATAATAATGATTATAGCAAGAAACCACGTCATTATCATCAAATTATGTAGCTAGTTAAGGAAACATTGCATGCGGAAAACTAAAATAATATACTAACAATATAAAAGGCAATCATTACTGACTTACTGATCTGCACACAGGTCAAACCACTGAATGGACTGCGCTAAATCGGCGACGATGACGTAGGCATTCGCCAAGGAAGTATTTTTCAAAAATCATCCCTCTTTTTTAAGGAGGTAAAAGTCATCAAATGAGTCCTTCCGCCCCACCCAGGACTGTCAGACTTTTACTGACTAAAAAACGACCCTGTTCCTTTTGTTGCCCTTTAAGTTCCGGGGCCACGGTATCCTGTTAAGACGTCCCGCAACCCCGGCAGGCGTTGGGCCCTGTTGGGGCCCCGTCCCTGTGCTGACAGCTCTTTGAGGCGCGATTAAATAGAACGCGCCGTCGACCCGGGCCTGGTCCTTGATCGCATCCCTAAGGAGAGGAAAGGGGGGGGGTTCAAAATTTGTCATAATCATCATATCAACCGTAGGACTTCCACTGCTGAACATATGCCTCCCCTACAGATTTCTAATAGGACCGGTTGGAAGCGGCTTGCATCCAGCGCGATCCCCTGGTCCTCAAAATTTGTATTGAGAATTGACATTTTTAATTTTTTTTTTGTGATCCCAATGACATGCCACTTATATATTTTTTGTAATTTATAATTATAAACCTAATTATATTTTTTCATACTCCTCCGCTATTCTTTTCTGATTAATTTCGTTGCGGGACCCAAGACAGTTATTTGTTTTTCTGGGTCTCTTTAAGCTCCATTGCCTCGGCGCATTTCTGGTGGCCTCCACTGTTGATTCTGGCTTTCAGGAGTTGCAGTCGGTGGGAACAGTGTGGCGGGATTGTCCCAATTATAAACCTACTATTTGCAAGCCCGTGTGACGGTAAAAAATGGGGGATCTTATTATAAAAGAACATCTACGTGCATAACCCATGTTTGCAAATCAATAAATGATTTGATTTAGATTCAAATTTGACGCGCACAAACTCGCAGTTAGAACTCTATTACAGTATAAATACAGTTGTTACGATGAATCAGCAACAAATGATAAACTACATATTTCCAGAATAAAATGAACCATTTCACTCATTATCATATTTGACACATATTCGTATTGATAACGCAAATATTGCATGTTTAGTGTCGCAACCAGATGGATTGTGACGAAACGCGGAGGTCGCCCACATTCCCCGTCGTGTTCGATAGGTTAATATACTTTAGAATGCAATCGTATAGCTTCTAATACGATCTAAGAAACCCCAGATCGAGGAACACAGTGTCTGGATCTGGGAATTCATCACAATCATTCAACTGAAACATTTTGACCTGGACATAGATAGGTATTGTGCTTTCTGTGTTCTTGTCCAAAACTATCACAAGGTTATTTGTCTATTTGGGCATTATATAAACTAGTGTCTGAACGCGACTTCCTCCGGTTGATTTTGCTTACCGATTCCATGTTTTTAGAAAGAAATATTTCTTATAGAATTCAGAGCTAGTTCTCTATGGGCGAAATAATTTTCAGAATCAGGTCCAAAAAATACAGAGATCGAGAGAGCCCGTTCTGTAAAAAAGACTTTTCGATCAATATCCACGTTAGTTAGGCGACCTTACTACCGTTTTCGAAGTTCTAATCCAATCCAATTTCATATTCAAAGATTTAAAAAATTTAAATTACAAATTCTCTATTGTGAACGAACTGTTCAGAATTTTGAAGATATTAACAATTGGTAAGTTCTTAGAACTTAGTTGCTTTCAATTCAAAAGGTGATAAATAAAAGTAAAACAAAACTACACCTACCTACATGCTTAATATTACAGTTCTACAGTTTACATTAGGTATATTATTTATATTAATTATCAAAAGACATTGATCAGTTTAGCAATGAAACCAAAGACTCATCGCTTTAGAGCTAACTAATTGAAATAAATGAAGAACTTCCAGATTTCGGAAACAATGATAACGTTCTAGGTGTGAACTTGAATAAACATCGTCATAGAACATAAGATTTTTTCTAAATTATTCGGCGATGCAATTAAAATAGTAAGTAGTAGTAGTAGTTGGCAGACTCGTCCCACAATTAATTTGTCGTACTTCACCACCTATTTATTTTTCATCTCTCTCTACCCTATATATTTTGTTTGTATGTATGTATATATGTATTTATTTTTTATATTTTAATATCGAAATTTTTCTGTATTTTCTGCACCTACTACGTTTTGTCTCTGCATCACCCTAAGGTAGACTAGTAGAAAATGCCCAAGGCATTAAGTCCGCCTTTGTACAGTGTATTTTTTTACATGTGCATAAAGTGTAAATAAAATAAATAAAATCGTAATAAAATGAGAGCAAGACCAGATATTTTTTATCTTCTCTGATGTTCTTAACCTACTCTTTTCACTTTATTTTAGTTTAATGAAGGTTATCGCTTTTATAATTGGGGCAGCGGCTCTTTGATAAGGGGTAGGCTGCAGCCTAGGTGTGTATCTAAATATACTTACAAAGAATTACCTACTTAAGTTTTGATATGATGTTGCTTTCGGTATCCTGCAATTAATGGAGTACTTAATGTCAATAGTGGTTTAATAACATGGACAATTCAATTGTATAATATTAGTTGCCTCGTTGTTCTAGTATCCTTGCGTTTGATTCCTAGGTCGGGCAAAGTGTTATTGGTTTTTACATCAGGAATTTTTCATTAGCAGCCTCGGAGTCTGAATTTGTGCCAGGTTGATGGCAATAGGCTCGCCCCCATTACATGAGTCTTAAATATAATATAACTCGCAAAATGTGGGTGTAGGTACTAAAGGATACTCCTCTGCCTAACCCTTCGAGAATTATAAGCGTGATGTTTATGTTATTCATAATTAGCTGCAGCCCACGAATTCGTGCGCGAAGTTTTTTTCACCCGCGTTCAGTCAAGTTTTTTCCAACTGCATCGCTTACGCTCACGATCGTAGCGTGATGATATTATAGCTTATACTATTCCCTCACGAGTCATATCATTGTCATACAAAAAGATTTTTGAAAGATCCGTAGATTACCGCGTTTAATAAACAAACCCAATTTACAATAATTTGCACCTGCTTTGTTATCTCTTCACCACCTTTGGTTGACTGGTAGAGAATGCCTAAGGCATTAAGTTTGTCTTTGTACTTTTTATTGCATAAAGCTTTAACAAATAAATTAATAATTAGGTCATCTGAAGGTGCTTCTTCAAACTTTCTAAAAACTGTTTTTGATCGATTGCCTATTTATATTTATTCGGATATATACCATATTTAGAACACAGAAAGGTCGCAAATTCATTAATAGACTATTCTAGTTAAAAAAAAATATTCACCAAACATTTTCTTCCTTTCAAAAATGATTCATTAACTAAAATATATTCTACAAGTACATCTTAAAGTATTACAAGTACAAATATTGAGATGCCATTAGGATTAGCAATAGTTGAAAGTTTATGGTCGCTTGAGAGAATAGGAGGTGCATTCTGCAAGTCATGGATTGCAACATGCACCGCTGAGTCTCAGTTACTAAACATTGAACAAATATTCTAACCTCAGAATCGTGACTAAATGGAGGAATAGGTAATGAACAGTTAAATTACCGTAGCCGCGCGGAAATATGTTCAAATAGAATATAAGAAGTATGTAGAGAATGTTAATAATTTTGTACGTGTACATTTTATTTTATTTATGTATTTTTTAAGTACCTACATAACATAATTTCACGCCTGTAATCCCCGAAGGGTTAGGCAGAGGTGTACCCATTAGTACACCCACATTTCGCCAGTTATGTTTTTAGTCCCATGTAATAGGGGGCGAGCCTATTGCCATCAACCGGGCACAAATCCAGACTCCGAGGCTGCTACTGAGAAATTCCTGATGGAAAAACTCAATAACATTTTGCCCGACTTGGGAATCGAACCCAAGACCTCATGCACAGCAGTTTCGCTTGCGACCACTAGACCAACGAGGCAGTCTAAAGTCTATTTTTAAGTACGTACTTTTTATTTAAATCTCGCTCACAAACCATGTCATCTCTTCACCACGTTTGGTTGACTGTTAGAGAATGCCTATGGCATTAAGTCCGCCTTTGTACTTTTGTTGCACAAAGTTTAAATAAATAACTAAATAGCGAAGAGAATGACACACGAGTCTTACTATGCTAATATAAATGCGAATGTTTGGATGAATGAATATTTGTTAGTCAATAAATACCGAAGGCTTAAACGTATCTAGATTTTTGACACAGATTGATTACTATCTGGCATAACATACAGGCTACTTTTATTCGCAAAAAATGTAGGGTTCCCGTGGTATAATATATATTATGTACTTATATCAACCTGGACGCAGAAAAAGTGATTGGCATAATCTGGTTGCTACTAAATGCTATCTCAACATAACTATCATTAAAGCCATTGATTGAGATTCACAAAACTTTGAACTCTCTTTCATCAGAATAATTGTGTTTTTAAATTAACATTTAATTAGCATTATAATAGACAGTTTTAATATGCATAGGTATAAAGGTGCACCTTTCGGTTATATATTATACTAGCTTTCGCCCGCGGCTTCGCTCGCAAATTAAGTTTAAAATTCGATCATAATTCGAAAGACATGTGGCGCCATCTATCATGATAAGAAAGTTATTTTGATTTCTCTCGGGAACAGTACTTTTTTTCGAGATAAAATGTACCCTATGTTCGTTCTGTACACCTGACAATGTATATGCAAAATTTCAGGATGATTGGTTCAGTGGCTTAGGCGTAAAATGGTAACAAACAAACTTACTTTCGCATTTATAATATTAGTTAGGATTTTTTCGAGTGATAGTCACGTCTTCTGCGTATAAAAGAGTTATCTTGAGTTACGATAGTACATTAATAAATTGCAAGGTTATCGTACTGTTTGATTAAACGTTTCAACATTTTTATTTTTAGATTTAATTTGCATATGCAGTTGTATGCATGAGTTTTGCTATATCATGATGACGCTGCAATATTTTATTTACATACCTAAAATTGTCTATTGGATTTACTCGCAAATTTTTTCTAGGTCATAGTTTTTAGGAAGTTGCAGTGTTTTTAGTTCCCAGGTTTATGCAAATTAACTGAAAATGTAGTTATCGTGTTTGTATATACAAAAACGTTTTTCTAATTATAAAATGTACTTTGATTACTAGAAACATCACATGAGGAAGGTCAGAATACAAAGCTAGTTAACCTCTTGGCTTTAAGTCTAATGATGTTACTATTTAAAATGCAAACGTGCGTTAATGTTTAGGTTGGTTGCCTTAAAATTACTGCTCTAGAAGTTAAAATATATGGATGATTAAGTAACTAGCTTTTACTTAAGTTAAGTTACGTCTTTAGTTACTGCTCCGCTCCCTTAGATCGTAGCGTGACGTTATATAGCATATACTATTCCTCATGAATCTGGCTATCCTTTAATAGTTTTTTTTCAATCCGACTAGGAGTACAAGATTACAAAGATACTCTTTAGCTGTATTATATACATATTATAGTATAGATAGTAAATGTAGGTGGTTTGACGGCCGTTCAATTCTACTAACTTTTAAGAACGATTGCAATCTAATCTGTCTCAATCTGTCAAAAATGACTCTAATTTACCTGCATTTTTCACATAGATTGTCGCTGAGATGAGATTGTAACAAGATATAAAACGTTTTTTTAATTTGCAGAATTGGCCTTCTGATCTGATATTAAAGATTGTTACAATTAAAAGTGGAGGGAAAACGTTTGTACTTGGCACACGCGTTTGACACCAACATGAAGTGCATTCTGATTATTTATGGAAAAGTAGACAATGCGATTCGTCTTAATAAAATTATTTTCAAGTTTACGCAACTGCCCACGTAACAAACCGTGTTCAAAAAACTTCTTAAATAGCTTGAATTTGAGACAATTTGTGTTGCATCCGGAGTTCCACAAGGCTCAATTTTAGGACCATGATTATTTAGTATTATAATTGCGCAAAAATATACAAAATGTAGAAGTGGAGGTTTGGTAACGCATACACGTAATTTACACCTACAAAATTAATGTGTTGTAATACACAAATCCGAAGGACATGTGTGTTACAAACGTAAACCGCATAGGTATTACAGTTAGCTGTTGTGAGAATCATATTTGCAATAAGCTTAAGGAAATAACACTCATCACCATTCTTCAATGTTTTACGCATTAAACTTATTTATTCATCATTTATTCAACTTTGCCTGTGGCTTTGTTTACTAGCCTGTCCCAAAATGGGCGATAACGCCCTCTTGTGGGCGCTGCAGGCCTAAAGGGGGACGGAAAAAATTGAGGCGTTGTATAGAGGCTTGGGGAGCGATTTAGTACCTAATTTCATCTATTAGGTGGTTTTTGAGTAGGTGAAAAATGGGGGCGCTAGAAAATAATTTATTCTCGAAGTGGGCAGTAGACAAAATAATTTTGGGAAACCCTGACGTAGACATTAGTGTAACCAGAAGAAACAAGATTTGAATACTGGGTTTATCAACCTTTACCAGTCCAGTCCAGTATGATACTCTTATTGATTTTTCTTGACAATAAGACTTAGTAGTTACATGTTAATGGCAAATAAATAGGTATGAATTTGTTTCATCGATGTAGAACTAAGATAAATAAAGGGAATGGAAATTTTATGATGAGCCTATGAAACAGTGCGAATACATTAACCAGCAAACAACTCACATGTGGACGTTAGATGACTTGTTATATTTGTTATAGAACAATAATATGAACTAACCAATAACGGGTGTAAAAAGCAAAGACACCACTAATCAATAGAAGTACTTTTTATATCCTGTCAAAACGCGATCCTCCCATAGATTATTATATAAATAAATATCTTGGGAGAACTCACACACGGCTATCTGATCCCAAGCTAAGCAGAGCTTGTGTTATGGTAACCAGACAACTGATATACATACTTATATAATTTATAAATACATACATATTATAGACTAGCTGTCCGCCGCGGTTACACCCGCGTCTTTGGTTACTGCTCCGCTCCCGTAGGTCGTAACATGGTATATAGCCTATAGCCTTCTTCGATAAATAATCTACCCTGAAGGAATCATTCAAATCGGACCAGTAATACCAGAGAATAGCGCGTTCAAACAAACAAACAAACACTGCAGCTTTATAATATTATAAGTATAGATAAATCACACCCAGACACAGAACTAACAATCATGCTCATCACACAAAGTTTGTCCTGGGTGGGAATCGAACCCACGACCTCCGGCTTAGCAGTCAGGGCCACTAACCACTAGACCAACAGGCCCGTCTATGATATTGTATGGCAGAAATTATTGTATGGCTATATCGAACTGTGACGTCACTTATTTGCCAACTCAAACGACTATTGATTTCAAAGCCACACAAAATCTAATTTCACAGTAAATTGAAAATTAATCGGGATGTGATGAAATTAAAGTGTTTCTTTCGGTTTAAAGAATTTATTTCTTATAAGAACTCACAGTCCGCTTATAATGAGATACAAATATTAACTTAATACTATAATACAAACAATACAATATCCTCCAGAGCACCTATTAGAAGCTATTGTTACACACATGTTGCTTAAGCTTAGATTTACATTAATGTTTTTGCATTCTTTAATATCGTCCGGCAAATCATTATATAGCTGTGCTCCTTCGTACAATATGGTCTTTTTACCGAAATTAGTGCGTACGCTGATAACTTCAAGTTTGTTTTTATATCTGTTTCTCAAGTTATTTGACATTCGTGCCGATTCCCTTGGTCACAAACTAAACTAAAATTAGACTATTTCCATCTTTAACTGTCCAATAAAACAAGAAAGAGACTAATGTAAATAAGAGCTGTCAAGTTTAGTCAATCTGACATATCCATACAATTATAGTTGACATCTTAAATCGTATGGATTAAAAATACGGAAAAGTTCAAGGCTAAACTAAGTTGACATCGCTAACTTAGTTCTTTAATGTCACCGTCCTTTCCTTTGGCTGTATATTAGTAAGAGATGTCAATTCTCTAGGGAATCGGCACCATTGTCTTTAAAGAAGTTATGTCTTGGAATTATTGGTTAATAGAGTCTACCCAATTATAACATTTGTTTTTTGTTCTGGACCATACCTAGGAAGCTTTTGTTTATAGAGATACTGAAGGTCGAAATTAGTTACAATCTTTTTACTAAAATGTGCGTTATAATATGTTCTAACTAAACTTTAAATACCCCCGTTGTATGCACTCATGAGCACTGTAATTTGCGTATTTCAAAAAACTGACTTTTCACACCAAAAAAAAAAGTCGTTTTTCAGCAACAATTTTTTTTAATGTTATATAGTTTGATAAGCAGTATCAAACTATAGTCAACGGATATGTGATGTGTGTTCTTACATCCGTTATATACAAGCGAATAATAATATATTGCCTGCCTCGTTGGTCTAGTGGTCGCAAGCGCGACTGCTGTGCATGAGGTCTTGGGTTCCCAGGTCGGGCAAAGTGTTATTGGGTTTTCCCATCAGGAATTTCTCAGTAGCAGCCTCTGAGTCTGGATTTGTGCCCCGTTAATGGCAATAGGCTCGCTCCCTATTACATGGGTCTAAAAACATAACTGGCGAAATGTGGGGGTAGTATTGGGTACACCTCTGCCTAACCCTTCGGGGATTACAGGCGTGATGTTATGTTATGTAAAAAAATATTTTTGCGCATACATTTGTGTACAATAGTTAAAGTAAAAAACATCTTAGGAGTAACGTACCCATACAAGGATAATTTATTTCGCATTGTGTGAATGATATCGCAATTAAAGGTATTCAAAATGTGTGCATTGTGCCTAGGGTTGCCACCAAAAAAATACGTTTTTTTTTGCAAACAGAGTATATTAATTGGTTAAGGTAAAAAAAATTCGAGGTGTTCGAACACAAAAAAAATCGCAATAATATTTTTTTTGCTTTTAGTAAACAATTAAATAAAACGAATAGTCAGAATAGGTAACACAGGAAATTAAGAATTAGGTACTTGTAGATAAATGTTGTTATTCTTTGCAGGATTTCATAAATGATAATTTACTTTTTATAACATTTGCATGCAGAATTCAAGGCAGAATGTAACATGGATTCTATTTTAACAACTTATTTTTATCATCATCTTTCTGCCCTTGTCCCATGTTACTTGGGGTCGGCGTAACACGCTTATGTACCTACTTAATTGGAAGCTACGTTATCATTGAGTGCTAAGTATAGGCTATATTTTATTATCCAAAAAATAGCTTCCTACTCGTAACAAAAATCACGCAAACGAAGTCGCTGGGAGAGTGCTAGTCAAGTATAAAGTACTTTTATCCGAAATAACGTACAATACTTTATTCAAAGTACAGACAACCCCCAGGGTTGCGGGATGTCTTAACAGGATACCGTGGCCCCGGAACGTAAAGGGCGACAGAAGGAACAGGGTGGTTTTGTAGTCAGTAAAAGTCTGACAGTCTCTTCCGCCCCACCCCACCCCTCATTTGATGATTTTTACCACCTAAAAAACAAGTACAGGCAACCCTAATGTGTAATGAGACATGTAAGTACCTACGACGGGTACAATTACAGCTTTGTTCAATTAGCAACGACGACAAAAAATCTATAGCTTTGCAAGCCTTTGTTGAATTTAAAGAATACATTTGCATATTTTATTTTAGTTAATCTGTTAAAATAAATAGCAATTATTATTTCAGTCTTCGCAATTTTTTATGTAAACAACATTGAATTGTTATGTATCCAGTTAATTATGTAGTTATGTGGTTTGTATGTACTTTTTTAAATAATATAGTATGCGGAAATTATATGCTGCATTCCCGGTAATAACTCGTAACATATATTATAAGGTATAATAAAAATCTAAGAACAAGCTAATGCACTTAGATTTTATAGTTATAAATATTAATTTTACAAAGGTGCATTTACAATATACAAGGTGTAGTTTTATAACCTTGTCAAATTAAAGGTAAAGCTAGTTATTCTCAAGACGAATCAATCATAAAATAAAGAAGATATTTTTTTGCCTGCCTCTTTGGTCTAATGGTCGCAAAGCACGACTTGGGTTCGACTTCCAGGTCGGACGAAGTGTTATTGGGTTTTCCATCAAGAATTTCTCAGTAGTAGGATTTATGTCCGGTTGATGGCAATAGGTTCGCCCCCTATTTCACGGGACTTAAAACATAACTGGCGAACTGTGGGTACTAAACCCTATGATTCGTTGTTGTTGATATTTTTTTTGTAGGTAATTTTCAAATTGAGACTAGCCATCTAGCCGTTGGGGTTAGGTAGGCGGGCACACACAACGGATTATGTTCTTTGAAGGAGGAGTATTCTAAAACACTGTCAAACATAAACAACTAAAAGTGTTTGGGATCATAAAGGGAAACCTAGATATGATTGCGATTACTTCCTAGCAAATTGCCATGACCTTTCTGAAAGACGAGAGAAGCCAAGTGAGAGAGCATTGTGAGGAAATATTGCGAAGACAGACGGCCTTTGACAAACAGATTACAAATCGCCGGAGGCTGTTACGAGTACCAAGTTTTTTTTCTAGTTCTTACTTAATTCCTGAGCATGACCTCAAGAGGGGAATTCCCGTATTTTCAAGAACAGATAAAGCGGTTCGGGATGTAAATAGTCATTAGCTTTTGCCTGTGACTTCTCTTGTTAATTTTTATTACGGATCCCTAATTGTTTGAAGGTAAAATAGCCTACAGCTCTCAAAGATAAATGAAGCTTCATATTAGCGAAAGAATTTTCAGAATCAAACCAGTAGTTTTGAAGGTAAACGTGTTCAAACAGACAAACTTTTTCAGTTTTATAACCCTAAGTAAAGATCGTCTGTTTGATAAGATTTTAATATTTTTCTAAGCAAAACTATAATTTTTCCTGTTGATATTAACGTTGACATTTGCTTGTCTAGATTCGCACATAGACCAAAATTTCCTTATTAGTTATGTCCCAATGCGTTTTGTTAGCTTTGACCTCGTCATACAAAGACAACAACTATTAATATTATGCTATTTTCATGGCCACCGTATGCTGAAAAAGTAGTTTTAATAGTGCGCGTCGATCGTATAACTATACGTATTATGTATGGACACGCAAAGGCACTGCAAAATAATTAAAACATTTATAAATGTCCTTTGCGCATATAATGACAAAATCGTTTAAACATTTTGACGTTTAAAAGTGTTGGTTATAACCAATTTATAAAATAAATATCATATAAAACCATAAATAATTTAACGAAACATCATTCTGCCTTTATCAATTTCAAATAATTTATCTGGAATGCAGTCTTCTATCTATATAAATAAAAATGAATTACTAAATTTGTTGTTAAGCGTTAAACTTGAGAACTGCTGGACCGATTTGGCTGATTCTTTTTAGTTCGTAATTTTCGGGACACGGTTCTTATGGAAGATTTTTTTTTTGGATATTCGCACCCGTGCGCAGGGGCGGGGCGGTTCGCTAGTTCTGAATAATTTTAGCGTTAAATATATTATTTGGTCTATATGTATAGTGATTTTAAGACGATATCTTTTCAGGGTATAAAAACAATGCAAGATTGATTTATGTGAATAATAAAAAATTGTATACTAATTGCATGAATACAAAAAACTAGTAGCCGTCAGCCGGTTTTGTTTTTATCAAATCGGATTTAGCAATAGAACAAAACTGTCTTGAACAAAATTATGATTTATGGAATAATTTGCACATTAATAATACTTAATTTGAATAACGCAATAAAACATACTAATTTTTTGGTACTAATTCGGTTATTATTATTCCTAGTCTAACCAAATATGCACGTACTTTAGACTACGAATAATCTGACCTTCGTCAAGAGACTACATCGAGGTCTATATTTTACAATTTATTTATGCATTTATACTTAAAAAAGTAGAAGCTCGTTGAGGAGCACTGGTCAATCCATCAAGTTAAGTTACGCTTGCCTCACCACTGTGTGGATCGCCCGGAGGACACGGTGGAGCATACGGTGCAGGACTGCCCCGCTTGGGCAGAGCACCGCCGTGCCCTCACGGAGGTGATAGGCGGCGGCGACCTCTCGCGTCCGGACCTGGTTCAGGCCATGCTCCGGGGCGAGAGGGAATGGGAAGCAGTCACCTCCTTCTGCGAAGCAGTAATGCTAGCGAAGGAAAAGGCGGGCCGCGTGAGGGAGCCGCTAAAAAAAAAAAAGTTACGCTTGCCGGGATAGGTCTGTGGATGGGTGATCATCTTTACATCTTCATCTTTAGATCTTTGACAGTCGTTACGGGTCGTCAGAATCCCGAAAGTCTGATAACAAGTCTTACCAAGGGGTATCGTATTACCCAAATACTGGGTTAAGGAGATCAGATAGGCAGTTGCTCCATGTAGAATACTGGTATTCAGCTGCATCCAGTTAGACTAGAAGCCGACATAAACATAGTTGGAAAAAGAAAATAGGCAGATTGATAAACTTAAAGAAGTAGTAATGCAGGCACACTTATAAGTAATATATATTTAGTCGATGTGAAAAAGTGTTGGTTTTAATCAAAAAACAGAACAAATAAAAACATTTATCACACACACACACCCTAACTCACGCCTTTCTTCCATGGGGGCAGGCAGAAACCACAGAACGCCACATGCTATGATCCTTACATACTCCTTTCGCCACATCTAAGTTCATACATCTCATCATACAAGCGGTTACAAGTACTGCGCAAACACAAAAACATTTATCATCATGATTATTGGCCACTCACGCCACAAATCACTAAACTCATTTAGCACTAAGTGGGTACCTACAAGGGTACGAGACACAATAGAGCTAATAAAATTATGGTCCGGTTGACTCGGGTGCAGACCCCCTTCATTGGCTAATATTTTTATCACGGCTTGTCATGCTGACAGAACAGCAGGAAGAATAAGATCATCATATCATCTTCTCATCGTATATTTAATGTCGTGATTGCCCAGTGGTTAAGATGCTCGCCTCTCATTCATGAGGCTATGGGTTTGCAACCAGGTACAGGCATCTATGTGACTTTTTACACGACTGCCCCATTAAAAGGAGTGTTATGTGTTCAGGGTTAATGTATGTATGTATGTGAGATTCTTTATTCCACCATAACTTTTAAACGCACTTTTTGACTGCCTCGTTGGTCTAGTGCTCGCAAGCTCGACTGCTGTGCATGAGGTCTTGGGTTCGATTCCCAGGTCGGGCAATGTGTTATTGAGTTTTTCGATCAGGAATTTCTCAGTAGCAGCCTCGGAGTCTGGATTTGTGCCCGGTTGATGGCAATAGGCTCGCCACCTATAACATGGGACTAAAAAAAAAAAAAAAAAACATAACTGGCGAAATGTGGGTGTACTAATGGGTACACCTCTGCCTAACCCTTCGGGGATTACAGGCGTGATGTTATGTTATGTTTTAAACGCCTGAACCGATTTAGATGTATGGGGTATCGTTACAATCCTTGCATCGTTCCGAGTAACATAGGCTAGTAAAATAAAAAAAAGAATCCTGTGTGGTCACTTTAAAACGTAAATTAATAGAATCTGATCGTGTCTATGTTTATCGTCTAGAATTTGACAAGTAGATTTAAAAAATATGTAACACTGTAAATAAAAAACGTCGTAAAAAACTGTCTAGTAAACGAAGTACAAATATGTGCAATTTTTGCAGTCGTGTTTTTAATTTTTTTTATTGTAGTGGCTTGTTCAATTTCATATGGACTTTCTAAGTTTGTCTTGGACATCACTGACATCGCTGAAGAAAAGCATCGTGAAGTAACCTGTACTTATAATTATCTAGCGACCCACCCCTGCTTCGTATGGGTGTAATAGACAAAACTTCCTCTTGAATCTCTCTACCTATAAATCGTTTTGATGTAAATTGCATCAAAATCCGTTGCGAATTTCAGAAGATCTAATATTACAGACGGCGGGAAGCGACTTTTTGTACTACGTAAAATTTGAAATCGCCAATCCGCTTTGAGCAAGCGTGGTGATCAATGCTAGTGGCTTCTCTGAGGCCTTTGCCCTGTAGTAGGATAATAATAGGCTGGTATTATTAATTATTATTATCTTTTAACTGGTACTGGTATACTGGTATTCAGTTGCATCCCAGTTAGACTGGAAGCCGACCCCAACATAGTTGGGAAAAGGCTAGGCAGAAGAAGATCTTTTAACTGTTTGGCAATAGGCTCGCTCCCTGTTACATGGGACTTAAACATAGCTGGCGAAATGTGGGTGTACTAATGGGTGCACCTCTGCCTAACCCTTCGGGGATTACAAGCGCGATGTTATTTACGTTTAACTGTATTTAGCAGATTTTAGTTCTGAGAGTATTTGCGGACTGTATTATCTATAATATCGTTTAGTTAGTATGACGCATTATTATTTTTGTTAACTTACAATGTGTAAATAGGTCGACGAACTATAAAGAAACGTTCATGGCCGAAGCGTTTTGTACAAAACATTATCTGTGCGACCTACACAGACATGAATTTGTTACGCTTTGCTGTATTAATTAACAAGCTAGCGCACACGCATACACAAAACGATTTATGTGCATAAAAAATTGCATAGGAATTACTGCATCATCATATAAGCCGTGGGGCGTCCACTGCTAGCCACTGCTACCCTGGAATGCAAAAGGTATTAGGAGGAACACGGATGGGTTTTATTCAGTAAGGATCTGACACTCCCGCTCCGCTCAGAGCCGAAGTAATCATTTGATGATTTCACAAAACGACAAACACTGCTGAATATTAGCCTCCTCTATAGATTTCCATTAAGATCGGTTGAAAGCGGCTTGCATCCAGCGCGATTACTGCATCAGTGCATGTGAAATCTTTTTATGTGTGAGTTAGACGTTACGGTGCAATGTTTCCCTGCATGCGAGCAAGCTTTGTAGAGCGCCATCTCTTTCTGACACTTATAAAGTGACAGAGAGAAACGAAGTACAGGTATGGACAGTAAATGGACTGCTAATTAGTGATAGATATGATTTATGTATTTAAACTTAACAAAAATTACAAAGGCGGACTTAATGCCTCAGGCATTTTCTAACAGTCAACCAAAGGTGGTGAAGAGATAACATGGTAGGTACAAGTACATATAAATTGAAAAGTCGCATTGGTACTTGCCCGCATTTGAGCTCACAACCTCAAGCATGAAAGGTCAATCACTGGGCCATCACGACAATAAAGATTACTAATTACCAGTCAGTAATAAGAAAAGTCATAATGCAAAGGTACAGTTCATTGACTACCAATAGGTAGGTCTAGTTCTGACACCATAACAAACACGTTTTACCAGTAGCCGCCTGCGCACGGTAACACAGTCGGTTCGTATACATAACAGCGTTCCGGGCCAAACACGTGAATGCTGTTCTGTAGTGAAAGGTATCCATTCATTTGGAACTGCACGCTGTAGACGATAGGCGAATAAAACCTGTTTCATTATGTACTTGCATTTGCAATATTATTATAAAGGAAAGTTTCTTACCACAACTTGCGAATTTGTTAGCATTTATTTCGACATACCCAGTTACCCTTATTTACCCAGTAACTGGGTTGTGGAGGTCATATAGGCAGTCGCTCCATGTAAAATACTGGTACTCAGATGCATCCGGTTAGACTGGAAGCCGACCCCAACATAGTTGGGAAAGGCTAGATGATGATGAATTTCGACATTACAATTTCAATCATGGGAAAAAAGTAGTTTGACCATGTCCTTTGTCAAGCTTCAATGCTATTTCTATGACAAATTTCATCAATATCGGTTTAGTTGTTTGGCCATGAAAACACAACAAACGAACAGGTATGCTTTCGCATGTATAGATGATACTTTCACAATATCAATTCAAATTAAATCTGAAGGCCAATTCTACTATTAAAAAACGTTCAGAATATTGTCGCAACATCATTTTAGCGGCAATCAATGCCAACTTTAGGTTAAATAGAGGCATTTTTGACAGATTGAGACTGAGATTAGATTGAGATCGTTCCTAGAACTGCCTGGTGTCGGAAACGATGCAATGAAGTAACATACTACTAATACTGCTAGTAATATTTTAGTACTTTTTAAAAAAAACTTTAATTTTGTTTTCTTACTCTCGTACAAATAGCTTACACCTACCATGTTATCTCTTCACCACCTATGGTTGACTGTTAGAGAATTCCTAAGGCATTAAGTCCGCTTTTGTAATTTGTTGCATAAAGTTTAAATAAATGAATAAATACTAGTATTAAGTATTATAGTTGAATTAATATTATAAGAGATTTTTTTATGTTTATTTGTATGATTCAATCTCTGAAATTACCTATCGGATTGGAAAAAATCTTTGGTATATGATAGCCAGATTCATAAGGAATAATATAGGCCATTTAACATCACGCTACGGCCCACAGGAGCGGAGCTGTAACCAAAAACATAAGGCGAATAAAACCAGGCGGACGAAGTCACAGGCAAGGGTTAGTCCTATAATATTTATTACCGCATCATTAAATAACAGATCAATCATCTGTTACAGGCCTCAATTTTTTCAATGCGAGAATCTAACCCTGAATGTAGAATGCGGATATTTTTTTAAATTATCCATTTAGTCATTGATACATATTATCTTGTTGGTCCTAGGAGGGTCAGATAGGATTCCGGTCGCTTTATAAAATATTTAAATAATATAAATAATGGTAATCAAAATAAATGTATATTTCCAGCAAACTATAAAGTATATATACAATACATAATACATAATTTATACAATAATAACACTTAAATAAGTCTTGCTTCTCATCTATACATCTCCACTCCTCAACGACCTCAAGATTTGCCCTCTTGTCGCTACGTCACTACGTGCAAGCGACTATTTTAGGGGGCCCATTTGATGAGTGTCAGTTCAGCGCCAGTACCCCTTACCATTTTATCCATGTATACATACATTCACTTCAGAGTCTCAGCTAAACCAAGTCACTTTAGCAACCCATACTCATAGTACAGTATTGTTTTTTCTATGCCCTGTAATAGTTCAAACCAATCTGGGGTTATCCTTGGATATACTTGCATAGTACTTACAAGGATAATTGTCGGTTGGTGTTTCATTTAATCTTAAAGTCGTTTAAGGTGCCTCTGCGAGGTGGCTTCAGCCTCTCGTATGCGTTTCAAGAACGGCCTGTACAGGTAAGTGCCAAGTTTTTCTATCTTGGGCAATTATTTTATTATTCAAGTCATCGTCAATGGTCTTCCCCAACTGCGCTTGCCTGATGGGCCGCTCTAAAGTGTCGTTTTAGTAATCTATCTCTGGCCAGTCTCTGTCAGTCCAGTCGCTTCATAGGAATTCGATATTTCGTCACATCTGGGTAAGAATGACTCTCAATATTTGAGCAACAATAGATTTACTTAGAAAAGGCTAGAACTTGTCGAGTCATCTTTGACCTTTCACAACGTGTATTTAAACAATTCTCTGCGAGGTGAATATTGTTTGCTGCTAGACGTAAGGGTCATGTTATTATAATTAACAATTGAAACTTATTTTTTTTCCTTATTTTTTCGTCCTGGCACAAACTTTTTGTTTTTTTTTCATCATTCCGTTGCGAAAAACAACTGATTGATGTGACTTTTTCAATTCATATGTACTTTTTTATTAAGTTTATCTTAGACATCACAGACAACATTCCGGGCTTAGATAGCACGTTAAGCTGTTGGTCCCGGCTTTCATACGTAGATCTTTGACAGTCGTTACGGGATTCAGAATCCCGAAATGGCTGATAACCAGTCTTACCAAGGCGTTTCGTATTACCTAGTTACTGGGTTGTAGAGGTCAGATAGGCAGTCGCTCCATGTAAAATACTGGTGTTCAGCTGCATCTGGTTAGACTGGAAACCGAGCCCAACTTTTGGGAAAAGGCTAGGCAGATGATAATGATTCCCTTGCGAAAAAGAGATAGTGATATCTGTCTTGTGTGTATCTTTCTCTAACACACTAGAAAAAATAACACATTATAACTTCATGACACGGTTCCGGAATATCATGCATTGGTAGCATTAGCTGCAGTGTTATTCTGAAAAAACGTTCTCGATGTATTTCTTTTCTATTTTCAGATCATTTTTTCTAAATTCATTAAAGTCAAAACATTTATTTCAATTAGACTAATTACAGGCACTTTTGAATTGTCAAGGAGTCGGTTAGTTAGTTGAAGCTAGTTGCTCGTTCCAAAACGGAGGTAGGCCTTTATGAAAAAGAACGAGGAAGATACTCCACGGCACTCTTTTTAATTAGGTTTTTGCAAAATCGTGGTTACAATATACTTGTAGCTTCTACATGTGAAAACAATAAGATAAATATGAAACCATAATAAAAAATAAATAAATTAAGAATAAAGATATAAGCCATAGCATTTAAGAGATGACCAATCACAACTGACAGCGCTCGTTAACGAACATGACATCAAGGGAGATACCCACGGAATGGGACTGCTGACCGTCACATTATAAACGCGGCCGATCCAGCGTGCATTAGATGAACGTCCATATTCGGTGTAGACTATTTATGGAACGGAAATATTGCCACATGTAGAGTTATAATTAAACTACTAATAAGTACCTACAGTTCACACAAGAGATGAAGTTACCAGGGTCAGATATAGTTGAAGTTTTCTTAGAAATCGATGGATGTCTTCGATTAAAACTCATTTTTTCTAAAATGATCTTTGAAAACATCCATCAGTTTCTAAGAAACCTTCAAATATCTGACCCTGGTTACATATCTATTTGTTGATTGTACATTGAATAAGGTTGAGTTTTTAAAGATTGTCCATGATTTCAGAGTTGGTCCCATAGTAAAAGTTGTTCATAATGATTAGTACAATGACCCCTTTTAAGGTTTCGGGTAAATTTTCAATGACCCTGTATAATGATTAACGGAGAAAAATAATACTAGTTGCTATAAACCCATACAAAAAGTTATGGTGGAATAAAGAAACTCACATACATACATTAACCCTGAACACATAACTCTCCTTTTTTGGGGCAGTCGTGTAAAAAGTGGCACGTTAACCAATAAAGATTCGCCATCTTTTTTATTTAATTCTGACGTCAACATAGACGAAGTTGCTGGTACAAGATTGGTATCTAAAAGTCTAGCAAGACTTGCAGAGAAAAATATGTTATATAAAATCTAACAGACAGACAAACTTGACCCGTTTGTGTGTCAATGTCGTGTCTGTTGTCTACTTACGTAATATTATTTTTTACTGGCAATCTTTTTGTTGTGTTAGGCTTTTTAGTTGCGGCAATAGATAATGTCGGTCTGCGGGTGACCGTGACTGCTTCGTATGGTATTACGGTTTCTGATTGTGTAATTATTATTCTGTTTATTCATTTGTATATACAAACAAATTGCACTTTTAAATATTAACATAACAACATGCCTATAATCCCGGAATGGTTAGGCATAGGGTTACCCATTCGTACACCCACATTTCGCCAGATGTGTTTAAGTATAGGGGGCAAGCCTATTGCATTCCCTTTTCGTGTCGTATTCCTCATTAGATCAGCTTCTTATTGATGGTGTCTCGCCATCTGCGATGGTCTTTACTTCATGTAGCGCGATCTCAATACCTACGCCTATTGTATTACAAATACCAGATGGAAAAACTCAATTACATTTTATCCGACATGGGAATAGAAGCCAAAACTTCATGCTTAGCAGTCGAGCTTTGCAACCACTAGAACTGGAAACGGGTCCATGCAGGTCAGGACTCCAGAAGAGAGCTTCGGACTTCTGAATCAAGCCTTTGCTCCAGCCTGATGAGAGCCTCCTTAGATGCGGGCCGAGGCTTTTGGCTATTACACCATCCCACATGTCAACGACCTCTCGGACCAAGCCCTGATTTTAAAATTTTCTAAGCTGCAAAATTTACTTATTTTACAGCTAAAATCAATAATACCTCGGAGTTCTGGATTTGTGCCCGGTTGTTGGCAATAGGCTCGCCCCCTATTACATGGGACTAAAAGAAAACATAACTGGCGAAATGTGGGTGTACTAATGGGTACACCTTTGCTTAACCCTTCGGGGATTACAGGCGTGATGTCGATCAATAATACAAAATATACCAAACTTATAAATCATATTATTTACATTAAAAAGGGTTCCGCGTTGCTGTCAATGGAACAAGTGCCACGTTGTAAGGCAATGTTGAATCTTTAGCCCATTATGCCATTATTACTATTTTTTTGAGAAATTTTTATTTTTAATTTATTTTTAGTGGATTTGCTGTGATTGAGACTTCTTAATCTTTAATGTATCGGTTTAAAATCAAGCCTTTGTTTGCCTACTGTCTTGGCTAGCCTTGGGCAACGGTAGTTCAACTAATGAGTAATTGCGGTGAAGGAGAACAGTGAAGAAATCTATGTTCTGAAATCAAAATCACCAACGTGCAGCGTGTAAGCGCAAGCCTTGAAAGATTAAGGCGGGATGGCCTTAATCTTTCAAGGCTTAATCTACACTAATATTATAAAGAGGAAAAATTTGTATTTTTGTTTGTTCGTAATGGATTTAATTAAAAACTACTGGACCGATTTTAAAAATTCTTTCACCATTAGGAAGCTACATTATTACATTATACATAGGCTATACTTTATTGTATTTTTGCGCGGACCAAGTCGCGGGCTCAAGCTTGTACAAGATAAATACAAGATAAAGAGAATAATACAAGAGTTATATTATCACAGAAGCGATCCTTATCCTTAGAACAATTTTTGTTTATATTTCATAATGAAAAAGAACCTGTTTTACAATAATTTGTACCAGTACATTAATTATATTACTATTTTATATATAATTCTAGTATAATCACATATTTTTTTATAACATATATTATTTTAAGTTTCTTTTTTCATAACGGAATTACAAATAATACAGTTTAAAAAAATATATAAAAATAGTGCTCCGCCCGCAATGAGGTGGTAAAACCCAAGCTACCGGCGGTTAGGGATCCAGAGAGTGGAACCTAAATATATTATTATACGAAGTAAATGAAACTACTTGAATCAAATTGCAAGTTATTATTTAATAAATAAAATAGATATGATCCCAAGCTAAGCAGAGCTTGTGTTATGGTAACCAGACAACTGATATACATACTTATATAATTTATAAATACATACATTTCATAGATAAATCACACCCAGAAACAGAACTAACAATCATGCTCATCACACAAAGTTTGTCCTGGGTAGGAATCGAACCCACGACCTCCGGCTTAGCAGTCAGGGCCACTAACCACTAGACCAACTGGCCCGTCAAGTCATTTACTTCGCACTACAAAATTACGACCGAATCTAACCAAAACTTTTTGGAAGATAAATTCATACGAATGTGAAATATTGCTCTGTTGCCCATGTGTGCCCCTCTCTCCTCATATAAGACTGGTGTGACTTTCCTAACTGGGATAATTTCGGGCCACTTTTATTAGTGTATCATCTACCTGAGCTTCTCCCATTTGTAAACGTCCCTTTGTGCCTATTAGCCCAGTTCTATTCTGTCTCCTGCTTTTTTGAGGGAAGAGAAAATTATGTTTATTTTTCGTCCGCTGTTCTTTTCTGATTAATTTCGTTGCGGGATCCGAGAAAGTTGAATCGTTTCTCCGGGACACGTCGAGGTACAGTCAGCAACAAAAGTCGATTAACATTTATGATTTTTAAATCCTAATTATAAAGTACAATATTAAAAGTAAAACGCAATAAATATAAAATTAAGATATAATAAACCCTTAGCTATTGCCTGAAATTCTGAAAGCCAGTACATTATGTGTTTAGTGTCTGTTTAAATGATATAAAAAAGTACCTAACATTGTTAATCGACTTTTGTTGAAGACTGTACATTTTCTTGGCGTTTTTCTGGTGGTCGTCACTGTTGATTCTGGCTTTCAAAAGTTGCAATGGTTTAGAAAAGGGTGAAGGCGTTGTCGGCAACAAAAGAAAGCCTTGCTTCTCATCTATGTATTTTCTTTATTTTCAGAGTTGTTCCTTGGGATGCCAGCGTGATCATCAATGGCTACCACAGTGGAGGTGAACTCGCGTGCCCTGGGGCGCGCTCACCTCTCCCATCTGCCTCAGCGGCCCCCCGTCAACCTTACCTTCCAAGACCTGAGCTACACTGTGCAGAATGGAAAGAGTAAGTACAGTCATTTCTTCTCTAACATAGTATAAAACACAGTCGTTTCTCGCCGGCTGTACACTTAGATCTTTTAAACTACGCAACGGATTTTGATGCGATTTTCATCACTATTTAGGGTTATTTTGATTTTTTGACATTTAGTGACTTGCATTACTGCATTACAGGTACTGACTTCTAGACTTTTCTAGCAAAGTACATTGATATAAAGTTTCCAAACAAAGCTTTAGGACCTAAATGCTAATTTTAATTCAATACTATTATTTAAACACTTTTTTAATTTGACTGCCTCGTTGGTCTAGTGGTCGCAAGCGCGACTGCTGTGCCTGTCTTGGGTTCGATTCCCAGGTCGGGCAAAGTGTTATTGGGTTTTTCCATCAGGAATTTCTCAGTAGCAGCCTCGGAGTCTGGATTTGTGCCCGGTTGATGGCAATAGGCTCGCCCCCTATTACATGGGACTAAAAACATAACTGGCGAAATGTGGGTGTACTGATGGGGTACACCTCTGCCTAACCCTTCGGGGATTACAGGCGTGATATTATATTATGTATGTTTTTTAATTTCTATTTGAAAACAAAAAACTAAATTACTTTTATACTGCTTTAAACCAAAATCAAACCAGAATCGACCTCAAGATTTCGGGGTCAAAATTGTACCTAACCAGCTCTAACTAGTTAACCGTCATTCAAGAAAGACATCGAATTACCAAACATCCTGTATAATATTATAAATAGGTGGGCAAACAAGTATAGATAGCGTAAATAAACATATTAAGTGTTTATTTACGTTATCAAGCGATAAAAATTATGACAGATGCAACATTTTTTATCGACCTTAAACTGGGTCGGGTAATTTCCGTTTTAATGTCCGCCAGTGTACCGGTTGACCCTACATTCAAATTGGGTTAAAATTTTAGAATAATATGGAAAAATCCTGGCAGTTGTATTACTTTGCACCAAACTATCTCCCAAACTATAGCTGATAGAAAAACGTGACTTAGAAATATTTTTTTTATTTTTTTTTATAATTATTTTATCATTTATCAGGGGGCACGGTAGTGCCCCCGCCAAGACGAGCCAAGCGAAGCGCGAGGGCAAAAAAAGACCTTTTCTCGAAGTGTTTCGTCGTTTTTTTGAACCCTGAACCCTATTATTATGTAAAAATCTTAAAAAGGGTAGGACAACTTGGCTTAAAACATTAATGACAGGAGGTACAGAGTATACTTTGACTGGAGTGCACTTAATTTTCCACTGCAATTAATTAAAAATACCATTCACTTTTTCTTCCTTGCCTCGGTTTGCACGTTAAACTGTCTGTCCGGCTGTCCTACGTGGATCTTTAACAGTCGTTACGTTATGTTATGTTATCACTTAGTGCTTTATTCTGTATTTTGATATAAAATTTATTAAAAATCCGTAACAAAATTAACGCGGATGAAGTCGAAGGCAGAAGCATTAAATTTTGTACAAGATTATGTATGCTGTGTTATGCAGTTCATTATGATATCCGGGGGGCGTTGCATCTTTGCGGTTGGTTATATCAATAATATTGCGGTTACGGTGCGTTGACACTGAGCAGCAGTGTTGCTTTGTACAAAGATTTTATTTATTCGGAAGAAAAAATAATTACATATTGATGTTTATGGCTATGAGCTCGCCTCCTTTTACTAAGGACTGGCGAAATGCGGGTGTACTAATGGGTACATATTTGCCCAACCCTTCAGCGATTACAGGCGTGATGTTATATAATATGTCTATTACTATATATATCTAGGTACAGTACCTATGTTATATAACAGAGGCGTTCTCTTAAACTCGTTCCTCTATATAAATAAAAGATTTAAATAATACATATCACTATCATATCTGACTGCCTCGTTGGTCTAGTGGTACAAGCGCGACTGCTGTGCATGGGGTCTTGGTTTCAATTCCCAGGTCGGGCAAAATGTTATTGGGTTTTTTCATCAGGAATTTCTCAGTAGCAGCCTCGGAGTCTGGATTTGTGCCCGGTTGATGGCAATAAGCTCGCCCTCTATTACATGGGACTAAAAACATAACTGGCGAAATGTGGGTGTACTAATGGGTACACCTCTGCCTAACCCTTCGGGGATTACAGGCGTGATGTTATGTTATGTATATCACTATAAGTATAAAAATCCAAATATAAAAAATAAAATGAATGTTAAAATGTTCTAAATATCTCGAATATACTAAGCTTAATTTGTTCTTAATATTTACATAATTACCAGTATAGTAATTATAATAAAAATAAGAATTTATTATAATGTGATTTCAATGTTTTATTTATATTGTAGCTAAACATAGCCACAGAACGAGTATATTGTTTATTGAGATTCGATTTTAGCGTAATAGATCAAGATAACGGTATTAATATTAATCTACGAGTATACCAGGGTTGCCAAAACTTATTTTGTCTACTGCCCACTTTAAGAATAAATTATTTTTTAGCGCCTCCATTTTTTCGCCCTTTAAGCCGAGCCACAATGCTCCGATTTTTTTCTGGGTCTCTTACCCTTTAGTCCTGCAGTGCCCATAAGGCCTCTTGTCCACACACGTTTTTTCGGCGTAAAAAGCCACGGTATTTCGCCGTGTGTAGGCACGGTCGTCAGTGTTGTATGGGACACTGTGAGAGCTTGTTAAACATACACGGTGGCGGCACGTCACGGCTGCCGTGCTTACACACTGCGAATTGTACAAGCTCTAACAGTGATATATACAATACTGATGACCGTGCCTACACACGACGAATTCACCGTGGATTTTTACGCCAAAAAAAAGTGTGTTTACAAGAGGCCTAAGGGGGCGCCCAACTTGCCACTCGCCCACTTGGGGAAAGGCTGATCTATACTCATATTATAAAGCTGAAGTGTTTGTTTGTCTATAAGCGCTTATCTATGCCACTACTAGTTTTAGATGTTTTTTCATATGATATCTAGATTTATGAGGCATAGTAGGCTTTTTGTACCATCACGCTACGATTCACGGGAGTAGTAACTTAAGACTTAGACTAATCTCTCAGGCATTCTCTACCAGTCAGAATTAACCGCGATAGTACTTTTTGTTGCAGGTTTATACAGAGTGTTAGTGTAAACACCGTTATCCTTGAAACCAGTAGTTTGGTTTCACTAATAGAACGTAAATTAAATGAAAAAAAATATGTTTTTTTTAAAGTAAAATCTCCATTTTTCCTCAAAATTATTTCACCCTATATTACAATGATGTAATAGTTAAAACTTATGTAGGTAGTTATAACGGATGGCCAGTGCAGCTGGTCAACGCCCTTTGCAGTGATTACGTAACTCGGGCGCATAGTATCCATGAATTTACGGACGGTGTCGGACATTTTTTTTTAATTTTTGAAAGAAAGCTTTGTTTATTTATTTTTAAATTCAGATAAACATTTTTTATAATAAATCAAGTACCTATGGTTTTAGTGACAACGGTGTTTACACTAACAGTCTGTATAAATAAATACCTAGTATTATTTTGCTCTTGACGTGTTAACGTACCCTCTGCTGGATTCAATTTGTTTTTTATTTTTATATTATACTTTATTTTGTCTTGATGTTAGTTTGGTTTATAAGCAGTATTCGTGCTCTGTTTCTTTTTCCTAATGCTATTTATACCTATAATTTGCGTTTACATTAAAACAATATACAATATTATTAGTTTTTGGTAAATACTATAGGTACTGCCAATGCTTAATGTATGCTCTGGCGTAGTTTATTGAAAAAATCTATATATTTTACATGGTCACAATTAAAATCAGCTGTTACCTACAAAAATGCTACACAACACGCTCATAATGTAGGTATGGAACAGCAGATTCTTTTTTCATGAATTCAAGATTGTTCGTAGTCAAAGTTGTTCATAATGATGAGTACAATGTTTACAATTACAATGTTTTTCAAGTTTCGGGTAAATTTTCAATTACCCTGTATATAAAAGGGACCCGTAGGCCGTAACAGACTGACTGAACCATCAAGATCAACACCCATCTCCACTGAACAGATCGCACTGAAATATGGCACACAGATAGTTTTATGACGTAGGTAAGCGCAAATAAAAGAATCTTCCAAAAATCACTTTTTAAGGGGATGAATCGGGGATCTAAAATTTTTACGCCGAATTTAAAGCGAGTAAAGCCGGCTGCAAAAGCTAGTAAATAAATAAGACACCTCAGATACTGTCGTATCTAGATAATTGTTCAATTACTCATGTTAGAGAAAATATGAAAGCTGAACACAGTTATTTTCTTTAGACATAAGATCGATATCACTAAGCAGAGAAATGAGAATGGAGCACGAAATTATATGTGGAGGGAGGAAAATCGTGATGAAAATGTTTACCATGAAAATCCATGGTTTATGATACCAGACGTCAAAAAGTTATGATTTTTCGTCAATTATTAAAAAAAATGATCGAAACATTTTCACAGTGCGAATATCTCATAATTATCGTGGGACCGTTTACGTCATAATTATTTAATCCCCGAAGGGTTAGGCAGAGGTGTACCCATTAGTACACCCACATTTCGCCAGTTATGTTTTTAGTTCCATGTAATGGGGGGCGAGCCAATTGCCATCAACCGGGCACATATCCAGACTCCGAGACTGCTACTGAGAAATTCCTGATGGAAAAACCCAATAACACTTTGCCCGACCTGAAAATCTTACCCAAGACCTCATGCACAGCAGTCGCGCTTGCAACCACTAGACCAACGAATTATTTATATGTTACATTATACAGACAAACATCTAGACCGGGAACAACAGCAGAATACAAATGCTTGTTTCGCGCTGAAATAGTACATCAGCAAATTGCTCAGCCAATGCGCCAATCGCCAAAATTAAGAACTGAAATACCCGTAACACGTGAATGCAAGCTCGCTTCTTAAGTATATAAAGAGCTATGATACACAAGTGCACTATGCAGACTGCAATTGCACCGGCGTATAATTGCTGTAGCCCAGAGAACATTGGTCAATCTTTAGAAAGCTGCACGTGACCGACCAATAGTGACGCGCGCGGAAAATCTGCATTATCGATACTTGGGATATTAGGTTAACCTTATTAGATAGATGTAATAAGGTTAACCTAATATCCCAAGTGGAGATTGCAGATTTTCCTCGCGCGTCACTATTGGTCGATTATTAGTCGGCTATTAGATAGACTTAAACGAATCTAATAAAGTTGCAGTTTTGGTTGCAGTATTAAAAGTTTATTTATAACTTTAAAAACTAGTTTTCGTGAAAAATATGGCAAAATGTTAAACTTGTCACGACTTCGCCTCGAAACTTTGTCACGACTTCGTCTGCCTGTGTATCAAATTTATACTAATATAATGAAGTTGAAGAGTTTTTTTTCGTTTTTTAATCACGCTAATCTTTGGTCAATTGAAAAAAACATCTGTTTATTATAGCCAGATTTATGAGGAATAGTATAAGCTATATATAATCACGCTGCGACTTAAAGGAGAGGGGCAGTAACCAAAGACGTAAGTAAATGCGAGTGGAACAAACCACGCGGTCGAAGCCTCGGTTAGAAGCTAGAATATCATAAAACATATTCTATGACATGCGGTAATAGAGTAGTTTTGTATTAGTGAAAGATTTTTTGTAATCGGAACAGTACTTTCAGAGATTACCTCTTACTAACAAAAACTCAAAATTCAAACAAACTTTACTTCATTATAATATTTAGTTACGGCCTGAAACACAGGTTTAAATTAACCTAGATCGGGTGGGTTGCTACCTAACATTGCAATTCCGAACCACTATTTTTTGCACCTAGATAATTTATTATCTTAAAATTATGGACAATCTTATTACTGTTGGCTAAATGTACAGTTATTGTAAACGTTTTTATTTGAATAATTTATTATTATTAAAGTTTAGACGTTAAACGGTAAAAGATATGATTTTATTATTATACTTTATACTGTTGATCAAGCTTACAGCAACCTTTTGAAAGTTTTCCCTTAACAAAAAAAAACACAATTATATCATATCGAAATCAAGTACCTACATCCGTTATCGATGCTGATATTATCGACAGTTTCCCATCACTAAACCTTAACACGTGACTGTCCTGCAACCTAAATGAGAGTAGACGGTATGCGTTCGCGCACGTGGTCGCTGGTGAGAAAACTCGATAGAACTTAAGTATGTCTTCATGCCTATTTCCCCTAACGAGGTTAGTGGTGTCAGTTTGTTGCAATGTATTGGCACATGTGTATATTCTTTTACATATATATACTAATACTAACTGACTGCCTCATTGGTCTAGTGGTCCCAAGCGCGACTGCTGTGCATGAGGTCTTGGGTTCGATTCCCAGGTCGGGCAAAGTGTTATTGGGTTTTCCATCAGGAATATCTCAGTAGCAGCCTCGGAGTCTGAATTTGTGCCCGGTTGATGGCAATAGGCTCGCCCCCTACTACATGGGACTAAAAACATAACTGGCGAAATGTAGGTGCACTAATGCGTACACCTCTGCCTAACCCTTCGGGGATTACAGGCGTGATGTTATGATGTTATGTTACTAACTGACTCGGCCACGTGTTGCTGTGGCTTGAAGTAAGTAAAGATACTGAGGTCAATAATCGAGATAAAAACTATCCATCTTTCAAGTTTGACCTAATTACACAATCATATTTCATAAAAATTGGTTGAGTAGTTTAGGAGTCCATCCTGGACAAACAACGTGACGCGAAATTTTATTTTAGATAATAATAAATACCTATGAAGGGTTTTTTGTTTGTTTCTTTGTTTGTTTATATGCGCTAATCTCTGAAGCTAACAGTTGTATCGAAAAAAATCTTTTTGTAAATGATTGGAGGATTTGTATAGGTATATAACATCACGCCACGACACGGAGCGGGAGCGGAGCAGTAAAAATAACCACCAAGACGAAATTGCGGGGAGAATGTAGTTTATTATATAAAGCCAAAGAGTTTGTTTGTTTGTTAAATACTGGTCTGATTTGAAAAATTCATTTTGCTTTATACAGAGTGATAGTGTAAACCCCGTTATCCTTGAAATCAGTGGTTTGGTTTCACTAACAGAACATAAATTCAACGAAAAAAATCTTATTTTTTTTTAAGTATAATCTCCATTTTTCCTCAAAAATTATTTCACCCTATATTACAATGATGTAATAAGTTAAAACTTATGTTGGTAGTTATGACGGACGGCCAGTGCAGCAGGTCAACACCCTTTGCGGTGATTACGTAACTCGGGCGCATAGTATCCATGAATTTACGGACGGTGTCGGGCAATTTTTTTTTTTTAATTTTTGTAAGTAAAAATTGATTATTTATTTTTAAATTCAGATAAACATTTTTTATAATAAATCAAGTACCTATGGTTTTAGTGACAACGGTGTTTACACTTACAGCCTGTATAGCCAGTTTATCGAAGAAGGTTGAAGATTTATTTATTCACTTTAAACATACAAATATCCTTACAGGCTAGAAGCAATGCGGTATTGTAGTATACTTAAAAAAATTACATAGTTCCGCTATTTAACCATAACAAATTATATAGGTAGCTGTTCTTGTAAAATCACCCAAAGAGCAAAAGAATATATCAATGTCATCAGCAATGAGATTGAGAGAGGCTCCCGAAAGACGCGGGTGGAACCGTGTGGTATGGCTAGTACACCAATATTTGTCAATACACAAACACGAACTGACAGGATACCTATGTTGGTTCATGGAATAACTATTCTTTGCCTAACCCTAATAATATTGGTGACGGACAATGCCAGTATGAGTGGCCTTGTAACTTAATGGTTCTGTATACAAAGCGGAGGAAGCATTGACTCGCAAAATTTTGCTATAGACTTAGTAGGTGACTGCGTCGATGGTCTAATGGTCCCAAAGCGCGAATACTGAGCATAAGGTCTTGGACTCGATTCACAGGTTGGGCAAAGTGTTATAGGGTTTAAGGAATTTCTCTAGTCTATACTTTATACATACATACAAATAAAACTGAAGTGTCTGTTTGTAATATTAAAATAACATCTTTTTATTACATGTATATAAATGTATACGGCACATTTACCAATATATTTTTTTTTTAATTTTGTCTGTCTATCTGTCTGTTTGTTCCTGCTAATCTCTAGATCGGCTGGACCATTTTCGACGGGACTTTCACTGGCAGATAGCTGATGTAATAGGGGGACGACCTTGCTGAAAACTGACATTCATGCGTACGAAGTCGCGGGCATAAGCTAGTACATCTATAAATATGGTCATTTCAAAACAATTTTATAGCTAAGTACCTATATTCATCGAATAACAAAACAATATGATTTCGACATACATTTTGAAAGACATCATTATTTCGAACGAACGCAAGGAAATCTATGGAAACTGTAGGCTTTAAGTGTGTTACTGCATTTTGTTTGCGAAAGCTAAGTACATACTATTGCAAAAGATAGCACTTGTTGAGATGCAATTGTTTGTTTTCTCGTATACAACGTGTAACATAATTTGCGCATGACCTGAAAGTAGTTTGTTCAGAATCGTCTTCTGAATCGATTTCCATGTATGTTATTCTTTTCGAAAAAATCTATAAGTATTTACCTGCGGGCCTACCATCAACTCTTAAAACAGTAATATAATATTTTAATATTACTTTGTAATTTCTGTCGTTGGATTTTCAACTTACGGCGCTGAGCCGAGCGTTGAAAATCCAACAGTGCGTAAGGCAAAGTAATATTAAAATAATACTGTTTTAAGCGGTAGGCCCCCTGATATTATTTTTTAAATTATTTAGCTGACATTTGCACGTGTGTGCGCTATGCGTGTGTGCGTAACGATAGACTAGTATACTCAAACGTTTTATGTTTAGTCAGGAAAACTATTGTAGAAAACTATACTTGGTGTGGTTTGACTTAATAAAAATTGAGATGTTTTTTTAGTAATATTATTTTAAATACTAATTGGGGTATATGAGGCCTTGCGCTTATTCTGTTACACGTTGTATATTCAAAGACTATGAATTAAGCTAAGTCGTTCAAAAACAGTCCTAATGTACAGGAACATACGTTGCATGGCTCTAAATCTTACTATTATTATAAATGCGAAAGTTTGGATGAATAAGTGTTTGTTACTCAATCACTCCAGAAAAGCTGAACAGATCTTGATGAAAGACACAAAGATAGGGTATAGTCTGGAATAGCACTTATGCTACTCTTTATCCCATTTTTGTGCTCTCTAAAGCTGGGTACTCATTAGCGAGCTGTAACTGTAACCGTTGCATGTACTGTAACCAAAAAATATAGTGTGACGTGGTTCGCAAACCTGCTGCGAGCGGTACGCGTGCGGCTTGCAGCGACCCGACGTTTACAACGTTCTCATTCGCGTACACACTAGAACCTCGTTTCTGTATCACATAAGTTACGGTTACAGCTCGCTAATGAGTACCCGGCTTAAGGAATCATTTTGGACTAAGGCTTAATTTGGAATCTTAGCTTAGTGTTTAATGAACTACCAAATGACATAAAAGATTCAAACGTAAAAATGATTTTTAAAAGACAAAATCTCTCATCATCACGACATTATTATGCCAGTCCATTGATGAATTATTTCTTAGACATACATAACATCAAGCCTGTAATCCCCGAAGGGTTAGGCAGAGGTGTACCCATTAGTACACCCACATTTCGCCAGTTATGTCTTGAATTATTTCTTGCTGGTAACATTTCTAGTTACAGATACTGTATTTATGATTGACTAGCGTCCACGCCCCGGCTTCGCACGCGTACAATGTAGCCTTCCTCTTGAATCACTCTATCTATTGTTGAAAGCGCATTAAAATCCGTTGCGCAGTTTCAAAGATCTTAGCGTACAGGCGGTGGGAAGTGACTTTGTTTTATATTATGTAATTTTAAACTACCTATGTAAATATGATGTAATATCTCCATTTAAACTCCTAATTTATGAAAATTGTATTGTATATAATGTTTCATTGAATTTATTATATTGTTAAATTAATAGTGTATGCAGATTATTGATTTTGTTTTTTTTTTGTGTTTTTTTGTGTGTGTTTTTGGTATTTTTGTGTGCTTTTTGAGTGTTTTGTTGTGATGTTTGAGTTGGGCTGTTATACGTATATCTTTGACAGTCGTTACGAGTCGTCAGAAGCTAATAAGGTCTGACAACCAGTCTTACCTAGGGGTATCGTATTACCCAGTTACTGGGTTGTGGAGGTCAGATAGGCAGACGCTCCATGTAAATACTGGTATTCCGCTGCATCCGGTTAGACTAGAAGCCGACCCCAACATAGTTGAGAAAAGGCTAGGCAGATGATGATGATGCAGATTTTTGAGTTACTATAAAATATCTATGCTTTTTAACATTTTAATTAACCATTTGGCAGCTAACGACGCTTTTATGATCGTAGTTTTAGATTAATAGAATAAAAGTACAAGATTTACATATATATATTACAATACATATTTATTTATTTTATAATTAAGTCGTTTTTTGTCAAAAGGTAAAAAAGACCAAAACTTTAAAATGTGATTAACTTTTTCTGTACGTTTAACTTTTTCACCCACGATACGTGAATAATGTTTAGAGCGGGTACACATTGGGCGTTTTGAAACGGGCGCTTTGCTAACACGCATTTTGAAAACCCCGAATTCTATTGAAGTGTACACATGCAAGCGCGCGTCAATCGCGCGTTTACATTTTTTCGTTAAAACGCGCGTTGCTCGGGCGTCAGCTGCGCGCTTTGAGATACATGAGCGGCCATTTTGTTGTACATTTCAACGCGTGCTTTTGTGTAGAGAGGACGCACTTTTCGAAAATGGAGATAGAGCATTTTGATACTGATTTCGCGCGCTGAACGCCGTGTTAAGCGCAGTGTGTGTACGCGACCAACGCGCGCTCAACGCAACGCCGGGCGCCCAGTATGTTCTAGCTCTTAGTGTTAGAAAAAAGGACTGACTATCAACTCTAAGTTTTTTGGGTCAATATTCTTGCAAATTAACTCTAGCACCGTCAAGAACCCCCACAGAAGTACTAATTACCGTGTTTTTTTCTAAAGTAATTTTTCATCTTGACAACATCATGCGTCAACTACAGCTATTTTAGAGGTATCTACTTCCATTTTTGTGTGGAAACGAGTACGCTCATAGAATTTATTAGCTGTTCAAGTATTTAAGATTTTATTCTCAGAGCCTGGCTCACCGAAAATTGTTTTTATAATATTAAAGAATTCATGGATTTTAAGTGAAAGGGTTGCATGACATTAATTATTTTTCTTTTTTTTTTTTTTTGACATTTGTAATTTAATTTAAATTTTCTCGGACATTTATACCCTGTTACGGACGATTTTTTTTTTTTGTTTTTATTTTAGGTAATTCTTTGATTTGTTGGCATTAATATTTCATTGTTTGGTTTAAATTTATAATAATTTTATATGGAAATTTGTATGACATGATAATTCAAGTTGACATTGTAATTTAATTATTTTAATATGTTTTTTAAAAATTTGCATGCCGAATTCAGTAAGCGGAATATGAAGAACGCGTATATGTTATGACATCTGTAGAATACCATATTTCAGGCAAATGAATAAATGAAAAATTCACGTTTAGAAGGGTTTTTTGGTGAAACTTCGCCAAGGGCTTGCATGACTTGTGTTAGCTCATGTTTAACTTACTAGCTTTGCCCGCGACTTCATCCGCTCGATTGTCGCAGAGGAAGTCGCGGAATAAAAAGTAGCCTATGACCTATCTTGGGATTCAGACTTACTTCGTGCGAAATTTCATCGCAATCGGTTCAGTGGTTTAGTCGTCAATGCGTGACAGATAGATAGACAGAAAGGGTTACGAATGCAAAACTATAGATAGGTATAGATTTACGATTACTTGGATGCGCGCACGGCTTTCTCTGCAAAATGCGTTAAATATTTAGTTCTGTAACTATTTTACTTTTGTTTCAACCATAACAATTTTGCGAAATTCTTCTTTAGCCGCGTTGAACAATTTTTGGCAGGTGCAAAACTTATGGGATCTTATCACTGACATGCTGACATGATAGCGTCACCGACATGCTAATGTGACGGCGAAATTATAAATTATGAGTTGTGAGAGACAACGCCCTAGGAAGACCTACACTGATTTTATTGGTGAGGTTCTTCAGAAAGGTCAGGTGCGCAGTACTCGTAACCGGCGTGCTTGTATGATCAGTATTAACGTGGACGAGGTGAAACGAGTATGTAAGGATCGTAACAGGTGACATTCTGTGGTTTCTGCCTACTCCCACGAGAAAAAGGCGTGAGTTTACTCATGTATGAATGTATAAACAATTCTACAAATACCTTAACATTTTTTTTACTTCTAATGTCTGGTTTTAAATACTTTAATATCCGCTTTTGTTGACTGATGACCTGACTCCACGAAGACAATTGTTTTAATGTAAATGTACAAAACTTGACAGTTGGAATTATATTTAAATTAACAATATTGTTATTAGAATTACGCCAAATTGAATTTTATCTAGTATTTTATTTTTTTGTTAATAGATTTTTTCTTTTCTATCAAATTGAACATAAAATTTTCTAGTTTTTGCTACAGCAGGTTTGTTCCGAGTTAAACATAGGATTTAAATTTTTTTGCTAATAAATTTTTGTCTATCGTAGTAGGATTTTTTGTCGGATTACATTATTTCTAATATTATGTACTTAACTACCTAGGTCTGAATATAGTTGGAGGAGAAAAAAGTATCAGATTAACAACTAGACAAGCAAAAACGTTTAACCTTGCTCTCTGTTCTCGAGACATAGTTACTAGTCAAAAACTATTAAACTAAGAGCGTTTACATACAACATTTCAAGTGCTTATTTTTCAAAATGAATAAACCGATTTTAGTGAAACTTCCTACACATAGCAGGATAGGTACATAGGTCTAAAATGTTAAACGAGAACATTTTAGAAATAATAATGCTGTTACAGTTACAGCTAAATTCGACTGAATTTAAGTTTTCCATAGAAATAGACAATAATAATAATATCTTAGGACAACCAACACATCGCTATCTGATCCCAAACTAGGCAGAGCCTGTACCATGGTAACCAGACAACTGATAAAAATACTTATATATTTCTAAATACATACATATTATTGATAAATTACACCCAGACACAGAACAAATCATCGTGCTCAACACACAAAGATTTGTCCTGGATGGGAATCGAACCCACGACCTCCGTCCTAGCAGTCAGGGTCACTAACTACTAGACCAACAGGCCAGTCAAAACAATTTCAATTACTTATCTTTTTTTAAATAAGACATTTCGGAAATATTCTCAATTACACATACACAACAACAACAAAATTCATCAACAATTTTTTATTTTTTTCATTTAACATTTTAGACCTTTGTACCTAAACAATATCCTGCTTATATGTAGGAAGTTTTATTAAAAACGGTTCATTCATTTTGAAAAATAGTAACTTAAAAGTTTGTCTAAAAATTTTCGTATGGCGTAAATGCTTTTTAATCCAATAGTTTTTCAACTCAATACTTTCATTAAAATCAGTTCATCATTCATTCCTAAAAATAAGGACTTAAAAGCTTCTCTAAAATACCATAAGGCGTAAATTACGCTCTAAAATGTACAGAAACAATATGCCATAGTTAAAACTACCTTTTTTTTTTATGTGGTAAAAATCGTCAAATGACTCCTTCCGCCCTGGGTGGGGCGGAAGGGACTGTCAGACTTTTACTGACTAAAAAACCACCCTGTTCCTTCTGTTGCCCTTTACGTTCCGGGGCCGCGGTATCCTGTTAAGACGTCCCGCAACAGTTAAAACTACCTAAGTTATCATGCTATACCTAGTAAAATATAACTTAGTTAAAACTACCTAAGTTATATTTTACTAGGTATAGCATGACCTAAAGACAAGTAACACGATAGTCAATGGCGGTTCTGGAATCCTTGGACCCCATTTTATGTTGTACACCGACAATCTCTCTAGCGAAGCCTTGAATTTTGAGATTTCACAACGTTTCTTGGTGCAACGGATGTGATTTTGATTAACGTTAGATTAAATTATTAGTTAGGTAGTCTTGTTAAAGATATTGCAGAAATCATTATAATTAATCATTATTATAGTTGCAGTATGTTTTAGTTGTGAAAATCATTGTTTTAGTGTTTCATATTGTTTTTTTTTTTACAGATATTTTTTATTTTATTTTAATGTTTTTACTGGTGTTTGATTTATCAATCAATCTTATTTAAATTAAGTTACCTATGGTCAACTTTTAAGTTGACCAACTTAATTTAAATAAGATTTGTTTTGATTTATTGTTAATCTTTCAACTAGTTTGTGCTTGAAACTTCGTCCGTGTAGTTTTTTCCCCCCACTTTAAGTTACGTGTTTTGTTACTAGTCCTATCATATGGTAAGCATATATTATTCGTCATGAAAAAAAAAGAAATCCTATCCGACTGGAAGTTACAGAGATTAGCGTAAAAACAAACAAAAATTTCTTCAACTTTAGATGACTCCTTCCGGGCGACATACCTAAACTAGGACACATCCAGGTCAATCTTAACTTAAACCATATGCAAACTAATAAAGAACTATCAATTTTTTATAAGTTTATAATCCCTTTTCACTATTCGTCAATATTGGTTTTTCTATGAAACTGATAAAATAGACAGACAAAAGTGTCCTTATCTGTATGTTTAAACAGATAAAGACACTTTTTAAACGTATAAGAAGATATGCATCGAGATGTTCCTTTGTATCAGGTTGTTAGATAGATCATAAAAAATCTTGTATACATAATTATTTTTATAGGTTCTAAGCTATGATTAACACTTGTTAGTTTAACCTCAATGGCCTTTGATACGAATGAAGGCGGTCCTGTTTTATAAATTACACCTTAGCTGTCAATCACGGCCACTGTGATCATGACAATAATTGATTGACATACCTTGACAGTTCCTTCAACGTAACCTAACAACTAGGTACCTTTCAGTCTACAGACTGTTAGTGTAAACACCGTTGTCACTAAAACCATAGGTACTTGATTTATTATAAAAAATGTTTATCTGAATTTAAAAATAAATAAAGTTTTCTTTAAAAATTTAAAAAAAAAAACTGTCCGACACCATCCGTAAATTCATGGATACTATGCCCCCGAGTTACGTAATCACCGCAAAGGGCGTTGACCTGCTGCACTGGCCGTCCGTTATAACTACCTACATAAGTTTTAACTAATTACATCATTGTAGTATAGGGTGAAATAATTTTGAGGAAAAATGGAGATTTTACTTTTTTTTTTAAAAGTAGATATTTTTTTTCATTGAATTTACGTTCTATTAGTGAAACCAAACCACTGGTTTCAAGGATAACGGTGTTTACACTAACACTCTGTATATTAATCTTCCTATTTTTATAAACTTGGATATTTATTTTATTTCGCGCATATACGGCTATACGGATCTGGTTGTAGCACAGAGATAGATAGAAATAGCATATTGGCTACTTTTTATCCCGAAAAGATGTACAACTTTGACGCATACGAAGTCGTGGGCAGAAGCTTGTTATTTTATTTACAAACATAATTTACAAAGCTTGTACAATTATTATGTGCAATTTGGAAAAAGGAGTGGGGGCTAGGGGAAGCTTATCAGACATTAAAAACTCTTTCAAATTGTCAATGGAATTAGTACATAAAAAGCTGGCAGCATTGCCACATTGTATGACAATTCTGATTCTTTGGCCTATGAATTTGCCAGCCCTCTGGTCATATGCAGAGTCGACCAGTCGTTTGGCGATGTCCCGAAAGATAAGCAGAGCTCTCGGACCTCATGGCCTTAAAATCTTACTTTAAATTAACAACTTAAGGAAATTAAAACATTAAACATTATGGAAATGAAAACATTCAATGTTTTAATGATTTTTTTTGGAATAAAAAACTTGAACAAAGTTGGTATGGTTCTCTTTTAAAGTGCTTTGTCTCGTATAATTAAAATACACGTATGTAGGTATCGAAATATGTAAACCATATTTATTTCCTATAAAAAAAATTTTTTCACACTTTGTTTATCATGAAACAATAGCTAACCTTATTTTTTCGCAAGTGACGTAGATCATATAACCTTACTTTTTATTTGCTATAAAAAAACAGTATATTCATACAATTAACATGTTGGTTTTAACTCAACAAAATGTATGGATTATAGATTTTTTAAGTTGTTTATAATTATGAGAACAATGACCCTTTTTAAGGTTCAAACTTCAAACAATGGCAAGTTCATCGGCTCTACTGGCATGAGTTTAGGTAAAACAAGCTTCCGCCCGCGACTTCGTCCGCGTCAAAGATAATATGATTATTATCTCACTGGAGCTGTACATTTTTCTGGGATAAAAAGTAGCCTATATGCTATTCCAGATTATAATCTATCTCTGTGCCATATTTCATCTAGATCTGTTCAGCCGTTGTGACGTGTTTCAGTAACCTAAATCCATCCAAACTTTCGCATTAATAAAAGAAGCAAGATTAGTTACCATGGTAATAGTATGTAAGTAGGTGATTTTGCTGAATACTAATAAAATGCCTGTACGGTACTTTGACGGTTTGAAATCTGCAGTACGAAAACGCCTTTGAAGTAGGTTTCCGTTTAGTTTCTTCGCGCAGTAAACGCTTATGACAAGCATTTAGACATTATTTTTAATTTAAGTAGGTACTTGGTAACTATACATACCTAGTACTTAGGTATAGGAGGATGATAAAGGTATGTGGTTTATAATTGACTAGCTTATGGCCGAGACTTCGTGTGCGCAAAAATAAATTAAAATAAAGCCTATGTTACTCGCAGATAATGCAGCTTTGTAATGGTGAAAGAATTTTTTAAATCGATGCAGTAGTTTTTAAGTTTAACAAAAATACAATTTTTTTCCCTTTATAATATTAGTGTAGATAAAAAGGATTAGAGCGTTTTGACCCTTGCTTGTACTATAAAACGTTTTTGTTATTCACCTACCTTCAAATTAGTATTTCAATGTGTATTTCCGTACAAGTTCGTGTAATTTGCAACCTAATTGTATAAATAACCTATTATTAATTTTTGCGATCATAAAAAAGAAACAAGAGACTAAATTAACATGTTATAGGAAGAAAAAAAAAACACACACATCATAGTGACAAAACTATTTTTAACGGTTAAGGCGGAAACAGACTTCTAATTAAGTCCCATGTAATTCCTTGTATGGCACCATAAATTACTAAATGCATTTATTGCTAAATAACATTCAAAACCTCATTCTGTCTCAGTCAACTTCAAACGATTGATAGAAATAGAACAATATTTTTAATTCTTTCCGACATTTGTGATACACGTAAACCTGATTAAAAAAATATAATTTAATGAACTCACAAGTGAATAACTTTGACTGCCTCGTTGGTCTAGTGGTCGCAGGCGCGACTGCTGTGCATGAGGTCTTGGGTTCGATTCCCAGGTCGGGCAAAGTGTTATTGGGTTTTTTCATCAGGAATTTCTCAGTAGCAGTCTCGGAGTCTGGATTTGTGCCCGGTTGATGGCAATAGGCTCGCCCCCTATTACATGGGACTAAAAACATAATTGGCGAAATGTGGGTGTACTAATGGGTACACCTCTGCTTAACCCTTCGGGGATTACAGGCGTGACGTTTATGTATGTTATGTTACAAGTGAATAAATTAAAAATGACAGACAATGGATTCACTGCTTCACGTGTATTGTTAGTTGACGCATAGTCTTCAAGGCATTGACAGAAGATAATTAAATTAATTAACGGAACGATAAGGAAAATGGTATTTATTCTTGTCATAATGACATTTGTCATTTTGTGTTGTCATGTAGGCTTGTGGCTAAGTAATAACAGCCGCACGGATTCGTCCATCAGGTTTTGCTATGCTTACCGAGGTTTGTACGTGGATGGGTGACCATCTTTACACACTGAGACTCTTCCGTGCCCCGGAAAAATGTTAAACGTTGAACCGCTTGTTGACCTCATACGTCGATCTTTGACAGTCGTTATGGGTCGTCAGAAGCCCGAAAGTCTGACAACCAGTCTTGCCAAAGGGTATCGTATTACCCAGTTACTGGGTTGTGGAGTCTGAGTGCACTCTCTTTTTCTTCATTCTCATAATTTGATGGGACGGCAATCTGACACCATCATGAGCAGGACCAACGGCTTGACGTGCTTTCTGAGACACACAGTAGTAAACCCCGTTCTACTCAGAAATTCGCAATGGAAAAACTGAATTACACTTTTTACCTGACCGAAATCGTACCCAGGGCTCAGCACCATGAGATCATTATAATTGTTGGAACAGTAAATGAATGGAATAAATAAATATTATTGTTTATTTCAGGTTCAAAGATAATCCTGCGCAGCATCAATGGTGACTTTCGTTCGGGTCAATTAACTGCCATCTTGGGTCCCTCCGGAGCAGGGAAGAGTACTCTTCTGAACATACTTGCAGGATACAGGTACTAAATATTTTATATTCAAGACACGTATAATTTTGTTGAACTTAACTTGCTTATTCGAAACTAGCTTTTGCCTGTGACTTTGTCCGCGTTGATATTGGACCTCTGTTTCATCCCCTTAGGGGGTATTTTTTTTTTAGGTGTTCGAAATCACCACTGCCTCGTTGGTCTAGTGGTCGCAAAGCGCGACTGCTGAGCATGAGGTCTTGGGTTCGATTCCCAGGTCAGGCAAAGTGTCATTGGGTTTTTCCACCAGGAATTTCTCAATAGCAGCCTCGGAGTTTAGATTTGAGCCCGGTTAATGGCAATAGGCTCGCCCCCTATTACATGGGACTTAAACGTCACTGGCGAAATGTGGGTGTACTAATGGGTACACCTCTGCCTAACCCTTCGGGGATTACAGGCGTGATGTTATGTTATGTTATGTTAAAAATCATCAATTGACTCCTTCCGCCCTGGGTGTGGTGAAAGGGACTGTCAGACTTTTACTGACTAAAAAACCACCCTGATCCTTCTGTTGCCCTTTACGTTCCGGGGCCACGGTATCCTGTTAAACCGTCACGCAACCCCGGCGAACGAAGGGGGTACCTAAATTTTAGAAAATCCTTTCTTGGTGCACGCCTACATTATAATAACTATCTTTATGCCTTCAGCGCAGTCCGTTCAGTGGTTTGATCTGTGCGTTGATGGATCATTCAGTCAGTAATGGTTGCTGATAATGTAGCTTACTATTCTCTTTCTCTCTCTCTCTCTTCCTCTATTATATGTAGGTATAATTCTGTCAGGAACTTCGTTCGGAACCCCCGGCCGCAACATTTTTTACATACAAAAAGTTCTTTCACAATTGGATACTTGCTTTTATACATATTATAAATAGGTTTGTTAATATATTTATGTAACCTACGCATAACATCACGCCTGTATTCCCCGAAGGGTTAGGCAGAGGTGTACCCATTAGTAAACCCACATTTCGCCAGTTATGTTTTTTTTTAGCCCCATGTAATAGGGGGCGAGCCTATTGCCATCAACTGGGCACAAATCCAGACTCCGAGGCTGCTACTGAGGAATTCCTGATGGAAAAGCCCAATAACACTGCCCGACCTAGGAATCGAACCCAAGACCACAGCAGTCGCGTTGTATTTATGTAAATACAATCAATAAAGGAAATAAGTGTGAAAATAATAAAAATAACCAGTTCTTATTTTATCTTATCGTAAGTAATAATTCAATAATAATATTGTAATAAAAACAATAGGTTATCATTATAAATCAATTTGCTTACATTAACGAGTTAAGTAATATTATTCCGTAAACAATGTGTAATAATACTTTATTACACCTATTAAGATTACATTAACAGTAATTATCTACCTGCATCTATAACTAGATGTAATCTCGCGGTTTCACCTGCCTTCAGTTACGTCTTTGGGAGTAAGAGGACACGTTAAGATAAACAAACAACCAAAAAATTTTTACCGCTTATTTTATTGTAATATCATCATCATAGGCAATAGGCTCGCCCCCTATTACATGGGACTTAAACATAACTGGCGAAATGTGGGTGTACTAATGGGTGCACCTCTGCCTAACCCTACGGGGATTACAGGCGTGATGTTATGTTATGTATCATCATCATATCAGCCGTAGGACGTCCACTGCTGAACTGCTGGAAGAGGCTTGCATCCAGCATGTTGCTGCGGTCTTTATCAGATCGTCTGTATACCTCGTGGGCCGAATAATTACAGATCGCCAAGAATCATTTGGGAATCTAAGCCTTTTTTTTTCTATTAAAGACAAAATCCCCACTGTTCCTCCTGTTACCATGAGTCAAGAGCTCGTTATACACTTGATGCAAGATCTGCACCTTGGCCAGCAAGCAGTGGGCCCCTTCACCACCAGCCGTGCGGTCGGTCCTGTGAACGAACATTCAGTAGTTCTGAAACAGTAATAAACGTTCAGTCGCTTCTCTGGGACTCATTGCTTTATTGTCTTGGCGTTTTTCTAGTGGTCACCACTGTGGATTCTGAATTTTAGAAGATGCAGTGGATCGGGAATAGAGACGCCCAGAAAAAAAAAATGCGTCAGCGTTAGCGCTCTCGACCATACATTGAATCGTTTGTTTGAAAGTTATTTGTCTAAGTTGCATGAGATATTCCTAGTGTTTGTCAACATTTGTTTAAGGACGTTAAAAACTAGAACAAATCTTTCCATGGTTGAAAGCGCAAAATCACTCGCTTGAAGTGCCGCGGTGAGGTCAGATTGCTGACCCCAAGCTGGGTACTCCTCCAGTTAGATACCTAACCTATTAGTGAGTTTTCAGTACTATTTTATCCTCAATCATAAGATAGTTATGCAAAAATGATAATATTACGGCTAAACGTTAACGTTATTGAGTATTAATCGTAGGTTTAGTGCTTGTGTGTTCGAGGTCTGGGCTAATTGCTAGCAATATTTGAATAGCCTAGTTATCTGGCATGACTAGAGATAAATGTCGCAGGTTGAATATCAATGCGTACGTAATTAACGCTTCGTGATGAGAGGACACCCTTTATAGCTAAGGGTCGGTTCACATCTGACGGAAGATACGTCGAACGTCTCGTCTTTAGTATGGTCGACGCACTAACGGAACATCGGATATGTGTGTATGGTTGGATATTTTATTATCTATTTGACTGTTTTTGCGGCGTATCTTCCGTCAGATATGTACCGAGCCTAAACCTCTTAATTAAGTCCTATACCATTGTTACGTCACATATCTTAATAACTGTCCAGTGCAAATTTCGCCTCTTGTGTATTATGCTACAAGCGCCCTCCGTCCGCACTTTTTCCGTTTCCCGTTTTCGTTCTACCCCGCGCCCCTGTACCCCGCAGCGAGGACTCAAATACTAACTGTGGCGAATCCCAAACGGAGGGTAAAGAATTTTCACAAACGAGACATTTTTAGGCCTAAGAGTTTGAGTGAGACATTGGATAATATTTTCGGCTTCCAGTCTAAACGGATGCAACTGAATACCAATATTTTACATGGAGCGACTGCCTATCTGACCTCCACAACCCAATAACTAGGCAATACGATACCCTTGATAAGACTGGTTGTCAGATTTTCGGGCTTCTGACAGTACGTAACGACTGTAAAAGATCAAAGTATGACAGCCGGTATCAACGTGCTTTCCGAGCTACACAACGGATTTTAATGCTGTTTTCATTAATAGATAGAATGATTCAAGAGGAAGGTTTATGTATCTACATTGCACCCGAGCGACGCCGGGACAGGTCGCTAGTAAATATAAATTCCAAGAAATTGAGAATTGATTAAAACATTTTTTAATTGGCAAACTTTTATTTATAGACAAGAATTATCATCTTATTTTTTATTCAAAGAAAAATATATTCATACATTAACAGCTGATTGCGATTATAAAATAAGATGTTAATTAAGTTTTATTTGTAGCAAAAAATATCAAGCCATATTGATACCGATCGTTTTTTTCGCATTGTGGTAAAAAAATAACCAGGATGTAAGATCAATAAACTCGAACATCTTCAAGCAAGTGAGGACTAGTACTTACTATCATACTTACGTACATTAACTCACGCCTTTTTCCCATGAGTGTAGGCAGAAACTACAGAACGCCACCTACTACGATCCTTACATACTCCAGTCATACTTTGTCAGAAATTATGTCTGGTGTGTCTTTCTTTTCCTTAAATTTTCCCTGAACATCTTTTTTTTCCACTAGTTCTTTCTTTCTTTCATCCCTTCATTCTTTCTGTCTTTCTTTCTTTCTTCCTTTCTTTCTTTCTTTCTTTCTTTCTTACTTTCTCTCTTTCCTTCTTTGCGTTCAAGTCTCAATATCAGTCAGTTCTATGTATGTGTCATTACATGGCTTAAACATTTTTTCCACCAGGGTAACTGGCGCGTCAGGCGTCATCTCAACCAATGGCGAGCCGCGAGACCTTCGTCAGTTCAGGAAGCTGTCCCGGTACATCATGCAGGAGGATCTACTGCAGCCTTACATTACTGTTGAGGAGGCAATGCTGATCGCTGCTGACCTGAAGCTGGGAATCAATATGTCTAAGGAGAAGAAGGGAGTTATTGTACGTAGTTTATGTAGAATCTGCTTATTCAATGTAGTCAATTTATTTTTGAGTTTTCATGGTATAGGAAAAAATCCTAATTAAGTAGTACTTTCTAAGTGTATTATTTATCGGTGAAGGAAAACATCGTGAGCAAACCTTGTCTGGAAATTAATATACGTCTGAAATCGCGAATCCGATTTGAGCAAGCGTGGTGATCAATGCTCGTGCCTTTTCTGCTTAGGAAGAGGCCTTTGTTCTGCAGTGGGATTTTAATAGGGTATTATTATTTATTGACTGCTTCGTTGGTCTAGTGGTCGCAAAGCGTGACTGCCGAGCATGAGGTCTTGGGTTCGATTCCCAGGTCGGGCAAAGTGTTATTGGGTTTTTCTATTAGGATTTTGTTTCGCCCCTATTACTTGGGACTTTAATATAAATTGGTGGAATGAGGGTGCACTAATGGATACACGTCTGCCTAACCCTTCGGGGATTACAGGCGTGATGTTATATATATATATATTTCTTTTTTGAATAAACTGTCTCTATTACAGGTAGAAGAAATCATTCAACTGCTAAGGTTACAGAAAGCTAGAAACACAGCAACTGAACGGTTATCGGGTGGAGAAAGAAAACGAATATCAATCGCTTTGGAGCTGCTTAACAATCCACCTGTCATATTCTTGGATGAACCTACCACGTAAGTGACCCCAAGATCCCAGACTTGACTACACCTATACCATTTCAGCATGGCTAAAATTCTCAAGAATATAATTATGGCTAATATTGTAAAAACCAACATTGAACCATAGCAAGCAGAGTATACTTTCCTGTTTTAAATGGACTGACATATTAAATATAGTTTTATAGTTATACAATAAAAACAGTTTATTACTTAACTAAATTATCTCGATGTTAAGATGTAATTAAGTGCGTTCAAGGTTCCATTTTGTCCGATTGATTAGACGATAACGTGCATGGTAAACAACTTAGGTACTTAGGTACTTTTAAAATTATTAATAAAGGCATTTATGCTATGAGAATAAGAATAATTTATTGGTTCATAGTTAAAAACAAAATATAATTATTGAAAGAACTTAATAATAAAGTATGCTACTAATAGCCAAGAGCCTCGACCAACACCTTAGGAGGCTCTCGTTGGGCGGTTGGATCAAGGGCTTGATTCAGAAAGCGGTACTCCTGGACACGGCGCGTATTGTTAGGAGATTCCTTTCTCAGGAGCCCTGACCACCGGTGGCTTGGACCCTGTTCCCGACGCCGGTGGGATACTATTTTTTATATTTTTAAATGTTTTTATATCTGTTTGATAATAATATTTAAAAATGTAATTATATATGTATACTAAATAAATAAATTGAATAAGTATGCTACTATAGTTATGTAACTCGTATATTGTTTCTAAATATGTGTAAAAGTCTTCGATATCATGTCCCTTCCATCTTTTCATCCGTGTACTAACCTCACCACAATTTACAGCGGTCTAGACGACGTGGCCTCCTCAACATGCGTCTCCCTCCTCAAGCGCGTGGCTCGAGGTGGTCGCACCGTCATCTGCTCCCTCCACACGCCGTCAGCTCGTCTGTTCGCGGAGTTTGACCACGTGTATGTGGTCGCAGGTGGACGCTGCGCCTACCAGGGCACGTCGTCTGGCGTGGTGCCCTTCCTTAATGAGCTACAACTGCCCTGCCCCAAGACTTATAACCCGGCGGATTTTAGTGAGTATTTTTTATTGTACATTAGCATTTCTGGATGCAGATACCCCATTTTTTTTGGTGTAGTAAAATTATTAAATGATTCTGTCAGACTTTTACTGACTCAAAAACCACCCTGTTCTTTCTGTTGCCCTTTGCAATTCCGGATCACGGTATTCTGTTAAGACGTCCCGCGACCCCGGCAGGCGTCGCCCCTATTGGGGCCCCATCTCTGTGCTGACAGGCCCAAATACCCCTTAAGTATCATAATGATAACTTAGTCGTAATATTCTGTAGCAACTCCTTAAAATGTCGAAGTCTGACAACGAATTTCTCTTGATAACAACATGACTGAGTATTTCATTGGTTGCATATTTTATTCTACTCTATTATAAACGTCTGTGAGCATAGATGGATGGATAATTTGTTACTCTTTCACGTTAAAACGGTTAAACGGTTTAGACATCGATCTAGCTTAACCGTTAGAGGGCCCAAGTGCCAAATGCCCAAGTGAAAATTATTTGTGTTGGATAACGCGGGCCTTGAGTAATTAAATAAATAAATATCTTGGGACAACTTACACACGGCTATCTGATCCCAAGCTAACCAGAGCTTGTGTTATGGTAACCAGACAACTGATATACATACTTATATAATTTATAAATACATACATATTATAGATAAATCACACCCAGATACAGAACCAACAATCATGCTTATCACACAAAGTTTGTTCTGGGTGGCAATCGAACCCACGACCTCCGGCTTAGCCTCAGGGCCGCTAACCACTAGACCAACAGGCCCGTCATTAGCACATTGATTTTTTTGATGCCATTTAGTTTTAGTTTCTTTTTTTAAAAATCTTATTGGCTTATCACATTAGGATAATTTTATCCTGTTTTTATGCTTCCATGGGATTATTTAGGACTTTGGCTGGATTTTAAAGTCTACGCAGATGAAGTAGCGTTTCAAAGTTAGGATAAAATATATAGATTCTATGAAGAAAAGTTACTCCAAATAAAAAGTGGAGAAAATAGTTTGAATTTCAAATCTAGCAACATTATGACCAACGGTATCTTGTCTAACGATGATATTTTAATGACATAAGTTGATTATGACTCCATAGTTAAAAATGTAAAATACTAAGGAACTAGAAATAATGAGTATTAAGGCTACTTAAGTGATATTTAAAATAATGATGACAGAAATAACAAACAGGAACGGTAAGCAACTGTTGAAGTTTAATTACACCATAATATGGGTGTTACTGTCATAATTATCTCGGAATAGAAAAAAATTGGCCAATTATACACACATTACATGCCACATGTCGCGTGGGTTGAGGCCATGGTGTATGATGATACTTCAGTTATATGGTAAACAGACAATGAAAAAAAAAATTTGTTTCTCCGTCTGGGACGAAGTTCTCTTTACATAAGTTGTTTTTTATATACGGGTGGTATATGGTAGAAAGAGACAGAAAAAGAAAAAGAGGGAAGGTCGGCTGGAGGGGGGCATAACGCTTTTTTCTTTAGGTGACGATTTCTGCCAGTTAACCCCACTGTAAGCTGGTTACTTCTTTGCAATAAAAATGTGGCAATTGAAACCGCTTTCGTAACTCCGTACATATATTATGTCGTGGTTTGATTTTATGTCCTGTCAATCGTCCAAATTAAAATTTCATTTTTATAAAATGTTAATTTGGACGGTTGTCACTTTAATTTTTTTTTTTAACTATTCGCATGGGTACAAAAAATCTATACTAGTATTCTAAAGTACCAAATATCTACATAATTATTCTAAAGCTGAAGAGATTGTTTGAACGCCTTAATCTACAGAAGTACTGGCTTGATTCTGTATTTTGCTATTAGGAAGCATGAACATTAAAGCAACAATTAAAAAAAAAAGACGGGTTGCACTCCGGGAGTGCCGGTAGAAGTGAAAACTTGATTATTAACGTTGAGCATGTTTGATATTTTGGAATGGTTAGGGAATAATTTTGCACCAATTGCTTTATCAGTATAAAAGTACTATCATTTATGTGGTAGAATACAATATTCATTTATTGCGCTATAGTACACACATGACAATTTATATTACATTAAAAGTTTAACACTTTAAAACTATTACAATTATTTTACATTAAAAAGTTATACACGAACATTCGCGCAAGCGCCCTGCGCTGCTTAAACGAAACAGTAGGCCCAGGCATACATTTTCGCCGCGCCGTAGAGAGGGGATAGCTGTCTACTCTCCATCCGTCTTACGCTTTTTCGATCAGGTCACGTGTCCTGACGCGAGTTTAAGATTTTATACCCATTACAGAAAAAGTGCTCAACGCCGCTAAAGAAGTTTTCACTTCAAAAAAAACAAAAAAAAGGGCCAATGCGAGTCGAACTCGTACACGTTTTGATTATAAACGGCCTAATCCTTAGATTGCGTTAGCTTCGAAGTTTGATTTTGAGTTCAGCTCCAAGTAGTAGATCTGAGTATTTGATTTTAATTGCAAGTAAGAAATTAATACTGACGAGAAGCGGACAAAAGCTAGTGGTTCATAAGGCGTCGAGATGGCTTTCAAGAAATATTTAGAATCCATTACTACATAAATTACAAAAAGTTGATCGTAACTTCATTACCTCAGTACGTAATTATATCACCAATGATAAAAAATACTTTTGTAAAAACGCATGTAATTTGCGTGTATTCGCAGTAAAGAAGATCTGTATTAAACATATCTACTTTCTCTTTTGAAAACCAGTTCTGACCTGCATATAAGTGACCACTGCATAACGCATATAAATTGTTCAAGTAGCTCAGATAAATGGACTAAGACATGTTGAATATTAGCTTTCGCCTGCGAATTTGTCCGTGTCAAAGTTAATGTATTATCCCACGGGAATCGTCCATTTTTCCGGGATAAAAGTAGCCATGTGTTAATTCAGACTATAACCTATCTCGCTGCCGAATTTAATTTAGATCTGTTCAGCCGTTCTGGCGTGATTGACTAACAAACAAACATGAATCTAAACGTTCGCTTTTATAATAGTGGTAAGATATGATTATTTGCATCCAAAGAATTTATTTCAATTAAACCATTTACAGGCACTTTAGATTATCAAGGAGTCGATCAGATAGTTAGAAAGTTTATTCTAGTTGCTGGATCCAAAACGTAGGTGCGTCTCTGCGGAGAAGAATGAGCAGGAAACGCCACAGACACTCTTTTTAATAATGTTTTAAATCATAGTTTTCTACTAATAAAAGAACAAAACAAAAATTGGGCAAATTTTTCAAAAAAGAAAGAAGGAAGCGTATAGGCCATCAGGAAACTTGTCCGCAGCGCTGTCAATAGGCCAAAGCCCAAAAAAAACATTAATTTGAATCCTAATAACAAGGATAAAAGTAAAAAATCCAAAATATCTAAGAGAAATCTTGTTCTTCCAGTTATTGAAGTCTCGAGTGGCGAATATGGGTCTCATGTAGACAGAATGGTATCAGCTGTTGAAAATGGTAAAAACCAACGATGGAGGACTTACGCCATTGAGGACATCCAGCCAGGAGAGCAATATGAAGAGATGGAGATAGAACAACTAAACGCAGGAGGAGTCGAGAAACATGACTATAAGCACGGATGTACTGCATGCCAACAGTTCATTGTACTACTGAAGAGGATGCTCTTGCAGACAGTTAGAAACAAGGTAATGATCTTTCACTCTGAATTGATAGTTATGTCAATACTAGATTTTGCCCGCGGCTTCGCTTGCGTTAAATTCGAGTAAATTAGTTTAGTCCTTCGTTTCTCTTACGTTTTTCCATGCAAACATTGAACCGCTATTTCATCCCTTAGGGAGTGAATAGTATCTCCCGGTAGTTTTCCAGAATAGTTTATTAATTATAATAGTTTTCCCTAATCGAATACCACCTCTGCCTAACCTTTCGGAGACTACAGGCATGATGTTATGTAATAAACATTTTAATGACCTAAAACTAGACTGCGAATGTCAAAGACTGCACCTATTAAGTTATTTTCGGAATTCCAACAAGAATCACTAGTTTTATTAAGTAGAATGTAAATTAGCTGATAAAATGACTAGCCCCGGCTTTCGGAATAAAATACTTGATACACATATGGTGTCAATTTTATTAAATGCAAGGCGATATCTACAGGGTGACCCACCTAAGGACGTCGAAACGAAAATTTTGGACTCCTCTCTTCTTGGGCTAACCAAACCACCCCATATATGATTTTAGATTTTTGTCTATGATTTTTTGCGGTTTAGGATCTAGACGAATTATTGCCTAAGAACTAAGTACCTATAAGTAATTTCGGGTGACAATAAGACAGACATTTGTTTTTATCAATCGAAGAACATACTTTCAGGATTATTATCAATAAAAATATTGCCAAAAAAGAGAAAATCTACATAATCTGATGATAAGAAGAATATCCCAAAAAATATTAAAATGTCGTCTAAAATTGTAGAACATAAATGGTAGTTTGGATAGCAAAAGAAGAAAGGAGTCCAAAATTTTCATTTGGACGTCCTTAGCTGGGTCGCCCTGTATGTTAGGGATTCTGATAACTGCATTTGTGCCCGATTGATGGCAATGTGGGTGTACTAATGGATACTGCCGAACCCTTCGGGGATTACAGGCGTGAAGTTATGTGTAGAACCGACCATTCCTTTTCCAGAGTTACCTTTGGCTGCGGGTCGGCATGCACTTGTTCATCGGGTTCATCGTTGGCAGTTTGTTCAACAGGATGGGCTACGATGCGTCCAAGACTATATTCAACTTCGGTTTCTGCTACGCCTGCACCATTGCCATGCTTTACGTTCCCATGATGCCAGTGCTACTTGCCTGTAAGTACTATTCTAGGTTTAACGCTGCTTGCTTTAGGAGTTAACTGGCAGAAATTGTCGCGTTACGAAAAGGTGTTATGCCATCTCCAGGCTACCTTCCTTCTCTCTTACACAGGTGTGTGTGTGTGTATGTGTGCTTGCGAGATCCGAGTAGCAAGCATTGTACGCGACCAGCTGTACTATCTCAATTCTGAACCCGTGTTTTTATTTAAACTAATTTTTATATATATTTTATTTTTTTAAATTATATATTGATATATGCAGCAGATATATTTAGATGTTTAAGACAAACAGTATTTATTTTAAAAGCTTTTTTATGTGTCTAACATATTGTTATTTGCATGTATTATATGAACGCCTTGAATGCATTAAAACTTCAAATGACATTCAGGCTTAGGTACATAATAAAATGAATGTCACAGAACGCGACGGAAGTTTTTAATGGTAATGATACACATATATTACATATTTAATTTTACCTTTTATATCATGCATTATTGACTTCCTATATATAGTTGACTGCTGCTTTAGTCTCGTGGTTGTAAGCGCAACTGCTGAGCATGCGGTCGATTCCCAGGTCATGCAAAAAGTCATATTGGGTTTTTCAATTGAAAATTTCTTAGAAGCAGCCTTAGAGTCTCGATTTGTGTCCGGTGATGGCAATAGGCTCGTCAGTCGTTCCCTATTACATGGGACTTAAACATAGACATAACTGGCGAAATGTGTATGTACTAATAGGTACACGTCTGCCTAACCCTTCGGAAATTAGATAGGCCTGTTTATTATAGTAGTTTCAATCATTAACGTTCTAATTTCAGTTCCAACAGAAGTACAACTCGTCAAAAGAGAGTACTTCAACCGATGGTACGGCCTGAAGCCTTACTACGCCGCTCTGGTCATCTCACGGACCCCCGCCACCATTTTCTTCAGTCTCATCTACCTGGTCATCACCTATCCTATCACCTCGCAGCCTATGGAGGTGGACAGGATATTCAAATTCAGTTCCACGTGTATTCTAATAGCTCTTATATCGGAGTCTATGGGAACTGTGATTTCGTCTATGTTGAGTGTTGTGGTGAGTAGCTGAGACGTTTTTGAAATCATTTCCTTTATGCATATAATTTTTTGACGATTTTTTCTCTTTTGCTGTTTTATCTGTTTTCTTATTTATAACATTATGATTATTTTGTGATGTCGTCTAAGTTCAAACGTCTCGTAAATAAAAAATAGCAACTTAAAATAAAAAAAAATGCATAATTTTATAATTGGTGTACCCTTCAAATTAGATCTATTAAATGTAGCATTAATATTATTTAGTAAAACTTTGTAATTAACTTAACTTTTTTGGCATAAATTTTGATGTCTTATTTTAATATTCAAATTGACTGACGTGATGTTACAACTTAACAACAATATTAGGTATCTCTAACTTTGCTTAGTATGTTTAATTGACATTTAACAATGGAAACGTTTTTTTATAACGAATATTGTTATCTTCAGCCATCAAAATGTAATATGATTTCCTTACGATTTACTTTTTTTTTTCTAGAATTCCGTCTTCATGGGCCCAGCAATGAGTGTTCCTCTAATGCTGCTCGCAGTGTACGGCATTGGATATGGCGATGACCCTCTCCCTATCGTGTGGAGGTTGGCAAGGGCTTGCTCCTTCCTCCGGTACGGGATCGAAGGCCTGGTCGCCGCGATCTATGGCCCTCCCAGAGACGATCTCATATGTCCCGACCATGTTGATTATTGTGAATATAAGAATGTAACGTAAGTATTGGGAATTTTATTGAGTACTTCTTTGTTTTAGTTAAAGAAAACACGTTGCCTACGCCTACTGCCATTTTGGTCTCGCTGCAAGCTCGATTATTGAGTGTGGTGGGGTCCTGGTTACAACTTCCAGGTCAAGCACAAAGAGTTATATAAAGCTTTGCTATTAGGGATTTTGGACTGCCCAGGGCGTCGGACGTCGCTAGGCGACATCCGGCGACCGTAGGCACGGGCTTGCGGACGGCGAGTAATGGGTAGCTCGCCGTCCGATCAAGTACCAGGCCCGGGTCGACGGCGCGTTCTGTTCGCGCGCGCCTCAAAGAGCTGTCAGCACAGGGACGGGGCCAACGCCGTCATTTGATGATTTTTACAACCTAAAAAAAAAAGGATTTTGGACTTGATTGTGCGACACCCCCGTCCATGGGCAAGCACGTAAAGGCGTTGGCCTTGCGCCCAATCTCTTCCCGGTCGTGTGAGAGTATAAGCAGTTACGTAAACCTGTTGGTCCTGCGTCTAGTGGTGAGAGAAGGCATAGTGCACATGTATTTGCGCACACACTCTGAATGCTCTAAAATATCTCCTACGTACTGGACTAGTCTCCAGCGATATCAGCGACCATGACCGTGGTTCTGAGGACGTTAATGCCTAGTGTATTAAGAAAAGCACACGTAACTCATGATTTATTATTATTTATTACATTTCCAGCTACTTCGTGAAACTGATGGGAATGTCCGGAATCTCGTTTTGGGTGGACTTTGGGGTGCTTGTCTTCATGCTGCTCGCTATGAACCTCACCGGCTACTACTTACTGCGGCAACGTCTCTCTCCTAACTACGCGTTCAGAGCTATCAAGGTCATCGGCAGCTTTATAAAGACCAAGATGAGTTCTTACTCCTAGTTGATGAACTTGAAGTGCAGTTTTACCGTGTAATTTGGGACTTATTCCAAAAACTATTTTATAAATTCTGTATCTAGCAGAAATATAATTTTCCATGTATTTAAGGTTTAAGAAGACACATAGCGTTGCCAAAAGGTTTCCAAAACCCGTTTTTTTTTATGTTGCCCTAGAAAACCCCATTAATTTTCAATTATCTGTAAAATTTGATTTTTAACTGCTTTCAAATTAAAGAATAGTTAGATAATTGAGTCGACATTCAAGTGACATCACATTTATATTTTGCATACAAAATCTATAGGAGAATCGCTTTGAATCCTTTGATTGGTGGTACCATCTACCCTATTTCCCAGCAATCCGTTTCCCAGCAATAATTTTTGTTAGTTTAATGGGCAGTATGCGTAGCTAACGGTTATACGATGTGTCTTTTTACAACCTGTATTAACATTTATTATTATCATAGCAATCAGTTTTGGTAAGAAAACATATTGCTAATGTGTTTTAGAGCTTGATGCTCGTTGCATTCAAAGAATGTGAAGATTAGACCACTGTGATAGCATGATATAGGTTCGAAGTGGTTCCTATACACCCTCATATGGCGAAGCTATAAAAGGGTAATTATACTGTTCTTGTGCATTTCTAAAAACTCTATTGGTTAAGGTATAAAAATTTATTGATGTATTGGAAATGAACGTGGGAGCCATTCATAAATTACGTCACACGTTGAGGGGCGGGGAGGGGGTCAACCAAGTGTGACATTGCGTAACAAGGGTTAGGATATGTTCTAAGCTTCGTGACGTCACATGAGAAATTTTAAAATATTGAAACATGAAACTTTACTTGTATAATTTGAAAAAAACCTACTCAAACTTTTAAATGTAAATCCAAATAATTTCGAAATGGCTGTTTTAATTACATCAATTTACTTATAAAATTGATTGATTTCATTCGTTTGCGCTACACGACCGTGAGGGGGTGCCAAATATATCCTGTGATAAGGACGGGGAGGGATGAAAAAATCATAAAATTCGTGTAACGTAATTTATGAACGGCGCCCAGTGAAAATGAGAAACTCAAAAATCAGTTACCTACTTAAAAAGTAACAATTTTATTTAAATGTATAATTTGAACCAAAGGAAGAGAAATTCCCAGTGTGATAGATTTTTTGTATGTTTATACTCTTATATTGTAATTATTAATAGTTTTAGGCAGTACAATAATATAATGAATAAAATAACAGCTAATGGAGCGATTTTTTAGGTTTAATTTTTCAAGGATGAGGATATTTTTAAGACTGATTGCACACCGTCTTCTTTACTTGAAACGATTTAGAACTAACGCATTTTTATGTGTTTATTAGTTTTTGTATAGTGCACTGGGGTAATTACGACGGTATATTCCGATTTATATTAATTTTAACCAAACGCACCGACATATTATACATTGACGTGCATTCTTAACAAATCAATTATCAATCTTTTAAAAATTGACAAAATAAGATGTGGTACGTCAACGATGCAAATTAATAATATAAATCGGAATTTACCCGGTTGTCGTAATAACCCCAGTGTTCCTTATATCAAAAGACAATGAATACATATCCTTGAGTTATTCAATAAACCATCACATTGTATAATGAAACAATTACTAATAAATTATAATAAATCTTGAAACAAGAATAAAATTCTTTGTAAACGTAAGTATAATATTTTCCTTATTGAGCATAGAACAAGGATTTTCATTGAGAAATACCTGATTAGTGACCTTATTTTTATTTTAGACATTCCATAAAAAGAACATTTAACTAATATTATTTATGCTGTTTGGCCTTGAACTTACAATGAAATGATCTGATTTTTATTTAAATGTAAATTAAATTTGTACAGAATTTGATTCATTACTATTATTTTTTATTGAGAACCTTATTTCTTTAGACATGAGTGTCTTTTTCTAGTACCGTAAAATGGGTTGAATAGGGTTGAAACGGACTGAAATTTTGAAAGGGATTTTTACATTGAAATAATATAATTTTTTGATAAAAAGTTGTGTGTATGCTATTACTAAATTGTAATTTATCTCAACATTAAAATCCCTTTTAATGTTTCATCCCGATTCAACCCTCAAGATAGGGAAGTTATTCATCCCGTTATATAGTAAGTAGTGTAATATATTTTTAAACTTATTAAGTTACTTCAAATAATTCTTAAATATTTATATTTTGTATACTTATACAAAATTTATACCTAATCTATATCTGTATTTTGTATACTTATACAAAATACAAATATTTGAGAATTATTTGTATACTTATACAAATGCTCTGTTGGTGTAAATTATTTAAGTGTGGGGGTTTCGGTTTGAACCATAAAATGTAAAAAAAATAAAACCATATTTTTGTCCTTCAAACGTATTTTTATTTACCAAATGGATATCTCACTAAAATAAAATCACGCATTTGTTTATTAGTGAACAAAAAAATGTATCAACAAAGTCTGACTAGGGCAGTCATTTTGCCACTTAACAAAAATAATAATTTCAATAAAGTTTTAAACTTTTTTTACTTTCTACTTATTGTGCTCTAGGTGCTATTGTGCACTTTATGTAGTATATAGGGTTATCAGTAAATAGTAACTGATACATAAATAGATGATTGTACTCATGATATCAAACAACTTTCCCAAAGAAACGATATTATACATAATATCACGCTTGTAATCTCCGAAGGGTTAGGCAGAGGTGTACCAAAACAAAACGGGCGAAATGTGGGTGTAGAGGGCTACCACCGGCACCCACATTTCGCCAGTTTTGTTTGAGTCACATGTAAAAGGGGGTGAGCTTATTGCCATCAATCATCAGCGCATCCAGACTCTGACGCTGTTACTGAGAAATTCCTGATGGAAAAACGCGATAACACTGTCTGACCTGGGAAACCAACCCACGAACTCTCAGCAGTCGCGATTTGCGATCACTAGACGAACGAGGCAGACAACTATTACTATGCATTACTTTTATTTTATTTTACTTTATACCGTTAGAAACCAGCGCGTGCGCTCGCCTTCGGTCATGCGTTGAGCAAATTAAAAAAAAAAATCTTTTGGAAAATTGTTTGTTATCATGACTACAATCATGTGTTTTAAGTATCGGTAACTAATTACCAGTCGATCTTAATATATCGAATATTTTTGATTCTATAGTTAAAGTCATATTTTTGTCATAAGTACAAGGTATGCTATGTAGGTATATCAATATTTACTTATTTACATAAATCGTGTTTGAACTATGTTAGTTTTACCTAGGAATGTTCGTATTTGTAGTAGATGCAATTTCTTATCAACGTGCTATTCTATTAGTTTGTTGTATATATTGAAAGCTGCCATATTGAAAAAAAAATATATAAAATGTTGCCATGAACAATTTATTCATTAGCAATTTTTCTTTTCGTTTTTTAGCTTTAACTTCATGTCAAAAATATAATAAAATCGTAAAAAAACGCATAATCAAGTAGTAATAACAAAGAAAGTAAGGAAAAGAAGTTATTTTTAACTAAAAAGATTCTAATTATTGATCGAAATAAATGTTTTGATCAATAAAAAAAGACATTAATATTAATGAAGTTTTAATAACATTGGTGCCGATTCCTTTGTTTACAAAATAGACTAAAATTAGAGAATTAGTATCTCTTACTGACATACAGCTAAAGAAAAGGACGGTGACACTTACCAACTAAGTTAGAGATGTCAAATTAGTTTTGCCTTAAACTTCTCCATGTTTTAAATCAATACGTTCTGACATGTCAACTATATTATAATTGTGGCAGATTAACTAAATTTGACAGCTCTTATCTATATCCGTCCTTTTCTTGTTTTATTGGAGAGAAAAAGAAAGAAGTTTAGTTCGTGCATAATAGAATCGACACCATTGTCTATTAATGTTTCATCTACTTACTATAGCTGTATGTAGACGATGTTACAGTTCATTCATAATAAATGTAATTTGTATTTTATAGTAACTATGATATTGTCTTTCCTACAAAATTCGTTTATGTATTCAGTTTCAGATTAATATTGAGCACACATTATATATATTTATAGTAATTATAATTATTGTAAATGGATTTTTTTTGTGGAAGTCATATAAGATATATTAATTTTACCATGGCAGTTTTTTATATGAAAAATTTGATAATGAGGCGTTATAATGATGCAATCACTCATTCCTGACACTTTGGTTGGACACCGATATCGTTTTACAATAATTATAAAAGAACATAATGGGTGTAAAAAGACGATCAACGTTGTCGAATTACGTTTTTCCCATCATTGTGATCATTTTTTTGTTCTGTACCATACCTAGGAACTTTCTGGTTACGGAGACATTTAACGTCAAACTATTAATAACTGCCACGACCTTTACTGTTGCATGCACCCGAAAGTACAATGTTTTGCGTCAAAGTCACTTCACAGCAAAAAAAATTGCTTAAAGTTGTTTAGTTTGATGGACAGTAAACGTAGTTAACGACTAAATGATGAGACTTTTTACACCCTGTATACAAAAATATGAAAAGTACACAAGTATTTACAATAAATTAATACTTTTTTCGAGAAATTAAAGTAACAATTGTAAATAAAAATATCTAACTTAATTTAACGAGTATTAAACAATGAACCTACTTTACAGATACGAAATTGATAAAACATTTTTTAGGCCTTGACTTGTCATAAAAAATAAATGTAATTTAAGAAAATTCAAATTTGGAATAGTTATTTGTATAAGACGTTTTATTTTTTAATGTCTTTTTACAAATCTTTGAGCGTCTTAAATGAAACTATTTAAATGAAACTTACAATAAAAGACTTAAATTAACAACTGTGTTCATATCTTGTACTGTAAGGCGAAATCTTTATGTTCTTATTAAATAATAATTATGATGTTTAAAATGAAATTATGAGAAAATGATTTAATTATTATTAATGAGACACCTGAACATTTGAGATTGCTTAGACCATAAAATTAACTAATATTACGAAAAATTGCAATAGCGTTCTCCACAATAAAGGTTGATAAAAAAATCTGAAATTAATTTATCAAAACTTATTCCTTTATCTAGTTTAATTAATAATGTATTTTTTTGTAACTAGAAATGAAATATATTTTACCAGAGGACGATTTTTCTATTGTCTTATAAGTATTTTATAACGAAGGAATAAATATGGCTATTTGACAGCATTTGTTTGTATAGAAAATATGTCAAACTGTCATATTTATACTTCAGAGCAAACTTACATTGCTATTGAAAAATCAACCCTAAATCAAAAATTAAATAAGACTCATATTGTTTTCTGATGATTATAGTAAACGGTGCAAGTTCCAACACCAATCGATTTCGATCTGTAATACCTAAATGTTATTATTTAAAAATATTATCCACATTCCACTTTCCCGGCACTTATAGTGAACTAACTACAGTAATGGTAACTACTTAATATACTAAAGTTTTATTCACTGAATATATTATTAATGAATATACACAAAAAAACTTAATTAAATATATAATTTACAGATACTAATTTAAATTGCGACGTTATAGAAAAAGTAGTTAAAAAAAAAAAACAGAAATAAAATTATATTATAACGTAAAATAAAAGTTTCTTTAAAAAATACAACAAAATGGAATGTTAAAATTGTGAGCCTTAAAATAATATTTACAAAATGGTAAATTAATTTGGCACCTTCTACGTGTAAGAGGAAGATTACGGTGCCCTAATACTAAGGGTACAGACAGTACCGAAGCTAATACGTGATGTAAAGCGAAGTGTTACAAGTCTTATTTGTGACTATATCCCTGATAATGTTAAAATCACTATCGTTATTGGGTAGTTGACACCATTTACCAATCATTCCAAGACATAACTTCTTAAAAAAAAACGATTTTCAATTTACTGTAAAATTATATTTTTTGTGGCTTTGAAATCAATAAATAGTTATACAATTGAGTTGCCAAATAAATGACGTCACAGGCCGGTATTGCCATACAAAATCTACGGAAGAATCGCGTTTTTACAGGTCATAAATAGTACGTCAATTGATGATGGTGTCAACTAGCCTATTCCTTATGAGGACTTTCTCCGTACTCCTTCTGTTACATATCTTCATTGATGTTGTTTATTTTCGATCTCCATTTTTATAATAAATTCCCGGTTACAATTTTTTTGTCTGTTCTATTCAAGAACGATACCGGAACGTTTTTATTACAACCGGGAATCATTAAGCCTCGCATTCATGGTAAACATTTGTTTAGCAACAGTTGATCAACTTTGTTGATGAACGGCGAGAATGCTGCTGGAAACTTTGTTTAAATCATTATGGGTTGTCCACACACGTCAACATTTGTTGATAAAATGTTTTCGCTCGCCGGGCGTCAACTCTGCAACATGGCGTGATCAACTCCGCAACACATGTGTTGCCCGCAATATGTTGACAGCAACTCGGCAACATGTTTATGTTGCTAAACAAATGTTTACGATGAATACGAGGCTTTACATCTATCAAGTAAATAAGCATTTCAAAGGCAGAAGACACATGACATGCAATTTCTTCCATTGCTTTTTTTTACTTGTCTTATCTGAAAGCATGACTTCCCTGTGGAGGAGTTCATGCGCTGGTTAATGTTCCTCAAGCAAGTTGATATTTTAGAGGACCTTAGAAAATGAATTGCTGGCTAGGTTTCTCTTCATCACATTGTTCCGTGTAGAGGGCTGGTCGTTCTGTATCGAGACATGCATCGAGTTTGGCATGTCTGATCAAGACCCCTTGACGTCTCCACAACTGGGCTTCATCTGCAGGGTCGCAGGCAGCCAGGACTGCGGTCACGCGGTCGTCTGATGAGAGGGATAGGCAGAGGCGGTGGTGACGGATGAGACCGTTGTCGAAACGCCACTCTTGGTTGCCGCCAGTGTAGTGGCAGGGGTACATACCTGGAAATGATAAGTTAAGTTACGGTTAATTTGGTTTACGGCTTATACAAAACTACTCGGATACAATGACATCGGAGAGGCCCTGGAGATTGTACTTAAAACATTCAGAAGGACTTTTCTGAGGTCAATATAAATATAGTCAAAGCCCGCCGCCAATTAAGGTACCCACTTCTGATGCATTAGGTTGCGGGTTCGATAAGCTAAGTTTATTTTGGACCTCACTGTGACTAGCGATGAAAAATATCGTGAGAAAAACTTATTTAATGTAAGTCTTTAATCGCCATGCCATAATTTGATATGCCTTGAGTAAGCGTGGTGATTAATGTTTATGCCTTCTCGGGGTGTGAAGAGTCTTTTTCCAGCTGTGGGACACCGATAGGCTGGTATAACAATTTTCATTATTATGAATGAAGTGATCTTACCTAATGTACCACCAACAAGGTGCCCCATGGTGTCTAGACACCTGACTCCTTGCTTGATGACGTACGAGACTTCAGTCATGGCTGGTACTTGCAGCTCAGGGTACACGTGCTCCAGATACCAGCGGAATGGCTTGCAGTGCAGCTTTTGACGGAGATTCACGCGTTCTGATATGCTAAGAAAAAAAACCGAAAAAAATGTTTTAAAATCTAGGTACCAAGGCTAATAAAACCACTATCAGAATCAACTGGTTTCCGAAAAATGGAAATAATAAATTCGTCAAAGAACAGAAAATATATTATATCGATAAGGACGAAGTTTAAAAAGAGATGATCCTTATCCAAAGTCTTATAACGCAAAGCAGAATGAATCAAAAAGATAAAGTGGAACTTACTCTCCAAAGTCTACTTGTTTAGCTAACGGCTGGGACCGATAGTACAGTTTCTTGTAATCATCCATCCATACTTCAGCAGCCCTCCTTGTGTTCCTAGCGAACACTGCCCCGGATCCTCCTGGGAACGTATAAGGGTGACGCTTACGGAAGACGTGACCCACCCGAGAGCAGGGGACTATTTCCAAGGAACCACCGCACTGCCATACCCTGGAATATTAGAATTTAAGAGTTAGCTTATGATACAATTTTGGTCTTTTCATCCGATTTCAGGGAAGGAAATATTTAATGGCAGTATTTCGAAAAATTGATGTGATTTTAACATTGTTTTCATAAATCTTAAAATAATTGAAAACATATTCATCAAACATTACTGGAATTTTCCGTAACGATAGAAGACCATAGATTCAGTACATAATTCCAGACACCCTAGCGTTAACATATTTTTTCTTATAAACCGACAAAATGAGAGGATCCACTTTGCTATGGTAAAAGTTTTTAAATCGCGAAAGTATTACATTTAGGTACTGATATAACTTAGGTACTGATTTTTATTAAATATACATAGGTATAAACGAAACACTGTGATTATAAAATGTTCCAACAATGAAAACCTTACCTTCCCAGCTGTTTTGTGGATCTTTTTTTTGTGTTTATCAAAACTTCGAGCATAAAGTAGGTTTATGAAACCTTACCTAAACGAGATCTCCAGATTCTCTCCTCCCCAGACGTCCATCTTCATGTCGTACTTGCCGAGCTTGCTGAAGTACTTGCGGTCCATGCTGAAGAGGCCCCCGGCTATCATGGGGGTCCGGATCACCTGGGTGGGGTCGCTGAGGCGGGCGCTACGCTCAGCGTGGGCGAGGTACTCCCACTGAAAAGTGATGGATGATGAGGATTAAATATTGTACACCATATGGGTATGTTACTGTGTGATATTAAGAACTGAATTTCCACCTATGCAGGGGCGTAGCTACCGCCGTATCTGCCGTATCAATTATACGGGGCCCACGGCCTACGGGGGCCGCCAAGGTGCGTAAGCAAAAATTAATAAAAACTTCCCAAAGAAGTTTCTCGAAATTAAAACTGATAAAAAATTATTTAAGAACTTCTATGGGACAGGAACGCCTGTCAGACCTGTCACTATTGTCCATAGAGGCAGAAACTTAAGAAAAACTAAAGTCATCATCAGCTATGAATGATTTGATTAATCAGTTTGCCGAAAAAAAGGCAAGGAGAGTTAATATTTAATTTGAATTGTTTTTAAAAGTGTGACAGATAGATAATTATGATGAATAAATATTTCTTTTAATTTTATGCAAACATTTTTTTCTTTTTCGAGATTCTTTACCCTTCCTAAGGGCCCCAAACAAATTTTTATACGGGGCCCCGCCAAGGTACGCTACGCTTCTGCACCTATGACAATCAAATAAATGAATCTGAATCTGAATTTTTCTAATATGTCACGTTTGAAAAAGGTGACACATAAAACATCACGCCTGTAATCCCCGTGTGACTGGTGGTGGAAGGAAGCAGTGGCGAAGAAGGTGTGACTGGGTTAATTTGAAAAAATCGACAAATGAGAAATGATTAAGTATTTGTTCATTTTAATGTGACACCGTAATAAGCAACGGCGATGAGGTGTGTAAGAAGATGAATAAATGAACAAATAAATAACAATATTCTTGCGACTTAATTTAGCCAATCTCAATGCAGATTAGCGCAGGGGATATTATAGGACACTCCCTCTTTCATTACTCTTGAAAACACCTTAACGTGCTTTTCGAGGCACGGAGGTGTCACACCACTACACTTCCAATTCCCTGGCTGCTATTAAGGAATTCCTAAATGAAAAAATCCAGTACACTTTGCTCAAATTTAGCATCGAATCCAAAACCCCACACTCAGCATTCTCGCTTGCGACCATCAGACCAACTGGGCACTCAAAGACCATAAAAATAACACTTAAAAATGTCAACATATCTGATCGGCACTTCACCTTCTACAATGTACTTGTAGCGACAGTTGGCCAGTGAGCGGTTACCTTGAACACCAGGTTCCAGTCGAAGCCACCGCGCAAGTCCGCCGACGCACCGATGTACTGGAATGTGTCCATGCTGATCACGTCAATGACTGGACACACTACTCTTGTTGGATCCTATGAAAGAAAAAGATTATTGGGTTATTTTAAAGGTTTCGATTAATGTCAAGTAAAAGTAGTTGGATGTCAAGTTCAGGGTATATTTGTCGGGGTCGCGGAACGTCTTAACAGGGTACCGTGGCTCCGGAACGCAAAGGGCAACATAAGGAACAGGGTGGTTTTTTAATCAGTAAAAGTCTGACAGTCCCTACCGCCCTACCCAGGGCGGAAGGACTTATTTGATGATTTTTACCAGCCAGAAAAAAAAGGTCAGGCTATATTCCTGTGTGCTGTTAGGCTCTCAGACTTTCACGGTATTTTTACCAATGTTCAGGCAGCGTTTTAAAATGATTAATTATTAAAGTAAGTTTTTTTTGTCCTCGTTAAGGAATATCTTTGGTTACTGCTCTGCTCTCGCGTTTCGTAGCATGGTGCTATATAGCCTATACTATTCCTCATGCATCTGGCTATCATATACGAAAAGATTTTTTCCAATCTGACAGGTACTTCCAGAGATAAGCGCTTTTAAATAAACAAACAAAAAAGCACTTCAGATTTATTTAATTAAAGTATTGAATAACTATTTACCATGAAATACTATTTTTGAAATAACTATTGCATTTACCTAATTTAGTCTTCTGACATTTCAGTTAAATTCTATTGACGGCATTGGCAATACTTAAGTGTGTTGCCAGGAAATCGTAAATTATGGCTAAAATAATGTTATGCTGGATTCAACTTTGTCGATATTTCGTACTAAGTAGATACTTAATTCTTAGACGCAAACGTATATCTTATGTGTTACGAAATCTGTAATGCTATGATATATTACCGGTAAGTGGATTATTATACTACTAGTGTATTCCCGTGACTGCACTCGCGGGAATGTTATTTTTATTTTACCTATATTTTTTTGAGCAGATCCCTAATTATTTTTCTAAAATAGAAGTAGCCAAAATTACTCTCCGTAACATTACCTGTGTCTGTTAAACTCGAAATCGGTCCAGCCGTTTCGGAGATTAAAAAAAGACAGACAGACAGACAAACATAAAAAAAAAATGGTTATTTGGTATAAGTATCGTATAAACATTCAAATGTGTTTAGTAAAAAGCTGTTACTTTGACATTACAAACAGACACTTAAATTTTATTAATTTGTATGTTTAGATTTATTACTACTACCTACAGAAAGTGTGTCTATGTTATTGCGCTTGCGACAGTGTTTTGTTTTGGCCCAAGTGCGATTACAAAAACAAGTGACTGTTTAAAAAATATTAGGCAAATACGCAACTGTATTATCGTGAACCAATACAGTAATAATATTTTATATAAATAAATAAAATAAAATAAAATAGCCTTTATTGCCGTTACCTTTCGTTTTTACAATAACTAAATGGTACATGCCTACTTTCTAATATATTTAAGGTATTTATAAATCTAATCTACTCTAACATAGTGTTTAACTTATCGGCAGCTGGATGTTTATCTGAAACAGCTTGTCTGTCGACAAAGGCCTCCTCTAAAGATTTCCACATATTCCTGTCTTTCGCTAAACGGGTCCATACCGGACCAGCTACTTTCTTTATGTCATCTTCCCATCTTTTAATTTGTCTACCTCGGTTTCTTTTACTATCCCTTGGATACCACTCTGTTATATGCTTTGTCCATTTTTCTTTACATTCTCGTAGCATATGCCCCGTCCATCGCCATTTTAACAGTCTGTAAGTGGTACGTGCATTTTTAAATTTTGTTTTTGTTTTAATTTCTTTTAGTTTCACTCTGTCCCTTCTTTTAATACCCAGTATGCTCCTTTCTATTCCGTTTTGGCAAACTTTTAATTTACTTTCCAGTTGTTCTGTTAGGGCCCATGTCTGACACCCGTATAATAAGCATGGCATAATGCATATTTCGTACACTTTCTTTTTTGCTTTCATAGGCATATCTTTATCCTTCATTATTTCGCTGAGAGACCAATAACGTTTCCAGGTATTAGTTATTCTTCTTTCCATTTCCTTTTGCATGCAATCTTCTATAGATATAAGTTGGCCCAAATATATATATTCCTCTACATAGTGTATTTGTTCATTATTTACTTTTTTTTCCCAAAATAAAGACCCCATTTTAGTAAATAATAATAAAAATATTTTATAAGTAGATATTTATTATGGTTAGGGTTCAGGCGTCCGGATAAATAATATGCCTTCGGAAGATATTTTTGATAGCCTGCCGAAATTCGTATCTGGTACGCAAAGATGCATTGAAGGTGGGATACGATTGTAACGGATTGTTTTTATTTTATTGTTGAATTTTATTTTAACTATATCTTATGATTATAGTTTATTTTGTGTGTATAGCACCGTCTTGGAGTAATCTGTAAGATGTTGTACTTATTAGTATGAATAAATAAATAAAACTGGATATGTTCAGGGTATTTGGATGCATGTCTGGCCGAATTATAAGGTGCCTGGCTCGTTCGGCTTTTCTAAGACTTTTACATTTAATTTATCAGCAACTGAGTTGCAATGAAGTTCTGTTATTATATTAAAATTCAGAAATAATCTGCCTTTTTTACTCAAAAGTCTGGCTTAACTGGCTGGTGGTTCGACTTTTCGGATTCAGGATCTCGCATTCCTAATTATGGTTTTTCGATACTTTTGACCTTGTTATACATGAGTAACCTACCTATAAACCGGAGTTTTATCTATAACCAGTAGTGAATGGAAAGAACGTTCTAAAAGACCTTTTAAGTTTAAACTATTAAGAAATTAAACCATACATTGCTGGGCCGGTAATTGTCGTGGTTGCCAGATAGGTGTTGTTATATGGAGTAACTTTTGCTAACTTTCATTATAGCAAAAGAACTAGGGTACCGCGCAAAAAATAACTGTGAAATGAATAATTTAACTTTGTCTATAATTGTTATAACCGACATTCACTCGAACGAAGCCACAGGCATATGCTAGTTGAAAATAAATGTATAAAGCCACACGCCACACGCAAGCTACACGTCTGCAGATGCGTCCGCGGACGCCCGCAAATGCATCCGCAGATGGATCACCACGAGCTGTCCACACGTCTGCAGGTCGATCAGTCTAGGTTCAGTCTCGACAGACGCAACACGCACGTTATAAATGGATATTAAACAGTTTTCAGCGTGATATAGCTCAATAAACCTAAAACATCTGCAGACGTGTAGAGGAGGCTTTATAAATATTACGCATGGCTTACTCATAACTGCCACATAAGCCGTCAGAGGTCAGTTTAATTTCACAGTCGATACTAGGTATCTGAATTCCATTAAGTATGCAATTTCTAACCGCAAATTGAAAATGATTGCTGAAATTGTTACTACCAAATGGTTTTACAAAGAAATAAATGTTTGTTCGTAATAAAGACATACATTATTACATGTTTTTATAATAATATTTTTATTTTGTAATCATTATTTTAATGTAACATAACTCCTCTTGGTGTAATGCTGATATAAAACAAATTAAAAAAAAACCATTTATATGTTACTGTAAAAGCCCGAACCATGGTAGTGGTTTTACTAGTAAATCTTAGAATTTACTAACATGATTTGGTAAAAGTAATGTTTCATATAAAATAACAAGATTTTTCGGAGCTTTTACCAATTGATTTTAGCACATAGGCTTTAGTTAAGTCGAATTGTAAATGTTGATACTAACCTAAACGATGAATAGTTGTCGGTAGTACCTACCTAGTAACTGTAATCAACTTGACTGTGGAATGGTTAGTCACAATCCTAACCCTTTTTTGGTTCGGGTCTAAAATTCTGACATATGTTGAACCAAACTAAACCCGAACAAACTCCAAACTCAAACGCGAAACGCCAAACTCAGGCAAAACTGGTTCATCGTTCTCGGGACTTAGGGCACCCCGACTCGGACTATACTAGTTTTGGAGCATCAGTGGAAAGTCCAGTTAAGCAGCGGATAACCTCTAAGGTTGTCCTGCGAGATGAGAAAAGTGAAGTACGCAAACGAATTTGCAGGTCAAAAACTAGTTGTTACAGACATGACATAAGCTAGGAATATTCTAGAATGACGTATCACCTTGACCAACATACGTGTGATCGTAACACTGCACTTTCAGGCCGTTGATTGATTAGTAGTTTGAGGCCAAGACATAACATTCACTTCACACTGAAGATGATTCAAAATACAGTTTAGTATGAATGGTTTTAAAGGCGAGCCAAATTACGTAATAATTTTTGAACACTACTTGTAGGTACCTATATGTAAATGTTGAAAAGTTGATTTAAAAAGGTCAGTAGGTAGTTTCTTAACGAAAAATAAAAGAACAAAATCATGTCGAAGGCTTACAAAATATAAAAACAAAGTAATATCTACAATAAACGTAAAATAAATAGGAAATTTAAGCCTTGAAACTTTCAAAAAGGTCAGATAGTTTAATTTTTCAACCCTAAAAAATCCCATTTACTTGGTGTTGGCGATAGCATAACGGCCCGGTCCTCGTCGACCTGATAGATATAATAATATCTATTTTTTTATCAGCAGTTAATTTGTATATTGTTTGACAATAAAATTAGTAAATCCGATGTCCATGCACAGGGGCGCAACCATTACGCTGACAGGCACGCGTGAGACAGATTCTAATTTTAAAGCTCTCTCTCATCTTTCTTGCCTGGTTGATTCCACGCGTGCTTGGTACGCGCCCCTAGGCAGAAATCGGACATGCTAAATTTTCCACTTTTTCCTTAGTTTTCACACCAGCAAAACTACCGATCACATTTGACCTACAAAAATTGGTTGGCGCAAAAATTGTACAATTGCGACACAACTTTTGACTCTGGTCAATGGTCGCCGCAGGCGTCGGCGCTCTAGAGCCCTGCCTTAACTGACAGTTTATTATTCTTTAACGTCATTGCCAAGTGTACTGTCAAGGTTACCTACTGAATACAGCTAAAGTTATTATGTAAAAGAAACTTGATAAATATCTGTCACGAGTTAGCCATTCGTTTTCGAAAATGACAGTCCTGCTTTATCTTTATTATTATTATTTATTTATTTAAACTTTATGCAACAAAAAAATACAAAGGCGGACTTAATGCCTTATACATTCTCTACCAATCAACCAAAGGTGGTGAAGAGATTACAAAGCAGGTGCAAAAAATTGTATATGAGGAAATAATCAAATATGAAATTTTAAAATCATTAAAAACAAGTATCTTACCAAGTTTAAACGTACACAAGTACACAAACTCATATATATCATATACATATAATATATTATACATCATAAATACATACATATTATTATTATTTTCTTATTTGCATCTTTACTGCTCTAAACGACTTCACACGCGTGATTTCTTTTTCACCCGTGTTAAGTTACGTCTTTTGTCACAGCTCCGCTCCCGTGGGTCATAGCGTGGTGTTATACAGCTCATACTATTCCGCATGAATCTGGCTATCATTATACAAAATCATTGTTCAATCTGACTGGTAGTTTCCGAGAATACAGCGTTCAAACAAAATAAAAACAAACAAACTCTTCACAGGTATCCTAACTAATCCTAACTAATATTCAGATCATCCTAAAATGTTGCCTATACATTGCCAGGTGTACAGGAACGAACATAGGGTACCTTTCATCCCGAAAAAAATACTATTCCCGAGAGAAATCACATTAACGTTCTTATGACGATAGATGGCGCTACATGTCTTTCGAATTATAATCGAATTTTAAACTTAATTCGCGAGCGAAGCCCCGGGCGAAGGCTAGTAATATTATATAGCATAGATGTCATGGTATGTATGACAAGCACGTTAATAAGTTGAAGTAACATTAGGTAATTATACACATTATGAGAAACAGTCCACATCATAACAATAGCTATGACACCTTGTCGGCGTAACAATGTTACAAGACAGTCCCACTTGAGCTGTAAATGCATCATTACAACACTACATTTGACCACATTTTTTATTAGCCTGTAATGTTCCACTACCGGGTCGAATCCTGGCTCAGAAAGTGGAAAGATACTTATTAGAGGCGGTGCGTAATGCAAGAAAAGAAAACCTGACGTTAAAAAAGTCCTTTAAAATGATTATAACATAACATAACATTACGCCTGTAATCCCCGAAGGGTTAGGCAGAGGTGTACCCGTTAGTACACCCACATTTCGCTAGTTATGTTTTTAGTCCCATGTTATAGGGGGCGAGCCTATTGCCATCAACCGGGCACAAATCCAGACTCCGAGGCTGCTACTGAGAAATTCCTGATGGAAAAACCCAATAACACTTTGCCCGACCTGGGAATCGAACCCAAGACCTCACGCACAGCAGTCGCGCTTGCGACCACTAGACCACCGAGGCAGTCAAATAATGATAATTTATATTTATTTATACTTTATACACATGTATAAAATACACTGTACAAAGGCGGACCAATAAATTAATAATCTAGTTACAAAGAATATTAAAATGTTAACGTTAATTAGAATCTAAATATCTAAAAGCGAAAATTCACTCACTCATTCATCACGAAATATCAAAACCCTCCTTTTTTTTTAAGGTGGTATAAATCATGAAATGACTCCTTCCGCCCTGGGTGGGGCGGAATGGACTGTCAGACTTTTCCTGACTAAAAAAACACCCTGTTTCTTCTGTAGTACTTTGCGTTCCGGGGCCACGGTATCCTGTTAAGAAGTCCCGCAACCCCGGCAATCAAAACTCTGCTAGAGTTGAAATCTGGCAGAGAAGTAGTTTATACTTAGTAGACGTCCGCTTAAGAAAGGATTTTCCAAAATTCACCCCTTAAAAGAATGAAACTGAGGTACAAAGTTTGCATGTAGAAATGATTGCAACTTTGACGCGGACGAAATCGCGGGATGAAGCTAGTTCGAACTAAAAACTACAGCTGGTTATTGACAAGACAATACAATGTGCTAATTGCTCAATTTCAGTGAATTCCACAGCAAATCTTCTCAGTAATTTCACAAGACGTGTCATGAAAATGAATTAGTAAAGTTGTAAATTATATGAGGCCGTAAAACATGGCGTAAGAATCCATTCCTGGTATCCATTGATGGTACTGCGCTAATCCGTATGATGCAATTAAATATTAACGTACACGCGTGCGCGACTGCTGTGCATGAGGTCTTAGGTTCGATTCCCAGGTCGGGCAAAGTGTTATTGGGTTTTCCATCAGGCATTTCTCAGTAGCAGCCTCGGAGTCTGGATTTGTGCCCGGTTGATAGCAATAGGCTCGCCCCCTATTACATGGGACTAAAAACTTAACTGGCGAAATGTGGGTGTACTAATGGGTACACCTCTGCCTAACCCTTCGGGGATTACAGGCGTGATGTTATGTATGTTTATTAAAGTAAATAGGGTCTTTTTTTTGTTTTAGGTGGTAAAAATCATCAAATGACTCCTTCCGCCCTGGGTGGGGCAGAATGGACTGTCAGACTTTTCTTGACTAAAAAACCACCCTGTTCCTTCTGATGTCCTTTGGCCACGGTATCCTGTTAAGACGTCCCGCGACTCCGGATCGTAAATAGGCTTAATGGCTTGTTTATCATCTTTTGATACGTACCTATTCTTCATAGCTGTGTACAGTCAACAAAGTCGATGCAGGGTCGTCAGATAAAGTTAAAGTTGTCTTAGAAGTCGATATAATTTTTCAAATAAAATTTAATTGTAAAAGTAGATAATCAACAGTTCATTAATTAAGTTGAATTCATCCATCGGTTTCTAAGAAAACTTCAACTATATCTGACGACGCTGCATACCTATCTCTTTGGTTGACTGTACTAAGTCAATTCTATCAAATAGACACGGATTTCTGACGACGTATCGCCTAGTTCAACAATTTTGCAAGTTTATACGATTGTTGGAATATTTGTTAATACTATAACATTCTCGCATCTCTGCCTATTTCAGACTTCAATATTGCTTCAACTATCGGGGAATTGCAAAGGTATTTTCATCCTTTCAACGCAAAATTGACTTGTATGCAACAAACTGTTCGTTTCAGTTCAGAAATACATATATGTACATCCATTCATACATAAACTCACGGCTTTTTCCCATGGGGTAGCCAGAAACCATATAACGGCACTTGCTACGATCGTTACATACTCTCTTAGTACTTACATTCTCAACATGAATCAATAATTAAAAAAAATATATTTTTAAATAATCGATTTTCGAATTCGAACAAGCCATCTTGTCGCTGGATTTAGGCAGGCGGGGCGATGAACCCGCACACCATAATATAGCCGCGCGACACTGCCTACCAAGCAATAGGGCGATTCTGTTCTTTGAAAGAGGTGTATTCTAAAATACTTTCAAACATAAACAACAGCAACAACTCGGTGTCGTAGTTTTATTTAATCATTTATGTCTTTTGTGATAACCTCATAAAATAATAGGCTGATAAACTGAACCTCGTATTCCTATCTCAGATGTAAACGAAGATGAAGTCAAAATAAATTATTCAACTAAATCAAAATGGCGGCCCGTTACTGATACTTACATCTAGTTGCGTAGGCGCAGGTATGCAAGCAGTACTGAGTAGCCTACTGAGCCGGGAGCGACCGAGGGTGAAGGGATCCCGATGATCTGTTGCACAACGCTGTACACTATCTTCCGTTCACCACGCTTGAGCAAGTGGGGCGGCGCAAGATGTAAGAGATAGCGGATGAGATTCCAATGTTCTAAATGTTCTTTCTATTCTAATGAGCTGAGTAGGAGATGTCAGAAGAGATATAGGAGATGTAACGGGTGGGTAGAGTATCTGTTGCAATGCATTTGTTAGCTTTTCTACGAATACTTTAACTTCAATAGCTTTTGCGAAAGACACTCCATAATTTTAGCATCTAAATGAACTAATTAACTTTAATCTAATTTGCTTAAGATTATTCAGAGAATTAATAAAAAGAGAAAAAACAATTAAAAAATAACCCTTTGCTATTTTCTCCCGATGAACCAGTGTTCTTTCTAAAAGAAGTCGTTTCACTTGTCTTAAAAAGATGTAGTAAGGTGTTGATGGTTTGTACTTTTATTAAATGTGTAAATAATAAAAAAATATGTTATTGAGTCATAAAGACAATTAAGTTAGTATTGGCACATGTGAGTCTACAACAGTTTTTTTTTTTGTTTAAATGAAGCACCTGCCGTTAATGTTCATATTATATTATTATTATTTATAACGGTGCCTTTGCACTCAGTTTTTGTCTTGAGCTTAGAGCTGTCTACAAAGTGTATAGCCAGATGTGACATAACATAACATCACGCCAATAATCTCCGAAGGGTTCGGCAGAGGTGTACCCATAAGTATATCCAGATTTCGCTAGTTATGTTTTAGTTCGATACAATAGGGGGCGAGCCTATTGCCATCAACCGGGCACTAATCCAGACTTCAAAGGTGCTACTGGGAAATTCCTGATGGAAAAACCTAATAACACTCTGCCCGACCTGGAAATCGAAAACAAATAGTTTTTTTTTTTAAATTAAAATCGAAAATAAATCGAATTGTATTCCTAACGCCCCACTCTTTCCTCTCCCAACTTGGACCACACACTCACTGCATCGGTATCTGTAACATTACGTGAAGCAACTTACTTTCCAACACTACACATTTTGCAACCGTCGCCATGTTTGTCTTATTAGGTACTGACACTTTTCGATAGAATTATGTGATTAATGATTCTCGGTAGCCGTTTGTTTTAAAAGAGTCATGACAAATGATGGCATGTGCCTTCTGTCACGTTTTTGTGAAAGTAATGTCGTTTGTCTGTGACAAAAAATGTCTATTGGTATACATTTTCGGTATTGACTTGGACTTGAAATTGGATACTTTTTTTGATATTCAGAAAAATATATAGTTTTTAAAAACCCGTTTATAACATAAAATATAACATCGCGCCTGAAATCCCCGAAGGGTTAGGCAGAGGTGTACCCATTAGTAAGTATACCCACATTTCGCCAGTTATGTTTAAGTCCCATGTAATAGGGGGCGAGCCTATTGCCATCAACCGGGCACAAATCCAGACTCCGAGGCTGCTACTGAGAAATTCCTGATGGAAAAACCCAATAACACTTTGCTCGACCTGGAAATCGAACCCAAGACCTCATGCATAGCAGTCGCGTTTGCGACCACTAGACCAACGAGGCAGTCAAAACCCATTTATTTTCAGAAATATTACTTAGTGTCATTAAAAAAAGAACCTTTAAGTAAATCCTTTCTTTTCCCGTTAAAATACGGCAATGAACCTACAGTTAATAGGTAATGAATACAACATTCGACTAAATTAAATTTTTTTCTTATTTTGACTCTCTAATTGTGAGAAGTCATAACTTATCTATCGTTGTTCTCATAAAAAAATATGCATTTCCAAGGGCAAATCTCATTTAATTGTAAATGCAAGAAATACTTCAAGGCGTTGTCTAAACAGGTGGCTTACACTTCCCGCGATCCATGGGCTGGCTATTGCCTTGGCCAGAGGCTAGGCATTGCCATCCAACGTGGCAATGCCACTAGTCTTATGGGACATTTCCAGTTAACGGCGATGCAGAAGAATGTTTTGATGCTATTTAGTGTTAGTTTCTTTGTTTTTTCTCTGATGGTTTTTTTCTTATAAATATGTCTGTAAATATTGAATATCTAACATAACATCACATAACATCACGCTTGTAATTCCCGAAGGGTTAAGCAGAGGTGTACTCATTAGTACACCCACGTTTCGCCAGTTATGTTTAAGTCCCATGTAATAGGGGGCGAGCCTATTGCCATCAACCGGGCACAAATCCAGACTCCGAGGCTGCTACTGAGAAATTCCTGATGGAAAAACCCAATAACACTTTGCCCGACCTGGGAATCGAACCCAAGACCTCATGCTCAGCAGTCCCGCTTTGTGACCACTAGACCAACGAGGCAGTCAATATATGAATATATGTATTACCAAAATCCAGATAGTTTTAATTAAGCTAAGAAAATAACTTATACAGGTACAATACTTAATTGACTATAAAACCACAACATTGCACAAAATCTTGCACCCACATAATTTCAAAAGCCGTACAATCAAATTTGCACTGTAATACCTACATTTAAGTCACCATTCTCGATCATTGATAACCATTTTAAAACATTATTGGTACTGCGGCGATATCACTACCAAGTTACGACATTACTGTTTCACATTCACTTGAGATGTCCAATAGCCTCAATAGGCTACACGGAATAGCCTCATTACTCTCTAATCGAGCCGTTATAGCCCAGTCTAGCTCGGTGTAGTGTTACCTAATAGGTGTGATAAGCAGTGTGTTATAGACGTTTAATTAAACTACTTTTGTATCTATAAATATAGTAAGCTAACCGCAGTAGTTATTGGTTATAATTTAAGTAGAGATAAACTACAGTAACATGACACGCCCTTTCACAATTCAAAACGTTTGAAAGTGTTTGTAATAGTACTCGTATTAAAAATACTCACAACGCGTGCGCAATGTGTGCGTATTGAGACGGCTATAGAAACAAAAACAAATTAGCGATTTGTTGCTCGACTAGCGGCGTCAAAAAATAGTAATTATTATTAGTATGGCGCTGCACTGACATTCTCTATGAAAATGACAGGTGCGTCGTCTTGCGCGGTCGGCTATTTATGATTAGTTGACAAACAAATATCCTAGCCTGCTACTGAAGACGATTACTCACAACTACATACAAATTCTTTCATACGAATGTGACTACACACATTGAAATGGTAATATGGAGGGGAGCGTCAAGTTATAGTAGTTTATCTCAACAATCTATGGATAAAAAAACTCGTGTCATGATGTTTGAGATCGCACTCCTCCAAAACGGCTCGACCAATTTTTACAATTTTTTAATGTTTATTTGGTACCATGGTATTGTTATAAGTAAGTGTCTTACTCTTAAAAATTAACAACAGAGTTTTAGTATAGGAAACATAAAAAATCTACTGCTCGACAAAACATCCCCGTGAAATAATTTTGTAGTTTGGTTTTATTCTAAAGTCGCCCCCTATTACATGGGACTTAAACATTGCTGGCGAAATGTGGGTGTACTAATAGGTACACCTCTGCCTAACCCTTCGGGGATTACAGGCGTGATGTTATGTAATGATACACAAAAAAATCTGCTGCTCAACAAAATATCTCCGTGAAATAATTTAGTAATTTGGTGTAGTAGCAGCCTCGGCGTCTGGATTTGTGCCCGGTTGACGGCAATAGGCTCGCCCCCTATTACATGGGACTAAAAACATAACTGGCGAAATGTGGGTGTACTAATAGGTACACTTCTGCCTAACCCTTCGGGGATTACAGGCGTGATGTTATGTAATGATACACAAAAAAAATCAGCAGCTCTACAAAATATCTCCGTGAAATAATTTAGTACTTTGGTTTAATTCTATAGTCTAAGCAGGCAAAGTCACCAGCAGAAATTAGTAATATTAACATAAAACTATACGTTCAAAGAGAGGTCACTCCCACGTCATCGTCACCACCGCAATTTCCTCAGGAAAACTTCCGCCTAATTAAAAAAGGTCAAATAGGTGCATCAAGGTCGTTATATCACCTCAGACTTCGCAGCAGACAGGTCCATTAATACTTTAATACACTTTAACCTCAATGAAAATATTGACGGTACTTTAACAGGCGGTTAACTTAAACCAACACTTTATTAATGTGGCGTTATTTTAACCTTCTGTTTTGAATCGATATGTTCTGCCTCGTTAGTCTAGTAGTTGCAAAGCGCGACTGCTAAGCATGAGGTCTTGGGTTCGATTCCTAGGTCAGGAATATCTCAGTAGCAGCCTCGGAGTCTGGATTTGAGAGACCGAAGCTGCTACTAAGAAATTCCTGATGGAAAAACCCAAAAACACTTTGCCAGACCTAGGAATCGAACCCAAGATCTCATACTCAAGAGGCACGCTTTGCGTAAACTACACTAACGAGGTAGTTATTTCTTTATTTTTTTTTTATATTTATTCATTTTATCCGAATTTCAGCTGAATCTAAATGTCTACTTTCTTTATTCTTTAAGTAATGCGAAGAAAAAACTATAAATAATCTTATCACTAACAAGTTATTCAAGTCAATTACGAAAAAGAGTACCAGTTATCATGATAGTAATTTTTATATGAAAATGCCGAACTCATTTAAGTTTTTAAGTGCAATCATAATAACTTAACTGCCCGCCATTTTATTAATTTAGTTTAACGTTTTAAAATGAAACTAGTTTTATATATTTTGCACTTCCCGGTATTTGAAGTACCTCATAATGAAATCCTGAAGATTTAAGAGCTTTTAAAATGACTAAGCATTATTCAAAGCCAAATGGCAAGGCCTTTAGTTAAATTATCATCATCTGGCTAGCCTTTTCCCAACTATGTTGGGGTCGGCTTCCAGTCTCACCGGATGCAGCTGAGTATCAGTATTTTACATGGAGCGACTGCCTATCTGACCTCCACAACCCAGTAACTGGGTAACACGGTACCCCTAGGTACAAGTTACAAGTAGTTAGAAGTCCAGGTGACTTGTAATACATGTCTGAAATTCGCCTTGAGCAAGCGTGTTGATCAATGCTCATGCCTTCTCTGTATGAGAAGAGGCCTTTACTCTGTAGTGGTAGTTTATTCGATTGGTATTATTTATTTATAGTCTGTTCAGTGTTATAATAATCTTATTTCAACTCTCTTACACCATTACTGTTCAAGTTACTGATAAAGTTGTACAATCAGTCTTTTAAAGATATTTTTACACATAACATCACGCCTGTAATCCACGAAGGGTTAGGCAGAGGTGTACCCATTAGCACACCCACATTTCGCCAGTTATGTTTTTAGAACGAAAACGAGAACGAAACGAGTTATGTATTTAACGATATTTTTATTGCTTGTAAAAGAGTATTCAATGCTGCAATAATTAATGAATATCGTTTTTATTGAAGTCTAAAGATTATTTAATGTGTTTTATAGTATTAATAAAATAATTTTGCAATTCGTTATCGTATTGTTTTTAAGTGATGTGTAAAGATACATCAAATAAGTAGTCGTTAACTAAGCAAACTAAGTAAAATGATTACTGGTGGGAATCGACTTTGATTTTTAAGGTGCTCCTTCACCGGGAGCATTCACGTGTATTGTAACATTATAGATTCAACTTTGAGCATTACATTACAATAATACCTCCCTGACTAACGAGCATTTGCGTGTAATGTAACATATAGATTCGACTTTGAGCATTACATTGGAAGTGGAGCGCATTGATGTTACAAGTTGTATCAAGATATTACACATTGTAGGTATCATTACAAGGTGCGCATTGTAATGCTCGGTTCTCCTGCTTCACTGATGTAATGCTCAAATCTGTAACGTTACATTACACGCGAATGCTCCCGGTAAGGGAGCACCTGTACAATACGCAAAACATTGAGCTGTATACAACAGAATAGGGGTGGCAGTGGTGTTCAATACAAGGGTAGCAGCGATGCTAATTTAAAGCTTAGTTAGAACCTAACTAGTTATTGCTAAACAAAGTTGGAATTTTGACCCTCAATATCTTCGAAACTACAATGTTCAATGTTTTACCCGACTGCAAGGAAATGTTTGTATTATTCTTTTTGTCCTCATATCTCCTAAGCCACTCAGTGGACTTTTTAAATGAGGGTATTGTTAGATTCTTCTCATTAGTCTATATGTTCTTAGGTGAAATAAAAAAAAAATGCTAGATTTCATGGTTAAGGTGAAATTGTTTTAAATTTTCTTCTTTTGCCATATGGTTATCAAATTAAATTGCTCATAACAAAAATTTCAAAAAGCTATAACATCCCTGTATTACTTAAAATAATGATAATTAAAACCACATTTATTTATTTTTAAGTTGTTTTTTTTTACACCACTTATATGCATAGCTATTACTAAAAAAAATGCGTTATACTGCAAGCTTGCCAAAACTGCAATTTATCTAACACAACTCCCATCATCTGCCTAGCTTTTACATGGAGCGACTGCCTATCTGACCTCCATAACCCAGTAACTGGGTAATACGATACCCCTAGGTAAGACAGGTTGTCAGACTTTCAAGCTTCTGACGACTCGTAACGACTGTCAAAGATCCACGTATGACAGCCGGGACCAACAGCTTAACGTGCTTTCCGAGGCACGAAATGATGTCAGTAATGTCTAAGATAAACTTTAGAAAGTACATATGTATGAATTGAAAAAGTCACTTTGGTACTTGCCCGGATTCGAACCCACACCCTCATGCATGAGAGGCGAGTGCCTTAACCGCTAGGCCATCATGACATTTTACATCCACAACTCCCAAACTCCATTATGTACTGTCATAACTAACAACACAGCGTTACCAAAAATTTTTAAAAGCTACGCTCGTTCCAATTTTGAGCACGTTCTTCCATTAGGTCTAGTCAAAGTTAAAAGCGTCGTATTTTTCTTAATGACTGTAGCATATCCACGAAATGCCATCACGTCTGCGCTGAGCCTTGACATTACAATACCAGTCGGTTGCCGTTCGAGGACTTGGAAGAGAACGATATTTATTATTCTTAGTGAAGGTAGCTATTGTAAGTTTAATACTAAAGCGCTTTGCACACGGAGCAACTTAAGTTGAGGCAACTATCAACTCTTTAAAAGTTTCCTGTAAAAGTTGATAGTTGCTATAACGTTTACGGTTGCCGTAACTTTATGGTAATCTGTGAGCAACTTTCATAGCCGAGTTGCCGTAGCCGTAGTGCCACTATTATTGCCGGGCACAGGGATAAGGAGGGAGGGTGTGAAATCACCCGACGCATTGCGATTGACAGTTGAGGAAACCGGCAACTTTAAAAACCGGTTTTTAACAGTTGCTAGTTGCGGCAATTAGGAACTAACTTAGTCATCGATTGCAGCAACTGAAAACTGCTGACGATTGCCGCAACTCGAAACTCGAGTTGCTGTGTGCGCAGTCCAATTGAAATATATGTACACAGCTAGTTGCCAGTAAGTTGCCAGTTGCTGCAATAGTTGCTCTGTGTGCAAAGCACCTAATACTAAGGCGCTTTGCACACGGAGCAACTTAATTGAGGCAACTATCAACTCTTTAAAAGTTTCCTGTAAAAGTTGATAGTTGCTATAACGTTTACAGTTGCCGTAACTTTACAGCAATCTGTGAGCAACTTTCATAGCCGAGTTGCCGTATGCCGTAGCCGCAGCGACACTGGCATTGCCAAATAGTATACCTATGACTATTTGGCCAGAAAGACACATTAATTTACACCTAAGTGTGCAAGTTGCTTGAATTGCCAGAACAACTTTTGATTTTTGATTATAACAAAGGCGTACAAGCTATTTACGTTTTTCTGATTTTACTTATACAGAGTTGATATGACAGAGGTTAAATTACACTACGTATAGGTACTATACGTATTTAGTATTAATTCGATAAGGTATAAAATAAAATATAAATAAAAATGAGATTTTTTTATTTAAACAAACTACATAGCTTACAAATCAGAGTAAAACGCGAACACCCTTTGCAAATAAATTTAACTGACCTTAGATACTTGAAAATGGGCAGTTTTAAGGAAAGTTTATCTGTGGTATCAACTTTGTATAAAGAAATAAGAATAGGTAAGAGTGTCTGTCTAACTTATCTCGGAGCTAAAATAGTACCCATTAAGGCTACCTATTTATTATTTAACGATTCAGGCAGGATGTTTTAGCGTTCATTAGCAATCGAGTGATTTGGGTCACGTTATTTCGCTGGAATTATTCGAAATAGTATTCTTTACATTGTATAAGTGATTTAGGCTAAATGCAAAGGGGGTGGGAGGGGGAGGGGTCTTTGCTTTGGTTATTTATGATGACATGGGGACGAGAAGTCTAGATGACGATTACGTCAGCATTTTTTTTTAACTTTTAAACTGTAATCTTAATAATACAAATATACTTACTTAAAAGCGAAAGGTCACTCATTTACTCATCACGAAATATCGAAAACCGCTTGACGTATAAAGATGAAATTTGGCGGGGAGGTAGTTAATAGTTAGTAGACGTCCGCTAATAAAGGATTTTCCAAAATTCACCCCCTAAGGGGATGAAACGGGGGTCCAAAATTTGAATAGAGAAATCGACTTTGACGCGGACGAAGTCGAGGGAACAAGCTAGTTTATTTATTTATTTATTTATTAAAACTTTATGCAACAAATGTACAAAGGCGGACTTAATGCCTTAGGCATTCTCTAACAGTCAACCAGAGGTGGTGAAGAGATAACATGGTAGGTGCAAGCTATTTTTACGAGAGTAAAACAACAAAATCAGAGATTTAAAAAAAATAAAAATAAAAACTACTCAAATATTTAGTAGTTATATTTATAATATTGCCTTAATGCTAAGATACTCTTAGATGGCCTAGCCTCTCATGCATAAGGTTGTGGGTTAAAATCCGGGCAAGTACTAATGCGACATTTTTAATTCATATGTACTTTCTGCAGTTTATCTTGGACATCACTGGCATCGGTGAAGGAAAACATCGTGAGGAAACCTGGACTTACTGTTCCACTCAAACAATGTCAGAGGTCCTTGAGGCGGTTTAGAAACTCTGACACTAGGGTCTGTGGGATCGTAAGACCTTAGTGCCCACACGATATAGAAAGAAGATTAAGATTGTCATACAAGTGTCAAGTTATGCAGTTTTTACACGACTGCCCCAAAAAAAGGAGTGTTATGTGTTCAGGGTTAATGTATGTATGTATGTGAGATTCTTTATTCCACCATAACTTTTAAACGCCTGAACCGATTTAGATGTATGGGGTATCGTTACAGTCCTTACATCGTTCCGAGTAACATAGGCTAGTTAAAAATAAAATGAATCCTGTGTGGTCACTTAAAAACGTATTTTAATACCAGCCTCAAATATTTTTTTTAATGAATCTAGTCGTGTCTATGTTTATCGTCTAGAATTTGACAAGTAGATTTAAAAAATATATAACACTGTAAATAAAAAACGTCGTAAAAAAAACTGACGAGTAAACAAAGTACAAATATGTGTAATTTTTGCAGTCGTGTTTTTTAATGTTTTTAATTATAGTAGCTTGTGTGATTATACTCGCACCATAAAAAGGAATCACGTAATTTGTCAATAGCTTTTCAACTATCTTCACACAATTAAGTAATATGCAAGACATTAGTCACAATATGACAAATACATTTAACTGTTGACATATTGTTGCATAACTGTGTTAATGCAACATCATTAAACACAGTTTCTACAATGACAAATTGATAATTGGATAATTTGTCAATCCGTATTTACTGTGAAACGTTGTAATAGCCCAGTGATAAGGCAGCCCAGATGCCAATGTGACTTTTATCTTGGACATCACTGACATCGGTGAAGTAAAACATCGAGAGAAAACCTGGACTGATAGTTAATATGAGTCGCTATCCGCTTTGAGCAAGCGTGGTGATCAATGATCGTGCCTTCTCTGTATAAAAAGAGGCCTTTGCTCTGCAGTGGAACAATGATAAGCTGCTTCAATGCTTTATACGAGATCAATAATAAACTATGACTGTCTCGTTGGTCTAGTGGTCGCAAGCGCGACTGCTGTGCATGAGGTCTTGGATCGATTCCCAGGTCGGGCAAAGTGTTATTGGGTTTTTCCATCAAGAATTTCTCAGTAGCAGCCTCGGAGTCTGGATTTGTGCCCGGTTGATGGCAATAGGCTCGCCTCCTATTACATGGGACTAAAAACATAACTGGCGAAATGTGGGTGTACTAATGGGTACACCTCTGCCTAACCCTTCGGGGATTACAGGCGTGATGTTATGTCATGTTATAATAAACCAATATTATAAAGAGAAAAGTTTTAGGCAGTCGCTCGACGTAAAATACCTACTGGTATTCAGCTGCATCCGGTTAGACTGGAAGCCGACCCCAACATAGTTGGGAAAAGGCTAAACAAGTGATGATGATAAACTGAATAGATTTGTGTTTTTGTTTATAACGGATACGTTCAAAAAATCCTTAACCGATAAAAAAAATCTTTTACATATGAAAAGTTAAATTATCAGCGAGTAAACATGTAGGCTATAAATTATTTTCAAAAAAAAAGTCCGTAACAAAATTCACACGTACGAAGTCACAGGCAGAAACTAGTATTTCAATAAAGAAATAATTCTTACTTACTTCGCCCCGCGATTTTGTCCGCGTCAAAGTTAATATATTATCCCACGGGCACCGAAAATTTTTCCGGGATAAATGTCTATACGCTATTCCAGACTATAATCTATATCTGTGCCAAATTTCATGGAAATCCGTTCAGCCGTTCTAGCGTGATTGAGTAACAAACAATCATTAAAAATATCGCATTTACAACTGTAGTGAGATTCGCAGAACATTTGTTGCAAGACCATATTATAAAATAAAGATTGCAATTCAACAATTGCAATAACATTTGGATGTGCGTTGCATAAAGTGGATTACGGCATTTCGACACAATATTTTGACATTCTACTGCGTTCCGATACACGATCGTAATGTAAAAGCAATTGGCAATTCGCGAGTTGATCTGATTGGCTGTAGAATTTAATAGAATGTCAATGTGACATTTAAATAAGAATTTGTGGATCTGTTTGTCATCCCACGTAAGAATATTTAATTATGTCACGAGGCTAAACGTATGGTATTAGTCATCATTAGCAGGTAGTCAGTATCGTACCAAATGGTCTCGAACTTACTGTTGTGTTAATAATATGACGCCTGTAATCCCCGTAGAGTTAGGCACCCATAGGTGTACCTATTAGTACACCCCCCTAGTACATGGGTCTTGAACATAACTGGCGAAACATGCGCCAGTTATGTTTAAGGCTCGCCCCCTATTACATGGGACTTAAACATAACTGGCGAAACATGCGCCAGTTATGTTTAAGTCCCATGTAATAGGGGGCGAGCCTATTATCATCAACCGGGCACAAATCCAGACTCACGGGGTTGAGACTAGATTCTTGATGGAAATACCCAATAATACTTTGCCTGACTTTATATTTTATACAGTCTACCAAAGGGATAGGTATCCAGAGTCGTCAGATATAGTTGAAGTGTTCTTAGGCTGTCGGCAGTTCCCACAACTGCCTTTTTTGACAGCAATTTATTTACCGAAAATAAAGTACTTAATTCAAAGAAAAATCAGAGAACAGAAATTGTAGACTAAGTATTTGAATAAAAGTCATTAATATGCCAAAAGCATTGGCAATTAATTTGCAAGTAAAATGAAATGTCACCTTAATTAATATTTAATTATAGAAGCTGCTGTTGTGCTACTATTTTTAGATGTTTTTTTTTTATATCAAGTAAAATTATGAGATGCACAAGAATTTGGCATGTTTTAGGTTTTGAAAAAATTACGAAAACGAAGCCGCCGTCTGTACGCTTAAATTTTTAAACTACGCAACAGATTTTAATGCTGTTCTCATCAATAGCTAAGAAGATTCAAGAGGAAGGTTTGATACTGGAGTTAGTATCTGCAATGCACCCGTGCGAAACCGGGCAGGTAGCTAGTTAAATATATACCGACGTAAAGTTAAAAGCTTCCTACAAAATAACCTCTCAGGGGAATCTCATTTACTAAAACATAATTATCGCTCTTTTTATGGATGATAAAACGTAAATAGAAAAGCGTAAAACCAAACCAATAGAATTCAGCGTTTAAATAGGTACCTATCCTTGCACTTTTAATAAACGCGAGCATGAAAAAAAAAACATAACAAGAAAAAACCGACGACTTCCAAAACTAAAGTTACTTTTTATTTAGGAGTTTTTAAAGGCGGTTGTCTTTTTGGTTAAAAAATTTTAAATTTTAAATTTTTTAGTGCAATATTAATTGTCGTTAATATTTGAATACATACATACATACATAAACTCACGCCTTTTTCCCATGGGGCTAGGCAGAAACTACAGAACGCCACCTGCTACGATCCTTACATACTCCTTTCGCCTCATCTATGTTCATACATCTCGTCATACAAGCACGCCGGTTACGAGTACTCCGCACCTGACCTTTCTGAAGGACCTCACCAATAAGGTCAGTATAGGTCTTCCTAGGGCGACCCCTCCCGGCGTTGCCACTCACCTCTGCCATATAAATACCTTTTGTCAATCGTCTTTCACTCATCCTCTCAACATGACCGAACCATCTAAGCATACCCTTTTCAATCTTTGTCCATCTTCTTTTAATCCGCAACGGTCCCGTATAACCTCATTCCTCATTCTATCGTTTTTAATATTTGAAATCTTTACAAAAGTTGGTTTAGTCAAACGTGAGATACTCGCGGACAAACATTCATATATACGGGTCAAACTGAAAGCCTCCTTTTTTAGGTTGATTAACAATGAGCACTGCTGCACTGGTTTGCTGCAAAAATCGCTAGATGACAGTTAAGGGCGGGCCCGTTTTGGGAATGGTGGGTATACCCACAAACCAAATTCGCAACAAACTTTTGTTTTAAAATGTTTTTTGAGTAATCCATTACCTAACCCATATAACATTATTCGTTTTTCCCCTCAACTTGGTCCGCGTTAATGTCGGAACCCCGTTTCATCCTCTCGGAGAATTTTGGAAAATCCTTTGTTAGGAGACGTCTACTATCTATAAACTACCTCTCTGCCAAATAACATCTTTATACGTCAAGCGGTTTTTGATATTTTGCGATGAGTGAGTGAGTAACATGACCTTACGCTTATTATATTTAGAATGATTGCAAAATGTATATCAGTTTTTAATAAAATCTGCTAAGATTCCAAGCTGTGAAAGTTATATTAAAAACATTTTAGTAGTTTAGAGTTTAGAAGTTATATATTTTAATACGCTTGACTGAGTCCACAGTCCGATTCTGGCCGATTTCAGGTGACCGTGACCTCATCCTTTTTTGAGGACTTGATCCTGCCTGATGACAGCTCAACACAATCTTACTTCACCGAAATCCGACGAAGATTTTAACAGAATAAACCGGCAGCTCAAAAGCGACGTACCTCTTTAACCCGCTGTAGTAAAGGTTCCAGCCAGTGTGCATTGCACTCCACGTGAGAATCCAGGAAGGTAAGCACCGGTGCCACTGCAGCATCAGCGCCCCTCACCCGGGACCTCATCAGACCCTCACGTTTGGAGTTACGGATCACCTTCACCTTCCGAATTGCGCGGAGAGCTGCACCATCATCAGCTGTTGGGAAAAGAAAAAGATATTATGAATACTATTAGGTTTATATTAAACTAGCTTTTTGCCCGCGACTTCGTTCGTGTAAATGTCGGACCCCCATTTCATCCATTTAGGTGGTGAATTTTGAAAAATCCTTTCTTATAAGCCTACGTCATAATTACCTACTACATGCTTTGTAAATTTCAGCGCAATCCGTTCAGTGGTTTGAGCTGTGTGTTGATAGATCAGTCAGAAACAGTTGACTTTTATAAATATAGATTAAGTAGGTGTTTTTTTTAAGGATGCGAAATCGTCAAATGCTTCTTTCCGCTCTGAGCGGAGCGGAAGGGAGTGTCAGGCTTTTACTGACTAAAACCCATCCGTGTTCCTTCTAGTGCCCTTTGCGTTCCAAGACCGCTGCAACTCTTTCGATCAAATTTCGGCAAGCCTTGGCCCTGGCGAGCCCTGTCTTTTGTGACAAACACTCACGCGCCGGCGACTCGGGCCTGAGCCCTATCGGGCGGCGGGTTACCCATTGCTCGCCGCCCGTAAGCCCGCTCCTACGGTGGCAGGAAATCGCCTGCGGTGTCTGGGTCATGAGGGTTGCCTCGCCCTCACGCGTCCCTAAGATTGAAGATTAGCAAACATTGCGCCAATAAACTGTTATGTAATTTAGATTCAAAGATAGTATAGTTTAAATAAATAGTTACTGCTATTGATTGAATAATAAATAATCTATGTTTTGTGAACTTAATCTATGGACAAAGGTCAGTGAAGTATAATAATATTGGCATAGATATGCACAATGTACTGTACCAATAATATGTTATGTAATTTCAATTGAGTTTTGTATTCAATAGATTATAAAGCATTTGTACAAATTATTTGATTGATGGATCTGTTCGTATTTTGTTTATTGCTAACTCAGTTACAAATATGTCTGTTAGGAAATTACTATGTAAAGCGTACTATTTTTGTACAAATTCCTAGAGTATTCCCGCAGGTACGAGGTAGGAGTATTCCCGTTTGAGCGACTAAGCGTTGTTCGTACATTACAGTAAAGTAAAAGTTAAAACTTAACTGTTGTCAATTTTGACCACGGTTAAAAAAATAACGTCGGTTAGCCAGAAAGTTGCCCAGAAATATTTTTATTTAAATTTTATCAATCTTAATTTTGACAGCCGTTAAATCGGTAATTTGACCACTCGTTAAAGTAACCGCTCCTTCAACAACGGTTTTTTTTTAAATTGTTCCCTGGTCAATTTTACTTTAACCAAAACTTAACCCTAAAGTTGACGTAACCGAGCTTCGAGCAACCGGACCTAAAGCACCAATCAATATTTTAATGTGGTCCTCTAAGGGCACCAAAGTTTGGTGCTCAAACGGGAATACTTCTAAGGTGGACTGACGACCTGGTAATGGTTACGGGAAACCGCACGATGCGGGTAACGTAGGACCGGTCATTGTGGCCATCTTTAGGAGAGGCCTATGTCTAGCAGTGGACGTTGTCACTATGATGATGATGAGTCTATTTCTAGTCTAATTTTTAGTATTTTTATTTTAAAAAAGTTTGCTCAAACTAGGAATTTTCGCCGTATCTTGAGTGCGTTTACAAAAATATAAAACTCATAAATACACAAACAGCCAGAGCCGGTGCAACTATCTGTAGATCATAAAAATATTTGTTCCTTGCGGGGAGCGAACCCACGACACTCAGCCCAGCAGCCTCTGTGTCGTCATCGTTACCGACATTTATTACACTTATACGTTAAAAACAGGAACACACCTTACATCCGACCCCGCCAGTGTAAAATAAGTCGGTAAATCTACACGATGCGTCCCTAAGGAACTCTCAACCGGGATAAAAGGACTATGTGTCCTCACTTGACATCTTTAGCCTATATTTTTGTTTTTTATTGTACTGTTTCTTACTAGTAAAAAGGAGAGTTTGTATGTTTGTTTGTTTGTTACTCAATCACGTTGTAACGGCTGAATGGAAATAGCTAAAATTACACACATAAACATAGATATTGATCTAGCTTAACACATTGGATTTATATCCAGTTTTTGTGTTTCTGGGGGATAATTTAGATTTTTTCTTTGTTACATAATTTTTTTTTGGTTCTGGGGGTCTACCACAACCTCTTATAACAATATTATTTTAATATTTCCTTCCACACTGTTGGATTTTCAACGATCGGATCAGCGTCGAAAGTTGAAAATGCAACAACAGAAATTTAAAAGTAATAGATGACGATAGGCGCCCAGATTTTATTTAGAAGTCGAACGCAGACGAAGTCGTAGGCAGAAGCTAGCATAATTATTACCATCATCGGATAAGTGTGATTCAAACATTATTATACATTACAATAAAATCCATTATTGATAGACAGTAAACTAAAATATTGTTTGGAAACACGAACTTCAAATATTCTGATACCTACACAATGAACAATTATGATAATCAGTGCTTGTATATTACAATGGTACAATTTAGGTTTGTTTTTAAATATAAAAGTTAAAACATCATCCGTGCTATTGCATACGACATTCATCATCGTCCTTCGCTGTGGCCATCTTTAGGGGAGGCCTATGTCCGGCAGTGGACATTGTTCGGCTGATATGATGGTGATGAGTTAACATGTTACGATATATTTGAGTAAATTTGGACTTGTACGACTATGTATAACCTAAGTACTGAGTAATTATTTTTATTTAAAAAAGAATTGGGGCCCCGCGCAGTGAAAAATAAACCCGTTCACTGAACAAAGTCGCATGATCTAGGTTTTAATTTAAAGAAATTGGTTTGCACATGGAATTGTTCAACAGATTATCTAGCAAATCGCAAGATCTAGCAAAAACGACAGTTAAAATAATAAAACACAGTCAACCTTGTAATAAAACACAGTCACACAGTTAAATTAATAGACATATTCAGCTAATTATTAACTACACAACTAGTGAAACACAAGAGCTTTTCAACCAATTATATTGCACGAATTTCGCAATTTATTATGTGAAGTGAAAATGAATTGCTAATGAATCTATTGTTCTATAAAATTACGGGATTCAAGTGTTTTGTTCAATTAAATACACACTGTGTATAATTCACAACACTGTGGTCATAATGTACCATTGTTTCTGTAAATTCTTTGATATAGTGGGAGCGGCATTTTAGTTCAATTTCATTTTTAGGCTTGGCAGAGCGCCAGCCAAGTTGGCACATTTATTGGTGCTTGCATGTGTTTGTATGACAATATTCTTGGCCCATTTCTCTGTCAGTAAGTTCTTTGATATTAAGATGCTGAGTCGAGTATTATTTCGGGTACGTCAGCTTGACATTTTCTTGTTATATTGTTGGCAATGTTGGGCAAGAAAATATTTGTGCGATGACAATGTTTTAGTTTAGCAAATATTTTCGTGTTGCTAAGTAGAGGTTCTATTCTATATTAAATATATCTCTCGGTAAATTAAGGTGAAGTGAGATTGAGGTGTGTTATTAGACCCCGATGGTAGGGACCTTACCTTATCTTTTAACACTCATCTCATGTTCACTTTACCTTATCATCAAGGGAGATTTTTACAAAATAACACTTGTTCTCCTTCTTAAAGAAGAGATTTTTAATTATTAGTTTTTTCTTACACATGCCATCACGCCTGTGATCCCTGAATGGTTAAGCAGGGGTGTACCTATTAGTACACCCACACTTTGCTATTTATGTTTAAGTTCCATGTAATAAGGGGCGAACCTATTGCTATTTTTTTCTTGTTTTTTCTTTTTAATACAAAGAATATTTTTTTTTACCTGGCACGTTCCTTGCATGATCGTGGTATGATACGGTGTAGCAGACGGACTCCCTTAGGGCAAAATTCTCTAACATTTCAGAATTCTAGCATTTTATAATAAATCAAAGTTTAATTATTTTAATGCTACGAACTTGGCTAGTTACCTATCCATATTCATACTTTTTTGTACGTTGCCTTTCACTCAAATAGTTTTTTGTTTATTATCAAGTTAGTAGTCTTGTGTAATAATTGTTATAAAAAATCTTATTTCCACCTACTTTTACCTTTAGCCATGTAATAGAATTAGTAAGATGACGGTGTAGTTTTGAGCCAAGTAATTACATGGATTACATAATTTGTATCAACCTTATGACCTCTATGGGATTATGTGGCAATTTAATTAGCGCGAAAGTTAGTATTTACTGCCTACTGCTTTCTCCAACAAGAAACCTAAGTATACACTTGGTTAAGGGCCGAAATTAAAATAACAATATTCGCAAACGTCAGCAAAATATTCACTGGTTTGTCAACAAAGTCCCCAATAGTAAATTGTTAGTAAGGTAGGCGCTAATATCAGAAACTACCAGTTGGATTCAAAAAAATCTTAATGGCTAGATTCATGAGGAATATAAAACACACGCTACAGGAGCAGTAACTAAATACACATTAAAAAAACCACGTGGACGAACTCGCGGGCACAAGCTAGTAATTAATATAAGTCTGAAATCGCAAATCCACCTTAAGCAAGCAGGGAAACACGCGGTACTAACTTTCCAAAAATATTATTTTATATAATTATATATTAAATAAATATTCTTTTATTTTTTTGTGTTTTAAATATATTATTTTTATTTTTTATTGTTTCTCGCTTACACATACCGGGCGGTATGTACCTACATTGGAACATCCATAAGGATATTGGTGCCTTCTTTGATTGAGAAAAGCCCTTTGCCAAGCAGTGCGACAGTTATAAGCTGGACAGATAATAAACAGCTCATTATTTATTTTTTATTACCGTCAGCGGAGTTCTTAAGTATGGTGAAAGTGTTAATAACAAACAAACAAACTTGCAAGCTCATTAACATAACTTGATGAGGTTTTAGCAACAATGTCGGTTTATGTTATCGTCAGCTGGCCTGGTTAATAAAAGCATGAATGAGTATTATTATGTACTAGCATATGCCTGCGAGTTTGTCTGCATGAATGTCGGTGGTCGGCGGTGTATTATTTTTGATGTTTTTAAACCGTTTTTTTTTTATTAAAGTAGCCTTACTTTCTACTTTTTCCATTAGTCAGTGAGTCCTGTCATAATTGGTCCTGCCGTTTAGGAGATTAATAGAAACATTAATGGAAAAAAGGAATAATAAGTACTTACGGTTATCACTGTAGTCGTCGACTAGAATAATTTCTTTGATCAGGTGCTCCGGACTTCTATTGAGAACACTGCAACAAGAATATCATCATTAATAATATCATCATTTATAATATCGGCACCGCACGCCGATCATGCGGTGATGCGGTTCTCATGATACACTAGCTTCTATGAAATCCGCATGAACCTTACACACGATCACCGCTCGACCGTGCGGTAGTGCGGTTCTCTCGCCACGTCCGCATCTCAAAAATCATTTTTTCCCAAACTTCGACAAAAAATATTATATTGAGTATCAATACTCAATATAATATTTTTTTATATTATTTTAATACTCAAGTATTAAAATAATATATATAATTTTCAGAATTTTCCCCGCAGTTTTAATTTCACCAAAAGTTCCCAAAAATGTTTCCCCAAATTGGGGAAAATAAAAACCCCAACCTGGACACCCTGAAATCAAAACAAAACCGGTAAAAAATAACTGGTTAAAACTAGAACTGGTCAAAATCGATCCGTGCGGTCATGCGGTCGAACCGCATCACCGTGCGGACAACCGCATCGAAATCCGCTTCACCGCCACCGGATTCCGGAGCGGTGTGCGGTGCCGTGTGATAATCGCCTAGCATCGGAATGGTCAACCCAATAAAAAAGTATCCATTATAGTGCAAATACTAATGTGACTTACTCATAGGTATGTACTTTCTAAGTTTATCTTGGTCATCATTGACATCGGTAAAGGAAAACATCGTGAGGAAACCTGGACTTAATAATTAAACGACCGGCCTGTTGGTCTAGTAGTTAGTGAACCTTTTTTTTTTTTTTTTTTTTTTTTTTTTTTTTTTTTTTTTTTTTTTTTGAGGTGGTAAAAATCATCAAATGACTCCTTCCGCCCTGGGTGGGGCGGAAGGGACTGTCAGACTTTTCTTCAGACTGACTAAAAAACCACCCTGTTCCTTCTGTTGCCCTTTACGTTCCGGGGCCACGGTATCCTGTTAAGACGTCCCGCAACCCCGGCAGGCGTTGGCCCCGTTGGGGGGCCCGTCCCTGTGCTGACAGCTCTTTGAGGCGCGCGCGAACAGAACGCGCCGTCGACCCGGGGTTAGTGACCCTGACTGCTAGGACGGAGGTTGTAGGTACGATTCCCACCCAGGACAAATCTTTGTGTGTTGAGCACGATGATTTGTTCTGTGTCTGGGTGTAATTTATATATAATATGTATGTATTTAGAAATATATAAGTATATTTATCAGTTGTCTGGTTACCATAGTACAGGCTCTGCCTAGTTTGGGATCAGATGGCAATGTGTTGGTTGTCCTAAGATATTATTATTATATTATTTAAAAAAATAAAAAATAATAATAATATAAGTCTGGAATTGCCAATCCGCCTTGAGTGCTTTCTCTGTATGAGAAGAGGCCTTTGTCGTGCATTGGGGCAATAATAGGCTGGTATTATTAATGATCCTTAACTGCCTATGAAGTCATCATATCCAGCAATAAATATACGGTTAGAAACGTTTAAATTTGAATTTAAGTGAAACTAAATATAAAACTAAGGTTTGACGAAATAACCCGAATAACATCCGAAGTATTCCGAGTAGTCTCAAGGGGTTGAATTAAAATAAATAAGGTTTATATTTACCTGACGATAGTGCGCAGGAGTGTGGATCTGGCTTCGTTGTGGAAAGTAATGATGATACTGGTCTGCGGTAAGTCTTCGTCGTATTTTTTCAGTCGACACCTGGAAGAAAGTGAATTTAAATGAGTTTGTGCTTTACAATATTTTTATACGGATTACATTATTAGACTAAGATTTCGCAGTTTCTAGAACTCATTGTAGAATTGTGTTGCTGTGTTTTTTGTTTGTGTTTTATTGTTGCTGATTTGTAGTGTTGTGTTGTATTGCTAGCTTCAGTTTCAGATTTAAAAGGTACCTTCACTTAGGCGTTAGTGAGACGGGTAATTTTTACATCATGATCATCATCTGCCTAGCCTTTTCACAACTAAGTTGGGGTCGGCTTCCAGTCTAACCGTTTTTTTTTTTTTTTTGAGTTGTTAAAAATCATCAAATGACTCCTTCCGCCCTGGGTGTGGCGGAAGGGATTGTCAGACTTTTACTGACTAAAAAACCACCCTGTTCCTTCTGTTGCCCTTTACGTTCCGGGTCCACGGTATCCTGTTAAGACGTCCCGCAACCCCGGCAGGCAGTCTAACCGAATGCAGCTGAATACCAGTATTTTACATGGAGCGACTGCCTATCTGACTTCCACAACCCAGTAACTAGGTAATACACAAAGGGTGTAAAAAGAAGGCACATAGACGTAAACTATGCTTACTGTCCATCAAACGAAAAGCAAAAATTTTTGCTGTTAAACGACTTTTGTTTTTATTTTTTAGTGTGGAAAATCACTTTTATATTGCACAATGTAACGCCCACAAAACATTGTACTTATGGATGCAACAGTATAGAGGCGTAACATATCGCGGCGGTATTTCAAAGTATAGTTATAACATTGAAAAATGCAAAAAAAGTTGAGATTTTGATATATCCTATATCCCCGTATCCAGAACAAATTTTGCTGTCTTAGAGAGATTGAGAGTTTTGAGATTTTGATATATCCTATATCTTCGTATCCAGAACAAATTTTGCTGTCTTAGAGAGATTGAGAGTTGATCATTTTAATTAAGTAAATATCTACATTATTCTTTTTATTATAAACAGTTCAATGCTGAGCTGCAAATTGCAAAAAACTTAAGAAGATTTTAATTTCGCGGGCTACCCTAACACTTTTGTAATAAATTATCATTAATCATCTCCAGAACATCTCTATTCTCAAAAGACATTGACCCCAAGAAGCTGCGAGGCCGCCCAGGTCTAAGGGAGGTCGCAACCGCCTCGTATTACGTATGTGTGAGGTTGAATTGAGGCCACTCGTTGACACTGCACTTCTTTAACGTAAGCTGATGAAGAATTTGGGTTAAGAACAGCTAATATTTGTATTATGTTGTATGCTTATTGGAAAATGACGTGTCTCTATTGGGTAATGGTGAATTTTACGCTTAGTAGTATTTTTACTTTAAGGTTTTACGTTTAGTAAATAAGTATTGGAACGAACTCGTCATAATAAATATCTGAGTGCCAAACAGTGCCATCCGTTCAGTGGTTTGACCTGTGTGTTTTATAGACAGGTCAGTCACTAACGGCTGCAGTTTATTATAACAACATCAGGCCTGTAAACCCCGAAGAGTAACAGAGGTGTAGCCATTAGTACACCCACATTTCGCCAGTTATATTTAAGTCCTATGTAATAGGGGGCGATCCTATTGCCATCAACCGGGCACACATTCAGACTTCAATGCTGCTGCTGAGAAAATCCTGATGGAATTTGTATAGATATTTTCAAAGCATTTTTCTCAAGCAAACTTTATATTAATGGGATCTTTTTATAACAACAAGAACTCTTGTAGGATAGCTTTTAAACTCGATATATTTGCTACTAAATTTATTAAGCCAATATCTCGCGTCTGACCCCTTTGCTTTCGAGATTACGTTAAGCCGAGCTTCTCGGTTCTCATGCAAATATCTACGTCGGTTATTAAGGGTCGTCGGAAGCCTGAAAAATGTCCGATAACTGGTTTAACGTTAGACAGGATACTTAGGTTACTGGATACTCTATTTTGTTGTCGATTGGATGGATTCTCTCTGTTAGTAAGGTTGATGTGAAACGATGTTGATTTTCGTCTTGGGTAAAAGTTAGTGAATTTTTTGGTAGTTTTTTAAATACGTTTGTTGGTGAAAACTTTTGCTTTTTGCTTGATTTTATGGATGGAATATGTTGTTGACATGATAACTTTATTATGGAACTTGAAACACCTTTTATAATATTACTGACTGCCTCGTTGGTCTAGTGGTCGCGAAACGCGACTACTGAACATGAGGTCTTGGGCACGATTCCCAGGTCAAGCAAAGTATTAAATGGGACTTAAAAAAAAACTGGTGAAATGTGGGTGTACACCTCTGCCTAACCCTTCGAGGATTACAGGCGCAATGTTATGTTTATAATTTAACATTTTTCTCATTACCTTATGTTTCGATCACATTGGCTAATCTCAACGGTCACGAATAGCCAAGTACGCTGGAGTTATTACAGTGCCCAAGTGTGTGAAGTTTGCGCGAAAACAAATGCACTCTCTCTTCCCAAACTCTCTCATATTTCGATGAGATGACAATCCGATACGACCAAGGAGACATCAGGCGCAGTACCAACAGCGTTACGTGGAAGGGGGCATTACAACGGACTTCCAAATTTATCATAGAAAACGCCAATAACACTTTAGGGCAGAACCTCATAGATACCCTTCGTTTGGTAGTGTTATGTCGGACTATTACTGACTGAAACTCCACGGTTCCTCCTGGTACCATGAGTCGGGGGCCCAATATTCGTTTGACGCATTATCTGCGCCTCCGACTGGTATTGGACCGACTTTGCCTTACCTAGGATCCTATGGTCAACAGTTGCAAACCACCATCACTAATAATACCTACTCATAAACTGTCAAACTTACATAGCATTCCTCGTATCAGGCACTGGTCTATTACTAGGCAGGTTATCAGACGCTGCCTGGTTGAACCGGTTCCGCACATAAGGGTCAGAGTCCTTTGACCCTCCAGCCACATAGCCAGCTTCGTCGAAGTACGCGCGGCCTGTGGTCCCCGTGTTTCCAGTGAGGATCTCTTCTGGTGATGCTGGACTGCTTTCTGGCTCTTCCACGTCTGGATGCTGTTTTATTAGACGGAGAGCTATGTTTTCTTCCTGTAACAAAATGGAAAGGGGGTTTTTAAGTTTGGGGGGATACGGAAGTTTTTATTTGGGGAGCGCGGAAACTGAGCACCACTCCTTAGTACTGTTGGATTTTCAACTTTCGGCGCTGATACGTGCGTTGAAATTCTAGTGCGGAAGGCAAAGTAATATTAAAATAATATTGTTTTAAGAGGTGGTGGTAGACCCCCAGGTCCCAAGTAAAGGAAAAATATCACACGCACAAAGTCGCTGGCAGCTACTAACATTATAATAAAGCTGAAAAAAATGTCTGTTTGTTTAAACGCGTTTATCTGTGGAACTACCAGTCGTATTGGAACATAATTATATAATATGATACCCAGACTCATAAGGAGCAGTTTAGGCTATATAACATCACGCTACGAACCACAGGAGTAAAGCAGTAACCACCATTGTAACACAACATGGGTAAAACCACGCGGTTGAGCCAGTTACGATAATAAACACACATTATTCCAGTACATGAACAAAATAAACACTCTTACATAATTAGTGTATGTACGTGCCAAGGATATTAATGAGCTGTGTTAGTACTGGAAGTGGCGCTTTGTAATAATTTATGTGATACTTAGTTAACTCTCCTTTTAGGGAAGTAGGAGGCGCGTACCTATTTATTTTATTTGCTGGATATACTTTGTTGTTTTGTTTGCAAAGAATCTGCCTCGTTGGTCTAGTGGTCGCAAGTGCGACTGCTGTGCATGAGGTCTTGGGTTCGATTCCCAGGTCGGGCATAGTGTTATTAGGTTTTTCCATCAGGAATTTCTCAGTAGCAGCCTTGGAGTCTGGATTCGTGCCCGGTTGATGGCAATAGGCTCGCCCCCCTATTACATGGGACTAAAACGTAACTGGCGAAATTTGGGTGTACTAATGGGTACACCTCTGCCTAACCCTTCGGGGATTACAGGCGTGATGTTATGTATGTATGGATCTATAGACAAAAATTATATCAAATGGTTGAGAACTACTGGTTTAAAGTCATCATTTCATCATTGGTAATGAAATTGGAGACAAGAAAGTAATGGTGAATGCTCAAACTTTCTCTAAAACTTCTGAGCATTGTAGTATAAAGATTACAAAATCTAATTAAAAGCCGGGTAGATTATTTATTGTTATAATAGTCACCCACGCTCTCGGCGTTAACCGACTATTAAATACTAGCTTCTGCCCGCGACTTCGTCCTCGTGGACGCCGGTTATCTGAACTTGAACACCCGTTTCATCCTCTATGCGGGTAATTTTGAAAAAATCTTTACTTAGCGCAAGCCTGCATTGGCAAATTTCAAGGCCATTCGTACAGCCGCTTTGCTACACGGAGCAACTTAAGTTGAGGCAACTGGCAACTCTTTAAAAGTTTTCTGTAAAAGTTGATAGTTATTATAACGTTGCCGGTTGCCGCAACTTTTTGGCAATTTGTAAGCAACTTTCATAGCCGAGTTGCCGTATGCCGTTGCCGTAACGACACTGGCATTGTCGGGCACACGGAGAGGGAGGGAGGGTGTGAAATCGCCCAAAGCGTTGCGATTGACGGTTGGGGAAACCGGCAACTTTAAAAACCGGTACAATATTTTAAAGTTGCTAGTTGCGGCTACTAGCAGCTAACTTAGTCATCAATAGCAGCAAATGAAAACTGTTGACGATTGCCGCAATTTGAAACTTGAATTGCTCTGTGTGCGCAGTCCAATTGAAATGTATGTAAACAGCTAGTTGCCAACTAGTTGCCAGTTGCTGCAATAGTTGCTGTGTGTGCAAAGCGCCTCAGTGGCTTGAGCTGTGTGTTAATAGATCAGTCAGTCAGTAACGGTTGCCTTTTATATAGGCATTATATAATAGATTTACACCCACATTTGAAACCAAATTCCTGCTCGCTGACACACAAGTTTTGCATAAATATAATATACCCATTTCGTATGGCATATCTAGTTTGTAACACTTAGGCGTCGCTGGTACCTAACCAACCTAATATTTAATTCATAGCGAACGGTCTCGCTTTGCGCATTCCTAACTAAAAGATCTTTTAAAAGCTTCGTGTAATAGTAATGGCGTTTATAGACTTGATAACGTTGCCTTAAAGGGGGTGTAAAAAGACACATCACATTATCCTTTAACTATGCATAGATACTGCCCATTAAATCTTTTATTCTTTGCAAACATGGGTAAATTATTAGGACCCTCAATATACTCGAGGGTCATAAGTGGAGTAGCAATCTCACAAAGCAATAAATAGTTACTTTTTTAACTTCGTCCTTTCGACGCCGTCTACTAATTCTGATCGTAGGTACAGTGTTAATACGTAATTATTTATACGCACAGATGTAGGTACCTACGGCCTGTATCGCGTGTTCGCAGCAATTCAAACTTTAGCATGCTATTGCACTTATGACCCCTTGCTGTACATAGATGTTATCATAAAGTTAGTTCTCTATGTTCTGCCATCACATGGGCATGCATAATAATCAATTAATATCATTACAAGCTTTTATTTAGCTTGCACTGTTCGTACGTATGTAAATAGTCCTTTCAAAATTTGCAAACAGTTTTTCGACCATTGTTGGTATCCGTTTGAGGTTTATATACACCTTTAGTTCTAGTGACAATACAATGGTGCCGATTCCCTTGGTCACAAACTAAACTAAAATTAGACTATTTCCATCTTTTTCTATCCAATAAAACAAGAAAAAGACTAATGTAAATAAGAGCTGTCAAATTTAGTCAATTTGACACATCCATACAATTATAGTTGACATCTTAAAACGTATGGATTAAAAATACGGAAAAGTTCAAGGCAAAACTAATTTGACATCGCTAACTTAGTTCTTTAATGTCACCGTCCTTTCCGTTCGCTGTATGTTAGTAAGAGATGTCAATCCTCTAAATTTAGTCTAGTTTGTGAACAAGAGAATCGGCACCAATGTCCAATATTCAATAATGTAATAATATCATAATGGCCGCTGTTTCAAGATGGCGGATTACATATTTTTTCTCAATCCTCCTGATATGGGTATCAAATGAAAGGGCTTGAAGAGTAGAAAACGATAAAGTTAGTGAAATCATACTAAAAATGCTTGTGTTTTAATATTTGTTTAAATTAACGATCTGGATGTGCGAGGTTGTGCCAGGGGCGAGAATGGAATCGTTTAATAAACAGACAAGTTTTTTGCATGGTCGTAGTTAACTTTTGAACGTTAAAAATATTCGTAATATGTCTTTGTAAGTTATGAAATCAGTATATTGCGTAAAAATCGATTACAGTCTGACATTGAGAGAGGTTTCAACTGCCCATCTGTTTCACTTAACCTTGACATAATCGTCTTTCTAACACGACTTATAATACTACCATATGTATGGTAATCAGATAACTGGTTTAGGTTATAATGTCATCATCTGTTTTATAACTGCCTAGCACTATTCTCGCGACTTCGATCGCGTGATTTTTTTTACGGATCCCTAATATTTTTATAAGAAAATATATGGCTTATGTCACCCGGGGATAGTGTAGCTTCCCAACAGTGAAAGAATTTTTCAAATCGGTTCAGTCGTTTCGGAACCTATTCAATGCAAAAATCTAATCTTTCCTCTTAAGTAATATTGATATAGATAGTATAGATTGGCTGCTGATCTGCTTGACGCGGGTTTGATTTCCGCACGAAACAAATGTTTGTATGACCTACAGGCAGTTTTTGCAGGGCTAGTTGTTTGTACATGTAAGTTTATATTATATGTTTGTAAACGCACACTCAATACAGGAGAAATTATCCATATATATATTATAATAATCTAGAGCAACGTTGTTTTATAAATTTAAAAAGAAATGAATGACCTGGGAATTGAACAAAAGACCTCATGCTCAGCAGTCGCGCTTTGCGACCACTAGACCAACGAGGCAGATTCAATATCTCGATCATTATAATAACTTCCATAATCAGATAGGTAGGTTTAAGATACATAGCTATTATGTGTATGGAAAGTTTGGCCCTAATCGTTCTTTAAAAAGCTAATCAGTAGTTAGGTATTATTATGATATTTAGTAGAAAATTACATATGTCGTCAGCTTTTTAAATATATCTCAATGTCATGAGAATGTCTAGACAACAAAGACTAATTGGCCAGGGGGGGGGGATTCTACTAACTTTTAGGAAAGATAGCAATCAAATCTCAGTCTTAATCTGTCAAAAATGCCTCTAATTTACATTAATTGCCTTTGTTTATGCCTGAGATGTGATTGAGACCAGATTTTGAACGTTTTTAGCTAGTAGAATTAGCCTTAATGAACAGCTCAAACACCAATATGATCGACCATTTTTTAATTTGTTAATTGATAATGAACTAAACGCCATTACGAATACAGTTGAAAAATGTGTGCAAGAAATAATTCTAACATTTATTATTTATTATACTATCAACTTGTTTATGCTCACGACTTCGTCCGCTTAAATGTCAGTTGATTTTTTCTATCTGTCTGTTTGTTGGTTCAGCTAATCTTCGAAACGGTTGGACCGATTTTAACTGGCATATATATTATGTAGATCATGTTATAAGCAGTAATTTAGGCTAAAACTTTTATACAAAAAAAAAAAGAATTCGTATTCTGCGCAAAAAAGAAAAAACCTTGTAATAATCAACACGCGAACGATAAGGCTAGTTTGGCATATAATCACATAAAAATTAAATACTTATATTCTATTCATTTTTGAGAGTTCCCATCGTCGCACATTATTATTAAAAAGAAAATAAACGGTCCCGTGTTTGTCACGGTCTCTTTAGCATAACTAACGACTACTTAAGTACCTACCTTGCTACTTATGCAAATTATAAACCAGCCTTGGTCGTTGCACTAAACGTTCAGGTTATAAGCAAGACGTCTTCTATAAAAAAATCAAGACATAACTTCTCTAATAACACTCCTTTTTTCGGGGCAGTCGTGTAATAAAACACTTTATTGCCCTGAAAATTTGATTGATTTTCAATTAAATTACGTAAATGATTTTTCTTAACGTCCATGCGGGCGAACCGTTTGAATACTGAAAATGATTTTGTGTTGTTAATTAAAAGGTTTTTTTTTTACTAAATATCCAACCTAACCTAACAAATGGCAATAGAAGTAAAGCTTACACACTCAGACACCTAAATTGACCTACCTTGAATTTTTAGCATAAGTTTTAAGGCTGATTTCAAATTTGGAACATGGTAGTATTTTTGGAACAATGATGACATCAAATGATGACCATTATGACAGCTTCAAAATTACATTTATGTTTTTTGACAGTTCATTATTATTTTTATATTTTAAGCTTTTTAATCCATTGAACAATGGTTTGATTTTAGTCTCCAGGAGTGTTTTTTTAACATAACATCACGCCTATAAACCCTGAAGGGTTAGGCAGAGGTGTACCCATTAGTACACCAACATTTCGCCAGTTATGTTTAAGTCCCATGTAAGTAATAGGGGGCAAGCCTATTGCCATCGACCAGGCACAACTCCAGACTCCGAGGCTGAGAAATTCCTGATGGAAAAATCCAACAACACTTTGCCCGACCTGGGAATCAAACCCAAGGCCTCATCAGTCGCGCTTTGCGACCACTAGACCATCGAGGCAGTCGGCAGAGAGGCAAAGTGTTTATTAAACCATGAAATATGCTTCAAACTGACATTTCCATTCAAAATCAATTTACATTTAAATGTTAGTGTCTAAAAGTCAACAGCGTGCGTCATCTCGAAAGCGCATAACTAATGAGATACTTCCTCAGGATGTTCATGCATGAGTTATAGACAGATTGCTACCGAGCTGTATGTTATCTGGCAATCGGTCGGTTGAGACGATAAGTATAGGTTTATGTATGAGAGGATGTTGTAAAAAGCTGACTTTATTACGTATTATGCAGTTTGATTGATAAGTAAGATGTACCTGCATACTCTTAGATATTTTTAAAGGTTCCGTACCCCTGCCGGGGGAGCGGTCAAAGCTTATGCGAATCCTGCACTCCTGGCCATGGGTAGAGGTGGAGTCCGACTTGCCTTTCCAACACCCCCTCGACGGAGGAAGCCCATGAAGATTTCCACCGCGAACAAAAAAAAAATGTTCCGTATCCTAGGATGCCAACATGACCCTATGACTAAGCCTTCGCCTGTCTGTTAGCAGGCCTGCATCTCATGAACCGTAAAAGGTAGAGAGTTGAAATGTTCCCAGTATGTATTTTTATTTCCGCTAAAATAGCAAATACAAAAAAAATAACATAACTGGCGAAATGAGGGTGTGCTAATGGATGCACCTCTGCCTAACTCTTCGGGGATTATCTACAGGCATAATGTTATGTGTTTGTGTGAAAAATCTAAGGGGTGGATAAAAGAAACATATTTCTTTGGCGTTTATTGCTTTATCTTAAATAAGAACAACATAAATTGTTATTAAGATACTTTGATTGTTGTACGGAACCCTCAGTGTCCGACCGTCCTGCATTTTACCGGTTTCTTTAACATGTCATGCTGGCAAACGAGCTATCAAGCCCGGCTTACGGAAAGCGGAGAGAAGAAGAGTTCAAGAGGCAATTAGAATCAATTCTTTTTCTCGTAAATAACGTTAAAAAGTGCCTCTTAATGGTCTAATTGACATAAATGATTTGACTTTGATGTCACGTAGGTACAACCAATCGGCTTACGTAATTGTCATATTTCACCGTTTAGCGTTGTTTATTAAAAGTATATTGGTTGTTTACAAGCGCGGATCGAGCCTTCAAGTCAGAGGGGGCCATATAATAAGGTCTAGTCAGGACAGGCCCCGTTTCGATTACAATAATAATTCTAATAAAAAGAAAATAGTTAGCCCTAGGGGTTCTTGACCCCCAAGATGCCCCCCTGGATCCGCCCTAGGTTGTTACCGAGACATCTCTTTTCCATTTGGCGTAAAGCGGGTTTGAGGTCGCAAAATGTACTGACTTTGCCGCCTATCGACATTCGCAATAGAGGTAAACAGAAGACTAATTTTACTAACTAAATGACGTTAAAATTCAAGTCGCAAACTAGTCTCATTATCCTTGAGGCTAATTCTCGCAGTCACAATCTCATCTAAGCGACAATCAAATCAGTGACCCAAAGGCTGGTTGTTACCTTGGCCAAAGGTTAAGCATTGCCATCCAACTTGGCAATGCGGCCAGTTTTTAGGCACATTTCCAGTGGACGGCGACTGCTTTTTTTTTTTAATTAAGCTTGTAAATAATGTATAATTATATTAAAAATAAATTTCATTTAGCGACAATTAATGTCAAACATTCGTCAATGGTGATTATAGGCAAGTTAGGGGTATTTTTGACTAATTTAGACTATGATTAGACCGCGATCGGTCTTAAACTTACTGAAATTGCCTTATTGATGTCATCTACCCTGGGTATCCGTTAATGAAATGCAACTAGAATGTATCTCTTCTCGAATAATTTAATTAGAAAACACCTTATCTAAAATCTACTTATCTACCATAATTTCCTGCCTATGAAAGCAATCGAGAGATCAAAATATATGCATACCTACCTCTCATTACATATTTCCATAACGATTAAACATTTACAAACATACAGTGTAATTAAAGGGGAATTTAATAGATTCTGCACACTTTTCCACGAATCCTGTTTTCTATTCAACTAGAGATAGAAGCTGGTTTATTATTCCAAGCTTTCTACGGCTTCGGTAGATTAGCAAGTAAATCTTGTAACCAGTGAAAGTACATTGGCGGTGGTTTTAATTTGCTTGGATTCTGGTGTGTAGTTTTTGTGCGTGTGAACTGTGAGGAACTTTGAGGGTTTTAGTTTTTAAGGTGCCGTACCCGAAAGGTGAATACGGGAGGGAGCCTATTGCTAACGCAATTGATTGTCCGTCTGTTTGTCAGCGGTCTGTATTTCTAATGCCGCTGCAACAAAATAATATAGAAATTAAATATAATTATAACTAGTTGACTTAACCACGCGTTGCTGTGGCTTTAAGTAAGTAAAGATATTGAGATCAATAATCGAGATAATAATTAACCTATCTTTCAAGTTGATTATTTAATATAATTATACATTATTTACAAGCTTAGGTAATAACAAAATATTTAAAAATACAATCAGAATAAAAATCCTTCAAGTCGGATCAAACTGCACACGGTGCGCAAATTTGATTAAAATCGGCTAAGTAGTTTAGGAGTCCATCCCGGACAAACAACGTGACGCGTAATTTATATATATTGAGATTTATGTATGACATTTTGTAATTTAATGACTCAGAGACTAACGCTGAGAATAGTTTTTGTCGCAAACCAACCTTGGAGGTTATAAAGTTGAACTGAAAATATGTTGTAGTAATGTCCAAATCAATATTGCACTAAAATGACAGACTGCTCTAATCATAATTAGCTTCTGTCTCTCTTGCACTACAAAAAAATATGGTTTTATTTGTACACATCGCAATAGGCCCCTGCAAAATGCATCTGTTTTGAAACAGCTAGATTCTACATTTTCATTTGCGAAGACTGGAACGAGGCATTAATATAGAAAATATTTACAAGTTTTCCAGAGAGTTTCGTTCGTGTTACAAGTTGGTTCGTGAAACTATAATGTATGACTCTCTAGGGTGCATTACTTTTACGAAACGGACAGGTTCTTTTGCAGGTCTTTGAGGGAAAATCTATACTGTAAATACAATAAAAGTGTCCGTTTGTAATGTAGAGGTTTATTCTTCGTTCGGCCCACTGAGTTTCGTCCCACATAAAAAATTCCTGGTTCGTCCTAAGCAATATGCTTCCTTCGTCCCAAATTATAATTTTAAATATTTTATTCTTGTTTCGTCCTATTTTATATTCCTTCTACGGCCCATATTTTTTTTTGTATAAGCTAAACTTACTTTTATGTACAGTCTGCAAAAAAAATAAAATTAAAGTTCAGTTGTTTTCTCTTAGTTTAGTTTACTGTTGCTTAAATTTTTAGTTTATGAATGCTGTTTTTTAAAATGCTTGTTTTATGCATGATTCTTAGTAATTATCACAATTTTTTCGACTTTTCGTTAGTACTTTTTACCAGTACTTTTTACTACCAGGAATGCAGAAATTAACTGAAACTAGATCCTTAAGCGACCTACTACTTAGCTTGATAATGGTTAAAATACAGGTTTTGAAATTGAATTATTTATTGTTTTAAAAAGTACCAGGGTGACAGAAATGAACAGAAGGTAGGCCCCTAAACGATCTCAATAGAAAGGAAAACAAACATATTAATTCACATACACAAACAGCCAGACCCGAAACAACTACTTATCTGTATTTGACGTATTTGTAAAAATTTCAAATACGTATCTTTTTTGTTTGTTGACCATACCTTTAAAGTACTTGTAATTTGGGACGAATCACCACTTCAATAGTCATATGGGACGAACTAAGAATTTTTTGGAATGTGGGACGAAACTTCGGGACGAACGAAGAATAAACCTTCAAAATAACAGCTTTTTTTACAAAATAAATATGAACAATTGCACGCCTATGAAAAAACTATGTTTATTTTTTTTGTCTTTCTAGCAGTCTGGCTGTTAATTCCATCTAATCTCCGAAACGGCTAGACTAATTTTGTCGGGACTTTCCCTGGTAGATAGATATTTTTATAAGAGGTTATTTAGGAGTCATTTTATTAAAAAAAAACCCGCGTGTTACCACGCGAACAAATCCACAGGAATAAACAACGGAATTTTAAATAACGGCCATCTCGTTTTATAATACAACCTCATTGTTCCCAGTTTCTTTACTAAAGCCGTATTACAAACCATAGACAATATCGTTTTAATTCAAATATCGAATAACATTAACACAAAGACCTACGCCACAACAAACCGCATTAGGTACTCACGATAACGCATGCACTGCCGTGCAATTTAAATACAATTACGTATCAAGAAGGCGGGACGCTCTCACAGAAAACCCCCGTATTTTCCAACAATGAGCGGCAGTTAGGAAGCGGTACACTGTAGTGCATTGAAAGTACAAGTGTAGCACTGGAGTGTAATGCGTGTGTAATGTCGTGCACTGCAGGGCGTGACCGATGCGGTTTGAGCTTGACAGGCTTGGCGTTAGGGTAGGGCTACTGTCACTTGACAATAAATGTGTTTATCCTGTCAAAATGACAGCCAATATCTCTCAATATTTAAATGAGTTAAATTACTTTCTAGTAATATTAGTTCGATGTACCTACATCCAAAATGTATGTTAGGAACTGATTTAAAATTAATCATCGTCAAAAATACAAAATCAATAGAATTACTTAAACATACATACAATAAAAAACACACACACTGCCGAATTGAGAACCTCCTCCCAAAAAAGGGAAAAATTATGATGTGGTTTGTTTTTAGTCGTCTTACTAGAAATTAATGCATAATTACCTCTTCTCTTCATAATTTATGTTATTAGGTACAAATATAACATATTCTAAACAAAAAAAATTGCCGCACTCTAGGAATTTCTCTGGTATCGTTCTTGCGTTTACAAACATATAAACTTATAGGTAATACACAATCAACGAAATCATAAAATACCTTTACAATATTTTAATGTAAAAAATATAACTGGCGAAATGGCGGGTGTACTAATGGGTGCACCTCTGCCTAACCCTACGGGGATTACAGGCGTGTTATGTTATGTTATTTTAATGTAAATCATTTTTCCTAAGTGACCTTGCTTCGTCTTGCTATAACGCACTTCCCTGACCTTTTGACCTACCTTAATATTCAACTATTACAAACGTAGGTTATAAGCAAACACGCCATATTACTTTATCTTCATCTTTACTATTATTACTTTGACCGAGATACAAAACGATTACAAAATAGTAACAATCATCTAACACATTTGTATTAAAAAATGTTTGTAATGGCCTAGTTAATTTATACAAATTTGGATAGGCCGCTTTTTAAAAACATGATTAAAATGGTTACTATATATTTCGACTTTTAATTCTATTCAGCAACTTGACAGATAAAAGGTTACCAAGGTTTGACAGAAAAAAAGACATTGAGGTGGTGTGGAATGAACGAAATTGAATGAACTTAAATAATGTACCTAACTTGGTATTAAACCGTTCTTATCATTCGTTCTTTACGCAAAATTTCGTTCACTACCCCAACACTATTAGTTGTAGTATGGTAACATTATTTTTCTTTGAACTGTCAAGTTACTGAAATATAAACATAAATAAACGTAATTATAACATATTCGACAGCCCTATAAAATAACACACGAACCGTTGGGTAAACTGTGAAATGTTTACCATTAATGTGGCCTCAAGTGTACGGAAGTAGTGTACGGTGATTATTTTATTTCTCTAATTGTGGTGTAATTATATTGTCCGCATGCTTTCTGGGTCTTGTTTGTGGATGAAAATAATTAAATGTTTTCTTTCTAAGTTTGAATATAGACTGCCAGTTAAATAACGTTTGTTTGGTATGAAAATTGGCCAAGTGCAAGTGACTAGCACACGAAGGGTTCCGTGCCACCGTACAATAAATATTTAGGCACAAAACATACAAAAAAAAAAACACGTTTCTCGTTCGGATAGTGCCTTTATTGTTTTACTTTCTTTTGTTTTTAAACATAACATCACGCCTGTTATTCTCGAAGGGTTAGGCAGAGGTGTACCCATTAGTACACTAACATTTCACCAGTAATAAGTAATAAGTCCCATTTAACAGAGGGCAAGCCTATTGCCATCAACTGGGCACAAATCCATACTCCGAGGCTGCTACTGCTGCTGATTTCCTTTTGTTTTTATTATTTATTTGTTATTATAGCGGCAATAGACACGCTGTGAAAATCTTGAGTTGTTACTTATTACGGTTCATAAGATACATTCCTATGACAAACAGACATAGGGTTCTGTTAGGCAACTTTCAGGTACAGAACCCTAAAAAGGAAGGAAGTTACTGAAGAAACGGTATTCTTTTGTATGCAGTTTAGTTCAAGCAACTGGAGTTATTGTTCGCAGTAAGTAGTTCCTTGTACATAAATAATGAGTAGATTATACCGCAGTACTAATGAATTATCGACATGTACAGTCAACGAAAGAGACGAGTAACCAGGGTCACCCAGGTCGTCTTTAAATTAAATTTAATTAATGAACTGTTTTTTGTTTTACTTTTAAATTACTTATATTACAATACAGGCCACGAAAGATGAGACTTGCCAAGCGTGTGTAGTGGTATGGATGTACGAAATAGTTTTCCATAATTTGTGTATCTATTTAGGATTTTTTTGATGACGTTTAGATTCGTTTTCAATTCTCTTTGGGGATTACAGGCGTCGTGTTGTGGTGTGTTTTGTTTAGATTAAAATTTTTAACAATATTATCATATTTATATCGAAATAATAAAGTTTGTGTAGTGTGTCTAGTCTCATCTTTCGTGGCTATTCAGACATCCATCGGTTTCTAATAAATTTTCAACTATATTTGACAATTCTGGTTACTAATCTCTTTTGTTGACTGTACTTCAGGTCAATGACCTACATTCGACGCCATAATGAATGATATGAATTTCATGCTCATTGTTATTATGTTATTTTGATTTCTGTCCGGAAGCTGATTATTTAATAATTTAAACTTTATGCAACCAAAAGTACAAAGGCGAACTTAATACCTTAGGCATTCTCTAACAGTCAACCAAAGGTGGTGAAGAGATAAAATGGTAGATGTAAATTATTGACTTTTAGCGTAAAACAAAATAAAAAACAAACACATAACATCACGCCTGTAACCCCCGAAGGGTTAGGCAGAGCTGTACCCATTAGTACACCCACATTTCGCCAGTTATGTTTTTAGTCCTATGTAATAGAGGGCGAGCCTATTGCCATAAACCGGGCACAATTCCAGACTCCGAGGCTGCTACTAAGAAATTCCTGATGGAAAAACCCAATAACACTTTGCCCGACCTGGGAATCGAATCTAAGACCTCATGCTCAGCAGTCGCGCTTTGCGATCACTAGACCAATGAGGCAGCACTAGACCAACGAGGCAGCCAAAAAAAACAAAAATATATGTATTTCTAATAAAAGATATCACTTATTAAAGCTTCATATTCCGCTAAGGGATTCCTAAATATGAGGGTTACTTGTTGATTATTATAGAACCCTAAAAAGAAGAATTTCAGGAAGTTCTTGACTAATAAATTGTAGCATAATTGTCACACTCATTTAATGCTGCCATCTTTCGGGTTTCCCCGGATTTGTCCTAGTTTAGAGGGCGTCCGGCTGACGTCCGGAAGGGGTTGTCAAAAAGAGTCCGGGTGAAACCTGGATACTAAATGTCAGGGGAATCCCGATTAAATAACTTTTTTTCTAGAATGTCCGGTAAAAATACTAAATTTCACCCAAATGTCCGGGGTTTTTGAAGTTTATGTCCGTCGTAGGCAATTTAGATGAAGACAGCCCTACACTCATTGTTCAATTAAATCATGCATGAAATATAAAAAGACTTATCAATCATAATTAAATTTAATTGATTTTATAAACACTTTGTGACAAATTAATGACTCATTACGATTGCTAGTTACAGTTAACAATAAAACAGTTACAATTATTATTACAATGAATCGATAACTTATCGCGAGTTAGTAATTGAATTGATTATTAATTATACATTTATTTTTTTCATGTATGGTTGGTTTTTATGGTCGTGAGTGTACCGTTACATGCTTTTTGATTTGATTCTTGATTGCAAATGGTGTAAATTGTTGTTAAAATGTAATTTTGACGTCACCATTGATGTAGTGCTGAGTGACTGACTGTTGTGCTGTGTATCGCGGGTTTGATTCTCTCACGAAACCATTTCATACTATTTTTTTTATGGTGTTATTTGGTACGGGGTAAGTTTGAACCCCGAGCAAGGACATAGCCTACTTTTAATTCTGTGACTTCGACATTTTTGCAGACGAAGTCGCGGGCAAAAGCTAGTAAGAAATAATTGATAAATATAGGTTCATAATGTTCCATACATTCTTGTAATGAGGCGGAAAAGGCTAAATCTCACGATACAGGGTATCCTAGTATGGGGCCAGGATAAATTATATACAGCATGTATTGTATTTATCTTTATACAACTAAAAATACAAAGACGTACTCAATGCCTTAGTCATTATCTTACAGTACCAACTAATGTCAATAAAGAATTATCTTATCTTAAAGAACAGAAGCTTAAATGAGATCCGATGTGGATGCGAACCACAGGATATTACAACATTAATAAACCATTAAAGATTCACTAAAACGTGAACGTTGAGTAAGTAAGCGTTGAAGGATATAAAAGACATTAAATTTAATTTCGCAGATGATTGCATTACTGTAATTTAAGATTAGTATTTCTTTGATAATTAATATTGCAATAAAATTGGTATTTTCATTACCTGATGCCACAGGCAGGTCCTTTACAGTCTTTTAGTATACAGTGTGTAAAAACCGACAGGACTTTAAATATACAGGTTGTAAAAAGATACTTAAGGAAACTCGAAATTATATGTTCTTCCCATCACTGTGATAATGATTTGGTTCAGGACCATATATGGGAAATTTCTGGTTACGGAGATATTGAAGGTCAAAGTTCCAACTTTTTATTACAAAAACATGATTTAAATCGTCATTATCATCATATATTATACTAGCCGAACGAAGTCCATAGCTGGACATAGGCGTCCTCTAAAGATAACCATAATGACCGGTTCTGCAGAGCACGCATCATGTGGAAAGAATATTTAAAAAAAAATGATATGCCTCCACGACCTCTGTACTGTTGCATGCACACAAGCACAACAAACATGGCGTGCTGCCATAAAAAATGATTTATCACACTAAAAATAAGAGTCGTTTTCGGATCAGTAGGTACCTCTACAGATTGCCTGTTACCAATAAAACAGTATTTTATGATAACTTAAGAGTTTTATCTTAAACATCCTTTCTATTCTTATTATAAAATAATATGTATGTATTTATTAGTATGTATATATATTATATATGGTATATATGAATTTATGTACTTGTGTACGTTTAAACTTGTTTAGATATTTGTTTTTAATGATTTTAAAATTTCATATTTGATTATTTCCTTTTAAACAATTTTTTGCACCTGCTTTGTTATCTCTTCACCACCTTTGGTTGACTGGTAGAGAATGCTTAAGGCATTAAGTCCGCCTTTGTACTTTTTTGTTGCATAAAGTTTAAATAAATAAATAACTTGTATAGATTGATCACACCCGGCTAGCTGGGTCGCGGTCGTGACCGTGGCCGCGTCAGTGAGCGTGTAGCCTAAGGGCTTATGTCAAGATGACGGGCGGTAGCAGGCTGCTTCTGTGTGGGACCCGCTTAAATATATTTGTTAAATTATATAATGTTGTATATTTAGTAGGTAGAAGTAGGTAGGAAGAGTATTCTCATATCTACCAAATATGCAACATTATATAATTTCATACCGCTAGATGACAGGGATTAAATTTGACGCGCACGAAGTCGCGGTCAGAAGCTAGTATGTCAAACAAATGTCGATAAGACTGTCCTTTAAACAATTGATTTATGTCAGGAGTGAGAGGTGTGAAATTTTTGTAGTTATAAAATCATAGGGGATGAGATGGGAAGGGGATGAGATGGGGCTAAACCATGTAACATTGTACAGTGAACACTCACAGTTCACCTGTCATGTTTTGACTACCATGTTAATATGGCAAGCCTTTTGCCATGCATACAGCTGTTCAAAAATTCCAGACGAAATAACTACTACGAATTTGCCCGACTCTGGAATCAAGTCAGGACTTTAGTTTACCCTTTTTTATTTAGACAAGTCTAGCTGCCACACCTTTCTAAAGCATAGCAACTTTTGAAAGCCAGAATCAGTAGTGGCGAGCATCAGAAAAGCGTCGAGATACTGAAGCTTGACGAGTCCTGGAAAAGCCATTCAAGTGTTTTGGATCTCGCAACGAAATTAATCAGAAAAGAACAAAGGACGGGAAAGAAAAATCTAGGATGAAGTAAATAACTAAGTGTACCTAAGAACCTTGTAGTATTTTCCTTTTAAATGTCGAGTGTTGAGATAGTTAAGACCCCTAAGAGATTTAATTAAGAAACAAGAGGCATCATATTTCATCTTATTCACTGAGGGAATCGTCTTTTAACTAGACAAGGAAACAAACTATTTCTTACTAGAATATTAGAACTAGATTTCATAACAACCAAAGAAGTATTTTTAAAAAAAGAAGGTCAAACCAATTGAACTCACCAACGATAAAAAAAAAATTGGACACAGAAAATGTCGTAATACTAATTTAAATCTGGTTCATAATAGGTGCCATTAAATAACATCGGAAGAAACAATTACAAAATAAATGCAAATTATAAGCAACTAACTTAATTACCTACATATTCTGTGGCTGTAATCTTACTTTCATGGGTCATTAATATGAGGAATCATGAATAGCTAATGCTGTCATTAGCCTGTAGGCTTGTGCCTACTTCTCATATAAATGCACGGAAAACCCAATTCTACGTAACAACAAATCGCCTCCATTCTACCTACATACTAAAGGTGCAAGCAGACGGCGGACGATTGATAGCATCGATAGTTCAAGCTGAACCAATTAGAGGCATTAAGTCCGCCTTTGTACAGTGTATTTTTTACATGTGCATAAAGTTTAAATAAATAAATAAATAAATAAACCAATATGGAACTGCAGTTACAGAACCAATATAGAACTTTTTTTTTAAGTATAAAATTTCTTGCCTATTTTTCTCTATACAAAAACTATGATTCAAAAGTGAAAATTAAGTACAAATAATAAATTATTTATGATTGGAAATAAATGATTTGGATTAGAATTGTTCGATGTCAATCAAAGGTGCTGAAGAATTAACGATCGTTCATATCGATTGATGTTTAGTCGTTCTTAGATCGACCATCGATTTTGAAGCGATCAATATCGACTGGTCGACTTCAACGTAGTTCAACCGCAGTCTGTTTCATCCTTAAAAAGCATTGCCAATACAATTTTATTGCACTGTCCACTAATGTCGCCTGTATACGGCTTTATAGCTCGAAATAACCGGATCTCAGTAATGTGGTGTCGCAAGCGCTCGGCTGTCAAGGACGCGCGCTGACCGCAAACGCTTTCACTATCACGCAGTTCACGCACCAAGTAATTGGATTAGTATTGACTAAGCCCGTGTGGGCACGCACTATGAAGATGAAGTGGTATTCAAATTACAGGTTTATTACAGCGTAATTGATGATGGCCACGAGTTCATGTAACATGGGTGATTATTTTTGAAGGTCTTACAATGAAGACATAGAGTAATTTATTCTCGAATTACAAACACTTTTAAAATTCTATTTTAAAGATACAGTTACACACTAAATTATCATTAATTATTTTTTATCTTGTAATGTCACATTCATATTCTCATGACCGAATTTTTAGTTGCATACATACATACATACATACATAAACTCACGCCTTTTTCCCATGGGGGTAGGCAGAAACAACAGAACGCCACATGCTACGATCCTTACATACTCCTTTCGCCTCATCTACGTTCATACATCTCGTCATACAAGCACGCCGGTTACGAGTACTCCGCGAAAGGTCAGCTTTCTGAAGGACCTCACCAATAAGGTCAGTGTAGGTCTTCTTAAGGCGACCCCTCCCGGCGTTGTCACTCACCTCTGCCATATAAATACCTTTTGTCAATCGTCTTTCACTCATCCTCACAACATGACATAGGTATTGACATGACAACATTCTTTCTTCTTTTCTTCTTTTAGTTGCGTCGGCTTTAATTAGGATCTAATCAAATACGCAAAGGATATAGTGCACTAGTGTGTGAGCGAACTCAGGTGCACTCACTCTTCTTACGACTCTCATAGTCCAATGGGACGGATGGTAATCCGACAGGACTGGGACGAGACCAGGTGCAAGATCAAAGGTTTTACAATTTTTTTAAATAAATAAATTTATCTTATAATAATATCTTAAGACAACCAACACATCGCCATCTGATCCCAAACTAGGCAGAGCCTGTACTATGATAACCAGACAACTGATAAATATACTTATATATTTCTAAATACATACATATTATAGATAAATTACACCCAGACACAGAACAAATCATCGTGCTCATCACACAAAGATTTGTCCTAGGTGGGAATCGAACCCACGACCTCCGTCCTAGCAGTCAGGGTCACTAATTACTAGACCAACAGGCCAGTCAATATATAAATAATATAAGGTAATAAAATCTTGGAGCGCAGTGCTACGCATTCCTGGAGCGCAGTGGAATAACCCGTGTTAACACACTGGGGTTTTAAGTCCACCGACTCCCAAACTCCATTCTGAGATATTCCTAGCGAAAATTCCCAATCACACTTTGCCCGACCTGGGAACTGAACTAAGGAGATGAACGGAGCAGTCAAGGTCGACGTCACGTAATTAGTTTATGTAATAGTTAATTGCTACTTAAGATCCGCGATGTAGGCATGCGTTCATTAGTAAAATGAATCTCTTTAAGCATTAGTTCAGGTATCCGCGTAAATTTTCGATTTAACAACGATTTCAGCCGTGAAAAATGTAAATAAGCGAGTTCATTGCTTGCAAGTTGGGTTATATTAGCAAATCCGGGTCTCATTACATTAAATTGTGCCTTAAATTGAGAATTCTACGGTTTCATTTCGAGTGCTAATTTCTTGGTTATTTTAAGTCTAGAATAAGAATTACAAAAACTTTATTTCCACAGTAACACAGTAACAGTAAAACAGTAACAGTTACACAGTAATACAAGATTCAGTACGTGTAGCAGTATGCATGTCAATTCTAACTGACGTGCTCGTTCACGAACATGACGCGAGAATCAGATATTATCTTCTATCTACAACACCTTTCATACATTTTTTTTTTTGAGGTGGTAATAATCATCGAATGCGTCCTTTCGCCCTGGGTGGGGCAGAAGGGACTGTTCGACTTTTACTGACTAAAATACCACCCTGTTCCTTCTGTTGCCCTTTACGTTCCGGGGCCACGGTATCCTATTAAGACGTCCCGCAACCACCGTTTGGCCCTGTTGGGGCCCCCGTCCCTGTGCTGACAGCTCTATCCTATATCTTGTGTTACGCATGCGCACTACATCTATTGAGAAGAATAAGTTCAGTCAGAAGGATACGTTCACTTTCACTATCCGTCCAAACTATAATGTAATTGGATTTTTATGGTCAAACAAGCTTATACGCCTACTCGCTTGCACAAGTAAATATATCTAACTAGCTTTTAACCGCGACTACGTCCGCGTGGAACTTGTTTATATCGTACTTACATACAAACTTCCACCCCCCCTTTCACCGCCTTAGGGGGTGATTTCCGGGATAAAAACAATTCTATGTCCTTCCCCGGGTCTTAAACTATCTCCATGCCAAATTTCATCGAAATCGATTCAGCGATTTAAGCGTGAAGAGGTAGCAGACAGACAGACACACTTTCGTATTTATAATATTAGTATGGATGTAAGCGCTACTACTTGAATAAAAGGGAAATAGTATCATAACGGTTTTAGTTTCGATATTAATTAGTAAAGTTGCGTTATAGGATCTTGATGTTTATTTATCTGACTCCTATTATAAATGCGAAAGTTTGGATGGATGTTTGTTGCTCAAGAACGGCTGAATTGATCTGGATTAAAATTTGGCACAGAGTTACTTTTTATGTCGGACAAATGTACAATTTCAGCGAGATTATAATAATTATCAATTTTTACGCAGTTGGAGTCGCGGGCGGGAGTTAGTATTTAATATTAACTTTTTTTAACGCACTTTTTATACAAAGTATATTGTAAAACTACTGTATTATTCTTAATGATAAATATATGACCGACAAGCGCGCGTAGAAATCCATGTCCTCCTAATGAAAGGTCAAAGCTAATACTAGCTAGCCTATTGCCATCAAGCGGGCACAAATCCAGACTCCGAGGCTGCTACAGAGAACACTAAAAATGTCCTTATCTTATTTACAAAACTTCGTCGAATTTAATTGCTTATTGACCAATGACTAGACACACTTGAATGCACGTTGTCGATAAAATCTTCTTCAAGGAAAGTACCAAGGAAATCATAACGTGAATTTATTAGTTCTACTATGTTTATACCTGGAAAGTACTGCTATTGACTAGTTGTCCGGTATAATAAAATTGAAAAGTAACCAGGAGTTATGTTAATTATCTGCTTTATTTATTACCTTTCGTCTTTGAGTATATCAAACCAAATTAGTACTTCCTGTAAGTGTCATTTTGACATTCATTTCGTAGTTTTATTACGTGACATACAATGTCAATGTCTTTTATTATGACAGCAATATTCAATGCGTTATTTATGTGGTCGAGCAGCTGAATCTTTTAAAGATATGAAGTAATGGATTGGTACATGGGGTCTGGGTTATGTTATGATTCTGGTGCCGATTCCCTTGTTCACAAACTAGACTAAACTTAGAGAATTGACATCTCTTACCAACATACAGCGAACGGAAAGGGCGGTGACATTAAAGAACTAAGTTAGCGATGTCAAATTAGTTTTGCCTTGAACTTTTCCGTATTATTAATCCATACGTTTAAAGATGTCAATTATAATTGTATGGATGTGTAAGATTGACTAAATTTGACAGCTCTTATTTACATTAGTCTTTTTCTTATTTTATTGGACAGAAAAAGATGGAAGTAGTCTAAGTTTAGTTTAGTTTGTGACCAAGGGAATCGGCACCTCTATAGAATTATTTTTTACTGATTATTTATTTAAACTATAAAGTTAATAATACCGGCCTATAGTTAGTTAAAGGCCTTAATTATATCTACATGTTATGAAAACTAAACTAAAACGCAATTAAAATGTAAACGATACCCCTTGGTAAGACAGGTTGTCGGACTTTCGGGCTTCTGACGACCCGTAACGACTTTCAAAGATCCACGTATGACAGCCGGACCAACAGCTTAACATGCTTTCCGAGGCACGGAATGATGTTAGTGATGTCTTAAAAAACTTAGAAAGTACATAATATGTTTCATATTCGTATTTTGAATTGAAAAAGTTACTTTGGTGCTTGCCCGGATTAAAACCTACAACCTCGTGCATGAGAGGCGGGCGCCTTAACCACTGGGCCATCTCGATATTTTTCCCACAAAAACTAGCCACAATGAAGCATGTATATATCAATGTGTAGAAAAGTTTATATCTCGCCTGCAATAATATCTCCCCCATATAATAACTCGCGTAAAGGTCTCAAACCACACGACGCCACTAGTTTGACCGCAAGAAAAAAACATGCGTAGAAATTAAACTAACTGAATGGTTAAAAATAACCATCACGCGAACCATTCTAATTTTAGAGGTTAGCCAGTACCGATCAATCATGGAACGATTAACAAGCAAATTATGTTTAATGGTCTTCACTTTCTAAATCGTAGGTATCTATCCACTAAGTGTTTGCGGCTGTGGTATATTGCAAATACTTACAGTGGTCCTCAAAATATTGTGAAGAATTATGTAATTATTCTCTTTAATGAGTGAGAATGGTATACCTAATATAAACAGCGGGGAAGCTCATAGGGCAGCAAAAATCTCGTTCGCATCGCTTTCAATGGAGCAAGTGTATAGGCCGACTGCATTGCCACGTAGAATGGCAAACCTGACAGCAAGAAAAAAACTTGTAACATTTTAGGTACTAGCTTTTGCCTAGGAATTAGTGTATACATTTTCTTACGGATATCTTAAATAGATGAGTATAGCACTCAAAGATAATGTAGCTTCTAATAAGCGCTTTTTTTAATCAAACTAAAGTTCTGGACATTAGCGCGTAAAACTAAACTTTATAAAACATAACATAACATAACATCACGCCTGTTATCCCCGAAGGGTTAGGCAGAGGTGTACCCATTAGTACACCCACATTTCGCCAGTTATGTTTAAGTCCCATGTAATAGGGGGCGAGCCTAAAACTTTATAAAATTATAGTATAATTAATTATATAGATACCTACTTATATTCATTGTGCAAAATTAACAAGGAAGCATCAGGTTGCTGTAACCCACATCTACTTTAAAGAAAACCCACTAAATCAACATGTCGTAAAACATAGTATCTTCACCAGAATAAATAAATTAACGTAATCAGTTCATGATCAAACATTTCTACACGTTCTGTGGTCGTTAGCGCGAAGTAATTTGCCGTCCAGTAGGTTGAACACGAACGTGCTAATACAAAAGTACCTATTCAAATTGGAAATACGACTATTTTAAAGGTGGTTTTTAACCGGCGAGGCGAGAAATGGTCACACTGAACGATGTACCTTTTTCGCGCCGATTGACGCGAGATTTGTGTATGCATTTTGCAAAGTAATAAATACTTCATTCAAGCATATCCTTTCATGTAAAAAATTTGAGAGAAGATAATTTAAATATTTGTTCGCATAACACTGAACTATATTGTTGACTGCTAATTTAATTACTTAATTTTTTTTTTCTTGCCCATTTTATCCATTCCTCGCCTCGCCGATGTGAAACCAATATAAAGCATTTTGATTCAATTTCATATGACAAGCGTAATTAGTATCACACATTGACATGAATAAAACTTTCCAAACGAAATATATACGGTTATTTCCAATTTGAAAATTGATCGAATTTACGTTACTTTTACTACGCGCACTCATGTTAGGCCCTCAGGCCACGCAGGCGAGTCGTTGCGTCACCGCAGCGTAGTCCACATCAATCACGTTACACAATAGTTCCTGAGATGTTTTAGAGTATGTGTGATGCAATTTATATACTGATTTTGTAGGAAATAGTTGTGTGGGGTATTGTGATTTGCCGTCGTGCGATTCTTTGAGGGTTTCTGTTCCTAAGCAATGTTTTGTATAATTGGCGAATATTACAAAAAAATAAAAGCTACTTAATTAGGCTGAAAATATGAACTATTCTCTTTTGTACTTTTTTTAAAATTATTATTATTGTCATCAGTGTTGCTTCTGCTCAGCTCTGAGATTGATAGATATTGTTTTTTTTTTTTTTCATTTTTTTATCTGTCTCGGGACCCTAATTTCCCGGTGTTTTAAATGGCGTAGGAGATGCCAAGCCAATTAAAGAAATGAAAAATAAAAAATATGCATAAACAAACCGTATTTAAGTAATCCAAGGATATTTTGTACAATTGTACTATTTAAATAAACGAATCAACACATAGTATTATATTGGTGCCGATTCTCTTGGTCACAAACTAAACTAAAATTAGACTATTTCCATCTTTTTCTGTCCAGTAAAACAAGAAAGAGACTAATGTAAATAAGAGCTGTCAAATTTAGTTAATCTGACATATCCATACAATTATAGTTGACATCTTAAAACGTATGGATTAAAAATACGGAAAAGTTTAAGGCAAAACTGATTTGACATCGCTAACTTAGTTCTTTAATGTCACCGTCCTTCCCGTTCGCTGTGTGTTAGTAAGAGATGTTAATTCTCTAAATTTAGTCTAGTTTGTGAACAAGGGAATCGGCACCATTATCAAACTAAACTAAAACTAAACACTATAACTAAATCAATGGCAATTAAAACACAGTGTAATTACAATTAATTATCGTAAGCGCCCCATGATTGAGAACCACTGACATAATATTTATAGCTCTGACAAGTCAAAAGTCAATATGCAGTGACCTTGTAATGGCGTCCAACGGCTATAAATAAAATTGTTTATGGTTCCGCTTGATGTTTTAATAATTATACTAAATGGATAATTGAATGAGGATTTAAGTATACAGCGTGTATGGCGTATGGATGGGCTAATTTTGGCAGAAAGAGTACGTAGTTTGAGTACAGAAGACCAATTCTCGTAATAAAAAAATATAATGATAGATTTTATAATTAAATCTAGCCGCAATCTGATCTCAGTGACAATCAATGTCAACAATGTCATAATCACTGTCAACTTGTCAATAATGTTAAATTTCCGGCATTCTTAGATTTTACATACAAAAAAACTTGATTGTATTTATGACAAGCAGTGCCAATGTCGCTGCATGGAATTACATTTTGAATGTCTCAATTTAACATTAAATTTGTATTTGTCATAAATATCGTGTCTTACTGCCAAAAACTACTCAAACTAGACCCAATATCAATTGATCAAAACATATATTATGTTAATTTTTTCAAACAAAATCTGTATCAGCCGACGTTTAAATTTTTACTTTATTTTTATTTCATTTTGGTGCATTTTTGTATACCGATACTGCCTATTTACATACCATAAAACTATAAATTCGTGGTTCATCAAAAATCTCTTCGTCAAATTAAGGCTGCGAAGCATAAAATTGTACAAAAAGTTGTTGTTCAACACAGGTACTGTATAGGTAATTTAAAACTCGTTTACAAGCTAATATGTTTGTCGACTAACATTTTCATATGTGAGAGGATGTTGTGAATTTGCAAAGTGCACGGAAAGGTAAGTCATGGAGTAGGAAGGAATGGAGGAATCACTTACAACTTTACAAGGGTTATGTTTACTGTATTTTCCAGCAAAGATAAGTGTTGAGGGGTTACGTGCTCTTCTCCTGGATGTTTGAAGAACAACTGAGGGACTATTGTAATTTAAAATAATAATAACAATTTATATATATATATTTTTTTTTTCAATTTAATTTTTTGATTGATATTTGTTTTTTTTTTAACTATATTTAAAACCGTAGGTATTGTATTACTATTATAAAAAAGTCAATTGCTTTTTGGCATTAATTTTTTTTTACACACAAAACTTATCTTTTGTAATGAGTAAGTTGGATCTGGATCCAAATCTTTTTCTAGCTTTTAACACAAAAAAGTGATTTTTTTAAATTGTAATAATTTATTACCTTGCGACTTTTCCAATCCTAATTGCCCGTTCACGTGCATCCTTGACAACCTGAACAACGCCTCTGATGCGGTAGTTAAAGTGGTGACCTACTGGGCCCAAATAGTTTAATTTATTATAGATGTATCATCGATACGAAAAGAAAAATCCCAATACTGCCACGATATTATTGCAATTTGATCGTTCATTTAAAAATACATTTTTTCTTTGATTATAATTGAAAAAAATAGTGAGCCCTCCATTTACTATAACATCATGGTAGTGGATTACAGCAATCTTGTAATTTGGAACGATGTGACGTGCCAACGTTTTCGGATGCCATTAAATACCCTTTTTATGTCACGGGCGGTTGAATATAAAACAGGAGGCGGAAAAGGTACCTTCACAGATTATAAAAATTCGGAGCAGCACCAATGAATAACGATTCGTTTGATCAAGGCAGGTATTCATTTAACCGAAGAGCTTTTTAAAAGGTAAAGCCGTGCACGGTAAGACGAGGAACAATCTAGATAGAGCACGTTTTAACCGACGTAAAAAAATGTTTTTTTTTTTTTTAACATCCCAATCTGATCTTCTTTTGTTTTGTTATTGCTAAAAGTAAACCATTTCTTTACTTCCATCTTTTGTTATACCTAACCTAGGAACTAAGGGTCTTACCACAAAAGCTTAGACACTGTTCAACGCGTGTTTATCGCGTGTCTAATGTCAGTCTTATGTCAAATTCCATAGATGAATATCATGTTTAATAGTTGTTTAACTTAGACAACAGATAAACACAGTTTTGTAGTAAGACTGCTAGTAATTGTTATTACTCAATTTAGGCCAATTTTACGATTCGCCATCTCCCAAAAAGTTCCGAATAAATTCTCAGACAGATTATTTTACACAAATTCTGTTCTATTTTTGAAAATGGTGAAGTGTCTTTTTATATGTTGTGAAAGAGGCTCTTTGTTTCATGAAATTAAAAGACTTTGAAATCGGATTCTCACCCTTAAACTTTTCTAAAATTAGGTCTTTTGGTTGAGGCATAGAAAACGAGAATATTATATGTATTTATATATTTTTTTATACGTTACTCTACACTAGGAATGTCTCCTGTATTGTAGGTGCATTTACAAACATAATCACTTATAAACAGGCCAGAACAACTACCAGGTAATAAAATTATTTGTTCTGTGCGGATATCTAACCCGCAACACGCAGCACAGTAGCTATTCGCTGAACTGCTGCTCCAACAGTGCGTCGCGTCGAAAAATTGTATAAAATTAAACATCAAAATGTGTCAAACCTTATTAACTTCATAAAAAGGACCACAGCACGTCAGCAATCGTACATCATCGTGGTATTTATTGATATCCAATTAAAGTTTAATATGATACCCACGACATACCATAACCCAAAGGTCAATGCTATATTTGAAATGAAACCTCTACCACCGTGGGCGAAGTCTCAGGGGACATCTAGATTTATAGACGAATATGATGCATAGGGATGGGCAAAAATATATTTTTATGAAGTTTCTTGACCTCTGTTGCGGGAGGACTTAATTAGCAGAAATCCATACGTAAGGAAAAAGCATTAAGCCCCTTCTAAACCCCCTCTTCTTTTTTTAGGTGGTTCCTGCCAGGGGTCCCCCGACCACATTTTTTCTTTATTCAATATTTTGCCACATATATTTTTTTATTATTTCTTAATATTTTTTTTATGCAAGAGATTTTTGTGCAGTAATATTCAAGCCAAATATTCAATTAACATTGACCATCCTGATTATTTTGAAGGTCATCGCAACACAGCAGATAACTTACCATTTAAGTTACGTTGAAGTGAATTTCATAATGACAAGAACAAAAAATAAAGAATAATAATAAGAATATGAAAAATGGTATCCATAATTGGTGACTCGCGGGAGCCGTTAACAATTTTTAACCGGCTTTGAAAAAGTTCTAAAAAATTGCATGCTTTTTTTTACGTAGGTAGCATACGTAAAAAAAAGCATGCAATTTTTGCAAATTTTCTTGTCTCCGTAAAATCTAAGTTATTTTATTTTGTATCTTTGATTTAAAAAAAAGCAACTTAACACCACTCCTGTAATCTCCGAAGGGTTAGGCAGAGGTGTACCCATTAGTAACATCCACCTTTCGCCAGTTACCTTTGAAGTCCCATGTGATAACCTATTGAAAAAAAAAACATTTCCTTTCGATCATGATTTAAATCACGTAAATTTCAAAGTAGAACCAACCCTATTACCACCGAAATCGGAGACGAGGAGGCATAAATATGCTCTCAGCTTCCCCAAGGGAGGTGGCCGATCCTATTTATAGTGTAAGGCCCATCGGTAGTGTATTTTTAGCTGCTTATCAAGTACAAGGTTATTTCCGCAATATTTTCTGAGTGACAGGGTAATTTGGGGATATATGAGAAGGTTGGGATGGGCTTGTTATCCCACGGAAGTTGTGCGACTTTGGGTGTTTTCCATTTTGGGGTGGAAGGGTGCGTTGTGAAGTATGTCGAGGGTGCTTTCAAATGTATTATACTATTCCGAGCTAAGCTGCCACGGAAGAGCTCGTGGCTAAGTAGGTAATAACTCCTTTTCGGTCGATGGGTGGGTGGATTCCATCCTTGGTCCGTGGATGGGTGAACCATTTTAACACACCGAGCCTCCTCCGTGCCTCGAAAAGCACGTTAAGCTGTTGGTCCTGGCTGTCATACTTGGATCTTTGAACAGTAGTTACGGGTCGTCAAAAGCCCGAATCTCTGACAACCAGTCTTACCAAGGGGTATCGTATTAGTCTTCGATTGTGGCTGATTAAAAAAATCCCTTATTTTTAGCCTTGGATGTTTCTTAGAAAGCTTAATTCCGCGTAGTAAAAACAGAGGAGATGGAAAACGGAGTATGTAAGGATCGTAGCAGGTGGCGTTCTATAGTTTCTGCCTACCCCCCTGGGAAAAAGGCGTGAGTTTATGTATGTATGTGTAGTAAAAACAGCTTTAATTCGCTGTTTTGTACTTTCAAGGTTTGTAAGTCTGCCTATTTATAGGCTCCATTACGATATCGTGACAAATTCAAATATTTAAAGCTGGCTACTGCGTGTATAGCTTTTAATATTTCAGATTAATTATTGGTATGTAATTTATGTGTAACCATTTTGTTAATTAATGCCACAGAGTATTCATATAATTGGTGATAAATCGGTATAGACTAGGCTGTAAATTTTGAATACTTGAATTTACAGAAGTGTAATTTTGATTTTGCTCCAAGTTTAGATTCGTTTACAATTGAGAAAAATTCTATAAAACTATGTAGTAGAAAGTAATGGCGTATTTTAATATTCTTAAGTGTCGTTTTACATGCTACTTTAGGGCGATAGGATTGATGCAGTGGCTGAAAGATTAGCTGCTGCGCTACGGGTCGCTGGGCCGATTCCCGCATGAAAAAATATTTGTTTGGCAGATAGATGTTCCAGGACTGTCTGTTTGTCTATGTGACTTTATATGCCTGTAAACGCACTCATGAAACAGGAAAATATCTTAGATATCAACTTTTTTTTAAGAATAAAATATTGAGATACTTATATATGCCTGTAAACGTACTTACGATACGTAAAAATATCGTAGATAGCAACGTTTTTTTTAAAACATAAAATATAGAGAATTTATTATCGACTGCTGAGCATGAGTAAGAGTCTCAAAAGTGTCATTGGGTTTTTCCATCAGGTATTTCATAGAAGCAGCCTCGGAGTCTGGATTTGTATCAGGTTGATGGCAATAGGCTTTCATCCTATTACATGGGACTTAAACATAACTAGCGACACATGGGTGCACTAATGGGTACTCTGCCTAACTCTTCGGGGATTACAGGCGTAACGTTGTTATACCTATTTCTAACTGTGTGTTAACAAACATTTTTCGAATGCCTTTTTTATATTTATACTGGAAAAGCAAATACTGACAACTTTTATTACATTTTCGCTCGTATTCATTCATTCATTCATCAGTATTCAAACACATTCGTTCATAATAAACTAGAAAAGCTCGCAACATTGTCATTCAGGTCCATACTAGCGCATATTATAGGATGTTTTCACATCGATATCTATTTCCTTTTGAGCTTCCAGTTTCTCTTGAAATGGTACGGATTTACTAAACGTGTTTGGAAAGTGGCTTGTTTAACCGTACTAGTCACGATCCAGCTTGGGTGAGCTGGAGTAGGGGTGGTACGCTCAATAAAGTGTAAGATTGAGGTTAATTAGGTAAGGTGAAAATGGGAGTGAGGTGAGAAGTTTGCTTCTCGTTACTACGAAGTGCGACTATTGGTTGTAAAGATCGATTCATAAATTCGGAAAAAAGTAATAAGGATTTTTTTATTAGGGGCTAGGAACTATCACGGAGTTCTTTTTTGGGTGGAATCATGATTAATTTCTAAAAAAAGGAGGAGCTTAAGTTACTTCTTATGACATCAGGTATATGCCAGCCATTTCAGAGATTCGGCAGAACAGACGGTCATAGATTAGACAAATATTAAAAAAAAAAAGTTAATTCGTGTAAGTACTTATCGCGTAAACATTTACATTCATTTTGAAAATAGCTGTTATTTTCATATTACAAACAGACAATTCAATTTTATTGATTAGTGTAGATGTATAGCTTACTCTAAGTTTGCACTTAGATAATGGTAATAGGCTTGGCACTCAGGGTTGTGGTTTTTGTAAGTGACCGTGGCCCTGAAACACAAACGGCATTCAATTTGGTCACTGAAACATTCAAAAGCAATTTCTTCGCAGACTATTAATATTATTAATTTACTTAGTGTTTAAGAAGATATTATATTGTGTATGTCTTAGGCATATTTTCGATATATTGAAAAGTAATCAGAACTTACTGAGGAAATTGCTATTAATAAACTAACCGAGTAGTCTAATTATTTTGCACGTGATTACCTATGCTTAAAATTTTTAAGGTACGAATAATTTGACGTTCAATTGTACGTACCTACTAAATAAAACAGCTTTCACAAAAATGATAGTGCATTCTAATATGACAACCCTAGAACACACGCAATTTAGTGCAACACAAATTAAACTTTATTGCATAATCTATGAAGCCCACAATGGCAAAGCTATTAACATTGATTTATGAGTATAGATTTGTCTGGTGCATTGTCCTTATATGCTAATAGGTACATATTTGATTGGACGTTTATATCGTAGTCGTAGGTGGTTGACAAATGATAATTTGATGTATATAAGTGTTATATAATAAATCTTTCTCTATTTGATTAGGTACCTATGATACCCGTTATTTGTTTTTAAATAATAACCTATCCATTTTAGCACATCCTGTGTTACTGATTGGGTAATATTTGGAACTAATGTTCGCCCGCGACTACGTCCGCGTGGAACTTGTTCATATCATACTTGCATACAAACTTCCACCCCCTTTTCACCACCTTAGGGGGTAATTTCCGAAATAAAAACTATTCTATGTCCTTCCCCGGGTTTTAAACTATCTCTATACAAATTTTCACCTAAATCGGATCAGCGGTTTAGGCGTGAAGAGGTAACAGACAGACAGACAGACACACTGTCGCATTTATAATATTAGTATGGATGACGTAAATTAAATTATGTTACTGTAAGTTTCGAAAAAAAAATGGTAACTGATCTTAGATTAGGCCGGATACATATGCTAGCTTATGCCCTTGATGACCGAAATCGGTCCAGCCTTTTCGGAGGATAGCCGGCCCAAACAGATAGACAAACATACACAATTTTTTTGACGTATATATATTTTTTTTTTTGGCTTTTAGTAATTTTGATATTACAAACAGACACGTCAATTTCATTTCTTTGTATAGATGTATTATTTTATATTGTTGAAATAAGGTTGAAATTCATGTGAAAACTGCAGACAATTTATGGCTATACTCCACTTTGTGAGGTGTATCTAGTTCACCGCACTATGCTATTGACGTTGTAGGATTTCACATAGATGGAGAAATATTGGAATAGAAATTCTCTTTGTGGTTGTGATAGCCAATTTATTGACGTGGAACCTGGAGAAGATTGGCACAAGAGCTTGCAAATTTGCTTAAGAGCAAGGATATACGCACAAACAAAGAGAGGCTTTTACTCAGCAATTGGTGAAGTGTCGATGATAAAGATTTATAATATTTTTTTATTGGGAAAAGCCCGCCAGGCTTGTCCTATCCACTGCAACTTCTGAAAGTCAGAATAAACAGTGGTGACAGCTAGAAAAGCGGCAATGAAGCTCGACGGAACCTCCCGGAGAAACGATTCAACTGTGTCATGATAATGATGAAAGTATCTATGGCAGCTACAAATAACATCACGCCTATAATCCCCGAAGGGTTAAGGCAGAGGTGTACCCATTAGTACTCCCACATTTTACCAGTTATGTTTAAGTCTCATGTATAGGGAGCGAGCTTATTGCTATTGAGCGGGCACAAATCCAGACTCCGAGGCTGCTACTGAGATATTCCTGATGGAAAAACCCAATAACACTTTGCCCGAACTGGGAACCCTAGACCCCATGTTCAGCAGTCATGCTTTGCGACTACTGGACGATACTATAAAAGAATAAGTAATTGCATTAACTTTTTCTTTTTTATTGTAAAGTATACAGCAATTGACTTTCATCTCGCACATTTTTTTAATTGTATAAACGAAATAAAATTATCGCGCGTCAAAAGTATATAAATATAAAGTAGGAGTAACACGCAATGTGTAGTTAATTGTGTTTATGTAACGAGCTCGAGTTTAGACCAAAATACGTAACTGTATAACGAGCGAGGCGATCGCGACGGTTAAGTCAAGGCGCACGATAATTTTTATTTATTTATCTTAATATACATACAGAGTAGATATGGCAGAGGGGCATTAAAATACACTACGTATACTATACGTGTTTAGTATTCATTTGATATGGTATAAAATAAAATATAAATAAACATGAGTCTTTTTTTAAACAAATTAAATAGCTTACAAATCAGAGTAAAACGCAAACACCCTTATAAATTCAACTGACCTTAGATACCTAGGTATTAAAGCGGCAACGTAGTTGCATAACCTATGCGTATAGAAAATCAGTTGTTAGGAAAGATACATCGTGTTCAAACGGGGCAAAATCTTAAAAAATCATTTGCGACTAAAGCACCCCCCTACCTACTGCTCCCCTACTGCACCCTACTGCTCCTATTTAATTGATTTTTGGTACAGAGCTTGAAAATGGTAACTAGTATAGGCAGTTTAAAGAAAAGCCCATCTGTCGTATCAACTCTGTATATAAATTACGCGTCACGTTGTTTGTCCGGGATGGACTCCTAAACTACTTAACATTTTTTATGAATTATGGCTTACTGTGTGTAATTTGGCCAAACTTAAAAGATAGTATAGTTTTATCTCGATTAATGACCTCAATATCTTAACTTACTTCAAGCCACACCATCCAGCCATTCAGCCATTTTCTCCATTTAATTGTTAAATAGTTTTATCTCAGATTTGTTATTAGTTTTTCAAATTTATGTTCCTTTTCTTGCTTAGTTTTATGTAATATGCTTAGTTTTAGTTTTATGCCTATAACCTATTAATTACTGTCACTGGCGCAAGCCGTTGTAATTAATTATAAATAAAGGCGTGCCCGAGTCAGCTATTTTATTTATACCTACAGTATGCACTAGACGTACAAGTTAATGGCCAATAATAATATAACTAAATTGCTAAACATTAAAAAAAAACATAAAGAGAGAAACATAAAATATACGATTTAACAGAATTACAGTATGATGATCAAATCTTTCCTCTTAAAATTACTATTACTATAGCACTCTCCACGCGACTTCGTTCGCGTGATTTTTCTTACGGATCCCTTATTTTTTTAGCCTATAACACTCTGTGATAACGTAGCTTCCGATTTTAGAATCGGTTCAGTAGATCCAGAGATTACTCCCTACAACCTTACAAACTCACAAAATTTTCCTCTTTATAATACATATAAACAAACAAACCTTGTCGCAATCTTTGCTGCCGACAAAATAATCGCATACAAAATCTCAAGCGTGCGCGGTATCTTAGTACAAAAAGTAAAAGCTCAGTGGAGTGGTATCTGTGTAGCCGTGGGACCGGTACTGATTGCTATCTAGTTTGCTACGGATACCGAATAGAGATCATCGCTTGCGCACGCAGATTTTACTGAGAACGATTTTCAAATAGATTTATCTTTGTAGGGTAATTTGAAAATATGAACTGGAAGTGTTGATAAAAGATTCTTTATAAGATAGACAAAGTTATTTCTAGTGGTCAGTTATTTACTAATACGCCGCGGTTTCACCTGCGTTATGGCTTTGGTAACTGCTCCGCTATCGTGGGTAGTAGCTCAATGATAACGTCTACTAGCTTAATTCCCCTAAGAAACTCTATTTTTTTCCCGAAACAGTTACTTAAATAGTAACTTACTTCTTATAATATCAGCTATCTGACAGTAAAGGCCTGTCAAAATCGGTCCAGCCGTTTCGGGGATTACACAGAGCAAAGAGATAGATAGACAAAAAAATCTTTTTTGGTTTTAGGTACAGTTTTCACATTCATATACAATTAATTAAAAAGCTGTTAATTAGACATTAATAACAGACGCTTCAATTTTATTTATTAAAATATACTATTTAAAAGGACTACTAAAACAAGGTTCCCATAATTGTAGCCCCAGAATAACTAACAGACCTTTCATGAAGCCCGTTTCAGTATTCAACACAGACGAAATCGTAATTAGGTCTTTCTATCGGAAAAAACTTGGCTTCAGCCCAGAATTGGAAATAGGGATTGTGCCCGATAAAAGGGACGTCCTGTAATACATTGGGTGGCCGTGAACTAGTCAGTTAGAACTTAATAAAATCCTGATTAATTAAGAATGAATAGAGACATTGAATTAAGTAGGTAGGTACTAGATCTTGAATTAGTGCTTTTATATTTATACTGTCATGATGGCTCAGGACTTTTTTTTTTAAGTTGGTAAAAATCATCAAATGACTCCTTTCACCCTGGGCGGGGCGGAAGGGACTGTCAGACTTTTACTGACAAAAAAACCCACCCTGTTCCTTCTGTTGCCCTTTACGTTCCAGGGCCACGGTATCCTGTTAAGACGTCCCGCAACCCCGGCAGGCGTTGGCCCCGTTGGGGGCCCCGTCCCTGTGCCGACAGCTCTTTGAGGCGCGCGCGAACAGAACGCGCCGTCGACCCGGGCTTGGTCCTTGATCGGACGGCGAGCTACCCATTACTCGTCGTCCCCAAGCCCGCGCCTACGGTGGATCTCTCTTGGTTCACATTATGTCAGCCCAACATTTTCACAGCTGACCGATTATCTGTTCTTGCTGTTCATACTGCTATTTCCAATTTTAAAATGGAAATCGAATTTACGTTACGTTAGTACTAGGCCATTGTTGCAGATTAAAATCTTTAAACTCCAGGTAAATGTCGAGGACCTAGAATTAATATTTATTAGACGCAAGTCTAAGCTCGCGATAGAATGTCAATTCTATAGATATAATCTACAATGCATTACCTAATGCACTGTATTGCACTACCTTATTAGGTAATTTTGTGAACGGTATAAATCTTGATAACCTATTTTATTGTTTAAGCACTTTCACTTGTTTTTTATTAAAAAAAAAAATAAACGATTGCCTCAGTCTATGAATTATTTTTTCTATACCGTGGGTGATGTGACTCAGCCCAAAAAATGACTATTTTATTTATTTATTTAAACTTTATGCAACAAAAGTACAAAGGCGGACAATGCCTTAGGCATTCTCTGACAGTCAACCAAAGGTGGTGAAGCGATATCATGGCAGGTACAAATAATTATACATGAGTGAAGAAACCATCGTTTAAAAATCATCGAAAACAATTATCTAAATAAATTTATACGTACACAAGTACTAAATAATTAAAACACATGTATGTAGCTTTAGCCCGCGACTGCGTTCGCAAAAATGACGGTTATCACGAAAAAAAGGAGCTTATATTCTTCCTTGAGGTTCAAATTTACCTCGTACGAAATTTCATTAAAATCGGTTCAGTGATTTAGTCGTGAAAGTGTAACAGACAGACTTTCACATTTACAATATTAGTAAGGAAGATTCGTTGGTGATTTCATTCATCCCTCCTATCTAAATTGTATATTTTATTGTACATTATTATTCATAAGATTTGTACATATTTAATAGGTCGTAAAATAAATGAATCTTAGTCCAATATCAATAAACATTCCGGCCGTTGGTATTTAACATAAAAATGCTATATTTATTCATAACCTCTTGCGCATATAATTTGCGTACATTCTTTAATTGTATACGACAAAACTTTGTATAGAATGATTATTCATTGATTGTATACAATGAACTGAACAATAATAGCTAATAAATATTTTAAATTCTCTTTGTAATCATAATGTATGATCTATACGTAGATTAGTAATCAATAGTGATTTGAACAAAGAAGAATAGGCAAATGTAACTTATATTTATGTTTATTAATAATGTTGGAACAATATTTATAGAATTAATTATAAAAAATAAAAACAATAATAATAATAAAAAAAACTAAAACTAAAAGGCATCCAAAAAATATTTCCGCATCAACGTCAACTGGAAAAGTGTCCAATAATAAAGAAAAATATAACATAACATAACATCACGCCTGTAATCCCCGAAGAGTTAGGCAGAGGTGTACCCATTAGTACACCCAAATTTCGCCAGTTATGTTTTTAGTCCCATGTAATAGGGGGCGAGCCTATTGCCATCAACCGGGCACAAATCCAGACTCTGAGGCTGCTACTGAGAAATTCCTGATGGAAAAACCCAATAACACTTTGCCCGACCTGGGAACCGAACCCAAGACCTCATGCACAGCAGTCGCTCTTGCGACCACTAGACCAACGAGGCAGTCAGAAATATATTACAATACAATTACTCTTTTTCAAAAATATTAAATGTACAGTTTGGACTTCTCTACGAAACCGTGGAACTGTGCAGTAGAACTAGTGGGAATACAAAAGTCTCAATAGTTCTACTATTTTGTTATACCTAATATCGTAGAACTAGTGAGAAAAAAAAATCCCACTATTTCTACCGTAGAACTGTTCAGTAGAACTAGTGGGAACAAACCGATTTTATTATATGTATAGATAATTTTCAAAAATCACTGTGCTCGGTTTTTGTGATCCGTTGCTCTGCCCTGTTAACGTGTCCTTATCAATCAAGTCCAAGCAATTTCTATTCAAATCATCTCTTCTTCAATTTAAGAACCTATTTCAGCCATTTAAGGTTATTTTTTAAATGTTCAAAATTACCATACAATCTTACCTACTACCCCTAGCGATACATGTTATCACTGTATCGAAATCCCAGTCCTCAAACTCCAATATTTCGTTACGAAAATTCCATCACAGCCAAAACCACACGTCAAATCACACAATATCAGGCAGACAGGCTGTCGAATCTAGATGAAATGGGGTCACTTGTTCAGGTTTACCACAAAATGGATACTAGGTACTAGGTAGGTAGAAGGTCAACTTCAAACAACAAGTAAAAATAGGACTGTAATAATTTGGTTTATTATATACAATATTTACAAGCTTAATAATAAAAATAAAATAAAAAACAACCAGAATAAAAAAAAGAGAAACTAAAATTAAATGGCATCAAAAAATTATCCGCATCGCTGTCCACTGGAAATGTGCCCAAAAGACTGGCCGCATTGCCACGTTGAATGGCAATGCTTAACCTCTGGCCAAGGTAAAAACCAGCCCTTGGGTCACGGGAAGAATCAAATAAAAATAGGTGAATTCACGGCGCATGTATGAAAATCTTCGTCTCAAACAAATGTGAGTAAATTTTGTTAATAGCATAATACATACATAAACTGACGCCTTTTTCCCATGGTGGTAGGCAGAAACCTCAGAATGCCACCAAATCCATTTCAGTTATGGCCAATCTCATTGGAGACTAGCCAAGTACGCAGGAGATATTGCAGTGCACAAGTGTACGTACAAACACAGCCTAGGTGTATTCCCTTCCCTCACCCTCATAGTCCGACTGGAGAGAGAACACTTTTTGACACTTAGTGGACCCTATAACCGACTTTGACGCAGTCGAAGTCACGGGCAAAAGCTAGTAAAAAAAGAGGGTTTTTATTTTAACGACCATCGTTCAGTGTGTCTGTGACATCATAACACCCAGATGAACTAATTTTCTAGCTGTTAATTTTTTATTTGAATCCGATTCGATCTTCTGTATTTTCCTATATTGTGACATTACCGCAACATTTGTCAAACTCACGTGTAGCTGCACTAGTCAAACGCAGTCAGATGGTGTCCACCGCAGATATACTGTATCGATTTGTAGGACAGCGCCATCAAACGTATTCCTATTTTTGTAAAACTTTTTGTGTTTTTGTACGAGTTTTGTCAGCATTTGAAATAGGTTCGAAGCTTGCTTTTTATAAGTGTGCAGAGAGTCTTTTTATAAGTGTCCTGCAAGGAGGAAATGTTTACGTTAAGTGGCAGAGGGGTGGGAAGGGAGTGAAGTTGCGGGCGGCGGGCGCTCGTAGCGTGATATACAAGAGGCGAAATGTCCACTAGACAGTTCTTAAGGTAATGTTCGTAGACGAGCAAGGTTTAGCTATACCTATACTATTTCGAACGAATCTGACTTCTGGCTGAGGCGCAAATGGCGTGTGACGCCATGTCTGACAAAGACGGACATGCTTCTTTTTTATCGAATCGTGCTTTAGGCAACGTTTTACTATCACATAATTCAGTGATCCGTAAGTCGCAAACAAAATCTAATACGTATTTGATATTTCGTAACAGTCAAAACTTGATACTTAAGCATGATACATGCTCATTTAACTATGAACCACATTCCTACAATTAGAGAGCAAATCCAAATAACAGGTGCCAGTGAAAGTGATTGAAGACAGAAAGCCAATTACATCGAGCTCGATCCGTTTGACGACAGCTGCTATTTAAATGTACAGTCAACCAAAGAAATAGGTATGTAGCGTGGTCAGATATAATTGATTTTTTCTTAAAAACCGACGAATTTTCAAATGTAATTTAATTAAAAAAAATAGATGATGAACTGGGCGCCTACCGCCACCTCTTATAACAATATTATTTTAATATTACTTTGTAATTTCTGTTGTTGCATTTTCAACTCTCGGCGCTGATCAGAGCGTTGAAAATCCAACAGTGTGGAAGGCAAAGTAATATTATAATAATACTGTTTTAACAGCTTGTGGTTGGCCCCCAGTTCCATAAGTTAAGTTTTAATCGAAGACATCCATCATCATCTGCTTAGCCTTTTTCCAACTATGTTGGGGTCGGCTTCTGACTACCCGTTACGACTGTCAAAGATCCACGTATGACAGCCAGGACCAATGGCTTAACGTGCTTTCGGAGGCACGGAACGATGTCAGTGATGTCTAAGATAAACTTAGAAAGTACATATGAATTGGAAAAGTCACATTGTTACTTGCCCGGATTGCATTAAAGGCGGTCGCCTCAACCACTAGGCCATCGAGGCATTTTATCGAAGACATCCATCGGTTTTAAAGAAAACTTCAACTATATCTGACGACATATAACACCTCTTTCTTTTGTTGATTGTACCTACGCTTGTACTTATTCAAGCTCCTTATATTCATTGAAATCTTGAACGTCTCGAATGATTGGTACATAATGGAGTGGATTCATTTCATAGTCTTTGTCATTGTGCGAGCATTGAATTCTAAAGTATTGTGCTTGAAATGTTTTCTGCTTATTGAATAGTAAGATTTTTATATGGCTGTAATCACATTTCATTCTTGTACCTAATGGGGGAATCTGAATTGTATTGAGTTAATTTTCTTTATTTGATATAAATTACATAACAGTGTAAACATATATTATAAATTATTTATTTTATGCATAACTTTGTTGATTTTTTATTAATCTTTCTACTAACTTCTGCCAGCGACTTCGTCCGCGTTGCATCCGCGTTAAGTTCTTTGATCACTGCTCCGCTCTTGTGTGTCGCAGCGCGATGTTATAATCTATTATTGCCTAGCGCTGTTGTTGCCTATAGATCGATAGATGCTTTCAAACGCTTAAAGTATTTTCGTTTCTGTATGCTTCAGTCGTGAAGTTTTTCAGTCACGTTCGATTGCGAGCGCGTTATAATTATATATGGGAAAAAGTAAACCGCCATCTGGTGGTCACTGGTAAAACTTTATTTCCCATACAAAATACTAACGCGCTCACAATCGAATGTGAGTGAAAAATTCAAACTTAGCAAAAAGACCATGAGATTGGCGTGTTCAAACTTATAAACAAAAAACGCTTCAGCTTTTTAAGTCTACATTAAGTCGCTGAAATACCATCTCAAGTAGGTAAATACAAAGACATGCATTATCTTTGTGCAACAAGTGAAACCGCAAGTCGCTCTGTTACTTACAACCAGGTTGCATTCTCCACAGTTATGACATCAAACAGTACATTATTCCACTAATCCGATGACGCAGATTGGAGCTGTGGAATGACAAACAGTAGGTAATTACCGTTAGTTTACCCTGTATCTCAATTACACGATGTTGTAAGACTTAATTAGTCTGTGGAAGAGCTAGCGTTGCGACAATGCAAAGAAAGAAAGAAAGAAATACTGTTTATTCATGTGAAAGTGACGCACGTACATAAGGATTGTTGTTTAAAAGAAGCATGAAATAAGAACCAGTCGGTATTAAATAATAAATAAAAAAAGTGTTCCAGAGTCCAAAAGGAAATATGGCTGACGCTCAGCATAATGCCTAGGCCCGTGCACGAAGGCAAGAAACCACAGCGCTGGTTTTCAGCGTAGGCCTGTAAGTGATGTAGGGACAATAGAATCTTCCGACGATTTTTTTTAATGAGTTGGAAGGTTTCAAAGAAGTTTACGACGTTTTTTTTTTCAAATAAGTTAGTAGGGCCAGCATAATTAAATTTGAACGTAGTAAAATTATTTTTTTATGAAATATATTAAAATAGTAGTAGTTAATATAAGTCTGAAATTGCCAATCCACTATGAGCAAGTGTGGCGATCAATGCTTGTGCCTTCTCTGTATGAGAAGAGGCCTTTGCTCTGTAGTGCGACCATAATAGCTTGGTACTATTATTATGTGCGAAATGGGTATTTCGAATTTAAAAATCGATCGAAATAACGTAACGTTTGCTCAAAATGCTAGTGCAGGCCCTCTGTTATTCAAAAAATTTGATCTACGTGTAAAGCGCATCAGAATTGGTTAAAGCACAATCAATTTGAAAGCGCTTTTCGGAGCCGCATTTATCGAGAATCGAATTTGCCATAACGTTTACCTCGGCGTATTTACGGGCGAATCCGACGTCTAGACGGCTTACTTTTGTAGCCAGCAATATCCGAGTTATCCGAGTTATCGGATCGACGTTGGAATCGAATCAAGAGCTGGGGGCTCGTGAATTTAATATCGCTCCCGCATTTCAGATCAAATTCGTTGCTCGAAATGATATGAAATGTTACTTGAGTGATACTTTATGCATTTCTTTGTGCGATGTTTTGGTGCAAAATTTGATATATTCAGGGTTATTGAAAATATACCCGAAACCTTAAAAGGGGTCAATGTACTCATCATTATGAACAAATTTTACTATGGGACCAACCCTGATATCATGAAAGAAAAACAGCTGATCCATACATTACGATCTTGTTATGTAACATTTTTGTAGGTAACAGCTGATTTTTTTTTCTGATTTCAGGGTTGGTCCCATAGTAAAGTTTGTTCATAATGATGAGTACAATGATCCCCTTTAAGGTTTCGGGTATATATTCAATTACCCTGTATATTTTTTTCGTGTGTGTTATAATTTCTTCTTGGTGACTTCTCATTTGAATTGCATGAACTTAAGTTTTTTTTTAAATATTATATTTCGGGATAAAAACTATTCTATGTCCTTCCCCGGGTCTTAAACTATCTCTATACAAAATTTCACCTAAATCGGTTCTGTGGTTAAAGCGTGAAGAGGTAACAAACAGACACAATTTATCATTTATAATATTAGTATGGAATAGCACTTAGTGATAACGTAGCTTCTTGCGAGAGAGTTTTTAAAATCGGTTTAGTAGTTTCAGAGATTACCCCTACAATCTCACAAACTTACCAACCTTACCTCTTTATAATATTAGTATAGATTACGATTAGATTTTTAAGTTATTATTGAGTTAAGTATCACCAAACATCTTACTAATTAATAACTTTGTGGCTATCTAATAACTAACTTTATTCAACAAACTTACTTAGATTTTAGTTATAATTATAGCCATAACTTAAAGGATAGACAGGAAATTAAGCTCGTGTTTTAGACTTTATTTTTGAACTTACTAATGTCCACGACTTCGTTCGCGTAAATGTTGCTTATCACAACGTTTATTTTTTTTGCTCGGATCCCTAAATCTTTTACTAAAATAAAAGTAGCTAGTAGTGTATTATTGGGCATTCTATACCACTATCGGCAAGTAGCTCGGCGAGTGCGCCTCGCTGCCGATAGTGGTATAGAATGCCCAATAATCGACACTCGACTCGACTCTCCACTCGACCAATAAACTCGATCGAGACAGTTTGTTGCACCGTGTACTTGATTAGGAACGATTTACTCAACCAACGACTAGTAACTTCCATATTATGGCGGGTCAGTATGAACAATCAACTATCAACTCGACTGTAGTGTATACTGTACACGACCAATGATCATGCGAGCTCGCTATCGCTCTGAAAGGTGGTACAGAATGCTCAATAATGAACAATCGACTCGATCACTGACCAGTAACGCAAAAGAGGTTGTGGTAAGTTTATAAATGATAGCGTTCTAAATACATTCACTCATTTTCAATTGGTTCATTTCCGACAGTAATCATGAAATTTGTAAAACAACCGCAATCGCTGCATGTTAATACAGTCTGCGATGATATTTGCAAGACAAGTTTTCGTCACGGAGAATTATTGCCTAACTCAGTACGGTGTATTATTTGCGGTCCGTCCAATTGTGGAAAAACGAATTTATTAATTGGTCTTCTAATACACGAAAACGGATTAAGATTTGAAAATGTTTATGTTTATTCAAAAACTCTGCACCAACCTAAGTACATTTTTTTAGAAAGTGTTTTGCAACGGGTGCCTGGTGTTTCCCTCCAGAAATATCAGGGAAATGAGGAAGTACTAAGCGTTCAGGACGCAAAACCCAACTCCGTGATTATTTTTGATGATGTTGCTTGTGAAAATCAGAGTAACATGCGTGATTATTTTGCGATGGGGAGACACAAGTGCATTGATTGTTTCTATCTAAACCAAACGTATAGTAAAATCCCTAAGCAGTTAGTAAGAGACAATGCGAACTTAATCATACTTTTTAAACAAGATGAAATAAATTTACGGCATATTTATGAAGAACATGTAAACACTGATATGTCTTGGATTGAATTTCGTGAAATGTGTTCGAAAATATGGAGTGAGCCTTTCAATTATGTAGTAATTAATAAGGATTGCTCCAAAAATAAAGGATGTTACAGAAATAAATTTGACACTTTTGTTGTCTTTGATTAAAAATACTAATATTTAAGACCGGTACCCTCGCGATAATATTATTCTTCAGGCAACGCTTAATCAGTCACGAACTTTTTTTTTTTATTATTATGGAGAAATCACTGAAAAGACAAATAGTTGAAGCTGCAGAGGCTGTTAAAAAGAAAGTGCGAAAGATGAGAGATGTTGAGAATAACAATCAGCAAGTGCTGGAATCAGTGTTCAAGCCGGTAACAGAACCACTCAACCAAATTGCTAATGTCAGTAAGAAGGCTTCTCTCCTGCATAATATAGAAAATGAAGAAACCGATGTTCCGTTTATCGATAAAACTCTGCAAAAAGAAGACCCTATTAGTTCAGAAAGCAATGATAACAACGACAATGAAGACGAATATGAATCTGATATCGAAAGTGATTCTTCGTATAAATCATTAACTGAAAACAACCAGAGATGTGATATGTCATCCTGGTCAGTGTCCTCAGAAGCACTGAAAGATATTCCGTTTGGTGTCCGAGTAGAGAGCGGCAAATTGATGTTAGGTTCTGCACGTATAACGATCAGCGACGAGTATATCATCGTGGCTGGACGCAAATACCGAAATACGCCTGGTTTAAAACAATTGCTGCTGAAAAAGAACGTAGATTTAAGCATGGTTACAGAGAGTGATATAAAACATTATAAGTCGATGTTACTTGATACAAATGCACATCGACGAGACTATGAACCCAGTAAACCAATAAAAAGTAATAAAGGACAAAAATATTTGCAAATTATAAAGCCTCTGTTCCAACTACGAAGTACAATTCAGGAACACCAATCGAAGGGAAAAGGACTACTACCTTTAACAAAAACGTGGAAGAAAAACGTAGATTTTGTATATTGGGACGATCCCAATGAACTGGTGGATAGATTAAAATTATTGATTGCATCTCGAGATGCTGGTAACACAGGATTAGATAATGAAATTATATCTATCATTGAAGAATTGCGTGAAAGTAAAGTTATAAATTAATAAATATTTTAAAATGTGTTTATTTTATTATTAGTCTCTCGATACAATACACCTTAAACATGAACGTAGACAAATTCGGACACTACATTCACAAAAGAATGCGTTTTGCTGAGTTATTTGAGTTTAATGAGAATGCTCTGTTAAAATTAGAAAACGGAGATTTTGATTTAAAAACTTCAAGACTGAGAGGAATTAGATCTCCAGTAGAAGCAGACGATGCTGTGAACAAGGATTATGTAGATCGATTGAATGCTAACACATTAAAAGAATTAAATAATTTGACTGTGGACAAGGATTATATAGAACGTTTGAATGCTAATATGTTAAAAGAATTTAATAATATGATTGGATCATTGCGTTCTCAAATCATAAAAGACACAAAGGGTACAGTACAGGCTACTTTAAAAGCAAAGATACCTGAGGTTTTAACTCATTTGCAAGATAAGTTTTATACTAAAGCAGAGGTAGATAAATTACTTCAAAATAAATCTCCATAATGGCAAAACAGCAAATTGTTAATGAACTACACAAAGCAGCAAGAAGAAATTTCCTTCGACGTTCCGTCATTCTAAAAGGGGTCGATGACTTGTGGCAAGCTGATCTAATGGACATGCAAAACCTGAGAAAATATAATAAAGGTCATAATTACATTCTAGTGGTGATTGACTGCTTCTCAAAGTACGCTTGGGCAGAGTCATTAAAATCAAAAAATAAACTCGATGTTACTCATGCATTTAAACGAATACTGATTAACAGCAATCGCAAACCTGTTAATTTACAAACTGATAAGGGAACAGAATTTTATAACAACTCATTTCAAACGCTTATGAAGACGTATAATATTAACCATTACTCAACGTTTTCTAGCAAAAAAGCTTCGATCGTGGAGCGACTGATTAAAACACTTAAAAATAAATTATATAAATATTTTAGTTTGAATGGGAACTATAAATGGTTAGGTATACCATTAGAAGTTACGTTAAAGACTTATAACAACACAAAACATCGTACTATTAAATTTAAGCCAATTGAAGTTAATAAATCTAGTGAGTCAGTTATAAAAGAAAATATTAAAAAAACCTTAAATCATGTAACCATTCATAGAAAACCTAAGTTCAAAGTAGGTGACTTTGTTCGTATCAGTAAATACAAACACAATTTTGAGAAAGGTTACACACCTAATTGGTCAACTGAAATATTTACTATAAAAAAAATAAATCATACCATACCAGTAACATATCATATACAAGATCAGCGAAAGCAAGCCATATTGGGAACTTTTTACGAGCAAGAACTTCAAAAATCTTACTATCCGGGTATTTATTTGGTAGAAAAGGTTTTAAAAAGGAAAGGAACAAAAATGTTTGTGAAATGGTTGGGTCTAAACAACGAAGAAAACAGTTGGATCAACAAAACTGCAATAGTGGAATAAAACAATTATATAACAGTTAATTTTGCATTATTTTTTTCATTACACTTTAGACAATGCAAGGAGGTGAACTTGTTAATACCCTAATTAATAATCTGCCGTTCGAACTTCATTTACCAGGCTACAATTATTGCGGCCCGGGAACAAAACTCCAGAAACGTTTACTACGAGGTGACCGAGGTGTAAATAAGCTAGACGAAGCTTGCATGCATCACGACATTGCATATGCAAACCATACAGACTTACCCAATCGTCACAAAGCTGATTTACAACTACTTAATATGGCTAAACAAAGACTTAAATCGAACGATGCAGGGAAAGGTGAAAAACTTAGTTCGTGGTTAGTGAGCAAAGTTATGAAAGCCAAACTGAAATCTGGTGCCGGCGTTAAAACGTTTAAAAGTTTCGTATCAAAAATAAGAGCGAAGATAAAGAAACTGAAACCAAAGGACAGTAAAACTTTAATTAACGCTGCTTACTCAGCAGCAATAAAAATATTTCCTAACATTCAGAAAATTCGAGTACCACGAGTGATACCCTTACCAAAGACTGGAGGTATTCTACCCTTAATCCCGATTTTTGCGGGCTTATCAGCATTAGGAACTTTAGCTGGTGGTGCGGCTGGTATTGCAAAAACTGTTAACGATTACAAAGCTGGTCAGCAAAATTTACTAGAAACACAACGACATAATAGGGCTATGGAGTCTTTAAAGTTAGGGCAGGGTTTATACATTAAGCCACATAAAAATGGAAAAGGTTTATTCGTGAAATCTTCAAAAAACTGAAAAATAAGCTACCTAATCGTCCTCTAACTAATGTAGACATCCAAAGGTATGCACGCGACATCCCTCACTTTCGGGGAGTGTACATGAGGGATCAATTACCAAGAACGCCAAATCCGATTGAATGTGGTATCGTTAACTTGGACGATTATAAGAACGAAGGGACGCATTGGGTAGCTTATGTAAAAGTAGGCAATTATTGTGAATATTTTGATAGCTTTGGAAATTTGAAGCCTCCAATGGAATTAATACGATATTTTAAGAATTGTAATGTTTTTTATAATTATACAAGATATCAGAAATTCAACACTGTAAATTGTGGACACTTATGTTTAGAATATCTGTGGACTTTTTGGAATAAAAACATATAAAATCTATGATTTTCTTTTATTTCAATCATTTGCAAAATGTCACTCACATTATCGATAACTGGAAACTCGTCAACTTTATCTACTTACTATCCCAACACGTTGCAACTATATGAACAGTATGAGTGTGCCTTATTGCATTTCGCAACATTTAATTCGATTCCAAACATTGACAAAACGAATAATAAATTCTATTATGGTTCTAACGAAGTTATTGAAATACCGGAGGGCACCTATGAATTGCAAGATATTAATGATTATTTAAAATCTGAAATGAAAGATGCCTCAATCAAACTACAGTGCAATAACAATACTTTAAAAGCTGCTGTATATTGTACAAAGGTCATAAATTTTAATAAAGAAGGTACTTTCAAGAATTTATTAGGGTTTAATAAACAAATCTTGAAAGCAAATAAATGGCATGAGTCACAGTTGCCGGTCAACATTTTACCTACAACTGTGATCAGGATCGAATGTGATATTGTAAGCGGCTCGTACACAAACGGAGAACCGAGTCACATTATCCACGAATTTGCACTCAACGTTCCTCCCGGATATAGGATTATAGAAATTCCGAAAAACGCGATATACTTTCCAATCAACCAAAACAACATTAGCTGCATACATATCAGGCTGTTAGATATAAATAACCGCTTAATAAACTTGCGCGGTGAAGAAGTGCAGCTGTATTTGCATCTCAGAAGAAAAAAATGATCGACTACAATAAATATGTGCATCAGCAAATCAAAAATATCAGTTCCACTCAAGCTTCCAACCATATAAGAGCTCGCCCTAAGAAGAAAATAAAATTAACTAAAGACAACAAGGCATTTCTCAAAGCGATCGGTTTACTAAAATGAATATCTTAGACGTTTTATCCGCTCCGACTTACGACAACACGGTTGAAGGAATCGAATTTCACTCTTACAAGCCCTACGTAACTAGTTTCAATAGGAACGATGAAATTCGTATACCCATTAACCAACAAGACTTGTATATACTTCCGTCAGCTAGTACCTTGTATTTGGAAGGGACTGTTATCGTAAGCAAAAAGGATGTGAAAGAGAAAGCCACTAGTGTTAATTTTACGAATAATGCTCTACTTTACCTGTTCCAAGATATAAGATACGAGCTAAATGGAGTGGAAATTGATAGAATAAAAAATGCTGGCATAACTACCACCATGAAATCGTTAATATCAATGAGTGAAAGTGAGTCAAAGATATCTAATGCATGGGGCTGGAATATCGATGGCATAAAAAATATAAATGGGGGTAGTTTTTCCGCGTCTATACCACTCAGTAACATCATCGGTTTCGCTGAAGATTTCAAGAAAGTCGTGATAAATTGTAGGCACGAACTGATATTGCTACGAAGTAATACTAACCTGAATGCGGTCAAACTTAACACCGGTGAATTTGTAGAAGACGTTCAAATAAATAAAATCATCTGGCGTGTACCGCATGTTAAAGTGTCCGACAAAGAGAAAATAAGTTTACTCAAACTGTTAGAAAAAGATCGACCACTCCAGATGATATTCAGAAATTGGGATCTCTACGAATATCCAGCTTTACCTAAAACTACAAAACATACCTGGTCCATCAAAACTTCCTCGCAAATAGAGAAACCTAGATACATAATTATGGGCCTACAAACAAATAGAAAAAACAATTCAAGTTCTGATATGTCTCAGTTCGATCACTGCCATGTTCGTGACGTTAGAGTATACCTAAATTCAACTTACTTCCCCTATGAAAACCTAAATGTCAGTTTCGCGAATAACAGAATCGCTTTATTATACGAGCAATACATTCGATTTCAACAGTCTTATTACGGACGTCGCCCGGAACCCTTATTAAGTGAAAAACAATTTAAAGATTTGGCGCCGCTCTTTATCATAGATTGCTCTAGACAAGCCGATAATGTAAAGACAGGTCCTATTGTGGATGTACGAGTGGAAATAGAGAGTGATTCGGACATACCAGATCAAACTTCTGCATATTGTCTTTTATTGAACGACTGCATAATTGAGTATAAGCCTCTAAGTAATACTGTGAGAAAAATATCATGAATCCGAATACTATCATATTAGATGTTCAAGGGTTTAAAGACCTGTACAATAATTTTATAATAAAAGAATTAGCTTTTGCTAGTCGTGATTATACTCAAACATTTTTAATAAAACCACCATACTTGTTTAAATACTTAACAAGTGATGAAAAGAAGCAGGTTAAATGGTTGGAAAGAAATAGGGGAATTTATTGGAATGAAGGTTATATTGACTACAGAGAATTTCGACGTATAATCGTTCCATATCTAGAAAATAAGGAAATCATTGTAAATGGTTTGGAGAAGGTGAATTGGATAAAGGATCTTTGTATGAATTGTAAAGTATTAGACCTTGGTAAAGAACAATGTCCTAATTTCTCTGTTTTGCATAAAACATACTGTGAAGGAAGATCTAATTTTAATTGTAATAAACATCTGAAGCATTGTGCGCTTAAAAATGTGCTTTGTTTAAGGAAGTATTTAGAATGGGCATAAAATGTATGCACTAATGTGTGTAATGTAGATTATTAGTTTTTAGGTTTGTTAAATAAAAATCAAAATAAGTTATACATGCTTTTATTTTGCTAAACACTCCCGACACTTCTCCAAATAACTTAACACTACACGCAATTGAATAGAAATATCTTAATAAAATTATAGACATTAATTTACACAAACGATTATTAAAAGTCAGTATCTATTAAAGATTTCGATATTTTCTTAACTAAAGACTCAGTTTCGTCCATAACACTGTCGATAGCATCTTGAACAATATATTGTGCGTCACTCACTGTCACTATCACTGTCTAAGGTTTGAGGATTGTTATTACATAGATCTATGACTGAAATTTTTATTAATTTAATCCCTCTTCGCTGTAGTCGACTCATCACGTAGGATTTGGTTGGTTTTAGTTTTTTCGACTTTTCCCTGCATCGTTGTTTTGGTTTTTTATCTTTCGTGACTGGTTTGCTGTGCTCGGGTTCGCTGCGAAACATCTCAGAGAATCCTTCGTAAGGATCCTGGGCATACTGGCTGAACATGATCTCGGATTCAGACATCTGAAACAAAATATAAAACAATTATACCACTATTCCTTTAGTATAGCGTTATAATTGGGTTTTCCATGGAGTTCACTATATTCCTTTATTATATTGATTATTAACACTACCGCGATCACAATTGTTAGTTACAAAAAAAAATTATACTCACCGACATGATTACTTTTGCTGAAGGTTAAAAAAATATATGAAACAGGTGTTCGCGATGAATAATATTTCGTTAATGATTGCAAAATAATTAAATACTGTGTAATAATTAATTACATGTCATCTAAGCATTTGTGTCTCCATGCTAAGGCCAATGAACTGCAACGTAGACAATAATTATACAATGAAGAATAGTGCCTTGTAAGCGTGTTACTTAATCGTAAACGTTAGTTATTTAAAAATCAACCTTACGATGCAAGGTATCTAGGCGCATAGTGCAACTGAAATCATTGCAATCGGTATTTACTTCATTTACCGATTGAAAAAAGAGTGTAATTATATTTTAAAGTAAATAGAATTTCATAAATGAAACAAGTCAATGGTTACAATAATTCCAATTTTATTTAATTTTTGTATAATAGTTATTAACATTTATTATTTTCTAAAACTAAACTTATTACATGAGTAGCCTTAGATAATTACGTAACACTAAACTTAAATTATGATCAGAGTAATTCATTCTTAAAAATAAACGCATGACCCCAGGCTCGAGTTGAAATTTGATCTACAGATATCGATCGTTTGTCATCATTTCTAGATAAAGCAACTTTGTTGACAGTACGAGTAAATATTTCGTGTTTTATCGATTTAAACATATAATTTTTTCTCCGGATTACTCCGCCATTAAATAAAATGGTTTCATAGTCTGATAAGTTTAAATCCCTGACCACGCTCGCTTTCACCCCTTTTGCTTTTTTAATAATATTATTAGGGGTTTTTATAGAGTAAAGTTTCGATCTCAAGCCAACAAAATCAGATATATATTTTCCACCCATTTCATCTTTAAAGAGACCGGGTACCTTTTTATTTTTTAGCGGTATCTGTAAATCATTTGCGGCTTCATAGTTACTGCTGTCAAAATATTGTAAAAAATTATATTTCAAATCATGGTAAAAATCGTTAGTGTCTATTTTATAAACAAAGGAATCGGTATCTGTGTAACATAGCTGCACTCGATCTTTATAAAAAGGCTTTACAATATCGTAATGAAAGTAATACATGTGTGCTTTTGACAGTTCCAACACAGTGAAACCTATGTAGATAGGCTTATCTAAAATAATTTGATCAGGTTTCATTTGTATCGCAACTAAGTTTTCAGATAAAATAGATGCACTGTGGAAATAGGGGTTGGCTATAAGTTTCTCAGCGGATATAAATTTCTTAGTTCGATTGGACTGATCGCACCATTGATTAACTAAATGCACGGTTACTCTATTTTCAGTATTTTCTAATGTCTTTCCAAAAACACTGTTATTTAATAACTTAAAAAAGTCTTGTTCGAAGGAACTTTTTGCTTTTTGTCTTAATTGAGTATTTAACTCTATGTATTGTTTTAAATATGGAGCCTGTCTAAAAGTAATAGCTCTATGAATTTTACGCAAAATTAAACCATGTTCCAAACATTTTTTTAAATGAACGTAATGAATCACATAGTTGTACTTATTATACAAATTTGCTATGAGTTTCTTGGTTTTACCTCCCGGGGGTACACATTTTTCAGGACAAAATGGTAAGTCATTATGATGATTATGTAAATTTTCGGGATACAATAGATCGACTTCTAATATGAAGCCCCATTTTGCGTTATCTTCTATAGCGGTAACATCAAAATTAGCTAATTCGTTATCACCTAAAAATCTGAAACTAGAGTATGGTAAATACTGACACATGCTGAAACCGTAAAGATTATTACAATCTAAGTATACTATGAAACTCTCAGGTTGTGATGGATTATATTCAGGCATGTACTTGTGATTAGCTCTAGCATGCCGATGGGAACACATGCACAAACCACCGCGTATACCGCTTTGTATCATTCTGACGATAGCTAAGTCCGACACTAGCTCTAACTGAACGCCTGTTTTTAGCAACATCGCATCGAAAGATAAACTGGGTGCAGTAATGTAAAACGCGGGGTCAAGACTGTAATATTGTTTACAGGTTTTCCGAAAATTTTGGAATATGTCTGTTAACAAAAGCACATCCGTTTTTAAGTATAGATCCGTATACTCGCCTAGGTTATTAATATTGAATTCAGCCCAAACAGCCTGCGCGTGATTATAATCTTCATCACTAATGACTTCGTTAGTCAAAGAATTATAAAAATTATCCTTAGACGGCAAAAATGTTTGATCGTAACATCCCCAAGTGGTCATGTAATCATATGGATAAACACCTTTTCTTCTCAATAAATTAAACTGTCTTTCTTTAGAAAAATGAGACCGTAGATTAACGAAATCTTCCACCTGCAATGTTTTAGCGAGCTTGTCTAAACTTGTTCCCAAAAAGTTGAAGGAATCTAAAAACCTTATACAAATGTACTCGTTATCGGCAATAGGAATAAATTTAGTAAATGCTACATATTTTTCTTTAGTCTTGGGGATTATTTTAATTGAACCTGGAATTTCACCTAACTTTTTTATAAATAAATGACAATCGTATCCAGATAAATTGTGAAAAAATATTGGAATAAATTTTGGTACTTTATGCTGTAAATTACAGTGTCGATGTGCTGCACCTCGATATAGACCTGTAATATGACAATGATCTCTTACTTTATCGGTTAAGAGTAAATTGTCGCAAATATGACACTTAACGGCACGTTTAAAATCACGAGAATTTTCATCAGTGAATATCATAGGCTCGCTTTTGGATATAATTTTATGTATTTGTTTTACGTCCTCAGTAAGAAAATGTATAAATTTCGAAACACAATCATTACCCCGATAACTTCTATAGCCCTCAACGGTGGCATTTTTATTTGATGACACGACATTGTAAGCGAACGCCGCTGGCACGTGGCGTTTTAAGTATGACGTGTTAGCGGTGTTGAATTCAGCGCCGGAAATTGGTTCAAGTAACGTTTCAAAGTCGGCATATATGACGAATGGAATATTTTGTTTTCTATCATAATTTTTAAATTTTAAAAATGACCCTTTTTCCGGTAAAACAGTGACAATCCCCCCACACAAGTGGGATTCAATTTGACTAAGCGTTGGAAAAAACAATAAACATGTTTCACAGAAATATAGTTTACCATGATGTTTGGTCATCTGATTTCTAACTAAACGAGATAAATCTTTGATGAGACAGTAATGAGAATTATTATTATTTTCTAAAAACAGTAGATGGATACTTTTATTAGACTTGTCATTCAGCGTTGTATACAATGGCCCAATAATTGTTTTCTCATTTTTTAAACCATATACAAATATATTGAGAGAAGGATTATTTCTCTCAAAGATAGCTATGTCCGAGAATGTAATTGGAAATGTTAAATTATTAACATTCAAAACTTCCTGAAAGTATGGATAAGACGAAATCCTATCGGGATGTCTGTTTGTGGGGTACAATGCCGCCACAACACACCACAAAAAGCAATACTCATCATTGTTTCGAATATTTAAACAAGCTCTTTTAGCCTTTATGGATTTCGGCAAAGTTAAAAATTTAGATCCGCTGAGTGGTTGATATTTATTAATATTTAATTCTAAATGTGAATTACTTAAAAATGTCCAACCACTATCTCTTTCCTCAAATTCTTCAATTTTTTTCAGTAGTACATTAACAGCTGATTTGTAAGTAGAATCAAAATCGTAATTAATTAGTGTAATAAAATTTTTTGTTCGGAATGATTTTATTTCTTGTTGATCATTTTTAAACATAAGAAAGGAAGCAAACAGTTCGAAGTTTATTTTGACAGAGGTGTGTTTCTGTATTGAACTATCTATTAAATGTTTAATTTGTGGACTAATACTATTGAGGAACATTTCAGGAAAACTATGTATTTGTTCACCTGTCGCTGTGATTTTATAACTTTTGATTCGTTTTTTAAAAGAAGAATTAATAATTGCCACATTATCATAAATAGGAGTTGAACTATTGTTTTTATGTACATTGCTACGTAAATGACCAGACCATCGGCGATTATCTACAAATACTTTGCAATCAGAACAGTGAGGCATTATGTTATTGTTGAAATCACTAACAAAAAGGAACACTAACAATTTCAATAAAATTAGATTAGATAATACTTACAACTATTATTCACGATCTTAGGTATACCAGTAACAAAATATTTTATATAGGTAGTACAACTTGATCAGGACTATTTTATGTTCGTTCCAAGATCCCTTGTGTAATTTCTTCTCAGGTAAGTCGGTAATTATGTTTAGGCAGAATGTTTCTGAAATAATAAAAAATTGGGTGCATTAGACACATAATTTAATTAGATAGATAATAGTATAATCTGGAGAGAAAAATAAAGATAATAATTACCTGCAAAATGTAAAATGATTTATACACAGGAATGTGTATCTACGTGATCCAAATATGGAGATATATTTCAGGTAATTAAATAATTCTTCACAGACCAGTCGGTAATTAATATTTTGTTTAAGCAGAATGTATCTGAAATAAAATAAAAAATGATTATTAGGTACCGATAAAGAATCAGACATATAATTGTAAATTCTGGGTTGAAAAAGAGTCATACTATTATGTTAATTGAAATTAAAAAAATATATTTGATAATTACCTGTACAATATGAAATGATCTGCTTTATCCAAACAGGTGTATTTCAGGCCCCCCACGATATACCGAACAGCGTTACTCCTGATGAAATCGTTCGTATGTACTTTCTGGTGTGTGATCAATAAAATATTTATTTTTAATAATTGACTTAATTTTTCGGTGACAGTTTAGAAAGGTGCTCACTCCGAGAGACCTTTGAAGTAATAAATAATATTTTAAATTATATTTTTTGCCTAAAAGTATTTCATCATAAAATTTGTTTTTGCGCAATTGTTACACGTGTGCTTAACCTAATTATTTATTTCACATTCACAATAATCAGCTATTTTAGTTAGGGTTGACAATAACTTAGTATCATTCTATGTATCAGCAAAATACAAAATTTACACAATGCATTATTACGATTAAAATATATCATAGCGTATCGACAGATATGGATTTCCATGGTTTGACTCATGGCTGTTAGTGTAGTTATGAGAACTATATTATGTATTTATTTCAGGAAGTCTAGAAAAGTACTAGGTTGACGGCAATAAGTTCATATTTTCTACACAAGACCTAACGTAGATGATAAAATAAGTACCTACCTTAGAAATATTTATTTACTTCTATAAAATAATTACATCAATGCAGTGTAACGATTCCGTGCTCGCTATCATTTAGTCAGCCCTGGCTAATTTCGCTGCATCGACATTCGATGCAGCATAAAATTTTCCTTCGTCTACATTTTACGTGCATGTATAATCCGACTATAGAAAAAGTTACTTCAACACAACAATGCTAAATTGATTGAAGTGTTTTTAACATGCTTTACTTATAATTTGATTTTTACTTATAAGCTACAAGTATTCGGTACAAAGTATTCGCAGTCTGCAAGTGCAACGAAGTGCTCTGTTATCATCGGTATACAAACAGTCTGTGTTGTCTACAATATCAGCGACGACATTGTCGATAGCCACCCGCTGCCGCCATCACCAACCAAGTCATCAAACCGAGTGGAACTTCTGATTGAAAAATGTAAGTCTTATAAAATATTCTGTTCGTTGTCATGGCTCACACTTGTGATCCGCTTGTAATTTACAGTTATGTTTGTGTGTGGGCGCGTTACTTCACAGATCACCCGAGCTGCTCATAGTATGTCGAGGTCGATCCCTCGAAGGAGTCATTATTTTTCATCCAGTCTTCTGTGCTTTGAACAGCATGTAAAGCCATCGATCCTGCACCCAATCTCTCTATGGGTTTGCTATCCCATGGGCATGTAGGAGAACCAATGTTTGCGCACACACTTGTGTTGACACTACTCCATTGAGATAATTTATAATAATTATGTGACTAAATTTTCCCTATCTTTATTTCAGGTCAGACTCTGAGTGTGATTACTCGCAAGCATCGGTCACCGGGCAAAAAGTGAAGTGCAGCCGCAAACCGTCTGCAGACAGCAATGGGAAACGCAAGATGCAGTCACAATCAACAACCGTAGCTCGTGCCAGGTAAATTAATTATCTACTTACTCTAGCCACATATCTACTGACTAAATTATAATCGTGCAATTACTATTACATATTATTTTAAAACAAGTGCAGGTTCACTTGGTTATTGTTTGAATCGATGGATTGATTTAATCGATTACAGTATTGATCAAAGCCGAGTCAGTTGTTATATTTTTTTACAGCAGAAGGTTTTTCTTGGCGTATGCATCTCTCGTTCTAAACATTAACTAATTACAGTTTCTGTTATTTTTTCAGTAAAAAAGTGAATACTGGCATCGACATATTCGGCATCAGTAACAACCGCGACATCCCACACAAAGAAGATGCATCGGATCACCTAACTTCATTCTTTGTGAACCGGGTAGCCAGCGGCTGCGAGCGCCGAGCAACGAGCACCGACGGAGAGTACTACATCGACTGCAAGGTGTACAAGGCTGACGACGCTCGCCTTACCGACTCCGCCGACCTGTGGAAGAAGGCGCTCGTCCGAATCAAGTTCCAGACTGACGCGGATTCTCCTCAGTGGCGAAAATTACAAGAGCTCGTGCGTGCGGCTGATATCTTGTTTCCAGGCAAACCAACATTTTATGATAATTAAACCAAATACCGTACCTTACAGTTGTTTTTTATTTACAATAATAACCCGTTAACGCTTTTTTCACTAGGTACTTGTAATTTCGTTGGTTTGTTACAATCATCAACTCGTTCACCATTCTATGTTAACAGTAAATGCAACTCGAGTGACCGGTTAAGTGCATTGGTAAGTAAATGGTTGATTGTTCATCGTGCTCCGAAACGCGGCATACTGACCAGCCGTATGGAAGATAGTGGTAAGGAGCAAGTTACTAGTCATTGGTCGAGTAAATCGTTCCTAATCAAGTACACGGTACAACAAACTGTCTCGTTCGAGTTCATTGGTCGAGTGGAGAGTCGAGTCGAGTGTCGATTATTGGGCATTCTATACCACTATCGGCAGCGAGGCGCACTCGCCGAGCTACTTGCCGATAGTGGTATAGAATGCCCAATAATACACTACTGTAGCTTATTTAAATACTCTTACTTCTTATAACATTAGCTATACCTAAGCCATTAAAAGTTATGTCAAAATCGGTCCAGCCGTTTTGGAGATTAAATGGAACAAACAGACAGACAAACAAAAAAAATTAAAAATGGTTGTTTGGTACAAGTACCGTACAATGTTACCTTATTTGAACATATTTGTACATATTTAGAAATCAGATCCACCAAAAATCTTCACAAATTATTTATACATACATAACATCATCACGCCTGTATTCTCCGAAGGGTTAGGCAGAGGTGCACCCATTAGTAAACCCACATTTCGCCAGTTATGTTTAAGTCCCATGTAATAGGGGGAGAGCCTATTGCCATCAACCGGGCACAAATCCAGACTCCAAATTCCTGATGGAAAAACCCAATAACTCTTTGTCCGACCTGAGAATCGAACCCAAGACCTCATGCTCAGCAGGCCTGCTTAGCGACCTCTAGACCAACGAGGCAGTCAAGTATTAATAGTTAGGTATTATTATACATTCCGCGTTTAATCCTTCTCTCCTATACTCATATACTTTTCAAGTCTGACACCAGGCTGGCAGCAAAGCTCGCTGTCCGATCAAGGACCAAGCCCGGGTCGACGACGCGTTCTGTTCGCGCGCGCCTTAAAGAGCTGTCAGCACAGGGACGGGGCCCCAAACGGGGCCAACGCCTGCCGGGGTTGCGGGAGGTCTTAACAGGATACCGTGGCCCCGGAACGTAAAGGGCAACGGAAGGAACAGGGTGGTTTTTTAGTCAGTAAAAGTCTGACAGTCCCTTCCGCCCCACCCAAGGCGGAAGGAGTCATTTTATGACGTAACCACAAAAAAAAAAGAAATGCTGGCAGCAACAGCAAAGCCTTGGAGACTATTGATGTGAGTCACGATACACTTGAGATAGGCATATGGCGAAATGCAGCATTGTCTACATAACAATGAGATTGCATCAGACGGCGCCGCTCCAAAATGAACCTAAATACCGTATCTTAGCATTATAGTTTCGATATTGCAATACTTAATTAGACGCGCGATGTAGATAGCTTGAGAGAATTGAGACAGTATATTTGGATGTATGAAGCTGTTTAGACCATTGTGCTGTCTGTGATAATTATGTCGTGTGAGATTGTGTTTGTCTATTGTTTTGGTTGCTTGTTGTTCGTTATAAGACCTTGTTTTTCCAAAATTGGGTAGATAATGAATGTTATCTTTGGCAAGACTGTTCGGTGCCTGCTCAGCTGTTGACTGCCTCGTTGGTCTAGTAGTCGCAAAGTGCAACTGCTAAGCATGAGGTTTTGGGTTCAGTTTCCAGATCGGGCAAAGTGTTATTGGGTTTTTCTCAGTAGCAGCCTCGGAGTCTGGATTTGTGCCCGGTTGATGGCAATAGGCTCGCAACTTATTATATGTGACTTAAACATAACTGGCGAAATGTAGGTGTACACCTCTGCCTAACCCTTCGGAGTTTACAGGCCTGATGTTATGTGTATAGAGTAATTCAAGTGTCTAGATTGCATCCGTGCGAAACCGGGGCGTATCGCTAGCTTACTGATAAGTGAGCGTCGACCTAGATTGCATGCATCTAGGTTCATCGACACAGCCTTGATCCGTCACGTAATGCGCAAGAGATCGCGAAGATGCACACTGTGTCTGTGAATACGTAATTATATTGCCGAGTCAGACTCCTAAGATTTATTGGACAAATTGATTTATATTGACGTTTACAGGTGATATTGGTTCGTGTAAGCTTAGGATAGAGAATATTGGACAGGAGACAGGAAGGTCATTGCCCTGCAGGAGGAAAACATAGGGTATATACACACATACATAAAATCACGCCTTTTTCCCATGGAGGTAGGCAGAAACTACAGAACGCCGCCTGCTACGATCCTTACATACTCTTTTCGCCTCATCTACGTTCATACATCTCGTCATACACGCACGCCGGTTACGAGTACTCCGCACCTGACCTTTCTGAAGGACCTCACCAATAAGGTAAGTGTAGGTCTTTCTAGGGCGACCCCTCCCGGCGTTGCCACTCACCTCTGCCATATAAATACCTTTTGTCAATCGTCTTTCACTCATCCATGACTGGTCATCACCAATCAACATCAACATGACCGAACCATCTAAGCATACCCTTTTCTATCTTTGTCACTACATCTTCTTTTAATCCGCAACGGTATATCGATACATATAAATTGCTTTATCCTGAATGTCTGACTGAGTGACGGATCAACGCACAGCCTAAACCGCCGATCGTAGAGACCTGAAACTTGGAGGGTGTGTTCTTTGTAAGACGTAGGCATTTGATAAGACAGGTTTTTTCAAAATTCACCCTTTAAGGGGATGAAAAGGGGGTTCAAAGTTTGTATGGAGAAAACTTTGATGCAGACGAAGTCGCGGGCAGAAGTCAGTATACATATATGCAAGGTGCAGTTTTTTATAGTCATCAAATTCATAGAGGTTTAATACGAAACAACAATAAAAATCAATGGATTTTCTAAAATGTGTTTTTCAAATTCTATCTACCCATAGTAGCCATTTTGCCGCTGGGTTTAAGCAGGTGAACCCGCAGGAACACGGTTATACATATAGTCCCTCGTAACTGTCTCCACATACGAAATGAGGCGATTCTCTTCTTTGAAAGAGGTGTATTCTGAAATTCTGTCAAACATAGAAGCAAGTAAGTATTTATGATCAGGTGTCGTTATTTTCTTTTATGGCAACCTCCTGATTCATTTCAGAAAATCTTAAGTAAAGTTACTGCCTTAAATAAGTTACAATTGATTTTGAATTATGTGTAATCTATAAAGAAAGATTTGATTGTTTGTTGGTTTGCATTGAATAGGCGCCAAAACTACTGAACCGATTTGCAAAATTCTTGCGCTGTTTGGAAGCTACGCTATCCCTGGGTGGCTTAAGCTATATTTAAAAAAAAATAGGGATCCGTAAAAAGCATCACGCGAACAAAGTTGCGGCTAGAGTGCTAGTTGTTACATATTTGTTTCTGATATGAAACTAAACTAATTATTATAAAATATGTCCAATTTATAATAAAAGACAGAAACGGGAAACCTCATAGGGCATCAAAAAATTCGTCCACGCCGCTGTCAATGGGGCAAGTGCCCAAAAGGCTGACAGCATTGCCCCGTTGTATAAAAAAAAATATATATATATAAAAATATAAAATATATACCTATATGTTATAGCGACACGAAAGTACCATAATTTTGTTTGAAAAAGTAAATGCTTTTGCTTAGAGTGATTCAGGCTCGATAGCTGAACTGATAGGCACAAAAATGTTGGTATTAAGTGCGATTTTCATGCGTACATTGTAATAGTAAGGTAACCTGACGTGACTGTATATAATTTGTATGCAATTGACTAACTCGTAGATCGCGGACTATTGCTACATTATTAGCATACTATATTTATGCGCCGTTGGCATTTAAATACACTAAATCTTTTATGTAATGCACAAATTCCCTGTTATATAAACTTAAGTTTGTATATTGCGTGGCAAAACTAAATTAAAGCGAGACATTTTTTTTTAAGAGTATTTACCTAGTACTTTTATTGTGCTGTGTCGTTAGAGAATATCGTTAGAAAGAACATGAAAAAAATCAGCGAAGTGCGAGTCACTTTACAATATTTAATGCAACATACATAAAATAGTTTATAATTGTAATTAAGTGATTAGATATTTTGTGATGTACCTATAAATTAGTATTAAATATTAAATATAAATAATTTTGATCGAACACTGGTGGAAAATTTGGTCCCAAAGTTAATATATTTCAGAAAAAACATTGAGAAAAAACGAGAACCCATGCCGATGCCCGAAACCGATGCCTAACCGATGCCTTAATGGTGAGGTCCTTCAGAAAGGTCAGGTGCGGAGTACTCGTAACCGGCGTGTTTGTATGACGAGATGTATGAACGTAGATGAGGCGAAAGGAGTATGTAAGGATCGTAGCAGGTGGCCTTCTGTAGTTTCTGCCTACCCCCATGGGAAAAAGGCGTGAGTTTATGTTTATGTATGTGAAAACTAGAAGAAAAAATAATTTCATTAACTTTAAAAACAAGATGACTGAATATTACTACTAGGTATTAATATACATGCGAAACTTTGGACAGATGTTTGTTATTCAATCACGCCAAAACGGCTGAACGAATCTGGATGAAATTGAGAGATAGATTATGGTCTGAAATTGTATATTGTGTACTGTTTATTAACTTTGTCTCGTTTGAAGTGGCGGACGGAAGCTATGACTTGGTATATTCCAGAAAAACAATGAGAAAAAACGAATAGGAAAAAAATATTGAATTAACTTCAAAAACAAGATTAGTGTAATATTATGTATATTTTTTATCAAATAGACTTGTTGGTCTAGTGGCCGCGAAGCGCAACTGCTGAGCATGAGGCCTTGGGTCCGATTCCCAGGTCGGGCAGTGTTATTGGGTTTTCCATTAGTAATTTCTCAGTAGTAGCCTCGGATTTGTGCCCGGTTGATGGCAATAGGCTCATCCCCTATTACTTGGGACTTAAACATAACTGGCGAAATGTGGGTGTACTAATGGGTACACCTCTGCCTAACCCTTCGGGGATTACAGGCGTAATGTTATGTTTTTTATCTAACTAGATTATATCACAAATTTAACCACTCTCACATTACGTATACCTAATCATTACAATCTATTTCATTTAACGATCTCATCTTGTTTTTGCATTAAACCAGCAGCAAGCATTTTTGAGAGAAGATTGAACTTTTACTTCAGTACTTAAAGTTGATTATTGCAAAGGTAAACAAACTTGATTATCGTGTTTAGAAGGAGCACTTCACTAAGAGTAATTACATCAACGTTATGTAATGGCCTTTTTATCATGAACAGCTAAATGATTAATCTGTGTACATCTTGAAATTGTATTCAATGTTTGGACTTAGGCAGAAAAAAACAGGCCACGTGCGAGTCGGACTCGTACACGAAGAGTTCCGTACTACCGTACAATATATCCGTACTAATATTCTGTGCGAAAGTTACTCTGTCTGTCTCTCTGTTACGCTTTGACGACTAAACCACTGAATCGATTTCAATGAAATTTGGTTCGGGGTAAGTTGTAACACCAAGGAAGGACACAGGCTTCCTTTTATTCCGCGACTTCGTCTGTCTAATAATATATCTCTATGAGAGTACGTCAATTCATACAATATACAAAATGTTAATGGAAAAAGTCTATCGAGATTTCGGCAGTATTTTGCAATGTTCAGCAATTTTTGTACTATTAAATACTATGGTATGGACGACAGCGCTTTAAGGTAAACACTACGGTATTTTATGTGTAATAGAAGCGATTTTACAACAAAAAGGTATAACCTAATGTGCTGGCAACTGTACCAAGAAGTAATAAAAAGAAAAGCAGTATTTCAAAAATGTATTGCTACAAGTTACTCTTTTCCTAAGACTACCTATAAACTTGCATCATATTTCTTATGCAGTTCTGCAATCACGCGATACCTTGTTAGTGATGTTACTACATACAACCTTCTACGTTATCTTAGATTTTATCTTTATCTTTTTGCTTTACCTGAAAACATAATGAATCTTGCGGCAGGGCTGTTTCGACTGTGGAGTAATTCTTACTAATAAGAAATGGTATTGTATTAACCACATTCCACATTCCACATTGAAGGACCGGGTCTTCATGGAAACCTACTCACTTTTTGGGCAAGGTTTTTTTTTGGGTCATGCTCGCCACTATATTGCCAAGCACTGCAACTTCTGAAAATCAGAATCAACACTGGCGACTTCCAGAAAAACAGCGAGGCAATGAAGTTCGACGCGGAAAAACGATTCAACTGTCTTGGATTCCGACACAAAATTAATCAGAAGAGTAAAGAAAGACATAATTTCGACAAGGTTTTGCTCTAGTATAAGTATACTTTTAGCATTATTGCCTCGTTTGTCTTGTAGTCGTTAAACGCGACTGCTGAACATAAGGTCTTGGGTGTGATTCCCAGGTCGGGCAAAATGTTATTTGGTTTTCCATCAGGAATTTCTTAGTAGCAGTCTCGGAGTCTTGATTTGTGCCCGGTTGATGGTAATAAGCTCGCCCCTATTACATGGGACTTATACGCGGCATAATGTGGATGTACTAATGGGTACACCTCTGCCTAAACCTTCGGGGATTACAGGCGTGATGTTATAATGTAACGGTTTATTACACTTTTGACCCTTATACTCAAAGAAAAAGGAAAACCTCTAATGCACTCAAATGAGTGAGACCTTTGAACTATTTGGGGAGCACTCCTAATGATGAAGTAGATACGCGACCTAGTTGGGCTGCGCTTAATTAAGTTAGTTGATCTCTGTAGCCGACTACCGGAATCTACTTCATAAATTCGCTTTTTTGAAGAGAAAGAAAAAAACCTGAATTTGGTCCTGGACTGAATCCATAATTATTATTCTTCTAAATATGGATCTAGAGAACATGTTGGGAACCCTTCGCATACGGAACATAAAAAAGTCCACGATGATGATCAAACATCTTACAAACAAACAATCAAACATCTTAAAAATAACTAAACATAGGAGCCGATTCTTTTGGACACAAACTAAACTAAAATTAGATTATTTCCGTCTTTTTCTGTCCAATAAAACAAGAAAAAGACTAATGTAAATAAGAGCTGTCAAATTTAGTCAATCTGACACATCCATACAATTAGTAAATAGTTGACATCTTAAAACGTATGGATTAAAAATACGGAAAAGTTGAAGGCAAAACTAATTTGACATCGCTAACTTAGTTCTTTAATGTCACCGTCCTTTCCGTTCGCTGTATGTTAGTAAGAGATGTCAATTCTCTAAATTTAGTCTAGTTTGTTAACAAGAGAATCGGCACCATAGTCATAGTAAATCAAAACTAAAGCACCAAAGTAACATCTCAAGAAACATCCGCTATCTCAATCTTGTTTAACTTTAATTTATGATGCGCGCTCCAGATTTGCTCACAGCGCTTATATAACGCTAAGCGCCGACCATTTTAACGCATCAACTAAACGTTCCGATAAAACTTAATAGCTATAGTATTAGGTACAGTCGAACAAACTATTTGGTTTACAGACAACAATAATTGGATTTTTTTTGTTTGTCTGTCTGTCTGATTGTCGTTAGTCTAGTGGTCGCAAAGCGCGACTGCTTAGCTTGAGGTCTTAAGTTCAATTTCCAGGCCGGGCAAAGTGTTATTGGGTTTTTCCATCAGGGATTTTTCAGTAGCAGCCTCGGAGTCTGGATTTCTGCCCGGCTATTGGCAATAGACTTGCCCCCTATTACATGAGACTGAAACATAACTGGCGAAATGTGGCTGTACTAATGGGTAAACCTCTGTGTAACACTTCGGGGATTACAGGCGTGATGTTATGCTACAACAATAGCTTTTTTTGCTACATTACCATTCATTTTATTTTGTGTTCACTTTTTAAGCTTGTTGTGTCTAATAATTTTAAAGCCTATTCAGAGTGATTTAAAAAAAAATAGACACTCGAAACGTTACACATGTATACTAAATAGCTTGTTTTTCTGTACATACTGGATGTGGCACGCTGTTTTATATAAGAAGTACATCGCAGTAGGTCGGTAATAACAGTTATTGTAAAATAAAAATAATAACTAAAGGTGTTAAGCGATTAGTAGTCCTGATAATGGCTATGTATTTATTTGCATGAGTTATTTTAATGGAGTCAGAATTCTATAATTAATGTTGTTTTTCATTGCAGTTGCGTTTAGGTTTTATTACTACCTAGGTACCTACATATTTCTACATACATGCGACATTACTTGTTGAATATTATTACGGCTTATAAATAAATTTTAGTATTTATAATTTGCCTATTTTTTTTTAATCAATTTTTTTTGTAATATTATAAATAAGTACATAGCACATATGATAATGTGCTATGTTCTATGCTATGTTGTCTGTTATATTATGTTGTGCTATGTTTTTTTTTGTGTTATAGTGGTGTAATAATTTCAAAATAATTTGTATTTTTTGTCTATTTTTGTTATCGTAAGTACATAGATGGATATGTTTAAGTTCTTAACTGTCGCATTAGGGTAAAACCTGTAATGTTAGTGTAGGCGGTTATAAATAAATAATAAAATCATTGATATCGGTAAGGGAAACATCGTGAGCAAACTTGGGCTGGGTGGTGTTCAATGCTCGTGCCTTCTTTGTATGAGAAGAGACCTTTGTCCAATAGGCTGGTATTATTATAAACAAATAAGGAATAATAAAAAATAATAAAATAAGTTTATTGACACGAAATACCTTTGCATACATTACTAGATAAATACATTTTATAGGTAGATAGGTTTAAAAAAGGCTGCACAAATAATGAAAAACCCTGCCTCCTAAACTAGGGGAACCCTGTGCTTTAAGAGTCAGTGTTCTACTGTAACTTCGTGTACTAAAGACACCTTAAAAACAAATGTGTTAATAAACCTATACTCAAACATTTAAAGTTGAAGGAAGTTTGACTTTGTCTACTTTAAAACTTTCCATAAGAGTGAACTGCAAAAAAATAAAAAAAATAAAATCTAGACTTCACCCACAAAGGTATTAACCGCATAATTATTTTTACCGCAATGCGCGTAGTTTACACTTGGGCAAAAGAATCCCTGAATCGTGTCAGTGGGGGGAGAGGCTCGATTGTAGATTATGTACCTACATACAAACGACAAGTGGTGCTTTCCGTTCCAAAAAGGTTTTCCATTATTCTCGTGATTCATACCTGTAACAAAAGAAGGTTTAGTCAATAAAATGTTCGATGGAAGTAAAATATAAAGACTGGCGAAATGTATTGTTTGTTATAGACTGAGAACCCGGAGTCGTCATACCTACGTCATTTTGAGCTTTGAGGATATATTGTGGAAAATCTTTAAGGTGTATGTATTTATTTATTTAAAATAAGCAAACCAACAGCACTATCACACACAAATCAATAAAGCAACATCATTAAAACGGCATTACAGTAAGCATGCAAATAACAAGTATGCATGACATTTACATATTGAATTTAAATTGACATTGATGTAAATGGGGGTCCAATACCTGTCGGATGAGAAAATCATGCGCCAAGTGAATATTGGGCTTCGATTCTGATATTTTGTGTCTGCGTTGATTTTAACCGCAGTCTCAATATTGAGCATCAATGGAAGATTAATTAATTTTAAGGAACTTATTACTTTTATTAACTTATTTATTTGCTAGGGCATGTCGTATTGCGGATTTTGTTCGAAATAGTTACCGCGATCCTGGAACGCAAACGGCATTATAAGGAACACGGATGGGTTTTAGTCAGTAAGAGTCTGACACTTCCTTACGCTCAGTCCAGAGCAGAAAAAATCAATTTAAGATTTCCCATCTATAAAAAAGGACGAGTATAATAATACTTTAGCCATACTAAAACGACGTAATTCCGGCGACCCCAGGATCTTGGACTATAAAGGATTGGCACGGATATTGATGGATTATCTTTGTTGAACGTTTTGTCTCGAGAATGATACAAACAGGGGTGGTGTTGGTTGTATGGGTATTTGGAAGTATTAAAGAGAATTTTGATGATGAACGAATGATTGTGAAGTAGGTATTAAGGCATTTTAATCTTACTACTTGGATGAATGTTTGTTATTTAATCACACGAGAACGAATATAATTATGTAGTATGGAGTTATGTATTATGCAGTCTAAACTGTTACTAATCTGTTTTTTTAGCATTCCATATTCAATAAAATAAATAAATAAATTACATTTCTTTTTTTTTAGTTTTGAATATTTTGCCGCGTCTAGATTCTAGTGTATGACGATACTTTCTAAATCTATGAATAATAAAATGATAATGATTTTCAAATTTCGAACAAGATTTTAAATTACGTAAAGTTTTGAAATTAAAGCCTAGACTATCTATAATGAATGAATGAGTTTAAATAATATCTACTTATTACTTTACAGATTAATTTTATTAATTAATTAATTTTAACAGATTTATTTATTTATTTATTTAAGATTTTTGGAAGACTTACAGCTAAATAAAACATATTAAAAGAATAGTAAATAAAACTGACAGCCAATTACAAGCCTTCACTTATAAAAAACAGGCTAGCAAAGATAGTGTGAACACAGTACTGCTCACACAAGAAAAAGAGAAAACAGGACAACATCAGAAGCTTATCAAACTAAGAAACAACATAATCTAACATGGGCACTAAAGCTTGAGCTTGAGAGCTATCCCAAACGGTGTGGCAGTGTGGAGCACCGTCACAGGACATGCGTCACCTACTCAGTTGTCCGTTGTGCACAACTGCACCATGCAAGATCTAAACGAGGCCAATGATAGAACTGTACAGGTTGCTCAATATTGGTCAGACAAAATTTGAGTCAAACGACACGGAAAGAAATACTTATTGACCATAATATTGCTAGACTACTGTTTGTATGAAGCGCACTATTGCAAAGTCAAAGTCAAATGCCAATGCAATGCTCCCTACTTCGCCTTGCTTCGCTTACTTGCTTCGTTTGGGACAACAATCGATTTGACTACCTAGGACTATAGTAAAATTATTTTCCTTGTCCCAAACTTTTTCTGGCTTATGTAAAAGCGCTGTTAACTCGAGAAATTGAGTTGCTTAAGCCTAAATTAATTCGTTATCGATGGTACATTTTTTATGTTCATTAAAACGATCGGATTGGATGAATTCCGATGAATTAATTGGTTTTGCCGAAAGCGGCGATAATCGTCTCACTTTTTTTTACTAAGATTTCTTTCGTGTTTGATTGTATAATTTCAGTCTTCTGCTTGACCTTAATAAACGGAGCGCAACGAAGCACTTACCTGACTTAAACGATTTCATTTCCATAACTTCATTTTTAAGAGATGATGGTTCGTGTCTCATTTATTAGGGCGCGTTCACACGACACGCGCACGCGAAACAAATTCAATGCGAGTTGGACGCCAACTCGCATTGAAATTTGTTAAATAAGAATTTGAGCCTTATAATGCATCAATAGATCTCAAATTGCATTTAACGAGGTCTACACGCGCACGCCATGCGCACGCCCCGCGCCCGCCTCGCGCCAACCCTGCACTCGCCCTGCCCGCGCTCTGCACCCTCCTGGAAGCCACTATGCCTAGTGAACGAAGTAGTAGCACTAGTAGTTTAAGTGGGCGCGAGGCGTGTGCGAGGCGGATGCAGCGCGTGTGCGGGTTTAAGGCGGGCACAACGCGTGCACGGGTGCTGTGCGTGATCGGCGCGTGTAGACCTCGTTAAATGCAATTTGAGATCTATTGATGCATTATAAGGCTCAAATTCTTATTTAACAAATTTCAATGCGAGTTGGACGCTTTTTCTAAATTTAAATAAAGAAAAACGGAACCCTACTACTAAGACTATGCCGTCTCTGTCCGTCCCTCTGTTGCTGTATCTTTTTAACTGCATAGTGTGTATTATTTTGGATATAATAATGAATATAAAAAAGTAAATAACGTTAAAAAACATAATAGGTGTCTCCGTTTAAAAAAACTTTTTTTTCTGGTATTTTTTTTGCTTGATCTTAATATTGTACGATGACACCGAACCTCCAAGTCAGACTCGCACTTCACAAGTTTTTAAATTAATTAACACGCGCCATCGCAAAAAAATATGACATTCAAAATATTTTGAAACTCACACATTCTACTTTTCAAAGGTTCCATAAATAATCTAAAAATAGACACTTACACGCTTATCAATCAAACCAACCAAATCTGGAACGGAATCTCAACTCACGCGCAACGAATTCCCGGCGCGATGCGCATACGCATAGGTCAGTAATTTTGTATGTACTGTCAACTGCACTTCTTTGTGGGAATTTAGCTTTGAGGGTTTCTTTATTTCGTAGTAGTATGACAGTACCTACCATTTTTTTATGGTTTTCTAATTTTTTCTTTTTATTTAATGACGTTGCCTTACTCTTTTAATTGCTTCTGTATCGTGGGTGCGTTAATAAACATACATATTATGTATTCCGTGCGGGAATCAAACTCACCCACTAAAGAGCTGCGCTGCATGTCATATGCAGCGTAACTCCTTTTTTATTTTTAGGTGGTAAAAATCATCATATGTCTCCTTCCGCCCTGGGCAGAAGGGACTGTCAGAATTGTACCGACTAAAAACCACCCAGTTCCTTCTGTAGCCCTTTGCGTTCCGGGGCCACGGTATCCTGTTAAGACGTCCCGCAACCCCGGCAGGCGTTTCGCCCCGTTGGGGCCCCGTCCCTGTGCTGACAGCTTTTTGAGGCGCGCGCGAACAGAATGCGCTGTCGACCCGGGCCTGGTCCAGGATCGGACGGCGAGCTACCCATTACTCGCCGTCCGCAAGCCCGCGCGGTGGTCGGATGTCGTCTCTCGACGTCCGACGCCCTGGGCGTCTGTATGCGTTAGGTAGAGGATGTTCTCTTCATCACGCGGCCCGCCTCCGCCTTCGCTAGCATTACTGCTTCGCAGAAGGAGGTGACTGCATCCCATTCCCTCTCGCTCCGGAGCATGGCTTGAACCAGGGCCGGACGCGAGAGATCGCCGCCTATCGCCTCCGTGAGGACACGGCGGTCAGCGTAGCCCCTTAAGGGGTGAATTTTGGAAAACCCTTTCTTAGCGGACATCTACTAACTATTTACTACCTTCCTGCCAAACATTAACGTACGTCAAGCGTTTATATTTATTTACATAGTTATTTATTTACAAGATAGATTGTTGATCACTAAAGCCTAAAATAAAAACTAGTGTTTATACATTCTAAAAAAAAAGTATTACTAATGTAATGTAGGTAGGTATAATGTTACAGTAGCAGTTGTTACTACAGCGTGTGGATGACTGTACCCACATTTACTAGCTACTTTTACTTGTTACGTCATCAACAGCTTCATTAGACACTCTCATTGTCTTTCAATTGTTTTATTGTTCTTTATTTTGTTCATCCATTCATATTTTGACATAGATTTTATAACAATTTTGTGAGTGGGTTATGTAAAATTAGATGTGTGGTATAAAATGAGTGAAAGGCTTTGTGTGTGGTAATAATATAATATTAGCTACTTATTTGTGTAGGTAAGTATCTCTTTTTATGTTATATAGAATTAGAGCAATAGTTATTTATATCCTGCCGGGGTTGCGGCACGTCTTAACAGGATACCGTGGCCCCGGAACGTAAAGGGCAACAAAAGGAACAGGGTGGTTTTTTAGTCAGTAATAGTCCGACAGTTCCTTGCGCCCCACTGAGGGCGGTAGGACTCATTTGAATATTTTTAACACCAAAGATGGTAATTATATATGTATTTTACACACATAACATCACGCCTGTAATGTCCGAAGGGTTAAGCTGTTTAAGTCTCATGTAATAGGGAGCGAGCGTATTGCCATCAACCGGGCACAAATCTAGACTCCAAAAAAAAACCCAATTGATAATACTTTTCCCGACTTGGGAATTGAACCCAAGACCTCATGCTTAGCAGTAGCGTTTTGCGACCACTAGATCAACAAGGCTGTCAAAAATAAGTGTTTATGTGTGATTTCTGCCCGGCTGAAGGCAATAGGCTCGCTTTCTATTACATGGGACTTCAACATAACTGGCGTAATGTGGGTGTACTAATGAGTACACCTTTGCGTAACCCTTCGGGGATTACAGGCGTGATGTTATATTAGATGCTGTATCAATGTCAAAGATTTGTTATTAATATTCTGTTAGACTAGGCAGAGTAATTGAGCCGGTCAGCGATGGAATGGAATGCAAAAGAAATCTCAAGAAAAAGTAGCGAGCAATTAGGTATAATGAAAGTTCGATCACGCGCCATCTTACAGTTCATCATATATATAGATAGCGTTTTTATAACCTATGTAAAATTGAGCTCGTAGCTATAAAAAAATGAATGAACAATTATAACAACACTAGCTTTACCCAGCGGTTTCACTTGTGTAAAGAGACGTCTTTGATTCCTGCTCTAGTAGGTCACACTGTTATACTATACAGGGTCATTGAAAATATACCAGAAACCAGAAAAAGGGTCATTGCAATCATCATTATGAACAACTTTTTCTATGTAACCAACCATGATATCATGAAAAAAAAATCAGCTGCTCTGTACATTATGATCGTCTTGCAGAGCATTTTTGTAGAGAATAGCTGATTTTTTCCTGTCCAATCACACGCCGTCCGCAAGCCCGCGCACTAAGCCCTTGTTCAAATATTTTTTTAACTTCTTTATACTCTAAAAACCGTAACATGAGCAGCGCAGAAATAACCATGGTAGTAGAACTTCCCCGCACAAGCGTCTCACAAAGAGCACTACAGCTACTAAAGTCTAGTGATTGATCACTGGCGCAGTGTGAGCAAGAATGATCTATCACATAGTGTTATCTCAACTCGACAGCGGATAGAACCGATTACTGTCCAGTATAGACCATCCTTGGCACGAATAGAACAGTTTAACTCACACAACGTTACTGCGCTTCAGTTATTAATCCGAATGTTAATAATTACATTCATTTCCTGTAATATATGAGATTGTGATCAGTTGGACGTTTATTTGTTGTGAGGTATAGGTAGGTGTCTATTCAGTCCCGACAAGGGAATATAATTACGGGGAAATGATTTCAATCTCGGAATTTCGGGACAAAGAGACAATAATCCCGGAATCTCGGGACTCGTCGCGGTTTTGGCAAATAAAATGTTTAGGGTTGAAATTTTTATGTTTTTCAAACTAAAATTGTTAATGCGAAAGTAACTCTGTCTATGTTACGGTGTTACGATTAAACAACTGGACTATTTTTTTTAAGAAATTTGGTAGGTACAGGGTTAGTTTGAACCCTAAGTAATGATAATTATAGGCTACATTTTATTACGCGACTTTGTTTTACTGTTTTAAATTTTGACGTTTCAAATTTTGACGTCCTTTAAAATGGTGTTTTTATTTTTTCTTTAAAATTTTATCTTGTAACATTATAAAATATGAATAAGCAATAGGTATAATATTTTTTTTCGGGAGTTGTTAATTAAATAACATGGATACTAGAATTATATTTTCAGTCCCTACACGAGTTGATAGGTTTTTTGATAGCTCGTGTCTCAGATTTCGCTGTATATTATTAATTAATTATGTACGGTAATTTGTGCTTACATATTTTAATTGTAAGTGGTTTCGGGGTTTAAAAAAGTTTCGCTTTTCCTTTTCGGATCCCTATAAACATATTATTATGTGTTCTGTGGTCGTTAATATATGAATTTGGGTTTCAATAGCTAATAATACTGTATTTTTTTTTTGTTGTTTTCCTATCTATATGATTTTGAAATGTTCTGATTTAGACAATATCATTACAAGTAATAAGTACTTCAGACATACCTAGTAGGTACCAAGAAAAATATTTTCATTTCATCACAACAAAGTAACAGACAACAACAATAAAAATGATGTAATAAGGATTTACTCAAAGAAAAAACAATAACGAAAAAAAAACCATCTAATTTAAATTTCCCACGGCCGCTTTCAAAAACACAACAAAAAAAAAGAAAACAACTTTAAGTTCGGCTTAATTCTCTTTTCAAATATCAGTTGTCTTCCAAATGTCAAGCAGTCAAGACGTATCATGATCACACTCCCTCTAATAGCGATTTGTATCACGTAACGCACGCATTTAGCGTAAATGTTGTAATACATCTTTGTCGTCAGAAAGTGGCCGTAATGTCCTTGCTTTCTCCATTTAGAACCCGTTGGAGTTCACTTTCTATGGTGTACTGAAAACTGTCGTATTGTCTTTAGGTAGATCGTGTTTGTTTAGGTCATTATCATTACTTTTTTAGGACTACGGCTGAATTGCGAGACTTGAGACTTTAATTTTTTGCCTTGAAGACTTAAGTATTGTTTATTTATTTATTAAGTACACTAACAGTGAATACATTAAACATTGAGAAAAATAAAGTACAATGTACTTGTTGCAAATTATTATATCTAATGTACACACCAATTATAAGTATACATATCATTCAAAGAAAAATGTAGAGAACAAAACTGAGGAAAGGAAATAAACTAAAAATTATTATACAAAGTAAAATATAAAATTACAAACATTAGGTAACAGAAACAAAGTTATCTAATGAGTATATTTTTTCGAATATTCCCTAAGGTGTCGTGAAACTGTTAGGAGTATAATGTTACAAGTATTTATTTATTTAAATTGCAACAATAAGTCACTCAAATGTCTCTCTGATCGTGGCGCGGGGGTTGAAACATAGGGTTCCCTTCATTGGCATGTCTTATTAAAATAACATAACATCACGCATGTAATCCCCGAAGGGTTAGGCAGAGGTGTAACCATTAGCACACCCACATTTCGCCAGATAGGTCTCATGTCATAGGGGGCGAGCCTATTGCCATCAACTGGGCACAAAACGTCAAAACCAGACTCCGAAGATGACACTAAAAAAAAAACAAAAATAACACAGTGAAAGAAATGGACGGTGACATTTCAAAACTAAGTTAGAGATGTCAAATTAGTTTTGAACTTTTCACAACAACTTGAGGGAAAATGATAGAATTAATTTAATTTTAGTTTAGTTTGTGAACAAGGGAATCGGCGCCAATATTTTCCGTTTTGACTTTCAACTAACTAAAACTAAAAGCCCTCTGATTTTAACCTTAACCGTGATAATAATAACTTTATCGATCAATGCTAACTGGATTATGCAACCTGTTTTAAGTATGTATGAAATTATAACTGCATGGAAGACTGGTTCAAGTTTGTGTTAAATAACCTCAATACAAAATGGTTATCAGAATGTAAGCAAATAAAAACAATTGTCACACTTCTTTTTTACTTTTTTTTTGTTATAATTGCTTCTCTTCGCGACTTCATCCGCGTAGTTTTTAAGTTACGTCTTCGGTTACGGCTCGATCCCATTGGGTCATAGCGTGATGTTTTATAGCCTATACTACTCCTCATGTATTTGGCTATCTTTATACAAAAATATTTTTTCCTATACGACTGGAAGATTCAGAGTTTGTGTTTAATCAAACAAACAAGAACTCTCCAGCTTTATAATATTATAATGATATTTAAGGAACTATACTGATTTGACATAATTATATCAGATATCAACAAACAATTATGTCAAACTGACAAGTTACCTACACCACGTCTGGCTAAACGGCGGCGGCGCCTCAGGCACGTTGAATATAACACAAAAACAAGTTCAGACAACATTCTAAAACAAAAATATGTTTAGAAGGGAAACCAAACATAACGTAAACACACATTATTTAATAACAAGCACCGGATTTCCGAGTAATGCTGCGGTAAAAACTGTATTTAAAATAATAAACAAGTTAGAGCAACATGTGTTTTAAGTAAGTGGAGGTACATATATGTACTGTGACGGAGGTTACCGAATTCAGCTTTTATCGTGGTATAGGGCTCCAAATACCCCACGATCACTTTATATTATTATATTTGAAGTTATATTTATGAGGTCTTGGGTTCGATTCCCAGGTCGGGCAAAGTGTTATTGGGTTTTTCCATCAGGAATTTCTCAGTAGCAGTCTCGGAGTCTGGATTTGTGCCCGGTTGATGGCAATAGGCTCGCCCCCTATTACATGGGACTAAAAACATAACTGGCGAAATGTGGATGTGGGTACACCTCTGCCTAACCCTTCGGGGATTACAGGCGTGATGTTATGTTATTTGAACGATGGCCAAAAAATTGCCCGTATAAAAAAAACCTTTTCGCTTATTTTTTAACAATTTTGTTTTTAAATCGTTCTCACAAATCTTTATTAAAATTAATTGTAATTCAGACGATCATCCAATTTTCTGTGATGTCATAGCCAGCGAAACGTCACGACGCTTCTAACGATACCTTATTCATCATTCATGTATACAGCTATATAATAGGGCAGAAGATTTACAAACGGACGAACAAACTTACACATTTATAGACTGTTAAAATCGTAACCCACCTTTAGCTCTGGTGTTTTTAAAAAAGGAATTGTATAAAGCTGTGTGGTTACTAATCTCTTTTGTCGAGTGTACTTACGACGTTTTATGGCGGTATATACACATATCTTTACATATATACATAGGTAAGTAAATCCTTACGCATAGACGTGTGAGGGCACAGAGCGTACTGTGTAAAATATTCATGTAATTTGGTGTTGTTAAACTGCGGTAGGCGGGAGTAGGTCAGTGTGGGGGCGCTACTCAAATTTTGTTATGAGCCTTTTTTTAGTCAAACCTTTAATTATGTTAAAAAAAATTTTTTCTGGAACTGTTGTTTGAATCGCGATCATTTATTTATTACTTGAACAACAGTTGCGCAGTTGTTGTTTGTTGGTGAGGATTTTTATTTTATTTTTGGTGAGGTTAGTTTCAATATCAATGGTGCCGATTCCCTTGTTCACAAACTAGACTAAATTTGGAGAATTGTCATCTCTTACTAACATACAGCGAAAAGAAAGGACGGTGACATTACAGAACTAAGTTAGCGATGTCAAATTAGTTTTGCCTTGAACTTCTCCATATTTTTAATCCATACGTTTTAAGATGTCAACTGTAACTGTATGGATGTGTCAGATTGATAAAATTTGACAGCTCTTATTTACATTAGTCTCTTTCTTATTTTATTGGACAGAAAAAGATGGAAATAGTCTAATTTTAGTTTAGTTTGTGACCAAGGGAATCGGCACCACTATCAAATCACCGAAGGGTGACGCAGAGGTGTATCCACACCCACATCTCGCATGTCATGTTTAAGTCCCATGTAATAGGGGGTCGAACCTATTGACATCAAGAGGCACAAATCCAGACTCCGAGGCTGCTACACAGAAATTCCTAATGGATTGTTTGCAGAAATTCCATGGAATACTCCGAGTTAATTTATTATTAAAAAAAACATATCTACGTAACACGAAAGCCACTACTCACCTACTGACGGTTTCCTATATTATAATTATACACAACACAATAGCAATTAGATTCACTTCAGTAAACCGTAACTTGTTTAGTAGTTAGTAATTGATACACACACGTTATTGTAACAACGTAATTGTATCAATTATTCAACGAAAACGTATCACTCATTCAAAAATAGAACGCATTCATTCATGTTTCTTGCTGGCCAGTATTTGCGTTTTTCTATCTTTACTAATATAATAAAACTGAAGAGTTATTTTGTTTGTTTGCACGGTACGACGTACGGAAGCGAAGTAGTAATCAAAGACGTCCCTTAACACGGGTGAAAAACCACGAACAAAGTCGCATGGAGCAGCTAGTTATTATAGGTATAATCAAGCTGAATATATTTTATTTTTGTTTGTTTAAAATCGCTTATCTCTGGAACTACTAGTCGGATTAGACAATTTTTTTTGTATATTGTAGCCAGATTCATGAGAAATAGTATAGGCTATATACCATTGCGCTACGACCTAAGGGAGCAGAGCAGTAATTAAAGACATAACCTAACGCAGATAAAAAAAACTACATGTAGATAGTAGTAGGAAGCTGTTAGTTCTTTAATAAGTAAGCGGTTTTGAACAGGAACATCTGCGTATGTAACACATAACATCACGCCTGTAATCCCTGAAGGGTTAGGCAGAGGTGTAGCCATTAGTACACCCACATTTCGCCAGTTATGGTTTTAGTCCCACGTAATAGGGGGCGAGCCTATTGCCATCAACCGGGCACAAATCCAGACTCCGAGGCTGCTACTGAGAAATTCCTGATGGAAAAACCCAATAACACTTTGCCCGACCTGGGAATCGAACCCAAGACCTCATGCACAGCAGTCGCGCTTGCGACCACTAAACCAACGAGGCAGTCATGGCATCTGCGTATGTATCTAAGTAATTGGGTAGCTCAGTGCATGCTTCGGAATCATTCGGGTTTCCGAAGTTGTACGATCGTCGGATGGAGCTAAGATTTACGAGTACTTTTATAGCGTTGCTAATTGCTGTGAGTAATGGATTTTCTTGCCTATTCTTTTTTATACGGAACTAACTTTTGGAAGGGGAAACTAGTTTCATTTCTCTTTTTTCAGGGTTCCCTACCCAAAGGGTAGTCTCCGCTGTCCGTCTGTCTGTCTGTCTGTCGGTTTGTCACCAGCCAGTATCACATAAACCGTGATAGACAGTTAAAATTTTAACAGATGATGTATTTCTGTCGCTATAACTACAAATACTACCTAAATAACAGAATTAAAAAAAAAAAAATTAACGAGGCACCCATAGTTAAAACGCATTTTTTTTTTTGCTCGCTTTAAGCACCCTTCTTGTGCGAGTCCAACTCGCTCTTGGCCGGTTTTATACTTGTATATGACATTTAATTTAATAGTGCCCTATAATGATAGAATTTAAAACAAATCACTTTAATTTTGCCAATAAGGTTTAAAAAATGAGGTTACTACAGCTTCTGGGCATATTTTTAAGCCTATTAAAATATGGTATTGTTTGTTTAGGTCATTAAACGTTTGCTCCGTAGTTCCGCAATAATAATAGCCCACGAATTTAGGTCAACAAGTATCGGGATACGGAATAACTATGCAAATGAGGTTTTCTTTTTCTGTTTTCAGAAAATAAATATTGTTCTTAAATTGTTGCTGGTATTTAGTACGTTCAATATTGTTGTTTTCGTGAAGTTTTGTGGTAATATTTTTATTTTTTGTGGCGATGGCAATTAAATAATTATTTTTTGAAGTACAGTTTAGAACTGGATTGTTTAACAAGGGGCCTACCCCCAGCTCTTAAAACCATCTTATTTTAATATTATTTTGCCTTCCGCACAATTGGAATTTCAACGCTCGATTAAGTGCCGAGAGGCGAAAATTTAACAACAGTTACAAAGTAATAATAATAATAATATAAATATGATACTAATGATCGCATGGAGGTATGGAAGAGCAAGGAGCTTCACGGGCGCTACTACCGGGCCCTACATGGGCCTGATGTAGACTTTATGGCGTCCGTATCCTGGCTGCGCTTTGGTGACCTCTTTGGGGAAACCGAAGGTTTTGTCTGTGCAATTATGGACGAAGTTATAATGACGAACAACTACCGGAGATATATTGTGAAGGACGGTACGGTTGACATTTGTCGGGCATGCCACCGTCCCGGGGAATCAATCCGGCACATTATATCTGGGTGTTCTCGTCTGGCTAACGGAGACTACTTGCATAGGCATAACCTAGTAGCCAGGATTATCCACCAGCAGCTTGCCCTTAAATACAGTCTTGTGGAATCGGAAGTACCCTACTACAGGTATGTGCCCGACCCAGTTCTTGAAAATGGCAATATCACATTATATTGGGATCGATCTATCATCACTGACAGGACTATTGTTGCCAATAAGCCTGACATAGTGGTGATAGATCGATTAGAGCGTCGCGCAGTGATTGTGGATATAACAGTCCCGCATGACGAGAACCTCGTGAAGGCTGAGAAAGATAAACAAATGAAGTATCTTGACTTGGCTCGCGAGGTTGTCGACATGTGGGATGTGAGTACAGCAATCACTGTGCCGATAGTCGTGACGGCCAATGGCATAATAGCCAAGAGCCTCGACCAACACCTTAGGAGGCTCTCGTTGGACGGTTGGATCAAGGGCTTGATTCAGAAAGCGGTACTCCTGGACACGGCGCGTATTGTTAGGAGATTCCTTTCTCAGGAGCCCTGACCACCGGTGGCTTGGACCCTGTTCCCGACGCCGGTGGGATACTATTTTTTATATTTTTAAATGTTTTTATATCTTTTTTATAATAATATTTAAAAATGTAATTATATATGTACACTCAATAAATAAATGGAATAATAATATGATTTATTTTCCAGATCAGTACAATCCATATGGTTAGTAAGAACATAAACACTTACAGAATAGTGTTAGTACATAATAAACTAAAATTGTTTTAAGAGGTGGCGGTAGGCCCCCAGATTAAAATAAAATAAATAAATATCTTGGGACAACTCACACACGGCTATCTGATCCCAAGCTAAGCAGAGCTTGTGTTATGGTAACCAGACAACTGATATACATACTTATATTATTTATAAATACATACATATTATAGATAAATCACACCCAGACACAGAACAAACAATCATGCTCATCACACAAAGTTTGTCCTGGGTGGGAATCGAACCCACGACCACCGGCTTAGCAGTCAGGGGCGCATACATAAAGATACAGTGTGGAAACGCTCCCCCTCAATAAGGTGGACTGACGACCTAGTCGCGGGAAACCGCTGGAAGCTTGCAGCGCAGGACCAGTCATTGTGGTTATCTGTAGGGGAGGCCTATTTCCAGTAGCAGATTCAGTTCCAGCGTTCGGCTGATATGATGATGATGTATGTTTTTACACCCTGTATATAAAGTTTTAATTATAAACGTTAAGTAAATTACTTAACTGCCTCGTTGGTCTAGTGGTCGCAAGCGCGACTGCTGTGCATGAGGTCTTGGGTTCGATTCCCAGGTCGGGCAAAGTGTTATTGGGTTTTTCCATCAGGAATTTCTCAGTAGCAGCCTCGGAGTCTGGATTTGTGCCCGGTTGATGGCTCGATAGGCTCGCCCCCTATTACATGGGACTAAAAACATAACTGTCAAAATGTGGGTGTACTAATGGGTACACCTCTGCCTAACCCTTCGGGGATAAGAGGCGTGATGTTATGTTATGTTAAGTTAATTAAAATTATAACCATATGGCCTTTTAAAGTTCTGACAGTAACAAATGTGTGAGTTAAACTTAGTTTAGGTTTTACGAAGGTCGATATCATCGTTAATTAGTTTTGTCTCGTTACCTTTGTTTCTAAAAATAAGTACTACAATAACATGGATTTGAACGTACAAATATAGCGAGGCAAGTACAGTAGCGGTCGTAAGTGGCATGTGCGAATTTTGAGGTAACATAACATCACGCCTGTAATCCCCGAAGGGTTAAGCAGAGGTGTACCCATTAGTACACCCACGTTTCGCCAGTTATGTTTTTAGTCCCATGTAATAGGGGGCGAGCCTATTGCCTATTGCATATGTTATATTAAAAATCCTCGAACGCCACTTGCAACGATCCTTACATACATCTTTCGGCTCTTCCACGTTCATACATCTTGTCATATACAAACACGCCTAAGTACCTCATCAATAAGGTCAGTGCAGGTCCTCCTAGGGCGACCCCTCCCTGCGTTGCCACTCACCACTGCCATATAAATACCTTTTGTTTATTGTACTACCCCCAATGTCAAGGTTCGCTTCGCATCAAAACATTATAAACTAGTCGTCCAGTAAGCTGATTAGTCAAAAACCAGTTCTACAAGATATTTACTAGTTTTGTAGGAGAGTTTCTACGTAGTTTTGCTAGGCTTGGCCGAGTGACGTGAAATCTGCTAATGATTTCAAATTACTGTGTTTGTTAATCTATCATGCATTTTATTTTATATTTTTTTCGTTTATTTTATTCTTGTTTTTTATCATCGTATTTATTAAAAAACTAAAATTTGAATCAGTAGTATACTTATATACTATACTTTAAATTTTTCTTCGTTTTCTTCATTTTTTTCTTATTTTTTGTTCTGGCCAAGGCAATAAAAAGCCCGCCCTTGAGTCACGGGCAGTGTCAACCAACCGTTTGGACAACTCTTTAAAAAGGCCATGGGCACACGGACTCTACGACCCGAGAGTTTCCACCCCAAACAGCTCGAAAATATAGTTACCATTATGGGTACTCTACTTTTTTTGCTTGTTTTAATATTAATAAATTAAAACAATCAGTTAATAAATTAAAACTTATGCCTATTATTTAAAATAAACTATTGATATTTAAAATTATTTATAAAATAAAACGTTTTTAAGATCACAATAGAAATTAGTGACGTGAAATCACGGCTTTTTATGCGTTAAATTCAAATAATCGATCAAACGAAATAGTTGTATTGTTAAGTTTCTATTTTAAATATTAGAATGGTTTTTACTATTGTATATGAGTGGAAGTGAAACTTAATAGGTATCGATTATTATTTACTCGGAACTGTTTATTTTATGATTAATCGACGTTAGGCAATATTATTTTATTTATTTGTAGGAAATGGCCGTAATAAAACTTTTGTTAGACATTTTATTTAAAATTGTAGTTGTTTAAAATAGTTTAGAAATTAATTTTCGTTATTATGACCACTCTTAGTTCATAAGTATTATATTATAATGACAATTTTTAGTTCAATGACTGCCTCGTTGGTCTAGTGACTGCCTCGTTGGTCTAGTGGTTGCAAGCGCGACTGCTGTGCATGAGGTCTTGGGTTCGATTCCCAGGTCAGGCAAAGTGTTATTGAGTTTTTCCATCAGGAATTTCTCAGTAGCAGCCTCGGAGTCTGGATTTGTGCCCGGTTGATGGCAATAGGCTCGCCCCCTATTACATGGGACTAAAAACATAACTGGCGAAATGTGGGTGTACTAATGGGTACACCTCTGCCTAACCCTTTGGATTACAGGCGTGATGTTATGTTATGTTTTTAGTTCAATAAAAACAAGAAAAGATAAAAAGCTTTTTTACAAAAAATATGACCGCCTTCAAAAACTACAAAATAAAAAATAACTTTAGCTTGAAAGTCGGCGGCTTTGGTTTTGTTTCTTGTTATGTAGGTATTGCCACCGACTTCCAAGCTAAAGTTATTTTTTATTTTGTAGTTTTTGAAGGCGGTCATATTTTTTGTAAAAAAGCTTTTTATTTTTCACTTTTTAGTGCTTGTGTGTTAATGTTTGAAATCCTTACATAAAGACCTTTCAAACAATACCTCACACGATATATTTAATTTTGGAAAATGGTAGGAGGGGGGTGGACTTACCCCCCTCCCCACTTCCTTCAGTCAGTCATCAACTACACGTATAAACAAAGCAATTTTTCTTGTTACGGCGGTTCTGCTGTGATTTTATAAGGAGTTCCGTTCCATATCTCCAAAGTTCATCATCAGATCATGACAATATTCCTATGGGACCTATTCGGAGCTATACTCTTTCAAACAAAACAAGAATCATCCAAATCGAGTCATAATTAGCGGAGTAACCGTAGAACAAATCGATGTCCCCGAGGAATAAACCGGTAATCGCAAAAATCAAATTTTACAGGAAAAATGATTTAGTGTTTTTGGCGTATATCTCTTCAACAAAAGGTAATTATGAGAACATTGTTATATGACGGAAAAACTAATTTTTATCCGAAAAGTTTAAAGTATTAAGTGTAACTATTAAATATACACAGAATAAGTTATTCACCAAAATACATATTACCGAAAATGGTTTCATAAAATTTTTAGGGTATTGATATCTTACGATCCTGACTTATCAATATTATTCCAGTAATGTTTACTTACCGATTTATTCTTGTAAATTTCTTAAAACTTATTGGCATAATATTGCTTTACTGGATTATTGAACGTTTTTTTTTTCATTACAGAGAGAGAGAGAGATTGATACTCCCCCATAGTAGGGGGAGTATCAATTACTTTTGAGGTGTTTTTAAATTTGGCGGTACCGCCAATACGCGAAAATGTGTACCACAAAATTTACGATAATAAACCTGTAATCCCATTAACCAAGATTTTTTTTTAAATATTTTACAGTAATATTACTTTACCGAAATGTAGCCACAGAACTTAAATTGTAATAATGTATAACGTTATTTTTCTAGTAAATAAAAAATGGAAAATTTCCAAAGAACAAAAGTGTTACAAGGAAAATCGTTGGAAATTAACACAGAAAAAATACGAAAAAAATTGCATAGGTGTATCCCGACCCATAGATTCCGAAAATAGAATAACAGTAAAAAGTCAGTAATAGTATAATACAGGTTTATTCCTTGGGGGCGTCGAAATATACAAAAAAAAAAAAAAAAAACATACGCGTCGAATTGAGAACCTCCTCCTTTTTGAAGTCGGTTGAAAAGAAATTATAACTTTTACTTCCTTATTGTTATTATCGACTATTTTTTTTTGTTAATTGCGGTAATTGTACATTTTCAAACCGTTTTATTTTTACGAAAAATTGTGATTAGTAATCAACTTTTTTAATGAATATTTTAATTATAATGTAAGTATCTGCGTATCTAATTATAATTTAGTGTAATGTGATTGTGTGAACGATAGGTAATTAAAATAATCGAATTATCCAATTGTTTATAAGTTTTTAATTAACGATAGAAATTGAAACCAATTTTCTATTCACATTACAAATTGGTTATATACTTATGTGAGTTTATTATGTTTATTAACGCAAAAAAAACTAGTCTACGTAGGAAAACTTAAAAGTTTAAATTCTCGAATCATTAATTATACTCGCTTTTGCCGGTGACTTCGTCCGCATAAATGACACTTACTTATCGCGGATGTAGACGAAATCATTAATAGCTTATGTCCTTTCTTAGAGCTCAAAGCAACCCCATACCAATTTTTAGAGAACTTACGCATTTTTTTGACTCTTTACCTCTTGACTCTGGTCCAGGTCAGAGGTGACAGAGACAAAGTCTACGATAAAGTTAGCTTACCCAGAAGATGCTCGTTCACTCTTTTGTAATATTAGTATGGATTCGTCGAAAATAATCCTAAAGTTTACTCTAACTAGAAAGTTGTTACAGAACTGTTCGCCTTATTTTTATGAACCCAAATTCTCTGTAACACCAGTAGGTGGGTACTTTGCTTGTGCTATTAACTTATGTAAATAAAAGTTAGCAGAATATCAATTTAACTTGAAGCGTTCTGGGATTAATTTAAGTGGAAAATGTTTGATTCTCAGAAACAACGTGAATTTATATTATAGTTTTGTAACAAGTTAAGTTTATGACTGCCTCGTTGATCGCAAAGCGCGACTGCTGAACGAGGGTACGATTCCTGGGTCGGGCAAACTGTTATTGAGTTTTTTTTAGAAATAGGCTCGCCCCCTATTTCATGAGACTTACATAACAGGCAAAATGTGGGTGTACAAACGGGTACCACCTCTGCCTAACCCTTCGGGGATTACAGGCGAGATGATATGTGTTTAAGTAAGTTTATGTTGAAAAAGATATCCCTTCTTACTTTCCAAATATAGACCTTCTTGACAAGAGATTAGGGTATGAATGTAGCCTATCCTTCTACTATTATGAATGCAAAAGTGAGATTTTTGTTACTCTTTCATGCATAAATTGCTGAACAGGATTCGCTGTAAGCTAACACACATATGGCTATTAATCTAACTTAACACATAGGATAGTTTTTATCCCGTTTTTCTGTTCCTTTGTTATTTTATCATAATTCTTCAGAATTACTAGACTTAGACGACTGCGTAGAATTCAGTCTACGCGGACGAATTCAGCGGCAGAAGCTTGTACAAAATATTCTGAAAAACCATGATCATGCAAAAAGTAATGTTAAGTAAATGACAGGCAAAACACAGGACCGATGGCTTTCAATGGGATTTTGCAGGATCATACTAAGCTATACTTATACAAAGTTTGTTCAGAAAATCGACGAATGAATGATTTTGCGTCATAATGTCTAAAGAACCTTGTCAAAGGTATAATCTATTCTAATATAAAAAAGCTGAAGAGATTTCTAGTTTGTATCTATAGTAGGTAATTAGGTTGAAAAATGATCATCGTCATCTGTTGACATTTGATCGATTATTGAATTTGAAATACCTTTATTTATTTAGTTTGAAGGTTTCATTGAATGATACTTACTGGTGCCGATTCTCTTGTTCATAAACTTAACTAAAATTAGACTATTTCTATTTCTATCTTTTTTGTCCAATAAAACAAGAAAGAGACTTATGTAAATAACAGCTGTCAAATTTAGTCAATTTGACACATCCATACAATTATAGTTGACATCTTAAAACGTGTAGATTAAAAATACAGAAAAGTTCAAGGCAAAACTAATTTGACATCACTAACTTAGTTCTTAAATGTCACCGTCCTTTCCTTTCGTTGTATGTTAGTAAGAGATGTCAATTCTCTAAATTTAGTCTAGTTTGTGAACAAGGGAATCAGCACCATTTTCTATCTTTTTTGTCCAATAAAACAAGAAAGAGACTAATGTAAATAAGAGCTGTCAAATTTAGTCAATCTGACACATCCATACAGTTATAGTTGACATCTTAAAACGTATGGATTGAAAATACGGAGAAGTTCAAGGCAAAACTAATTTGACATCGCTAACTTAGTTCTTTAATGTCACCGTCCTTTCCTCTCGCTGTATGTCAAAGTCAAAGTCAAAGTCAAAGTCAAATCATTTATTTCAATTAGGCCACTATAAGGCACTTTTGAACGTCATTACATGAAAAAAAATAGAATTGAATCTAGTTGCCCCTTCCAAAAGGTAGTTTTGTATGGAGAAGAATGGGCAAGAAACTCCATACGTACTCTTTTAAAATCAATGTTAGTAAGAGATGTCAATTCTCTAAATTTAGTCTAGTTTGTGAACAAGGGAATCGGCACCATTGTACTTATCGTATTAAATTAAACTAAAATCGTCGATAGTGATATTTTAAATTCGAAAATCGAATAAATTTACGTTAGCGCGCGTGTTAGTTCCACAGATGCCACATTTATCACGTTTTACTGAAAGATGGCGCAGTGTTACGCCATAGATGTGATCGTTTTCACCTTAAGTTATTCAGGTTAAGGAAAAGTAGTTTATTGTTATCACTGAAACAGGTACAGGGTCATTGTTATTTATCAAACATCAGCTGTTCCCTACAAAAGTGCTTAACCTAGAACACGATCATGATATATGAAACAGCTGATATTGTTTTTTTTTCATGATTTCAGGGTTGGTCCCATAGTAAAAGTTGTTAATAATTATGAGTACAATGACCCCTTTTTAGGTTTCTGGTAAATTAACATTGACCCTAATTGACTCAAAATATGAACATAATTTAATTAATCACAAATTTAGTGAAATCATTGCAATGGAAAAATATAACAATTCACGAAAAAAAGAACAAAAGAACATACTTCAAAAATCTAACTAATATTTTAACTACAAAATTTTGAATGGATGGATGTTGGTTATTCAATCACACCAGAACGACTGAACGGATCTGGATGAAATTTGGAATAGAGATAGATTATAGTCTGGAATAGCATAAAGGCTTCATAAAATAATTACCAAAGAGTTTTTCACACAGATATTAAAAGAAAACCTATAGAAAACTGCCGCTAATATGTGTGGGAACATAACATCGATTCATATCCACATTAATCTTTCATCACCATTCAGAAAACGTGGTAAAAGTATCAAGATCAGGACGTCTATACCCAATGTCACAGACCTAAAACATGAGTGTACCCAGTTCTCTATATCGCAACAGAACAAAAGAATTATTTAATGTTTTTCTTGACGTTGCATTGGCATGGTTCCCACGACTTTGCAACATTTTCACCAATTAGCTGGTAACACGCGTTTAGTGCTGCATTGCGTTTTAATTGAATGCGTCAAAAAAGTTTATTGTAACAATGTCGCCATAATGTGTTACTACAATATGGGAGATAGTTATTAGTCGGATGAAAGTTAGTACGATAGTTATCGGTAATTTCTCAGTAGCAGCCTCGGAGTTTGGATGGGAGAGGGCGAGCCTATTGCCATCAAATCTATTACATGGGACTTAAACATAACTGGCGAAATGTGGGTGTACTAATGGATACACCTCTGCCTAACCCTTCGGGGATTACAGGCGTGATGTTATGTGATGTTATGATAATTATCGGTGACGTCACCCGCAAATAATGTAGTATCGTGTACTAAGGCGCTTTGCACACGGAGCAATTTACGTTGAGGCAACTGGCAACTCTTTAAAAGTTTCCTGTAAAAGTTGATAGTTGCTATAACGTTGCCGGTTGCCGCGACTTTTTGGCAATTTGTAAGCAACTTTCATAGCCGAGTTGCCGTATGCCGTTGCCGTAGCGACACTGGCATTGCCGGGCACACGGAGAGGGAGGGAGGGTGTGAAATCGTCCGAAGCGTTGCGATTGACGGTTGAGGAAACCGGCAACTATAAAAACCGGTACAATATTTAAAAGTTGCTAGTTGCGGCAACTAATACCTGACTTAGTCATCGATTGCAGCAACTGAAAACTGTTGACGATTGCCGCAACTCGAAACTCGAGTTGCTCTGTGTGCGCAGTCCAATTGAAATGTATGTAAACAGCTAGTTGCCAGTTGCTGCAATAGTTGCTCTGTGGTTTTCAGATACATTTAATAAGTAATTATGTCATAAGCAAACAAACGATATACAAGCAATTCAAATAACGACATTAAATGACATAATCTATACTATTAAACTCGCTGCACAGTGTTATGTTTGTTTGTTTAATTATTCAAGTCCCACGTAATGAGACACGATTGATTTTCTATTGTTTTGTCATACCGGTAAGTTAGCCGGGGCTTGACCGGTTAAACGTGATAATCACAGGGGTCTTAGACAAAATAACATTGCAAAACTAAAAGACTAAAATGTATGGTATTGACATAAGCCGCGTTTAGTCACGTGGTCAATCGACGAAGCGATGACCACATGAAAGACTAAAATGTATAGGATTGACATAAGCCGCGTTAAGTCACGTGGTCAATCGACGAAGCGATAACCACATGAAAGACTAAAATGTATAGGATTGACATAAGCCGCGTTAAGTCATGTGGTCAATCGACGAAGCGATGACCACATGAAAGACTAAAATGTATAGGATTGACATAAGCCGCGTTAAGTCATGTGGTCAATCGACGAAGCGATGACCACATGAAAGACTAAAATGTATGGAATTGACATAAGCTGCATTAAGTCACAAGGTCAATCGACGAAGCGATGACCAAATGAAAGACTAAAATGTATAGGATTGACATAAGCCGCGTTAAGTCATGTGGTCAATCGACGAAGCGATGACCACATGAAAGACCAAAAATATATGGAATTGACATAAGCTGCATTAAGTCACAAGGTCAATCGACGAAGCGATGACCACATGAAAGACTAAAATGTATAAGATTGACATAAGCCGCGTTAAGTCACGTGGTCAATCGACGAACCGATGTTACTTTGTCTAAGCCACCTGGAACTATTAGTCAGATTGAAAAAAAAAAATAACGTATAATATGATGGCCAGATTCCAACATAACATCGCGCTACGACCCGGGAGCGGAGCAGTAATTAAGGACGTAACTGAACATCATCTGCCTAGCCTTTTCCCAACAATGTTGGGGTCGGCTTCCAGTCTAACCGGATGCAGCTGAATACCAGTATTTTACATGGAGCGACTGCCTGTCTGACCTCCACAACCCAGTAACTGGGTAATACGATACCCCCTAGGTAAGACTGGGTTTTTCGGTATTACAATTAATAATTGGCGAAAAAAACATAACTGGCGAAATGTGGGTGTACTAATGGGTACACCTCTGCCTAACCCTTCGGGGATAACAGGCGTGATGTTATGTTATGTTATGTTATGTAATTAATAATTACAAGCAGCTCCCTACGGCTTCGTACGTATGGTGTTTTTCACCAGTGCTGAGTTACATTTTTGGTTAGTGATCTGTTCAGCTTTCGGACTAACTGACCGACTCCTTGTCAATTCAAAAGTGCATGTATTGGTCTAATTGAATTAAATGATCTGACTTTGAAGTGAAGTATAGGCTGTATAACAGTACAGCCTATTTCTCATGGATTTGGACTTTCAAGCTTCTGACGACTCGTAACGACTGTCAAAGATCCACGTATGACAGTCGGGACCAACAGCTTAAAGTGCTAAGGACGTAACTGAACGCGGGTGAAATTAAATAGAACATTTCTAAGAAAACATCAACTATATTTAAAGATCCTGCATACCAATCTGTTTTGGTGACTGTACATACAGTTATAGGGATAAACAAAACATTTAAACATAACAACCACACTACATTTTTTGTATGACAAAGTTGTCGGTTTTGATCAAAAAAGTCAATTCTAGCGTGACGTGTTTTGACCGAAATAATGTTTACATTACAGAATAACACGGTGTGTGTTCAAGGAGAAAAATATGTTGTTTTTTTTTTTGTACTGTTTATCTTTTGGTGTTATATTGGGGTTCTGTAGACAAAATGTTTGTCCATCCATCTGTATCTGAATGGTTAAAATTAGACTATTTCTTTCTTTTTCTGTCCAATAAAACAAGAAAGCGACGAATGTAAATCTGAGCTGTCAAAAGTCAATCTGACACATCCATACAATTATAATTGACATCTAAAACGCAAAACAAATTTGGCATCTCTAACTTTGTTCTAAAATGTCACCGTCTTTTTATTTGCTGTATGTTAGTAAGAGATACCAATTCTCTAAATTTAGTCAAGTTGTGGGTCATTGGTGCCGATTCCCTTGTTCACAAATTAGACTAAATTTAGAGAATTGACATCTCTTACTAACATACAGCGAACGGAAAGGACGGTGACCTTAAAGAACTAAGTTAGCGATGTCAAATTAGTTTTGCCTTGAACTTGTCCGTATTTTTAATCCATACGTTTTAAGATGTCAACTATTACTGTATGGATGTGTCAGATTGACTAAATTTGACAGCTCTTATTTACATTAGTCTCTTTCTTGTTTTATTGGACAGAAAAAGATGGAAAAAGTCTAATTTAAGTTTAGTTTGTGACCAAGGGAATCGGCACCACTGTCTACCTGAGGATATGGTTAGCGCACTGGCTAAGCGATTAGCTGCTGTTGTTTGGTTCGATTTTCGCATGGAAAAAAATTTTAAATGGCTATTACAGATAGTTTTTCTGAGTCTGGCTGTTTGTTAATGTGAGTTTAAATGATTGTTAACGCACCCAAGAAAGGAGGGAGGAAAAAATACTAGTGTGGGGCAACGTTTTTATTCTAAATAAGAAAAAAAGATTTCTCGTATATTTTTTCGAAGCTACAAACAAAAATGGACTATCTAAACAGCCTGAAATTATTCTCGTCTTGATCAAACGATAGGAAATTCTAATACAATCTTTGACTATCTCATCTCAGAAGGTCAAAATAGTTTTTGTACTTACACGTGTAATGTTCAAGTTTGTTTTTATTATGCTTACGTCACCAGTAGAAGAAATTTCACCGTACCTGTAATGAAGAAAATAAAGGTTAATCTGGTATAATATACTAGCATTGTATTACTAATTTATAAACAAGCAAAAAGTTTGTTTAAACGTGCTAATCTTTGGAAATATTTATTTATTTAAAACTTTATGCACATGTAAAAATACACTGTACAAAGACGGACTTAATGCCTTAGGCATTTTCTACCAGTCTACCTTAGGGTGATGCAGAGACAAAACATAGTAGGTGCACAGATACAGAACATTTCCGAGACTAAATTATAAAAATAAATACATATATACATACATACAAACAAAATATGCAAAGTGGAGAGAGATTTATTTATTTAAGATTTATGGAAGACTTACAGCTAAATAAAACATATTAAAAGAATAGTAAATAAAACTGACAGCCAATTACAAGTCTTCACTTATAAAAAACAGGCTGGCAAAGATGGTGTGAGCAACACAGTACTGCTTACACAAGAAAACAGGACAACATCAGTAGCTTATCAAACTAAGAAACAACATAATCTAACATAGGCACTAGAGCTTGCATCTTTCGAGTACACATTAGTCTAAACTATGAAAACAAACTATAAAATACATAGGTGGTGAAATATCTGTAGGATTGGAAAACATCTTTTTGTGTATGATATCTAGATTCATGAGGAATACTATGGAGTTATAACATCACGCCACGATACACGGGACCAGAGCAGTAACCAAAGATATAACTGAACATAAGTAAAACCACGGGGTATAGCTAGTCTACACTAATATTAGAGAGACGTAAAGTTTGTGACGTTGTAGGGGGTAATCTCTGGATCTACTGAACCCATTTTGAAAATTCTTTCGCAAATTGGAAGCTACGTTACCACTGACTGCTATAAGCTAAATTTTATTATCAAAAAATTAGGGATCGTTAAGAAAAATGCGACCGAAGTCGCAGGGAGAGTGCTAGTCAAATATAAAATCGTCATGACTAAAACAATTACAAAACACAAGTATTTCTTACAGAAGACAATCTCAGTTAACATAAAAGACAATTTTGAAATGCAGTATGCAACAAGTTGCAACATACATCTAACAAAAACACTTGGTATTACCAGAATTAAATAAGTGTGAAATGCATATTATTCGTAAGTAATGTTAACAAGAAAAGTGGTTTGCATAATGTTTGCAAATGCAGAATGGACATTATTAAGTACTAGCTTTTGCCCGCGACTTCGTCCGCGTAAATTTTGGTTAAAATCATGATTCGAAACGACACGTGACGCCATCTATGGTCATAAGAACGTTATTGCGATTTCCCTCGGAAACAGTACTTTTTTTTCGGGATGCACCCTATGATCGTTCCTGTACACCTGGCAACGTAAATGCTAAATTTCAGGATGATCGGTTCAGTGGCTAAGGCGTAAAATTGTAACAAACAAACAAATATACTTACTTTCGCAGTTATTATATTAGTTAGGATGCAGTGACCTACAGTTGGCAAATTCTGTGGAAGGTAAAACAAATGATGTTCTTTTAAAGCGTTTCAAGTCCTTATTTTTCGAAATGAATGACCCAATTTTAATGATACTTCCTACTCGGCTTTGGTTGTTTTTAGTTACATAACATAACATAACATCACGCCTATAATCCTCGAAAGGTTAGGCAGAGGTGTACCCATTAGTACACCCACATTTCACCAGTTACGTTTTTAGTCCCATGTAATAGGGGGCGAGCCTATTGCCATCAACCGAGCACAAATCCAGACTCCGAGGCTGCTACTGAGAAATTCCTGATGGAAAAACCCAATAACACTTTGCCCGACCTGGGAATCGAGCCCAAGACCTCATGCACAGCAGTCGCGCTTGCGACCACCAGACTAATAAGGCAGTCAAGATATTTTTTATTTTGTAGTTTTTGAAGGCGGTTGCCTTTTTTTGTAAAAAAAGCTTTTTATTTTTAACTTTTTAGTGCTTGTATGTTAATGTTTGAAATGTATATAAAAAGCCCTTTCAAACAATACCTCACACGATATACAATACGTAAAATGAGAGCTAAATTAATTGTTATGTTTACAGATAAAATAAAGGAGCTATTGGTGCTGATTCTCTTGGTCACAAACTAAACTAAAATTAGACTATTTCCATCTTTTTCTGTCCAATAAAGCAAGCAAGAGACTAATGTAAATAAGAGCTGTCAAATTTTGACAATCTGACACATTCATACAATTATAGTTGACATCTTAAAACGTATGGATTAAAAACACGGAAAAGTCAAAACTAATTTGACATCGCTAACTTAGTTCTTTAATGTCACCGTCCTTTCCGTTCGCTGTATGTTAGTAAGAGATGTCAATTCTCTAAGTTTAGTCTAGTTTGTGAACAAGGGAATCGGCACCATTGTCACCGTCCTTTCCTTTCGCTGTATGTTAGTAAGAGATGTCAATTCTCTAAATTTAGTCTAGTTTGTGAACAAGGGAATCGGCACCATTGACTAATAAAATCTTCTAATAACATCTTCTACATCTTAAGACTGCCAGTTGAATCTATCCATGCCTAAATACCTAAGACAGTGGTTAACAAATTTCTTTCATAAGCACTGCACAGCTTAACGCGGTCAATTAAATTAGCAACACCGAAAATAGCTAGTGAAAATTGATAGTGAAATCAATTCAGTAGATATTGTAATTGAAAGTGATAAATTATTTGAAAAGAGAACAGAGTTTGTTGGTATTGCACAGATTATAAACGACCGTTAAGATCCAGGCTTAAGCTAGACCAGGGGCCGGTAACCTTTTGAACCGGAAGAGACAAAAGTTACAATTTTTTAATTTTTAAAGTGTCACAAACCAGGGGCCGGTAACCTTTCGAACCGGAAGAGCCAAAAGTTACAATTTTTTAATTTTTAATTTTTAAAGTGCCACAAAAATACGAATGACCCCTGCCACGACAGGGGCGGTGCGGATGAGTAGTAAAAATGGGTAGATGGAAGTATCTCAGTCATACTACATTTTAGTATTTAATTATGGATAGATTGGTCAATTTTAGGGGTTTTGGTGGTAAAATCATTGATTTTACGTATGGAACTGAAGAGCCACAACTTTACATCCAAAGAACCGCAGGTTGCCGACCTCTGGACTAGACGATACTAAAAGAAATGTTACGTGATAAAATGTTAATGCTTTTTTCGGCACAACAAGAAATATCACGGACCAAATAAAATAATCAACACTATATATATCTGTACTGAGACAAAAGACAAAAAAAAGAGATTTTTTGTTTGTGTAAACGTTCTAATCTCTGGAATTAACAGTCGAATTGGAAAAATCTTTTTAACCGTCGTTTACGCGGACGAAGTCGCTGGCAAAAGCTAGTACCTACTACTATAAATACGAAAGTTAAGATGGATGTTTGTTACTCATAACATCACGCCTGTAATTCCTTCAGGGATAGGCAGAAGTGTGCTACTGAGAAATTCCTGGTAGAAAAACCCGAAAACACTTTGCTCAATCACGCCAGAATGGCGGAACGGATCTGAATAAAATTGGAAACAGAGATTTGGAATAGCACATAAGCTAATCATTATCCTGAAAAAAAAATTAGATCCCGTTGAAAAATATAACAACTTGGAAGCGGACGTAGTCGCGGTCAAAAACTAGTTCTGAAATAAACAAAGGCCGGTAATCTGTTGTATCGTGATGTTGGCACGTCTCGGTTTTACGGGATTACAGATTCTATCTTTATTCACATTAAGCGGTAAATTCCTTACCATATTCAGTTGCGGTTGACATTTGTTGGAATATATTGTAAAGATAATTAATTAACAAGCTATTATAATTACACATAACATCACGCCTGTAATTCCTGAAGGGTTAGGCAGAAGTGTACCCAACAGTACACCCACATTTCGCCAGTTATGTTTTTAGTCCCATGTAATAGGGGGCGAGCCTATTGCCATCAAATGGGCACAAATCCAGACTCCGACGCTGCTACTGAGAAATTCCTGATGGAAAAACCCAATAACAGTTTGCCCGACCCAGGAATCGAACCCAAGACCTCATGCTCAACAGTCGCGCTTGCGACCACTAGATCAACAAGGCAGTGAACAATTTTGTAAAGCCTTTTTTCAATACACAGTCTATTTGTCCTTCCATGCAATCATTTTACGTTGTGCAAGCCCAATGTCCGACCTTTCGCCTACAAACGCAATTGTAAGCATTTCCTTATCACGACTGGCATGGAATGGACTGTCCACATTCTATTTACTTTTCATTTCCTTTACTGAGGGACACATCACATTTACTAATATTATAAAGAGATATTTGATTGTTTGTTTGCATTAAATAGGCTCCGAAACTACTGAACCCATTTGAAAAATTCTTTCACTGTTAGAAAGCTACACTATCCCCGGATGACATAGTCTATATTATATTTTCAAAAAGTTAGGGATCCGTAAAGAAAATCGCGTTAACAAAGTAGCGGGGAGAGTGCTAGTAATATTACAAAAGAGAAAAGATTTTATTGTTTGTTTGCATTAAACAGGCTCCGAAACTACTGAACCGATTTGAAAAATTCTTTCACGCGAACGAAGTCAGGGGAAAGTGCGAGTATAAAATAAATATTATTACCAGTATATTATTGTCCCACTGCAGGGTTAAACGTTCTTCACGCGTCATGTATGGTCATGTATGTATGAATGGTCTCTTAAGAGTGTGACGCCCTACGAAATTTCATACAAACTGTCAAGTCCTTATTTTTCAAAATGAATGAACCGATTTTAATGAAACTTAACGTTAGTTGAGAATATTTCGCCAGTTGTAATAGGGGGCGAGCTTATTGCCATCAACCGGGCACAAATCAAGACTGGGAGGCTGCTACTGAGAAATTCCTAAAGGAAGAATCCAATAACACTGCCCGACGTGGAAATCGACCCCAATACCTCGTGCTCAGCAGTTGCGCTTTGCTACTACTAGACCAAAAAGGCAGTCAATAAAAATTATACCTATAGGAGAACATTGTTAGTTACAAATCATAGTCAAAGTCAAAACATTTATATCAATTAGACCATTTACAGGCACTTTTGAATTGTCAAGGAGTCGGCCAGGTAGTCCGAAAAATGAAGCTAGTTGCTCGTTCCAAAACGGTGGAAGGCCTCTATGGAGAAGAAAGAGAAAGAAACTCCACGGCACTCTTTTTAAATTAGGTATTTACAAAATACTGGTAACAATATTCTTGTTGATTCTTTAAGTGAAAAAAATGAAAATAAATGTAAAACAGTAGTAAAAAATACTAAAAATAAAAATGTAAGCCATAACAGTTAAGAGATGACCAATCCCAACTGACAGCACCCGTTCACGAGCATGATTGCATGAGCATAAGATTTCTACCACGTAATCTGTAGTTACATAATCCGTAGAGGACAAAGGGACGAGTATTTTCCGATCGAGTTTATCCTGATGTAACTGTATCAATCACGCGCGAGTTGATAAACTCTGTCAAAGGGCATAAACATAGTACAATGTTATGTGCTCTAATTAAATTAATTTATCTTATACTAGTTTCTATCCGCGACTTCATTCTCGTGGAAGTCAAGAAGCCATTCCAGCTTTCTATCACTGGAAGAATTTTTGTAACCAGACCATTAATTCAAGGGGGAATTGTGTTGTTGAATTTTCAACTCTCGACTCTGACCCGAGCGCTGAAAATCCAACAGTGCTCAAGGCAAAGTAATTATTATTATTATTATTATTTATTTAATTTACAACGGTTAAACCAATTACAGAAAATCAATCTGATAAACGTTATTACATAAAATGCAATAAACATGTGCATCAACAAAACATGGTAAAAAAAAAGGTTTAAAAAAATAAAAAATAAAAGAAAACATGGTACGAAGAATTATACACTTATTATGCATTCGTCTCGCAGTACCTCAGGCATTCTGATAAGATCACCTTCCATTCATCCGCAAACACATCACAGTCCGGTCTGGTGTCCAGAAGAGCATTAAGCGCGGTGAGGGTACGCAGTATGGGAGATCTAGCCCGAGCAATAATCCTACTAGTTGGAACTGCAAACAGCCTGTGCTTCCTGCTTCGGCGATAATTACTAGGGACAAATAAACGACACAGTTCACAGTTTAACTCAGGAGCATCTACTTTCCCTCTAAGCACCTTGCACATGACAACTAACTGGTCATTAGATCTTCGGACCTCCAGTGAGTTGTACCCCAAGCATCCCAAGAGAAACCTAGTTGGGTACATGTAAGTATATAAAATAATACTGATAAGAGTTATGGGGCATCCAGAAATTACTTCTGTTTTAGGTGTAAAATATGTAAAACTAGCTTTTAATGGCGGTTATCGCAGACTGAGACGAAGTCACGGCAAAAAATTGGCTTATGTACTTTTTTGGGGTACAAACTTCATCAAAATCAGTTCTAAGAACGTTACAGCCAAGCAGACAGAGTTACTTCCGAATTTTAAATATTATACCTAGTATGGCTAAAAACAAACTTACTTACATAACATCACGCCTGTAATCCCCGAAGGGTTAGGCAGAGGCGTAGCGATTAGTACACCCACATTTCGCCAGTTATGTTTAAGTCCCATGTAATAGGGGTCGAGCCTATTGCCATCAATCGGGCACAAATCCAGACTCCAAGGCAGCTACTGAGAAATTCCAGATGAAAAAACCCAATAACACTTTGCCTGACCTGGGAATCGAACCCAAGACCTCGTGCTTAGCAGTCGCGCTTTGCGACCACTAGACTAACGAGGCAAACTTACTTAGAGCTGATGAAATACTGATTTGTTCGTATGTATACATCTACAAGGGTATAAATGAATAGATATAGGCCATATAAAAAGTCTTTTAATATTTATCTGTTCCCAACTATAATAGGTTGTTAGTTCCTACATAACTACATAATAATATGTATGATTGGTGTGCCGATTTCAATCCCGAACAAGTAGTTACAGTCAATTGAACGAAATAGTTTGTACATTATTTCCTTCGAGTTCTCGTTGCTAGTGCATCGTATCTGTGTAGATTTAGATGTACTTTATTAGTAGGGTAATAGAATTTAATATCGAACGTTGATATAGTCGTAGATACTATCTGATTCAATACTACTGTATTGTGTGTCTGTCGAGCGAATTTCAGTCTAATATCTATATCATAGAAATTTCTCAGCAGCAGCCTCAGAGTCTGGATTCGTGCTTGGTTGATGGCAATAGGCCCACCCCCTATTACATGGGACTTAAATAAATCGTGCGAAATGTGGGTGTACTAATAGTTACACCTCTGCCTAATCCTTTGGGGATTACAGGCGTGATGTTATGTTATCTATATCATCTCAAAAGACCCTAGCCAAGTACCTACGCAAGAGAAGTAGTGCACAAGTGTGTGTTCAAACACAGATGCACTCATCTCTTCCCTCACGAATGGCAATGTGATATCATCGTGGAGAGATTAGGAGCAGGATCAACGGTTTTACATGCTTTTCAAGGCACGCGTGTGTGACACCGCCAAGTTTCACAACCAACATAGTAATACTTTGCCTGTAAACCAAAAGAGTGTCCGTGGAGTTTCTTGCTCGTTCCTTTCCATAGAGGCCTGCCTCCGTTTTGGAACGAGCAACTAGCTTCAGCTTTCTAACTTACAGACCGACTTCTTGACAATTCAAAAATGACTGTAAATGTTCTAATTGAAATAAATGCTTTGATTTTGATCTGATCTGGGAATCTTTCCCAAGAATCCATAAAGTCGTGCTTGCGAGCGTCTAACAGCCCGAAGTTTGGAAGTTGACTGAGAAATTTCTAATAAAACCCGCTGATGACGATGATGACGCATGAGCTTGATGCGAGATGAATTTAATGTAGAAGACTATCAAGCTGATCATAAAAACGCACTGGTGTGAACATAACTATAGAATTCAAAATAAATTTCCTTACACTATCAGCAACGGAGCGATTATTGTTTGACCTATCCAATCTTAGGGAAAACCAAATCGCCGGCAAAATTAATACAAACATTTACACAACGATATTTTTTCAAGGTCACTTTGACTATGTAAGGCGTACAAAGGTTAACCTAAACTAGACCTTGTATTTGACGCAAAAGAACTCAAAAGCAAACAAATTGTTCCGTCGTCGATCGATATTTAAACGAAAGTCAATTTACACTGTATCTAAGTTCAAGAGTTATTTTTTTTTTTATAACGCTTTATCTCTGTAACTGCCAGTCTGGTCGGAAAACTTCTTCCTGTATATGATAGTCAAATTCATGAGGAAAAAATATAAAAAAGTAAGTTTCAAAAACCCGACTGAACCAAACTGCGTAAAAAGTGAAGTTTAATTGAAAACTGAAAAGAAATAAGTGCATTAGCCCAAACTTTAACAGCCTCGTTGGTCTAGTGGTCGCAAGCGCGACTGCTGTGCATGAGGTCTTGGGTTCGATTCCCAGGCCGGGCAAAATGTTATTGGGTTTTTCCATCAGGAATTTTTCAGTAGCAGCCTCGGAGTCTGGATTTGTGCCCGGTTGATGGCAATAGGCTCGCCCCCTATTACATGGGACTAAAAACATAACTGGCGAAATGTGGGTGTACTAATGGGTACACCTCTGCCTAACCCTTCGGGGATTACAGGCATGATGTTATGTTATGTTATGTTTAACAGCCTAGACTCATTATTGGGGGGAAGCCAGTCTAGATTTTTTAATAGGTCTAGTCTATTAAAACGTAAACTTCCTTTGCGTCACGCGGTTGGTCAAATCACGCAAGCGTAATTACGGACCGCAGCTGGTATATAAAGAACAGTTCAATATTCAACGCTTTGATATAATTACGGTGATAATGAAGAGATTAATGGCTGTGAAGCCGTCGTTCACGATGGGGAGGCGTCGATTCTACGGTGACAATAGCTATTCACCACGCTTTCCCCATGGATCGCTTTCAACTGAGGTGAAAATAGAAGGTCGAGGTAGATTTTGAACGAAAGTGGGTTCTGTGATTTATGCGGTGGAATAATCGAATTGCTTCTTAAAGAATTGACGCGAATTCTTAGTGTGTGTATTATACAGGGTCATTAAAAATTTACCCGAAACCTGAAAGGGGGTCATTGTACTCATCATTATGAACAACTTTTACTATGGGACCACGTTGAAATCATGAAAAAAAAATTTGCTGTTCCATAGAATACGATCCTGTCGTAAAGCATTTTTGTGGGCAACAGCTGATGAATTATTTTTTCATGATTTCAGGGTTGGTCCCACAGTAAAAGTTGTTCATAATGATGAGTACAATGACCCATTTTCAAGTTTCGGGTAAATTTTCAATGACCCTTTATAGATAGATCACAGTCAAATCATTTGTTTCAGATAGAACTTTAAAAGGCACTTTTGAAACTCACTATTCTCAAAACCAACTTCGATTCCCAGGTCGGGCAAAGTGTTAATGGATTTTTTCATCAGAAATTTCTCATTAGCAGCCTCGGAATCAAGACTTGTGCCCGATTGATAGCAATAGGCTCGGCCCCTATTACATGGGACTAAAAAACATAACTGGCGAGATGTGGGTACACCTCTGCCTAACCCTTCGGGTATTACAGGCGTAATAATGATTCTATAATGAATGATTTGAAAAGCAATATATCTCCCTTAAAAACTGGGACCTCGCGTTTCATAGCCTCGCTTTAAACCACATAATGAGGCGAATACAATTTGCATGTATTTAAATTTTCACTCGATCCAACGTACGTAATAGGTATAGTCAACAAAAGAGATAGGTATAGGTCAGATATAGTTGAAGTTTTCTTGGATGTTTTCAAATGTAATCTAATTTAAAAAGTAGATAGTAAACAGTTCATCAATTAAGTTTCCGTCGGTTTCTAAGAAAAGTTCAACTATATTTGGCGACCTAGATACCTATCTTTTTTGTTGACTGTACATTATGGAACAAAGCTAACCCAATTTTCACGTTCCAAAGCCATACTGCGGTATATTAAATTTAAAGCAAAGTGCAAAAGGCTGTCGTTTCAGTAAATTTAAAATGAATATCGAAATAGATTTTTGTGACCACCTTGTTGAATATAAAGGGTGTTAAAAGACACGCCGATACTTATTATATGTTCTTCCTAAGAAAGAAAAAAGAAAAACTGTTTATTTACGTCATAATGACGCACATAAAATAAAAACAAAATTGTACACAAAAAAATACAAGTTGCTATTAAATCTAAAAAAAATATAAACAAATCAATTACAACTACTTCAAATAGTTTCAACTTTCGGACTAGCAGACCGACTCCTTGACAATTCAAAAGTGTCTGTAATTGGTCTAATTAAAATTAATACTTTGACTTTGTCTTTTCCCAAAATTTTTGACGCCGTTTGATTATTTGTGTGCATGTAAGTTTATGTTTGAAACGCAAAAATCAAAAACATTTTTTTTGTGATGTTTTATTTGTTATTTTCAATATCAAGACGATCCACTGACTGAACCTTCTGATCATGAGACATTGAAGCTAATTTTTTACGTTTTATTACGAAAGCAAGTTTGAAACATTCTAACTAAACTTTAAATGACTCTTGTGCCTTGGATACACGTGCTTAATATTGCTTAGACATAAAAAGTGATAATTCACACCTAAAATAAAACTCCCCCCGTTCTCACTTTCTACTCCCAGTTCAGGTTCCCAGCAATGATTTTTGCTCAATGTTAATTAATTTGATGGTTTTAATATTAATTAAAAATTAAGGATTGATGTATGTATTAACGGGTATGTGATCTGTCTTGTTACACCCTGTATATAACTTAGGGAAGTGTCAACTGCTAATGAGAATTTGTTGATGGAGGTAGCTGACACGTTTATTGTAGGTAATATGAACCTTATTGTACGGGGGCTTTCATAAATGTCACACGGTACACCTGTTTCCACCATAGACCTTGAGGTTTAGGTTGTCACCCATTTTTTATGTCTTGTGTTTGAAATTGACTTCCCATGAAAAGTTCTTAAAATATTTTTAAAAACAATTATTAGTCTTTATTGTTTTTTATATTTACAACAAGCGTCAAAGTTGGTTTCTCCATACCAACTTCGGACGGTGTTTCACCCCTTAGGGGTGAGTCTTAGAAAATCCTTGCTTATCAGATGCCTACTACCTATAAAAGAAGACACTCTCCAAGTTTCTGGTCTCTACAATCAGCGGTTTAGGCTGTGCGTTGTTCCGTCACTTAGTCAATCAGTAAGTCTTTCAGGACAAAGCTTTTATATATATAGATAGATTACTTAGGTACTAAGCAGGCTACACATATCGGTAGTATAATATTAATACCGCGAAAGTATTTGAGCCATTTGTGGGCAGCACGCTGACTTGTACAAGATTAAACTTGCGCAAGTATGTGTAAGTACATACATAAAGAGTCTACCTTTAGAGTCCCGTCATTTTTCACAGACGCCGTTAATTCATATATACTTTCTAAAGTTTATCTTAGACATTACTGACATCATTCCGTGCCTCGGAAAGCACGTTAAGCTGTTGGTCCCGGCTGTCATACATGGATCTTTGACATTCGTTACAAGTCGTCAGAAGCTTGAAAGTCTGACAACCAGTCTTACCTAGGGGTATCGTATAACCCAGTTACTGGGTTGTGGAGGTCAGATAGGCAGCCGCTCCATGTAAAATATTGGTACTCAGCTGCATCCGGTTAGACTGGAAGCTGACCCCAAAATATTTGGGATGATGATGCCGTTAATCAAAGAAACTATCTAAAAATCTTCTCATAACATTTATTTCAGTATAACAAACATTTTATGATCCCCTTAAATAATTACACCAGTAATAAACTTGCTAACCTCACTACAACCCAGCTGTGAACATTTCCACTAATCCCTCAGAGAGTAAACTTGATGAAAACACACTTTTAATTAAAACTGCACGCGGAGCGAATTACTGTACAGTGTTATTTCAAACAAAATAAGTGCTGATACAACCCGTTTGTTACGTTTTTGGTCCGAATGTATTATGCATTTTTTACCGGAACTTTCATTCAATACCGATTTTTTAAAAAACACGTTCCATTCAAAAATTCCAACACACTAGTTCGAATTTTAAAAAAGTTATTGAATGGATTTTTTTCTATTGTGTTTAAATATTTTACTTTTTTTTTACGTTACGTATTATGTTACGTATTATAAATTAGTCGTGTATTAAGATTACAGGACATGCTTCACGACTTCACCCTGTACGAAATTACATCTTAATATATATAAATCTCGTGTCACAATGTTTGTCCTCAATGGACTCCTAAACCACTTAACCGATTATAATAAAATTTGCACACCATGTGCAGTTCGATCCAACTTGAGAGATAGGATAGTTTAAATCTCAATCATTGGTCTTAATATTTTTTTATTGCAAATTTGAGCCACAGCAACGCGTGTACCGGTCAGCTAGTAATAATATAGATAAAATAAAAAAACTGCGTAGTTGGTCTAATGGTCGCAAGCGCGACTGCTGTGCATGAGGTCTTGGGTTCGATTCCCAGGTCGGGCAAAGTGTTATTGGGTTTTTCCATCAGGAATTTCTCAGTAGCAGCCTCGGAGTCTGGATTTGTGCCCGGTTGATGGCAATAGGCTCGCCCCCTATTACATGGGACTAAAAACATTACTGGCGAAAGGTGGGTGTACTACCTCTGCCTAACCTTTCGGGAATTACAGGCGTGATGTTATGTTATGTATGTTAAAATAAAAATACTTTCAGAGGAATGAAAACGGTGTCACTATCCTCACATTACTCGTAACAAGTCCCACTTATTCTCACTGACTATAAAACAAAAAGTTGAACAAAAAAACACTTTCCGATCAATCAAGCATGTCATTATGTACTGACAAACCGAACGATTGGTTGAAGCCGTTGCATCCCATCGGAACTGAATCGTGTCGGATTTATTGATTATTCTAAATCGTATTACATAACTTTATCTTTTACTTTTTATTTGTAACGCTCTGTTTCCTTCGATAAACTTCCTTGTTTATTGGTGTTTAGAGAAGATAGATAGGTTATTTATTTATTTAAACTTTATGCAAGAAAATTACAAAAGCGGACTTAATGCCACAGGCATTCTCTAACAGTCAACCGAAGGTGGTGAAGAGAAAACATGCAAGCATGCATGCCACATGCTTGCATGTGGTGCAAGTTATTGAACGAGAGTAAAACAACAAAATTGAGATCTAAATAAAAAGTACTCCAAATTGACATAAATAACGTTAAGTCATCATCATCTGCCTAGCCTTTTCCCAACTATGTTGGGGTCGGCTTCCAGTCTCACCGGATGCAGCTGAATACCAGTATTTTACATGGAGCGACTGCCTATCTGACCTCGACAACCCAGTAACTGGGTAACATGATACCCCTAGGTAAGACTGGTTGTTAGACTCTCAAGCTTCTGACGATTCGTAACGACTGTCAAAGATCCACGAATGACAGCCGGGAATGACATAAATAACGTTGAGTAAACTTATATAATTTAATTGAGAATAGTTATAGCTATAGGAGCTCGTGGCTTAGAAATAACAGCCGTACCTGTCAATCTATCAGGCTAAGCTACGCTTGCCGGAGTTGGTGCGTGGATGATGAGTGATCATCTTTACACACTAAGACTCCTCCGTGCCTCGGAAAATACCTTTAGCCGTTGGTCTCGGCTGTCATACGTGGATCTTTGACGTAACGACTGTCAGGAGCCCGAAAGACTGACAACCAGTCTTACCAACAGGTATTGTATTGCGCAGTTACTGGGTTGTGAAACTCAGATAGGCAGTCGCTCTATGTAAAATACTGGTATTTAGCTGCATCCGGTTAGACTGGAAGCCGACCTCAACATATTTGGGCAAAAGGTTAGACAAATTGATAGATTTAGTTATAGTCATAGGCCATTGAGGTCGTAAGGCTCTCGAGTGGCGATCACGTATCGTAAGGCGCAGTGTAGGAAGGCTGATGACCTGGTAAAGGCTGGATGCGGGCGGCATAGGACCGGTCATTAGAAAGAAAGAAAGAAAAACTTTTTGTTCACGTGAAAGTGACGCACAATACACAATAATATACAAATAATATACAATGTAAATATAAACTAAATACCTACATAATAGAAAAAAAAAATCAAGTGTCCTCGTGTAATTTAGTGTCGTGTCATTGTGATTATCTTTAGGGGAGGCCTAGATTCAGTAGTTGATGATGATGAATTATAGTCATAAAAGCAAAAAAGCTATTATTATTTCATTTGAAATGATGTAGGGTGTCTGGTAATTAATGATAACAAACAACTTTCCCAAAAATCTCGAAATTTTAGAATTTGCCAAGCCCCCGACCTCTATTATCCCAATAGAATGTTGATCATTCACAATCAGCTGTAATTTATTTTAGTTGTCTCTTCTTACAAACAAAACTACTTTTACCATGCACTATTTTTTTTCATGAACCTAACCCTAAATTATCAAATGTATCTTTCCTTCCCTGGGTGGGGCGGAAGGGACTGTCAGACTTTTACTGACTAAAAAACCACCCTATTCCTTCTGTCGCCCTTTACGTTCCGGGGCCTCGGTATCCTGTTAAGATGTCCCGCAACCCCGATCAACCGTACCTGCGGACCATGCGCCTACTCACGCCTTTGGGGTGACTGAGGTCATGCGCTGTGCATATAAAAAAAAAATCCTTTCTTTTGGAAAGTTGCTTGATATCATGAATAAAAACATGATAGGTTTTAATCGATCGCAGATATTTAAAAAATATTTTTTTAAGTGTTGCGTAAAAGTAACTCTAGATCTAGACAAAAATACAGACAGTATAGTGATCATTTGATTGTGATTTCAAGAAAAATAGGCCATCCCTAACTTCTTTTAAAGATATCAAAGGGGACGAAAGAAATACGTCAAGGGGAAGGCCAAGGATATAAGTAAAAGGTCGAAATAATTAGGGTCAAGTTCCGTGTCCTTATTATTTAAAATTGAGTAAGAATCGAATCCTTAAACGAGGTCTTTATGTAGTCCTAGTTAGATAAGAGGCCCATAATAACTGCCTCGTTGGTCAAGTGGTCGCAAGCGCGGCTGCTGTGCATGAGGTCTTGGGTTCGATTCCCAGGTCGGGCAAAGTGTTATTGGGTTTTTCCATCAGGAATTTCTCAGTAGCAGCCTCGGAGTCTGGATTTGTGCCCGGTTGATGGCAACAGGCTCGCCCCCTATTACATGGGACTAAAAACATAACTGGCGAAATGTGGGTGTACTAATGGGTACACCTCTGCCTAACCCTTCGGGGATTACAGGCGTGATGTTATGTTATGTTATGTTATGTAATAACATCACTTGAAAACAAATTACGAATTATTCCAAAATCCGGATATTTTGTTTAAATTTTAAAACACATTCGAGTAAATAAATACCAACTGTGGTAAATTAAAAATTGTCTATTTAAACACTCTTTTAATTTTAATGAATAAATTATATTTTTATAAATCCGTCTTCGTCTTGTCAGCCGTCATGGCGGACTGTCAAGTCATTCTTATTTTAAACAGGGTTCATCTAATAGGAGTATTTATATGAAATAACGGTACATAATGGCTAAACCAGACAGTCTCTATAATACCTATACTTTGTCTACAAAACAAGTCTGGCAAAATATAAAAAATGTTGTTTAGAAGATTTATTCTGTTTTTTTTTCTGTTTCAAGATTTTAGCAAATTTTATTTTTATTAATTTGTTAGCTAGTTATTATTTTTTAGTCTCCTATAAGTGAAAAAGTAATCCTAACTTCCTAACTAATATTATAAATGCGAAAGTAAGTTTGTTTGTTACCATTTTACGCCTAAGCCACTGAACCGATCATCCTGAAATTTTGCATATACGTTGCCAGGTGTACAGGAACGAACATAGGGTACCTTTAATCCCGAAAAAGAGTACTGTTTCCGAGGGAAATCTCAATAACGTTCTTATGATCATAGATGGCGCCACGTGTCGTTTCGAATCATGATTTTACGATACGGGTAATTTATTTCGCGACTTCGTGTGTGTCCGCGATAACCGATATGTATGCGGACGAAGTCGCGGGCAAAAGCTAGTCGTACATAAATACCTTTTATTAACTAATATGATGTTTGATATCCTAAAATAAATAAACAAATTATACAGATTTGAACAAAACAACCTCTACTCAGTTGATAGAAATTGCAGAACGTAGAGTCGTGAATTCAATTCGTGTCTGACGTAACTTGTTCCAGGCTTGTTGACTGCAGAGGTTGTCAACAGTTTGAAGGACTTCGCAACCAGTTCAGAACTATGGAAACTTCCTCGACAGCATAAAGGTGCTTTTACATCGGCGAAGCGTGGCGTGGCGTGAAAGGGCGTGAATTGATTGTAAAACAAAATTTTTAAACACGCTCTAACCATCTTTGGTGTAAAAGGTCTTTGGCGCAGGAATTTCTCATTAACAACCGGAGTCCGGATTTGTGCCCGGTTGATGGCAATTGGCTCGCCCCCTAATACATGGGACTTAAACATAATTGGTGAAATGAGGGTGTACTAATGGATACACCTCTGCCTAACCTTTTGGGGATTACAGGCATGATGATAAGTAATGTTATGTTAGTACAATATTGAACTTTATTGCTCTAAGAATAGAGTATTTATTTTCAGTAGCCATCGACGCTGGACGCAATGGATATTAAATGAGTCCTTCCGCCCTGGGTGGGGCGGACTGTCAGACTTCTACTGACTAAAAAACCACCCTGTTCCTTCCCTTTACGTTCCGGGGCCACGGTATCCTATTAACACGTCCCTCAATCCCGGAGCAATGGATATCTTTCAGTGTTAAAGGATAAGCGTGAATAATTTCACGTCCATCCCATCCACGCTCTGCCACGCTGGTGTAAACCCACCTTGACACTTCACGTCGCATTCGAGCTGTATGTAGATCTTTTGCAAGTTACAACAGTTTTGAACTAATAAAGTTAGTAATTCCTATGTGTTCGTTCATTAAAGAACTGCAAGAAGCAAGTAAAGTTGCTCTGTGAAATGTGTGAGACTGTTCTACTTTAGTGTAATACTAGCTTGTGCCCGCGACTTCGTCCGTGTCAAAGTTGATATATTATCCCACGGGAACCGTATATTTTTCCGGAATGAAAAGTAGCGTATGTGGTATTCTTGACTATAATATATTATATCCAGATCAGACCCGTAGTTTAAACGTGAAAGTGTAACAAATATTCATAAATTTTCACAAACTTACGCATTTATAATATTATTAGTATTATTTATAATTCTATTATTTATTTAATTTACATATACAATTACATGTTTAAATATTATTATAAAAAAATTAAAACATTTAAAAATATAAAAATTGTATCCCACCGGCGTCGGGATCGGGGTCCAAGCTACCGGTGGTCAGGGCTCCTGAGAAAGGAATCTCCTAACAATACGCGCCGTGTCTAGGAGTACCGCTTTCTGAATCAGCCCTTGATCCAACCGCCCAACGAGAGCCTCCTAAGGTGTTGGTCGAGCTCTTGGCTATTATGCCATTGGCCGTCACGACTATCGGCACAGTGATTGCTGTACTCACATCCCACATGTCGACAACCTCGCGAGCCAAGTCAAGATACTTCATTTGTTTTTTTATTTATAATTATTAACCTTGTGCCTGCGACTAAAGCCGTTAATTATCTTCTGGGAACACGAAAATGGAAATAAGAGTTTTATAGATATTCCTACTACTACGGGCCTGAAACACAGGTTTAAATTAACCTCGACCGGGCGGGTTTTAATGGCGGAATTTATGAAAGAATAATTATCACTGATACGGTACTGTGTCGGAACTGTGGCTTAACTGATATTGAGTGAATCAAGCTTTAGATATACGTATAGTTAGTATTTGCATTTCACCCGTGCAAAGCAGGGACGGGTCGCTAGTTAATGACATAACGTCTAATGAGGACATGTCCACATTAAACTTTTGTCGTTGAGTCATTCAATAGCGTTGCAAACACGATAATTTATTATCATACTTATTTCTGTTTGAATAATTAAATATTTTTAATTTTTACAGACATCGAGTTAATGTTAGACACAGTTGCTTGCAAAAATTATAAGTCTTTCTTTATCGTGTGGGCAGTAAGGTATTACGACACTACACACCCTAGTCTCAGGGTTTCTAAACCGCCTCAATAAGGGCCTCTGACATGGTTTAAGTGGAACAGTAAGTCCAGGTTAAAATTAGTAACGGTATTATACAAAATGATGGCGCAGTCGATTGTTTTATACGAATGTTGAGTCAGGCAGAGCTTTTAAGGATATATATTATAAGTGTGCGCAAAGGACAATGGTGTCGTTTTTTGAAGAACGTAGTTACGAGGCACTTGGGAGCATTTATCTATACACGTTTAAAAGGAGACCAGTGCAGAGGGCTCCGTAATCTTACTTCTATAAAAAATTCGAAAGTATGAATGGATGTTTTGTTACTAAATCACATCAGAATGGCAGATCTATTATTTTTAATTTGTTAAAAATCATCGAATGATTCCTTCCGCCCTGGGTAGGGCGGAAGGGACTGTCAGACTTTACTAACTAAAAAACCACTCTGTTCCTTCTGTTGCCCTTTACGTTCCGGGGCCACGGTATCCTGTTAAGACGTCCCGCAACCCCGGCAGGGGAGATCTGGATGAAATTTGGCACAGAGATAAATTATTATAGTCTGGAATAGCAAACAGGTATTTTATCCTGAAAAATATACGGTTCCCGTCTGATCATATATCAACTTTGATGCGGTTGATGTCGCTGGTAGAAGTTAGTTAATATGTAAGTCTGAAATCGCCAGTCCGCCTTAAGCAAGCATGACTTCATGAATCTAGACTCCGAGGCTGCTACTGAAAAATTCCTGATAGAAAAACCCAATACTACAGCAAACAAGTCAAGTAATGAATGTTTGAAGCTAAATATGTACACTATCTTGTATAAATAAACCGTTTGCCTAGTACGTTAATGTAATTAATTCTCCGCACATACTCCTTATAATAAGGCATGGCAGTGGCGTCTTATGGTACCCTAAATACGAATGTTGTAATTACGCTTATAATACTCTTAAGCGCTTTGCACACGGAACAACTTAAGTTGAGGCAACTATCAACTTTTTATTTATTTATTTATTTAAACTTTATGCACATGTAAAATAAAGTACACTGTACAAAGGCGGACTTAAGACAGAGACAAAACAAGCTTCTTAAGCTCTTCTCAAGCTTCTTTAAAAGTTTCCTGTAAAAGTTGATAGTTGCTATAACGTTTACGGTTGCCGCAACTTTATGGAAATCTGTGAGCAACTTTCATAGCCGAGTAGCTCAATCTACGCAGCGATCAGTGTTAACGGTATAATATGTAACAGTTGCTAGTTGCGGCAATTAGGAACTAACTTAGTCATTGATTGCAGCAACTGAAAACAGTTGACGATTGCCCCAACTTGAAACTCGAGTTGCTCTGTGTGCACAGTTCAATTGAAATATACATATGTAAACAGCTAGTTGCCAGCAATAGTTGCTCTGTGTGCAAAGCACCTTAAAGTAGCGACTGTAACTGTATGGGCTTGATTTATAATGTATACCAAATTGTGTTACGAGTTAGTCATTTGTCTATTGGGTCTTTGTGACTTATAGATAACCTTCACACGTTGTAGATGTAAAATAGCACTTAATACTATCGTGATTAAGTTCATTTGTAATCGGGAAAACCAAAAACTCATTTGAATTTATGTCCATTCTTGAAAAGACGTCAGTTATAATAAATTACTAGACGCAGACAAAGTTGTGGATTAAAGGGTAGCCTAGTGTGTCCTTACTCTCTGATAACTTTTTAGACCTATGTATCCTGATTTATAATAATAATAATCATCATCTGCCTAGCCTTTTCCCAACTATGTTGGGGTCGGCTTCCTGTCTAACCGGATGCAGCTGAATACCAGTATTTTACATGGAGCGACTGCCTATATGACCTCCACAACCCAGTAACTGGGTAATATGACACCCCTAGGTAAGACTGGTTGTCAGACTTTCGGGCTCCTGACGACCCGTAACGACTGTCAAAGATCCACGTATGACAGCCGGGACCAACGGCTTAACGTGTTTTCCGAGGCACGGAGGATTCTCGGTGTGTAAAGATGGTCCTTGGTTGTGATGGTGGTCCTTTATAATAATAATAATAAAATGTTTATTTCGGAAACTTGCTCCATAGTTTGTTAGTGATACAACTTACTTAACTATGTTAGTACTTACATTTAAAAACAAACATTACATACACACATACATTTACATGTTTTTTTTTTACATTTTATGCGTAGGAAGTACGTTTATCTTATCTATCAGCTTATTTTTGTAGCTAACTATGCTGTACACGCGACATTTCAAAGTCAAAGACAAATCATTTATTTCAATTAGACCATTTACAGGCACTTTTGAATTGTCAAGGAGCCTGTTTTTAGGTAAGAGAGGATTAATCAAAATCGGTTCATTTTTATCGAAAAATATGGTTTGTATGAAATGCTGTACGACGTAAACCCACTTAATTGAATAACTATTTATTGATTTAGAGGCAACTAAAAATCAACATACATAATAACATAACATCACGCCTGTAATCCCCGAAGGGTTAAGCAGAGGTGTACCCAGTAGCACACGCACATTTCGCCAGTTATGTTTTTTTAGTCCCATGTAATAGGGGGCGAGCCTATTGCCATCAACCGAGCACAAATCCAGACTCCGAGGCTGCTACTGAGAAATTCCTGATGGAAAAACCCAATTACACTTTGCCCTACCTGGGAATCGAACCCACGACCTCATGCACAGCAGTCGCGCTTGCGACCACTAGACCAACGAGGCAGTCAAACTAAACTTCAAATCAATCCTAACTAATATTATAAATGCGAAAGTAAGTTTGTTTGTTTGTTTGCTACCACTTTACGCCTAAGCCACTAAACCGATCATCCCGAAATTTAGCATAAACGTTGCCAGGTGATCAGGGACAAACATAGGGTACTTTTAATCCCGAAAAAAAGTACTGTTCCCGAGGGAAATCACAATAACGTCCTTATGACAGTAGATGGCGCCACGTGTCTATCGAATCATGATCAAATTTTAAGCTTAAGCATCTAATACATTTTGAGTCTAGACTGTCGATAGACCAGTTTCAAGTATACAACCTAGGAGTACGGAGTTGTTTGCTTAATCATTTTTTATGCCCAAAACCGCTGAAGAGCATACTGACATTTTGCATAAAGTGGCTACCAGACGGACCGACCTGCGGTTGCGGCTAACCGCAGGCCGCGGCTCCAACCGCTGTAAAAACACACCACCGCGGTCACAGTGGCGGCCTGAAGTGTCATTAGCGCGGTGTTTGTGCCACAATCGGACGTCAGTCAATATGGCTAACCGTAACGTTGTCTTATTACTCACATGACTCATTAGCCCTCTCAGATGATGAGAAAAAAGGTAGAAAAAAAACCGTTTATTTAAACACTTGAGGTGGTGAGTGGTGTGAGGTTATAGTAGTTATAGTAGTTTATCTCTACCTATATTATCATTAGCATCGCATATTACTCTTAGGAATAGAGAAGTGTGGGTTAAATTTAAATTATTATTTAAATTCAACTATTTCTATTACAATTTTCATATTTGGTGTCATTTTACAAAGCAGTACACGCGGCCTGTTGTTAAAATTTGCAACTGACGCGGCCGCCACAACATTTCGCGTTTGTCTGGGACCCACTTTATATACGTTGTCAGGGATACAGAAAAACTGCGTAACTGACACTGTCATCACTGTGTCGTCACTGAAACTGACAGGTGTAAACGCATTCATAGAGGATGCATGGAAGAATTAAGGCGAACTTATAACACGCTCCGCCAATTGTGAATTTATTAATATTTTTTCCGATTTGGTCCCATATAAATACTGTCATGATCTGATGATGAACTTCGGAGATATGGAACGGAATTCCTCATAGGATCACAGCAGAACTGTCGTAACAGTAAAATTGCTTTGTTTAATGCGTTTAGTCGATGACTGACTGAAGGAAGAGGTTAGTTGCTAAACTATGACCGTGACCTATGTCGATGTAGATGTGTAGACAGCAGTTTTCAAAGCAAAGTTAAGTTTGTCCCTCAGTACTGTTTATGTTTTCTTCAGAGGTATGTTCGGTGTATTTTAATGACGGTAGGTAGGTTCCTTTTTTTTTAAATTGTCTCACAGCTCCAAGTCAGGCAAAAGCTCTTTGCTAGCCCGAGCAAAAATTACTGCTCAATCCCCGGAATCTTCCGTTCATGCCGCATTAAGAAAGCAAGCACAACCGGAGCGACAAGCAAATTTGAGAGCTGATGAGACATTTTATTAAAGCCAGGAAAGACTGGAAAGCTAAACCGTCCGCCCGCCAAGCTTCTCTGAGAGTGACTGAGACGCCCTTCTAAACGCAATTGCTTTTGGAGGAACAAGCCGAAAGTCAGAGAGCTGTAAGAGCAACTGAGACGCCTATTCACTCACAACACACAACACACATGACTACACGACTTCGTCTCAGAGAACAAGCTGAGCCATTACAGCGACAGAAACTCCAGAACAGACGCAGGCGAGAAGGACCTCTCTTGCAGAAATGCAAACTGGACGCCGACCGACTTTTATGAGTCACAGTCTGTTGGTCCGTAGGTATTTAATAATTCTGGATCTGGCCGAGCAACAACCCGAGTACAGCCCGAATTGATTGTCAAATTCTAAACCAACGCGGGCGAAGCCGCGGGTAAAAGCTAGTAACAAATAAAAATCAATTTTTAAATTAATTGGGTTTTATAAGCTAAGATACAGTGTGTTTTTTAAGAATTTACGTCCTGGAATTATCGGATTACTATACGGATACTTACCTACATTTATTCTGACTATTACCTAACTTTACAAAAAGCAAAAAAAAAATATAAACAAATGACACTACAATGACGTGACAGCACACGACATTTCTCACGAGGTTTTTCCTACAACGAGCACAGATTATAAACAATTGATTAGGTTAGTAGGTACAGTCCACTGTGTACTAAGCCCACACCACGTGTGTTGGTTTTTAATGGCTACCCAATTCTGTAGGCACGACCGCTTATTGTTTTTCGAGTTCCGTTCGGTTTAAATGGAATGAATGTGGAGTACGTTTTTATTAATATGGCGCTTAAACAGTTGCAGTTTTGTGTTTAGTTTTGTTTTTTTAAAATAGTCGTCCTGTGTCCTGTCGATCAAAGAAACAAAAACGAAAAAAAAATATATGAAATGAAAATGAACATAATGAATGAATGATGATGAATGAAATTATTTTTTTATTATTTTAATGCGTTTTTAATTTAAAAATTTCAATTTTTTTTTTATATATTTATATTTTTTTTTGTTTTTTTTTTTGGGAACACCTCTGCCTAACCCTTCGGGGATAATAGGCGTGATGTTATGTTATGTTATGTTATTTTTTTATATCCTTCATTTATTAAATACTAGCCTTAGCCTAAGGTTTCATCCACGTTAAGTTACGTCTTAGGTTGGTACTAGTCCGATGACAAAAAATCTGTCACTTATAGAAAGCTACAGAGTATTGCCGAGTGCCAAAGGCTATATTTTAGAATATATTTGACTTTTACGCAGACGAACTCGCGGACAGTAGCCAGTATACCAGAAACAAATGATCGACAAAATGTTCCTTACGTGTTCGTATTCCCACTAAAGATATCTTCACCATAATAAAATCACAAAAGGTAATATTAAGTGATTTAACCTAAGAAACAAGATTTCCTTTTGTTGTATGTACTCGTGTGTAACATCCAACAATAGGGATGTCTGTCAGGTCGGATAAGTAATACGAGAACAAGAGTGCAAAACATAGCTAGAACGTACAGTCAACAAAGGAGATAGGTATCCAAGGTCTTCAGATATTGTTGAAGTTTCCTTAGAAACCGACGGATGTCTTCGATTGAAACTTCTTCTTCTTCTTATCGTGTGGGTAGTAAGGCCTTACGACCCTACACACCCTAGTGTCAGAGTTTCTAAACCGCCTCAAGGGCCTCTGACATGGTTTGAGTGGAACAGTAAGTCCAGGTTTCCTCACGATGTTTTCCTTCACCGATGCCAGTGATGTCTAAGATAAACTTTAGAAAGTACATATGAATTTAAAGATTCACATTGGTACTTGCCCGGATTTGAACCTACAACCTCATGCATGAGAGGCGGGCGCCTTAACCACTGGGCCATCACGACATCACGATTGAAACTTAACTTTCATGAACTGTTTTTATCATACATAAACGCAAGCCATTTTCCCATGGGGGTAGGCAGGAACCACAGAACGCCTCCTGCCACGAACCTTACATACTCCTTTCGCCTCATCCACGTTCATACATCTCGTCATACAAGCACGCCGGTTACGAGTACTGCTCACCTGACCTTTCTGAAGAACCTCACCAATAAGGTCTGTGTAGGTCTTCCTAGGGCGACCCCTCCCTGCGTTGTCACTCACCTTTGCCATTAAATACATTTTGTTAATCGTCTTTCACTCTTTCGTTCCACATGACCGAACATCTACTTTTTTATTTAATTTACATTTGAAAACATCCATCGGTACTGGCTACCATCTATTCAGTACTTACACGAGAAATCTTCAAGTTTTTTTCAGTACTCTTTCATCACCGAAAGAAATATCACCGTACCTGTAACGAAGAAAATAAAGGTTAGTTTATCTTATTACTAGCTTTGGCCCGCGGCTTCGCTCGCAAACTTTCGTAATTTAAAATTCGAGCATTATTCGAAAGACATTTTCGTCATATATCACCAAAAGAACGTTATTGTGATTTCTCTTGGGAACGGTACTTTTTTCGGGATGAAAGGTACTCTATGTGTTTTTTTGAACACCTGACAACGTATATGCAAAATTTCGGTTCAGTAGTTTAGGCGAGGAGAGGTAACCAACAAACTTACTTTCGCATTTATAATATAATATCGCGACTGCCTCGTTGGTCTAGTGGTCGCAAGCGCGACTGCTGTGCATGAGGTCTTGGGTTCGATTCCCAGGTCGGGCAAAGTGTTATTGGGATTTCCCATCAGGAATTTCTCAGTAGCAGTCTCGGAGTCTGAATTTGTGCCCGGTTGATGGCAATAGGCTCGCCCCCTATTACATGGGACTAAAAACATAACTGGCGAAATGTGGGTGTACCAATGGGTACACCTCTGCCTAACCCTTCGGGGATTACAGGCGTGATGTTATGTATGTAATATAATATTAGTTTATAAAGTTCATAATATTAGTTAAAATATATTTCATTTTCTTCAGTCAAGTACCTACACGTTTGAATTCCATTTTATTATACCGCTATATATTTTTTTAGTTATACATCGCTACTGCAGTTTTTGCTTAATGACTTAAGCGGTCATTGGCCGCATTATGGATCAACTCCACTGGTAGTTTAGGGTATTAGCTTCTGCCTGCAATTTCACTCGCGTATTTATTTATTTATTTAAACTTTATGCAACAAAAGTACAAAGGCGGACTTAATGCCTTAGGCATTCTCTAACAGTCGACCAAAGGTGGTGAAGAGATAACATGGTCTTACATGGTAGGTGTAAATTAAAGTACGAGCGCTAAACACCAAAAAATAATTTAAAAAAATAAATAAATTAAACACAAAGTATTTAACTAAATAAAATAAAGTGTACATAATAATTAAAATACTACATATTTACTATAAAAATACCATAGAATAAACGTATATACATACATATTTTATATAAGAATAGAATGGAGAATTATAATATAACTCTATCCATTTGCTCCAAATAAAAGTAAATCCGCAATTTCCGCTTGAATTCATACAAACTGGTGGCTGTTCTGCGTATCTTTTGCCTTTGGTTACTGCTCTGCTCACGCGGGTCGTAGCGTGATGATATTTAGCCTATACTATGCCTCATGAGTCTGACTGTCTGCCAGGGTTGCACATTTTGTTCAAAAGAGTCACAGCAGCCTTGCAACGCAAAAGGCATTACAAGGAACACGGATGGGGTAGTCAGTAAGAGTCTGAGACTACTAATTCCGCTCCGCCCAGAGCGGACGAAGTAATTTAATGACATCATCACGCCTGTAATCCCCTAAGGGTTAGGCAGAGGTGTACCCATTAGTACACCTACATTTCGCCAGTTATGTTTTTAGTCCCATGTAATAGGGGGCCAGCCTATTGCCATCAACCGTGCACAAATCCAGACTCCGAGGCTGCTACTGAGAAATTCCTGATGGAAAAACCCAATAACACTTTGCCCGACCTGGGGATCGAACTCAAGACTTCATGCACAGCAGTCGCGCTTGCGACCACTAGACCAACGAGGCAGTCAGTAATTTAATAATTTCTCATAATTAAGGAAAAAATAATCTTCCCTTGTAACATTTTCTTACTCTGTGTACCACTTAATAACAAGAAGTGTCACTACACGGATCGGTTCGGTGACAGCCAGTTAAACAGCCGTGTGAGCGATAATGGCCAATGTCGAGATACGGTCAAACATGAACTCTTTATATTTGCATGTAAAGTGGATTTTTCTTTTTCCTTTTTTAAGGGTCGAAAGGGCTACCTGTGTCATGCTAATATTGCTTGGAATTTTAGCACTTTGTTGGAGTTTACTTAAATTAATTTTGGTGTAGTTAATTGTATTAATTTGGATAAAGTTACTTTAGATAATAAGTTTTGACATTATTCCGTACTTCAGAAAGCACGTTAAGCCGTTGGTCCCGGCTGTCATAGGTGGATCTTTGACGGTCGTTACGGGTCGTCAGAAGCCCGAAAGTCTGACAACCAGTCTTACCTAGGGGTATCGTATTACCCAGTTACTGGGTTGTGGAGGTGAGATAGGCAGTCGCTCCATGCAATATACTGGTATTCAGCTGAATCTGGGTAGACTGGAAGCCGACCCCAGCGTAATCGGTAAAAGGCTAGGTAGATGATGATTTTTAAATTGGTACCTATACCTACTGCTTTTGAATACTTACTTAAAGTGTGAATTCTTAATATTGGGGTTCGTAAATAATCCCAGAATAATAAAAAAAACAGTACTCTTAATCAAATTAAATAATTCAAATGAAAACACAATATTGCTTTTTAACCGGTTAACTAAAGTTAGTTTAAAATTCATTTTGTTTTATTAAGTGCTTTAAATATTTATGTTAAACACACAGTCTAAGCATAAATAAATAACGGAAATCTGGTAATTATACGGTCCAAAGATTATACTTATTTGTTTGTTTGTGTGTTTACAAAAATCGTTGAACCACATTAATTTTTCCTGTATCGTGGGTGCATTTACAAACATAAACTGACATACATGTTTATCCCTCAACTTTTTTATTCAAAACATATTTTTGCTTTTTCATTCCACAAGATTTTTCAGTTATCATAATAATAGCTCATTAGTCTAGTGGTCGCAAAGAACGACTGCTGAGCATGAGATTTTGGCTGCGATTTCCAGGTCGGACAAAGTGTAGTGCAGCCTCAGAGTCTGGATTTGTGCCCGATTGTGGCAATAGGCTTGTCCTCTACTACATGTGGATGCACTAATGGGTACATCTCTGTCTAACCCATCAGGGATTACAGGCGTGATGTTATGTTACGGCTTTTCGTCACCGATGTCAATGACCGTTGTTCAATTATCATAATTAGAGCAGTTTGAACGAATTTTATCTCTTCACCAAGATATCTACTTAATTAAAAAGTAAGAGCTTTTTGTATTAGCATAATTTCACAATAAACATTGCACTTCCATCTACAAACGGAACTTCACTTCCCCTATTTAATTTGCAGGATTCCGTTTATGTTTGCAGACTTATACAAATATATATTTTCTTATTCATAACAGTAGGAAATCTCATTAAAATGGCGTCATATTTTAAAGTAGTCGACGTCTACGTTCACGGTCTGACGGTTTCAGCACATTTTTTTCACAATTTCAGACGACATTTTAAATCTGCAACGTTGGAAGCTGAAAGGCGTGCAAATAATATGAGGTAACTGTAAAATTGAATTAAACTTTGACTACTCCAGAGGCTATTGTTAAGATATTATGGTAGGTGGGTGTGAGGTGGTGTCGAGGTGATGTATGAACGTAGACATCGGCGTAGCCCAGTTTTGATTTTGGGTGGGGCAATACTAATATTTTTTTTTAATAGTTATAATGTATTCAAATGTACAAAATATATGGTATAATTTCTAGATTGTAAAACATTTTTTTTTAAAGTGTAAATATACATTTTTTTGTCTATCTTTCTACATAAAACTACCTTTTGAAAGCAGCAACTAATCACCCATGAGCGAGTCAGGGTGGGACAAGCGCCCCACTCTGCCTCACCGTGGCTACTCCCATGGACGTGGACGAGGCGAAAGGAGTATGTAAGGATCGTAGCAGGTAGCGTTCTGTGGTTTCTGCCTACCACCATGGAAAAAAGGCGTGAGTTTATTGTATGCATGTAAATAAATAAAAAAATATATAAATAATTATGGTTAGTATGGTAAATATTTAACCATACTAACTTCTGCCTGCGACCTCGCCTACGTCGATTTAATTTATCAAAAGTTCTTTGAAATCCCACGGGAACACAAAAATGGGATTAAAAAATATTCCATGTGTTTAGCTAGATTAATATAATTATGTGTAAGTGTGTGTGCCAATTTCAGCTAATTTTAGAAGCAACCCGAAGTTTGAAAATTGTTTGTATGATATATCCGTTCTTCGGAAAACTTGATCTCTCCTAGCTTGCCATCCTATCGGATTATGAAAGTGAGGGAAGAGGGAGTGCTCCTGTGTTTGCACACATCCATCATCATCATCTGCTTAGCCTTTTCCCAACTATGTTGGGGTCGGCTTCCAGTCTAACCGGATGCAGCTGAATACCTATTATAGTATTACATAGAGCGACTGTCTATCTGTCTGCTTGTTGTGCTTTCAGGACTAAACTACTGAAAAGATTTTAATGAAATTTCGTACGGGGCTAGTGAGAACCCCAAGGAAAAATCAAGCTTCTTTTTACTACGCGACCTCGTCTGTGGGCGCGATTACATTTGTTAGGACGAATCATGGCAAAGTTAGTAAAAAATAAAACTAAAAAATCTCAGGTTTTTTAAAATAAAAAAGTCGACACAAACTAAACCGAAAATCCTGACATCACAGTTTAGAATAATGTAAGACCGCAATCAGGATTGCCTTTTTTAGAAAAAAAAAACACTTTAAAAGCATTGACTTGACCCGACCAAAATCTCTATTACGCTCTCAGTGGCCTCAAAAACCAAATATGGCACTGGACGCTTTAAATAAAGCCACGCGTCCACTTAAACTGACGTAACAATCTACAAAACTGCTCCACAAAGCCTTGTTAAGATCCTCCACTTACGTCAGATTTTTTACCGACCGACTATCAGATCGGACGATTATTATATAGTTTTGTCGTCCGACTTTTTGTGGGACGTGTGCCTTGTATAAATTGGAATTCATATTTATGTTCCATTTCTCTCCGATAAAAAATCGGTCGCCGATTAAAGGACGTGGGCCGAGGCCCTAAAGGAGCTTTTTATATGAAAAACCAATGTTACACAATAACTCACGAGATTGGCAAGTAATACAGGATGTTCCGAAAAGAGGATAAAACAAAAATGACGTTTTTATTAATGGATATTTACGACAAAACATTCGTGACTTGGATTAAGATGTTCGCTTTCTTATTCGTGTTTGGAATATTGAGATTGAAGATCCGGATTGGATATTAATATATGTATAAGCTAGATAGTATGTACTCGTACTTGGATTTTTGATAGTACTTGTGGTCAGGTACTTACAGAATTTTAATAGCTAGGAAGTTAGAACTAGTTACTGCCCGCGATTTCGTTTATTTGCCACTTTTGAACATTGTAAGGGTACAAGAAAAAAAAAAGCAATTGAATCTAGTTGTCTTTCCCAAAAGGTAGTTTCGTATGGAGAAGAGAATGGGTAAGAAACTCCATACATATGACTATCATAGAACTTGTTCTACGATCAGATATTTCAATACCTATCTTCCTATGTGTTGTGACAATATGACATATGTGTTGAGGCCCTTATTCTCAGCATAAATGCAGTCCAAAGACTTACGTGATGCATTTGTAATGGGACTAACATTTTCACATGCTGCGTTCGTCAAAACTAAAAAGCTAGCCAAGTGCAAGTCGGACTCGCACTTGAAGAGTTCCGTACTACTACCTAACAGTATAAAACACGTTGCCTCTTAAGATTGCGTTGACTTAAAAGTTTGATTTTTTCACTGCTCCAAGGAGTAGTCGACCTGAGTATTTGGCATAAATTTTAGCTTTTTACTTGTTCCTGAAAAAAAGGTCTTGACAAACGGACAGACGAACAACAAATTGTGCCTATAAGGGTACCGTTTTTGCCGACTGAAACACTGAATTCTAAAAATGGACTTATTGTTGTGCCAATTAAGTATTATATTTCATTGTACGAAAAAATTGATTTTTGTAAGCCAATGCTAAAAGTAAACAAAATATCCATTACCATGTTTTTTCAAATCTATAGAATATCTTTCGGAAATCGTTATCCCATCATTTTTCTCGGAAAAAGGTATCAGGAAGACATAAAAGAAAAATCAACCAACCAAATCTTTGGCTGCTTTCATTTTTTATCTGTTAAGAAAAGAGAGCATTTTTGGCTTTTGTCCAATAATTACACTGTATTTATTTATTTTTGTGTATGATCTGTAACGTGACTCATTTTCAGTATCTTTTTCTTAAGTATTAACGAGTTCTAAATGAGTTGATCATGAGATTTTGGTGATGAGAATTTTATCAACATCAATCAACAAAAAATCTTTTAGGCACAACTGTTTCTTTAAAAACGTACTATTCCGTGTCTATTAAATTGTTGATAAACTAAAATTTTATCACCCTAGGGTATTTCAGAAACAATCACATGGGTACCTATAACAGATGTTACATAAATAATTATGGTTACATAACATAACATCACGCCTGTAATCCCCGAAGGGCTAGGCAGAGGTGTACCCATTAGTACACCCACATTTCGCCAGTTATGTTTTTAGTCCCATGTAATAGGGGGCGAGCCTATTGTTATCAACCGGGCACAAATCCAGACTACGAGGCTGCTACTGAGAAATTCCCGATGGATAAATAACACTTTGCCCGACCTGGGAATCGAACCCAAGACCTCATGCACAGCAGTCGCGCTTGCGACCACTAGACCAACGAGGCAGTCAAGTCAGTAATTAATCAGTCAGTAATTATGGTTATGTTTTAATAACTAACGAAAGGTTTTATCTATCAGTCTAGAATAATTTATAAGTACTGAATCCATAGGAAAAGTTTTCGTTATTTATTTAAACTTTATGCAACAAAAAGGTACAAAGGCGGACTTTATGCCTTAGGCATTCTCTACCAGTCAACCAAAAGGGGGTAAAGAGATAACATGGCAGGTGCAAAAAAAAATATTGTTCTTGAAAAAAAATGACAAAAAAGAGATTCTGTCCCCCCTTCCACCCGCAGGTAATGTTTTGGCCTCCAATACAATCAGATAAGGGCAAAGTTAACTCAAAGTGACAGGCATTTAATCTCTAAGTAATAGCTTTTTCGACACAAAACATTGCTACTGACATTTACCTGGCAAACATTAAATTGGAGCGCTGAAATTGCTTTAAATTGCAGATGCTGTAATTAATTTTATACAAGGTCATTGAAAATTCACCCGAAACCTGAAAAGGGGTCATTGTACTCATCATTATGAACAACTTTTACCTACCTGAAATCATAAAAAAAATAAGCTGTTCCATAGAAAAATGCTATACAACACAATCATAATGTTTGAAACAGCTGATTTGTACTTGAAAGTTTATATGGAATGCCGTACGGCCGCGGCGTTAACGCTCTTAATGAATAAAATTATCGAGAGATTGTAAGTTTATTTATTTGTTTATTTTTATAGAAAAAAACAAACAGTAGGTACCTACTTACCAAAACATATAAGTATCTTAACATATAACTTTACTATTCACTTCATTCCGTTGATTTCGCAGAACTAAACTCAATTGTCCAAGAAAATTACTGTCCATTTGACAAATCCATATTTCTCGAAGTCGATATTTTAGCACCCACATTGGGATCAACGACTTTACGACCAAGGAAACCGAAGGGTGCGCCCACACTATAGCTTTTAAAAACAGTGTGCCACGCCAAGGGTACTTTACCACGAGGGTGCAAATCGTAGGGGTAGGTAGTCACACGCACGTGCTTAAACTAGGAAAACTAAATGGTAAAAGAAAATCTAGTAGCTAATTCAAAAAGAAAATGTTTATTTGGCACAGTGAAGGAACACGGAAAGGACCTAGGGGCTTATCACCATCTCTTAAAACAGTAATAATTTATTGAATTTTCAATTCTCGGTACTGAGCTTAGCGTTTAAAATCCATTAGTGTGCAAGGCAAAGTAGGTAATATATATCTATAGCGCCATATGACCACTAGACCAACGAAGTAGTCAAGGATTTTAAAAATCCTGATCATACAAGCTACCAAAATAGGTGTATCATTCAAGCTTTTATAAAAGTAGTGTTAAATAAAATTTCATTTTGTGAAGACTAATGGACACTATGAATTTAGCAGCACTTTTCAGAGCCACAAAAGCTTTTAACAGCATCACACGGATACGGTTAAAAAACAACTTTTAGCTTGAAATTTTCGAAGTATAGTGCATGCACTCTCACATCATGTGTTTGCAATATAAGCTTTATTTTATAAGTGTTAGAGTCAGGATACCGTGGCCCCAGAACGTAAAGGGCAACAGAAGGAACAGGGTGGTTTTTTAGTCAGTAAAAGTCTGACAGTCCCTTCCGCCCCACCTAGGGCGGAAGGAGTCATTTGATGATTTTTACCACCTTAAAGATATCACGATATCATATAGATATCACGCTTAGTGTTTTGAGAACATACTTACCACAGAATCTAGAATTTATTACAAACACATAAAAGATTCTCTAATCTATATACAGCAATTACTGTTCAATTACCAGTAGTCAAAGCAAAGAGAAGATAACAAAAAAATGTGGTTGTTTACATTAACAACAGAATATGTGAATCACCGTTATCAGCAAACGACAACGCTGATAACAGGTGTTTGACCTCGTTTTATGTAAATAAGACCCAGATTCACAATCTGGTGATGATGTAAGGCGATTTTAAGAAAATATTTGTGTCGTAACATCACTCCAGTAATCCCCGAAGGGTTTGGCAGAGGTGTTCCCATTGCTACACCTACATGACGCCAGTTATGTTTAAGGCCCATGTTATAGGGGGCGAGCCTATTGCAATCAACCGGGTACAAATCCAGACTCCGAGGCTGCTACTGAGAAATTCCTCATGAAAAAATCCAATAACACTTTACCTGACGCCCTGACCGGGGAATCGACCTCAAGACCATATGCTCAGCACTCACCACCACGACCACTAGACCAACGGGGCATTCATGTCTTTTAACACTACATAATTATATTTATCGTTGATACATGGTGCTAAGCAAAATAATACTGCCTTGCACTTATTACTCATTACTAATGCTTTGCAAGCCGTTTAAAAAACGCTTAAAAAAATATGGACGAATTCCGATCTGGTATCCAGTAGGTACATAATTGGAAGTTCTCCGTATAGGAAATCTAGCCCGAGCAACAGTCCCACATAAATACCGCAAACAGCCTATGTTTCCTGTTTCAGAGATAATAATTTGAACAAATAAATGACACAGCTCACTCAACTCACATCAAGTAGGTACGTATACAAGTCTAGGAGGCAAGTCTACTGACATTAAGAACGATGGCAATCTAATGTCAGTGTCAATCTTTTTGACATTGATTGTCACTGAGATGAGATTACGACTAGATTTTTAATGTTTTTAATTAGTCTAATTGGTTTTTAGAACAAGTGATGTCATTTTCAGCAGTTAGCTGTTCCACCTAGCTAGGTCATAGTAATTACTTAGTGTCAAAGTTCATGACCTTTTGTATCGTGGGTGTAAAAAAGGATGCCTAATCCAATTAGATTTTGGGATATGATATGATACCATATGATCCTATATGATACGATATACCTCCCGATATGCCTTTGTACAGTGTATTTTTTGCATGTTCATACAGTTTTAATAAATAAATACATAAATATGCTATGATTCGATATGATATGATACAATATGATATAATACGATACGATATGATAGGATATGATACGATACAATGTAATACGATATAATACGATAATATGATAAAGATGAAGATTTTTCCAATTATTGAATGCATAGTAGCACAGCACGTGTGTCAGTGAAATGTTGATATTTTTTTACGATACCATTGTGAGAACTCGTGTAGACAATCGGCGCGTGAGTGGCGGTATGGCGGTAAGGTAAACAGTTTTGATATCTTGTGTCATAAGGTACAGGATGACTGGTAATTACTGATTTATACTCAAACACATGATTCTATCCTACTATCCTACCTTGAGTTACATTATTACAGTGGAAGTTTTGGTTGGGATCTCAATTTTTTTTCTAAAAATAAGTATAGCGTATTTATTTATTTATTTTATTTTATTACTTTTATGAAAACTTACAGCTAATACCTACATTCAAGTAGTAAGAAGTAATAAGCAGGCGAAAGCCAATTCGGTACAAGTTTCCACTTATATGATGTATAAACTTATGTGTAAAACTATCAAAATTTATTTATTTCATTATAAACACACTATCTTTACAGGCAGGCCCAATACAATAGTGGTTTGCACATACGATAATTATAAATAGATAATTTGAAAAATAACTTACCTACGACTAATACTATTAAAAACACTAAACTTTAAAAATAACTTTAAAAACACAAACAACACAAGAAATAATAAGTAAAAATTAAATAAAAGAAACAAAATTTAACAAAACTCTTGCAAATTCACTCAAGATGCCAAAATGGTACAACCAGCGTGAGAGTTACACATACAGACAACTAAAGGGAATACAAAAAAAAAAACAAAACACATTACACAGCAAAGATACACTTCAAAGAAGAAACGGATGTATGTTTCCAAAAGAATTCCTTCAAATCTGACCCGTAGTTTCTGTGATTTGTGCGTTGAATAAACAAACTCTTTAGCTTTACAATAGGTGCTTTAAAATAAACGAATACCTAGTAGATATACTTGATTACCGCACAGAGATGCTTAAGGAAAATAGCTGACAATAGGTACCTATGTTATAAAATAGGTATAATTATGACAAACAGACATCAATGATTGTCATGTTTTGTTGAAATATAAAGAGACAAAATTGCGACTGTAATTAATTCAGGCTGTCCACGTGGTTTATACGAAGAAGCACATGAGAAAATTGAATGGAAAATGAACTACAGACAAATACTTGCAAAATCATGACATGGTAGGACGTGTGTATTTTGAAGCCATTAAGCAAAGTTTAACAATATCTAACAGTTCTCAGATCAATGAGGTAGTCAATGGTGCCGATTCCCTTGGTCACAAACTAACCTAAAATTAAACTATTTCCATCTTTTTCTGCCCAATAAAACAAGAAAGAGACTAAGGTAAATAAGAGCTGTCAAATTTAGTCAATCTGACACATCCATACAATTATAGTTGACATCTTAAAACATATGGATTAAAAATACGGAAAAGTTCAAGGCAAAACTAATTTGACATCGCTAACTTAGTTCTTTAATGTCACCGTCCTTTCCGTTCGCTGTATGTTAGTAAGAGATGTCAATTCTCTAAATTTAGTATAGTTTGTGAACAAGGGAACCGGCACCATTATCTAACTGCCTCGTTGGTGTAGTGGTCGAAAAGCGATTACAGGCATGATGGTATCATGCCTGTAATCCCCGAAGTGTTAGGCAGAGGTGTACCCATTAATACATCCGCATTACGCCAGTTATGTTTAAGTCCCATGTAATAGAGGACATGTGTGAGAGGGGTGTAGAGGGCCATGTGTAGGGATGCATGTGCTGGATAGTAACGTAACACATTTTGGCCTATTGAATTAGTTTGACTTTAATTTCTTTGATATTGAGAGATTACTGTGTAGGTACCATGCTTAACTTAGAACTTAAATCTAAAGTCCAGTAGATACTACATCAATACAAGTAACATTTAAAGTAATATTTATTTACACTTATATTATCCCTCGTTCCCTCGTTTTATTATTTCTCGTTGGTCTAGTGGTCGCAAGCGCGACTGCTGTGCATGAGGTCTTGGGTTCGATTCCCAGGTCGGGCAAAGTGATTTTGGGTTTTTCTCAGTAGTAGTCTCGGAGTCTGGATTTGTGCCCGGTTGATGGCAATAAGCTCGCCCCCTATTACATGGGACTAAAAACATAACTGGCGAAATGTGGGTGTACTAATGGATACACCTCTGCCTAACCCTTCAGGAATTGCAGGCGTGATGTTATGTTTTGTTTGTTTGTAATGGATAAACTCAAAAACTACTGGAACGATTTTAATAATTCTTTCACTATTAGAAAGCTCCATTATCTGCGAGTAACATAAGCTATATTTTATTTTATTTCGCGTACGAAGTCGCGGACTAAAGCTAGTTTATAATAAAACCGAACCTGAACTAATGTGAAGGATTACCGGTGTGTCCATATGAATAATTAATTTCGCATGATCGTCCCGGTGTCGTGCAATACGCCATGATGGGTTTGCTACCAATCCATAATAATTTCCCATGGGTATCATTCCGGGAGATTAAAGGATACTATCAGCATAATAGATTGGTGCAATAATGGGTGTTAAATGGCAACATTGGCTTATACCCGCGATTTCAACCCGAAAAATCTAATAACAAAATTGTTTTTTATTACAACGGGATAAGACTAATCTACACTAATATTATAAAGAGAAAAAAAAATTGTTTATTTGTAATAGATAAACTCAAAAACTACTGGACCGATTTTTAAAATTCTTTCACCATTGGAAAGAAACATTATCTACGAGTAACATAGGCTATATGTTATTTAATTTTTGCGCGGGCAAAAGCTAGTCGTATATATTAAGCTAGATCAATTTATGTGCGTCTGATTTCAGCTAGTTCCGTTCAGTGGTTCATGAGTGATAGTGTAACAAACATGCAAACATACAAAACTTTTACGTTTATTAAAAGACGATAATTTAAAATTTATTTGAAATGTTACCATAAGATAATTCAAAGTTTGTCCTAATTTTGTTAAGGCAAAGGCCTTACCCTTCGAGGATTACAAGCGTGATGTTATGTTATGTGTACTATCCAGTAATATAAATAATAATAAATCATATTGTAATTCTATTAATTTTATTTTTTTCATAATTTAAGTAGTGTAAAATTTTGATACGATGTATAAATTATAAGTGAAAAAAAAAAATAGTTCAAATTAGCGTTAAATATCCAAAATTACTTCAATTAGAAGCATTTAACGTCAGCTGGTACGTTTTGGTAGAACAAAACCCAGTAAACAGGAAAATGACTTACTAAAATAAATAATTATCGTTAATTTTTTATAGTTGTCTCGAGTAATATAAGATATACGGGAAATTCCATACATAGGGTCAAGTTGTTATCCTGTACGTATGGATAGTAATATATACTTTTGTACAAGTAAAGTAATAAGAAGAAGATGAGCATAATGTGATGCCTGAGAAGTTGTAGTGACAAAGATAGAAAAGGGTATGCTTAGATGGTTCGGTCATGTTGAAAGGATGAGTGAAAGACGATTGACAAAAGGTATTTATATGGCAGAGGTGAGTGGCAACGCCGGGAGGGGTCGCCCTAGGAAGACCTACACTGACCTTAGTGGTGAGGTCCTTCAGAAAGGTCAGGTGCGTAGTACTCGTAACCGGCGTGCTTGTATGGCGAGATGTATGAACGTAGGTGAGGCGAAAGGAGTATGTAAGGATTGTAGCAGGTGGCGATCTGTAGTTTCTGCCTACCCCCATGGGAAAAAGGCGTGAGTTTATATATGTATGTAAGTAATAAATCAGCAAACCGCTATGTAAATACATCACAAAATATGTTTTTTTTTTTGCGATTAGAAACTTATTTTTTGTAAGTTGTGTTAAATATTGTATGGAAGTATGGAACCTTTCGTTTGTGAGTCCGATTCGCACAAGGCCGGTTTTTTTATAACAGTCGAAGAAGTTCATCAGTCTCTAGTTGGTTTAGAATCCTGCCAGGGGAGCGGTGAATGCTTATATACGAATATCGCACTCCCGGCCATAGGCAGAGGTATATACTGCAGTAGTTTGAGCCGGTAAGAGGCCAGCATGGCCCTCCGTCACCTCCACGACGGAGGAGTAGTTCCACTTTGCCCCATCAAGCCGCTACTTAGCTGTGGCAAAGTCGACTGCCTCAAATTTTGCAGTCGAACATGCCCCACTAATTTGATTTGATGGGGCATATTCTAGTATGAAATCTTAGTGGATTCTGCCCCATCAGGGTTGACATATCAGAATTTGTGTAAGTAGGTTAGCTATAATTGTTTTTCAAATAAATTCTCATGTGAGGCAGCATTCTCATGTGGGGCAAAGTGGAACTACTCCGACGGAGGAAGTCCATGAAGATTTCCACCGCGCACAAAAAGAAAGGTGGTTTAGAATCACGTTTTGAATCTTTAGTAAAAGTTATCGTTACGATAGTTCCACCCGTTATAAAACGATGTCCCATTCACAAGTGAATGAACTGCAATTTTCCTTGATATAGCTTACACAAATACACCCCTAGCCAGCCATATTGATCCGATCGCCCTACGGTTCCTTTAACTTAGGGTAGTCAGCAACTACACCCGTCTCACTCTATACAATCATGCCGTCTCTTTTGCACCTTGCGCTTTTAGTTTTATAATGTTTTAAAAACTAAATACGAACTTCCTAAGTTAGTTCTGGTACGTAAGTTTGTGAATCAATTTTAAAAGTTTTTAGTACTAAGTTGCGAATTTTATGCTCAGAAAAGCAACAAGCAAAAATCAACTTTGTTTTTTTATTCCGTGGGTCTAAAAAAGTTTTACATGAATAATAATGACAGAGCTACCATAATTATTGCTTTTGTTTTTAAAATGTCAGACAGACGTTTTAATTAAATTAACCTTGCTAGATAGGAGCATACATTTAATTCGTCTTTTAGACCAGTTAATAGAAGCCAAGTAGTGTCAAATCGGATGGATTACCTTTGACGGCGCTTTAAGGTAAACACAGATCTTATGCAGTTGTAATAAGAGCGATTTTACAACAAAAAGGTACAGTCTGATGAGCAGTGACAGTTTGTGTTAGATAGTAGGTTTATTTTTATAAAGATTTCTTTCCGGACCAATTAGGAAAATGAGTCTAATTAAAACGTTTAATACAAAACGATTTATAATGAGGACAGCCTAGTGGAGTAAAACGTCAAAAACTCTGTAAAAACGTTGAAACACAGTGAAGTAAAACACTAATGATAATATTCCCCAAATCGAGAGATTTTGATCATTGCGGGCAGTCTCATGAAAGCTAAGTACGCAGGAAATATTATAGTGCATAAGTGTGTGCGCAAACACAGATGCACTCCCTGTTCCCTCACTTTGGACGGCAATCCGATACGAGAAAGATCAGGCGAAGTACAACAGCTTTAAGAGCTTTCCGAGGCACGAGGGTGTCACACCTCCAAATTCCAAACTCCGGGCTGCTAATAAGAAATCCCTAATAAACATACATACACATAAACTCACGCCTTTTTCCCATAGGGGGTAGGCAGAAACTATAGAACGCCATCTGCTACGATCCCTAATGAAAAATACCCAATAACACTTTCGCCCGACCTGGGTATCGAAACCAGGGTGTTGAGCAGTCGCTCCTGCGTCCACAAGACCAACAGTAAACATAATATAGAAATACAATAGGTACAACACTAAACACAATATAGAAATACAATACAAGAACAATCAAATCCACATTCCGGGGCGACCTTTTTGCTATACAAACTTCATAAGTAAACTGCGATACGACTGGATTACATCCTTCGCTGTTGACTACCAAAGGTCGAGGGTCAAATGGATCGCATCGAACACTTGAAATGGTTGGAGCCATTCGTAACACAAATATTGACACATTCCGATCTGGGTTTAAAGGTACACTTTACTTTGGAGTAGGCCTTTAAACAGATAAGGTGAGTAAGTAAGTAAACGCAGTAATGCTTTTAACATTGACCTTTGGCAGAACCATTCTTAAGTGCTACAGTATTTGGTACTACTCTGCTTATAGAAAATGTTTGAAGTAGAGGAAGGACAAGTAAGAAACAAAAAGGTTTTTTTTTTACAGACATCACGATTTTATTCAATTCTTTACCAGCTCTGGTCTATGTCCTTTGAAGTGCGTTAGTAAAAGTTTTATAGTTTTCTCTTCTATAGTGACAGAATTCCATATAATCATTCATCTCCTATATCACCCCTTCAAGCCTTTCCTTAACCTGTCCTTCTCCAAGGTCTATAACCTCTGTACCAAATTTCATCAAAATTGATTCAGCTGTTTAGACGTGAAAGTGTAGCTGATAGGCATGAGTTGCTCTCGCATTTATAATAATTATTATCATTAAATTAATATTAATAAAAAAGTAATTATTTTTGAAATTTATTTATTAAATTTGCCAACAACTTTTGTTGATGACCTAGACCTAGATTTTTAGTACTTATATTAAAATTTTGTAAAAGTATCAAAAGTGCTATTCTAGATATTTCTCTGTGCCAGATTTTATCCAGATTCATTCAGCCATTCTAGCGTGAATGAGAAACAAAAGTATCCATTCAAAATTCGCATTTATAATAGTAGTAGTAAGATGACATTTGTCAATAACTGGTACAGATTTTATAAACATTCTGAAAAAAGTATAAAGAAACGTATAAAATGAATCTCATCGGAGTCTGGCCGTGTCAAGAATGGACCGATAATCATGAATGTTGTATAAACAATTCAATAGCATTCAGAGGAGGCAAAGGTGTTTACAGTTACGTTAACGACACAATACCAACAATCGTTCAAACTAATATTGACGCGACATGCGTGTTTCTAGTACTGTATTAAAATTAGTATGTCTACAAGGAGTTTTGCGTCCTTGTCAAATTAAGGAGTTACGGCACTTGGTACAAAATTTCAAGTCCTTATTATTCGAAATGCATGAATCGATTTTAATTACACTTCCTATCAGCAAGATATATAGGTCTAAGGCGATTGATATATGGCACTGTGCACCGCCTACCGCGGCGGTGCGCGGTGCCATAATATTTTTGTTATAAAAAACTTACAGATTAATAAACCAATGATAATTAGAATTAGTGTAATAATTAGGAATAGCTAATTACATGCCTCCACACATAACATAAAGAAAGAAAGAAAAACTTTTATACAGAGTTGACAGAGTATAAGAGAATAATGTTTTTTGCCTAGTCAGTTTACCTTAAAAACCATACCTTAGTAAACGTTATAATATCAAAAGTCAAAAGTCAAAACATTTATTTCAATTAGACCATTTACCTACAGGCACTTTTGAATTGTCAAAGAGGTCATCGGTAATACCTAATTATGTCAAGATGGTTTGATAACAACTATTAATGTAAGTGGTGGTAAAATGAACATCATTCAAAGTACTGTTATATTTCTCACACTAGCTTCTGCCCGTGTCTCCGTTTGCATGGAAGATAAGTATTAGGTACCTTAAAATATAGCCAATGGCACTCAGTAGTAGTGTAACTCACATCGATTGTTGATGACGTATCCACGTCTAAAAAATTTTGATATTGGTTAATTTGAGACTGGGTAATATTAGTGTGTTGTATTGAGTTTTTAATTTGTTATGTTGTTGTTTTTTTTAATTATTTATTGTATTATGAAGGTATCAGTTTTATAATTTTAATGAACGTGATTTTATTTATTTATTTATTAATATTGTAAATTTCAAACACAATGTGAATTGTTCCTGAATACATTTAATTCAATTTTGGATTTAAATTTGAATTTTCTATCTGTAAAATATTTTTTATAATCGGGCTAGTACTTCCAGAGATTACCTTTTGCAAACCAACAACAATTTTTGAAAGCGAGATTATCATGAGCTATCTAATAAACACTGGTGCCGATTCTCTTGGTTACAAACTAAACTAAAATTAGACTATTTCCATCTTTTTCTGTCCAATAAAATAAGAAAGAGACTAATGTAAATAAGAGCTGTCAAATTTAGTCAATCTGACACATCCATGCAATTATAGTTGACATCTTAAAACGTATGGATTAAAAATACGGAAAAGTTCAAGGCAAAACTAATTTGACATCTCTAACTTAGTTCTTTAATGTCACGGAATGTCACCGTCCTTTCCTTTCTCTGTATGTTAGTAAGAGATGTCAATTCTCTAAATTTAGTCTAGTTTGTGAACAAGGGAATCGGCACCATGTATGCCAAAGATCACTAAAAAAATAATTCAATTCTAGAAGTGAAAAGTATTGGCTTGGAAAATGTAGTAGTACCTCATACGAGTAATTGCGATGCGATAGCAGAGAAAAAAAAATGTGGTTTAGGAAGTAACAAGGCAGGTACATCTATTTACGATTATGTGCGAGTATTCTTTGCTTCCGTGTGATCATAAAAGGCTTGTATATGATTGGTTTACTGGTCTACAGCCGGTTTATTAGATGGTGGAATTAAGTGGAGTGTTGTGTATTTTAAGATGAGTAAAGCAACATAAAAGTTACATAAACATGACGTCTGTAATCCCCAAATGGTTAAAAGTGTTCTTATTTCTTGAGTTGTATTTGATGTGGTTGTGAGTTCGAAACCTGCCACGAGCAAGTAGCAATATAACTTTTTCTATTTCGTATGTTTATTTTGGACATCACTAACATCAGTGAAGGAAAACATCGTGAGGAAACGTGGACTTAGATAATCGCTAAATGTATTGCTAAGCACAAAACTCGAGAACGGCTGGACCGATTTGGCTGATTCGTTTTTTGCTGCATTCGAAATTTTCCGGACAAGGAAAGAAAGAGAATTTGTTGAAAATTGACCGTGTTGGAAATTGGCGCTTGTGCGAATTCGGGCGGTTCGCTTAGTTTATATTGAACTCGCCAATCCACCTTGAGCTAGCGTGGTGATCAATGCTCATTGCATGCCCTTCTCTGTATGAGAAGAGGCCTTTGCCTTACAGAGGGAAAATAAGGAGATGCACGATTTATATCAACGGGTGGGAGGCAAAATGATTTAAGCGACAATTTGGTTGTGTTATATACATTTTAAACTTTATTAGGTGTTTCTATACCCATCTAATAAGGTTGAAAATAAAACACGACCAAATTGTCGCTTAGATTATTTTGCCTTTCACACGTCGATATAAATCGTGCCTCTCCTCATTTAGTGTGCAGACGGAGTGTTGATTCTTAGACTTACGTTATATAAGTATGAAATAATAATAATAATTAAATTGTAATTAATTAAAAATAATTAACTTGGCAAATAGGCTAAAATATTCAAATTTTTCGAACTAGTTTTTTAAATTACATATTGCCTCAAATCTGTAAAATAAAAGGAAAAGAAAAATTATGTACCAGTTACCTAAATCTAGTTAATTTTTATTATTTATATAAACTCGCGTTAGTTACCGCATCGCGGCCACTGAAACGTTACTTTCATTTCGTACAGATAATAAATCATAATTCAAATAAAAAGTTAACATTACCTACTTATTGTTGGATAGTATTGATCTAGTTGTATGAAAAGCATCTGTTACGAACTCTTTGGTAGTTGTTTTTTTTTTATAAGTTTTTTTTTTTGACGTTTGAAGTTTGTTCTTTTGTTTTTGCTTGGATTCATTGCCTACAAATAATTGTTCCGGGTCTGGCTATTTGTTAAACAGAGGAAATTCCTAGTGCGGGGTAGAGTTTTTTAAATACAATTTTAAAAGTAGGAGCGGAGTCTGGATTTTTGCCCGGTTGATGGCAATAGGCTCGCCCCCTATTACATGGAACTAAAAACATAACTGGCGAAATGTGGGTGTACTAATGGATACACCTCTGCCTAACCCTTCGGGGATTACAGGCGTGATGTTATGTTATGATAAATTAAAAAAAAAATCGTCCTCAGTTAATTTTTAATAACATCACAATAATTCCGTGTATTTTTTAATTACATAAACAACTATTTTTTACATAAATACCTTTTTAAACTAATTGCTTACTTCAAGCTGTCATTGATTAGAGTATTTATTTGTAAAGTTCTTTTAAATGCGCCGCTACCCACAAAAGGTCGTGAAAGCCTCTATTCTACGTCCCATATAAACTCCAAACAAGCGATTTATTCATTCAAAATATTCCATTAGCGTAATTGGATTAAAGACTTATAACGAGATAATCTACTTACGCCACTTTTTATATGACGTAACAAACTAGCGGATTCACAGACGAGACTAATGTATTTCAACTAGATTTATTAAAAAAAAATTGTTCAACTTAGTTCGACATTCGAATTTTGTTATGACACGTCACGCCATAAAACGTTATGATATAACTGACAGATAACGTTTAAATAAAAGAACTGTGTCGTTTTCTTTTTATTAGTTTGACCCTGAATACTTTTAGATAAAAGGTTATTTTAGTACAGAAGACCATTATAACATTCAATTAAGATCAAGCCGGTATTATCTAATGACATCTAATTAACATTTAATTGATTTAGAAGACGTATTCACGTACTAACTTTCTGTTACAACAAACAGGTTTTGACATGCAAGAATAGTAAACATATTTGAACAAGTTGTACAGTCGTCAGTACATCAGACTGTACAATTATAAAATCGCTCCTATTACAACCACGTAAGATGTTGCAGTGTTTACCTCAAAGCGCTGTCGTCCGTAAGTACTTACATCAAATCGAACAACCCATAATTTTAGACATGACAACGTAAGCTGAAGATGTTTTCACCTTTATAGTGTATCATTAGATTATGTCAGTCGGGGTCCGAGCAGGAAACAATTTGAACGCCAGACTCCATTGCTTTTGCAAGACATGATGTTAGGAATAGGAATTTATGAAAGTTGACCATGCAATATGCAAATTAGTACAATAAAATTATGTTAATCTAAAAAGTGTTAGTATTCGATCAGGTTTTCTAGATTTTACGCAGTCTATTGGTCGGTATAGATAGTAAAAGTTTTCTGTAAAAGGAAGGTTGAATTGTAGTGGATATTTATTTATGTTTTTAACTAATTTTATAAAACGAAGATAATTTATTTTAAAAAGTTGATAATAAACAGTTCATTAATTAAATTATGTTTCACTCGAGGACATCCATCGGTTCCTAAGAAAACTTCAACTATATCTGACGTCCCTGGATACCTCCCTGTTATGTTGACAGTGGTGCCGATTCTCTTGTTCACAAACTAGGCTAAATTTAAAGAATTGACATCTCTTACTAACATACAGCGAAAGGAAAGGACGGTGACATTAAAGAACTAAGTTTGCGATGTCAAATTAGTTTTGCCTTGAACTTTTCCATATTTTTAATCCATACGTTTTAAGATGTCAACTATAATTGTATGGATATGTCAGATTGACTAAATTTGACAGCTCTTGTTTACATTAGTCTCTTTCTTGTTTTATTGGATAGAAAAAGATGGAAATAGTCTAATTTTTCGTTTAGTTTGTAACCAAGGGAATCGGCACCTATGTCTTCTTAACACCACATTTTTCTATAAACCCTCAAAATTATCTTGTTTTTTGAGCCAGTTCTAAAATGACGTAAGTATCGCGTCTCTGGGATCTTCAACCAAATTGCATTGTTGCCAGTTTTGTATCTAGTTTATAACCTGGCTGACCTTCGAAAATATATTTATCGAAACGAGTATTGTGACCTTATGAATTTAATGTAAATGCTTTTTTTATAATCTATATCCCGTCGTTAATATTTTTATTTACGAGTTTTTAGCGAATATTCGACTTAAAGCTTGTGTTCAGCTAGCATTCAATCAAAGGATTAATGAATATTTAACTTAACATCACGCCTGTAATCCCCGAAGGGTTAGACAGAGGTGTACCCATTAGTACCTACACCCACATTTCGTCAGTTATGTTTAAGTCCCATGTAATAGGTAATAGGAGTAGTACGGGTAATAGGAGGCGAGCCTATTACCATCAACCGGGCATTAATCCAGACAGAAAAATTCCTTATGGAAAAACCTAATACAAGTTTGCCCGACCTGAGAATCGAACCCAAAACCTCATGCTCAGCAGTAGCGCTTTGTGACCACTAGACCAATGAAGCAGTCAATATATTTAAAATAGTTCTATAATCAATTGTTTAAATATGTAATCGGCTGATTGAATGATGGTACCCACGGACCTAACCATTTTGTCAAAAATAAATTAACGTGACAAATTGTCAAGTCTGCGCATTGATCATTCGAGAATCCTTAGTCTTCTTGCTTCGTGTGCATCATCCTTCCTTCCTTTATCGTGTGGGCAGTAAGGTCTTACGACCCCACACACCCTAGTGTCAGAGCTTCTAAACCGCCTCAAGAGCCTCTAACATGGTTTTGAGAGGGACAGTAGGCTGTGTGTTATCATGTGCATCATTAGCTCACTGGTTAGCCTTTAGTTCCTTTTAATTATATAAGACTGCCTGCATGTATCAGATACAAATCTTACATCCCAGCGTATCCGACAGGTTGCAATTACGTTTCTTAACTGATAAATTTCTTGACAGTGATTGACTGATGATTTACAAGTTAAGTACTTATCTTTACAAGGATTTTGAGATAAAAATCCTTCAGCAGTATCTGACAGAAGATACGATGGTAACACCAGTGTTAGTTATTAAGCAGAATATTGAGAAGTAAAATTAATTGTGTTTTCCCAATGGTTAAGGCGTATCATGCACGAGTTGTGTATTTTCTAAGTTTATCTTGGACATTACTCACATCGGTGAAGAAAAACATCGTGAAGAAAACTGGACTTCATAATTTATATAGGTCTGAAATCGTCAGTCCGCCTTAAGCAAGCGTGGTGATCAATGCTTGTGCCTTCTCTTTATGAGAAGAAATCTTTGCCCTATAGTGGAATAGTAATAAGAAAAATAAACAAATCCTTCTTAGTGGAGCAGTCTGGTAAAAAAAAATGGTGGGATGAAAGAAAATCCTACCCTCCCATCCCATCATCATCTCATAGGTTACCTATGAAGTCATTTTGTGAGTTTGTGATGATTTCCTTCTCTTTTTTATGATCTTTCATTTCAAAAAAAATTAAAGATTGGTTTTGCAGGATTAAAAGGTTATTAACATAACATAACATCATAACATCACGGATCCGTCACCATCCATCACCCGAAGGGTTAGGCAGAGGTGTACCTATTAGTACACCCACATTTCGCCAGTTATGTTTTTAGTCCCATGTAATAGGGGGCGAGCCTATTGCCATCAACCGGGCACAAATCCAGACTCCGAGGCTGCTACTGAGAAATTCCTGGAAAAACCCAATAACACTTTGCCCGACCTGGGAATCGAACCCAAGACCTCATGCACAGCAGTCGCGCTTGCGACCACTAGACCAACGAGGCAGTCAAAGGTTAGGTTAGGTAAGGTTATTAAACATAAATAATTAAATCTATTTTATCTTAGACGACCGTTCTATAAAGTCAAAGCGAACACAATATGGATAAATCTACTGAAGGTCAACCGGTTCGTGAGATTAACACTAATTATAGGTAGATTGGACACAAAAGTCGCACCTTGGAGTATGCCAAAGAGCAATAGAGCGCAGTGTTCTAAGTGTAAAACAAATAAACGAAATACGGAACACCACGCTGCGCTCTAGAACGGAAATTATGGACATGGGCAAAAGCCTGTCAGGTTCAGATGAGTTTGGCGGGCCAGGTCAGCTGCATGCACTGATAATGCTGGACAAAAGTCTCCATGCAATGGCGGAGGTCCACCCAGGAAGAGTCGGCGTGATACCACCCTGTACCTTCTGTTGCCCTTTACGTTCCGGGGCCACGGTATCCTGTTAAGACATCCCGCAACCCCGGGCGTCCCGCAACCCTGGAACGGCGTGATGACTTAAACCCACACCGAAAGGGCTGGTTCAAGGTGGCGTAAGAAAAAAATACTTGAAAGGACTTGACAGAAGTGGGACATAACACGTTAGTTTAAAACAAAAAAAATATTTGGTCGCGTTTTATAGACTTCCTAGCCACCCACTCCGGCTAAGCATTCATTTATATCATCATACTAGTAACTTTTCGTATATTTTTTAGAAATCATAGCCTTTAATAATCTTCCTAAATAAATCTTCTTCCCATTGGTGAAAACTATATCCAAATCCGTAAAGCAGTTTCTGAGATTAGCGCGAACAAACACAAACTCAGCGGCGGTCTTTAATTTGTAATATGTATCTAGTGATAGTGATAGTGAAGTCGGAAAGTGAAAATAGTTTCGCTATGAGACCTACACAGTCTAATAATGACGCCTATTTACATGTACAGTCAGCAAAAGAGATAGGTATGCAGGGACGTCTGATATAGTAGAAGTTATCTTAAAATCCGATGGATATTTTCAAATTTAATTTAAAAAATAGACAATAAACCATTCATATAACCATTCATGTGTATTATACAGTAGTTTTTTTAAAGAAGGTACATTGTATTCACATGTAATTACGTATGACTATGTATACAAATAATAACATTGTAAAACATTGATTTTAAAAGAGTACGTATGGAGTTTCTTGCCCATTCTTCTCCATACAAAACTACCTTTTGGAAGGGGCAACTAGATTCAATTCTATTTTTTTTTTCATGTAATGACGTTCAAAAGTGCCCTATAGTGGCCTAATTGAAATAAATGATTTGACTTTGACTTTGACTTCATTTATTAAGTATTTACCGACGACGTCCATCGGTTTTTAGGAAAACTTCAACTATATCTGACGACCCTGAATATTTATTTATTTTGTTGATTGTACATAAGAAATAAGAAAAAGAAATATTATGTACCGTTTGTGAATATTACATATTCATAGATATACGTCACTGTTTAATAAAATACTTAAAGCATTTCACAAGCTTTATGATTTTAAAATGTTTTAGTATGATTACTAAATGACTTCTTTAGTTTTATTAGCATAAAAATCTTTCTTATAAATTAGTAATGTAATTTATTATGCAAAATACAAAAAAGACCATATTGTAGTAAAATTCTAATATTCCAAATTCAAAACAGGCGCATTTTAGAATGTCACTCATTAGAAAAAAAAAACAATTCTAATTTCAAAAGTAAACTCAATTTCGAATGCGATTTTTTTAACAACACAAATGAGTTACGCGAATCAAATTCACAAGAAAAATAAAACAGTTTTATCATATGTTTTTTCTTGTTTTATTACATACAATTAGCACTAACAACGATTTTGGTTGTTATTGCAGTAAAGTACGGAAATAAGCAAATCACACGCATTGTTCTTTTTGCCAAATTTTATGGCACCAATCAGATGTTATTTTGATTGATTGCATTTCCGCTCAAGCCTACAATTATGTGTGTACAGTCAGTAATACTTTGATAATAGAGAACCAACTTGTATCAGGTAATTAGAATCTATGTAGTAATTTATCTTCGCTGCAGCCAGTTATGTCTAAGTTAATGACTTGCAGCATCTAGATTATGTATGATTTTGTGTAGAAATCTCATTTCCATGTTTAATTTTTGCAAATTCTTTTACACGTTTATGTGCAATTAATTAGTTTTGTGTCACAGATTAGTCTTATTTTGAAACTAGATCCGAACAGCGACAGTCTCACGCAACTTTAGATATCTCAGGTCAAGGTGAATATTACTTTAGTAATTAAACTATTTCAACTCAAACCTAACCTAACCTCAATTATTCACGTTTTACAGAATATTATCAAATGTTTATAAGTAATATGTTTTAGTTCGGTAGGCTGCAGTTATCACGCCGCGTAGGCGGCTCGCACATGCGCATTGTAACCCCACCGGAGGTTGCAGCGATCCTTAACCTAACTAACAGCTGATCATTGATAAACAACACTTCCAGTAAATTGGCAAAATAAACCAAATACCCATAAAAAAAAAAGTTACAATATTGACAAACGTACATACCTTAGATTGTGTTGAATCTGGCTGCATGTAGTAAAATAGGAAAAACATCCACACAGCTCCGATAAGGAACAGAATTTTGACGTTTCGCCGCATTTTTGTTTTATTTATTTTCTTTAAACAATTCAAAAAAGGAACGTATCACTGATTGGATCACACTCGTTAGTTTTACGGGCACGTTCGTTTGATGCGTCGCGTTTGTTATTATTTGTGTTGGCGGTACGCGGCGCGCGCGGCCGCGCTCGGTGGTGCGGCGTGCGGACTGAACCCAGTTCACAGAGTAATACAGATAGCTGCCGGTCATGCGCGTATCGGTCCTCGACACCGCGTACCAAAATAGAACTTGCACAGTTCGGCCGGCGCGGCGTCGACGTACTGTGCAGCGCGTACGGTGGCCCTCTCACTGCATTGTTCTCCTTGGTCAGTGTCTAGACGTGGGCCATAGTAACAGCCTGGCAACACGTCAGGGTAAGAACATCAAGGAACCGGTTCACATACGTGCGCAATTGGATTTACTATGAAAGTATGCAAGGACTAGTCTACTGGTCATACGGAGCCTTTCGAAACTAAGAAACTTCGAGATTTTGTCGACTTCTACAGTAGAACTTTGAACATTATAGGTAGACAGTTGTGCATTAATATTATCGCCTATGTCAATTCTGTCCTAGACTACAGTCAAGAGCACATACATTAAAAAAAACATCCTTAAGTTTAAAAGTCTTATAAGAAAATTAAAATAAATAGTCACAAATATTAAACGGCTTTTAAAAAAAAAATTGTTATGGAATATACTTTCAGACAAAATAATCTTCTTCCTATCATTAATTCAAGATATTCATTTTGAAAAATACAAAACAGTATGTAATTACAAACTTTTTAAATTATGATTGTGTACAGACCTAAGCATTCTGTCAAGGTTTTAGAAAGGATTAAGGCAACTGCATTTTAATTACCTTAGTCCTCCGTAATGAGAAACAATTGATTTTCTATTGTTCTGTCATACCGGTATGACATCTGAGCCTTGAGCGATTAAAAAAAATAATGATGTGGAAATTTCGACTCTTTCTCGTCAGCTTATTGCAAGAACTCATTAACTTCAAAAAAACACTAAGGACTTGACATATTCTACAAAAGGCAAAAACTCACTAATTTCTATCAAGTAAATTTTAGGCGTTACGGCCTTGTAATAAAATCAATAACTGCAACTTTGGAAATCGGGTATTTTTTTTATATTTTGTGATTGTAGTTTTTAATGTTTTTTTTTGATTAGCTTATTCATTATGGTCTTGGTCTGAAAATAAATGATTATTATTCCATTTATTTATTTTGTATACATATATAATTACATTTTTAAATATTATTATGAAAAATATATAAAAACATTTAAAAATATAAAAAATAGTATCCCACCGGCGTCGGGAACAGGGTCCAAGCCACCGGTGGTCAGGGCTCCTGAGAAAGGAATCTCCTAACAATACGCGCCGTGTCCAGGAGTACCGCTTTCTGAATCAAGCCCTTGATCCAACCGCCCAACGAGAGCCTCCTAAGGTGTTGGTCGAGGCTCTTGGCTATTATGCCATTGGCCGTCACGACTATCGGCACAGTGATTGCTGTACTCACATCCCACATGTCGACAACCTCGCGAGCCAAATCAAGATACTTCATTTGTTTATCTTTCTCAGCCTTCACGAGGTTCTCGTCATGCGGGACTGTTATATCCACAATCACTGCGCGACGCTCTAATCGATCTATCACCACTATGTCAGGCTTATTGGCAACAATAGTCCTGTCAGTGATGATAGATCGATCCCAATATAATGTGATATTGCCATTTTCAAGAACTGGGTCGGGCACATACCTGTAGTAGGGTACTTCCGATTCCACAAGACTGTATTTAAGGGCAAGCTGCTGATGGATAATCCTGGCTACTAGGTTATGCCTATGCAAGTAGTCTCCGTTAGCCAGACGAGAACACCCAGATATAATGTGCCGGATTGATTCCCCGGGACGGTGGCATGCCCGACAAATGTCAACCGTACCGTCCTTCACAATATATCTCCGGTAGTTGTTCGTCATTATAACTTCGTCCATAATTGCACAGACAAAACCTTCGGTTTCCCCAAAGAGGTCACCAAAGCGCAGCCAGGATACGGACGCCATAAAGTCTACATCAGGCCCATGTAGGGCCCGGTAGTAGCGCCCGTGAAGCTCCTTGCTCTTCCATACCTCCATGCGATCATTAGTATCCAATACTACAGGTTTGCGCCAGTTCTCGTTCGCTAAGGAGAGCGGGGTGAGGCCCTTGTCCACTAAGACCACATCTCGGTGCATACCCACGTCGGCTTTTAGGAAATACTCCCTGAGACTGCATATCTCACGGTTGTGCAAGGTCTTAGCATTTAAAAAGCCTCGACCTCCACACTTCCGCGGGACATACAGTCTCATTACCGATGACCGTGGGTGATGCATCCGATTTGCGGTCAACAATGTGCGGACCCTCCTATCCAGGGCATCAAGTTCCGTCTGAGTCCATTTGAGTATGCCGAAAGAGTACATCAAAACCGGCATGACCCAACCGTTGAAGGCGCGCACCTTGTTTCCGCCTGACAAAAGACTATTTAATACTTTATTCAGGCGGCCAAAGAAGCGCTCCCTCAACGATTGTTTCATATCGGCAGCATTGATGCCTAACGCTTCCGACATACCCAAATATTTGTAGGTTTCAGTTGAGGAAAGGGATCTAAGGTTTATGAAATCCGAGAGTTGGGTTCCCACAGATTCCATAATCTCCCCTCGCTTCACATGCATGACTGCACATTTGTCCACACCAAATTCCATTCTGATGGCACTACTGAAAGTTTCCGTTACCTTCAGTAGCTCCATCAGTCGCGAATTGTTGGGGGCAAAGAGTTTCAGATCATCCATGTAAAGAAGGTGAGATATGACCTGACCACCTCTTCTCAACCGATAGCCCAGACCCGAACCCTCCAGCAGTGTGCTTAGAGGGTTCAAGGCTAAACAAAACCACAGAGGACTCAGACTATCACCCTGAAATATACCACGCTCTATCCTTATCGGTTCGCTGCTCTCTGGAATCTGCCTACATCCTGGATAGCGAAGTACCGTCCTCCATTGCCCCATACATGACATTAGGAAGGTGCGTAAAGTTGCATCTACTTTGTACAACTCCAACACCCTCATAAGCCATGTATGTGGCACCGAGTCATAGGCCTTCTTATAATCTATCCAACATGTAGATAGATCCTTTCGAGAACGTCGAACCTGCTGGTTAATGGCCATATCAATGAGGAGCAGCTCCTTAGTACCACGGGACCCATTCCTACATCCATTCTGAGAGGCAGACATGATAGAATTGTCTTCAATATGTTTGTTAATTTTCGCTCTCAAAATGGATGTAAGAACTTTATAGACCGTCGGCAGACAAGTGATCGGTCTATAATTTTTGGGTTCCGCAGTGCTACCCGATTTGTGGAGCAGGTGGGTTATTCCAGTTGTTAAGAACTGGGGCAACGATCCAGACACTAAAGCTGACTGGAACTGGGACGCCAAGCAAACGTGCGAGCTTCTGAACCATTTGATCCAGAAGTTATGCAGCCCGTCCGGCCCTGGAGATTTCCAATTAGGCAATGAACGGACCGCACGAGCCACATCTTGGGGGCTGATGGTAATTGCCCCCATTTCTGGTATCAGGTCGCACGCTCGCTCAACCTCCCGTGTCCAATCACTCTCAGTGTGACTGACAGGCACCGACCAGATGCTGCGCCAGAACGAACACATGGCGTCATGATTATTATTATTATTATTATTTACAAAAAATCATTAAGCTGTACATTTTTTTATTATACCTATAGATAATTATTATTAAAAAAAAACTTACATAATTATCACTAGAACAGACATTCCTCCTTTTCAACCAATATTTTTGTATCTTGAGTTAATGATAGGAATCTGCCTATCATTAAAAGTTACTTAGTTTGATGGGCAAGTAATAGTTCACTAAACTATCAAACTAAATAACTTTTAGCAAGAATTATTGCTGGGAAATAACTTTCTTTTTTTGGTGTGAAAAATCACGATTTATGATACCATGCATTGTTACACACGCAAATTATTGTGCGTATGGGTACAACAGTACAGGGGTCGTGGGAGTGGTTATAGTTTAGTTAGAACATTTAAAATTGGTTTTTATAAAAAAAATGTAGTGAAATCTTATAGCTTTGACCCTTAATATCTCCAGAATCAGTGGATTTCCAAGTATGACGTAGTAGAAAAAAAAATGACCTCTTTACGCTCGATTTCCCATCGATACGCTAAGAAAAAATTTGGCAACTTTTAAACATATTGTAACAACATAACATCACGCTCGTAATCTAAAGGATTAAGTAGAGGTGTATCCATTAGTACACCCACATTTCGCCAGTTATGTTTAAGCCCCATGTAATAGGGGGCGAGCCTATTGCCAATTTCCCATCAACCGGGCACGTATCCAAGCTGCTACTGAGTAATTCCTGATGGAAAAACCCAATAACACTTCCCTTGGGAGTCGAACCGAAGACCACTCAGCAGTCGTACCTTGCGACCACTAGACCAACGAGGCAGCCAACATAATAACGAAGTCTATCTCAATAAGGGTAACACAGTACAATTAATACCTTTATTGAAACTATTACGTTATGTTTGTCGACAGTTTATTTTTATTACTTGGACAGAAAGTTGGCAGATTTTCATGTGAACTGCTATTTTGCGAAGTGAAATCTTTTGGCAGTCGTCCATTTTTATCTGCAGAAAGTAAAATTATTTGTAATCGTGCTGTTTGTATTAATGACGTCATTTTCCAAAATTTGCCTATTATTGTCCAACTGTTCTTGATTTCAGGGTTGGTCCCATAGTAAAAGTTGTTCATAATGATGAGTACAATGACCCCTTTTCAGGTTTCGGGTATTTTTTTCAAATACCCTGTATATGCGACTGGCGCGGTTAAAGGGTTAAAAACGTACCTACTAGATCAACAAGGCAGCATTTTCTTAACAAAAGATTAAAAATGCCAAATCATTTTAAAATTCTGACATAAAATCCGGGCTTTTTACCTAATTTTACCCAACATCTTACTGGCTGGTGGTCTGATTTTCTCCTTCCCTTAATATTCGTGATTATTGCAGGAAGTTAAGCACTAAATCCATGACCTAGTTTCTCGACCTTTGTCAGTTCCAACTTCGCTAAAGCTGTAATATCCTTAAAGTTTTGATGATTTCACTTGTGACTCAGAACTGAACTAGTTGCCTACAACGATGTCAAGGTATTAACTAGAGCAGATGTTACGAACATTAGATAAGTCAGGGGTTAACAATCTTTTTTGTACTGGGCTTTACTGAGAGGGCTTCAAAAAAAACCTGTAAAGATGTCGTTTTACGGGTTCAACTTTTATTTTTATTGCGCCGCTTTTCAGAAATTAATATTTGTGTGAAGTTCTAACAGACATTAAGATTATCGATTATCGAAATAATAAAAAAAAATATTGTAATTAAGATTGTAGATAGCGGTCACTGTTATTATCTATTAGATTTTGCGCGTAACTTCGTACGTGTAAATGTCGGACTCCTAATTCATCCCCTTAGGGGATGAATTTAGGAGAATCCGTTCTTAGCGGTAGACTACTAACGATAATCTACCTTCCTGTCACCTTTATACGTCAAGCGGTTTTCGATATTTCGTGTTGAGTATGACCTAGACAGATAGATTAGAAATTTTAAAAGTACAATGAGTATACTTCAATCAATAAGAAGAACGTTGTGTGCCAGCTACCTGTGCATGCTGTTGTGCAGGCACCCTCAGGATAACTCGGCAAAGCCCTAGGGCGATGCGACGCACATTTTGGGCACCCCTGAAAAATGCTCCACATAGCGGCAATTAAATATTTGTCTCTAAGACTATTCCTGGCACCCTATATCGTCTAGAATGAACCGAAAATTGTATGCTCACTATTTTATACACTGAGGAATGCAACACAACTGTTCTTAGAGGTTCACTTAGAGGAACCGTTTTTACATTTTTATTCATTATGTAATTGAATATAAAGATAATTTTTAGATGTAAATTCAAATAGATCATTGATCATTGATTTACAATATTGTGTAAACTCATCTTCACATACATCCATCACTATCTCCACCACCATCACTTGCCTATCAACTCAACTTTTAGTTAAAATATAACCCTGGTTGACGCAAGTGGGTCTAATTATACCAATCTTGAAAAATACTTAAACCATCCATTTAGTATGTAACAAAGTTCCAATAGCCAAAGAACATTTCCTGTCAATTAGCGTGTATACCAAACGTCATAACATGAGTGACTGTTACACAAGAGTGAGGGCCGTGCCCTCTAAACCGCAGCGTGAAGCGTGGGTGACCCACTATCAAACTGACAGATTAATATTTATAGTACAGACGAACCAGCCATTTGGTATACAGGCAGCTAACTTGCAACTATGTACTTTGTAAAAACCTAATTGAAAAGAGTGCCGTGGAGTTTCTTGCTCGTTCTTCTCAGTAGAGGCCTACCTCCGTTTTGGAACGAGCAACTAGCTTTAACTTTCTGACTAACTGACCGACTCTTTGACAATTCAAAGGTGCCTGTAAATGGTCTAATTGAAATAAATGTTTTGACTTTGATTTTACTACTTTGCTATACTTTTAAACAATATTTCGAGTGTGTCAATTTATCTGTAAAGGTAGCAGTGTTTGTGATAAATAAATCTTTTAAAACACTCATAATTGGTTTTTAAAAATATTAGACACCGCCAACTTAAATAAAAAAAGTGAATCCAAAATAACAATAAATGGCAATTTGGCAAAAACATAATTAATGTTGTCTGTAAATCAAATAGCTTGTTCGACCGTACCTACTTGACAATGACACGTGACGTCATATAAAAGTGACAGGTCGACAAGTGATTGGACCGGACACGATGTTTGATAGATTAAAGATGTTGTGATGGCGCAGTGGTTAAGGCACATACGTTTCATGAATGAGGTTGCTTGTTCGATACCAATGTGACTTTTATTCAAAATTATGTACATACTTTTAAATTTGATCCCTAACATCACTGACATCGGTGAAGTAAAAAATAATCGTGTGGGACTTATCTATACTATACTTATAATATAATAAAGCTGAATTCTTTTTTGTTTGCTTTTTTAATCTCTGGAATTAACTGTCGAATTTTGAAAATTCATGAGGAATACATATACCATCACGCTACGACCCACGGGTAGAGCAGTAAATATAGACGTAACATAGCGCGGGTGAAAAAAAAAAAACACGAAGCATTAGCTAGTCAAAGTCTATCATAAAAATGAAATGGATCTCTGATCTGATTGAACTCGCACGGTCATACAAATCTAATGCACAGGGGCCTGTTGCGGCTGTAATTTTATAGATTATACAATAATAAAAAAGCGATAAAATCACATAACAATAAAACTAGACCAACCTACATTGACAATAAAATGTTCCATAAAAATTTTAAACGGTTATTTATTACGATGCTAGAATGTCTAATGACTGTGATTTTCATTTTAGGGTTATGCGCCACTTTGGCTTTGAAATCTATTTAGTAATTTGGAATTCCGATGATAATAATTATGATAACTATTTATTTGTTATAAGCTGTAGCTTTAGTTATTGGGTTTTTCCATCAGGAATTTCTCAGTAGCAGCCTTGGAGTCTGGATTCGTACCCGGTTGATGGAAATAGGCTCGTCCCTTATAACATGGGACTTAAACAAAACTAGCAAAATGTGGGTGTACTAATGGATATACCACTGCCTGACCCTTGGAGGATTACAGGCGTGATGTTATGTTTTTTCTTAATAAATTCATGTCACTTAAACGGGACAATATGTATCGTATAGCATTACTAATAACAAGGTTTATGTACCCAAATGGAAGATGGAAAAACAATTACTTATTAAAATACGACGATCAAAATGGCATTATAAATATTTTTGTTAAAATAATAGGTACGATTTTGTTGATGTTTAAACAGTACCAATGTAAAAAGAATATTATTATCACAGCAATGTTCTAGTAGCGCCATCTAGCGGTAAAGTTAGCAAACGCCACGTCTCTACTTAACTGGAGTCGCATCAAGTTCCGAGCGCACTTGAAAGATGACATTGTCGCACACTCAAGTATTTGAGGGTTAAGTTTTGTTGTGTACAATATTTTTTTTTCGTCATAATTTTGAAATTAAATACGACGTTATCGAGGAAAGTAATTGGTTTTTGTTTAAGATTCAAAGTCAATTTTAAAATATTGTACAATTTAACAAAAGCAAAAGAAAATGATTGAGTAACGTTGAAGAAAACAAAAACTTAATTTTAGTTTGTTTTTTATTTGCTTTTCGTTAAACTGGCAACTTAAAATGTATGTTAAAATTGGTACAAAGTATGTACCTCATCACTAAGAAATTTCACCTACTTAACTGATTTCACATAGGTAAACAGCTAGCAGTATTATAATGATAAAAATCAAATCAAAAAGCCATATTATATTTCCTACAAAGTACAAAATATTATAAAAATATTGTGTTTCTTAGTAATAATGTTAGTATTATTTTACTATAGTAAGTTTTACAAACAATTCCACATAGCTACGCATTATTATCTGAAAATAGAGAACAAACACATACAGTATTAAGAACAAGACACGGACCAATGCAAGATTTGTAAGTAGGTACATTTTTTTTAACCTCCTCAATATGTCGCGGAAATTATATTCCTCTTGTATAGGGCGCGGATTTCCTCGCGTAACATCGGACGGAAGTTAATAGAAAATAGCTCATAGTGTGTTGGTGTGATAGTGGGTTATTCATAATATTATGATGAACTTTCTAAGTTTAAAACATAACTGGCGAAATGTGGGTGTACTAATGGGTACACCTCTGCCTAACCCTTCGGGGATTACAGGCGTGATGTTATGTATCTTTCTAAGTTTATCTTGGACATCGCTGACACATAATAAACATAAGTCTGAAATCGCGAATTAGCTTTGGTGATCAATGCTCGTGGCTTCTCTGTATGAGAAGGGGCCTTTGCCCTGCAGTAGGACAGTGATATAATTATTTATTATTGGTGTGTTGGTTTAAAGAAGTTTACCAGTCAAGTTATTGGTGAAAACTTACATTTTAGTGACGCCCTCATACATGGTTCTGTGTGGTGAATTATAGATTGCAGCCCATTCCCTGTCAAAGAGATGACACTCGAGTCCCAATAGAAGGAACATCAATGACTAATTAAGTTTGAGTTATGTAAACTAAAAAGACAATTTTCTTTCATACTTCCATCAATATTCACCTATTCATATAAACAACTATAAAATAATAGAAAAAGGTAATACTCATGGCCTAGACAAAGCAGTCCAGTGACAACAACTTTTTAATCTCCATAAAATGGCATCGCTATCGAAATTAAAAAAAAAAGAAAAGAAAAAAGCAAAGGCATAATTTCTACACTTTTTTCCCGCTTTTCCCCGACCGAGTGTTCCTGCGGTTATCCCGGCAGAGTTCGTGCGGTGTCCGACGGGAGCGCGCGTCCCCTCGTCTCCTGATCGATTGGCGCGTGACGAACTTATATCGAAGTTTGAATTTTTGAATTTTTAAATATTTGAATTTGTTCGATTCGAACTGCTTTTGTTTTGTTTATGTGAGTGATGTTTTGTGTTCTTTATTATTTGTTGGACGTACAGTTTTAGGTAAGTTTCCAATTCAATTATTATTCTCTTTAAAAACAAACTAGTAATGTTCATTTGAATTTTTCTGATAATGTTCTAAAGCTGTATAAAAGCTCGCTCTTTTACTTACAATGTCAGCAGCAATGTCAACCCTAATGACATTCTTATCAGAGAAAATTCCAACAGTTATCAGTTCGATAATTTCTAACCTTGAGAAGATGAGTTAAATAATTTACTCAGTATAAACAAACGACTGTCAAAGAATATGAGAATGACTTTCATTATGATGACACAAACGCAACAATGTATTACAAGATAAGCTGTCATCAAATAAGGCCAATGTATTGATGTCAAGAAAAATTTAAACCGTACGACCGTTAAAATAAATATTTTCTCTATTACGGCTAAGAATCAGATGATTGGACGCATATTATCTAAAGTAAGTTTTTTACTAAATTGTATGGCTATAGTACCTATAAAACTCCAAGAAATAATTAATTTCAAGAGAAAAAATTACAACAATCTTGAAATCGCGGTTTTTTTTTTGCGATACAAAACTCCATTCCTAATTAAACTAACACAAAAGGTTAATTCTTGTTAAAAACGCAATCGCATCCCATTTCTGCGACAAAATGAAGGTAAATTGAAGTCATTTTTGACAGATTTAGACTGAGATAAGTTTGCAATCGTTCGAAAAAGTTAGTAAAATTACTCACCTGGCTTAATTATCATGTCATAAGTTACATTATTTACAGCAGCAAGCTGGAAGCTGGAAGTCTTTTAATGATTTAATTATCTTTAAAGGTAAAAAGTTAACGAATTCCTCGAACAGCTTACATTAACATAGATTAAAATCTTGTCAGTAACTTGTCGATTTCCGAACGCGATTTACGATGCAAATTATGACAATTTCGAAAAAAAAAATGATTTCTTGATAAGTTGGAAGGTATTTTTACCTGGTTGAATAATTTTGCCTGATATTTTATTGGATAATATTGTTGGATCGTGTCGTCGTTTTATTACCTAACGAATGATTTCATTTCCATTCTGTTGCATTTTTAAACATTTAACATAACGTAACATTTAACAACATTTTAATTCTGCCAAAACATTTCAAACCATAATTTTATAAAAATAAAAAAATAAAAAACCAAAAAAATAAAAAATAATAAATAAAATTAAATAAAATTTTAAATTCATTTTAAATCTATTTTAACTTTGGTACGCACAATTAAATATTATTGATGGATTAGTGGATAGCAATATCACATAATTGGCATAATTTTGACATACCTAATTTATTAAAATGTTATGAGATTGAAAGGCTCATCAGAATTAAGTTTATTTTTATCTGGTTTACATAATATAGATACATAAGTGCCTGTCCGGATCGTTATATAATAGGACAATAATTAAGAAACAACAATTCTAAACTTGATAATTGTTTCTAAAAAGCCTGATTTCTATGAAGGAGTTTACTTTTGCGCAATAAGTATGACATTTTGACGTATAGGTATTAGTCTGCTTTTTTTCCTCTACCACTATTATAAACGAGAATGTTTATGAAGATGGATGGATGTTTGTAACTCTTCCATGCCTAAACAGCTGAACGGAATAAGCAAAAAATTTACACACAAAAAGATATTGATCTATTTTTTTTCTATATTTTTATCCCGTTGTAAGGTACCCGTGGATTAAATTAGAACTTTGGCTTGATTCTGTAAACACTAATATACAGGCAAAGTCGCGTGCAGAATCGAATAAACAATTATAAAAACGCCAATACTATAAATCCACAAGGTCAGCTGTTTCGCTAATAACACGGCGGGTTGAGAAGACCCCGTCTCCCCCACGTTAGCCGGGTTGATGGCGACCCTCGCGGAGTGCAATGTAAACAATATTAGCGTGCCATGTTAATATAACATTATTTGTATTGACATTTTGGCAATAGAATGTACTTATTTATGAATCTAAAGAAATTCAAAAAATAGTCTTTAAAGTTCAAGTTAGTTGTTAAATTAGTACCTACGTAACAAAATTTGGCGATAGGTTTTACCTCCAGCGAAGTCAGTGTTAGCTTAGTTTTGGTAAAAAGAAAACCGAAACCGGTTCATTCATTCGGGAGCTACGATGCCACAGACAGACTCACCCTCACATCCCGTCGTTTTTGCGTCAGGGGTTAAAATGAGCAGATCTAAAATCTGCTTATAGTAATTTTCAGCAATATAGCTCAACGATATAATACATAATAATCAATATTGATTAAAGCAGTTACTTTTCTTATTGAAGGAAGTGTTTAGAATATTTTGATTGTATAGTTACTTCGAAAAATGGAACAAATTTGGTACCTAATGCTACTTATTAATAAGTATTTCTGCTTTTACATGATATCGATGAATAAAAGTTTTTCATCCCATTGATTCTTCTACATCTACATATATTATTCACGAGGTCAGCTGTTTCGCTAATAATTTAGAGGGAAGTAAAGCTCCCCTTCACCCCCAAACCATTGCTGAGAGCAATATAAACAATATTAGCGGCATGTTGGCAGACGGTGTCAGTAATTTTAAATTGATGCTAAAATTTCTAACCTAACCTCAGTTCAAGCAGAATTAAGAATTTTTGGCAAAGTCAAATCATTTATGACTGCCTCGTTGGTCTAGTGGTCGCAAAGCGCAACTGCTGAGCATGAGGTCTTGGGTTCGATTTCCAGGTCGAGCAAAGTGTTATTGGGTTTTTCCATCAGGAATTTCTCAGTAGCAGCCTCGGAGTCTGGATTTGTGCCCGGTTAATGGCAATAGGCTCGCCCCCTATTACATGGGACTTAAACATAACTGGCGAAATGTGGGTGTACCAATGGGTACACCTCTGCCTAACCCTTCGGGGATTACAGGCGTGATGTTATGTTATGTTATGTCAAATCATTTATTTCAATTTGCAATTAAAAAGGATATTTGAACGTCATACAACGAAAAAAAAAGTTGTAGTTGTCTTCTTCCAAAAGGTAGTTTTGTATGAAGTAGAATGAGCAGGAAACTCCATACTTACTCTTTTAAAGTAAAAAATATTTAACAATCTTTTTTGTACATATGTTCAAATTATTATTTTTTATTTCGGGTAATGTCAGACACCAGTCAAATTAAAATCTGAATTCTAAATAATGACCAGTTTAAAAAATTAATACAAACCGACTTTAGTGGCCATTTTTAGGAGGCACTCATCAATACGAATAGCTTTTATTACAACCATGTCAAAAATAGAAATTGAAAATACCATATCTCATTTTTAGGGTTCCGTACTTCAAAACGAAAAAACGGAGCCCTTATAAGATCACTTTGTTGTCTGTCCGTCCATCTTTCTGTCAAGACCCTTTATATCGGGAACCCATGAAGGTATCGAGTTGAAATTAAAACCATATACTCAGGTCTACAGTCTCATAAAGCTGTGAAAAAAATTAACTTTATTTTATTATATGATTTAAATAATCATATAAAAAAATATAAAAAAAATAGCCAGTCTAACATTAAAGTCCGAACACGATACAAAAAATAATGACAGCTCTAAAAAAAAACAAATCAAAAATATTTATGTAAATAAAAATAAAGGAATAATTGTTACAAAATGGCTAAGATACTTATTCCACGGTAGGTAGGTACATTATAGACTGCCTATTTCGGTATTAATCCGTCGGTATTGAAGTGCATCTTCCTCCCCTCGCCTTTGTGGTCGCCACGTGCCCTCGCTACATATAAACAATTTAGGATTCAGAGCTTCGTTCATATTGATTCTGAGTTTTACGATGAGATAAAAAATGCAGCAGTACTTATATGTATTAAAAGTCAAGATTGATTCAAAATCGAATACTAAAGTATTAGAATTACTAAAGAGGGATGTACTCTACTTGTTGATAATAATGAATGAAATATATACAGGATGGAATAGACATCGATTCGGATGTCCATTCTACCATCATTTTCTGATGTCATAATCAGTACCTACATATTTTATGATTTTAGTCACCCAGCGTTGTATTGGTCGGAACAAAAATGTCAGCTGTATCATATATTTTTTATTACTTTTGTATGAAGCAGATGATTTCAAAGCGGAGAAATATTTCGTCTCTTTGTGGTTCAGAATCGCGTATTTAATCCATGATAAAAGTGTTATTTTTTTTTTTTATAAATTAGAATTATCTACATAGGTAATTATTTCGCTAATATGAAGCCACGTGATCTCTGAGTGCTATATTATTACTAAAAAAAATAGAGATCCGTAAGACAATCCACGCGGATCAAGTCGCGGTACAAAAACTAGTAATATAATAAAGAAAGATATTGATACAGTCATCTATTATAATCACAATTATCTATTTTGTCTTCATTCAGCTTGTCCATATCAATAATGAACATTTATAAAAACCACCTGCCATGAAAAACACCGTCTATTCAAAATTGAAAGGTAAAGTTAATTACTTAATGTCCAAAATAACACACACCTTCACCACACTCGCTACACCCTTAATTCTCAACAAATAAAGCTTAAAACACACAAGCGCGAACCTACATAATATCTAACTACTCAAAATGTACAGATTAACGTCAACACGAACGTATTAAGTCGAACCAGTCGATCGGTGCAATAATAGCGCGTTGCACCCCATCGCTGCGAGCCTCAACGTCCGTCATGTGCACTCGCCCTTACTTAATCTAAAACAATTTAGAGCTGGGTATTAAATGGAATACTATACTATAATTTGCTTTGAGGATTTGTGGCATCCATTTTGAATGCGAAATTGCGGAATTTGTTATGAGAGCAAAAATTTAACTTAAATAAGGAAGAGTTTTATCAATAGACTAGTATTTACCTGCGACTTTGTTTGTGTAGACATTAAGACATCCGTAAAATCGAATAAGAAATAGAATTTCATTAACCCACGGGAATAAAACAAAACGGAATTAAAATTATCCTGTGTTACTATTTCTATATGTGTGCCTTTTAGCTAATTCCGATAAAGCGTGTGATTGAGTAACAAACATCCAAACATACAAACGTACGCTTATTAGTAAGATAACTACTTTGATAATGTGTTCAGTGTTGCAATCACAAAATAGATCGTACTAATATAGTAGTAAAAAAAAACTTCAATATTTTATCTTCAAAACGATGAAAGCTATTTTCCCAAAATATGTAGTTCACAATACATATTTTCTTCCTTTCTGTCTTATTTTATAAATTGTACATATAAGTAATATTTCATAAAGTCTCTTAGGTTCATGTTTAGTTTAATTATTGTATACTATTTACTGATTTCAAACCAACTAAAAATATAAATGTTTTATCACATAAATCGAAATGTATATTTAAATTATATAAGAGTTCACAATTAAGACAAAATATTTAAGCAAATTCATGAAAATGTTTAAGTAAATGTTTGAAATAACATTGTAGTACATACATTATATAAACTTCCCCAACGACCGACGCAGTAGCCGATATTCTACAGTAGATTTACGACTTCCGCGGAAAGACTGTGTTGCTATTCTTTGATTTTCATTCATTTGAGAAATACCATAACACTATTTTGCTCTATTAATAATACCATATTTATTACTACTACTAGCTTCTGCCCGCGACTTCGTCCGCGTCAAAGTTCATAACTCCATACAAACTTTGGAGCCCTGTTTCATACCTTCTCTTTGGGATATGGGTAATTTATTTTGAAAAATTGTTACTTAGCGGACTTCTACTAACTAACATAAACTACCTCCCTGCGAAATTTTCGATATTTCGTGATGAGTGAGTGAACTTTCGCTTTTGTATATTTATTTAAGGTATATTGAGATTACCTCTTTCCAAAATATTATGAAGTGGTATCTAAATTGACTTATTTTTCGATCCCAAACCATTGAAACGCAAGTTCAATAGCTACTGTTTTAATATTGTACCTCACATTGTAGCTTCGATTATTTAGATATTAGATTCGATAGAGCAACTGAAATCAGAATCTGACTTTCATGTTTTTGAAAGAAAGAATGAGCAAAACCCTGTAAACATAGACTTATTTAAAGTCTAAGCAAAGTTTTACCGTTTGAAATCACGATTCATCGATGGTTTTAGATATTATCTTTTTTAGGGTTCCGTGCCACAGTCGGCAAATACGGAACCCTTATAGGATAACTTTGTTGTCCGTCTATCTGTCTGTAAAGACCCTTTTCTAAGGAATGCGTAGAGGTATCAAACAAAAATTAAAATCAAATAATCAGGTCTCGGGCACGCCGCAATCGCGGCGGTAAGACCCCTCTTTGAGGTGTGGCTGAAGAGGCGCCACGGCGTCCTCAACTCTCGCCTGATGCAGGTCCTCACCGGACGCGGTTGTTTCGGGAGGTTCCTGTGTTGGATTCAGCGGAAGGAAACGCCCGGGTGTCACCACTGTGTGGCCCGCCCGGAAGACACGGTGGAGCATACGGTATATGCCTGACCCGCCTGAGCTGAGCACCGCCGTGTCCTCTCGCGTCCGGGCCCTGGTTCAGGCCATGCTCCCGAGCGAGAGGCAATGAAAAGCAGTAACCTCCTTCTGCGAAGCAGCAATGTTAGTGAAGAAGGAGGCGGAACATGTGAGGAGAGGACATCCTCCACCTCACGCACCAGCCACCGCGGGAGACCCCCAGGGCGTCGGACGTTGCGAGACGTCATCCGGCTACCGTAGGCGCAGGCTTGCGGACGGCGAATGATGGGTAGCTCGTCGTCCAATCATAGACCAGGCCCGGGTCAACAGCGCGTTTTGCTCCACGCGCGTCTCAAAGAGCTGTCAGCACAGGGACGGCGGCCCCGAAGGGCCAAACGCCTGCCGGAGTCGCGGGAAGTCTTAACAGGATACCGTGGCCCCGGAACGCAAAGGCAACAGAAGGAACAGAAGGTGGTTTTTTAGTCGGTAAAAGTCTGACAGTCTCATCCGCCCCACCCAGGGCAGAAGGACTCATAATTATGATGACTTTCACCACCCAAAAAAAAAATGCTTTGGTGTGCAATGCCTCAGAGCAGTGAAAAAATTAAACTTCTAAGTCACCGCAAACTTAAGGTCGTTTATGGCGCATATTTTGACGCTCGCTGGGGAATCAAAACCAAATAAAAAGAGAACTTCCCGTTAACCTAGAATCGTGAAGGCAAGACGCAATGCCATGTTGACATAATAATTACTTTTAATGCGATTATTAACCTTTTTTTCTGTTGTGTTAAATATTGTATGGTGTAACGGAACCGTTTGTATCCAATTCGGACTCGCACTTGGCCGATTTTTTGCTATATTTTTCCGGCCCAGTCGTGCCCAGGTGTTCCACGGCCGCTGTAGTAAGCGGGCCACCATATAAAAGGACCACCACACTTGCCCTGAGTGTCTGCGGGTTCTATCATTGGCCTCATTTGGCTAGGTTACGTTTGCAGCGGCTGACATGAGTGCGCAGTCCATTAAGCGCTTTCCACATAGGCCACTAAAGATCTCAACAGAGTGCCATGTGTTCCTGGGGTTGAACTCTTTTTGGTGGAACTTGTGTGATGGTGGGTGCCGACATGGTCCTGTATGGCCTGTGTGCATCGAACAAAACTCTTCCGACTCTTGCATCTACCCAGAGCTACTGCATATTGATAGAGGGGATGTTAGGAAGCGGATTCTGATTTGTTTCATCTGTGCATGCTACATAGATACCTTCGAATGACAGATGGTGCAATTCCAGCCAATAGGAAGAGCTTATTGAGCAGTCAGTTTCAGGCAGCCCCGATATAATTTTACACGTCTCGTTAAGGATGATATTGCTTTTTGGTCAATGACACACTGAACACGCAAATTCACCAGCAGAAGGAGCATAAAGACGTAACAGTTATGCGTAAAACATCGGGTGCTGCTGCCTAGTTCGTAGAAATAAGGTGTCGTAGCAGATGATTTTTTGATTGGTGTTGTGGCAATGTAGGTATATAAAAAGTTAGTGCTCTGTCCAATATAACACCAGGGTACTTAGGGATCTTCTAATACTCTACTTAACTTCCTCGCCACAAAATACTAAGTGTCCGGTTTGCGAATCTATTGCAAAGGTGGAAAGATTCATGTCTGGCACAGCCGCGGTAAAAAGTAACCTAAAAAATGTAATGCCATTTAGAAATTGATTTTAAAGCGTGGGGAATATTTACGGTATACTTGGCAGTATTGATGTGCCATGATTGGCTTAGCTAAACCCGGATAATAAAATATTGTATACTTAAAATGTTTGCAGATAGGCCGCCCGTCACTTGTTGTGTGTTGAGTAGCTCCTTGTAGTTATAGCGTAATGATTTTGATTTCAAAGGATAAATTATAATTAATACCTAACTGCAGTATTGTATGTACCGTTGGTGTCGTTTTATAGCAATCCAGCAGTAAAATGTTTTAGAATAATTAAATAGCCATTATGCGATAATCCTTACCTACACACATTTATGTTTAATCCCATGTAAAAGGCGGCAAGCCTATTGCCATCAACCGGGCACAAATCCAGACTCCTAGTCATTGTGAAATTCCTGTTGGAAAAATTCAATAATACTATGCCCGACCTGGAAATCGAACCCGAGACTTCATGCTTTGCAGTCGTGCAATCAGGCAAAAGTTCTTTAGCTGCTGATTAATGTCTTGTGTAACTATGCATAGATATTATTTTCTGCATTAATATTTTAAAAATACGTTAACAAATCAAAGTTGTGGTAGAAACATGCACTCCTACTTTTATTTTATTTTCTTTTGTTAGGAAATCTCATAATTCAATGAAAAAACAAAATAAAAAAATTAGAAAAAATACAAAAAGAAATACTGACACTGAGAACCGAACTCTCGCCCACCGTTTTGCAAGGCGGTCGTCGAACCATTAGGCAATTTACTTTAATGACATATGACTTGAAATAGCCGTTCTAGTTTTCCATAATTTACTGCTTAGCTTCTTGAAGGTATAGCGTGATAATAACTATTTTAGAACTTCAGTCTGCAGCTATTAATAATATTTTTACATTTTGTTTCGTCTTTTTTACAATCCTTTGGTAAACTGTTGTAGTCTGCTAATCCACCAAAGCAAATAGCGTGATAATTTATAGCCTATGTTCTAATTTGGCCACTGTGGAATATTGATTCAAAATTTGAACAAAATCTATCCGGCAGTTTTTGCGTGATGCTCTAACAAACAAACAGACAAACAGACAAAAATTAAAAAAAAAATATTTTCGGCATAAGTATCATTCAAAGACCCCTAAGCACTTTTTCTTTTTCAAAAATATTAAATGTACAGTTTTGACGTCTCTACGATTTTATTATATGTATAGATTATTATTTTCCAAGAATCTTAATGTAAGCAACAAACAATTAACGAACTCTCGGAGAAATAACTATGACAGTTGACATAATTATTTTGTATAGAAACTACATAACATACACATCACCACGCCTGTTATTCCCGAAGGGTTAGGCAGAGGTGCACCCACATTTCGCCAGTTACGTTTATAAGTCCCATGTAATAGGGGGCGAGTCTATTGCCATTAACCGGGCACAAATCCAGACTCCGAGGCTGCTACTGAGAAGTTCCCGATTCTTTACATAATTGAAATCTAAATCCATACTACTATAATAAAGCTTAAGAATTTCTTTGTTTATTTATTAAAACGCGCTAACGACTGGAACTACAAGTCGGATTGGATTTCTTTTAAAGTATATGATAGCCGAATTCATAGGCTACCCTTGGAAGTGGAGCAGTAGACGCAGGTGAAAAAAACTACGCGGACAATTCGCGGGCTGCAGCCAGTGTAAGAGAAAGTTGATCTAAATGTTTTTGTAAACTATCTATAAACTAAAATATGTAACAATGCACTAGTAATAGATAACAACAATAGCTGTAGTCATAAATACATGATAGATGTACGCTAGATGACGCATCATTCTCGCTGCCTGCACATGATGGCATCGGCCGGGTGCGCACTGCATCTAACTGCCGCTCATAGTATTGCGACCAGCGAACCTTGATGAGATTATAATTATAGCTGACTCTTTGTCATGGAATAAAAAAAAACAGAAGTGACAGTTTAAGAATGAATGTGGATGTTACGGATGGAAAATATTAAGTTGATGTAATAGAGCCTTTTCTAGCAGTTAATAAATTTGAAAATAACGTTATAAAAAAGAGCTTAGTTTTGCTAAAACGAGCTCACTCACAGTCTGTCAATAATTAAAAGTAATACGATTGTTGAAACTTATTCTTCTTCTTCTCTTTCTTTATCGTGTTGACGGTAAGGTCTTACGACCTCACACACAAATATGCCAAATAATTACTATTTATTTATTTGACTGTTTTGTTGGTCTAGAGGTCGTAAAGCGCGACTGCAGAGCACGAGGTCTTGGGTTCGATTCCCAGGTCGGGCAAAGTGTTATTGGTATTTTCCATTAGGAATTTCTCAGTAGCAGCCTCGGAGTCTGGATTTGTGCCCGGTTGATGGCAATAGGCTCGCCCCCTATTACATGGGACTAAAATATAACTGGTGAAATGTGGGTGTACTAATGGGTACACCTCTGCCTAACCCTTCAGGGATTACAGGCGTGATGTTATGATGTTATGTTTAATTACTATTAACTACTAGATAACTTTTTAGACCTATGTTACCTGTTTATGCCTTACTTTGAAATCAGTTAATTAATTAAAAAATTAAGCGTAACGCCACTGTCTGTTTATGGTACGATGCTATTGTGAACATACATACATACATAAACACGCGCCTTTTTCCCATGGGGGTAGGCAGAAACTACAGAACGCCACCTGCTACGATCCTTACATACTCCTTTCGCCTCATCAACGTTCATACATCTCGTCATACAAGCACGCCGGCTACGAGTACTCCGCACCTGAAGGATCTCACCAATAAGGTCAGTGTAGGTCTTCCTAGGGTGACCCCTCCCGGCGTTGCCACTCACCTCTGTCATATTGTGAAATACGCTAATTATTGTAATTAATGTACTGCTTTTTAAAATAACTGTCAAAAAGTCTTGAAAATTCAATTCTGTATATGAAATAAAATGTTTACTTTTCGAATTAAAAAAAAACATTCAATCACATTTTTCTAAGAATGACGAATCACCACAAATTCATTGTCTAAAGCTGAGTCAACTCAAAACAAACAAAGTTAAGATCATTAGGGAGTTACAGCAAAAAATATTTGGCGCCTATAACCAATTAAAATCCACAAAACTTGGTACGGCAGATTGAATATGTCACGCGAGAACTAATTAAACAATTAATAACGTCTGGCTGCTCAATTTGTGAAATGTTTACTTTTTATTTCATGTTTACTTGGTTTACCGGAGTACTTAGTGCGAGTTTTTATACGAACTCAAACTTTAATTCGTACTGAGTTCCTAATGCGAGTTTTTTTAAACCTATTCGATCACGACTGCCTCGTTAGTCTAGTGGGACTGCCTCGTTGGTCTAGTGGTCGCAAGCGCGACTGCTGTGCATGAGGTCTTGGGTTCGATTCCCAGGTCGGGCAAAGTGTTATTGGGTTTTTCAGCCTCGGAGTCTGGATTTGTGCCCGGTTGATGGCAATAGGCTCGCCACCTATTACATGGGACTAAAAAACATAACTGGCGAAATGTGGGTGTACTAATGGATACACCTCTGCCCAACCCTTCGGGGATTACAGGCGTGATGTTATGTTATGTTATTCGATCGCGTGAATGTAAACGTTCATTTGTGCTAATTAGTATACATAGAATATTTGATTGAACATAAGTAAATAAAGTATTCCCGTTTGAGCACCTATTTTTGAGTACCTTTGCATTGAGCACCAAAGAATGCTAGGCAGTTTAGGTCCTCAGAGTGCGAGTGCTAGTGCGAGTTTGATACGAACTCGACCACGTTAACATTATCGTCGCCTTTGATTATAGGTAGATATTGGTGCTGATTCTCTTGGTCACAAACTAAACTAATATAAGACTATTTCTATCTTTTTCTGTCCAATAAAACAAGGAAGAGACTAATGTAAATAAGAGCTGTCAAATTTAGTCAATCTGACACATATTATACAATTATAGTTGACATCTTAAAACGTATGGATTAAAAATACGGAAAAGTTCAAGGCAAAATTTGACATCGCTAACTTATTATTTAATGTCACGGAATGTCACCGTCCCTTCCTTTCGCTGTATGTTAGTAAGAGATGTTAATTCTCTAAATTTAGTCTAGTTTATGAACAAGAGAATCGGCACCAGTATAAGTTTTTTTTTAATAAAATTATAATACAGAAGTTTGATTTAATTCTGAACTCGCCAAACTTTTAACGTTTGATGGCGAGAGGCGCTCTTTTACATAACAGTGAACCACCTTACACCTACATGAAAAAAAAAATTTGCTGTTCTATTTATGTATGGAACAGCAGATTTTTTTTTTTCATGATTTCAGGGTTGGTCCCGTAGTAAAAGTTGTCCATAATGATGAGTACAATGGCCCGTTTTCAGGATTCGGGTACATTTTCAATGACCCTGTATACTACTTATAAGTAAAGAGACACCTGGGTAAACGTAAAAATAAAGCAATAATAATCATCCCAATACCAAATTACAATGTGAATCTTACAATCTAGGTACAACAACAGTTGCAATATCTGGCCGAATATAGACCCAGTCCATACTAACCAACCTTAGGTGTAGCGAATGTACCACGAGTTGGAACGAATCATTTTTACTACCTACCGGCGACATACAGAAATATACAGGATGTTACTAGCTGTTGGTAACTATACTAAAATTTCATTTCACACTGGCCAGTAAATTCTAGTTTTCCTAGTTTTAGGATGCGAGGACCTGGCGCTGTATGACGGTTTTAGTACCTAGATAAATTTATTTTACCTAGTTTTTGAAAAGTTTGCGCGCAAAATTGTGAGTGGTGGATGCACGGAGAGAAGGAACATGGTATCAGAAGTATATTACCTGTTCTCGTTTACTGAGTTTTCTTGTAGATACGGTCGTCACAAAGTGCGTGGCGTAGGTAGACATTTTCATTCTTTATATTTACAATAGGCAATAGGCTAGCTATTACATGGGACTAAAAACATAACTGGCGAAATGTGGGTGTACTAATGGGTACACCTCAGCCTAACCCTTCAGGGATTACAGACGTGATGTTATGTTATGTTATGTGTTATATTTATAAAAAATATTGCTCTATACTAGGAAATTCTCATGTATTGTGGATGCGTTTACAAACGTATAATCTCACGCATACGTCCAACTAGACCCAAGAGAACTACCTGTATACAAATATTTGTTCCGTACAGGAATCGAAACCACGATGTGAAGCGCAATAGTTAATCGTTCAGCCACTGTGTCATCAGTGTGTTTGCACAAAACTTGTCCTGTCTTCAATTTTAAAGACATCGTCGGCATCGATTTTTTGCGTTGTTAATACCACCAATCAATAAATATTATATACAACAATTAACATAAACATTAAACTTATGAATAATAATAAAATTATAATGTACAATTTATAAAAAAGAAAGAAGAAAGGAGGAACTATAAAGGGCTTAATAATAATAAAATTTTATGAGCTGTCAAAACGCGATTCTCCCATAGATTTTGTATAGCAGCAAAATGTGACGTCACTTTTCGAATGATACAGTCATTAAGGTAACCAAAGATTTAGTTTTATTTATTTATTTATTATAAAGGTAACAAAAACGACAAAAAAAAGTGCGTAACATAACATAACATCACGCCTGTAATCCCCGAAGAGTTAGGCAGAGCGAAATGTGGGTGTACCCATTAGTACACCCACATTTCGCCAGTTATGTTTTTAGTCCCATGTAATAGGGGGCGAGCCTATTGCCATCAACCGGGCACAAACAAAAGTGCACTTCCGAATAATTTACTTCAATACTCACAAAGCATGTAATTTATAAATTATGCGTTCCTGCAAATTGGGAAGAGTTGGGAAGCAACTCCTGGCAATAAGCCAGGCGACCACATGAAAGAGTAACTTGATTATAACAACTATTCAAAGACTCTTCATGTTTTAAAAAGATTATTTTCTATGTGGTAAGAAAAAAATCGGTGAAGTTCGAGTTGGACCGGCAAACAAAGAATTTTGTACCACCAATATTTTACATGACATACGAAAATAAAATGTTTTTTGTATGGGCCCTATACAAGACATTTTTTTACTTTTTTTAGTTTTCAATTTGTAAGTAGCGGCAATAGAAATACACACTCTATTAAAATTTCAACTCTCTATCTATTATGGTTCGGGAGATATAGCCCGCTAACAGATAGACAGACGGACAATGGAGGTTTAGTAAAAGGGTCCCGTTAGCACCCTTCGGATACGAAACCCTAAAAGATAATGATAAAAAAGTACATTTATATACGACTAGCTTTTGCCCGCTACTTCGTCAGTGTAAATGTTAGTTATCACGGACGCAGACAAATTCGCGGAATAAAAACGAGCCTATAAAATAAGCAAATAAAATTTCATCCAAATAGGTTCAGTGGTTTAGCCATGAAAGCGTAACAGACAGACACACAGAGTTACTTTCGCATTTACAATATTAGTATGGATATGGATTAACGGTTGCCCATTAAGTAGCAAAGACGAAAAGAAACTTCGCGACATTTTCCCCTCAAACTTGCCAGCGCACAATAGTTTCGACCAGCACGCACCATTACTGCTTACCCCACAATGCTGTGTCGGCGTCCACAATGGAACTATTGAAAAGTCAGAACAATAGTTAGGCAGTGTTTACATTCGGATTTTTCGACGGTGACAGCTTGCGATCGGGGAACCAGATTCAGTGTGTACGTAGACTAGTTTTATGCAGTAGTTTCACTCGCATTTTTTTTGTTTATTTTTTTTAACGACATTTTGCAACAAAGTTCTTAAACGCTGTTTGCGGTAGGATTTAACTGGCAGAATTTGTCACGTAATGAAAAAGGAAAAAGCGTTATGCCTCCTCCAGGTGATCTTCCCTCTCTCTCTCTCCCTTTCTCCCTATCTCTTTCTATTGTACACGGGTGTCAGAAACTTCGTTATAACGATATACGGGGCCCCCGACTGCATAATTTTTAGTTTTACGTTTGGAATATATTCAAATTTATTTTCTTTTAAGATTATAATATTCATAATTATTTTCATAATTACTTAATTATGAACCTATCTGTTACTTTTAAAACTTTTTTTCTTATCTTTTTTTTTGTCTTCAGGAAAGGCTAAAAGTCATAACCGATAATGTAGACAGAAAAAAAATGCGCAACTCAAAACTTTAGCAGGAATAATATCGGAAAACGATTCTGAAGCCAGAAATCTGAATAATGAAAAAAGCGCGGCAGCTTTCCTTGGAATAAAGGTGCGATTTTATCAATAGCAAAATCCTTATTCTGGTTGTAATATTGTAAATGTATGACCACCATAACTATAATTAATTTAGGCTGTCATTGCTATGTTGGTAGCACTTGGTGCCTATTATAGTAGGTACCCATAATAGTTTTTTTACGTCGTTTTTCATTCTGATGATTTATGTTTTTAATTTATGTACAAAAGCAGTTGCGTATGAAAAATTAGGTTTAAAAATAATTTGTATAGGCCTACACAATTTTTTAAAAGTAATTCATGCCTATTATTCTTTATACGAAACTACCGTTTAAAAGAAGCAACGATTTAATAATTTTTTTCTTGTAAATGACATTCAAAAGTGCCATTAAATAGTCTAATAGATAAAAATATTTGACTTTGACTTAATTAATACAAAAAAAAAATCTTTTTTACTTTGCAATCAGCATTATTAAAATACGGCATATTTATTGTCGAAATTAATTATGTAAGAAAGTTTAATGCCCATTTCTTAGTTCAGCGAACACTTTAAATTATGACATTGTGCCTGTAACTACTTCAGTTCGAGGTGTTCGACAGCCCTACACCGCACTTCAGTAGTTTCAGACGTTTCAGTACAAATATAGACATTTTACAATGCCCTAAAAGCTTGCACGTTTCAAAAAAGATTTGGGCGTTTGACAAGTTGCGAGAGGTGTGAAGAGTACTCCATCGGATGCCCTCTTAACGGCTAGCTTCGATAACTAGGCACTCAGACGCATTTTTGAGTAGGTAGGTAAGTAGACTTTTTGTCCCTGTTATCTAATACTAACTGGAAAAAGGATTTTTTTGGAACGAAGTTTTGTTGTAACGTGGCTTTGGGGAGGAGATAACTGACAGAAATCGTCACGTAAGGAAAGTGCGTTATGCCTCCTCCAGGCGACCTTCCCTGTCTTTCTCTATTTCAATAATATATACGGGTGCGTTTTTATGTACGATTTTTGATTTCAATTTGTATATGACCATTGTACTAATTATCTCGCCGATACCAAAGAATATCACAAACATTTTTCACAGAAACATTTCACAAAAAAAAAAATTCACAAAAACATTCTAGCCAATAATGTCGAAAAAGTGGTCGATTTTTTTCGACATGTAAACCGAAACTAATTTACGCACGCGACCGAGTTAACACGTCAATCATCAAGTGGGGTGCGTAGTACCCCGCCTGGTGCTTTTCGTAAAAACTCTTCCTACCCTCACATAGTAAACAAAGAAACTTAAATTGGATCCCACTTATTGTTGTACAAATCGAACTTTGAATTTTTTATTAGAGTACCAACAAACTGTGAAGGGCTCAAGAGGATTATTGAATATTAGTTCTTTTATTACAACGAAATTTGACTCGTGTTTGTGTTGGTTGCAAAAGGGTTAATTAAATTGGATTCTGTATTACTGTGAATCTTATTATAAAGAAAATGTATCAGTAAAATTAAAATGAAGTAACAAGAGAATATTTACTCCATTCTCCATACGCCATCAGAATTTTAAACATGGAAAAAACTTTTTTATTTTTAATTCTCCCAAATTGAAACAGAGTATGGTGCCTTAGTATTAACATTCGGCTCCCCGAGGCCCTAGTTAACGAGTCGCAGTACCACGCTCCACAACACTTGCCAAAAAGCAGACGAGTGACAGAGAAAGCGCGACATATTCTTGCATAAATAAATGTCGCCGTCTCACTTACACAGTGGCACAGGAATTAAGTTGCCCAGCATTCCTATGCAAGGTAACAGCTACATTCGCTCGTTAGGCCACACTTGCTCTAACAGCCGTATTTTATGTTTTTTCCTCTGCTACTGAATTTCAGAACATACATATTTAAATACATCGTGATTCTCGTACGGAGTACATTTTTATTTGGACCAGAGGAATGTTCATTAGTAACCGGAGCGCGGTTGTGTTCCTCTATAATAGTTATTTGTGGGTTTTAATCTTCAAAGTGCCTGATCCCTATGTGGAATACATACAAAATTTGGGAGATTTCTGAACAATTGGGATTTGTAATTTCGTTTACGCGTTAAGTATTTTTACGAACTTTTTGAAGGGTTATGGCTCTTTCACAGTTCATCAGTTTGTTTGTACTTGCTATTTAAATCAGCTGTCTAATTATTTAATTGTTGAAAGTGAGGTTAAGACGACCGCTTTCAATTCATATGCATGTACTTTCTAAGTTTATTTTGGACAACAATGTCATTGGTGAAGGAAAACATAGTCTAATTAATATTGTGGTGATCAATGCTCGTGCCTTCTCAGTATGAGAAGACGCCTTTGCCCTGCAGTAGGACAATATAATAATATATAATAATAGGCTCATATTATTATTTATTATAATTGATTACTGCAAGTATTACAAAACTCCTCTTTAAAAATCATAATTCAAAACGGAATGATGTACTCTGACTCTGATATTCAATTGCCAGCCACATTTTTATCCTCAATAAAATTTAACCCTTTCAGTAATCAGATTTTACTTCGGAATATTTTTCGATGTTCCGCAAATATAACCTGAAAACTTTTGCCCCTTTTGTGTTCACGTTGGAGTTAAATTCAAAAAATTGCCGACCTCTGCATACCATCTGTCGCATGCATGCAATTTTAAATAGCCATTGTGCGAACTATGCTTTATCGAGGTCTATTTGATAGAAATTTTATTTTATTTTTTTGTAAAGCTGACAAATAAATGTTTTATTTTTTCTGAAAGTTTTTGCTTTGTTATACTAGCTTTTACCCGCGGCTTTCGTCTGCGTAAATGTCGGTTATAATAGACGCAAAATAAGTCGCGGAATAATAAAAATAAATCTGTATTGATCATTTTAAGTATTGCAATACATGGGTATATAGTTTAATAAAAAGTAGACAAAGGTGCCGATTTCCTTGGTCACAAACTAAACTAAAATTAAACTATTTCAATCTTTTTCTGTCCAATAAAACAAGAAAGAGACTAATGTAAATTAGAGCTGTAAAATTTAGTCAATCTGACACATCCATACAATTATAGTTGACATCCTAAAATATGGATTAAAAATATGGAAAAGTTCAGGGCAAAACTAATTTGACATCGCTAACTTTAGTTCTTTAATGTCACCGTCTTTTGTTTTCGCTGTATGTTAGTAAGAGATGTCAATTCTCTAAATTTAGTCTAGTTTGTGAACAAGAGAATTGGCACCTATGTCTTTCGTTGGAGTTCTGACTTACTCCGTAACAAAGTTCACCATGTTCAGTGGTTTAGTCTTGTTCGCGTAGCAGACAGACAGAGTTACTTTTGCGTTTATAATATTAGTAAGGATTACATTTCCAGCTTTTACGAATGCTTTAATGTCAGAATTTTTCCTTAAACATGACTATTTAACCTTAGAAATAAAAATAGTTGTGTAAAAAATAAGTACCATCAGAATCGTGGCTATTCAAATCGTAAACAAACCATTTTCTGCCTTCATTTTGTACTTTATACGTAGGTAATAAAGCTTACATTTATTTGGCGAAAAGTCACGCGTTCATCTCTAGCAGACTATGTATTTGCTCGTTGACTGTCAAGTTGTTTTCAAAATAATTCACGCAGAAAATTTCGAAAAAGACATCTCTGGAGAAATATGGGCTGCGTTTCTAGGAGATAAGTTAGAAATGTTTCACGTTTTAGAGGGTTCAATTCTCAGGTCGGGCAAAGTGTAATTGGGTTTTCCATCAGGAATTTCTCAGTAGCAGTCTCGGAGTTTGGATTCTGTACGTGTGTACTAATAGAAACACCTCTGCCTAACCCTTCGGCGATCATAGGCATGATGATGTTCCGTACCCGAAGGATGCTGACGCGATCCTATTACTAAGACTGACAGACGGACAGGACCGTCTGTCAGTGAGCTGTATATTATGAACTGTAATAGCTAATGAGTTGAAATTTTCCCAGAATGTGTATAAATTGTATTGCCGCTATACCAACAAAAAATAAAAATAAAATAAAAGGGGGTCCCCATTCAAGAGGTCTGTTTTTTTTTTTGTTTTTGGCTCGATATACTATACATATAAATGCAATACTGTTATAATTATCTTCTACAATAGTACGGAATCCTTCGTGTGCGAGTCCGACTCGTACTTGACCGGTTTTTTTCCGTTTGCGTGTAAAGATTTTTTCTGTACACTAGTGTTCACTTACGGAGATTACATTCTGAAGTCTTCAGTGAGGCTCTTAAATTACGTTGATGTCTTAAAATGATAGGTTTCATTTCAAAGAGCCTACGAGAACTTAAGATTTGAATTAGTTTCTAGTTCTTTTATGAATACTAAAAAAGAAAGTGATTTTATAGGTACTTTCACTTCAAATGAGAAGTTCTACTTTGCCCCACCAGGCCGCCACTTTGTTGTGGTAAAGATTTGATGGGGCAGACTTTACTGTTTTGATGATTTATGATAAAAGTTGAAAACAATTTAAGAAGGTTAAAAATAAAAACGATGAATATAATTATGTATATTTTAAGTAATCTCCGGTTTAATATCCCGCCATTGTAGGCGCGGGCTTGCGGACGGCGAGTGATGGGTAGCTCGCCGTCCGATCAAGGTCCAGGCCCGGGTCGACGGCGCGTTCTGTTTCACGCGCGCCTCAAAGAGCTGTCAGCACAGTGACGGGGCCCCAACAGGGTCAAACGCCTGCTGGGGTTGCGGGACATCTTAACAGGATACCATGGCCCTGGAACGTTAAGGGCAACAGAAGGAATAAGGTGATTTTTTAGACAGTAAAAGTCTGACAGTCCTACATTATGTAGATATTACGTAGGTGTTTACTTAAGATTAATGTTTCAGAAATATTGATGTTTACTTACCTGCGGAAACATTACTGATTCTCTCCCTTTAAAGAAACTTCTAAATGATGTAACAGTAAGATCTAAAGATGTGTAACCATTCAGTCATTCGTTCAATAAAGGTAAAGTTTTCGTTACAAACATCTAACGTCACGTCAGTCGATTCCAATACAACTGTGGATCAATCGGCACAAGACTTTGCGTCTGCGCATCATGTAAACAAACGGATCGCCCCCCATGTTTATATAGTCTAACTCTATCAAGGTGTAAGAATAACATGTGAGTCAATGAACCACAGGTTACTTTGTAAATGCCGCTTTATGTAAACAAAAAGTAAAAACAGTTGTTGTTTATTATATTTAGACTTTTTAAAACTTATTTTTCTTGTAACCCTTTGATAGGTATATTGCTTTTCTTGCTACGTAATGTTTTATTTTTGTTTTGGGACGCAAAAATATAAAAATGTTAATTTTTTTCACTGCGGTGTTGGAGGGTTAAATTTTCTGGTTTTTTGAGACAAAAGCTGGAGTTTCGTCTGATAATCAAGCATTTTATCTGCGTCTAATTCTAGCTGTTTAGGGTCATGGTTAGAGAAGACAGCTGTCTTATTATATATTGACGGGCCTGTTGGTCTAGTGGTTAGCGGCCCTGACTGCTAAGCCGGAGGTCGTGGGTTCGTTTCCCACCCAGGACAAACTTTGTGTGATGAGCATGATTGTTAGTTCTGTGTCTGGGTGTGATTTATCTATAATATGTATGTATTTATAAATTATATAAGTATGTATATCAGTTGTCTGGTTACCATAACACAAGCTCTGCTTAGCTTGGGATCAGATAGCCGTGTGTGAGTTGTCCCAAGATATTTATTATTTATTTATTTATTTCTCATAGGTTCGTTTATATTACGACGGGTACTTTTAGAGTTAAGTTAAATCTTTGGCTACTGCTCTGCTCTCGTGGGTCGTAACGTTATGTTATATTGCCTATACTAATCCTCAATTTTAATTTATTTTTCTCCTATTTTTTTTTAAATACTAATCCTCATAAATATGGCTCAAAAAGAAAAGTTTTTTTTTCCAATCCGACTGTTGCAGTTGTAGAGTTGTTGTCGCATTTAACCTAAAAAAAAAACAAACAAAAAAGCTTTTAGCTAATTAGTAGCATAATATTATATTAATAAATGCGAAAAATTATGTAATTTTACATTACAATCATTTTACAAATAAGTGCACTACATCAATTAGTGCAAAGAATTTCTGACGGTAGTCTTAAAAAAATAAAATAAAATAAAATAGTTTTATTGTGTCTCAAAATTATTACAATACATGTAAAAGTCTTACTTGCAAAGATTGAAATCGCATCAACCTAGTCCGAAATAAACCAAGTAACTGATGACAACACATTTGGTAAGTAGGTATGGGATCAAAAAACAAACAAATAGTATCATCATCATACTATGAATGAAATCTTGACTTAATATTAACTAACTTAAGTCTGAAATCGCCTTGAGCACGCGTGGTAATTATTTCTCATGCCTTCTCTGTATAAGAAGACGCCTTTGCCCTACATTAGAACAAAAAAAAATGGCTAGTATCATTATAAATAGGGCATAGAGAAAGACATGTATTAGGCCACCAAAACAAATAAACAATTGAACATCCCAAAAGATTTTTCCATTCAAATATTGTTCTAAAAACAATATAAAAGTGTACAAACAAAACGTATTTGCGAACACACATAGAAATTCCTCTTTACGCTGATTTTTAAACAAACACTGAACAAAATGGCCGGCTTATTGACGTGCCTTAGCAAATAGAGGGGAATTTATTTGCTAGCAATAATATGAATAGTATGTACTAACTGCTTCATGTTACAAATAGGGTGCATTGTTACTTCGTTGTCGATTAATTGCATACAAATAAATATCTAGAGTTTTCAGTTATTATCTAGGTACCTATAATATGCACTAATGGGATTTGCTAATGGATGAAGTTATAATTTTGTCTGATTCAAAAGAAGTCATTATGATTGTAAATTAGTTAGGTAACTTTTGAACTTGCCTTGAGATACTTGAAGGCAAATTCTAGATACTAATTAAAAACGTTAAAAATCTAGTCGCAATGACAGTATATAGTGTCGATTCTAATATACACGAACTAAACTTAAATTAGACTGTCTCGTTCTTTTTTTATTCAATTAAACAAGAAAGAAACAGGTGTCAATAAGAGCTCTCAAATTTAGTCAATCTGACACATCCACACAATAGTTGACATCTTAGAACGTGTAGATTAAAAATATGGAGAAGTTGAAGGCGAAACTAATTTGACATCTCTAATTGACAGTGAGATAAGATTGCGATCATTCTTAGACGTTATTTGAATTGTCCATACTATTCCTCATAAATCTGGCTGTCATAATTATACAAAAAGGATTTTTCTGATCAGTAGTTCCAGATATTAGCGCGTTTAAACAAATAAACGATAGGCAAAACATCTTTAGTTTTGAAACATTGATATAGATATATTGTTCAGGACAAGAAACAAATTACATTTGAGTTCTAAAGCCATAAACTAAAGAATGTCACAATAGCACTCACTGCACTGTCGTGATCTTTGACCTGAGGTAGTAAACGTTAAGACTTGAACCGTTAATGCAATTAGTTAGGTTTATTGCTAGGAGTTTCACTCACCCTGGTGTGAACGAGTACGAAGGGCTGTGTACGTTTTTCAAAATTATGGTTTCCCTCTCGGTTATGTGAGAATTTCATCTCACATAACAACCAATCTCGGAATTTATTCTCACAGCTAAGACTTATATATAAAGCTGCAGCTTAAAGAGATTTTTTTGTTTATTTTTGTCTTTTTTAAAAGCCCTGCTCCCATTCAGATTGCAAAAATCAATTTCGGATTGGAAAAAATCTTTTTGCAAACGATAACCAAACTCACGAGGTACATATTGGCCAAATGATATCACGCTACGATTTAAGGGAGCGAAGCAGTAATTAAAAACTTTACCTAACGCAGGTTATTAAAACCGTAAGGAAACCTGGACTTCTTCTTCTTCATATCGTGTGAGTAGTAAGGCCTTACGACCCTACACACCCTTGTGTCAGAGTTTCTAAACCGCCTCAAGGGCCTCTGACATGGTTTGAGTGGAACAGTAAAGTCAAAAACTGCGCGCACGAAGTCGCGGGCAGCACTCAGCTATTAGGCATAAAAGTTCTTTTTTTTAAGTAATTCGCTCTTAGTAGTACCGAAGTGTAAGGAACATATCGTGGTTAATTATACGACTGCCCCAAAAAAAGGAGTGTTATGTTTTCAGGGTTAATGTATGTACTATGTATGTATGTGGGTTTCTTTATTCCACCATAACTTTTAAACGCCTGAATCGATTTTGATGTATGGGGTATCGTTACAATCCTAGTATAGTTCACCAGTTATGTTTAAGTAGTAATAGGGGGCGAGCCTATAGCTATGTCCACACCAGTGCGCTTTCATGATCATCTTGCGTCTTCTACATTACATTCATCTCGCATCAAGCGCATGCGTCATCATCCATCATCGTCATCAGCATACGCTACGAGCATGCTCTGTTTTGAACCAGTTTGGGCGCACGCCTTATTGCATGCACTATTGCGCTTCATGCACGCGTCAGACGAAAAGGCAAGATGAACGTAAAAGCGTACTGATAGGATATTGCCGTCAACCGGGTACAAGTCCAGACTCCCAAACGCTTAATAAAAAGTACTACATAAACCTCTTAAAAGAAGCCAGGTTTACGGAAGGTCGTAGAAAATGTATTTAAAACCCAGGCTGCGGTAGGTAGCCTCGCCTACCGCACACCATGAATAGCGATGGCATAGATTCCGCAAATACCATTAGCTCCGTCAATCAGTGAATGACATTTGATTTAAGTGTTTTTATTTACTTCGTTAAGGACATTCATTGACGCATTTCTTGGATTGACGCCAGTTTCTACTTATTGGTTAAATCATGAGGTGGAACAAGGAGTGTATTTAAATTCTGTGATGTTTTGCCACTTATTTACCAGACTTAAGAATTGTGCAGTGTTGTTTTGTTTTATTTTTACCTTCACCTTTACAACAGAAAAGTGGGTTCTAGGTTTCTAAGTAGAAGCCCGATTTTAGTGAAAGGCGGTTTTTTTTTTCTAGGTGGTAAAAATCATCAAATGACTCCTTCCGCCCTGGGTGGGGCGGAAGGGACTGTCAGACTTTTACTGACTAAAAAACCACCCTGTTCCTTCTGTTGCCCTTTACGTTCCGGGGCCACGGTATCCTGTTAAAGGTAAAGGTGAAAGGCGGTTAAAGGAAATTTATATGGCTGATGTGAGTGGCAACGCAAGGAGGAGACGCCCTAGGAAGACCTACACTGAACTTATTGGTGAGGTTCTTCAGAAAGGTCTGCTTGTATGACGAGATGTATGAACGTGGGCGAAGCGAAGGAGTATGTAAGGATCATAACAGGTAGCATTCTGTGGTTTATGCCTACCCTCATGGGAAAATTGCATGAGTTTTTGTATGTATGTGTGTATTCAGTTCAGTCGGAAGAATATTACATAATATACATAAACATAACATCATGCCTGTAATCCCCGAAGCGTTAAGAAATGGTATACCTGTTATAGTACCCCCACATTTCGCCAGTTATGTAAGCCCCATGTATTAGGGGCGAGTTTATTGCCATCAACCGGGCACAAATCCAAAATCTGAGGCTGCTACTGAAAAAAATCCTGTCGAAAAAACCCAATAACACTTTGCCTGATCTGGTATTCGAGCCCAAGACCTCACACTCAGCAGTCGCGCTTTACGACCACTACACCATTGAGGCAGTCATATTTTCAGAAGAATATTAATCAAAGTCAAAGTCAAAGTCAAAACATTTATTTCAATTAGACCATTTATAGGCACTTTTGAATTGTCAAAGAGTCGGTCAGTTAGTCCGAAAGTTGAAGCTAGTTGCTCGTTCCAAAACGGAGGTAGGCCTCTATGGAGAAGAACGAGCAAGAAACTCCACGGCACTCTTTTAAATTAGGTTATTACAAAATCTTGGTTACATTATTCTTGTCGATTCTATATGTGATCACAATGGAGATGAATAAGTATAAAATGGTAGTAAAAAAAAAAAAAAAAAAAAAAATAAAGAAATTAAAGCCATAGCAGTTAAGAGATGACCAATCCCAACTGACAGCACTCGTTCACGAGCATGACGCATGGATCAGCACCACCTAGCTCAACCATTATGGAGGGAGCCAAATGATCCAACACACGCGCCACCATCAGCGAGACATTTGAGTGAGCATGACAAGCTCTCAACTGCCATGCTTATTAAGTCAAAACACATAGTAAAGTTACTATAAATAAAAAATGCTCCATGGTACTCACATTTACAAAATTGAAATAAATGATATTAAATTATACAATACTAACACTTTCAGTGTACTTATTCGATGGATGACTTTGATATGTAAAAAATAAAATAAAAAGTAATCGTACTGATAACAGTAAAAGTTATTCAGGTCGACATAAAAAAGGGTAAGAAACATCATTCTCTTAAGAAAAAAAAAAAAAAAAATCCTATTAAGTGAGCCCGAGTGGCTGTGGAGCAGGACTAGCATTTAGCCAAGCATTTTTGTCCGTGATATAATCATCTAACTTATAATATGCTTGATTACATAGTGTGCGTTTTATGCATGTAATGTTAATAATAAACATCCAAAGACATTATCAACGCAGGATTTGTTACGAGTAAACTATTGGAGTGTACAGTAAGCGGTCATAAGTGCAGTAGCATGCTAAGCTTTGAATTGCTGTGAACATGCGGTACAGGCTGGTACCTACATCTGTGTATAAGTGATGTATTAATAAAATACCTACGTACACCTCAAAATTCGCGCAAGGCGTCAGAAGGTCGTAAGTTTAACCAAAGCGTCAATCTATTCTTTGTGAGATTGCTACTCTACTTATGACCGCTACAGCTGTACCTACTTCATTCATTAGTCTCTCATCGGTTTCGAAATGATGAATGGGTCAAAATTTTCAGAGCACTAAGGGTATTGGAGATTTTATGCTCTACGGTATAAATTGAATGATTGGCCGAATTTGTAATTGATTGATCGATAGCAGGGGTATACACCTGAGTCTCCTTAGTTTTAGGAATAGGCTACAATCATTATTTGTAGTCGAATAAAGAAATCTTTTAAAGGTCTGTCTGTCTGTAATATTCAGGATTTAACGGTTTTTAGGTTTAATAGTAATGGTCAAATGAGAGTAGTCTCTTACTAACAAGGAAATACCGCTTATGACGTCATTCATATTTGTCTACTCAATAGATAAACTATTTACTGATTTCATTCAAAATCTAATTTTACTGGTAATTAAAAATTAATCGCATTTTGACGGTTAGAGAGAAGTGTCTCTTGGAATTATTGGTAATGGTAATTAAAGACTAGTACCTAATTTCCTGTTAATGAAACAAAACTGATTAACTCCTGTTAAACCGCGAGCTTTCAAAAATCTAAATGTGTCATCGTCAAACGCGTTCGGGTCACGGAAGTTTATTTACTCACTAACATCATGCGCGTACGCAGCTTTCTATGAAACGCAACATTGTACAGTTTCCTGTGGTTTAGGTGCACTAATTATTTTAGTGTACAACGAGTTATACAAACAACGTCTTGTTCGCGAAGGAAGTTAGTATTAAGTAAAATTTATAACTTTTATGTCGTTTTAAAGTACAGCCATTAAGATCGTTGGTTTCGGCTGTCATGCGTAGATCTTTGACAGTCGTAACGGGTCGTCAGAAGCCCGAAAATCTGACAACCAGTTTTACCAAGGGTATCGCATTACCCAGTTACTTACTGGGTTGTGGAAGTAAGACAGGCAGTCGCTTCATGTAAAATACTGGTATTCACCTGCAGCCGGTTAGACTGGAAGCCGACTCCAATATAATTGGGAAAAGGCTAGGCAGATGATCAAATGAAATCTTTCGCTTTGAGCGAAGCGGAAGGGAGTGTCAGACTCTGACTCTCAGACTGACGAAAACCCATTCGTGTTCCTTCTAAAGCCCTTTGCATTCAAGAACCGCGGTGACCATTTCGATCAAATTCCGGTACCTTACTTACTAACATTGAACGGTTTGACAATTCCAGCGAAAAGTCGACTCTATGGTTTGGAAAATAAGACATAATATCACAAATCACTTAGAATTTCAAATGAATACACGCATCACATTGTAATTTGTAGTCCATACTAATATTATAAATGCGAAAGTGCATCTGTCTGTCTGTCTGTCTGTTACCTCTTCACGCTTAAACCGCTGAATCGATTTTAATGAAATTTGGCATGGAGATACTTTAAGACCCGGGGAAGGACATAGAATAGTTTTAATCCCGGAAATCACCCTCTAAGGCGGTGAAAAGAGGGGGTGGAAGTTTGTATGCAAGTACGATAAACAAGTTCCACGCGGACGTAGTCGCTGTGGAAAGCTAGTACATTATATACCGACCAAGTGCTCACCGTCTCGCACGATTAATGTTCTGCTAAATCAATTATTCATAACTAATGCTCGTATACTAATTAATAGATTTTAATTGAATCGACTGTAGACTTCATTCTTACTTATATTGTAAATGCGAAAGTAATTCTGTCTGACTGTCTGTCTGTCACGCTTTCACGTTTAAACCACTGAACCGATTTTGATGAAATTCGTGACATTTCGTGACATTTGAAGAACTAAGTTAGCGATGTCAAATTAGTTTTGCCTTGAACTTTTCCGTATTTTTAATCCATACGTTTTAGATGTCAACTATAATTGTATGGATGTGTCAGATTGACTAAATTTGACAGCTCTTATTTACATTAGTCTCTTTCTTGTTTTATTGGATAGAAAAAGATGGAAATAGTCTAAATTTAGTTTAGTTTGTGACCAAGAGAATCGGCACCATTGGCAACTTTTTATTCTGCGACCTAGACTTGATTATTCTAATTATATTAGTCTTCGTCTGCGTCCACTATAACCGACATTTATGCGGACTAAGCCGCAAGCATAAGCTAGTATAACTATATTTCTATACAAATATTATAAAGAGGTGAAGTTTGTTCATTTTAATCCGAGCCAATGTTAGTATATTATCCCACGGGAATCTTTCATTTATCCAGGATAAAAAGTAGCCTATGTGATATTCCAGTCTATAAACTATCTTTGTGCCAAATTTCATCCAGATATTTTCAGTAGTTTAGGCGTGATCGAGTAAAAAACATCTATCAAATCAAACTTTTGCATTTAATAGTAGATTATCGAGTGCAATGACCCCTTTCAAGGTGTATGGTAAACAAAAACTGTGTACCTTTTTTTATAAAATATATAGTTAGTAAAAATAATTTGTTTCACGTCATTTTTACACGGAAAAAGCGTCGTAGGAAACGCTAGTGACAGGCAGTCACCGGCGACACAGCTACCGTAACATTTTATCAATTCGAAAACGGAAAATTGGAAAATATCTCAACTGCCGTATCTCGCAGACACTTTTTCAATACAGCCCACTTAAAAACCAATTCCCCGAGCATTAAATCAGAGCATAAAATACCGAGACAAAAGCTCTAATATGAGAAAAAGACCTAATCAATCTCGAGGATAAAGCTCTTTATCAAAAAATTTCAATATCCAAGTTTAACGGACTTGGAAAGCGGTATTCTCATTTCTAGTCAATGAAATTGCATATAATTCCCTCGCAATCGGCTCTCTCTTTTGTATCCGGAATGAGAAAAGAGGAAAGGTAATGAGCTCGATATTCAAAGGTAATCATGGCGCGGAGATGAATAGTACCAATAATATGAAACAGATGAATGCTGTATGTATGTATGTTTGAAAGTTGGATCGCTTAACTGTAATAATAGTATTCGTTGTTTTATTGATTTTGAATTACGAATGCGAATTGCTTACAGTTATTTGATTTGGCTAACATGAGCGCGTGAGTATTCGATTTGGAATTACGACTTTCCTATAGCATTTTGGTTTAATTTGATATACTTACGACTCTTCTGCCCGCGACTTCGTCCGCGTCAAAATTTGATTTATTATCCTACGGGAACTATATTTTTTTCTGGTAAAAGGTAGACTGGATTATAATCTATCGTTGTACCAAATTTCATCCAGATACGTTCAGCCATTTTGGCGTGATTGAGTTACAAACATTAATCTATCGAAACTTTGTCATGTAGGTATAATAGTGGTAGTAAGATAACGATTTTTTGATTATTGATATTTGATATTGATTACACACATGTACCTAATAATTTTTAATATTTTTTTTGTTAATTTTTTTAACGTCTCGCACTGCCTCGTTTGTCTAGTGGTCGCAAGCGCGACTGCTGTGCATGACGTCTTGGGTTCGATTCCCAGGTCGGGCAAAGTGTTATTGGGTTTTTCCATCAGGAATTTCTCAGTAGCAGCCTCGGAGTCTGAATTTGTGCCCGGTTGATGGCAATAGGCTCGCCCCCTATTGCATGGGACTAAAAACATTACTGGCGACATGTGGGTGTACTAATGGGTACACCTCTGCCTAAGTCTTCGGGGATTACAGGCGTGATGTTATGTTATGTGTATTTTTTTTAATAAATGTAATAATTATCTTCTTCGATGATTTTAATAATGATTAAGGATGATACTAATTGTGCTTGTCGTATAAAATCAAGACAAACCCCTCTAAGGTGCTTTTTGTTTCATTCGAAAATCGACTCTAAGCGATCATTTTACGACTGTACGCTCGTGCTAGGCTTACTGTGTTTCCGTCCGTCTATTTATGTGTTTACCTCGAAAGCTTGGAGGTGAAAGTTAGAGTTATTTTGTCTACAGGTGTAATTACAGGCACATGAGACATTTCAACCTTGTTTCTGTGATGGCAACACGTCTACAATTTCACATGATTGAAAAGAAAGAAATAAAGAAAAGCTATTTATTCATGTGAAAGAGACGCACATAACAAACACATCGCATTTTGTTTGAAAAACTTCAAGCCAAGAAACAAAAATATTAAATCTGGAAAAAAATGACATAAACGGAAATATGCGCTACTACTGCACGTAATCATGGCTGTATGTATTTTTCAAGTTTATCTTGGACATGACTGACGTCGGTGAAGGAAAAACGTCGTAAGGAAACCTGGACTAACAATTAATGTAAGTATGAAATTTGTATAATGATTTGCAGGACGATATAAAAGAATTCGATAACATTAATGTATTTAAATCTAAGCTTAAGCAACATGTGTGTAACAATAGCTTCTAATACCTAGGTACTCTGGAGGAAATTGTATTGTTTGTATTATAGTATTAAGTTAATATTTGTATCTCATTATAAGCGGACTGTGAGTTCTTATGAGAAATAAATTCTTTAAACCGAAATCGCTTATCCGTTTTGAGCAAGCGTGGTGATCGATGCTCGTGTCTTCTCTGTAGGTATGAGAAGAGGCCTTTGTCTTGCAGTAAGACAATAAAGGGCTGATATTATTATTATTTATATTCACCGACCTACACTGTTTTCACATATAGGTAAAAGCAACAAGAATATTGTAACTAGAATTTTGGAAAAACCTAATTGTAAAACGTAGCCAATGCCTGCTTGGTTACTAAAAATTCAGGCTAAATTAGAGATTTAGAAAGAAGAAGGAAAGAAAAACTGTTTATTCACGGGAAAATGACGCACACAACATAGAAAGAAAAAGAACATTGCACATAAAAGTAAGAGAGCAAGTTTAAATTAAATTAAAAAATAAAAAGCAAATAAATATGCGCCACTACCGCGCGAAAGGGCTTACGCTCAGCATAATACCGTGACCAGTGCACAGAGGCACTAAAACCACGGTGCTGGCTTTCAGCGTATTTATCCAACGAAGTTATAGGGAAGTTGAAAACTACCTGAAGTATTTTGAGAAAAAGATGGTACAACCGTGCCGCTATTTTGCTCGGCTTGGCGGAGGCACTTCCGTGCCCCGAGATCCGTGGAGTACCCTACTCGTTCTTCTCCAAAAAGGCTTACTTACGTTTCGAAACGAGCAATTAGCTTCAAGTTTCTGACTAACTGACCGACTCCTTGACAATTTAATAGTGCCTGTAAATGGTTTTATTGATATAAATGCATTGACATTGACTCCGGTATTGCAGATGTCTATAGACAGCGGTGACCACTGAACATTAGATGGTCCTTCAGCTTGTTTGCCATCATTAAAAATAAAATATTTCTGGCAGATTTTCCGTGGTTTTTTTATTATATTAACTTACTCAATAGGCTCGCCCCCTATTACATGGGACTAAAAAACATAACTGGCGAAATGTGGGTGTACTACTTAATGGGACACCTCTGCCTAACCCTTCGGGGATTACAGGCGTGATGTTATGTATGTTATTAACTTACCATTTTTTATATAAGACTTCATTTAAGTAAAGCAGCGATGTTCGTTGGTACATTTATGCAGAGGACAAGAGCAACGTTGCACTTTCAAAAGTTTCGTCGTCTCCATCTGACTTTGTAAAAACATGTCAGGCAAATGATAGTTTAGTTAGGTCATACTGGCCGGAATTCTTTAGAAGTTTACCCCCTTACTTGTCTAATGGTAATAAAAACACACAAAATTTTAGAAGATAAAACGCTTGGCAAAAAACATCATAGCATCATCATAACGTCACGCTTGTACTCCCCGAAAGATTAGGCAGAAGTGTACCCATTAGTACAACCATATTTCGTCAAATATGTTTTTAAGTGCCATGTAATAGGGAGCAAGCCCTTCATGATCATCATCATCATATCAGCCGTAGGACGTCCACTGCTGAACATAGGCCTCCCCTACAGATTTCCAATAAGACCGGATGGAAGCGGCTTGCATCCAGCGCAATCCTGCGGTCTTCATCATTGCCGTCAACCGGGCACAAATTCACACTCTGAGGCTGCTACTGAGAAATTCTTGATGGAAAAACCCGACAAAAACTATGCCCGACCTGGCAATCGAACCCAAGACCCTATGCTCAGCTGCCACGCTTTGCGACCACTAGACCAACGAGGCAGTAATTTTTTTATTGTCTCCTTAACCAGTACCTAAAAGGTATGCAAATGTTATAGATTATTAAAAAAAAAACATTTACATTCCGTGTCTATGCTCAACAATCAAAGACCATAGTATATTTTTGTTTTGATAAACAAGAAATTGTTTATTAAACTATCGTAGACAACGTGTTATTTTTTTGTAATAAATAATAACTATTGTAGCAAGTATATAAAGCATTATGACATAAGCTGGGAAACATTACAACGTTTGCTTCAGCAGTGGAAACAGGTAAGTCACTATGAGATTTTTTTTTTTTACATAAATATAACATAATTATGTAGTAGGAACTATATTGTACACGCGACTTTGTCTGCGCAGATTTTAGAATTAAGACAAGCTTCTGAATTATCGCAAAAAAAACTATTTTCAAAAGCAATTTTATGTAAAAAATTAACCTGAGTTTAATTAGAAGTTAAAGTAATTAATTCGTTGACTTGTATTTTTTATTTTAATTTAGTGTAACCCTTTCACTGCTATCGAGTTTTATAATAATACAAAAAGTTGGACTATTTACTATTAATTGCGTCCCTAATGATGAATGTGAATGAATTCCCCTGATGATGATGATGTGCAATGCTGATACTAAATAAAAAAGTAATATAGTCTATGTCACTCGCGGATAGCGTAGCTTTCCAACAGTGAAAGAATTTTTCAAATCGGTTCAGTAGTTTCGGACCCTATTCAATTCAAAGAAACGAATAATCAAATCTTTCCTATTTATGATATTAGTATAGAAGTGGAATTATGATACGTTTTCCATTTCTTTTCTAGATTATTATAAACTCTAAAATGGGGCGAGCAACTGTAGTCCTAGTCCTGTTCATCATTGGAGTTATTGTTGTAATGGCCACGCCGCTCAACGACGAGGTAGCAAGATGATAAATCAGTAAAATAATATTTTTTATCTAAATTAGTTTTAATACCTAATATCTGGATGGCATTACAATACAGTCCATCATTCAAAGAGTAAAAGTACAGTAATTGCTATAGAAGTGATGGAGGTACCGAGTGGGTCAGTCTACGTGATTCTTCATAGAGGCCTACCTCCGTTTTGGATGTGTCGGATTCAGCGAGAGGGAACGCCCGTGTGTCACCACTGTGTGCATCGCCCGGAGGACACGATGGAGCACACGGTGCAGGTCTGCCCCGCTTGGACAGAGCATCGTCGTGTCCTCACGGAGGCGATAGGCGGCGGCGACCTCTCGCATCCGGACCTGGTTCAGGCCATGCTCCGGGGCGAGAGGTAATGGGGTGCAGTCACCTCCTTCCTTCTGCGAAGCAGTAATGCTAGCGAAGGAGGAGGCGGACAGCTTGAGGGAGAGAACAAGCTTTAGCTTTCTGACTAACCGACCGACTTCTGACAATTCAAAAGTGCCTGTAAAAGGTCTAATTATAATAAATGTTTCGACTCTGGCTTTGACTTTATGTGTTTAATTTAACCTATTAATTAATAGAAATGGTTTTTTTTAGGAAGGAGACGGAAATTGCTTACAATTCGGAGGAATAGTGCACGTGATTACAATTGGGAACTGCACAGTTTACAAATGCGTTCTGTCAGATGGTAGCGAATTTAATACATCGAGCTGTGAACGTACACTAATACGTTTTAAAAATAAATAAACCTTATTAAATTATTTTGTTTTATTTCATTAGTTATTTTAACAGTCGAGAATAACAATCATAATAAAAAGGAAGGGAGGAACTAAAACGAAATGGTAATAAAAGATTCTTCTGCACAGCCGCAAATGGAAATGTCCCTAAAAAGACTGTTGGCATTGCCATTCAAGGCAATGCTTAGCCTCTGGTCATAGTAATAGCCAGCCTTTGGATCAACCAACCATTTGGATAACTCCTTAAAATGCCATAAAAACACGGACCCCACAACCCAAGGATTTTCCACCCAAACGGCTCAAAAATATAGTTAGCAGTACTACACTTAGCAGTACTATACTTTCGCTATTTGAAGTTTTACAAACCGAGAATTCATTTGTAGAAATAAAATTTAATTAAAAAAATATATACTTATCAATATTTTGGAAGATGCATTATTTAAATAATTATATGAATGTGAAGACTATGAACATAAAATAAAAACTAAAGTAACAAATTAATAACCAGGAGAATTTTAAATAGTGTGTCATTGTGCCATGATATTCACAATTGAATCCAACTGTACTTCTCTGGTAGGTAGGTACAATACGCGAAAGATGAGACTTGACAAGCGTCAGTAATGGGGAGCTTGCAACGATATGGATGTACGAAATAGCTATCCATAATTTGTGTATCTACTCAGGGATCTTTCGATGACATTTAGATTTCAAATTCTTAACCTTTTAAGCGCCCCGTCAAAAAGCAGAAAATAATAGGTAGGTATTCGTTTTTGTCATCTTATGTTTATATAATATAGATGTAATATAAAGAAAGAAATTCAACTAGTATAAATCAGGATGAGTCAAGGAACATAATTAGCTAAGGAAATTAAAAAAACAGTATTGTATTAAAAATTATTTATGTATGAAATCGTAAACGTACGTATGTAGTCTGTCGTATATATACGACTGTCGTGGATAAAGGGTTAACAATATTATAATATTTATCACGAAATATTATAATAAAGTTTGTGTGTCAAGTCATTTCTTTGACTTACAATCTTTTAGAAAACACACACTTACAAGAAAATTTTCTCTACACAAAAATCTTTACATTCAACAACAAACCAAACAGACCAAAACCTTGAAATTCCACTAAAGGTTAAAACAGTTATCTATCTAAACTTCATTACGTTGATAAGAACATAATAATTAAATTCAACTCATGTACCATCTCTATTACGAATTCACCGAGCTACCCTATTAATTATTTAAATGATAGTATCTAATTAAGTCTGAACTGTGAAATAGGCAGAGGTATGCAAAGTCACGCTTACCTTGGTGTCATTTTAACAGTGATTAAAGTAATTGTTAAAAGCTACAGTGTGATATTATGACGTAGCAGCTCTTTAGGCCTAATGAACGGAGAGCTTAAATATTATGCTGTGTTTAGTCTTGAGTTTGCTGTTTTGCATTAAAATCCTGGCGGAAAAATGAAGGATGGATTGTGAGTAATAGAAACAAAAGGCAAGGATGAAATAAAAAAGTAAAGATTAAAATATTAAAATGAACTTTTGCATTATACTACTACTCTGCGATGGATGGATTATGGGTAAAACAAAGAAAAAAAAAGAAGAAAGAGATAAATGAAAGAAAGTTGCTAGTTAGGAAGTAACCAGCCACCAGTCGATAGGTTTTCAAGCGGAAGTTGCGGATTTATTTTCAGAACAATTAGCAAGAGTTTTATCATGAACATGCTTTCTATTCTTATTATAAAATATGTATGTATTTATGAGTATTTATATATTATATATATATATATATATATCTCTATTACCCGCTACTGCAGTAGATATTGTAACTGGAGTGGTTACAATATTTACTTATTACTGTATGCAACAAAAAAAGTACAAGGGGGATCCCCCTTGTACTTTTTTTGTTGCATACAGTTTAAATAGATAAATAAATAAGTAAATATTGTAACCACTCCAGTTACAATATCTACTGCAATAGCGGCTATTAGAGATATAGTCATGAAATAAGTTATTTTGCGTAATCCAAAACAGAATGGGATTGAGGTATGAGGAATCCCGTTTTATGTTCTGAAAAACTCCCGTTGGTACGGATATACTATAATATAGGCTTGGTAATTTGATAATACGTGAAAATGTTTTTTGTTAATCTATTATCACTAAACAGAAATCTTTCCCTTTTATCACTTAGTTACCTTAATTGGCGAAAGAAAATATGGTCAAGAAGCCTGAATTTGTCCACGCTATTATTTATTACAAATTAATAAAATCTGGAAGAATCTGGTATCTGAATCTGATAGTAGATTATGTCTGCAAACTGCAAATACAGCACTAATGCTCAAAAGTGTCTTCTACATGGCCCCATTCATTTATAATAAACTACCTAAATCTTAGAAGTCTTTAAATTTACCTTTATTTAAAAAAAAGCTACGAACATTTCTAGTAAATAAAGCCTACTACAATATTTCAGAGTTTTTAGCAGAAAAAGAAAATGCATTTGTTTAATTGTTATGCTATGAGTATGCCTATCTATGTTGTAAGGAATAAAAATGTTCAATTTTGTGTGTGTGCCTCTAATCTTTCTATTTGTTGTTGGTCTTGTTCCTTTCGCATGCCTAGTGGTAAAATGTGGCTGAATTTGTTTAATTATATTTTTTTACACCATGTACTGTACCCATATTTGCGAAATAAAATATCTTAACTCTGGAAAAGGCAACTATTTTTTTATTTGATCTGCTACTTCGTACCGCGACAACTGGAAGAAGTCGCGAAAAGAGATAATATCTACATACCTAATAATAGTCAGAAATTGCCAATCCACTTTGAGTAAGCGTGGCGATCCATACTTATGTCTTCTCGCTATGAGAAGAGACTTTTGTGCTGCAGTAGGACAATAATAAGCTAACATTATAACGAGTATTAAATATCAACAGAAAGTGCAACATAACATAAAAAAGGCCGAAGTCAGAACCTGAATGCTTTTAAAAACCTACGACATTTTTCAGCATTTTTCTTGTTTCTTTTTCTGTTTAAACTCACGTTAAGAAGTCGGTCAGTCAGGCAGAGCGTCATTTAGATGTCACTGATAACATCTGTTGCTTTTTCATCTTTTCATAGTAGCTGAATGAGCACTGAATCAAGATTCTCTTGTTTTGATGTACCGTGTTTTTAAACTTGGAAAGATCTTGTGGATTTTCCATTTGGAGTCTTGCAAATTCATTGAATAAATTTTTATTTAAAAAAAAAGTAAGTAGGTATGGAGTTTGTTTTCTATTCTTCTCCATGTAAAACTACATTTTGGAAGGGGTAACTGCATTCTATTATTTCTCCTTGTAAATGAAAGTATGTGACGATTAAAATGCCTATAAATGTTCTGATTTGATTTTTGATGTTTTTCCGATTGGCCAATGGGGTCCGAGTGCTCACTTTATAAGAGTATTCTCTTCACGTAACAAGAGGGCTGGCCTTTCCTTGGACCAGAGAATCAGTGTTACCATTCAACGTGACAATGCTGTCAGCCTTTTGGGCACTTGCCCTATTGACAGCAATGCGGGCGAGGTTATTAGCTATTGGCTATGAGCTTCCTCCTTTTTTTATAAATAGTACATACTATTACCTAACCTTATATTTTTTTAAGTATTTATAAGTTTTGTTTAATTATAGAATATTTAGTTGAAAACTTATTGGGATTTTCCATCAGGAATTTCTCAGTAGCAGCCTCGGAGTCTGGATTTGTGCCCGGTTTATAGCAATAGTCTCGCCCCCTATTACATGGGACTTAAAATAACTGGCGAAAAGTAGGTGAACCAATAGGTACACCTCTGCCTTACAGGTGATGTTGTGTGTTAGAAGTTGTAAAATAAATAAAAAATATTATGACCATAGAACTAAATAACTACGTACACTTATATAACCGTTTCTTAGGTGCACTTGCATTATAAATCACTTAACACATTTAGCACTAAACTTACTCAAGTTGACAAAGATAGTATGATGCTTCAAATAAGTTTAGGTACGTTAGATTTTTTGCTGAAATGAAAATCTGACGCAGCTTAGTTCCCGCGTGTAACCTGTAAGAATTATTATAACTAAGCTTTCCATTATCTTATTCGTTATACTATAATCACATAATCTAATCCGTTATTTTGTTTAATTTTTTTATAATAAAACATTTTATGGAGAAATTCACATAGGTACTTGTTTTCATATTTTATCTTCTATATAATAAAATTAAATATAAGTCGCTAAATGTGTTGCTAAGCGCAAAACTCGAGAACGGCTGGGCAGATTTGGCTGATACTTTTTTTGTTGTTTTCGCAATTTTCCGGACAAGGTTTTTATGAAAGATTTATTTTCGGGAAATCCACCGGGTATGTCGGAAATGCACCCGTGCGAAGCCGGGCCGGTTCGCTAGTTTTCCCTAATTTATTTTGAAGACGGTGAATCATTAAAACTATTTAAGGGAGTATTTTTACAGAACAAGGAACGGAACAGAGTTTTTATGAGAAAATTAGAACTTTACTAGCTGTGCCCATGCTATGCCGCGTTCATTGTTTTTTTTTTTACCCTTTGCGTAGAAGACAAGCATTCAAAGTAATATTTGTTATTGTTGATGATATAAAGACATAACAGGCGAATAGTAGGTGTCCTATAGGTACATTCTGCCTAACCCTTCGGGGATTACAGGCGTGATGTTATGATATAAAGATGTCATCATTGGCGATTTCTGACTAACATTAAATTAATTAGTTATTTTATCATAACGTTTCTAACAAATCTAGCACTCTCCCCGCGACTTCGTTCACGTGATTTTTCTTACGGTACCCTAACTTTTTTGAAAACATAATATAGCCTATGTTACTCAGGGAGAATGTGGCTTTCAAATGCTGAAAGAATTTTTGAAATCGGTCCAGTACTTTTTGAGTTTATCCATTACAAAAAAAAAAAACAAACAAAACTAAATTTTTTTCCTCTTTATAATATTAAGTGTAAATGTAGAAAATCTGCAAAACTGCATCTAGTTTTGTTGGGTGTAGAAAGTCTATTCATCAATTTCAATACATTTTCTACACCCTACAGCTCGCAAGTTGCACACAACCGATATTTATTTTTTATTTTTGTGCAGTAAATTGGTACTTCGCTGACATAACCGCCGGCGGCGTGCTAACATCATTAGTACAATATTCTGATCGTTACTCCGTGCTAACTCAATTTTGGAAATTGATACGAGAATTTGTAATGCCGATATTAGTTTGATGTTCAATGCATCATTAACAAAAGGTATTTATATGGCAGAGGTCAGTGGCAAGACTTCCCCCGCCCTGGGCGGGGCGGGAGGGAGTGTCAGACTTTTACTGACTAAAACCCATCCATGTTCCTTCTTGTGCCCTTTGCGTTCCGGGGGCACGGTATCTCTTTCGAACAACCCGCAGCCCCGGCAGGCATCGGCCCTTAGTGGCCCCTTCAATTGTTTGCTGACATCTCTTTGAGGCGCGCGTGGAACACGAACGCGCCGTCGACACGGTCTGTCGTTATCAACGAACGGACGGTGAGCTACCCATTGCTCACCGCCCACAGACCCGCGTCTACGGTGGCCGGGAGTCGTCTCGCGGCTCCCGACGCCCGGAGCGTCTCCCGCGGCGGCTGGGGCGTGAGGTGGTTCTTTCCCTCACGCGGCCCGCCTCCTCCTTCGCTAGCATTACTGCTTCGCAGAAGGAGGCGACAGCATCCCATTCCCTCTCGCTCCGGACCATGGCTTGCACCAGGGCCAAACGCGAGAGTTCGCCGCCGCCGATAGCCGCCACGAGGACGTCGCGGTGCTCCGCCCAAGCGGGGCACACCGCCACGGTATGCTCCACCGTGTCCTCGAGGCGATCCTCACAGTGCCCTTGGAAGACCTACTCTGACCTTATTGGTGAGGTTCTTCAGAAAGGTCAGGTGCGCAGTACTCGTAACCGGCGTGCTTGTATGACGAGATGTATGAACGTGGATGAGGCGAAATGAGTATGTAAGGATCGTAGCAGGTGGCATTCTGTGGTTTCTGCCTACCCCCATGGGAAAAAGGCGTGAGTTTATGCATCATTGAGTTATTCTATAGTAATCGTAAACAAACACTTTGTGCCTGTTTGATGGCAATAGGCTCGTTTCCTATTACATGGGACTTGAACATAACTGGCGAAATGTGGATGTATTAATGGGTACACCACTGCCTAAGTCTTCGGGAATAACAGGCGTGATATTATGTATATTTATGTCCCATTTCCTTTTACAAACGTAAACATTTTCACAAGATGTTAAAACTGTATATTATTATGCAATCTAGAATTTATTAACAAAGTGAAGGAGTTTTTCTATGTGAATGTGACATCATTATTTTTTAATTTTTATTACTGTTTACATTTTATCTTCATTGTTTTCACATGTAGAATCAACAAGAATAATGTAACCAGGATTTTGTAAAAACCTAATTGAAAATAGTGCCGTGGAGTTTCTTGCTCGTTCTTCTCCCTAGAGACCTACCTCCATTTTGGAACGAGCAACTAGCTTCAACTTTCGGACTAATTGACCGTCTCCTTGACAATTCAGAAGTGCCTGTAAATGGTTTGATTGAAATAAATGTTTTGACTTTGACTTTGACTGTATTGTACGTAGGTACTTGTGTCTATGCCCACTTCGTTATGTAGATACTCAAATTACGAATCTCAACCTCAACTCTAAAAGTAACGAACAAAACAAAAACCGACAAATATCTGCATTTCCATCGACAGAAAAACAAAACCATTCTCATCCAACAGAAAAACTAAGCCAGAAAACAAAAACGTTGCCTATCACCGTAGAATCTAGGTTCTGCAGGTACTTGTTATCCCGGGAACAAGCCTCACGACTCCAATGAAGGCTTTGAGAGCCGTCACAATGCCCGTAACGTTCCAGCCCGGCTTTGACTGATGCATCCTAGGACATTGCAAAAATACACCACTTGCCAATGGAATTTCAACCTTGTATAGATGAACTAGGGTTCTAGTATAAAGTCCTATTCAGTATTCAGCTCTCGCTGAACAATTAGACGAGCGATAGTGGAGAAGGGAAAATAGGCGTTATTGTACTAGTATTAGATACGTATTGATGTAAGATTGCTTTGTGTGTTGATATTTTGGAATGACAGTAGAGATCTTAGAGGGAACAATAAATGTTTACAAATGTTATTACCTTTTATTTTAACTAGCCTGTAATGTCCCACTGATTTCAGAGTCCTTACGAATCTATATTGTACAAAAAAATGTATAGCTGTTTATTTGTCTCGCTAAAACTCGAAAACGACTGAGCTGAATTGGATACCACCCGAAGTCATGGCGGGTCAGATAGTATTCTAATATTAAGTTATTATCTAATGTAATTGAGCAATGGCCGTTTTATGTTAAAGTAAAATAAAAAAATATAAAATAAAATATTTTCTTCCGCCACCTCGAACCAGCCCTTGCATCCAGCCTTGTCATGTCGCAACCTCTTCTTGGACTGACCTCGGCGACGCGACGAGATCAAATATAAATATTGTAGTCACGCAAATAAAATTTCACCAATTAAGAACAATCTTGAACCATCAAATAATTATTACAACAATCAAGACCCCAGTTAGGGAAAATCCCTAACAAAGCCTATCTCAACTCCCTCGTCCCTCCGTACCTCATTACAGCATATAATTGACAAAATAAAAACCCAGAAACACAAAAGAAGGCCTGATGATAAAGGAAACAGAACTAAAATTTCGCGACAGGATTTCAATACAACCGACCCCTTGTTTCATTTGTTAGAGTGTCCTAAAGAATTATGCTTTTTTTTTGCAGATCCGCCTAAGGACAATCGGGGCTTGGAGACCAAGATGAGTGGCAGCGGAATGAGGGGCGGCCGCAGGATTCCCACTCCTATGCCGCCGCCCAAAGACACTATACATCAACCCAGGTAAGATCGTGAATCCTGCGAGGGTGAACGTTAAGGCGAGAAATACGAAAATTACAATAGTGTTATGTGTTTTGCGGTACAATTATGTGGAAAAGGGTTTTCTTGTAAGCGATTTCTGTTTTAAGTTACAAATTCTTAGACTCCATTTAACAGATGTACGGTGTGAAGGGGATATTACAACAAAATCATTCACACTAGGCTCAGTAGGTACATTTATCTAAATACCCTACGGAAAACCATAAACGACAGTTATTTAAAAAAAAATCGGCTTCGTTCCATACATTTTGACTGCCTCGGATTTTTTTTAGGAAATATTTTTTTTTGCATACAAACTGTGGGCATGCAATCTGCTATAAAGTAAGCGTTTGAGGCCCGACAGTAATTATAGCACTGAAGCAATTTTAAGCATTCTCTGTGGGTTCTATGCTTATAAAATAATGTATTATTAAAAAGGAAAATAGTTCGAAATCAAAATAGTTGATTTTCCTTTACTGTAAAATAATAATATCATTTCTTTAAAGTCATAAATCAGAAAGGAAACGCTTTTCTTTTCTCTTGATAAAACATGATTTCAAAGGAAATTATTTATTAAAACAATTGTATTATTGACCTTTTCTCGTAAATTGCCGTCCATGAATTTGTAAAGGGTTAAAATTGGTTTTCTGAATTTCCACGAATTTAAGGTCGAATTTGGTTTGAAAAACAAAGTTTGTTTAATAAAATATCCAACAAAGAAAACAGTGTACGATTAGAACCATGTCTTAAAGGGGTAACTTAGTTGGCCTGATTTTAAACTTAGGGTTACTTGCGCTAACCAGGGTTATTTTTTAACTTTAAGCTAGTTAAGCTAATATGGGTGACTTATGTAGGTATGAACGTTTTTTTATGTGGTAAAATTTACTAAATCTGACATAAAAATTGATTGGCTAATGAAATACACGTTCGACAATATAGTTGGTGCAGTGGCTACTGCGCTAGATATATTACCACCAAAAATACATATATCTTAATATATATAAATCTCGTGTCACAATGTTTGTCCTCAATGGACTCCTAAACCACTTAACCGATTATAATAAAATTTGCACACCATGTGCAGTTCGATCCAACTTGAGAGATAGGATAGTTTTTATCTCTAATATTGGTCTTAATATTTTTGATTGCAAACCTGAGCCATAGCAACGCGTGGTCGAGTCAGCTAGTATATTATAATATTCAGTGCGGGAACACTGGACAAATATAAAAAAAAAATGTTTTTTAGTGGACATTTTGTCGCAATCGAGTTTCAGTATTTACAAGACTGCCTCAAAAAAAGGAGTGTTATGTGTTCTGTGATAATGTATGTATGTAGGTTTGTGAGTTTCTTTCCCATAACTTTTTAAAACTTATTTTATATTTGTTTTTTTTTCCATTCGCGTTAAATCACGTCTTTGGTTAATGCTACTCTTCGTGTCATACAGCCTATTCTATTCCTCACAAATCTGGCTATCATATACAAACAGAATTTTTGTTTTCCGTCGAGTAGTTCCAGTGATTAGCGCGTTTAATAAACAACCAAATAAAACTCTTTAGCTTTATTATTTTAGTATTCATAGATAACTGCTTGCAAAATCCGCTATGTAGGTTTTTTGGAGGTTTTTGATGTTTTTCTATAGTATTCTTCAAACCGCGTGTGCCTGTGAAATCCGTTTTCTAATAACTTTTTTGGTTTCGAAAATAACAAAATCAGCTATGTTATTTTGGTCAAAACGTACTTGTAGAACCCTCCATGCATGCAAGAGACACATAGCGTATATTCGTTTCAAAGCGAGTTTTTTTAGAATTGCGCTTTAAAATGACACATAGCGAGTTCGTCAACAGGAGAAATAGTTTTAGGTGTTACGAAGCGCGCTGTTGCTAAAGTCTTCTTAAAACTATTACGATGATAATAAAAAATCTCTTTATTAGCCCACGGTCAAACCATAGGGGACACTTTAATTTTCCAAAAATGCGCAAACAATTTTATAATTCAAACTCTTTCAGTTTGAATTATAAAATTGTTTGCGCATTTTTGGAAAATTGATAACAAAGGAATACAACAGTTGATAACAAAGGAATCTTTGAAAGGACTTCAGTCATCTTTCGCCTTTCAAATACAGTAATGGCACTTAGGTAAGACCGGCCGGAGATTGGGAGGAACCTTATAAGCTGTGAACTTTGACCCTTGTTCCATGTAAATTGAGATCTTATTACAATTCTCGCGTTTTGAGCATCTAATCTACATTAATTATAATGAAAAGGAAGTTGGTTTGTTTGATTTTGTTTGTTGTTAATTGCTTTTGTTATTGAATTAGTTTTGTTGTTTATGTGAGTGTCTTTTGTTGGGAGTTTATCATGTGTTGGGAAAAAACAATGGATGTTATTGTCTTTTGTTACCGTGTTTCAGTTAATTTAGAAAGATAGTATGGATTTCGCGGGCTCATTCACTATTTGATTAGTTGTTTGTAATATTAAGAGTGGTCGTCTACAGTTCCAATATTTGTAAACAAGTGAACACACAGAGACACGTGGTAGTGGCACATGTTTCTTAAGTATTTGTATTTTTTTGTTTTTCTTTTTAACTTTAATACCAACTTTTTATGTACAATTTTTACTTTTATGTTATGTGCATCGTCTTCTTCTTTTCGTCTTCTTTCTTTCTTTCTGAACACTATGTATATTTGAACATATTTTACTGTCAATAATTAATTTAAATTGTTAAATGATTTCATACTATACTCTCTAATGATGCTATGATTAACCTTTATTATTAATAATGGGATAGCACACGAGGTTTTCGAAGAAAACATCTTAACGACACACTTTTTCATGACCTTGAACTTGAAAAAGAGACTACAATTTGAAACTCTCTTGTTGGCCAAATAAGATTCATCATAAATATACTACAGTTGTCAACAGCACCCCAGAATCTGCATAAACATATAAACGGAAACCCTGCCACACAATCATAGCAATTACTACAGCGGAGAGGAGGTGTTGAGAGCCATTTATAATAGTGATGTTGACAAACGCTATGATGTACTGTAACCATAGAGATATAACTATGGAGATGTCCTTTACTTCTAAATGTGTGAAGAAAATACCTTTCATAACGTGTATTGTCCGCCATTTTAAGAATCAGTTGTCTATTGAAATATTATTCATGTTATTACTTTTTGACATACATAACATATAGCTACTTAAAAAAAATTAAGACCTTATTTACTCATGTTCTTCAAAATAAATAATAATTTTAATATAGATAAAATAGCAACATTTTTAATATTTAATTATTTTTATTTTGGCGGCCATTTTGTGTTTCAAAACTGCTGCTTTTTTTCGTAGTTAATCCCCGTCTATAGATATATTACTATGTCAGAGACTGTAACCGATACGCTTGTCGCTTCAAAACAACAGTATCGTATGACTGTGAACCCACTTCTCAACGTGCTGTGTAGGTTGAATAGACAGACAGTGTCACATCTGCGTGACCTTTTTATTTGATCTATGAACTGCGTACGTGTCGACTTTACTATCATATGACATTCACGTCAACGAAAATGCTGTATGATGGATGGTATCGTCTACTTCCATGAGATTCTTTCTCGTGTTTGACTTTATCTATTCTAAATATCATAAAGAGCTATAGTTTGTGAGGTTGTTGTAGTATTGATATAAAACCTATTTCGTAGGTTGTTTAAGCTGGCTGGTTATAATATGTTCGTTCATTTGTTGTGAGCGTCATTTGTTTGTTTATAAATAAATCAGTTATACTCTAACCGGCGTTTTTTTGTATATTACAGTTGTAAGGGATCTGATCTTTGGACCTGAACCGATTTTGAAAATTGTTTTGTAAATTGGAAGCAACGTTATCACTGAGAGCTGTATGCCTATATTTTATTATCAAAAAATTAGGGATCTGTAAGAAAATCACGCCAATGAAGTCGCGGGGAGTATTAGCGTAGAATATTTAGTTCCGTTTGCGAAAACTAAGGTTATCTTATTAATTTTGAGTTAGTTGCTGACATGGGCCCTACATATTATTATTATTTGTATTTTATTTAATAAACCTCGTGTTAGCAACTAATGGCGAGTTAAAATTTTGGTGTAAGTGGGCGTTAGTGGTTTTTGTGAACCTGTGCTTTTGCTGATTAAATATTTTTGTATGGCAGTCTTTGGCCTAAGAAAAGGCCCGCCCTCTGGTCATGTGAAGATTCGACCAGACGCTTAGCGATGTCCCGAAAAAGAAGGAGCGCTAGGACCCCATGGCCCCAGTGCTTCAACCCCAAACGGCTCAAACGAAGGTTGTTAAATATACGCCGCTTGAGGTAATAAATAAAATAAATATTTATAGACATAAATGTAACTTATTTTTAGACATACGACCAACCAGCTCCCAAGGCAAAGTTGTGATAGTCTGACAAAAAGCCTTACCAATACCACATAATATCAATAAGGCATGTACTAATGATTTTGACAGGTTGTCGGAAAACTTCCGATTCTGACCTTTTAATAACCTTTATTTCTTGCACGCGATGTTTTCCATCGAAAATAACGGAAAAGAACTGAAATCAATAATTATAGTTTCTGTTAAACCAATACACATAGATACAGCGTTGTGGGCTACAATATTGTTCAAATGTTATGTGTATTCTACTAGTATTAGACAGCCTCGTTGGTCTAGTGGTCACAAGCGCGACTGCTGTGCAAGGTTTTGGGTTCGATTCCCAGGTCGGGCAAAATGTTATTGGGATTTTCCATCAGGAATTTCTCAGTAGCAGCCTCGGAGTCTGGATTTGTGCCCGGTTGATGGCAATAGGCTCGCCCCCTATTACACGGGACTAAAAACATAACTGGCGAAATGTGGGAGTACTAATGGGTACACCTCTGCCTAACCCGTCGGGGATCAAAGGCGTGATGTTATGTTATGTTATGTGTATTCCTTCATATCTTAACTGTATATTGAAGCTGTTTGTTGTTCCTTTTGAATAAAATAAAATACTATGACTAGCAAATACTCGCGGTTTTGTTGGCGTGAATGTCGGTTATCTGTGTGTGTGTGTTTTTTTTTGCGCTAAACCCTAATTCTCTCTTCTCTAAAAGCAACAGTACCTAGTTGCTTTAAAAAAAGAATTAGGGTTTAGTAGTAATTAATGTATATGCCTGTTCTATAATTAGCTATCTGCCAGTGAAAGTTTCGACAAACTTGGTCCAGCCGTTTCGGGCATCAGCTGGAATAAACGAACAGACAAAAAAAATAAAATTGTAAAAATTGTTTTTTTTTTTGTATAATTACCGTGTTTAAAACATTAAAAATAATAATATGCATTTAGTAAAAACATGCACTTAAATTTTTACTTTTTAACATTTAACATCACGCCTGTCATCCACGAAGGGCTAGGCAGAGCGTTTGTTTTACTAATAGGGGGCGAGCCTATTTATTCTTTATGTAGATTAAGCCTTTATTGTACAAATACTAAACAAAGATATGGAGAATACTGAAAGTTCGACAGTTATGTTAATGTTTCTCCATGTAAATCGGACTTCGGTAGTGACAGAGAAACGGGAAACAAATACAACCCTTTTACATCTCGAAAACCGACAAAAATGTTAACATGGGTTACCTGAATATGAATATATGTAGATCGTTCCATGTAACACTTGGCCAAGTATTACCATACTAACTTACATACATACATAGGGTCGTGAGTTACAGAATTTCGGTCGCAGAATTTCGGTCGCAGAAATTCTGCCCCCTCGCCCACCGAAATCTCAATTTGGTCCGAATAATGCATGTGAGTTGGCAGCCAACTCATTTTGCGTCGCCGTGTGAATCAAAAAGGACTTTTTTATGAAACCGAAAGCAGCAGAATTTCTGCGACCGAAATTCTGCAACACACAACTCACAAAATGATGCTCGTTTGGCCTCATCCATAAACTCACGCCTTTTTTCCATGGCTTAGATAGAACGCCACCTACTATGATAATACTCATAGTAACTTGTTCACGTAATACATATCTGTATGTATATATTTTTTAACAACTACAACATAACATCACGCATGTAATCCCAAAAGAGTTAGGCAGAGGTGTACCCTGTGTACACCTGCCAATTATGTTTGAGTCCCATGGGAGCGAGCCTATTGCCATCAACCGGGCATAAATCCAGACACATATATATTAAATATTATATACATAAAATATTAAAATCTCAGAGGTTAAAATCAAATTACATTAAATAAAATAAGACTACAATTATTAAGCTAACTAAATAAAATAAATTTCAATCAAAAGAAATCGACTAAAATTAAATAAAATAACCACATTTAAAATAAATTCATCACAATTTTTGTGATGAGTTTATTTAAACATTAAGAATTTAATTAAACAAAAAGAATAAAACTTATAAAACAAAAAGAATTAATAGCACTAATAATATTATATTTATTATGTGTATTGGTAACAATAATTTGCCATACATAATAGGTATGTACTCTTATACATAGAGTATTGTACCCAGACAGACACATTACGGAACAGTGAAGAAACGTGTAACAATATCCTTAAAAGTTATTAACTGCACTCCTATAAGTGCTTACCTACTTAGTTTGGATTTCAAAGAATTCGGTGAAGCAGACGATACCTGCCTTGTAAACATAGTGAAATAAAGGCTTATGGAAAACTGTAGCTGTTTCTTACATCAGTTGTAATAAAACAGCAAAATAAAGCCAAAAGTTATGCATTTTCGGACCCGAAAGTAAAAATCTTTATAATTGATTCCGATTTCCTATCTTTATACTTATACTTATTTAATTATACTTAACTGTTTATACTTAACTGGCTATTGCCCGCGACTTCGTCCGCGCAAAAATAAAATAAAATATAGCCTATGTTACTCGAAGATAATGTAGCTTTCTAATGGTGATCAAAAGAATTTTTTAAATCGGTCCTGTAGTTTTTGAGTTTATCTATTACAAAGAAACAAACAAACAAAAATACAAATTTTTCTTCTTTATAATATTAGTGTAGATTGATTCCGATTTCCACGTAGACAAAGTCGCAATCAAAGGCTAGTCTGCCTGTGACTTCATCTGCGTAGACTACAGAATTAAATACCTACTGATTAAGCGTGGAAGAGTATCATACATACATCCATCCATCATTCATCTTAGTAGAAAATAAAAGATAAAAATCTCTATAATAAACTATTACCTCGATCCCGACCTAATTAAAAGAAAACAATGCAACATCCAAACAAAAGCTTTACAGATGCCTTTTAATTAAATCTATAGAAAAAAAACCTATTAAACTTGTTAAAAACTGTCGATTCACACCCTTATCATTAGGGATAGGGTGTCCCTCGATATACGTCATTAAAGGAAACTTAACTTTATGCAGTTTATTTTAAAACTGCTTTTAAGGTGGAAGCTCCACGGTATTCCGCGAAATTCAATTTTTCTTACGTTGTTCACGTTAATTCGCTGGCGTAAGAAGTAAGTATGTATTTTTAGAATTATAACCATTTAAATCAGTATAATAACTCCATAATAATCCTAAAATGTCAAGATTTCATGAAATAGTCATTCTATCGGGTTACCTGGCCCTATGGAGTTTATTGCTGACTTAAATGGTTATGATTCAGAAAATACATACTTCTTACGCCCGCGAATCATACTTTAATCAACATTAAACCTAACAACATAACATCACGCCTGTAATCCCCGAAGGGTTAAGCAGAGGTGTACCCATTAGTACACCCACATTTCGCCAGTTATGTTTTAAGTCCCATGTAATAGGGGGCGAGCCTATTGCCATCATCTGGGCACAAATCCAGACACCGAGGCTGTTACTGAGAAATTCCTGATGGAAAAACCCAATAACACTTTGCCCGACCTGGGAATCGAATCCATGACCTCATGCTCAGTCGTCGCGCTTGCGACCATTAGACCAACGAGGCAGTCCTAATACTGACTTGAAAATTGCAAAAAACGTAAAAAAAAATGAATTTCGCGGGCTACCGTGGAGCTTCCATCTTAAAACAATGACTCTATAAAGGACCATATTATCCTGGTCACCCTGTATAACAGATGTGCATAAAGCAACCCTTTTAGGTAGGTAGCTCTTTAAAAATAAATATTTTAACTCAGGCCGCGGTAATGTATGTAAAAAATTAATGCCCACATGAGCCGTGGAGTCGTTATACTCTGTGCATTTTCGATGACAGCTACACACAAACATATGCACGTGTGGCGTTTGTGGAGCAAGGGAAGAGAAATGAGAATTATTTGAGTACTAACTTATGACCGCGGCTTCGCTCACGTTAATTTAGAATTTGCCAATCAATCTGGGTTGTACTCTGCTTGTGGATAATAATTAATGAAACAATTATTGTTGTTTTTGTTTGATAACTGGCGAATCGGGGTGTACTAATGGGTACACTTCTGCCTAACCCTTCGGGCATTACATGCGTGATGTTATATTATGTAATTTTTGTTTAAATACCCTTGATTTTCTGACACCTTAGTACTTTTGGATCTATCGACCTCGACCTTGGAACCTGGATTTGTGCTTGGTTGACGGAAATAGGCTCGCCCCTATTACATGGGATTTAAATATAAATATTTAGCTAAAGCATCCTTATACATTTTAAATAACGTAAATGTACAGACAGCTGCACGAACTAAGTACAACTTACGTATAAAAAAATCCATTAAAAAATGGGATAACGTGCGCTAACGCAGTCCGCAAACATTTACAATTTACGCACGCATTGAGTCACTAAGAGCTCTTTGAATCTTTTACATGTTCACTAATGAAAAGCGTATAAAACCATTTAATGAACAGCAAACGCTTGCTCTCTTAACCTGCGCCAGCGCACACTGCCACCGTCAGTCTATTAACGTTTACTGTCGCCCGCGTAAAGCGTAAATACATCTCATAAACAAGGTATTCATATTTCGACGCGTTTCATCGTGCCACGCAGTGAAATAGGCGTACTTTTTCAACTCCAACGCACTTTGAAATTTGAAAATGTCATGAAATACGCTATTCAAAGAATTTCGAGAAAAGCCATGCTGAAAAGTATGAACTGCCTCGTTGGTCTAGTGGTCGCATGCGCGACTGCTGTGCATGAGGTCTTGGGTTCGATTCCCAGGTCGGGCAAAGTGTTATTGGGTTTTTCCATCAGGAATTTCTCAGTAGCAGCCTCGGAGTTTGGATTTGTGCCCGGTTGATGGCAATAGGCTCGCCCCCTATTACATGGGACTAAAAACATAACTGGCGAAATGTGGGTGTACTAATGTACACCTCTGCCTAACCCTTCGGGGATTACAGGCGTGATGTTATGTTATGAAAAGTTGGTAGATAGCGAAAAGTATGCCCGTTTGAGCACTTATTCATTGAGCATCAATCAATATTTTAACGTGATGTTAGAGTCACCTTTGGTGCTCAAGAAATTGGTGCTCAAACGATGATAGTGTTTTAGTTGATTTAAACCAAAAAGATTAAAATTATGTTCTACATATCTTTTTTATATCATTATATAGGTAACGAGACGCTCTCTAAAGTTTATCTTAGACATTACTGACATCATTCCGTGCCTCGGAAAGCACGTTAAGCTGTTGGTCCCGGCTGTCATACGTGGATCTTTAACAGTCGTTACGAGTCGTCAGAAGCTTGAAAGTCTGACAACCAGTCTTACCTAGGGGTATCGTATTACCCAGTTGCTGGGTTGTGGAGGTCAGATAGGTAGTCGCTCCATGTAAAATACTGGTATTCAGCTGCATCCGGTTAGACTGGAAGCCGGACCCAACATAGTTGGGAAAAGACTAGGCAGATGATGATGATGATCATTATATAGGTACCTTCTAAGTTTACCGTTTACCAGTTTACCAGTTTAATCCGTATTGAGCATGCGTAGTGATCAATGCTCGTGCCTTCTCTGTTTGAGAAGAGGCCTTTGCCCTGCAGTGACGCAATAATAGTCTAGTATTATTATATACTTTATTTAAGGGTAAAAATGATTTTACACTCTTCTATTATGCATTTCAAGACATTTTGAAAGGCCAAAGGACGCTGGCGTTGAAAAAGTGCTTCACTTAGTTTGAACTCTTCTGCCTTTCGGCAATATAATGTGATATTATTTGTGGAGGCTCGTTATTAGCAACTTGATAAAGTGTTATTGTTACGTATTCTTATGTAATTAGCCTGTAAACCTTCTTACAAGTAACAAAAATAAATAAAAAAATAAGCACTGACGGACTGCCTTGTTGGTCTAGTGGTCGCAAAGACCAACTGCTGCGCAAAGTGGGCAAAGTATTATTGGGTTTTCCCATCAGAAATTTCTCAGTACTATGACTGAAGAGTTTGGATCTTTGCAGAGGCATTGGGTATCAGAGGAGGGAAGTTAATGAGGGTATTGATGGAATAAGTTCTTGTTGTTAGTATTGAATGTTGCTTGTGCTGTGTTAAGTTACGGCACTTGAAATAGTATGATTTTTTTAATGAGCTGCATGTTTATTTCTTATCTTCATCTCGCCGGTAGTCCCCAAAAGGTTAGGCAGAGGTATAGGTACCCATTAGTACACCCACATTTCGCCAGTTATGTTTAAGTCCCATGTAGGTAATAGGGGGCGAGCCTATTGCCATTAACCGAGCGCAAATCCAGACTCCAAGCTAGTAGGTTAATGGCAATAGGCTCGCCCCCTATTACCTACATGGGACTTAAACATAACTGGCGAAATGTGGGTGTACTAATGGGTACCTACACCTCCGCCTAACCTTTTGGGGACTACCGGCGAGATGATGTTATGAAATAAACATGCAGCTCATTAAAAAAATCATACTATTTCCAGTGCCGTAACTTAACACAAGCAACATTCAATACTAACAAAAAGAACTTATTCCATCAATACCCTCATTAACTTCCCTCCTCTGATTCCCAATGCCTCTGCAAAGATCCAAACTCTTCAGTCATAGTACAAGAGGCTAAGGATGCTCAAGTAGCCATACCGCGGCATTGTTAGTTGGTTTCTCGTAAAAAATGCACGCCCGCTTCAGGCCAGCATTCAAGTGCCATCAGCAGACTCATGCGGTCTCGTGCCGGGGCCTAAGATGTATTGTGGCTAGATGTGGCTGTTTTGACAGGTGAAGCTGGAAGAAAATATTGTTGGTTGAAAATATTTTACTTAAGTGAGTTCATGTGACTGCCTCGTTGGTCTAGTGGTCGCAAGCGCGACTGCTGTGCATGAGGTCTTGGGTTGCGATTCTCAGGTCGGGCAAAGTGTTATTGGGTTTTTTCATCAGGAATTTCTCAGTAGCAGCCTCGGAGTCTGGATTTGTGCCCGGTTGATGGCAATAGGCTCGTCCCCTATTACATGGGAATAAAAAAAAAACAACTGGCGAAATGTGGGTGTACAGTACGAATGGGTACACCTCTGTCTAACCCTTCGGGGATTACAGGCGTGATGTTATGAGTTCATGTGAACAAAAAATGCTTTATCTTATTCGTGACTAGCCTTGAGTAGATTTCAGAATTAAGCTTACGTCCAAAAGAGATAAAATCGAAATGCTATGTGAGTGTATGTGTGTTTGTGTGTTATGCTAGATCAATATCTCTATACCTATGTGTAAAATTTAAGCTAATTCCGTTCAGAAGTTTAAGCGTTAAAGAGAAACAAACATCCATCTATTCTGACAAACTTTCGCGTTAGTCATAGATTGACTTTACTGTAAACTATTATTAACTTTATGCAACAAAATTAAATGTACAAAAGCTCTACCCCCTCTCTGCTTTAAATGTTAAATGTGTTTGTGGTACCTATGCCTATTTTTGTATTTGGCTATGGAGTAGGTATAATCAAAATTATCAATAAGCAGGATTTTACTAAACATTATCATATTTTACTAAACATTATTAAAAATTTTTACTCACATCATTATCTGCCTAGCCTTTTCCCAATCATGTTGGATGCAACTGAATACAAGTATTTTACATGGAGCGACTTCCTATGTGACATCCACAACCCAGTAACTGGGAAATACGATACCCCATGGTAAGATTGGCTTGTAAAATTAGTACACGATTTTAATGGAGCCACATCTAGTTACATATATATCTCCCACTTCACCTTGCATTAACCATTGAAGCGGTCATTACACGACATTCTTTGGACAATACGGCTTGTGTCTCGACCGTTCTGAATTGGTTCAATACTAAATAATATTATGTAAGAAAGAAAGAAAGAAAAACTGTTTGTTCACGTGAAAATGAAGCTCAATAACATATGAAGAAAAATTGTATACAAAAGCAAAATACAAACAACTTGGTATTAATTCTAAAAATTGTGTTGTTGTTGTGTCTGGTGCAAATCGCGACTGCTGAGCATGAGGTCTTTGGTTCGATAACCAGTTCGGGCAAAGTGTTATTGGGTTTTTCCATCAGAAATTTCTCAGTAGCAGCCTCGGAGTCTGGATTTGTGCGCGGTTGGTGCCAATAGATTACATGGCACTAAAAACATAACTGGCGAAATGTGGGTGTACTAATGGGTACACCATTGCCCAACCCTTCGGGGATTACAGGCGTGATGTTATGTTTACTAAATACAAATAAGTAATATCGTATAATGTAAAATGTAATACTCATCGGGCGTAAAACGATACCTAATGAAGCTGAAAGTTAGGTTCTTCCCATTATAGTCTCGTGGTCACAAGCGCGATTGCTGAGCATGAGGTTTTTGGTTCGATTTCCAGGTCGGGCAAAAAGTGTAATTGCGTTGTTCCATTAGGAATTTCTTAGAAGTAGCCCAGAGTTTGCCGCCTTTAGTCTGCGCCTTTTTCTCTTCAGTTGTATCAGTTAGAAAAATGCTTGCAAGTAAAATTTACTTTAGTAAATCATAAATTAACCCTGAACACATAACATTCCTTTTTTGGGGCAGTCGTGTAAAAGCATTCTACATAAAATAAAATTGATATGCCAACCGTAAGGTAATTGAAATAATTTTTGTTCAAGTGACTACATACAAGGAAACAATGGGCACTTTTTTTGCTCTATAAATATTCTTTCGAGCGATTTTTTTGTGCCGTAGAATATGTATGAAGTATGAATGGCCCCAACACAATTTTATTTAAATGATTTATAAATAACTCATAAATTAACTGCTCAGTTAGTATGATCATGAGATAAACTTGATTACTGCCTGCATAAATGCATCATTGAAACATAAATAAAAAGAAAACTGTTCACGATAGATAAGAGAATACAAAGAACAAAGTACTCTTTATCGATAAGAAATGTCAGGATAATGCACTATTTTGTTAAAAAGCTCTTCAATAAGTTACAAAATGATAACAAGAAAACTTGATTAAAATAATAATAAATTTGTAAACACAAAAAGTTTTTTGTCAGAAGTGGGATTCGAACCCACGCCCACAGAAGTGGACTGCGACCTGAACGCAGCGCCTTAGACCGCTCGGCCATCCTGACGTTGCGAAATGAGCCGAAATAGTAGTATTAGTTCTAGTAGTACTTTTGTATAGATTTAGATACTTTTTTTTATCGGCCAACGGAATAGAGTAATGTTTCAACACAATTTATTATTTTTAATTTTCCTTTTTTTTTATTTATCATAATAAAAAAAATTGTGAGTTGATTAATCAGTTTAGGCGTCTCAAAATCGTATATTGAATTTAACAAGAAAATAAAGAATAGTCGTTATAATAAAATAATTATTTACTAGATTAGCATGTACTTAAGATTTCCTATCCTATACATAAGGTTACAAATTTAAATTACATAGAAACGTCTTTTTTGTTCGGTCGTTTCAAAATGTTGCAGGTATACGATGGCCAAATTCATCTAGTAATAATAAAAAACCGAAACTACAACTTACATAAACATAACATCACGCATGTAATTCCCGGAGGGTTAGGCAGAGGTGTACCCATTACCCAGTGCCACCGGGCGCAAATTCAGACTCTGAGGCTACTACCGAGAAATTTCCGATAGAAATCCCAGTTACACTTTGCACGACCTGGGAATCGAACCCAAGACCTCATGCTCAGCAGTCGCACTTTGCGACCAACGATAATTAACAAAAAGCCAATATTAAAACATACTTTCAGTCACGTTGCCATAAGAAGCCACAAGACATCCTAAACATACAAAACAAGAAGAAAGCGTTGCTTAATATTTGAGGAAAGATGCGGGAAAACTCAAGAGTAAACACTTGTGTAATAATTATTTACTTACATAGATACGAGTACCTACTATGACATAACAAAAAAACATCACGCCTGTAATCCCCGAAGGGTTAGGCAGAGATGGCAATACTAGGCTCGCGGGATTATATGGGATTTCAACATAACTGGCGACATGTGGATGTTCTAAAAGGTACACCTCTGCCTAACCCTTCGGGGTTACAGGCGTGATGTTATATAATGTAAGTAAAAGCCATGTAAATCAAATCAAATCAAATGTTTATTTGCTAGAGATACAATCATTGTATAAAGGTAAGTTCTTAAAACCTAAAAAGTTATAGTACTCTGCCTGCATGCAAGCGTGCAAATTTTTATTTTTATTTTTTACTATTTTATATAAATTTAGTGTATTCTAATTATACTTAAACATTACAAATTTTTATGTTCCAGAAACTCCTTAATACCATAAAAACAATATTTTTGGAGCCACACTAACAATTTCTTTTTAAAAACGCTACCCTCCAACAGTTTCAATTCATTTGGGATATTATTATAAATTAAAATACACCATATTAAACACATTTTTCTTATAAATATATATAATGATATAATAAGTTTCGGAACTTACTCCTTTTTTGTCTTGTCAAGACCTCACTGCGTAATTTAAAAAAAATAAAAATAAATACATTTAAATCCCAACACATGTCTTATTAGTGCAAAATAACGATACTTGTGAACTTACCGATGCACGTCCGAGGACAATATGGCGTCGCGTCCGGTGTTCCGTTTGATCTCGCCATGTGGTTCCGGTAACGGCCCAAATCGGCGCGTGCGCAAGACACGTGCGATTGTGCTCTTGTTATAATAAAATTAGTCTGCGTCGAGTTTGCATGTTTTGGTTATGTTTGGGTTTCTTATTTTGCAGTTTAATTAAATATGTTGCTTGGTTTGAATTTTTTTTTTCGAAACTTAATTAACAGGAAATTATATTTACTTAGATATTAATAAGAGTACACAATACTAAGTGCAACCTTTAACAAAATTGTAGGCAATTAAAATTGGTTTGTACAAGGGAAGCAGGGGAAATTTGAAACAATATATCTAATTATATTATAATTATTCTATTATGTCAAAAATATAATTTAAATAGAGTCTGTTTAATCAAATATCTAATTTTAACGTGTTTCTTGTTCTTTAATTACGTTTGTATTGGCAAATAAAATGGAAAGTATTGCATTATTATATTGCAACTAAAATCAATAACTAATTATTAAATAGTTGTGGAACAGATACTTATAACTAGCAATCAATTATTATTTTCCTCTTCTTTTACTCACAATTATTGTTGAGAGCAATTATTCTCGAATGTAATCGCCGCCCATAATCAGCTGAAAATTTAAGTAAAAATTCAACAAAGTAGCGTTATCTTAATCTATGAATTCATTTCTCTAAATAACCACTGTCATTTCGTGATACCATAATAACTTCCTGTAAGTACACATTCTAGTAAAACGCGAACACAAAAAACAAACTAGAAAAGATAAAACGGCTTCAGTAACTACAAGTTAACGACTGAATCATTAACCACTTAAACAGAGATAAGATAAAACAAGATTGCTTGCTTAATCTAGTTTTACTGCGAGGAACTTAAAACTATTTACCGAACCGCCTCGCGATTCAAGAGAATCTCAAGTGAACTACTGACTCAGTTTCTTAACTGAAAAGCGTGCAATGAATGCTTTGCATCGTTTAGATTTGAGCTAATTATCCAGCAAAAAGCACTAATTAAAGCAATTCCATGACGTTTGCAGCTTAAAGTTTAAAGAAAGTCGTTTTATTTCCAGTCTTCCATTTATACGGATTCATTCAGACTTTCATAGCTATTTTTAGTTCTGTTTGAGACTCTTTCAGAGTTTTATGATGATTTAAAACTATTAGTGTTTCATCGGTCCGCTATCATAATGTTATTTTGGTATTTTATAAGCTGTGTAGAATATGATGTAGAGGTGTTTGATGAAGATATTTCTGAGCACCTTTAATTTGGTGGTGAGTAATCAATATGTATCGAGATTTATTGAAGATATCTACCTACGCAATCAATCTAAAGGCTTTTAACCAAATGACATTCAAATTTAAGTCACAAAAAGGCCAATTTTCGTGACTAAAAACGTTCAAAATCTAGTCGCTATCTAATCTTAACGACCATCGAAGTCAAAAACATACAAAACTTAAGAGGTATTATTGACAAATTAAGACGGACTTTAAAGAAGTCGTTGCTTAACGTACGGGAATTGCATCTCTAATGTCATTGTAATAAAAGTTAATAATGATCTATCATAATATCCATGCATGAGAATCAATATTCCATTACGTAAAAGATTTTTGGTCATCAACATTTGTTAACTCTTCAACCAAATTAATAAGATCACGAATGGCAAACATCCCTTTCCTGCCAATCATAAAAAATCCTACAAAACGCTTCAGTTCTCACAAGTACCCTAAACTTTACTCTTTTTATTACAATCGCTGAGTCCTGGTGAAATCAAAGCGGGTCTAATAAAAGCGATCATAACTTTCGGCACCTGTTTCCTCTCGATATCGAGCAGGATTCGAATGAGAGAGATCAAAGTGTATGTCCGACGCAAACTGCGAACAATTGTTACTGTGAATCATGGTTCATTGATTCACGTGTATGCTTCTTTTTGTAAATGGAGTAGTGTGGGTTATGATGTTGTGGTGCGAATGGAATAGTTGGACTTTGTTGTTTATTAGTCAAAAGTTTTTGTACTGTTCGTCTGTGAACAATACGATTGACGAATTGTTTAAAGAGAGCTGCGAACTTCAAATTCAGTGAGGTAATTGGGACTGAAAAAATCTACTAGAGTAATTATATTAGTTTCAAAAATAATAATAAAACAATAAAATTTTAAGTATTTTAAGTATTCTAAACTACAATAATTTGAATAAAAATGATGATGGATCAATTAATGATGGATGGATTTTGCGAAGAATATTATGAAAGAAAAGGGAATCAATGATAGCTTGATAGGAAGATGAGAACAAGTAACATGGGACAGGGGCATGAGGATGATGAGCTCGGAATAGAGAGAATTGAAAAGGAAATGAGAGTTATTTGCCCCACAGTGGGTCAATTAATACTTATTAAAACCACAGAAGTACAGAGTAAAGCTAACGAACATGTAAACTTGGATCTTCTGTGGAAACAATGGTGGTAGGTACGCAGAAAGATATCATTACACAAGTAGCAGAAAATAAATTTGGAACACTAGAACACCACAACAAAGGCTACAAAACAATGGGCACAAAAATACTCTTGAATCTAGAGCAAGACCAACTTCACAGAAAGAGTAAAAAAAGTATTTAGTAACACTGCACCGCGGTCACAGCGATCATTGAGTACAATGAGACGCAAATAGAGAATGGGAGGCGACACCGAGGGTGCGAATGTATGCCTAATTGCCTGCGGACGTGTCTCAACTTGGTTTTACGTACAAGTGCATCTACATAGGGTTGTGTAGATGACATGGTTGTTTTGAAATCGGTTATTTTTTGCATGAACTTTCAATTTATATGTACTTTCTAAAGATTATCTTAGACATCAAAATGACATCGGTGATGGAAAACATCGTGAGGAAACCTGGACTTACTGTTCGCTCAAACCATGTCAGAGGCCCTTGAGGCGGTTTAGAAACTCTGACACTAGGTGTGTGAGGTCATAAGACCTTACTACCCACAAGATATAGAAAGAAGAAAGAAGAGAAACAAAAAACTTAAAACATTTGTATTAATTTATATTGCATCTAGTGACACTTTCTAAGTAACTTTAAATTTATAAACAACTATCACTACTATGGTAGTATCGCAAAGTGAAATCAATTTATACTGTCGTCAAAAAAAAAAAAATATTATTGTGTATTTAAGTATTTAAAAAAGCCTTAGTACATAACAATAGGTAAGTTAATTATGAAGAAACCCGGCTTATAGGCGATAGTTACTTTATCATAGCTTGACATGAGAGAAAATAAATGATTAAGTATTAATAATAAAAGAGCTCAGAAAATCACTTTCTCTTCTCCACCAACCCTACCTACCTGCGGTGTCATAAAAGCTACTATGCAACGCATCATGGGGTGCAAGCTCAAACACACACACACTCAAACATCTCTTGTATCGTGTGCGTGCACATAGTAAACCGAGCCGATTACTGTGGCTATAAAAACCCGAAGATAAGTGCTGACGCGTTGGGGTGAACACATAAGACAACGTATAAATTGCACCGTTTATGCGTTTGAAGTCAGGAAGCCGGATTTGAAGTTGAGCTGCGAAACTGCATTTTGTAACAGTGGAATTTTTAAAACTTAATTCTCGACCACTAGTATAATTTAATATTAAAACAATGAATCATTTAAAATAAAAAAACAAAGTAACGTTACAAAACCTTTTGAACAAAAAACTATAATAAAGGCACTTAAAAGCCCACTCTCCCCTTGTAAAATGTAAGAATAACGCATTTGAAAAAGTATTTAGCAATTTTAACAAGTACTTATTTAGCAAATACTTAATTATAATGTTTTTTTATTTCTAAACTTCAGTAATCATTACATTTTTATGCTAACTGTCCACACGTTATTCCACTTTCCCATTGGAACAAATAAGATTTAAATATGTAATAGGCTGTAACGCCATCTGCCGAATAAAATCCTAACTTGGTACAGCAAGCAGTTCAGAAAAATTCTAATAGATGGCGGTTTCACAGAATTGGTTTACCCTACCGCGTCCTGCCATCTAGCGGCAAATTATTGAACTTTGCCTTCAAACTTTGGACAGATGATTCAAGATGTGATTCGTAGATAGCAGCACAGGATGAAAATGATGAATGAATGACATCGGGAATGTAAAATGAAAACACAATAATACCTACATCATTCGTCGATCATGAAATTTTATTGTTTGATCTGCCTCTCAATTAATTGAAAAGAATAAAAATATCTAAATTTATAAAGATTTAAATTAAAAATAATAAATACAATTAAATCGGAAAGCAGGTCGTAAAACATGAGATAAAAAGAGGAGCTATGATAAATAAAGTAGTTAACTAGTTACATTTATTTACGGTATATAAAAGTAAAAGTGCATCAGAATTTATAATACATACCCACTTTAACGTCTATGGTTACAAACCTCCCCTCTCTCCCCAAAAGAATAAATCAAAACTGAATTATTGTACCAAATGTACATAAACTCACGCCTTTTTCCCATGGGGGTAGGCAGAAACTTCAGAACGCCACCTGCTACGATCCTTACATACTCCTTTCGCCTCATCTACGTTCATACATCTCGTCATATAAGCACGCCGGTTACGAGTACTCCGCACTTGACCTTTCTGAAGGACCTCACCAATAAGGTCAGTGTAGGTCTTCCTAGGGCGACCACTCCCGGTGTTGCCACTCACCTCTGCCATATAAATACCTTTTGTCAATCGTCTAAATGTAAATAAATATAAAATTACAAAATCAAATATAAAATTACAATAAATAAATTCAGGTTTCCTCACAATCTTTTCCTCCAAAAGATTTTCATATCACCGATGTCAGCGATGTCCATGGCGATGAACCCCGATTATTACGAACAACTAATTGCAAATCTCGCATAGTGCACGCCATTTTGAATACGTTAGATGACATAGCGTACACATTATGCAGTCCTAGTACACACAATAGAAAAAAATAAACATTTTCATTCTTTCCTATAATTTAAACCATGATATAAACTATCTGCCAAGTACAGTTACACACACATTCGTTACAGAAAGCTTAGCTGCAGTGAATAATGCACTTTATGTGGTGTGAAATAGAGATGCAGTATACTTAAGTATCTTATTTACTTAGAGCAAACCAAATGTTTATAGAAACTATTTCTCTTGCTTGCAGTGCTATGATACTACAATGTTTATTCTTTAAAAATTGTTTATTCTTAGTAAAACTGCCTCGTTGGTCTAGTGGTCTCAAGCGCGACTGCTGTGCATGAGGTCTTGGGTTCGATTCCCAGGTCGGGCAAAGTGTTATTGGGTTTTTCCATAAGGAATTTCTCAGTAGCAGCCTCGGAGTCTGGATTTGTGCCCGGTTGATGGCAATAGGCTCGCCCCCTATTACATTTGGGAATGCCCGATTTGGGAATCGAACCCAAGACCTCACTCTCAGCAGTCGCACTTTGCGACTACTAGACCAACGAGGCAGTCTCATAAGTAAAACGGAGAAAATGTAATCGCAATTTCATCTCAGAGTTAACTTACGTTTTTGATTACTGCTCCGCTCCTGATCGCCGTAACACTTACGAGAATTACCTCTTAGACTTACAGCCTACATACTAAAATTTAAGATACTTAGACTTTCTACGTACTTAGGTAGTATAGCTAAGTTCTTCCCTCCATTAGCTAGACGCGATAAGAGCTCATTGTAAGCGGCGCGTGTAACGATGACGGTCCTCCATCATACGCGGTCTATCGCTGATCGGGGATAGCATCGGATCTGTGTAGGTTTGCATTATACCGTCTTAACGTTGAATTTTGGAATAAGTAAATAAATACTAAGCGTTATAAAGACTTCAAAGCCCGCCACACTGTTCCCACCCAGTGCAACTCCTGAAAGCCAGAATCAACAGTGGAGGCCACCAGGAAAGCGTCGAGGCAATGAAGCTCGACAAGTCCCAGAGAAACGATTAACTGTCTTGGGTCCCGCAACGAAATTAATCAGAAAATAATAGCGGAGGAGTAAGAAAAAAAAAATAGTTTCCACTTCCCTCAATACAAGCAGGAGACTGAACAGAACTAGGCCAATAGGCACAAAGGGACGTTTGCAACTGGGAAAAGCCCAGATTGCCAAGCACCACGGATTGCAATTATTACTAAATTAATGGGTCCTAATGTGAGCTGTTACTTTAACTATGTGAGCTGTAACTTGTAATATAAAGACTTCAGTAATAGTTCAAGATAGTTTTGTTAATTTAGAAGAGACTACACCGAGCCTCCTCCATCAGTATTCTAGCTATAATAATACCGGCCTATTACAGTAGGTACCACTGCAAGGAAAATTTTAGAATATAACTTATTATTCTTTGTAGATACGATAAAGCTTCTAGTTTAATCACGACCGTAATTTGAAAATGATCATGAATCTCGTTCGATATTTTAAGTTTCGTATCATTTTGAAATTCATTTAATTGAAGGAAATCTGACTTATCATAGAAATGGATTAAGAGCCATGGGTACTGCTAAGAGGTGTTAGACAAAAAAAAACACTTTTAAGTTTAAATTTGAGCTGTCAATACGGAAAATTGCTTTCACTAACACACACTGATAAACATTGTGCTTATTTTAAGCCAGAAATATCAGTAGGTACTAGGTAGGTACCTACTTACAATGTCAGAGGATTAATAAACAAATTGATTATTCCATTTTAATCAATGTAAAAGTTAACTGAATATAGATATTCATTAAATTAAAACAGAACATAATTTGGCCGCATGTATAATTGATAAGGTTCAAACAAAGTAACGGACGGAACAGTACTCTAAAATGTTGGTCTAGACAAAGTCACAATTCATACAAGGTAGTAGCCATTAAAATCGCCAATAACCATTAAGTCAATGGAAACACGCCAAGTACTACCGAATGCAATACAATAGCCAGTATTAAATCTAACCAATAAATTATTCAAAGACGTTTCAACCGCAGAACTGCTGGAGAGATCCCAAATTGTTTTTACGCCTGATTAAAATGCACTTTAGCCTTAACACCAATCAATAAAGTTTGGAATTGTAAAGCATTTGGTTTGGTAGTGGTATAGTTATGTTTGTATTTTGTAGTGTAAAGGAGTACCTATAATTCAACGCCCAACGGTGACCGAGTATACGTCAAGATGTGTGAATGTCTATATTAGATGCTATTTTATGGCGGCGTATGTGCAGAATGGAAATTATTAATCATACTATGAAGGGACTTGGCGCTATGGTAGAATAATTTGTTCTGCACTTCAAAGGATCCAATCTGTTCGACTCGATGACTAATAATATCAGTCGAGTCGTCTGCGATATAGGTAATCGCAGTTTTCTTCAACAGCTCAAAAGGTGTAAAAAAGATATTTAACAAAATCAAAAGTGTTCTTCGTATCATTGCAAGCCTCCTGGTATCGGAGATACTGCGAGTGGACGTTCCAATTTTAATATACTAGCTAAACTTTGACCACGACCTCTGTACTGTTGAATGCACCCATGAGCGTAATATTTTGCGTGCATTGACATTGTTTTAATTCATAACATAACATCACGCCTGTAATCCCCGATGGGGTTAAGCAGAGGTTACCCATTAGTACACCCACATTTCGCCAGTTATGTTTTTAGTCCCATATAATAGGGGGCGAGCCTATTGCCATCAACCGGGCACAAATCCAGACTCCGAGGCTGCTACTGAGAAATTCCTGATGGAAAAACCCAATAACACTTTGCCCGACCTGGGAATCAAACCCAAGACCTCACGCACAGCAGTTCCGCATGCGACCACTAGACCAGCTGGCAACTGGCTACGGAGATTTTGAGAAAACAAGAATTAAATGTCCTAGTTAAACTTTGAGAACCCCCTATGACCCCTGTGCTGATAAAGGCATCCATAAGGCGTGCATTATATGGTGCGCTACAAACACTGTTTTACGAAAAAGAAAGTTGATACTCGATAATAAATTTTGCTTAATGCTACTTGGTTTGATGGGCATTCAAGTACCTGAATACACTTCAAGTACAGAAGCAACGATACATATCAAAGACAAAAAGAACATCATGCAATCCATGAAAGATTGAAGCAAAGCAACCAAGACCCCATAACCCAGATAGAAAGAAAAACGACCAAAACGTCTAATAGAATTCAACAATATCCCTGAACAATAACTTGAGAATAAGCGACGACAATTTGTAATAAAACCGTATATCATAATAAAAATAAAATAAGAAAACACACTTCCGGGGGAAAAAACGATTACTTTAGCTACGATAAAGGAGTATATTAAGACGATAAACCCGTCTGTAGAAGACGCCGAGGGACATAATATGTGTAATAACATATAAAATATATCTGGGAAACGGTCGCCAACCGTATTGCTTGGGTCATGGGTTCGCGATGAAACTGTTGCGAGAAATCACTTTCACTGACACTTTTTCTGCTGATTTAGTCCTGTTATGTATGGAGGTCTTGAACTTAAAAGGGTAAAACCTTCATAACAGTTTTTTATAAGAATTTGTAGCATCTGGAGTTCCATTAAGCTGGATTGATGGTAGTGTATTTAACACTTAAGCGTAAAATGATACTTGAATGATCGCGGAAGTTTTAAAGATGTAGGTAAAATACCTTCATAATAAGTGACTAAAAGACAAGATTCTTATCATGTTTATTAGGTATAAAGGCTGCTTTTGGAATTTAAAAGAAAGAAAAACTGTTTATTCACGCGAAAATGACGCACATGACATAAAAAGAAAAATTGTACATAAGACCAAAGTAGAATTAAGTTTGTAATAAACTAATAAAAAATACAAAAGAAATATGCGCCACTACCACACTACATTTCATTAAGTTCTGTATAAACTAGTTCAATAATATGTGAAATGTGTTTCATTACTATCAAGCAATAACAGTTCAATCTACATCTAAAACGAATGCTTAGAATAGATTTAGAATGAATCAGCGCTGTAGATCGAATATCTATACAATTACTATGAAAAAGGAAGGAAAAATTAAGGAAAATAAAAACATTGATTCGTATTACTCTACCAAAAGTCACTCAATTATGAAAAGGAAAATACGAGTGCAACGATGACCAAAGACACTTACTATTTGTAACAACGCGACAACCTACTTCTGACACGGAATCAACCCAAATCTTTAATAATAACAGAGATTGACTCGCAAATGAACATTCACCATAAGACATGAAGTCATCTCCCATCCATCCGAACCCTTCGAAACGATTTGTTAACGCATCCAAAAGCATATTTAACCCTCAAAATTGTCATGGGATGGTTGGAGAGGCTAAAGGACCACCGAAAACTGATCCATGCCACAATGGGGTTGCTATAAAAATAAACTGGAACCCTTACAAAGTCGATGCTAATGTGAAACCGATACATTTATGATGTTTTCCGGGCATAGATACTGTTAATATTTGATAATGTAAGACTTCTGGAGACATTATATGAAATTGGAGAGGTCAAACCTAATCGCTGTTTATTTTTGGGTGCCAAGGATTAGCCGGTTACTAGAGAGAATTCTGACAATAATAACAATATCAACCCGACCGAATGCCGATCACGGTGATCAATCTCAATGGAGACTAGCCTAGCACACAGGAGATATTATGGTGCACAGTGCACTAATGTACGCAAACACAGATGCACTCCCTATTCATTCAGTCTCTTAATCCGACGGGTTGGTGATCCGATTATTGGTCCGATGGCTCAGTCTATTGCTTTCACAAAGAAACCACCAAATTGATTTTGACAAAATTTGCTACGAGGTAAGCTTGAACTCCATAAAATGCTACTTTTCATGCCATTACATTTAAGCCGACGAAGTCGCGGGCAAAAGGCATGGCATGGCATGTTAATAAATAGTTGAGGTGGTGTGGATGAACAGTTAGCTTGTTACTACTCTTTTGTCACTCTACTCTACCTACGTTTTGGAACGAGCAACTTTCTGACTAACTGACCGACTCCTTGAACATTTAAGAGTGCCTGTAAATGGTCTAATTGAAATAAATGCTTTAACTTTGCCTTTGTCTCATGACACCATAACATACCCAATAGTGAAAGTCTACTAACAAAGACTGGTCCAATTTTTTTCATCTTTTTACGAAACAATAATGTGAACAATTTATTTGTCATCTGTACCCGTTTCTTCGTGCTCTTTATGAGTATTAATTTGACGCGTTGTTGGTCAAACAATGTTAGTGTTTTGGGTCCTCAACTGGATGCAGGACGGATCATTTTATGAAGGCTGTTCCTGGCTTGATAAGGGTAATGATAAACTGTTGTTTTTTTTGCTAAATACACTTTTAGGGAGACAAAAGCTTGTGACGATATTGTAGAATATCAGTGCAATCATGAGAAAGGTTTGAAAGACAACATTAGTACATACATACATACATAACATCACGCCTGTAATCCCCGTAGGGTTAGGCAGAGGTGTACTCATTAGTACACCCACATTGCGCCAGTTATGTTTTTTTTTAGTCCCATGTAATAGGGGGCGAGCCTATTGCCATCAACCGGCACAAATCCAGACTCCGAGGCTGCTACTGAGAAATTCCTAATGGAAAAACCCAATAACACTTTGCCCGACCTGGGAATCGAACCCAAGACCTCATGCACAGCAGTCACGCTTGCGACCACTAGACCAACGAGGCAGTCAACTTTAGTGAGATAATTATATTTAACTAGTACTCTCTAGAATTTTCTTACTAATCTCTAAATTGTTTATACTAAAATATAGCCAGCAATTTGCAAAAGAATTTTAAAATCGAATCATTAAATCCAGCGATTATAACCTAACAAACTCATCATAATATTAGTATAGATAAGGACCATAGTAAATGGACACTTTTCAATATTTTTTATATTGAGTAGCCTGTCCTTTCTTAGCCTAAATATCTCACACTTTGAAAGTGTGAGATATTTATGTGCCTACAGCATCCAAAATTTTGTTGCTTTTTTTATTAGCTTGTCCTGTTCCACTCCTGGGCAAAAGCCTCCTTCCACTTCTTCCATCTTTCACGATTCCGTGCTGACCTTTAATTTAGTAACATTTTTTGTCTGAAAAAAAAAGACTTTCTATTACTTTCTTCTGAAATTGTCTGTCTAGGAATAGAACCCACAAAAACGTTCACAGCTGCTCCATCCACATTTGCTTCAATATTCTGCAGTAATTCATTACAACCAACGTTAGCTACAAACAGTCCAATGTTTTGACAGATGTTCATCTCAAATTGTTATTTTTGTCGCCAGGGGGTGTTAATTTGCGTCGCTTGTTTTAACGCCAGACCGCGCGTCAATTAAGGGATTACTAAACGTAATTTGCATGTAATAACTTGGAAGGTGACGTTGAGGTGGAGTCTGTCATCTGGTTTTGGGTAGTGTGAATTTTCGTTGACTTTAGAAGCTTTTTTTTTTTTTTTTTTTGATGTGGTAAAAATCATCAAATGACTCCTTCCGCTCTGGGTGGGGCGGAAGGGACTGTCAGACTTTTACTGACTAAAAAACCACCCTGTTCCTTCTGTTGCCCTTTACGTTCCGGGGCCACGGTATCCTGTTAAGACGTCCCGCAACCCCGGCAGGCGTTGGCCCCGTTGGGGGCCCCGTCCCTGTGCTGACAGCTCTTTGAGGCGCGCGCGAACAGAACGCGCCGTCAACCCGGGCTTGGTCCTTGATCGGACGGCGAGCTACCCATTACTCGCCGTCCGCAAGCCCGCGCCTACGGTGGCCGGATGTCGCATCGCGACGTCCGATGCCCTGGGCGTCTCCCGCGGCGGCTGGGGCGTGAGGTGGTTCTCTCCCTCACGCGGCGACTTTAGAAGCTGCCGATTAAAATTAAAAAAGACGCGTGGTATGTTTGTTCCGTGCGGGAATCGAACCCGCGACATGCAGCACAGCAGCCAATCACTCGGCTACTGCGTCACCGTGTCGTCAATTAACTCTTATTTGAACGTCTCTCGCCTCGTCATGTCGTCTCTGCTTGATGGCGATTAGCTTTTGTTTCATCATCATTTTAGATCAGGTTGGTTTAACAAGTTTCTCTTAATTTTCGATACCACACACACACACATTACACATTATAATATTATATCCAAACTAAACATTCAATTGGAAATATTATTTCCAAGATGTATCGCGTAGTTTCCATCGTTCGTCTGTCTGTGTGTCACAGCAAAACATAAATAAATACTAGCAATACACGAGAGGGTGTCGCAAGCGATTATTAGTCGGATGTTAGTCGTGACGGTGCGACGAGACAGAACAAATACTGCGATTGTTACTGCGACTACGTCGTGCTTTGTTGCTGGGACTTTCTTTAAATTGCATTTAATTTTCTATTAGCTACATTGTTGCTGGGTAATTGTTTGTGAATCGGCAGAGTTGTTTACGTTCGATATTTTAATCTTGAAGTTTTGAATAGCTAATCTGTTCGTGAAGCTAAGTTTTTTAGGCAAGTATGAAATAAATAAATAAAATAAATCATTTTATTTCACGCATAGCATGTTTTTTCAAACATTTTACCCATAGCAAATTAAAATTACATTTATTATTTAATTAATTAATAAATTTTAATAAACAATACATTTTAACAAATGGCTGGCAATGGCTCTATGCCATTTTAAATATAAATCTATTTGTAGATAGGATTTGAATAATAACTTTAATAGTACATCGCATTCACATGTAGGTAATTTTGCATTTTTCTGGTTACAAGTATTGTAAATCATTGATTTGAAAAGAGTATGTAGTTTGCACAACACAACTGGCGAAATGTGGGTAATAGGTACTTCTCTGCCTAACCCTACGGGGATGACAGGCGTGATGTTATGTTATCTTATGTATGTAGTTTTCTTTCCATTCTTCTTTATATGAAACTATTTTTTAGAAGGAGCAGGAGCACTATTTTTTAGAGGAGAAATTCAATTTTCTTTTTCATGTAGGACTGCCTTGTTGGTCTAGTGGTCGCAAGCGCGACTGCTGTGCATGAGGTCTTGGGTTCGATTCCCAGGTCGGGCAAAGTGTTATTGGGTTTTTCCATGAATTTCTCAGTAGCAGCCTCGGAGTCACGATTTGTGCCCGGTTGATGGCAATAGGCTCGCCCCTTATTACATGGGACTAAAAAACATAACTGGCGAAATGTGGGTGTACTGATGGGTACACCTCTGCCTAACCCTTCGGGGATTACAGGCGTGATGTTATGTTAAGTAGGTAAGAGATTGAAATTGACTGTGCAGCTTGATGGAAGATGTGACACTATGTTTACACATGATACGTCATTCTAAAATGATATATTACGTTTATGTTTTTTTCTTGGTAAGAAATATTTAGATAAGGTTTAGGTAGGTAGGTAGGTAAAGGAAAAAAAATCTTCGACAATATGGCTACCCTAACCAACACGTGTGCTCATTTACTTTTGAAAATATTTCGCTGCACTAATTTAACGTGTCTTCAAAACATTTTCCACTGTACCTTCAACCTTATTCTCTTCTACATACGGTTCTTTATCAACATCTTCTGCTATTGGGTTATGGATCAATTTTGTAACCGCGATCACGGTTCGTCTGTTCATTGTTTTCGTTGACGACAGAGTGTTGTGTTGCAATGTTCAAATGTCGAACGATGAATACAGTTTGACCCTAGTACTTCAAAGGTCATCGCATAAACAGGTAAAAGTAGAAGTAAGAAAGGGCCAATGATGTTTACAACGTTAGAAATTGTTTAAAATTATAATATGTAAATTATTAAATATAGAAACCGAGTGTCCTATTGTCTAAGACGTATTACTATTATGGACTCGAAAGTTGTGGATGGATGATGGATGTATGTTTCCGTGGTTAGGTTTTTGACAAAAAATGGAACGAAGTGTGATGGCAACTGGACCATCCATTAAGGCGATCATCTCTTAGGCATGAGGTTGCAGGTTCTACTCATTAATAATTGGACACCATTGACATCGGTGAAGGAAAACATCGTTAGGATATTATAAACATATAATTAATATGAAATCTCCAATTCGCCTTTAGCCTGACCATAATCTGATAAAGTTTTAAAGTAGCATTTTCTCGCGACTTCGTCCGCGTAAATTTCGGACTCCGTTTCATCTCTTAGGGGGTGAATTTTAGATAGAAGATAGATTTTGTGAGTTACTGAAATCTTGAAACAGTGTTACTTGGCATGACTGCCTCGTTGGTCTAGTGGTCGCAAAGCGCGACTGCTGAGCACGAGGTCTTGGGTTCGATTCCCAGGTCGGGCAAAGTGTTATTGGGTTTTTCCATCAGGAATTTCTCAGTAGCAGCCTCGGAGTCTGGATTTGTGCCCGGTTGATGGCAATAGGCTCGCCCCCTATTACATGGGACTTAAACATAAATGGCGAAATGTGGGTGTACTAATGGGTACGCCTCTGCCTAGCCCTTCGTGGATTACAGGCGTGATGTTATGTTGGCATATAGCATATTATCCCTATACAGTGGTTTTGATCATTAAACCTTCCAAATTTAGATGGCAATATAATTACCACGACAATTTTCCATCAAACTCTTGCAAGCTCGAGTGGCTAACTGGCGAAGATGATTTCATCTCAGCGTACGTCGTCAGAATGTTAATACGTGTAGACAGCCCGCGGGACATTTTCAATGTTATGCTACCCTGGTACTCGTACAATTTGTTCTCTCGCTTTAGATCGGTTAAATTTTGTATATAAATGTAGAAAGTGTTTTCGGAAGTTCGGAACCTCTTCTTACTTGTAGACTCCTAGTAACTACTAGATATTAATTCAAAGCCAAAGTCAAATCATTTCTTTCATTTATGCCATTATAAGGCACTTAACCGTATAGTTCGGAAGCGCCCCCAATTGGACCCGAACACAGAAACCTCCGCCGGCTCGGTAGTGGGTCCAATTGGACCCCGGAGTTCGCGCATGCGTCTTCCTGACCAATAAGTGTAAATACTGATTATGGTAGCCATCTAATCTCATGTGTGAGCATTAAGTAACAGAGTTTGATAAAATATTTAAATGTTAGAGCCATCCACTCTTTTAGATTTAGCACGCGAGTATATAAAATCACCGTTTTAAAATCCAAGTGTGAAAATGCAATCATCGCCATTTTGAAGACCATAGTAGTCGAGGCTAAAAAACATAAAAATTGTGGATTTTAGACATCCAAGCTCCACTACAGGAGCAGTAAATAACTCATAATTGATTTAATTGTCGATTTCATCCATAGTTTAACATAAATTAGTAGTGGTAATAAAGTTTTTGATATCCAAAGTCGCAACTTCGCGCCAATCCGTGCGTGTTTACATTTTTGTTTGTCACAAATATCACTATAACACATTTAGATATTATTAAAAACATGACAAATGCCATTCAAAATATAATAAACAACAAGAAAATGCCCAATTCTTAGTGTAAATTACAAACACGGGTCTAAAAACACGGAATATTCATTACCACTACTCATTTTTTGTTCTTAGAAATTGTCAACCAATTTTTTTTTTAATGCATTGATGTGCGATTGTGATTATGTCAATCGATTATTTTTTTTATTTCAATCGATTCGAGTAATTAAAATTATTCATATGAGATATCGACTCGTAAAAATTAATATAAATGGAATTTAAGTTTAAATTACAATAAATATTAATTATTTATGCTATCCAGCTCAGTTAATAATTGTTATTTATAGTTTTCTAGTTCAAGACTCAACAGAAAAAATATGTATCTACGATAGGTATATTTCATTGGTCCTTACCAATGAACTATACCTATGGTACCTACCCATATTTTTTTTCTGAAATTTTATATTAAATTTAATTAAGAATTTTAATTTTTGTGCGTTACCTACTTTTTTAAAATTTGATGCCGTGCACAGTATACATTTATCTCAGATTGGTGTATATCGCGTTTTTCCTACATTTAATAGAACGTCTAATTATTTGCATCAATATTAATAATTAACTTATCTAATTAGTTTGATTGGGGCTGTAACATTGGATTAGGGTTGCGTACGTCCAAATGAAAACGGAAACCTTATAGGATCACGCGTGTGTTCGTCTGTCCGTCCGTTTGTTACAATCAAAATCCAAGATGGCGGCCGCAAAATTTTACAACATATGCATTATGGGTATCGTATCCTTGGTTTTCGGGGGTGGTGATGCCGAAATTGAGGTCGAAGTGAAAATCCAAGATGGCGGCCGCTAAATTTCACAAAAGATGCGTCATGGGTTCGTGACCACGAAATAAACCCAAAACCAAGGATCCAACACCCATGACGCATATTTTGTAAAATTTCACGACCGCCATCTTGGATTTTAACTTCGACCTCATTATTTTAAGTCTACGCAAAACAAAATAATTCAGCTAATATTTTAGCAGATTTATGCATAATTATGTATTTAATGAATTATGAACATCCTCCTTTTTTAAGTCGGCTAAAATATCTACTTAAGTAAATCTTATACCTTATTAAAAATAACTTAAGCTCCTGATTAAGCTTTGCGTTTATTTATCCATTTAATATAAAATATAAATCCTGAGAAATATTATCAAAAAGTTTTTTTTTTTTTCATTCAGACTCCTTTGGCCAACCTCGATTTTATTTCAAGTATCGATTCGGCTGAACACGACTTTTGAATCGAATTATGAAACTTGGGTAAACGGTCAGCACTAAGAAGTGCCACAATTTTGTGTAAATTTTGTCCAAATTTGATTGTATTTTTAAAGTACTTATGTATGGATAATGCCAAAAACAACAATGGAGATGGAATGATAATGTCTTTATTTCGTCTGAATGCATCTTTTCAGCAAGCGAGAAGGTTCTTTATGTACTTAATTTTAGCTAATCTGAGTGGTCTGCCTTTGGATAGGGTGCAGAAAAACTTATATTGTACCAATTTTGCAGTGATCTGAAGTGATTTAACCGACCTCGAGTTATAATTAAAGATATTTGCCATAAACTTATTCTATAAAATAGCTGTAAACGTTATTTTTTCTTAAAAAATTGAATCCTGAAAGTTGATGTAAATTCCCGAATTTTATGACGTGATCCACAACACCCTGCCGAGTCAAGGGATGTGTCAAATGTCAAAATCTTGTCGAGCAGAGTGGTTAAACGTCATAAACAAGATAAAAAAATGAATTGAATATAAGTAGTTTTTAAATAACATAATATACTCTTTTCATCCACGAGCGGTATTATCGGAGGGATATTGTAGAAAAATTTATTTATCTATTTCGACTGCGATATTATCATCTTAGTGATGACATTGATCGCTTTTGGGAACTCCTTAACTTGTTTTTAAGGCAATAAATAATGTAAGCTATTTTTGATACGTTTTACGGAATTGCACAATATTTTACAAAGTTCACATATGTAAGTTCACGTATAGTTCAGTTTATAAAAATGACAAAAATATTGCACGCTGAGAGGCTGAATATAGCTTTATACCTATATATTTGCAATAAATGAATTTGAATTTGAATTTCTAGCGAGTTTAGTACCCGTAGTAGCGCATACGACGCCAAAACTATCAGAATGCAACTAGCGGCTCTTTCGACGCGCCTAATACAGTTAGGCGCCTACCTGCAGGCACTTTTCACTTTTGGATATAGACTTGAATACAGACACTAGACAGAGGTTTTAGGTACGAACTATGGGACCAACCCTAAATCATGAAATTAAAATATTCAATCATGATTGTAAATCGCTGTAACGTTCAAGAGTGCAAGCGTGAAAAGTCATGATAGAACGTGAGTAATATAGGTTCATTTTAGGTTCATGCAAATAATTCTAAGACTTTTCTAGTTTTGATAGAATATCGCTGCTTTTTACATGCAAAGTTTTTATTAGAAACATTATTTTCAAGTACAAATCCCGAACTTATTGAGAAGTTGACAGAGCTTGCTTTTCTCAATTTTCAACTTTATTCAACCGACTTAGGGTTGTACAAGAAAAGATTTTATATTTTAGTTTATTAAAAGATCTTGAAGTATGAATATCAATTTTATATGCAGTAACAATTTTATTTTGTTTTTAGACGACTTTTTTATAACTTAATATTCAAGATGACCTCTTCTCTTCTTTCATGAACCTTTAATTTAGTTCTTTCTAATACAGTTTTATAGAACACTAGCTTTTAGTCTCGTTTTCGTCCGCGCGGATTTCTTTACCTACGTTAAGTTACGTCTTTGGGTACTGCTCCGGCCTCGTAGGTAGTAGCGTGATATTATGTACATAGACTGTCCCTTATGAATCTGGCTATCATATACTACTTATAGAGTTTTTCCAATTCAGCTAGTAGCTCTAGGGAGAAGCGCGTTTAAACACACAAGAAAAAAAAACTCTAATTTTTTTATATTCGTACTGTTTGTTAAAATTGAAATAAGTAACAAATTAAAATTAATATATTTTTGTGGCATCTAAAATCTAAAAATTCTAATTGAATATAAACAAACTTAAACGCCTGTAAAAGTCTGTTCTACGTAGCAACCCATAACAAAACGTTACAAGGTTCTCTCGCGACTACTGTTCAAATTAATTTACGCACCAAAAAATATGCTCGCCTATATTTCACCTCGGCAATCTTCGGCAATTTCCGACAAATCCCTTCGACATTAAAGCAAATCGCTTGGCGATCCGTCAGCGAGGTAGGAACGGCAAAAAAGTTGAATTTTCTTACGGCATAAGCGTCATAAATAAAAGGAGGCAGCCAACTTTCTGCCGTTACCGGTACCGGTGTGAGGTTTTGAGGACGTATTCTGAGACTTGATAGGGTTACGCTTACAAATATTAAGTTAAGATAAGATATTTTATTTTAAATAAAGGTGACAAGAAATATTCTATAAGTTTTGTTACGTATTTTTTTACTTATAACCTACTTTTTTACATCAACCATAACACGCCTGGAATCCCTAAAGGGTTAGACAGAAGTATACCCATTACTACACCTACATTTCGCTATTTATGTTTAAGTCCCATGTCCCATGTAATGAGGGCGAGCTTATTGTCATCAACAGGGCACAAATCCAGACACAGAGGCTGCAACTCAGAAATTCCTGATGGAAAACCCAATAACACTTTGCCCATCCTGGGAATCGCACCCAAGACATAATATTTCATTTTTGACGCGGATGGAGTAAGAGTAATTAATATTAGTCTAAAATCACCAATCTAAGCAAGCATAGTAGGTAATTAATTCTCGTGCCTTCTCTGTATGGAAAGAGTCCTTCGCTCTGCATTGGGACAATAATGAGCTGGTACTATTTTTTCTTAAGGAACTGAAAATTTTACGTTTGTTACAAAAAATACAAACAAATAGAAATACAGAATAAGGCTATGTGGGCACAATTTGTCGGCACGGACGTTCGGGCGCGCTCTCCGCAGGAAATGAGCGTATTTGTCTTACCTGAGCGCGGTGTGGTGTCTCATCTAGCGGGAAGCGGGATAGGTCTTCATTGTAGATAGGTAATGTCATGGTGTTTTGTCAATATAGCTTGTTATTGATAAGAGCTTAAGCGTACCGTGTCTTGTGTAGTAATATTTTTGCATTAATGAATAATATACCTATCGTCAGCGTAAAGTAGTCTATTATTTTTAACGTTCTTATTTTCTTTTTATATGTTTAAATTTAATTGTGCTGCCATATTGCGTTTCATTTAGCTTGAGCTATGCCTTTTGAGTTGGACTTTCATTCACAATTTTCTTTTTTTACATGTCGTACGAGTATAAAATCGTATTTACGTAAAAGAACAACATTAGAAAATATTCCTGAAGCGCTCTGCTTCCGAAAATTTAATACAAAATAGGCAGTCATGGGGACGACAAAAGTGAAAACGCAACATCACATAAGCATGTTGGTGAAGCGGCCACGTTACTTAATGCAGCTAAATAAGTTTCCCCTTTAAATGTTAAGAAAAACGAAAAAGACCAGACATTACTCCCGCTTACACTAGAACCACACTCGACCCAAACCCAAAGCTACACATTCATAAATTCACTTACCAACATTTATGAATGTTAATAATTAAAGCCACTATAGCTCCGTGCGATTTATTTGGTGCTTCAACTGTTTATGCACCGTTTGCCACTGAATCTTGAAGTCAGACAACTGACGTCATATTGTGGTGAACGGGTGCACTGGAAATATATTTGCTTCGAATTGTTTCTCTACTATGAAGAGATTCAGAAAGGTGGAAGTGAGTTTTGGATAGTGTATTATTATAAGAGAATTACGTTAAGCGTATGGAATTGGGTGTATAAATTAAATTGGAATATAATACAAACTTTTCTCAACCAACTTCAAAAAAAGAAAGAGGTTCTCAATTCGTCGAAATCTTTTCATTTATGTTAGTTCCCCGATTACTCAAATACGCCTGACCCGATTTAGAAAATTCTTTTTTATTTGATAGGGTGTACTTTCCAAGTGGTCCCATAGAAATATTGTCATGATCTGATCATGAACTTCGGAGATAAATGGAACTGAACTCCTCATACGATCTTAGCAGAACAGTCGTCTAGAGTAAAATTGCTTTGTTTATGATTACAGTCTGAAAGAAGAAGTGGACGAGGTACGTCAAACTCGAGCCTCGTCCAACCACTTCCTAGAATTAAATATATCGTGCGAGGTATTGTTTGAAAGGGCTTTTTGAAATGATTTCAAATAATAACGACAACTTGTCGTATCATATTTCACTAAAAAGTGAAAAATAAAAATATCTTCAATTTCGATTTTTATTTGTATTATTGGATGATGTAAGGTCGGGCAATTTCGACTATTGGATAATTCTAACAAATGAGAATAACTAGGAATCTATATAATAAAACTGTTATACTACTGTTCCAAGAGTAAGAATTACCCCATTAATTTATTTATGTTTCCTTTTCAGATCAACACCACGCTTGGTTGGCTCAGACGCTTCCTACAAACTGAGTCCGCATGAGATGGAAGCGCTGAATGCGGTAAGTTTTTAAATAACAATACGTTTTTTTACGATGTCAAAAACCTGTACCTATTCTATGCCTACCCGCACTTGCAGGTATATGTGACCGAGGTACCGAATCTAACTTTGATATTATGTATAGGGCTACAAGTAGTGTTCACAGCTTTTTTTTTGTTTAGGTGTTAAAAATCGTCAAATGACTCCTTCCGCCCTGGGTGGGGCGGAAGGGACTGTCAGACTTTTACTGACTAAAAAACCACCCTATTCCTACTGTTGCCCTTTACGTTCCGGGGCCACGGTATCCAGCTAAGAAAAAATATAACGGATTCGCTTATTTTTCTTAATTCCATAAGTAGTAAAATTCCGACGGAGGGTTTTAGAATAAAAACCTTTCAGCCAGGTTGCCTTGGCATGCAACCTTCATAGTACCTTATTGAGCTATTACAAAGGAGTTTCAATGAATTCATGCATTTTTGAAGGCGATCCCCAAACTATGTAGGTAAATTCCTATATCTTGGGGATCAATGGTTGATTCATATTCATTAAAGGTTTAGAACTACAAAACTAAGCATTTTTTCAAAACTGCTAACTCTCATGCTTTGCACTACGATTCTGTGTGCTTATAGAATTTATTGACCAATTACGTAAACTATTAATAGCAACTGAATGGCTATTTGTCTATCGCATATTGCAGATAGCATCTTAATAATTTTAGCAACTAACTGACTTGTTGCAAATGTTTTCTCGATGTAATTGTCATTTAATTTATAGATTTTCTGTTTATCAAGAAAACTTTCATGGACGTAAAACTATTTTTTCACTATTCAATGATTTCTCTTTATTGAGAATAGCTATTTCTTAAACTTGTTGGCGTGACTTTATTGATTTCTTTCGCAATAAAGTACACATTTTGCAGATAATTAAGATAATTTTAAAAGTAATTGTGCCTTTATAATAAATTTATATCAGTAAAATAATTCTTATTGACGCGAAAATCTTTATCACATTAATTTAAAAGCATGATTTGACGTTTGTATGTTCTTTCTGCTTGCGTTTAAACTCATTTGACATTGATTTTTTGACGACTTCGAAATAAAGGAAACTCCACAAGGCCAAATGTTTGTTCAAATACACCAACTTCTCTTCCCCCTCTCCCCAACCCCTCCTTCGTTCCTTATTCAAATTCATAATATTTCAAATCTATAGAGATTGAATTAATTTATTTAAACACGCGCATTTATGCAACAAAGAAGCACAAAGGCGGACTTAATGCCTTAGGCATTCTCTACCAGTCAAAAGGTGGTGAGGAGATAACAAAGCAGGTGCAAAAAATTGTACATGAGGAAATAATCAAATATGAGATTTAACGCATATTTATGTCTATGAAGACACGTAATATAACAATTTAGTTCAGTAAAGTGAACTATTCCACAGCGACCTATATGTTAAACACGCGAATATTTGTTTTATGGTTTATTAGTTATACATAATTGTATATAGGTACATAAATGAGAATGAAGTGGTTTTGCGGCCACTGTGTTCGTAATATATTCCCATTATTGTCTATGCTGTAGTGAACATTATGAGTTCTATAATTTCAAACTCTTGATGCAATATAATTGCTTTCACGAATTACAAATGGCGATTTGTGAATTAATGCACGCACGTGTAACTAATTTCAATACAGATAGTCTTAATATATATAAATTACGCGTCACGTTGTTTGTCCAGGATGAACTCCGAAACTAATCAACCATTTTTTTATGAAATATGGCTTACTGTGTGTAATTTGGTCAAACTTAAAATATAGGATAGTTTTTATCTCGATTATTGACCTCAATATCTTTACTTACTTCAAGCCACTGCAGCGCGTGGTCGAGTCAGCTAGTAAAATAATATTTTTTAATAGTTACTAACGCCACCTACCGTGGACCTATGTAATGTGTAAACAGTGTGTTTTTGTTGATTGGTAGACATCCTTAGGATGGTTTTTTATGAAGATACCAAATAAAAAAGAGGCACCTGTGATTTCGTTCACATAAATTTACTTACGGATCCCTGACTTTAATAATAAAATGTAGCCTTTAAGTACTCTTGGATAACATAGGTTCCTATATGCGAAAGAGTTTTCAGAATCGGACCAGGAGTCCCGGAGACAAGTGAGTTCAAAATAAAAAAAACAAACAAACTATTAATTTACATAACATCACGCCTGTAATCCCCGAAGAGTTAGGCAGAGGTGTACCCATTAGTACACCCACATTTCGCCAGTTATGTTTATGTCCCATGTAATAGGGGGCGAGCCTATTGCCATCAACCGGGCACAAATCCAGACTCCAAGGCTGCTACTGAGAAATTCCTGATGGAAAAACCCAATAACACTTTGCCCGACCTGGGAATCGAACCCAAGACCTCGTGCTCAGCAGTCGTGCTTTGCGACCACTAGACAAACGAGGCAGTCAAACTATTAATTTGTTTAAAAATAATATATCAAAAAATGAAACTTTTCTTATAATCGTTTTTGATGATTTCTTTTAATTACGAGTATTTACATTAATGCCAACCCTAGGCACTAACCAATTACTACTTGTAAACACTTTTTCACGCCATTCTTGTGCATAAAATTAGTTTTACACAAATCTGAACTCCTCCAAGACCTTACCGATTAGGGTTGGCTATTGTTACATTGTTGCAATTAAGGTCTATAGCCCACAGTGGTTCCAATTCAGTAAGGCGCCAATCCTTAACCGTAGCGTCTTTTGAATTGACACCAAGTAGGAAGATTCAGAAGACCTATTTACCACTTAAGAAGAGAAGTCATGATTTGATGCAGTTTCAACTAAACCTTTGGCAGTTGGACAATGGTCTAAAAATGCAAATCTTATTTCCGAATAACTAGATACTGCATCGATCATTCCATCATCTTCCCAGCCACTATCGAGCTACGTTGGAGTCAGCTAATATCCACAGCATTTGTTTTTTCGATGATTGATAGAATATTTACCAATTATTATCAATATTCTTTCTGAATGTAGGTTCCAAATCGTTACGTGCTTTGCCGAACAGCGTTCAAAATCTAGCCGCAATCTTATCTCAGTAGTAATCAATTTCAATAACTTGTCAAAATTGTGGCCAAACTTTTAAGTAGGTAATTTTGGCAGATCAAGAATGCAATTATAATGCGATCGCTCTTAAAAATACGAGGACTGCATCTCTGGAACCGCCATTTAAATTGCTATTCATTTGTTTATTCGATGTCTGCAACAGAGGCGCCACGAGCGCTAGTTTTATGCATTGTTCAAAGTGGACTTACTGGTATTTTTTTTTTCAATATTGGTACCTCTGTAATTACAGTTTATTTTAAGTAACAAAGGATTCAGTTACAGTTGTCCTTTGTACTGTTCCTGACCATTTGCGAATGAAAAGGGTATCAGGCCTTATTTCACGGATGTTTATTATAGGTAAAAGGTAAGGATAGGCTTTCTAATTACATTGTGGTTACGATATTCTGCGTATCTTTTATTTTAATGCTATGACTGTTTTGTTTCAATACTTAATTTGGAGTTCATAATGTACATATACAATTAATATAATAAAGCTAAAGAGTTATTTTGTTTGTTTAATCTCTGGGATTACCAGTCGGATTAGAAATCTTTTTGTGAGGAATAGTATAGGCTATATACCTAACATCGCGCTATCGCCCACAGGAGCGGAGCAGTGACCAAAAGCGTAACTATTAACACGGGTGAGACTGCGGGGTATTGCTAGTAAATTATAGGAGTATTTGTCACAACTGTGATACAAAGCAGTCAAATGAATTACAGGTTGATTTTTATTTCCAAATATTTTAGGAAGTGAAAGTACTCATGAATATTATGAACAACTTTTATTTCGAGACCAATTTTGGAACATTGTAAAAAAAAACAAATTGTTGTTTCTCAAAAAAACAAATGGTTTTTTTTTCTTACTTTAATTTTAACGGTTACAGTTGTTATTACTATAAAATATTTTTGAAAAATATTGTTGTTATGTTGTTGTTAAATATTGTTGTTACTATAAAAGATACCAAAAAAATATACATTTAAAACATAGCAAGCTTTCTATGCTATTAATGTCCTACTTTATAACTCTCACAGTACTTCAGACATCAATAAAATCTTCGTCCATTCATCCGCAAACAGATCGGTTGGATTAAAATTCATACATACATCCATATTGTGCTTGGTTATTCTAACTTACAATCGAGTTAATGTTATCTGTTTACCCACATAAATTTTATTTTTTTTTTCTTAACTATGTTGTTTTGTTATTTTAAATACGCACCTCTGTGCGCTCTGATTATTAATCTTAGTTTTAGTACTGTTTCTCAGTAAGTGAATTATGTATCCTATTCTAAATGCGAAAAGTTGATCTTAAATCAAATAAAAAAAAAAATCTGGTGACAATGTACAACCAGAGTGTGAGGTACTGTGGACTTAGTGCGTGCAACGGTGCGTAGAGCAGACACAGCCAATAAAGCTGTGCTTTCTGTTGCGGCAGTAATTGTTTGGGGCAAAAAAGGGCAGCGGGGGCAGGGCCAGCGCAGTATGCAGATCAAGGACTATATTGCCACGTATTACAGGATATAGTGAGCTTATCTCGATTTGATGATCGATTTGAAAACACCTGATTTTGTAAAAACCTAATTGAAAAGAGTGCCGTAGAGTTTCTTGCTCGTTCTCCTCCATTAAGGCTTACCTTTGTTTTGGAACGAGCACATAGCTTCAACTTTCAGACTAACTAACCGACTCCTTGACAATTCAAAAGTGCCTGTAAATTGTCTAATTGTATATTTTTTTGACTTTGACTTTTCGTTTTGTCTTACTTCCTTACTACCAGCGAATGAAATCCGTTTCATATGTATATTTTTATGAATTGTGTTGTAATGTATTTTACAAGGTTTAATTTACTTTCACCATTCACTTATAAGAATCTACGTCAACCCTGAGTGCTATATTTTATTATTAAAAAAATCTAGGGATCCGTATGAATATTCAAAAGGGCAAAGGTGCGTTCAAAAGCTGGTACCGTTTAAAAACGGTAACCTTTGTCAAAAAATCGTTGCGTGTGCTCTACGAACGAGCAACAAAACCTTTATATTTACCTTCGCACGCACGCCTCCCTTGCAATATGTGCAGGTCGGAATAAAGGTAAAACGAGCTGTACGTACTGTCTAAAACATTCTATAGATACCTTTTTATTTTTTTTTAAGGTGGTAAAAATCATCAAATGTGTTCTTCCGCCCTGGGTGGGGCGAAATCACTGTCAGACTTTTTCTGACTAAAACACCGCTGTTGCTCTTTACGTTCCGGGGCCACGGTATCCTGTTAAGACGTCCCGCAACTCCGTCAGGCATTTGGACCTGTTGGGCCCGTCCTTGTGCTGATAGCACTCACTATCACTTGCATTCGTTTTAATGTAATTTGAAGTCGGTCATGCTTCAATCCAAAACACAGTGTTATAAATGGCTGACTTACTGACATAATTATTCTTGTTATTATTCCAAATATATTATATTCGATACGACTACCTCGTTGGTCCAGTCATCGCAAAGCGCGATTGCTGAGCATGAGGTCTTGGGGTCAATTCCCAGGACGGGCAAGTGTTATTGAGTTTTTCCATCAGGAATTGCTCAGTAGCAGCCTCGGAGTCTGCGTTTGTGCCCAGTTGATGATAATAGGCTCACCCCCTATTACGTGGGACTTAAATATAACTGGCGAAATGTAGGTGTACTAATAGTTACACCTCTGCCTAACCCTTTAGGGATTACAGGCGTGAATTTAAGTGTTTATGTTATCATTAAAAAAAAAGCCTAACAAATCCATCACACAGTTCACCGCTATATACACCATAACTACCCATACTTTAATGGTACAGCGTCCTGCGTCGTACAGTCCTGCGCAAAAGTCTGTCGACAATTTGTGCGGTCGCAAGGTCCCATTAGCTCATCAAGACGCTTTTGTAAGCAGACGTGGCGGAAACAGAAGGGATTTGATGTATAATCTGTGAGGACGCCCTATGATTACTTACCACGGGAAGTCGATGGGGAGATTGCATTTAATTTTGACGATTCCGTTATTGACAATGTGGGTTGAAAGACTTTTGGAAAGGTAGAATAAGAGATTTTCGTTTTTGCCAACTGCAGAGATAGGAGAGGTACCTGGAAGTACCAAGAGGTGGTCTTATCTTCGATTATTTATCAAAAACTTAGCTTAAAAGGTAGTTACAAGTATTTTCTCAGACTGAGTTTGAATTCTAAAAATATAGCCCAAAAATACCTGTATAACAAAAAGGAAGAGAGAAATAGGTTCAATTTTAAAATCGGACGAATTTACGTTACATTTACTTCATTCGCTAGGCCCTCTGATAGCTTGTCTATACAATCTTTAAATCTCTTTGTAACATGAACTTTGATCTAAAAGATTAGTAGGTAGGATTTAAATTTCGACAATTTAACCATTAAAATTGACAAGTTATGTCTAGTCTTTTAAGTCTAGTAATAATCCCAATACTGCAGATATATTCTAAAAAAATATCTCCTTCATTGAATTTAGGTGAAGTGAGTTTCAGGCTTGAAGAGCTAATACCAACGTCAGGTAGGATTACAGCTCATTTGAAACTCACTTCATCTCCAACGGTAAGGGCAACAGCATCAAAAGATACGTTTGAATAACTTGCAGCAGCAATAAACGTTGATTGTTTCGTAACCAAGTTCGCTGGTTCATCGCAACGACTCTTTTGTGGTTTAATTGTACGTAGTTCTGTTGTTAATGTTTCGCTTTTAACGGAAATATTCAGATCATGGGAAGCCAGAGGATCAGGAGGAAAAGGATGTACATTTAACACGACTTGTTTATTATACTTGTGGCGGTTACGGGCAACCAGTCTCACCAAGGGTTATCGTGTTACCCAGTTATCCAGGTACCCGGGTTATGAAGGTTTAGATAGACAATTGCTCCATGTAAAATTCTGGTATACAGCTGCATCTGGTTAGACTGGAAGCCGACCCCAATAGTTAGGAAAAGACTAGGCAGATGATTATGGATGGTAAACCAGCTAAAAACGGTTCACCTGATGTGAAGTAGTCACTACAGATCACTACAGCTATCTATATACGAGTACATTTCCAACACCAGAGGCCTAAAAGCTGAAATGTCTCATATGCCTGTAAATACAGCTTGTAAAATATTTATATGAAGCGCTAATAAAATCATAAAAAGCCAAATTCTAAATATTGTAAACGCGAAATATTTGTGATAATAGATCGATGTTTGGCTGAATAGTTAGATGTTTGTTACACTTTACCGCCTAAATGGCTAAACGAAATCACTTCTTCTCCATACAAAACTACCTTTTGAAAGGGGTAACAAGATTCAAACTTGTTTTTTTGTATATGACGTTCAGAAGTGCCTTATTGAAAATTGATTTGACTTTGTGTTTGACTTGAATTTTAGAACATATAAAAATATTGATGTTTAGATATTGATATTGAAAACAGGATTTTCTATCCCTTTTTTGTGTTCCCGATAACTTAGGACTTTGGCTTAATTCCAAAGACTACACAGACGAAGACTCGAGTAAATCGTAGTAGTTTAAACAGTATCCTTTGAATCACTGAGATTGAACATTTGACAACTTAGATGACACTGTAATTAATTGATTATCTTATGAATACACCATCCAAGAAGCTACACATGGAAGACAAATCAAACTAGGCAGATGTACATACCAATATCAAATGCCACCCTACTACGATACATTTCACTCAAACCAAATCATTGTTATTCCAACGACCGCGAAACGATAATGGCGATTAGTATAATGAAATGAAAACATTAGAGCCAAATAAAGACAGTCACGGTGTAGGCAGATAAATAAATTTACACTCTATTAAGCCGCAGTGATTCAGCTGGGAGGGACAGAGGGATAGAGGGTCGTGGCGCCGTCGTAGGTCGCACACATTATAAGGAAGGGATAGAGTATTATAATAATCTTAGACGATGATCTTCCATAAAGAGATTGAGATAAAGGTGGTAACATTTTTGGAAGTAGCTTATGATGAGGAAAATACGAAAGATTAGGTGGATGTACCAACTAGTGGTTCGAAAGATGAAATTGCTACATAATAATGAAATGAAGGTATTAGAATACTTCGTTTTTAATGATAAAATGACACCGATCTAGTTCAAACGGATGTGTTCCCGTTTGAGCACCTACGCATTGAGCGCCTAAGATTGGTGCCCTTAGAGTACCACATTAAAATATTGATTGGTGCTCTTGATGCTCAAACGGGAATACTCTTTCAAATGTAACTTCATGTAAGTTTAAATGTACCAAAAAGTGGTACACAGATTAGCAGGATTAAAATAATAACCAGCAGATTTTCTAATATAAAATAATTCATACAAAGTCAATACATTGATTTAAATAAATCTTTCTTTACTATTTGGCACGAGTATAGGAAGGTTAAACCATTTACAGACACTTTTAAACGGTTAAGGAGTCGGTCAGTTAGTCAAAAAATTGGAGCTAGGTGCTCGGTCTCTATGGAGATTAGTTTGCAAAAAACTCCACAGACACTCTTGTCAATTAATCGTTTTTGCGAAATCTTCGTTACATTATTGTTGTTGCTTCTACATGAGAAAACAATGTGGCTGACGTGAAAGCTATAATTGCAACTCGAATTCCATTCAAAATAATATGTTGATGAACAATCAATTAGTTAAAATGCAAAATCAGTAATTTAATATTGTCAACGGTAATGTATGCTGCATTGAATAGGTATCTCGGTCAGAACTGTTACAACAGAATGCCGAATTGACAATAATTACTCAATACATTTGGTACTGTTTGAGTAACTCTGTCGGTCTTTTGCGCTTTTACGACTAAGCAACTGAACCGATTTTGATGTAATTCAAATTTGGCATAGTGTACACTTGAACCCCGAGAAAGCACAAAGGCCACTTATCAATTCGCGACATCCTCAGCATCCACGATAACCGACATTCGAAGTCGCGAGCAAAAACTAGATTTGCTATATTTTCGGTGGCTATGGAGATATATTTTTGAGGTTAATTTAATAGTTAGCTTTCACTTGTCCAGCTTCAAGGCACCTTCTCGTGCAAAGAAGTTATTATTTGTGTTACTTATGGTTCTTCCGACCGAATCTAATTACCAAAGTTTATTTCTCCTATTCAAATGCTGGATGATATTCAATTGATGAGTGTTGAACTGTGCACAAACTGTGCACTTCACTGAGTGATTGATGTATGAGTTTCATGATTAGGGAAGCCATTGCGGTGTCGTTTGCCGTTGCACCTGGCACACCCTCGACGACGCAGACCGTTTTTTTTTAAATTTACTATTAACCCTATATACGCCCAGGTCTATTAAGCCATAATAGTCATTTGACTCACATTTACCTTGACGTAAAAAAATATATATCAAACGGGTAACGTTAATGCATCGCGCTGGCAATCTCAAAATCGAGGGGTGCATAATTTATCATACAGTGCCACTGCCTTATATGTGAAGCTATTTTGGGGTTACGTGCCTGGAAAAATGTCAAACGGGAACGCTTGAAATGGTCTCTTTGACAGCGCTAATTTAGCTTACAATTTTATAATTCAGACCTTTTTTGATAGTGATCGGTCGCTACATTGAAAAATTGATAAATGTGTAATTTGAGTATTTGAATAACTTCAATGATCAGAGTGTGTGAAACAGTTTGGACTTTAAGGTACATTCAGGTAAATTGTACAAAGATATTTTTTATTTATATTATAGGTGCAGTTTTATACTTACGTTTTGAGCGAATGAGTTGTTGCCAGTCAGCAACAAAGCATGGCAAACAACTCGATTGCAGTGTTCTAGGTATGCTACTAATAATAGTTTAATGTTTTAGACGCCTTTTTAAACCATGCTGTCGCCATTCACTACTCCAATGCTAAGGCTGATTGTAGCATCCTGCTTGGAAATCTGATCTATTTTATCTCGATGTTTGTCAACAACTTTTTCAGATTAATAAAAATATTGAGAACTTAATACTTACATTTTTTTTTACCTACTGAATGGTATCACCAAATCGCTTCACGCTTGCCGCATTTTTTATTACATCACACGTCTCTGTGAAGAATGAATTTCAAATGGTGTCGGAAGTTTGTGTTGGGGGAATAAATCCTGGATCCCTACTATGAGAAACAATTACATGTCTAGGCGAGAAATAACGTTCAGACGAGTTGAAAGTGGGTGTTGATTTTTTTGTAGTTATTAAAATATTGACGAAGAAGATTATTCAAAATTTTCAAAGGCAGTAGGAATTTTTTGTTTCAAAATAGATTTTGACATTACGTCAACAGTTTGTTGATGAAAAATAAAAATTACGACACTTTCTAATGGCTAATTAAAACATTGTGTAGAATATAAAATTATTAAAATAATAAAATAATGGAAGCATTTTGAAATCTCACTCAATGCAATGTATTAAAAGGCATTAAACCTAAAATTACTCAACTTCTAAAGCATCTTGAAAGACAGTTATCGCTCACCATAAATAATTCTGCAGTAGCCTGTTCTGTCAGTGAATAAAACTCGAAGCAAAATCGTATGGACGATATTTTGGCGACTGCACATAAGCAACAAGTAAGGATACAAGGTGTTTTAGGGTGTTAGAGACTTGAAAGAAATATAAGCCTTGAATCGGCCTGAAGTGTGATGTATGATGTAGGAACCATTATGATATCAAAGACGTTTCGTGTATTGAATTACGCTGTTGAATCGGATAGTTGCATTCTATGCAATGACAACAGATCGCACGTTCTAATTTTGAATTCAGTTTATAGCGTCGCCATATTTTTTTTAATCTGTTAAAATAGTTTTACAATTCGAAATTTAAAATTAAATGTAGTTTAGATTATTTTAAAGAAATTGAGTGTCTATGGGTAGTCACTTTGTTCTTGATTTCATTGTTGTCATTAAATATCGTTTTATAAAAAAAAAAACAAAATAAAAATATTACAAAACAATTGACAAACTTTTCAAATTTCGCTGCAGAATGCGCTGTAAAGGTTCAACTATGTATTTTGTACTCTTTAAATAAAAGGAACCTCCAATCTATTTTGAACCGTCTCATGCTTTAAACAAAGTCGAGATTTCATTAACTGTCACCTCAACGACAAAACGACAAACAGCGACATTTTTTTATCAACCCTCAACCGCTGTAGGAACATCTATCAATATCGTAAATTTGACTATAACAACGTATTTCTGGTTTGCCTGTGGCGTATGTCTGTGCGTGCCAGAGTACTAGGGGAGCAGAAATTAATAAGAGGAAACGCGATTTTAACGACTTCCAGACAAATTGATGCGGAACGATCATTTGTTATGTTCGAAGTTCGGAGCTGTATTCTGGTGGATTTGGCGTCCAAGGTGTATGGTGCGATAATGAAGTTTATTAATGTGAAGATGGGTTTTTATTAATGTTTTCCATTAAGTATAAGGTAGTGTATCTTAAAAATTGTCTTTAACAAATCGATTACATTTTGCTATCCTTATACCTATTCAATTATTATTTTTTTTGGATTATTTGTCTGCCTCCATGGTCTAGTGGTCGCAAGCGCGACTGCTGTGTATGAGGTCTTGGGTTCGATTCCCAGGTCGGGCAAAGTGTAATTGGGTTTTTCCATCAGGAATTTCTCAGTAGCATTCTCGGAGTCTGGATTTGTGCCCGGTTGATGGCAATAGGCTCGCCCCCTATTACATGGGACTAAAAACATAACTGGCGAAATGTGGGTGTACTAATGGGTACACCTCTGTTTAACCCTTCGGGGATTACAGGCGTGATGTATTTCCTTATTCCGAATTGAACCTAGTTACAAAACTTTCATTTTGTATTTTTGAAACTATTCATCTTCTATCTTCTACATGTATAAAAATGAATCCCTATTTCCCTTGGTCATGGCATCACGCATGAACGGCTAAACCAATTTATTTATTTTTTTGTTATGTTTTTAATTGTAAGAAGAAGGATATTGTGAAAGAAAATAAAAAAAAAGGCGGTACATAGATCGCATGGGTCCGCTAGTACTTCACAAATTCTACACAAAATATTAAAATCACAGATTTCAAGTAAGTATGTAAGTCCTTTAATTTTATTTTAGAACTTAATTAAGAGGTCAGATGGTCATATAAAGTCCCAATATTTGTAGACACGTGAACACTATGTATAGGTACTTGAAAATATTTTTACCTTTTAATTTTTAATTTTCTTATACGTTATAATTTAGTAGTTTTTATATAAGCTACATTGTATTCACGTGTCATTATGTATGATTCTGTATGCAAATATTGTACAAATGTTGACTTTAAAAGAGTACGTATGGAGTTTCTTGTCCATTCTTCTCCATACAAAACTACCTTTTGGAAGGGGCAACTAGATTCAAACCTTTTTTTTGTATAATTATGACGTTCAAATGTGCCTTATATTGGCCTAATTGAAATAAATGATTTGACTTTGACTTTGAACTTTAATTTTATGTTACCTAACTTTTACAGTAACAGAATACTCCCGCATTTTGTCAGCTGGCCCTCCCCAACTATTGTAAACTTGATTTGACGTCCAAAACAATATGGCTTCCATCTGGCAGCTGACAAGAAAACAATTTAGCTGCTAACTATTAGCAACTCTCCAAGGTATTATAATTTATAACTTCTTTTATGCAGTAAGAAAAACAAAAATAAATATTTATATAAGCTTGGTTACTAACTTTGGGATATAAGGATACGGAGGAGCTTTTAGCGGTTATACGCTAACTTAAATTTTTACTCAATTAGCTGTATTTTATTGTTTATATAAAACAATAAAATATAACACAATAAAATAGTTAATATACACTTGTAGCTGGATAAGTCTTTGTTTTAACTAAAAGTAGTATTCATAAGTCAGATAAGTAAACAATACACACCCTCTCACACTCACACACGTACACTACACGTATACACAAAGAGAGGCAAATTCATTCATTTTCTGTAAATTAGTATAAGCTAGTTTTAACTATGATATTACGGGGAGTGGCGCCGCATGCTGAAATACAGGTCCTAACCTAGTTTGGCAGCGGATGCTATTATATTTATATGAATAATTGTTATCTACTAGCTAATAATTACGACAAAACTTGTAACTTTTCTTTTTTGTGGAAATAAATTATTATTATTATTATTATATTTAGACGTTAATTTGAGAATGTAGAAAAATATATGGAGTGTTAATATAATAATAATATGCGTATGCGTTTAAATATTAAATATGTAATTTAATTTAACTCAACAATCAATAATTATTTTCTTTAGTCCTCATATTTTGTGTATTTGTTTGGGTATTACTGGTTTTAAATATTTTAATTGTATAATTTATCTGCGCATAATGTAGTGCATGCTGTGCTTTTCTGTAAGTGATAAGGCATTTAGACTTAACTTTCCAATGTACAAATTATACAGAGTGTTTGTGTAAACACCGTTATCCTTGAAACCAGTGGTTTGGTTTCAATTATAGAAAGTAAATTCAATTAAAAAAAAATATATATTTTTTTTAAAGTAAAATCTCCATTTTTCCTCAAAATTATTTCCCCCTATAATACAATGATGTAATTAGTTAAAACTTATGTAGGTAGTTATAACGGACGGCCAGTGCAGCAGGTCAACGCCCTTTGCGGTGATTACGTAACTCGGGTGCATTATCCATGAATTTACGGATGGTGTCGGACAGATTTTTTTTTTAATTTTTGAAAGAAAACTTTTTTATTTATTTTTAAATTCAAATAAACATTTTTTATAATAAACCAAGTACCTATGGTTTTAGTGACAACGGTGTTTACACTAACAGTCTGTATAGTAACAGTGTACTCATTGTTGAAAAGCCTAATAATAAATAAATAAATAAATGTAGTATATTCGCTGTTCGGTAACCTTCTGAGGCAATAAGGAATCTTTTTATTCGGCTGCCGAATTTTGCGCGGAGAGAGACTATGGTTGTGGGATCTTGTTGGGGATTCCTTTATGGAAACAGTATAAAGCTGTTGATGTATTAAGTTGATCCATAAGAGTCGTGCATGGATTTGATGATGAGCTGTGTAAATTAGAGATTATTTTATTTCAGATAAAAAAAAATGCGCATGTTAATTTTTTTGGCACTCTATAATGTGTTTAGAAGATGTTACATAAAGCTTAAAGCTAGAGTACAGTTATGTTAGGGCACAAACAAGAAAACAAGTTTATTTTAATTGTGTCATGATGGTCCATGGTTTACCTGGCAATCTTAATTACTTTCATATTTTATATTAAACATCAGTGAACGAAAATATAGTTAGGAAACCTAGACTTTGAATGAATATAAATATGAAAACGCCATTCTGCCTTGAGCAAGCGTGGTGATCGATGCTTGTGCCTTCTCTGTACGAAAGACATCTTTGCCCAACAGTGGGACAATAATAAGGTGGTATTATTATTATTATCTTTACAAAGCCATAAACCTAAATTATGTTAATTCTCTACCTGTACGAATAAGTACAACATTTGAAGCTCAAAGCAGGTGCTTGCACAGCGCGAAACAGATGAAAATGATGCAAAAAAAAAACATAGTAAATAAACAGATGCAAGTTATTTACATACAGCGAAATCTCATCGACGATGCGGGCAGCCTCGCAACGCGAGGTGGGTACTACGTGTTGTCGAATGAAAATAGTAGTGGTAAAACTAAGGTAATAAGAAATACCTACTTTTTAGGTAAAAAGTGATTTGACTTTTTTTGGTACACCTATTGAAAAATCGACCCCTAGTTTCTTGATCGAATTTATGTGAAACTAACTTTTACCCACGACTTCGTTCGCGTAAATGTCTTTCAGGAAGTTGAAGTCGCGGAATAAAAACCTATACCAAGTACCACTGCGTGACATTTGTAGGGGTTCAAACTTAGAACGTAGCAAATTTTTTCTAAATAAGTTTAGTGGTCTAGTCTTGAAAGCGTAACAGACAAATAGACAGACTTACTTTCGCTTTTATAATAATAAAAGTATACATTGTTAAGCGAGTGAAAGCTGCTGTGAATTCTGTGGTACCAACAACCAATCACTGCAGATAACGGGCGATTGACAATTTGTGTCAATAATTTGTCGTTGATTTTCGTTCGAGAAACCGGGAGTAAGAACTACAAAGACAAATGATATTTAACACAATGTACACATTATTGCTATCACTGTCGCACAGCTGTTAAATCACAAGTGGAAGATAGAGACGGGAACATAGCTAATAAAAAGTACGTGATAAGTTACGTTTTTTTATATCGGCCCAAGAGATAAAATCAAACCAAGAATATAAAAAGTCGGGAAGTCATTTTAATTAAACCGTGAAAGCCACTGTTTAATTAAGATAAATAGTTCCTAGCAAAATTAGACCACGATTCTTTTTATGAGATTTCTTGAGAAAAGTACCTCGTCGCGTAAATTTTATGCCCTACATTTTACAAGAACTTGACCTCGTTTCAATGCAGAAACGTGCGTGTAATAAAATAAGTACTTTGACAATTATTTTCCATTTCAGTTTAGAAAGAGACAGAAGATAAATCCTTTACAGCACACCTCAATCCTTCCACCATCGAACATCTAGACGCACTGCAAATTACCAATCCAAGGTAGGAATAATAGGGTTGCTATTCCATCATCACGAACTAAGCGTTTCCAAACGTCTTTTATAATGCGCACAGCAATGGAGTGGAACTCTCTACCTGCGTCTGTATTTCCAAACACATTCGAACCTAATCTCTTCAAAGTTCGAGTGAACAGGCTTCTTCTAAGTAAGCTCATTCCATGATCGTCATCTACGACCTAATTTAAAAAAAAAGAACATTGTCAGCACGATAGATATTTAACTACGTCCTTAGTGACTACAAATATAATCATTGTGGACTGTTGTGACAGGACTCCCAATGTCCCTTCCACTGTCATCTTTTTTGATTATGCCGGTGGGATCCTCTGGTGGGACGAAGATGGTACATAAATAAATAAAAGGGGTTAAAAAGATCGAGCGGGATTTCGGCCCTGTTCCAGGCGGCGGCCCACCTGAACAACTCGAAAGCAACTCACATACTCTACGCAAACAATAGTATCTCCCCACTCAGCTCTGTCATAAATGATACAGAATCAACTCAGAATTTGCATGTGGACGAGACATGTTTGCAAATCATATGTAGCGATTTACCAAGACTAGGTATGTACTTAGTACCATGAACCGCTCGACTATTCATGCTTAATATAGGGTATCTACCCCTTGTATCGCTATTGTGTTTAGGCAATGGAATTTGGGAGTTTTGAATGTATTAACTGTTAATTGGCTTAATGGATGACGAATTTCTTCATGGCTTAAAAAAGTGAATCTAAAATTAGGTATATAAAAGCGAAATGCATAGGTGCACTTACTCATCACGAAATTTCGAAAACAGCTTGACGTATAGGCAGAGGGTTGGATTAAGCAGGCCGCAGACGTCCGGTTTCCGAATCAGGTTTCTGGATCAGGAAGCGTAAATGTAAGAAAGAAAGAAAGAAAGATTTATTTGTCAGAATATAGTACAATAGATGTTAACTTTATATTAAGTTTCTTATATTCTACCATTTCTGGTGTACAAATGTTTGATCTTAAATAACTAATCTCTTAAGTAACTAATTATGCTTATACAATAGAATTAATTACTTTTTTTTACATTTTATTTGATTCTATACATTTCTGTCATCTAGGAATTCTTTTGTTGAATAATAACATTTGCACATACACACACATGCATAAATTACACATACATACATTTTTTTTACATGTGTGTGTGTATTATGTATGTATGTGTATGTTTATACACGCTTCGTGATCCGGAAACCTGATTCGGAAACCGGACGTTTGCGCACAGCTTTATACATAGTTAGTAGACGTTCGTTAAGATTTTCCAAAATGGTAATATATTATTAATATTTCAAGCTCTATTGCCTCGTCACTTTTTAGTCACCATTTATTTCCAACACTGGGCTAAATTGAAATCCTAAAACACACAATACCATAAAATATCGGTAAATTATTGTTTATTGTTGCATTCATATCTTTCAGCTGATACTTCTTAGTAATCTACATACCCCGTCAACGTTAAAGCGTTAACATAAACAGTATTAAATCATACTAAGCATTACCCGGAACACTTGTACGGACAGACAGACATCTAAACATTATCTGTCAGTGGATTTACGAAAGGATGGTAGCTGCTGATCCTACCAACGTTTGTGACTAATGATCTGTTTGTTATCATAAACGCCACTGTATAATGTAAAGGTTGGTCTTGTGAAATGCGTAAGAGTTGATTTGGAGTGGCAAAATTAGGTACGAATTTCTGTAACCAGCCTCCAAGCTGTTTTGAACTTGAGATCTTGACCTAATTACTCACAAAGAGTGATTTAAATATAGAACATAAAAGACCGACCATAGAAATCTTCAATAATTTAACTTTTAACTGTTAATTCGCTCAAATGATTTTCTCTCCAGTGAGATATAAAGACCACTAATATTGGTCCTTTCCCTTATTTCTATAACTTAAGTACTTGCCTACATGTACCTACTACTGCGATGTCATACTATTTATAGGATTAAATGGAAAACCCTAAAAAGTTTAATCCGCACCAATTTGTCCTGTCTGTATCAAAGGACCAACCAAAATTCCGGCATCAAATAATTTGGATATAGGTACAGTTTTGTATTCAGCAAGTTGCAGAGCCCTCTTTGTGCAGTAATGATGACGTGGTGTCGCCCACCGCACTTATTAGTATAGATATAACTGGGATAGAGAGTTTCTGGATGTGACATCAGGGAAATAAAGTAAAGACTATGCAATGACATATTAACAAGGTCAAGCTAATAAAGAAGACAACATTGTCTTTTTTTCTTCTTTGTTAATTAAAAAGAATATCCATTATTAGGTATAGCTATTATATTTAATACTGTTAGTTTCCTAAAGATTTCAATAGTTGTATCAAAAAAACCTGCGTTTTCTTAGCCATTGGTAATGACAATCCATTTCACGTTTCCCAAAATAATAACAAAGCTAAACGATGTATCTGAGATTTTTGTTCTACATAAACGCACTGTTGACACATCCAGTCGCAACTACACCTTAGTCACAATCACCTAGACAAATTCACCCTCCGACATTGTCGCTTTGATCTGGTACTGATGTTTTGGTTTCCACTCAGCACCCATGCATCGAGGGGACACGCTACCGAGCTATCGATGTCGCCTACAATTTGAGACCTCTTTGTCGATGATTAATTCCTGGTACCTATGTTTAGGTGTCTAAGTATTTGTTGATTTTTTGGTTCTATGTGCTATGTGTGTTCTGTTTAGATGTTGAGTTTTAAGTTATTGCTTTATCGTATTTTTTACGGGATATAGGTATTTGTCAGTCGATAAAACTGGTATCTTCTGCCTCTAATGAAAATCTTCTGACAGTCAAATTAATTTACAGCCCCTTCATAAATGTTTCAGCATAATCATTCTAGTGCTAATTTAGCTTACAGGTACTAATGTTTACAATAAACAAAGAGTCTATAAGTTTCACTGATATACACGTGTATAGACAAAAACTTAAAAATTCAGTTCTTGCACGGAACAGTGCAACATACAGGTCACACATTTATTACGTCCAGGTCGCGTTGAAAGCCTCTTAAAGACGTTAACGACTGAAATTCACTCAGTGTTACGTACTTCATACAGCTTCTGGGACGTTAAGTCTTAATTAACTGTTAAAAAAAACTGAAAGATATTATTTTAAAATAAGAATGAGATAATTTTGTATCTTGAAAACATTTTTAGCGACCTTATCTGTACAAATAAATAATTTGAAATGTCTGCTTGTAATGTCAACTTAACACTATTTTACTAATGCATTATAAATCTTTTTATGTCTGTCTGTTTGTCGGGTTGTTCCGGGGAACTTCGAAACAGCTGAACTGATTTTAACGGGAGTCACTATTAGATAGCTAATGGTACAAGCTGGAAATCAAGCAACTTTTATTTTAGAATAGAGATCTGCGCAAATAAAACCCCTTAAAACGCGCCCCGAAATTCACACGGACAAAGTTTAATATTGCAACGACATATGCTTCCAAACAGTTTTCCATAAGTATATGTAGACCAAGAAATATTTTGGGAAATATTAAGAAGTATTTTGGATCTGAAATGATAACCAAAAAGTCCTATCTGAACCTGAACACTACGAGTAAGATTTTTTAGTATATACACAGTTTCGGACAATATTAAAAGCTTCGAATACACTAAACCAACGAGATTACTAACAGATGCTACCAAAAGGACCAGCTTATATCCAAAACTGTAATATTATACAGTGCAAACAAGTACAGTTTTCATATCAATATGTCAGCACTTTACCTTCGCCGAGCCGGCCTACATTTAACACACAAGTATGATTCATACCGCGTGCACTCATTTACCAAATTATCATACTTTTATCAATATATGTAATGTTTTTGGTTACTGCCCCGCTCTTGTAAGTCGTAGCTAATATTATAGGCTATAATATTCTACAAAAATCTAGCTATCATAATACTATTTTTTGAAATCCGTCTGGTATTTCCAGAGATTTAAAACCGAGAAATAAAAACACTTTCTATTGGTATCAAGCAATCAACATCAATGCATCAATTCATAATTCACTTTATGCCAAGTCAAGTCATTAAGTCCACCTTTGTACTATTTGTAAGTTGTAAGTTTAAAAAAATAAATAGACTTAAGCTCCCAAACTATACATAACTACATATACGCACATACAGTTGGTTCAAAATAATAATTTCACCATACGATATGCATTGGGAATGAAAGCCCACAAAAACTAGATAGAGATCGCTTATCAAGTGGCGCGTAGCAGTCAGCTTAGCGTGAAGCCAACGCGAGGAAATGATCATGAGGGAGCGTGGTGTACCAGGGTTGCATAGACGACGTGGATAATGTTTTGGATTATGACTGATGAGTTTTGTGGGCAGAGAATTTGTCGTTCATACTCAATTTAATAAATACGTTCTGACGTACAGATTGTGCAACTCACAAAATACGAAGAGACTTCCTACTAACGACAATGATTGTTGATTGAAACAACTTGTTGTTATTCCAATTAGACCAATATGGTACTTTTGAACGTCATTGACAAGAAGAACTATTGAATCTAGTAGTCATTTCGAAAAGGTAGTTTCGTGTGGAGAAGAATGGATTAGAAATACCATTTTACTCTTTTGTAAAAAGTAATTTTAGTAAACTCTATAAGGAAGTATTTTCAAAACTGATCAAGATCTTCAATGATTCACAAGAATTACCTACGCAATTAGAACCTTCCCAACAGCACACCTTAGGAAAAATACTGTGACATTTACAAACATCAAACCGCCCTCGCAAAACACCGAAATATATCACACAAAAATTCCATTATCACATTCTGTAACTTTCCATTTCCTATTATCACTACCCAATCCGCCCACATAATGAATAAGGAAACATCCAAGCATCCACTAGTCGCCGTTACCATGGAAATACATCATAACATTCACATTACCCTTCGCGAGGGTAGATCGGCGAATGTTTTTTATTTGATTTCGCATCCAATTTGCTCTCTCAGGCGCCAGAAGCGGTCTGGCCACGCGATATGATAGGAATTACTTTACTATAGCTATGTGTGAAACTGTTTTTAATTGTGGGCTGGTTTAAGTGTAATTACTTTTTGAGGGTTGTTTTTTCAATCCTAAATTGACTCGTAATGTGATAAATATGGCGGCTGGTTTGTTGTAGTATTAGAAAATATATTATAAAATTCAGATAAGAGTTAAATAATGATTTAGAAATCAGCCTAGAATGTTTTCTAGCAAATATTACTACATAAGTCAAGAGGAATTTTTGTTTTTTGAATTTTAATTTTGTTGTTTGACGCTAGTACCTACAATAATTTGCACCTGTCACGTTGACCGGTGGAACGCTTAGGCCTTTAAGTCCGTCTTTATAATATTTTGTCTAATAAATAATTAGAAAAGAGTGAGAGAGAGGACACGTACCGAAATTGAAATAAGCCTTTCTACATTGTTATTAAAAAGCTTTGGATATTCTAAACTATTACAAGTGTTATTTTGATCTTCTTATACTTAGACAAAACAATCAGTATGTCGGGACATAATTAGAAAAAATTACGTTACTAAGAGCTATTTAAACTAAAATAGATCTAAGAACTCGTGGCTCAAAGGACCAAATTGGATTAATAGTATCGTTGACCTTTAAGAAAAGCTGACATAAAGAAGTTCCAAAGCGAAGCTCATAGGACCAAAAAAGATATCGTCGTACAATTTACTATTGGACACCCGGAACTTGTCCCATGATAGAATTATCTCAAGTGTATCATAGGAAATCAGATAAAAAAATAATCTCAAAAAAGTACCGTTTTGCCACGGGCACAATTGTCATCGAAATATTTTAGGCAGTAAGGGGTTAACAATTTTTCTTTCCTGTACCTACCTACTAGGCACATTGTATAAAATTAAGAATTAGGATTTGCTCGTAGTCTGGACGGCAGTTATGGTCGTAAGGCTCTCGAGTTGCTATCATGTACCGGAAGCCGCAGTATAGACAGGCCTCTTTAGGGCAATCTTTAGGGAAGGCCTATGTCCAGCAGACAACTATCATGATGATAAGAGTTCTCTTGCCGGTTTTGGTTACCAAAAGATCATCAAAACAGAACATTATAGTCAAACGTATAAAATTCAAATTCACGTTGTCATCCTGTCAGTTCATCAAAAGTTTCAATTAATCCTCCATTCACAAAAGAGTTGAACATTTACAAAGAGATCTTTAAATGACGCCCATTCAATATGCGTCTCAGACGGGGCAAATCCTCAAAGAATATGGTACATGTGCAGCGATACTTAATTGGGTCTCAGGTGGGTTCGCGAAAGCAATAACTGGCGCGAATTACATACCCGCTACATTTATACGCACGCGTGCAGACGCCCTTAGTTATATGGCGGGACATTCATTATGCGACAAGACAGTCGCGATTATAGAATTGAAGTAGTTTTTTTTTGTATTCGATTTAAAGTAAGTAGAAAGCATTTAACATGATTTGCAGCATTTTTTCAGAGACAGTAATAAATATTGGTTTTTTTTGTGAAAGTATCTCATAGGTCAACCAGCTTTAAGACTATTTTACCAGACCTTCTTGTGGTGCCTTAAAAATAAGATGCTGATACTTTTAAGCGTTTCTATAACGCGGCTAAAACTTTTGTTAGTTATATTAATTACTTTAATTAACAAATTAAAGCAATCTTACCAAAAAATAATAAAGACATCTTGTTATTACAGTACCAAACATTGATCACAAAATCGTTGATACAATTTTTTAAGCAGACCGTCTATGGGTTTCTTTAAATGCACACGTTACCCGCGTAGTCGCGTAGTCAGGGATTAAAATATTACGATTCAACACAGGATCATCATTAAGGGCATTTATAATATTTTGAAATATATTTCTTTTACAGTTAGATTCTTTGTAACATTTACCTGTTTTTGACTTAAAATGTATAGTGATAAAAATGTAGGAATAAGTAATTAGGAATTTAATGTTTGAGTGGTACAAAGTAAAATAAACTGTGTCTTCAGTGTCGTCGGAAAACCAATCTCGTAAATTTTGAATTTCTAAAATGGCCCAAGAGTCATGTTAAAATATCTTGGGTCTGTTATCTAGGTCCAAAACTGTTTCAAAAATATTTTTCATTTCATGATTTTTGGTAGGTACAATTTTTTTTTTGTTATAATTCCGTACCATGTATTACCTACTTATATAATTTCATTTCAGTTTTGAAGATTGAAAAAATCTTCATTTTATTTTTATAATTTCTGTTTATCATCAACATCAGACTGACCGAAACCGTTAACTTTGCGTAAATAATGAATTACTTCATCAATCTGTTATCAATTAAAATATATCTTCACCGCACAGGGACCTCATTACGCAAAATAAAGTTGATTCATTGTTAATATTGGTCAAAATATAATTTGAGTGAAAGTGCGCAATGGGCTTGTAATAACTTGATTGATTGGGAATGATAACGCTGCCGCCGCGCCGCCTGTTAGGGCTGGCGGCCATCTTGGAAAAAAGTTATTAATACCTATTCCAAAGATTAAAAATTTATTTAAATAAATAAATAAATTATTATATAAAAATTAATGCAGGTTTATTTAAAATAGTATAAGGTATTTAAATAAATGTATAAATTACTGTCATTTATTTTACATTAAAATTATGTATTTTATTTTATAATTACATCCTCACGAACCTGGACCTTCAATTAATGTAAGTCATAATGAGTCTATTAGTAGCCAATCCGCCGTGAGCAAGCGTGTTACCTAATTAATGTTCTTACATTCTCTGTATGAGATGGTATGAGAAGACCTTTACCGTGCAGTAAAACAATAATGAGCTGATATATATATTTTTTAAGTATCTTATGATTCCCCAATCTTTTTATAAATTGAATGTATGATACTTTTGTGGAGTTATTAAAAATAATACATATGAAACACCACGTCTGTAATCCCCGAAGGGTTAGGCAGAGGTGTACCCATGAATTACTACACCTACATTTCGCCTGTTACGTTTAAATTCCGTGTAAAACGGGAAGAATTTACTCCGAAAAAGAAATCTTAATTAAAAGTAAAGAAATATTAAAACTAGCTATAAAAAAATGACATCGAGGCAGCCCTTAAATCGAACTCCGTCCAATAAATTACCTCGATATTATCGTGAAATAAAAAAAGTCATCGTAAAAAAATGTACAAGAGCGTGATAATTGGCTTCGAAACATATTTACAGTAGCGGAAATTATTGCCAAACACCGAACAACAATGAATCTTCTTGGTCTTACGACCCCACACACCCTAGTGTTAGAGTTTCTAAACCGCCTCAAGGGCCTCAGACATGGTTTACACCAATGAATGTCCCCCTCTGCCTAGCCTTTTTCCAACTATGTTGGGGTCGGCTTCCAGTCTAACTGTATGCAGCTGAATACCAGTATTAACATGGAGCGACTGCCTATCTGAACTCCACAACCCAGTAACTGCAATACGATACCCCTTGGCAAGACCGGTTGTCAGACTTTCGGGGTTCTGACGGCCCGTAATGACTACCAATCAATGGTTAAGCACTTATTGCTGTCCAGGGCACGGAACGATGTCAGTGTTGTCTAAGATAAACTTAGAAAGCACATATCAATTGAAAAAGTCGCATTGGTCATCATCATCATCTGCCTAGACTTTGCTTAACTACGTTGGGGTCGGCTTCCAGTCTAACTGTATGCAGCAGAATACCAGTATTAACATAGAGCGACTGCCTATCTGACCTCCACAACCCAGTAACTGCAATACGATACCCCTTGGTAAGACCGGTTGTCAGACTTTCAAGCTTCTGACGACTCATAACGACTGTCAAAGATCCACGTATGACAGTCGGGACCAACAGCTTAACGTGCTTTCCGAGGCACGGAATGATGTCAGTAATGTCTAAGATAAACTATAGAAAGTACATATGAATTGAAAAAGTCACATTAGTTCTTGCCCGGATTCAAAGCCACAACTTCATGGTAATAATAGTTCATGGTGGTTAAACACCCCATTTAATGTTCTATTACTGTATTTACATAATCAAGGGATGTAAGTAATACGTATATTTTACAAGATGCCACTCAAGGGTTGTCTACCGCTAACTAATGCTACGCCTGGAGCATTTTTATCTTTTAATAGCACTTCAATTAAATTATGTTTCTATTTGGTCTAAGCTAGGGTGCTTGCGTCAATCATGATACGTGGTTTCACCATGACTAACGATCTTAAATGACGATAACAGATTTTTTTTTTAATAAGCCCATAATTTGTTTTTTTTATATGATTCACATTTCTTAGAAATTATATTGATAATATATTTATTGCTTTAAAAAACTATAGCATTTTTTTAGTCCAATATGGTGCCGATTCCCTTGTTCACAAACTAGACTAAATTTAGAGAATTGACATATCTTACTAACATACAGCGAAAGGAAAGGACGGTGACATTAAAGAACTAAGTTAGCGATGACAAATTAGTTTTGCCTTGAACTTCTCAGTATTTTTAATCCATACGTTTTAAGATGTCAACTATAACTGTCTGGATGTGTCAGATAGACTAAATTTGACAGCTCTTAAATTACATTAGTCTCTTTCTTATTTTATTGGACAGAAAAGGATGGAAATAGTCTAATTTTAGTTTAGTTTGTGATCAAGGGAATCGACATCAATAATACCTACTATTTTGTTTTAATAATAAACCTATTTTTTAATGTAAAAGTTTATGCTTAATTTATATTTATTTAATTGGTAATAGTCGAAGTTTTTGTTGTTTGTTTAAGTGCCTTTGTATGTTTGTAAATGATTTTTTTTTTTAATTTTTCTTTCTAGTTTATTTTATAATTTGCCAGTGAGTTGCAAGTATTTTTACAGTAAATATTTCTTTCTTTACAAGTGTTTAAATCCCAAGCAAATGCTTAGCTCATTTGCGTTTGCACTTCTTGGTATCATGTTTCTGTTTACCGTAAGGCGAGACGATAAATTGATTGTCTCTGCTTATATTGAACGTATATACAATTTTTCAGTTTATTTAAAACGATGTTCTACTCATAATTATTGCTTGAATCAAATTGAAATAATTAAAAGAATAATTACAATTGTTTTATGAAAAAATTCTCAGTGTGAATCGACTTTAGTCGCTAACCGAACGAATATCAATTATACGTAGGTACAGGTAAACTCAAATGATGCTATCAAAAGCCTCAAAGGCAATGGGAGCATGCGTTGGTCCTGAAGGGTGCAAAGAGGGGGATTATGACCAAATTGAAAACGTGTCTCAAGCGCTATTTTGGAAAGGACCAATTAATGCATGAATAAAGAGTCGTTTCGCTTTGACAGCGGTGTGTACTCAGGACGGGAGGGATGCATTTTTACCGATATTTTTCACTGATACCGTGTTTGATAAGTTTTTAAGGATGGGTAATCATCAAATGACTGCCTCGTTGATCTAGTGGTAGCAACGCGCGACTGCTGAGCATGAGGTCTAGGTTTCGATTCCTAGGTCGGGCAAAATGTTATTGGGTTTTTCCAATAGGAATTTCTCAGTAGCAGCCTCGGAAACTGGATTTGTGCCCGGTCGATGGCAATAGGCTCGCCCCCTATTACATGGGACTTAAACATAACTGGCGAAATGTGGGTGTACTAATAGGTACACCTCTGCCTAGCCCTTCGGGGATTATAGGCGTGGTGTTATGTTATGTTAATCATTAAATAACTTCTTCTGCTCTGGGCGGAGCGGAAGGGAGTGTCAGACTCTTACTGACTAAATCCCATCCGTGTTCATAATGAGCCCGAAAGACTGACAACCAGTCTTACCAAGGGGTAGGTATCGTATTATCCAGTTACTGGGTTGTGGAGGTCAGACAGGCAGTCGCTCCATGTAAAATTCTGGTATTCATTCAGCCGACCCCAACATAGATGGGAAAAGGCTAGGCAGATTTTGATGTCATTCGTAATGGGCCCGTGAGGCGTTTCTAACTAACGTGGAGATAACCCTACCTAGCGAAAATGGGCCTAAGCAGATGATTATAAACAAGAGTGTACCTATAATTTCTAAAACATTGCTTTTACTACGGATTTTTCTGTACCTTCAGGATACCGTGGCCCCGAACGTTAAGGGCAACAGAACGAACAGGGTGGTTTTTTAGTCAGTAAAAGTCTGACAGTTCCTTCCGCCCCGCCCAGGGCGGAAGGAGTCACTTGATGATTTTTACCACCTAAAAAAAAAATAAAGGTGCAAACATATTATAAACTCGCATACATACATAAACAACCAGGACCGGAACTACTACCTGTAAAGCCATACAAATATTGCTCAATTTTTATTTTACACTGTTTAAAAATTGAATGGAGTACTCAAACAAATTCACTTTGCATACGACCAGGGGACTAGCTTACTAAATAAAAAATGCACCATATTTATTATTATATTCACACGTCATGGCGCTCAGCTGGACAGTGATGTAACGAGTGGAACTCGCCACGTGACAGGTGCAACCGATTATAGCATAGCCAGGGGAAAAATGTACCATGAATATGGTATTATGTAACGTTGAGTGTGGATTTTTTTTTAATAGGTGAATATTTTTTGTTACTAAAGTTTAAAGTTTATAGGTTTTAATATTAACATTTTTTTACTCCCATACAATTTTTTTTTGACTGCCTCGTTGGTCTAGTTGTTGGAAGGGCGACTGCTGTGCATGAGGTCTTGGGTTCGATTCCCACCCCCTATTATATGGGACTAAAACATAACTGGCGAAATGTTGGTGTACTAATGGGTACACCTTTGCCTAACCCTTCGGGGATTACAGGCGTGATGTTATGTTATGTCATTTTTTTTCCTATGTTACTTGTATCGTACTGTATAGTCTACATAACAAAAACATTAATTAAAATTTAGTGCATCTGCGATATTCTATAAAAATCTCCTTCGCATAAATTATGTGAAGTTGAGATCAGCAATCTGTCTGCTTCAGGTGACATAACAGCTCCAAGCTGATTTCAACTCAATTAACTGAGGGAGATTGTTCAAAATAAGCCGGCAGCTTGCCGGCTGCTTGAATCCACATCACTAGATGTGGATTCAAGCGAAAGAATTTTCAGACACAGACCTATTTGGATCGTCACCAGAATCGGACTGTCCTTGACTAGAGACAAAAGCAAACTCATATATTAAAAAAAACACACTATACAAAATGAAAGTTTTTTTAACTGAAAGGAAAAAAAATACAGGTACTTTTAAATACGTAGGGAGGTATCTCAGAGTTTTTCTACCATAACAGAATGCAAACAAAAGTAGGTACACGAAATTCATTATAATTTTTTCACATGTACTCTGCAACAGAAACAGAGCCGTTGACTCTGCAAAAATAACATTTTTAAATACAAAAAACAAGAAATAAACATTATTTTCATAACAGTTCGTTCGACACGTCAGCTTTTCACGTCAATGGCGACGTGAACGCGTGACGTCATTCAGGTGCGTCACGTCGACATGGTCAATTACGAATGATATGAAATTATTTTTGTCTGCTCTGTGAATTCAAAATTTAATGTATGAAAAATAATATTTCTGATGGAAGGCATTGAATTTTAATGTAAAAACTGAAATGGAAAATGCAGCTGTAGGTTAATAGTATTTTTATATTTTGTACATACACACATACAAACATAAACTCACGCTTAATGATGTATTCTGAACAGTTTAAAATAACATTTGTATATATAAAGTTAAAGATACTTTTTGTATGAATGCGCTTATCTCCGGACCGACTAGTCCGGTTCAAATAATTCTTTCGCTAATAGATTTAAAACATTATAATTCAGAGCAACAGACAATATTGTACTCAAAAATAAAATTTGAGATCCCTAAAATACTCACGTCACTCAAAGCTCGAGAAAAACATGGATGCAAAATAGAAAATCTTAGGAGATTATTACAAAAAATATTAAGTAATTAATAAGTCTGTTTTATGTAATCTGGACCCCCAATACAGTAGGTACCGTACAGTAGGTACCTACAGGTTTAGTAATTTCGTCTACTTTGTTATAACCAAAATAAAATGGCATAAAAAAACAAAATTATAAACGACGCAGGTAATATAGTTAAACATCCACGCAATAAATTCAATTACCAACCGACCTACTACCGTAATAATGAGGTGTTAAAAACGTCACTCTTTTTTCTGCTATCACTACCTGGAAAATATAAAATTTACATACATAACATCACGCCTGTAATCCCCGATGGATTAGACAGAGGTGTACCCATTAGTACACCCACATTTCGCCAGTTATGTTTAAGTCCCACGTAATACGAGGCGAGCCATTGCCATCAACCGGGCACAAATCCAGACTCCAAAACTGCTACTGAGAAATTCCTGATGGAAAAACTTAATAACACTTTGCCCGACCCGAGAATCCAACCCAACACCTCATGCACAGCAGTCGCGCAGGCAACGAGGCAGTCATTACATTTTTAACATTCATTTCTCATGATATTTTTACTTAAAACGCTTCCAATCGTATTCCGTACAAAAATAAATGACGAAGGTACAAAATAAAAAAAACCTGTAGTGCACTTGAAAAACCAGCATGACGTTCTGTTGGAATTTCATTACCTCGACACTGAAAATATTTTGACAGCTTTTTTACTCACGAAACTGGATCCCCGTGACAGCGTGACGCGTCGCATTCGACACGGACAATTTAATTGATAAATTAATTGAAAGCCAACGTCATTTGCGGATCCCTATTCGTTGTTTGGGGTGAGTTTTTTTTTGTATACTTACACCAAATCACCGAACATTTATTAATGTCGAATGTAATTTTTGGTTATTTGTCACAGTAAAATGTACATGCGTGTATTTAGCTCATGGTACATTAGACAGGGGAATTGGTTTAATAGATGCCATTTTTTAGAAGTTTACACACTGATCAAACAAAATAATGAGCTAGAATTCTGTGATTTTGCGTTATACTCTGTAATAATAAATATTACAAAGTATACAGTATTTATCTCATAACATCACGCCTGTAATCCCCGAAAGGTTTGGCAGAGGTGTACCTATTAGTACTTCCACATTTCGCCAGTTTCGCCCATGGTATAGGCGAGCCTACTGCCATCAACCGGGCACAAATCCAGACTCCTAGGATGCTACCAAAAAAATCCTGATAAAAAAAAATCAAACTCTTTGCCCGACCTGGGAATCCAACCCAAGACGACATGCTCAGCAGTCGCAATACAATTAAAAATACATAGCTACAAACATAAACTCATGCCTTTTTCCCATGATGGTAGGCCGAAACCACAGAACGCCACCTGCTACGATCCTTACATACTCCTTTCGCCACATCTACGTTCATACATCTCGTCATACAAGAACACAAAAAAAATTACATAAGCTTAAAACACCATTCAAATGGAGACAATACACACAACACTAGCTATAGAAAATCAAGCCACCTAACTTTGTAATAGAATAACCAAAATACACATTTGTAGTTAAATTACGTAATGTTATTGCTAAAAGCAATGAATAAACGATCACGCGCGGCCGTCAACAGCTCCAATTATTCGCATAATCCAGGGCCTCTTTAAAAGCAATTAATATTCCATTGATCCACCAGGGGATGGTCATCCGGGGTAATCCCCCCCTGGTGATGGCCAACACCTCAGGTGTTTCTACAAACGTGTATGTAATAAAATATCTTTTATATAGAACATTTTCTTATGTGTTTTTTTGTGCGCCTTCTATGGTGTAACGTTGAAACAATAAAATTAATATTAGTTATTCATTCTTAGAGTTCCGTACCTTAGTTGGCAAATACTAAACCCTCATAGGATCACTTCCCGTTGACCTAGAATTATGAAATTTGGCAAGAAGCAATGCCATGTAGCACAAGTAAACGTGATATCAAAAATCAATTCAATCAACAAGAGCAATCAACAATTAGCAAGAGTTTTATCATAAACATGTATGTATTTATGAGTATGTATGATATATTATTTATATATATATATATATATAATATATATATATGAGTTAGTAACATGTATGTATTTATGAGTATGTATAATTATATTATATATATATATATGAGTTTATGTACTTACTTGTGTACGATTAAACTTGTTTAGATATTTGTTTTTAATGATTTTAAAATTTCTTATCTGATTATTTCCTCTTGTACAATTTTTTGCACCTGCTTTATTATCTCTTCACCACCTTTGGTTGACTGGTAGAGAATGCCTAAGGCATTAAGTCCGCCTTTGTACTTTTTTGTTGCATAAAGTTTAAATAAATAATAAATAAATGAAACCCTCATAGGATCACTTCCCGTTGACCTAGAATCATGGAATTTGGCAAGAAGCAATGCCATGTAAATGAGACATCAAAAATCGCTTAATACAGTCATAATCTTGACAAATATTATAAAGACAAAAACAGTTTGTTTGAACGCATTAATTTTCGAATCTACTGGTCCAATTTCAAATTTTTTTTTCCCGATTTGCGCTGTTACCCCTCAGTTCTACATGTTACATTTTATTATCAAAATATAGACGTCCTTTAGGTGATTAACACACGGCATTGCGCGCCGCCGCGGAAGGCGGTGGCAGTAAAGCGGATTGCACCGCTTGACCGCGCGGTCGGGCGGTATACGTGTAAGAAATCCATTGAAGCATCAACGGATTTCTTAGAGGACAATGCGACATGAGATCCGCTTCACCGCCAACCACGGCGGTGCACGTTGCCGTGTACCGGCGTAAAGCGTGCATCGGCACAACAAACGTAAACAAACATTTAATGTCCACAACACATTATGACAGTTATAAACCACAAAGCAAACAACAATTGTAATAATCTTAACGTCCATCTGCCTCCATTGTTATCTGATATCGATATGATGGAACAAATGTCCGGTGTTCGATATTGTCCGTGGGGCGTCCGGCACAAGTGCAGTGTCCACAAGTATACTTGCACCTAAACCTACACGAGGGAGCTTGTCCCCTGGCCCCTACTAAGTTTTTGTGTAAATTCGACCCAGGTGGCATGTTGAATGAAAATATACGAAAGTGGGGGGGCTAATGTTACGTATTGTCAAATAGTTGTTGAGCTTTGTCGATTGTTGTTATTTTGTGAAGTGGATATCGGATTATTATGTGTGTATTGTTAGCGTCAAGTTTGTGTAGTTAGGTTTCGGGCGATAAGGATCTAATGTGATAGAACTATTGATCAGTATGATTCATAGTAAGATTTTTTTAATGCCCTATGGCCCTATGAGGTTCCTTCTTTCTGTCTTTTTTATAAATTGTACATATTTTATAATTATTCTTAGATTTTATGTTGAGGTATTATTGTAGTGTTTTAAAATTAATAAATATTAGAAGTAAGAGAGTTAAAAGAAGTCTAAATTTAAAGAAAGTCAAATCATTTGACTTCGATCAAAGAGTCAATATTTAATTTTTATAAATGTTTAAATTTTATTAAAATAAAAACAATTTAATAAGTAAAACGAAAATATTAAAACATTAAATAAAAGACAACGAGTGTGAAAAACTTAATTCCAAAAGTGAAAAACATAACACAGTAAGACTTGGTAACATTTTATATTACACGTTATATTTTTCGTTTATATTTTTCACTACACATACATACTTCAGCTCACAAGCACGCACTACACAAACACACACACACAGACAAGCAACACTCTACCCTCACCTACTTAAATACAAGTCAAATTTATAACTTACACTGGCTAGTATAATTTTAGCTATACTATTAGATAAGAACGTTAATTACTTTAGATTGTTTTTTTTTTGTTCTTTCACACCTATATCTTTATATGTAGAGGGAACACTGTTATCTTCCTTCAGGAGGTGGGCGTTAATAGCTGCGACAGTTTTCAACTAATGCAGCTATTTTTGAACACACCTAATATGTTATATGTGTTTTTGTTCCAAAAAGAAATAATATTTCAGCGATTTCTCCCAATTATATACACAAACAAGATATCGAATCAAATAATTACTATCGAATAGATAATCTCCGGTTAAAAACCTCATAAAACGGGTGATAATATACCTTTGTAGGTACAATTCCTTTTAACTAACACTTAAATAAATTATCCACACCAAATAACTCAATTTACCACCCCAGATTTTTTCCTACCAAAAATTATAAAAACCTTAGGTACTCATTCATTCATGCAAATAAATCCCGAAAACACTAAGTACAAGCTATCGTGGTTCCCTAGTAGGGTGTTCAAAGAGCCGGAATTTATTTGGCACGTAACGAGTTGGTAACGTAATTCGAGACCCCGACGGCTCGCGTCGTTTGTTGTCATTAGAACGTGTTCGACTATTGATACTGTGCTGTTAACTATCAAGTCTGATCGCCTAGTAGTTTAATGGATTCTCGTATTGGCTAGCTACCTTATGTGGGATTTCTGGGGGGCAATTCTAGTAACTTTATGGAACGATTTCATTCTAATCTCAGTTTTAATCTTTGAAAATGCCTCTAATTTGTTGATGTAATGACGACAAAATTATGAACGGTTAGTACAATTTGGCCTGCCTGAAACGATCGCAATTCTACTGACTTTTAGGTGTGATCATAATTTAATCTAAAATGCATCTAATTGCTGTATTTTTTTCAAATTGATAGTTGCTGAGTTGGCATTTCGACTAGATTTTGAATATTTTTAATAAGTAGAATTTGTATTATGGTCTTAACATTTTTATTTTGGTTAGCCTGTTCCCGACTTTGTTGGGGTCGGCTTACAGTCTTACCAAATGCAGCAGAATACCAATGTTTTACATGGAGCGCCTGCCTATCTGACCACTAATACCCAGTTACCTATATAAAGGAAACCTTTACGACCTGACCTGACCTTTTTTTGACGGGCCTGTTGGTCTAGTGGTTAGCGGCCCTGACTGCTAAGCCGGAGGTCGTGGGTTCGATTCCCACCCAGGACAAACTTTGTGTGATGAACATGATTGTTGTTCTGTGTCTGGGTGTGATTTATCTATAATATGTATGTATTTATAAATTATATAAGTATGTATATCAGTTGTCTGGTTACCATAACACAAGCTCTGCTTAGCTTGGGATCAGATAGCCGTGTGTGAGTTGTCCCAAGATATTTATTTTATTTATTTATTTACTTTAACTTTAATCTCTGATGTAATCTTTGAGTAACTTCTTAAAGAAAAGAATCCTAACCAATATTATAAATGCGAAAGTAAGTTTGTTTGTTACCATTTTACGCCTAAGCCAGTGAACCAATCATCCTGAAATTTCGCATATATGTTGCCAGGTGTACAGGAACGAACATAGGGTACCTTTCATCCCGAAAAAAAAGTAGTTCCCGTGAGAAATCACAATAACGTTCTTATGATGATAGGTGGCGCCACATTATATCTTTTGAATTATAATCGAATTTTAGACTTAATTTGCGAGCGAAGCCGCGGGCCAATGCTAGTACAAAAATAAAATTGTAATAGTTCTCTCTCATATTATGACACCAAGCATTTACTAGACTTCACACCCTATAATATACGCAAGTACAGTTAGACAATAGTTCAAATCTCGTCGAATAAAAACTATCAATTCAACAACACCCCGCGGCTACCCTAATTTGTCTCGTCAGCCTAGTATTTATAGCTATACATATAAGCACGATAAACATCTGAGATCATGCACATTTTCTCGGAAGGGGCTGAGGGTGCGTACCTAACTCGATAATCCACCCCCAACGCAGGGAGATTTATTAATCAATCTCCAAAACGTTTTAACTGGGCAAATTGAAAAATTATGTGTCGACGCGTTTACGACCCCTGCTTTCTATAGTATGAGAATGTTAGTTTAGTTTGTGAAGAGATTTTTGAAATATGTGATGCTTTTTGTCTTTGTATTTTAGCTTTGGTTAAAATGTTGCAGGGTTGACTACCCCTGGTGTGATTTAGAACATTTTGCCATGAATGTATTGCATTATGGTATTCTGTATAAATCTCATCTGTGAGTACATACAGACTCGAACATACTCTGACACGTAACGAGTTATTGCCAAGACTAATAACTAGAGGGCTATTCTTAATTTTTTTAGGAACGATCGCAATCTCATTGCATCTAAAATCAATGTCAAAAAAAAAAAATGTAAATTAGAGGCATTTTTAGACAGATCGAGACTGAGATTCGATTGCAATCGTTCTTAAAGTTAGAATTACCTAAACTAGATTTTGAAAGTTTTGAATCAGAAGAATTTGGCCACTCTATCACTGATTAGCTAAGTTTATCTTATTATTTCTATATGTCAACCCCTGACATTCTTTCTTCTTTATCGTGTGGGCAATAAGGTCTTACGACCCCACACACCCTAGTGTCAGAGTTTCTAAGCCGCCTCAAAGGCCTCTGACTTGGTTTGAGTTGAACAGTAAGTCCAGGTTTCCTCACGATGTTTTCCTTCACCCATGTCAATGATGTCCAAGATAAACTTTAGAAAGTACATATGAATTGAAAAAGTCACAGCCAGTTCAACCCCTTATATAATAATCTGTAAAAAAATCTGTCTTAATTTCATTGTTTCTTAACACGTAAGTGATTATTTCTGGAGATATTAAACGTCGGGTAGCGCTGACCGACGCGGCCCGAACGGAAAGTCTATTTATCGACCATCACTGTCCTACGCGGCCTGAACGGGAAGATGTATTTTTTTTGTTCAACGTGTTAAGAAAAATCCTACTACCATCAAAATCCACACACCTGCACAAAGAATATACCTACTTATCATTACAAAAACATAAAATGCCTTCAAAAAACCATGCCTATCCGTTGCCACGGCTAATTACCCTCGCCGTATTATCAGTGACTCTATGAAATGACAAAGCGCTTCAGTCCTTCCGTCATATGCCAGCATTGCGAGCTCCGCTATCAGCCCGCATCGGCGGGGAGTCTACCCCAGTTTATTCTTCGCCGGATGTTTAATTTGCGACAATGTTTAATTAATCAACGTTTGTCTTGTTGATTGCCTTCCCAATTATAAGTTCCGCCGTGTGTGTATGACGTTGATTTGTGACGTTGTCTTGGATTTTTGGATTTTCTTATTGTTTTTTAAGAGGAATTGAGAGTTGTTTGGTGCAGTATGTTTAAATGTTTTGTGTTTTATTGAGATGGACTAAGGGAAAAAAATTAAACTAGCTTTATTTTTTAGCATGGTAGTGGTTAAAGTAGAGATAAACTACGATAACTTGGCGCGCCCCTCCACAATTCAAAACGTTTGAAAGTATTTGTGAAAGTATTTACATGACTCACAACGCATGTGTACGTACTGAGACGTTTCTCAAAACAAAAACAAATCAGCGTGTCATTGTTGCTTGACTAGCGACGTCATTAATTACTCATTATTATTGAAATAGTAATATTGAGGGGCGCGCCAGGTTATAGTAGTTTATCTCTTGGAGGTATTATTAAAAACATCGTCTGTAAAAAGACACTCAACGAAGCCAGAACTTGCTTGTTCTTCCAGTCATCGCAATATGTATCGGTAGTGCCAATGCATATTTAACGACTAGGTGACGTGTCTTTTAACAACCCCAGCTAATCAGGTTTTTGTTATAATCAATTTAAAACTTCAAACTAAGCCTTATCTCTACATAGTATAAAACAAAGTAGCTTGCCGCCATCTATACGATGAGACCTCTATACTATGCAACAGATTTTAATGCCTAATTCAAGGGAAAGGTTTATGTATCTACGTTGCACCCGTGCGAAGCCGTGGCGGGTCGCTAGTTTACGAAAAAAACCTGAAGGAACCTCTTAAAATAACTTTCACCATTTATACATACTGATAATGTGCACATATATAACTTATTTCCGAAGTATAAGAGGAGCTTAACAATAATATTTTTCCTATAGCCGACGAAATTAGGCAGAGCAAATATGAGGGGTGCGCGAAGAAACTCCAAGAACTTGTTAATAACTTAGAATAAACAATAACAGCTGCAGAGGAGACGCGTCTTAATAATGTACCTAACATTAAATTCCATTTTTGCGGGAATCTTTACTTGCAAGTACAACAAAATCACCTATTTGAGGTAGTTCGACACTGGTGCCGATTCCCTTGTTCACAAACTAGACTAAATTTAGAGAATTGACATCTCTTACTAACATACAGCAAAAGGAAAGGACGGTGACATTCCGTGACATTAAAGATCTAAGTTAGAGATGTCAAATTAGTTTTGCCTTGAACTTCTCCGTATTTTTAATCCACACGTTTTAAGATGTCAACTATAACTGTATGGATGTGTCAGACTGACTAAATTTGACAGGTCTTATTTACATTAGTCTCTTTCTTATTTTGTTGGACAGAAAAAGATGGAAATAGTCTAATTTTAGTTTAGTTTGTGACCAAGGGAATCGGCACCACTGTATAATTAATTTATTCCTTTAAAAAAAAAAATATTTTGAAATATATTCCATAACAATGAAAATTGAGAAAAAAGAATGTGAAAAAGCCATGTTAAAATAAAGATACCTACAATATTTTTAAAGCGGTCCCGTAATATTTTTATGAAGTTTTAAAAGTAATTTTAACTCAATAACTATCGAGACTTGCGGTACATACATGCATGGGGTATTTTTAAATACCTCTGAGGCATGAGGTTTAATCCCCGAAGGGCCAGGCAGAGGTGTACGCATCAGTACACCCACATTTCGCCAGTTATGTTTTCAGTCCCATGTAATAGGGGGCGAGCCCATTGTCATCAACCGGGCACAAATCCAGACTCCGAGGCTGCCACTGAGAAATTCCTGATGGAAAAACCCAATAACACCTTGCCCGACCTGGGAATCGATCCCAAGACCTCATGCACAGCAGTCGCGCTTGCAACCACTAGACCAACGAGGCAGTAAATATTCTTAAATATTTTTTTTGCCTAAAAGTTCTTTAACACACAAGATCAAAGTCGTGTAACATCTACAATATTTATTTTACTCATTGCCTCCCACACCTTGCGTAGAACAAAAACTATTCCCTAATTGATTGACGAGCTTGGAATTAGTTGGCGTTAGTACAGATGCAGTGAGAGTTTTTCTAGCAGGCGTATAACTTTGTATGTCCTGTGTTATTGATAGTTCTCATGTTAAGTAGACAGGGGAAGGCGAAAAACATATTTATTTTAGTAAAGAAAAGAAAGAAAGAAAAAATGTTTATTGACACAGACTATGTGCACACAAAAATAATAATAAAAAGGCAATAAAAAGAATAGAAAGTAAGAAATTGTGTGCCCCACAGCTGCGCCAAACAGACCCAGTTCAGCATAAAATGCCAGACCACTTGTGCCTGACGCTGGTTTTCAACTGGGCCTTTGTGTGTGACGTAATCACGGATGTAAACCAGTTTTAATTATAAAATATAGAAATATAAATAGATAAACAATTATTTGGTGCATGAATAAGACATGATAAACAAAAATACAATTAAAAATTAAATGCATGGTGCTAACATAATTTTAAATAAAAAATGAAAAAAAAAAATGTAAATAAATAAGTGAACATACATACATAAACTCACGCCTTTTTCTCATGGGGGTAGGCAGAAACTACAAAACGCCACCTGCTACGATCCTTACATACTCCTTTCGCCTCATCTACGTTCATACATCTCGTAATACAAGCACGCCGGTTACGAGTACTCCGCACCTTTCTGAAGGACCTCACTAATAAGGTCAGTGTAGGTCTTCCTAGGGATGAAGTAAATGGCAAATCCTTTCTTAGCGCATATAGCCTACCTGCTAACTATCTGCGTGTCAAATAAAAGTTGAGTTTTCTACAGTAAAAGCCAATGTTCAGTATCTACTGTATTTTTGTACAACTTATTTTTACAACAGCCTAGAAAGAATTCAATTCACTTCTGAATTTAAGGTGCTTTTTATGAGGCTAATATTTATAGATAAAGATAAAGAAAATGTAAACTTATTAATCGTTAAATGGTTGTACCACGCTAGAAGCACTACTTCTACCATGTAACAAATCATAAGTACTCGCGTCGACACGCAAGAAGAGAAACTGCTAATTAATCTCGAATACAAATGTCATTATAAAATAACGAGCTTTGTTCAAACATCAAGTACCAACCAGCTTTATGAGCTATCAAATCTGAGTCACAGAATTGTTTGTTGCAAGTAAATTTAATTAATTACACAGGGATCTTTGGAACAATGGGAATTAATGCGGCGGTAACACTCCCTCTAATATCTCATTATCTATTTACCGTGTCTTTCTAACCTCGTAAGAGGGAAAGGGACGACGATATGTCGGGAGATGATAGTGCAACTACTGCTGTCATAAATCAAAAGATGTGAAAATGTTTGTCGGGTCCGTTACAACGTAGTCATGGACGAAATAAAATACTCTGCGTATATGATCTCATTTTCAACCGACTTCAAAAAGGAGGAGGTTCTCAATTCGACGCGTATGTTTTTTTTTTTTTTTTTTTTTTGTATATTTGTTCTACTATTACTCCGCCAATTATGAATCGATTTGGATGATTCTTTTTTTGTTTGAAAGAGTATGGTTCCGAATAGGTCCCATAGGAATATTGTCATGATCTGATGATGAACTTTGGAGATATGTAACGGAATTCCTTATAAAATCACAGCAGAACCGCCGTAACAAGAAAAATTGCTTTGTTTATACGTGTAGTCGATGACTGATTGAAGGAAGTGGGGAGGGGGTACGTCAACCCCCCTCCTTCCACTTTCCAAAATTAAATATATCGTGTGAGGTATTGTTTGAAAGGGCTTTATGTAAGGAATTCAAACATAAACACACAAGCACTAAAAAGTGAAAAATAAAAAGCTTTTTTGCAAAAAAAAATGACCGCCTTCAAAAACTACAAAATAAATAAAAAATAACTTTAACTTGAAATTTTTGGTCTAGTGGTCGCAAAACGCGACTGGTGAGCATGAGGTCTTTGGTTTGATTCCCAGGTAGGGCAAAGTGTTATTGGGTTTTTCCATCAGGAATTTTAAGTAGCAGCCTCGGAGTCTAGTTTTGTACCCGGTTGACGGCAATACACCGCATGTAATAACATGGTACTTAAACAAAACGTACGTCAAAATTATTATACGTATTTCGTATACGGTTTTCGATATTTCGTGATAAGTATATGACCTTTCGCTTTCATGTAGGTATTTACATTTCTTACCACTCCAGTCAATCCATGTGAGAGTTCTCACACACAGAAGGTTTTTAGAGATTTTTGAGAGTGTTGCCTTGGAATGTTGTGGAGTAGAGTGCTCGTTTATGCCCACCTTAATGGAACCATTCTACACAGAAAAAAATAACCTCGAACAGCGCACATCATTACCCATTCAAAAATTGTCCATGATACTTTCTTTATTTATAAACAGCCTAATGGCATCAACATAAGCCTTTCTCAAGGTTACGTCCTCCATTATGGAAGCCGCGAAGCAAGCCATGGTTCCGTATAAAAAAGCTGTAAAGTAAATACGAGGATTGAGCGGAGCGGAGCGCCTAACCGTGGCTCAGTCGTAAAAATACTCGAAGCCAACTCACCGAGAATTGTGGCAAAGGATAGAAAAATATTTCCTATTTTTGTGTAGGAGAAGAATAACAGTGTGTTTTGGCTTTTATTAAGGTGAAATATTGTGTGATATAATCTAGAAAAAAAGAAGTTTTTGCTAGTTTCGTGAGTTGATGAAAATGTAAAGCTAGAAAGTTGGAAAATAAAATTTTGGACGTTTGCCTGACTGCCTCGTTGGTCTAGTGGTCGCAAGTGCGACTGCTGTGCATGAGGTCTTGGGTTCGATTCCCAGGCCGGGCAAAGTGTTATTGGGTTTTTCCATCAGAAATTTCTCAGTAGCAGCCTCGGAGTCTGGATTTGTGCTCGGTTGATGGCAATAGGCTCGCCCCCTATTACATGGGACTAAAAACATAACTGGCGAAATGTAGGTGTACTAATGGGTACACCTCTGCCTAACCCTTCGGGGATTGCAGGCGTGATGTTATGTTATGTTTGCCTGTGTGATTGTCACACGTAGTTAACGCGTAGACCAGTAGAAGAATAACGAGTGACGCATAAAATTAAACGACTCAACCGAGGAGAAACAAATCCTTTCCTTTGGGTTGATGATTTCTCCACTATAACATAATTCACTCCACTATAACTGCATATTCTTAATTAACTTAAAAAAGGAGAAGATTCTAAATTTAAATCGTATGTTTTTTTTTATATTTGTGACGTCACCTCTGACTTTTCTTAACTGAAATCTTTTTGAAAACCTACTTTTTTTTTACACGACTGCCCCAAATAAAATAAAAAAGTGTTATGTGTTCAGGGTTAATGTATGTATGTATATGAGTTTCTCTATTCCACCATAACTTTTAAACATCTGGACCGTTGTATAAATTTAAGTATTTATAAGTTTAGGAAGTCGGTAGCAATAAAATAAAAAAAAGAAACAGCACCAAAGACTGGCTAAAAAGTAAGAAACTAAAATTCATTTTTCATTTTGTATTTTTTTTTTTATGTACTATAATACTTTTGTTACTTTCATATGCCACATCTAGATCATAGTCTAAACCCTGACCATGAGACGCATTAATTTTATAATCCCCTTTTCATGACGTCATAAACTTGGCTCGTAAAGCACCACTTTTCAGTCGATATAGATTTTTCTATCGTTTTTTGTCCGTGCTCAGTAATAAAAGGAATCACTTATAAAATGCACTTTGGAGGGACAACGGAGGGCTGATTCCTTACATTGTTGTGATACACTGCTCGAAAGGTTGGAAAACATAACTATTGAAGTTTTTTTTTCTTTTATTGTACTGTGCAGTCGTTTGTTCAATCACAAATGACTGGCTTCTGCCCCCGACTTCGACCGCGTATCTAAATGTCGGTTAGTGGTGATCTAATCTTGTTATCTAAACAAACTTTGAGCCCTTGCTTTATCCCCTACTGGGTGTTTCTTTTTTTTTTTGGATTCGTAATAATCGTCAAATGAGTCTGATTGAGTAGATTGACCGACTTTTACTAACTAAGCGCATGTCTAAATTAGACTAACTATCTGCGTGTCTTTCAGCGCAATCCGTTCAGTGGTTTGAACTGTGTGTTGATGGATAAGTTTGAATTTTAAATAATTATGTCTATATATATATATATATACTAGTGACCCGTGGTTTCATGCGCATCTTCTGTGTGTCGTATCGTGATGATATATAGTCAATCTTCCTCGATAAACGCTCTATATAAAGCAAGCGGATATTTTCTGGTCAAACAAATGTTCCTGAGTAATGCGGTACAACAAACAAAACTCTTCAGCTTTAATATTTTTAGTATAGATTGGAAATCCACAACGTCTGTATATCACATCAAGAAAACAATCGTACAACGAACAGGGGGCCAGGAAGGAAATCTGGATGCAAACTCTATGGGGCGCCGCGTAGGGCCCAATCCGCAGGTTGTCTCAATAGAAGATTAATACTGCCCCGCCTTTGTGAGGGCACGGTAATAAACAGGCAGAGAATGACGTTGATGCATTGATCTTAAGGATTTTTTCAAGTATTTTTGAAGCAATTCTTTGCAAAAATCTCTGTAAAAATAGCAGTTGTTTGTAGATTTACATGAGTTTTGTACCTAATCTATACTAATGTAATAAAGCTGAAAAGGTTTTTCGGTGTGTTATCCTCTGGAAGTCCCAGTCGGATTGTTTTTTTTTTGTAAATGATAGCCAGATAAGAATTATGGGCTACATAACATCATGCTGTATAGTGAAGTAAAGGCTGTATAATACCACGCTATGACCCACGGGAGTCGAGAAGAAACGAAAGATGTAACTTAATGCGGGTGAAACGAACGAAGTCGTGGGCAGAAGCCAGTGGAAGGTAACATGATTGTATAAAAAATAAGACCTGGGATTCCGCGCAAAACCTAAAAGACCCCCAGATAACCACTGGCGAATGATCGCGAACATAATCTAATAAAGCAAAAGGTCACTCACCCACTTATCACGAAATATCGAAAATCGTTTGACGTATAAAGATGAAATTTAGCAGGGAGGTAGTTTATAGTTAGTAGACGTCCGCTAGGAAAGGATTTTCCAAAAAATTCTCCTTCTGAGGAAATTAAACGAGGCTCCAAAGTTTGTACCTATGCAACTTTGACGATAACAGTTAAAAACGAAAAATATCATACTGTGTAAAATTTTGGTACATACGGAATCCCCGATATTAGAAGCCTTTCAAGCGCGTCTAAGCTATGGTTTCAATTAGTGCTGACGCATCTAGCAGGTACCTATCGAATCCCAGCCTCCACACGAGAACACTGGTCCAGACTTGATTAATCCTGCTATTGTCTACACCCTTCCGTTTGAGGCATAACGTCAGCTTGTGTAAATTGTGGTACCCATATATAGGGTGTCACTTAACGAAGACAAAATTTACGTTTTGCTCATCATTGTGACCACTTTTTTTGTTCTAGGACAAACCTGGGAATATTTGTTTTTTTTTTACATTAACTGATGATCTATTTCATTGATCACATTGAGGGGGTCTAGAATCATGTACTGAGTCCATGGTAAAAGTTTACATTACGATTCCTTCCACGTTTTTACCCGACTACGGCAAAGCCAAAAGGAGGGTTATGATTTTGACCGGTACGTATGTATGTTTGTTTGTTCATGACAAATGAGGTGTCGTTAGAAGCGTCTCAGTTGTCTGCTAGTTATAGGATAGGTGACGTGTCACCAAATCCAATATGGCTAAATAAATAAAAAATTGATAACCGCCTCGGCCATTGTTGACTGCCCCGTTGGTCTAGTGGTCGCCAGCGCGACTGCTTTGCATGAGCTCTTGGGTTGGATTCCCAGGTCGGGCAATGTGTTATTGGGGTTTTCCATCAGTAATTTCTCAGTAGCAGCCTCGGAGTCTGGATTTGTGCCCGGTTGATGGCAATAGGCTCGCCCCCTATTACATGGGACTAAAAAAAAACATAACTGGCGAAATGTGGGTGTACTAATGGGTACACCTCTGCCTAACCCTTCGTGGATTACAGGCGTGATGTTATGTTTATGTAAAATTGATAACCTTAACACTACTACTTCCTAATATTATATTATTTCACTATCTAATACGTACTTTCACGTCTAACCACGACACGAGAGCAAAATGAAAATTAACGCAAACCGTCTGAGTTAATAAGTCGCTTGGAACATTAAAGGCACTTAGTCGTAATTTTCCGTGTCTTAAGTGACTTGAGCTACTTTCAGCGAATTGAATAAGCCGCATACATTACATGGTATTACGTATGTACTTACTTTGGGTAATTTTAAGTCCTTAGAATTGTTTCGTGTTCGACGAATAATTTACTTTTTTAGGGACAAAACGGCTGAATATATCATCATCATCAGCCGTAGGATGTCCAATGCTGGACACAGGCCTCCCCTATAGATTTCCAATAGGACTGGTTGGAAGCGGCTTACATCCAGCGCGATCTTCTATATCAGATCGCCTGTCCACCTTGTGAGTGGACGTCCTACCCTGCGCTTGCTGGTACGTGGTCTCCATTCTAGAATTTTATATACTTACTAGCTTTTGCCCGCGACTTCGTCCGCGTAAATTCGGTTATAGCGGACACAGACGAAGTCGCGGAAAAAATTACCCATGTCCTGTCATTTAAATTCGCAACGACACGTGGCGCCATCTATGATCATAAGAACGTTTTTGTAATTTCCCTCGAAAATAGTAGTAGTTTTTTTCGGGATTAAAGGTACCCTATATTCGTTTCTGTACACCTGGCAATGTATATGCAAAATTTCAGGATGATCGGTTCAGTGGCTTAGGCGTAAAATGGTAACAAACAAACAAACAAACTTACTTTCGCATTTATAATATTAGTTAGGATTCGTCCCAAATATTTGCTACTATAAATATGTATAATTCTTATTCTTAGTTTTAGTTTTCATTTTGCATTCCTTTTCTTTTCCTTGTATTTTTTTTATCGCGTTATAATTATGCGTAGAGCATAGGGCGTGCAGTGCTGTCCTTTAAGTGATGGGGCACTTAAACTTTTGGAATGTAACATTACATATAATATGTAATAGTGTACTTATTATTGGAGAGCCATATAAAATAAATAAATCAGTTCTGCGTGCTATTTAGTCTACTTCAACTTGCTAATTCGCTGGGCTAAATGTGTGTGAATACATGAATAGAATAGAATAGAATATTTATTGTACAAACTTGAGTGTAAGTACACTCAAGTTTGTTATTAACTTATTAACTTATTATTTTAATAATACGATATTATATATTATGTGTGTACTTATTATTTAGGTGTCGTGATGGCCCAGTGGTTAAGGCGCCCGCCTCTCGTGCATGAGGTTGTGGGTTAAAATCCGGCCAAGTACCAATGTGAATTTTTAATTCATATGTACTTTCTTAAGTTTATCTTGGACATCACTGACATCGGTGAAGGAAAACATCGTGAGGAAACCTGGACTTACTGTTCCACTCAAACCATGTCAGAGGCCCTTGAGGCGGTTTAGAAACTCTGACACTAGGGTGTGCAGGGTCGTAAGGCCTTACTACCCACACTATAAGAAGAAGAAGAAGATATATTATGTAATGCTAATATAATATTAAAGTAAGCATACCTTCGTATGCTTACTTTAATATAATATAGAAAATGTTATCGTTATGAAGTTACTTTTTATACCAGCCATTGTAAAATAACATAGGTTTAGCGACTTCGGTATCTTTAACTGTAATGTCGTGCCTGTCGTGTTAAAACCGTAGCGTGCCAAGAAACTGTCTAGGAGAAGATAGTAAGTTCAAATCCCACCTGTTGAAATGTACAAGTCAATTTTAATTCTTTGGAGGTTAGAGGGAATACTTATATTATAAACGCGAAAGTAACTCTGTGTTTCTGTCTGTCTGCTACGCTTTCACAACTAAACCACTGAATCGATTTTGATGAAATTTGGTCCGGGATAAGTTTGAACCTAAAAAGGACATGGCTACTTTTTATACGACTTCGACTTTGTCTGCGTCCACGATAACCGTCATTTACGCGGTTGAAGTCGAAGACAAAAATTTGATTAATATAAATCTGAAAAAGTGATCATTGTACTCATCATTATAAACATGAAATGACGATACAAAAATCAGCTGATCCATACATTTATGATCGCATAACTCGACAAAATGTAAGTAACAGAAATCGCAAATACAAAATAGCTGATCAAGCGATTATACATTTACGATTGCATTACTTGACAAAATGTATGTAACAGCTGATTTTAACATAACACAACATAACATCGCGCCTGGAATCCCTGAAGGGTAAGGCAGAGGTGTACAGTCACAAGCAAAAACAGGTATACACTTAGCAAAATTCAAAAGCGATTTTCTTGTGAAATAACGGTTGTAACTTTGTTATGAGACCTATTTCTAGTATTGAATTCAAAATAATATATTCCTAAAAACATGACAGTCAATCAATGTGTTCGAAGAAAATCGCTTCGATGTGTTGTTAAGTGTATACTTGTTTTTGCTCGTGACTGTACCTACCCATTAGTATGGCCACATTTCGCCAGTTATGTTTAAACCCCATAAAATAGTGGGCGTGCCTATTGCCATCAACCCGGCGCAAATCCAGACCCCCAGGCTGTTACTGAGAATTTCCTAATATAAACACCGTAAGCCCAGTAACATTTTTATACCAAAATAAAAAATTGTACAATTGAAAATAGGTAGCATTCTAAAACCGTATGTTAAGAATTTCATAATCAAAAAAGTTCTTAAGCCTGTTTGCAAAGCCCGTCTCCATCGCCTCCCCATCTAGATAGTATTGCATTGTAAGAAAACAAACTTGTAACATTTCTCCCGTTTTTTTCCTAATAAGTGAACATCAAAGACCGTTGAATTTAACGAGAATAAGCCGTTGATAATCCTGGGCGGCCCGTTTCAAAGACCGTGATAAATAAAGACATCTGTAATTGGACTTGTTAGGCTTTTGTATTGGAATGGAGATCGCTTTTTTTGTGACAATACTGCGAAATGGAAAGAACTATTTTTTGTATTACGAATCTTTTTAAAAGATGGAATAAACTCTTGTACTTATTTCTTTCGCTGAAGGTGTTGTAGTCTAGGAATGGAATGTCGGTAGACTTACGTTATTTTAATATTGGATACTGAAATTTAAGGGTAGTTATAGTAGGTGCATATGTCGCTGGGATATGATGGATACATATTGCAATTATTAACTATGTAGGTAATCTTACAAAATAAACCTTTAAAATACCACAGAAAAGTTATTTTTGCCATTTCACTGAACCAATTTTGAGATTTGTTCAAATCGCTACCTAGATTTCTTTAATGATATTTGTCAAATCACCAGATTTGCTTAGGGAAATGATAATATCGTTTTGTTATTTTAACATCCTCCGTGATTTGATCAAATCCCTTAGGGATTTGGCCAAATCCCTGTTTTTATTATATTCCTGCGACATATACATGTAAGGGTAGAGGAGTACTTAAGGAGTAGTCAAGAAGGTATGTGTATTTTGCTTATTATTAATGTTGGGTCATTGTTAAAAAGTCACGTAAAAAAAATATCTTCCTCACCTACTGTATTGTACATGTTTTTAAGAATATTGTTGAAAAACCTCTACTTTATTATTGACAATCACTTTCCGTGGGTCTTAATTACTGTCAGACGCTGCTGTTCCGACTTTTAAAGCATCTGGCATAACTTTAGTTATGCCAGATGCTTTCGTTGCCCATAACTTTAGTTATGGGCAACGAAAAGTACCTATCTGGCAATAATGTAGGTACTCATATTTATGTGGGTTTTTTAACAATAATTCTGTGATAAATATATAAAACAACTAAAATAAAAAGGGCCATTAATTACCATTACCATCATTAATTAATCCAATTAGCCCAGTATTAAAGCTAGCAAATACGCATACCTTTCCTCAACATTTTTGCCATGTTAGAATGACGCATTTCTAGCGACACTGGGCTCTCAGGCTATTACATCTTAAAAGCGTTCAAGTGAAAAAAAAGTCTCAGATTTATTTTTGTATTTCTGGATTTTTTCGAGAAAATATATAAGTTGGTTAGGTTGTATACTTGTTTGATAAAAAATCCAGATATAAAAGATTAAAGAAGCTAAAAATAGCAAAATACTCAATTCGTCTATTATTGCTAACCCCCTTAATTGAGTGCTTGCCTGCGGGGGACAGGGGTGCGGGGGTAAGACGAGAACTGGGACCGGGGAGGTGCGGGCGGCGGGCGCTCGTAGCGTGATACACAATAGGCGAAATGTTTCGACGGTTATGTTTAAGTAGCGAAATGTGGGTGTACTAATGGGTACACCTCTGCCTAACCCCTCAAAGATTACAGGCGTGATGTTATAATGTTATGTAGTTATGTTTAAGTCCCATGTAATAGGGGGCAACCGGGCACAAATCCAGACTGCTACTGAGATTTTTAAAATGGTATATGAATTTGTATTTGTTTTCAAATGAGCGGTTTAGCTATAGAGGGGTGGGTTATATCGGACTCCTACGTACTGAAACCGCACGTGTCTGTAACGTACTGTGTCCGTCTCGATCTTACAAGGAGGACGGCGTGACGTCTATCACGTTGAGATCGATCTAATTCTGAACATTCGAGACTATTCTGTTAAGGGTCGGTTCACATCTGACGGAAGATACGCCGCGTATCGTCAGTCGCGTAACGCAGAAACAGTCAAATCTATACATATAATAAAATCGTAGAGAAGTCAAAACTGTACATTTAATATTTTTGAAAAAGAGTAAATGTTATGAGGTCGGGGAGTGATTCTGATTCCGAAAATATTTTTTTTAGAATTTTTGTCTGTTTGTCTGGTTGTCTGTATGTTAGTTAGAGCATCACGCGAATACTGCCGGATAGATTCTGTTGAAATTTTGTATAAATATTCCACATTTTCCAAATTAGAACATAGGCTATAAATTATCACGCTATTGGCTTTGGGGGGTGAGCTATGTTGCATTTTGTTCATATTTTTATGCAAATTTCAGTGACAAAATGTTACAATATTTTAAATAGGTGCAGACTGAAGTTCTAAACTAATTATTATCACGCTATACCTGCAAGGAGCTAAGTAGTGAATTATGGAAAACTAGAACGGCTATTTGAAGTCATTTGTCATCGAAGCAAATTGCCTAACGGTTTTACGACCGCCTTGCGAAACTGTTGGCGGAAGTTCGGTCCCCAGAGTCAGCTTTTCTTTTTGTGTTTTTTCTAATATTGTTTTGAATGTTGTTTAATTGATTAATGAGATTTCCTTACAAAAGAATAAAAAATAATAGCAGGAGTGCTAATTTCTACTACAACTTTGATTTGTTAACGTATTTTTTAAATGTTAATGTAGAACATAATATCTATACATAGTTACACAACACATAAATCAGCAGCTTTAGAACTTTTGCCTGTCTGCACAACTGCAAAGCATGAGGTCTTGGGTTCGATTCCCAGGTCAGGCAAAGTGTTATTGGATTTTCCTTTTTCCCAACACAAGTATCATTTGATTACTTTCTGGGAAGCCCCGGCAACTTATTTGTAAAGACTTACTGAAATAAATACATATATTTTTTTTTTTTTTTTTTTTTTTTCCATCAGAAATTTCACAATAGCATCCTTGGCGTCTGGATTTGTGCCCGGTTGATGGCAATATGCTCGCCCGCTATTACATGGGATTAAACATAACTAATGTGTGTAGGTAAGGGTTTTCGCATTATAACTATTATTCTTAATCATTTTACCGCTGGATTGCTTTAAAACGACACCAACGTTACATACAATACTACAGTTAGGTATTAGTTATAATTTATTCTCTGAAATCAAAATCATTACGCTATAATTACAAGGAGCTACTCAACGCTCAACAAGTGACGGGCAGCCTATCTGCAAACATTTTAAGTATACAATATTTTATTACCTGGGCTTAGCTAAGTCAATCATAGCACAACAATACTGCTAAGTATACTACTGGAGTACCAGCGGACGATAAATCAGCAAGGACTGGCGAGTGTTATTTTTTTGCGCAGTAGTAATTAGTATTCTTTTCGTTGCGCTTCCAAATTATTTTATAAAAAGATCTTAGTGTAAGATGAGTGATTAGGTACTAAAAAGAATACTTCTATTTCAATGGCTAAATAGAAAGAATTTGGCAACAACCGGAAGTGCACCAAAATCAATTAAATCAATAAAAAAATCTGTTGCAGTAATTCTAAGTCTGTCGGAGAATGTCTCGCAGACTTCAAGCTTTCTGGGTACTTAATTTGATGAAGCGACTGTGATCGCAGGGAGAGTTTTTTTTTTATAGGCACCGTAAATAGTATTCATCACATTCATATTCCCCACGCTTTAAAATCAATTTCTAAATGGCATTACATTTTTTAAGTTACTTATTACCGCGGCTGTGCTGCAAGACATGAATCTTTCCATCTTTACAATAGATTCGCCAACAGGACATTTAGTATTTCGTGGCGAGGAAGTTACGTAGAGTATTAGAAGATCCCTAAGTACCCTGATGTTATATTGGACAGAGCACTAACTTTTTATATACCTACATTGCCACAACACCAATCAAAAAATCATCTGCTACGACACCTTATTTCTACCAACTAGGGAGCAGCACCCGATGTTTTTCGCACAACTGTTACGTCTTTATGCTCCTTTTGCTGGTGAATTTGCGTGTTCAGTGTGTCATTGAACAAAAAGCAATATCATCCTTAACGAGACGTTTAAAATTATATCGGGGCTGCCTGAAACTGACTGCTCAATAAGCTTTTCCTATTGGCTGGAATTGCACCACCTTTCATTCGAAGGTTAGATACCTTGCACACAGGCCATACAGGACCAGGTCGACACCCACCATCACACAACTTCCACCAAAAAGAATTCAGGAACACATGGCACTCCGTTGAGATCTTTAGTGGCCTATATGGAAAGCGTTTAATGGAGTGCGCACTCATTTAAGCCGCTGCAAACGTAACCTAGCCAAATGAGGAGTTATAGATGCCGCAGATACTCAGTGCAAGTGTGGTGTTCCTTTTATATGATGGCCCACTTACTACTTGGAACACTTGGGCACAACTGGGTCAGAAAAATATTGCAATAAATCGGCCAAGTGCGAGTTGGACTCTCACACGAAGGGTTCACCATACAATATTTAACACAACAGAAAAAAAAGGTTAATAATCGCTTAAAAAGTAATTATTATGTCTACATTGCATTGCTTCTTGCCTTTCATGATTCTAGGTCATCGGGAAGTTTCCTTTATATTTGGTTTTGATTCCCTAGCGAGCGTCAAAATATGCGCCATAAACGTCCTTATCTTTAGTTTGCGTATATAATAATATAATTTTTTCACGACTGCAGAACAAAGTTTTTTTTTTGGGTAGTGAAAATCATCATATGAGTCCTTCTGCCTTGGGTGGGGCGGAAGGGACTATCAGACTTTTACTGTCTAAAAAACCACCCTGTTCCATCTGTTGCGCTTTGCGTTCCGGGGCCACGGTATCCTGTTAAGACTTCCCGCGACTCCGGCAGGCGTTTGGCCCTGTCGGGGCCCCGTCCCTGTGCTGACAGCTCTTTGAAACGCGCGTGGAACAAAACGCGCTGTTGACCTGGGCCTGGACCTTGATTGGACGACGAGCTACCCATCATTCGCCGTCCGCAAGCCTGCGCCTATGGTAGCTGCATGACGTCTCGCAACGTCCGATGCCCTGGGGGTCTCCCGCGGTGGCTGGGGCGTGAGGTGGAGGATGTCCTCTCCTCAGGTGTTTCGCCTCCTTCTTCGTTAGCATTACTGCTTCGCAGAAGAAGGTTACTGCTTCCTGCTACCGCCGCGGTTGCGGCGTGCCCGAGGTCTGAGTATTTCATTTTAATTTAAGCCTGATACCTCCACGCGTTCCTTAGAAAAGGGTCTTTACAGACAGACAGACGGACAACAAAGTGATTCTATAAGGGATCCGTATTTTCCGACTGAGGTACGGAACCCTAAAAAAGATAATATTTAAAATCATCGATGAATCGTGATTTAAAACGGTAAAACTTTGCTTAGACTTCAAATAAGTCTATGTTTAGGTACAGGGTTTTGCTTATACTTTCTTTCAAAAACACGAAAGTCAGATTCTGATTTCAGTTGCTCAATCGAATCCAATATCTAAATAATCGAAGCTACAATGTGAGGTACAGTATTAAAACAGTAGTGTATTAAACTTGCGTTTCAATGATTTGGGATCGAAAGATAAGTCAATTTTGATACCACTTCATAATATTTTGGAAAGAGGTAATCTAAATATACCTTTAATAAACATACAAAAGCGAAAGTTCACTCACTCATCACGAAATATCGAAAATTTCGCAGGGAGGTAGTTTATGTTAGTTAGTAGACGTCCGCTAAGTAACGATTTTTCAAAATATATTACCCATTTCCCAAAGAGTAGGTATGAAACGGGGGTCCAAAGTTTGTGTGGAGTTATCAACTTTGACGCGGACGAAGTCGCGGGCAGAAGCTAGTAGATAATAAAATATCCAACTATACACACAACATAACCGATGATCCGTTAGTGCGTCGACCAAAAAGTTATTTTATTATGTTAAATATTTGAGAATTTTTATTTTTTTATTTTTTTAAATCTCTGATTTTGTTGTTTTACTCTCATAAAAATAGCTTGCACCTACCATGTTATCTCTTCACCACCTCTGGTTGACTGTTAGAGAATGCCTAAGGCATTAAGTCCGCCTTTGAACATTTGTTGCATAAAGTTTAAATAAATAATAAATAAATAAAAAGACTCTAAGACGCTAAGTGTGTTTACACCGTACGGCAAACGATAATACAAACTTGTTTGTCGAAATGGATGAACCGATTTTGACTACACTTAAGCAGAATATAAGGTCTAAAAGGTTAGTTAAGAACATTTTCGAAATGTTTTATTCTATCTTTATCGTCAAAATCAAAATCAAAATCAAATCATTTAGTTGCCAATAATGTAGGTGTACAGATATGATGGTACTAATATTTTACTAGCAGTCCCGATACATTTTGCCTTACGGCATGCAAAGTTATTTTTATAGAACAGATAATACACACAAAACAATACTTTTAAAATCGTGTGGGCAGTAAGGTCTTACGACCCCACACACCCTAGTTTCAGAGTTTCTAAACCGCCTCAAAGGCCTCTGACATGGTTTTATTTGTTGTTTTATTTTAAAAAAAGATAATTGGAATCTCTGTTTCTATAGGAAACTCAAATTTGGTCTAATTAACTGTACCTAACACATTTTTTTTTAAATATTCTTAATTAACATTTCAGAGCTATGAATCCTGCTTATCCGTAGAAAGTTTCATTACAATCGGTTCATTCATTTCCCATTTAGAGTTGAAAGTACATAATGTAATGGCGTACACGTTCTTAAAATTCGCACCGGCCGGGGTTATGAATCTTATTAACTCAATGGTCAGCGCAACAAAATGCTTGTGAAGTTTATTAATAAACCAACAATATCCCGCTGTTTTACCTGCGTAAGCAACGTCTTTTATTACTGCTATGTTGGCGCGGGTAATATAGCCTAAAATATTATATAGCCTGTAATATTTCTGGCTGTATATAACTGAAAAAATAATTTGCAAATCGGATCAGTAGTTTCAGAAAAGTTGAAAAGGAATCGTTTGTCTTGGTATGGGCATGTAAAGAGAAGAGATGAAACGCATGTGACCAGGAGAGTTATGAATATGTATGTGGATGGATGGAGAGCAAGAGGAAGACCAAAGAAAAGATGGATGGATTGTGTGAAGAATGATATGAATGAAAGGGGAGTCAGTGATTGCATGACGGCTGACAGGACAGAGTGGAAGAGGAAAACGTGTTGCGCCGACCCCAAGTAACTTGGGACAAGGGCAGGAAGATGATGATGGTGATCATTAGTTTCGGAGACTAGACCGTTAGTGACTGAGTTAGCACATTAATAATATTCCCCAGATCATTGGAGACTAGCCAAGTACGCAGAATATATTTTAGTGCACTAGTGTGTGCACAAACACAGGTACACTCCCTCTTCACTCACTCTCATAGTTCGATGGGACGGCTATCCGACACGACCGGGCCAAGATCAGGCGCAGGACCAACAGCTTTAAAAACCAAATAACACTGTTGCCTGACCTGGGAATCGAACCCAAGACGCCACACTCAGCCGTGGCGCTTGCGACCATGAGACGGGGCAGTTAAACTAGCACATTATATATAGAATGACCGAATTGTGTGGAAATATTATTACACGCGGTATTTGTTATTTTGCACACAATTAAGAAATCTAGACCCTATTTATGTTGTGTTTTGGTTCATTATCAAATAATGAATGAAAACTGCTCTAGAATATTGCTTCGTCAGTGTGTCTGCACTGCCCTATAGCTATTATTGCTAGCTCAGCTCATTATGTAAGACATAAACTATGTAAACATAATAATTATGATAGTTGTTAGTGAGAGTAGTCCTCTTGTCAGTTTTTTTTTTTTTTCGCTGTTTAGTATATAAGTTATTTGAGGAGCTCGTGGCTAAGTAATAACAGCCGCACGGGTCGATCCGTCAGGTTAAGCTACGCTTGCCGGGGTTGGTCCGTGGATGGGTGACCATCTTTACACACCGAGACTCCTCCGTGCATCGGAAAGCACGTTAAGCCGTTGGTCCCGGCTGTCATACGTGGATCTTTGACAGTCGTTAAGGGACGTCAGAAGCCCGAAAGTCTGACAACCAGTCTTACCTAGGGGTATCATAATACCCAGTTACTGGGTTGTGGAGGTCAGATAGGCAGTCGCTTCATGTAAAAATACTGGTATTCAGCTGCATCCGGTAAGACTGGAAGCCGACCCCAACATAGTTGGGAAAAGGCTAGGCAGATGATGAGTACCTATATACCTAAGTTATTTAGTAATTTCTTTCTTTTGTTGTTTTGTTCCCGTAGGCAACTGCAGTGTCCACAGAACATAGTATTATTCTGTATCTTATAAGTGAAGACCTGTAATTGGCTGTCAGTCTAATTTTCTGTCACTAGTCTGTTTTCTTCTAGCTGTCGGTCTTCCATGTTACTTAAATAAATAATACTTGTAATTAAACCTACGTAGCAACTAACTCTGATGTTCAAAAGTGCCTTTTAATGATATAATTTAAGTGAATAATTTGACTTTGACTTTGACTTCCATCGGTCCGATATCTAACAAATACCAATGTGACATTATCAATTCACATGTACTTTTTACATCAATGACATCGGTGAAGGAAAACATCGTGAGGAAACCTAGATTTAATTAGTCTGAAATCGCCAATCCGCCTTGAGCAAGTGTGGTGATCAATGCTCGTGCCTTCTCTATATGAGAAGAGGCCTTTGCCCTTCATTGGGCCAATAAAAGACTGGTATTTTTTTTTTTACTTATGTCAGGTAAGCCTAATATTTTTCAAACATAACATAACATCACGCCTGTAATCCCCGAAGGGTTAGGCAGAAGTGTACCCATTAGTACACCCTCATTTCGCCAGTTTTGGTTTTAGTCCCATGTAATAGAGGGCGAGCCTACATTGCCATCAACCGGGCACAAATCCAGACTCCGAGGCTGCTACTGAGAAATTCCTGATGGAAAAACCCAATAACACTTTACCCGACTTGGGAATCGAACCCAACACCTCATGCACAGCAGTCGCGCTTGCGACCACTAGACCAACGAGGCAGTCCTAATTATTAGTATGCCTATTTTTTTTCGGATTTCGAATTTATTCCATCACCAAAGTCTAATCTAATCAAATCTAAATAAAACATGGCGTGCTCTTAAGGAAGCCTCTCAATATCATTGCTATGATAGCGTTTTAATAAGTATGAATGTGGATACCGCCATTTCCTTTTATGAATGAAGATGTTTTCCGAAACACGAAAGTTATAATTAGCCTGCCCTAATTAATTCGTTACTTCTAAGAAAAAATATATTTTTCTTGTTTTCTTGTTTTTGCCGATAGTTGTTTGTTTATATAAATTTATATGTTAGTAAGAGCAGATACGAGAGAAGTTTCTAGTATGGGACGATGTTTTAAAAACAAAAAAGTACTTAAAGCTTAAAAGTGTTAACATAACATAGCATCACGCCTGTAATCCCCGAAGGGTTAGGCAGAGGTGTATCCATTAGTACGCCCACATTTCGCCAGTTATGTTTTTAGTCCCATGTAATAGGGGGCGAGCCTATTGCCACCAACCGGGCATCAATCCAGACTGAGAAATTCTTAATGGAAAAACCCAATAACACTTTGACAAAAGTGTTAAGTATATTTTCAAAATAACACACAAGTAGAGATATTGTAAACGGGGGGCGAGCCTATTGCCATGAACCGGGCACAAATCCAGACTCCGAGGCTGCTACTGAGAAATTCCTGACGGAAAAACCCAATTACACTTTGCCCGACCCAGGAATCGAACTCAAGATCACTTAAACATAACTGGCGAAATGTAGGTGTAATAATGGGAAACATTTTTGCCTAACCCTTCGGGGATTACAGGTGTGATATTGCAGTGGTATTCTTCTAATAACTAATTCAAATAACTAATTTAAATCAAAAAACTTCACAAACATTTAAAAATTCCGAATAAACTTTTCCGAAAAACATTTTATACAAATTAGGTATGTTCCATTTTCAAAACATTTTGTCTATTAAAAGGTAGTGAAACTGAACCTTTTAACTCGCCATAGGTCTTTTAAAAATAAAATTACACAACTCTAATATACCTACCTAAGCAGTCATATCACCTGCCGGGGTTGCGGGACGTCTTAACAGGATACCGTGGCCCCGGAACGTAAAGGGCAACAGAAGAAACAGGGTGGTTTTTTAGTCAGTGAAAGTCTGACAGTCCCTTCCGCCCCACCCAGGGCGGAAGAAGTCATTTGATGTTTTTTGCCACCTTAAAAGAAAAAAAAGCAGTCATTTAAGTGCAATTTCAGCACATTTATTAACAAGCCTTAATGCTCCGACCTGCAGTGTAACAGTAGGTACACTACTTGCAAATCACTCTCGCAACGCATTAGACCCGTCGCTCCTCGTTCATAGCGGCTCAGAAACGTACGCAAGAAATGCATTAACATACACTAACATGGAGTAGGTAGGGATGCGACAGAGTACTCTTAATGCTCACTACATTACAAATAGGAAGATTTTCTACACTAATATTATAAAGAGGAAAGATTTTTATTTTTGTGTGTATGTTTGTAATGAATAAACTCAAAAACTACTGTGCCTATTTAAAAATTATTTCACCATTAGAAAGCTACATTCACCCATTCATTTTCAAAAAAGTTAGGGATACGTAAGGAAAATTACATACTACCCAATATCACGCCTGTAATCCCTTAAGGGTTAGATGTATATCCATTACTCCCGTTATATTACATTTCGCCAGTTATGTTTTAATTTCTACGAAATGGGGAGCGAGCCTATTGCCATCAACCAGGCACAAGTCTATTCTCCGAGGCTGCTACTGAGGAATTCCTGATGGAAAAAGCCAATAACACTTTTTTTGACACTCACGCTCAGTAGTAACGCTTTGCGACCACCAGGATACAACAAAGCAGTCGAATAAATTCTTTAGTAAAACATAATAACATACAAGCCTTAATTATTTTTTATACATTTTTTGAAATAAAAATAGCCGTTGATTCCGTTAAATGATCCTTAACGATACCTTTATACAACACAGTTTAGGTTTCGTTTAATCTCGTAGTTCAATTTAAACTCAACAACTAAACAATCTGCAAAACAATATCATGAAACTGCGAGATAATCTACTGCTTGTCGGGCTTCCCTACAACTTTAATGCAATCCAATGCTTCCATCCTTGTTCTTCCATTTACTACTTACTCCGTGTCGTATTACAGTGTACACAGGAAGTGCATTCACTTGTCACTAATTAATGGATCACGAACACTGAATGTGATTATTGTGGATGAAGGCTTTTGTTCTCAATCGTTTTTCTCCCTTATGAGGTTAAGTGATGAAGAGCCCATGAGCTAATGAGTTAGTGAGCTGTTGATGGCTAGCCAGTGGCGTAGTTAGGGGCGGTCCGCCCCGGGTGCCACCAGCCAAGGGGCGACACCCGACTCTGAAAAAAAATTTACACAAACTATCACGTTTCTTAACAATAAATCACTTAGACACTTAAAATAAGTTTATAAATACATGTATTTTGTTAAATAAATATTCATAACAAGAATTGGAACACAAGGCAACACAAAATATAAATTTTGATGACGTGATTTTTTTAATTTTGGGTGACACCACAATTATCCGCCCCAGGTGCGACCCATGCTAGCTACACCACTGTAGCTAGCGATACGTTATCGCTTCGTAAGTACATTTTTATGTAACTTGTGAAGAAAATAGACAAGTTCAAGTCTAAGAATACTTTTCTTGGTAAAGAAGAATTTAATTTGAGTTAGAACTTGCGGCTATTTGTGGTATTTTATGAAGGAGACGGGGATTTCTGGGCTTGAGTTGTAATAAGCTGAGATGTGGTTTGAAAAGGGCGTTATATTTTTCTATATCAAAATACAAAAAAATATATTTTCGTATTTTGATATCTTTAATGGTTAGCTGACATCATTGACCAATAATTCAAAGGCATACTTCTCTAAAGACACACTTCATTTTCTGTCTTTAGTTTCTGTCCTGAAAACACAATTAATTTTCAATTCACTCTAAACTTATTAATATTATATTATATATTACTATTATTAAATAATGAACACTAATACATACACAGGGCCGGATCAGGGTGTGTGAGGTCGTAAGACCTTACTGCCCACATGATAAGTAGAAAAATGTCCGTACTCTTTTGCCTAACCCTTCGTGGATTACAGGTGTGATGTTATGTTATGTAACACATAAAATAACCTACCCTGAAAATCTAAGAAATTCAATCAGAGATTTTAAATTGCATGTAGTTTGAATTGAAATACATAACATAACATCACGCCTGTAATCCCCGAAGGGTTAGGCAGAGGAGTACCCATTAGTACACTCACATTTCGCCAGTTATGTTTTTAGTGCCATGTAATAGGGGGCGAGCCTATTGCTATCAACCGGGCACAAATCCAGACTCCGAGGCTGCTACTGAAAAATTCCTGATGGAAAAACCCAATAGCACTTTGCCCGACCTGGGAATCGAACCCAAGACCTCATGCATAGCAGTCGCGCTTGCGACCACTAGACCAACGAGACAGTCACAGTGAATTGAAATACACACTAAATATAATCGCGTTCCTCATTTTCTTCAAATTACTCGCATTCACCCAAACCAAATTCAGCATTGCATTAATTTCTCGCATTATTTGCACCACTTCTGAAAGATGAAGTAGTAACCCACAGCATCTGTATCAAAGGCGGTGCATGCCAATTAGGAGCCGAAGCTTCTTTGTCTTATGTCTCCGAAATGTTTGTGCAGTGTTGCTAGAGGCAAATATTGACACGTTCCCAACGAATGAGGGATTGCTTCGGAGTCTGTTGAAATTATTTGGGAGTACATTGGAATATAGAAGGTTTTGGCGTTGATAGATGCGAAGTTGTGCTAATTGCTTTTGTTTTTGTGTGATTGTGTTTTGTTTTTCATTGGTTTTGGTTATTTATTGTATGACTGCGACGTCGTCTTTGACTGCCTTGTTGGCCTATTGGTTGTAAAACGCGACTGCTGAGCAGTCTGGTCTTGGGTGTGGTCTTGGGTTTCATCAGAAATTCGTCAGTAGCCTCAGAGTCTGAATTTGTGCCCGGTTGATGGCAATAGGCTCGCCCCCTTTTACAATATGACTATTTGTTACACGACTGCCCCAAAAAAAGGAGTGTTATGTGTTCAGGGTTAATGTATGTATGTATGTATGTGATGTTCTTTATTCCACCATAACTTTTGAACGCCTGAACCGATTTAGATGTATGGGGTATCGTTACAATCCTTGCATCGTTCCGAGTAACATAGGATAGTTAAAAATAAAAATAATCCTGTGTGGTCACTTTAAAACGTAAATTAATACCAGCCTCAATTATTTTTTTTAATGAATCTGGCCGTGTCTATGTTTATCGTCTAGAATTTGACAAGTAGATTTAAAAAATATATAACACTGTAAATAAAAAACGTCGTAAAAAAAAGTACCGAGTAAACAAAGTACAAATATGTGCAATTTTGGCAGTCGTGTTTTTTAATTTTTTAATTATGTATTATTTAAACATAACTTAAATATAACTGGCGAAATGTGCGTGTACTCATGGGTACTCACCTCTGCCTACCCTTTGGAGATTACAGGCGTGATGTTATGTTGTTTGTTATTTAATCTTATTTAATAACAGTTTTTGTAAATGACGAGGAAGGTTTATATATCTACACTACATCCGTGCAAAGCCGGGGCGCGTCGCTAGTTATTAAGTTCTCATCGATATTTATTGCATTTCATATAAATTTACCATCTTCAGTCGCTCTGTCCTTCACAAGTCTGCCGTCTCCTCAGGGATTCTCAGAGCTTCTGTAAATACACTTTTGTACTCCGGTTGCAATGTGTTTGCTGCACCCAAGCACAGTTGTTTAAATTAAACTCAATTTGCGACCAAGTATTTGTTGTGCGACCTCAAGTATATTATGTGATAGATTTTATACTTGACTTGTTTTTTGCAATATTTTGTTGTTTCTATTGCTTTTTTATATTAAAATGTTTACTTACGACCGGTTTCGGGGGAGTGCGACCACAAACAGCGTGACAAGGGTTTTGTAATTATTGATTATTTATCTATACTAGCTTGCTATAATATTTATTTTACAAGTTTAATCCAAATCCGCAATGAAAAAACACATAAAATAATATCGCGCTTGTAATTTTCGAAGGGTTAGGCAGGGGTGTACCCATTAGTACACCCACATTTAACTAGTTATGTTTCCAAACTCCGAGGCTGGATGGAAAAATCTAATAACTTTTTCCACGACCTGGGCATCGAACTGAAGACCTCATGTTCAGCGCTTTACAATCACTAGACCAACGAAGCAATCACGTGAAAAACACAAAACTTATAAAAATAATAAAATTACAAGGCAAGTACAATTTATAAAAGAAATAGGAGGAATCTCATCACGTCTATCTATTATTTACCTAAACATTCATCCAAAACCACACTATAAAAAAACTATCTTATCCCGCGACTTCGCCCGCGCAAAAATAAAATAAAAAGCCTTTGTTACCCGCAGATAATGTAGCTTTCTAATGGTGAAAGAATTTTTAAAATCGGTCCAGTCGTTTTTTAGTTTATCCATTACAAACAAACAAAAATACAAATTTTTCCTCTTTATTAGTGTAGACAAAACACGACACTATCAAAAACAAAATTGTCACTCACCAACCTAATTGAAACAACATGAAGCTTTGTTAAACGCTAAACACAGACAGACGGCAATCTAAATCGCACAGAAAAATACCTGCAGGCCAACGGGCCAGTATCAAAGTGGGGATCCGTTGTGCATAGGGCACAGATGTTGTAGATAGTGCTTTGCGAGTATTCAGGGTCCAGTTAGCATTCAGAAAGACGCCGCGGGCGGAGGCGCGATAACATCTCTGCAGTGAGCTGTGACAGATGGATATGTATGGTCGCTGGGAGTGGAGAGCGGGATTCTTGGAAAGGGTATAGTGAAGGTAAAGCTGCTTAAAAACGTGTGTGGTGGACGAAATTTAGATACTAAATGCGACAGGTAGTATAATATTTATTTCTTTGGAAAATGTATGACTTTTCGTAAGATACCGCGGTAAAAAAGCATTTTTAACTTATTATCAAAACTGGGAAATAACTTTCTTAAAATAAAGTTGCCATTCGTTAAAATGCTTTCGAGTAAAATAATAATCGTGTAATAATATTCGTTATTCATATTTCTTTCTCATTTCCAATTTATTTACGGTTTAAAAATGTCATCCACTGATGACATTTTTACACATTTTTTCTAGACAAAATCAAACTGGTTATTATTGTTTTTTTTTTGTTTTTCATTTTTCTTAATACTTAATTATGTTTTAATTTTGTTTTATTTTTGATTATTGATTTTGAAGTGTGTTATAGATTGCGCGGACTCACACACTATTTCATGTTGGTTGAGATGTTATGAGTGGTCGTCTGTAGTTCCAATATTTGTAAACACGTGAAAACTATGTATATTTGAACATATTTTAACTTTTAAATTCTTAATTTGTGCCTTTTAATTATTATGATTAATTAGTTTTTTTTTTTATAGGGTACATACATTGCTTTCACGTGCCATGTCGTGTATGATTCTGTAAACAAATATTGTAAACATTGATTTTAAAAGAGTACGTATGGAGTTTCTTGCCCATTCTTCTCCATACTAAACTACCTTTTGGAAGGGGCAACTAGATTCAATTCTATTTTGTTTTTTGTGTTTGACGTTCAAAAGTGCCTTATTGGCCTAATTGAAATAAATGATTTGACTTTGACTTTGACTTTGACTTTGACACTTGCCTTTAAAAATTGCCAACACAAATTTCACCTTAAATTCCCTTTTTTCGGCAATTAACACACGGTAAACCGCCCGACCGCGCGGTCGGGACCGCGGCGGTGGGCTGTACCATATGTTAATCGCCTTAAGGTCACTGATGTAGTGACCTGTATGGGAAGGGAATTTGAGGTGAGCTGTGTTCACCAAGATTTTTACTAAACAGCACTAATCTTTAATATTTTATTGCGTACAATTTATGGTATTGTGACGTAATATTATAATAGTACGTGGCCCGCTTGCCATCCTTGTCAGCCGTATGTGAACCTACTATCGCTATTCAACCAACATTCCTACAAAGGTGAATTGGCGGCAAAAGCGTGTCAGATTCATTGCACTCCTACCTACAGCGATGTAAAGATCGCCGCGATACGAGCCAGCAATGGACAGGGTGCAAATGATTCCGAGGAATTTATCCACTGCGCGTTCCTTTGTATGTTATATGTATCAGGTACTGCTGGCGAGACTTCAATTCTTATCTTGAGATTGGCAGCGCACTATCACGGATTGCACTTAAAAGATCCTTCATTGCTTTTGACTTTTTTTTTGCAGGATGACTGAATTATGTTATTTTACGAATTAAAATGGCGCCTGGCAAACGAGCTTATCTTGCTATTTCACTCGCACTGTATAGTGAGTAAAAGAGAGGATATAGAACTTGGAGGGCGACGTTGTTTTACAAAAATGTTAGATGCTCAGTTCCTTACAAATATCATAGTAAAAAGTGTCATGGGTGATTTCAACATAATACAACTAATAACATAAACGCATAAACAACTTAAAACAAATTCAACCTTATGCCCACTGCGTAAAGTCTAAGTTACATTTTAAACTAAATGAAATAAGCACACGTTCTTAAATTGTGCGCTTATTTTTCGGAAACGTTTTTGAACTTTTCTATATCAAAAACCGTTATTTTTAAATCCGTTCATTTACATAACACAACACTAATAAACTCGAGAATAAAAAAAAACAAATAAAATGCAATTTAAACTTTAAATACATCATTCTGCTGCCAGTCGAATCGATCAAATCGAGTCGAGTCGATTTCGTTTTACACCTTCAAAAAGTTCGATAAAAACCCTTTTGTTTTAATGGCTACCGGAACCGGAAACAGAGATATGCAAACGAAACTATCGACTCGTGATGAGTTTCGCTGTAAAAATATTTACAAACGATTTAAACGGGCTGAAATAGCAGTTTCCTGTTGTACTGAATTTTTAATAAAAGTTTCGGAGTTTGATTTCGTATTTTTGTTTTGTTTATCTCTATGATCAGAGAAACAATTTTATTAACTTGGAATTATTGCAATATAATCTCAGCCTCAATCTATCCTCAAAAGTTGTCAAAACTGTCATTTTTGACATTGACTGTCGTTGAGATGAGATTGCGACTAGATTTTAAACATTTTTAATTAAGTAGTAGAAATTAGAATTGACCGTCTTATTATTTAGATATTGTACCTATTGGTTGTTATGGAAAATTTTAATTTAGAAGTCCAAATATTTACTTAGTTAGAAAATGTTTCTTTTGTTGTGTAAATAGTCGAACATTTTATTGGCTGCCGTACTTACCTACTTGTCTTGGATTCAATTTATAATATATCATAGTTCTTATATCATAGTAGCTACCTCAAGTTCGTTTCATCTCAAACTAGGAAGATTTTGACAGAAAAAAATTACTGACTTTGGGTCCAAGACTATTTGTTTTGTAAACACACCGTTTCTAGTTTAGAATAACGTTTTAAAATAAACTATTTTTTTTATAACAAGCTTTAATTTAAAATTGTAACAATAATAATTATTTAGTATTAGACATTTATTGTCAGAATTAAAGGTGTATACTATGCAACATTTCAGCTCAATCGAATACCAACCAATGGTCGAAAAATGGTTTGAAAATTTTGAAAAGACAACTTACATACGTAGAAACGAACAGTGTAAGCTAAATAAAAGCTTGTAAAAAACAATAATCATCAACATCGGTTATTCATTCTCGGCTAAATACTAAAAACCTTGTTAATAGAAAATTTCATCTCACTCAATAAAACTAAAGTACAATGTCATAAAGTACCCTTTAAGTAACTAAGCAACCGACCATGCACAAAGTCTCTAAAACATTGTACTAATCTCAAACAAAACTCCACAGGTAAAAGCAACAGCTCCGAAAATGGACCGCAACGGCTACTTTTTCTACGTGACATCCACTGCAAAAAAAAAGAAGATCAACTTGATGCAACCGAAGCCGCCTCGAGTGGCGTTCGCCGAGGAAAAGCGTCGGCCAGGGGTGGCTGAGAGAATATACACTAGCTATACTAGTACCAGTGTGGCGCCGTCTGCCACTGAGAACGGACGTGGGGACCCTATGACGCAGCGAGGCCCGTCGCCCGCGCCACGCGCGCGTTTGTATACGCAACTCGAGAGTTATCAGCCGAGGTACCATACGATTCGTGATAACAGTGATAAGAGAGTGGAGAGTGAGTGTAGGAGACGGAAGGAGAAGAGGATTGTTGGATACCCGCAGCCTCAGCCCGTTATCAGGTGAGTGTTAATTTTTATTGTATAAGTTTTTAATTAAATATTGGGACCATGATTTTATCAATCATATTTTCAAAATCTGCATTTTAAATAAGACACTGTGCTCGTAAACGACATGGTTTATTTTTGCACAGCTGAAAATATATGAAAGTATGAAAAAACTTAACGGAAAAGTTCGAGAGCCGACGTTTGTTTACTATTAATAGGAAATAGATGTTAGATAAAACAAACAATAGGGAAAAGGTATATTATGTAATATATTTACATGACATGAGAAATAATTTGCATTTATAAGAATAGTTACTGTTAACTATTACTAAAAGGAAAGTGTCTTAAAACGTACTGTGTCCATAAACACTTAATTAGGTATAGTTTTAAAAGAATAATAATTATTATCTAAAAAAAGAAAAACTTAAAAAAAGTTTTTCTTTACAAACAAAATAAACTAAAACAGAAAATCAAAAGGATATTTATTAATAAATAGCTGAGTCTAAAAGATTAACACTAAAAAAAACCTACAAATAAAAATATTTTTAAAAATTTAACATCTACGTCATTTTCTAAAATTAAAAGTTTAACACACTTTCACAAATTATTTTCCTAGAACGAAGCTTAGGAAAAACAGTTACACAAATATTGCCATCTATTCTCAAATGTAAACCAGCGTCGAAACGTTGCCAAGATATTCATCCCCTAAGGTGATTTTAATCAACGCATACCTACACGGTATGAAATATTGATAAGATTTGAAATAGGTAGGTAGTCTAGCTCACAAACGAACCCTTTGAGTTAAATTAGATAGCGCGATGTTACTGATTACTGAATGAACGAGGTATGACAGGTTATTCTGTTGTTTCTGCTTTCAATTGTAAATGGTGACTATTGCGTCTAGCAAAGTGTAAATAATTTGATGTAGGGTAGTTGTGAATACACTTTTTATTGTTGAATAAAATGTAGGTAGGTATGGAAAACATTTTTGAAGAAAATATTTTTGTTTAAATAAAATAATATACCTAAATAATTAGTTAGATTTTCTCACGATGTTTTTCTTTATTTAAATAACATCATAACATCACGCTTGTAACTCCCGAAGGGTTAGGCAGAGGTGTAATACACCCGCATTTCGCCAGTTATATTTAAGTCACATGTAATTAGGGGAGAGCCTATTCCCATCAACTGGGCACAAATCCAGACTCCGAGGCTGCTACTGAAACATTTCTGATGGAAAACCTAATAACACAAAATTGATTTTTTATTAATTATGTTTTTTTTTTCTCTGTTAACGCGCTCCTAAAAGTGTCAATAAGTACTTGCAATAACTTTGTTTAATTAATTTCTTATTACACTATTAAACCAATAAAAATCAGTTCTAGTCACTACCTTAATTATAAACTGATGCATAAAATCCGGTTCAACAACACTTCAAAATAACCATAATAAATAGCTTTTCAACTCCTCACAAGTTTCAGAGCTAAAAATATTCTGCAAATTACATACAGACTACCGACTTATAAGGTTGTAAGTAAAACAGTTTACAGGGGAGTTCAGTAAACTTTAACAAAAGATTTTTTTATCGACCCTCCGTTGTTAAACTTGGTTAAAGTTACAAAAAGTTTTTTAACGTTTTTACAAGTTTGCCAACTCCTTTCATAGTTTTTTCTTATTGCTTCGTATTGTATAGTGTTCGGACTTTTTATTGTTTAAGATTTTTTAATTTGAACGTGTTTTTCGAGTTATTTTTCTAATTTACGTTTCAGAGAAAATCTTTTTATACATACTTAGAATAACTTTAACAAGGGTCTTGTTCGAGAATTTTATTTTTACGAAGTCATTTAACCATGACCTACCCCAATACTATGTAAGAATATGGATTGGTTGTAGCGTTTACCGTTTTTCGCGTATTTTTAGATAAAATATAATAATAAAACATTTATTCAATTATAGTAGAACTTCAGTATACCTTGGTAATCTATTCTAATAGTATAAAGCTGAACAGTTTGTTTGTTAGTTTGTTTCAAAGCGCTTATCTTAGAAACTAAAGTTCCAAAAAAAAAAAATGTTTGTGTCATACAGCTCATTTATAGAAGAGGTGATATAACATTTCGCTATGGACCCAAGGGAGCGGAGCAGTACCTAATCAAAGGCGTAACTCATCGTGGGTGACACCACGGAAATCCCATAAATTAAGATAGTTAGATAGAAAGGTCATGTAAAAATGTAATCAGGCATGTATAATTAGGTGCACTCAGATCTAAGAAAATAACATCGTGATAGATAAGAGAAATTCCGTTCAAGTGTGGGAACTGCGGAAAAACGTGGAATCTATTAGCTTCGTGTGTTCCCGCGTCAGTTTATATAGTAATATAATCACATAACTATGTATAATCATAGTCAATCTATCTGTTAATTTTTACTAAGAAGCAGGTAAAATTGTTTGCCTGTTTGTGAGAAGTAATCTTCGGAAATACTGATCTGATGACGACAAATCTTTTCTACAATAGTGAGGGATTTTATTTACGTTGCTGAATATTTGAAGGCTAATACTACTAATAAAAAACTTTCAACTTCTTGTCGCAATCTTATTTTAGACAGAATAAGACTTAGATTTGATTGCGATCGTTCGTAATAGTTAGTAAGATTGTCATCCTGTCATTTCCTAACAACATCGATATACATAGGAACATAATGACTTCTCTAAGCCAATGTAATCTTACAGTGACCTTTTGACATGACTTTCGGAATATTTAACGTTGATCTCGTTTTTCTTGTTTTGCCTTTACAGAATGCCGCTACCACGAAATTAATACAGTAACGCGTGTGTTCGTAGTTTAAACTTTTATGATAGCCGTTTTAATATAATCGCGACCGAAATTCGGTCATGGCGATCTCTCTCAATGGAGACCAGTAAGCAAGAGATATTGAAGTGTACAAGTGTGTGTGCAAACACAGATGCACTTCATAATCCATTACTCGGACGGCAATCCGATATAACCGGGGAGAGTTCAAGCACAGGACCAACGATTTTAAGTGTTGTCAGAAGCACGGGAATGTTCTTTCTTCCTTAACGTGTAAGGTCTTACGACCCCACACACCCTAGTGTCAGAATTTCTTAACCGCCTCAAGGGTCTCTGACATGGTTTGAGTGGAAAAGTAAGTCCAGGTTTCCTCACGATGTTTTCCTTCACCGACGCCAGTGATGTCCAAGATAAACTTCTTAACTCTAAGCTGGTACTAAGAAATACCCAATAATATTTTTCCAGCAGTTTCACTTGACACCACAACACTAACGGGGCCGTATATTTCAAGTTGGCTATTTTAGAAAAGGTAACCTTAACAAAACAATATCCTTTCAACTATCTCACCTTAAACGTCAAAAGTACCATAGATACAAAAAGTACTATAGTAAAGTAAAGTACTATAGGTTTATTAGGTATCTACAGTACTTAAAACGGCTCGAAAATACAATTACCAATAATTGGTAATTATATTTTCGAGCCGTTTGGGGTGGAATCCTTTGGGGCGCGCGTTCCGTGTTCGCATAGCCTTTTAAGAAATTGTCCAAATCCTTTCTGTGGCCCAAGACTAGCTGACCTTGGTCAGAGGCTAACCATTACAATTATTATTGGATTTTATAAGTTACCTAAGCCTGGAAATCTATCTATCTATACATATAAAATGCTTTGTCTTGATTGACTGACGGATCAACACAAAGCCTAAACCGCTGATCGTAGAAACCTGAAACTTGGAGCGTGTGTTCTTTGTATGACATAGGCATCCGATAAGAAAGGATTTTCCAAAATTCACTCCCAAAGAGGATGAAACAGGAATCCAAAGTTTGTATAGAGAAACCGACTTTGACGCGGAGTGAATCTTTCAATACCTATATTTCGACTTTTAATTCTATTCAGTAACTTGACAGTTCAAAGAAAAAAAATGTTACCATACTACAACTAATAGTGTTGGAATTTGAACGATTTTGGGTAAGGAACGAATGTTAAGAATGGTTTTATACCAAGTTAAGTGTACATCAGTTAAGTTCATTCAATTTCGTTCATTTTTACACCACCTCACTATTTTCCTTCCTTCTTCTGACTGCCTCGTTTGTCTAGTGGTCGCAAGCGCGACTGCAGTGCATGAGGTCTTGGGTTCGATTCTCAGGTTGGGCAAAGTGTTATTGAGTTTTTCCATCAGGAATTTCTCAGTAGCAGCCTCGGAGTCTGGATTTGTGCCCGGTTGATGGCAATAGGCTCGCCCCCTATTACATGGGACTACAAACATAACTGGCGAAATGTGGGTGTACAATGGGTACACCTCTGCCTAACCCTTCAGGGATTACAGGCGTGATGTTATGTATGTCTCACTATCTTTTTTTTGTCAAAACTTGGCAACCGTTTATCTGTCAAGTTACTGAATAGAATTAAAAGTCGAAATATATATTACTAACACATTACATACAGTTTAAATACTCCTCTATTTAATACTCCTACATACCTTTTACAGACATCTTTTGATCAACCAACGAATCGTTTCACTAATAATTGATCGTTAGTAATTGCAACCGGTAGCACTTGTCATGGGATTGGGACCATACATGGTGCTCGGTCATAATCCTCTTTACCATATGTGCGCATGACGTGGTATTAGTACCATATGGGGTGTTTGGTATGTGTATAATGAGTGATGGGACTATACAAATAATAATTTGGATAGAATTTATAAAATAGATAAGCTAATACCTACCTCCAATGCAAAGCCGTGCCTTGGATAGCATAAAAGAGCAATTTTTATCTTTAATTTTTTTTTTCCAATTGGACTGGTAGTTCCAGAGATGTTTAAACATGTTTAAACAAATAAACAAACATATTAGTCTATATGTAGATGTCCGTTGATTTTTGTAGTTTAGTGCCTATACTTCTCTATTTACAAATAATAAAGTACCAAATACACTGCCTTGTTGGTCTAGTGCAGTCGCAACGCGCGACTACTGAGGATGAGGTCTTGGGTTCGATCACCCTCGGTCAAAGTGTTATTGTATTATATTCCATCAGGAATCCCTCAGTAGCAGCCTCTGAGTTTGGATGTGTGCCCAATTGATGGCAAAAGGCTCGCCCCAAAAACCTAACTTGCGAAGTTTCCATGTACACACCTCTGCCTAATCCTTCGGGGATTACAGGCGTAATACTATGCTATGTGTTATACACAACATAAAATATATACTTGTGACTGACTATCAAACTGTCTCATAGTCTCCATCCATCAGTGAAATGCTATCTTAATTACAGCTACCGCATTAAATCATAATTTCCCACTCTACACTTGACCTGCTTTGTGTCTGCAGCCGCTTCAGCGCTGAACGTAGCAAATGACTCCTTAAAGCGCTTTGATAACTTTACAAAGGATAAATATTGTTTGTTTGTGACGTAAACGCTAGAACAGTTGAATCAGACACTGAAATGATGAACAGAACTGTTACTAACTTGTAGGAAACAGAAACTAAGTTGTTGAACATGAAAGGGACTTTAAGTTTTAAGTTTTAAGGTTGTTATTTGAATGGTGTAAGCAGGCTGTCAGGAAAAATGGAATGAAAATATTGGGAGTGTTTGACGAAATGCTAGAGACGAATGTTTTGATGGATTTTTTTTTTTCGGGTTACGCCGCCGCCTCGCAAATTGAATGTCGTTTTGTTTTGTTTTTAGCAATTGATGGAAGGATTCTCCTTTTAGGGGTGACGTTCAGCAGATTTATGAATGAATTAGCTTTGAAGGGATTTAAATGTATAAATGGGGATATTTTGTGGAGTGGTCGCTGTTATGATTTTGAATTTAGGGTGCGATTTTACTTTTAAAAACGATCGCAATCTAATATCAATCCTTATCCTAATTACAGAGATCTACCCATTAGTACATCCACATTATTAGATACAGATGGCTAAATAATAATGTAATGATTTGTTTCTTCTTCTTTAAGATTCTTCATACACCTGTTATGTTCTATTCACCGATCAATCTCATTACTAAAGAACAATGAACAACCTCCACCTAACACAACTTATAGATAAACCATAAAACCTCTTTACAAAAGTTATAGCTTTTGTTTTCACATAAAATGCATTCATTTTACGGCCAGTAACACCGTTCGTGACCCCAAACCTCGGGTGTAAAGAGATGTCAAGTTTTTTTTGTACTTTTCATGTTAATTAGCAACGATATTTAACACCTAGACGCAGGCGAGACTAAGGTACTTAATGAAAGTATTTTATGCACTTAAAATTCATGTCTGGAGATTGTAAATAAGGTATTCAAAAATAACGAAGTTTTTGTAGTAGGTTTACACCTAATTACACGCGACGGGCAAGTCGTAATAAATTTTTGAAATTCACTTTATCAAGTAATGAATATCGCAATGGCTCAGTGTGGTTAAGCCTAATAAAATAGTTAAAGTCAAAGCACGTATATCAATTAAACCATTTACAGGCACTTTTGAATTCCAGTCTCATCAGGGAAATTGACTGACTGACATTGACTGGGTAAAACAATACCCCTAGGTAAGAACCTAGGGGTATTGTTTTACCCAGTCACTGGGTTGTCAGATAGACAATCGCTCCATGTAAAATACTGGTACTCAGCTGCATCCGGTTAGACTGGAAGCCGACCCCAACATAGTTGGGAAAAGGCTAGGCAGATGATGATGACCAGCCTGATATACCTAGTCTTATTGCAGACCAAAGACCCGTGCTGAGAACGCACGAGCATTGATCACCACGTTTGCTTAAGGCTGTTTGGTGACTTCAGTCTTATATTAGTTAGGTTTATAGCTTCGTCAGATGGAAAGCAACTCTGGCTAAAATGAGTAGGTACGTTCGTAAAATATACCTAATTCAACACATGTTCCCAAAATCAGCATTTTATTAAAAACTAAACAACTACCTAGCTAGCTAGGCAGATAATGTTGATGACAGGAACTTTTGAATTGTCAAGGAGTTGGTTGGTTAGTCAGAAAATTGAAGTTAGCTTGTACCTAAACTTAGGTCCCTATGAAGAAGAATGAGCAATAAAGTCCACGGACACTCGTCTCTTTCTCTTATGCATAAGATTGCAGGCTCGATACCAGGACAGTATTAATGTGACTCGTTCAATTCACAAGTTTTTTCTATGTTTATAATGGACATCACTGACATCCGTGAAGAAAACATCGCGAGGAAAACTGAACTTCTGAAATCACCAATCCTCCTTGAGCAAGCGTGGTGATCAATACTCGTGCCTTCTCTGTAGGAGAAGAGGCCTTTGCCTTGCAGTACAATGAAAGGCTGGTATTTATTCGTAATATAATATAACATAACATCACGCCTGTAATCCTCGAAGGGCAGAATTGTGCCCATTAGTACACCCACATTTCGCCAGTTATGTTTAAGTCCTATGAAATAGGGGGCGAGCCTATTGCCATCAACCGGGCACACATCTAGACGCCGAGACTGCAACTAAGAAATTCTTGATGGGTAATCCCAATAACACTTTGCCCGACCTGGGAATCGAACCTAAGACCTCATGCTCAGCAGTCACTCTTTGCGACCACTAGACCAACGAGGGAGTCTGATCATTCTTAATATACCAGCCTATTATTACAAGATATATAGTTGACGATTTTAAAATGGATACGTAGTAATGTCCAAGTTGTTTGACGGACTTGGACAGAATACCGACATTTTAATTTCACACTCAATTTACGCGTTGGAAAATTGGGAATTTATATACTTCAGCTCAGTTCCTGTCAGTTCACAATGAATTTAAATGAATCATTGCTTTTTTCCAATTATTTTTGATATTGGTCTTATTGGCGGAAAACTAATGTTTAATTCTTCACCTTCACGAAAAACATCTTTATCGTGCATATTTATAAAACGCAATATTCACTAACCGACCTATCTAGTAGCTTAAAAATCACGTATCTGAGGGGCAATTTTACTAACTTTTAATAACGATCGCAATCTAATCTTAGTGCAATATGTCAAAAATGCCTCTTAAATTACTACTTTACTTACAACTCAGACACAATGAATGTAAAATAATATAGGTAACAATGGTGCCGATTCCCTTGGTCACAAACTAAACTAAAATTAAACTATTTCCATCTTTTTCTGTCCAAAAAAACAAGGAAGAGACTAATGTAAATAAGAGCTGTCAAATTTAGTAAATCTGACACATCCATACAATTATAGTTGACATCTTAAAACGTATGGATTAAAAATGCGGAAAAGTTCAAGGCAAAACTAATTTGACATCGCTAACTTAGTCCTTCATGTCACCGTCCTTTCCTTTCGCTGTATGTTAGTAAAAGATGTCAATTCTCTAAATTTAGTCTAGTTTGTGAACAAGGGAATCGGCACCATTATTTGACCTTGATTGTCCAGATTGTCACTACAATTTGAACGTTTTTAATTTATTAGCTTTCAGTTTTACGTAATTTTTTGTGATTTTTTTAGGTAGTAGGTAAGTCAATTTCAACGACGATCTATCGTCAATTCTAAAAGAGGAGCCAAATTGAACAGTTTATAAGAAAAACGTAGCGAAATTGTTCTCTTTATGTGCCAATAACCATTGATAACTGTGCCAATTGGCACATAACGCGTCTTAGGTACCTATTGGCTTCACAGCCGTGGGAAGGATTGAACTGATACAATTTACAAATTACATTTTAAGGATTGATTCCGGTTAATGGTATTTTTGGAGGTTTTTGGAGAAACTGTACGTATTTAGAAATGTTATAATGTGCTTGTGTGCTTCGAGGGGTCGCCCTAGGAAGACCTACACTGACCTTGTCAGTGAGGTCCTTCAGAAAGGTCAGGTGCGGAGTACTCGTAACCGGCGTGCTTGTATGACGAGATGTATTAACGTAGATGAGGCGAAAGGAGTATGTAAGGATCGTAGCAGGTGGCTTTCTGTAGTTTCTGCCTACCCCCATGGGAAAAAGGCGTGAGCTTATGTATGTATGTACGTATAATGTGCTTAAAATACTATAAAGGTTGTTTGTCATCCGGGGTCGCGGGACGTCTTAACGGGATACGGTGGCCCCTGAACGCAAAGGGAAAAACAAAAGGAACAGGGTGGTTTTTTAGTCAGTAAAAATCTGACAGTCCCGCCTTTTGTTTGTCATTGTTATGCTGGCAGTATGTTATGAACTGTTACTTTGTCTATTTATTTGAAACATACATTCTCGGCTGTTTTTTTGCCGAACATGTCGTTTTATTTATAATATATTACTAGCTCCTGACTGCGGCTTTGTCCGAGTTATAAGTAACTTTTGGTGAAGTAAATTGAACTATTATCCTAAGGGAATTACCGGGATAAAAAGTATCCTATGTCCAGGAATGGTCTATCTACGTGCCAATTTTCATCAAAATCTGTTCAACCGTTTACGCGTGATCTTCACAAACATTCACCATGCATATACCTTTCCTTTTAAGTTTTCATTTCTGTCTTAGACTGTCAAAAAAATAAATACTTTAACCATAACACTACTCTATTCAGACCCCATCTCCCGAACCTAGTACACAATTCACAAAGAGTTTACTGCTCATTTTATCGAAGAAAGCCGTGGAGCCGTCTCACACCCACCTCATCTCATTAAAGAAGCTCCTCACTGATACTTTTCTATCGGTTATTGTTCAGTAAAACGACTTCAGAATAATGGAATATTATATAAGAGGTATCTAGTTAGTTCCGCGCCTTTGTGTAGAATATTATAACTAGTAATTTTATGGCAAATGTTTCATGTTCAAGCAAAATGAGGAATAGTTTGTGAAGATTTCTTGTCTTGAATGTCTTGTGTTATTATATTTATAGTGAGGTCATTAAGGTGACACACAATCGAAGCGATGAGTAACGAGGCGGTGGAAAATTACCCATTTGGTCTTCTTATAACTGCGTTGGTTTCATAGTCGAGCGTGGTAAGCACGACTACTGAGCGTGGCGTACTAAGTTTGAAAGGAAAATGTTATTGGATTTTGCCATAAAAAAATTCTCAGTAACAACCTCGAGAGTCTGGATTTGTGCCCGGTTGAAGGCAATAATCTCGCCACTATTACATGGGACTAAAACAATAAACGACAAAATGTGAGTGTATTAATGGGTACACCTCTGCCTATCCCCAGGGATTACTAACAAGCGTGATGTTATGTTAAAGAATAAAGTGAATGAGTGACCTCTTGCTTTCATATCCCAACTATAATATTATAAATGTGAAATTAAGTTTGTTTGTATTTGTTACCGTTTCAAGCCTAAACTGCTGAACCGATCATCCTAAAATGCATATACTTAGTCAGGTGTAGAGAAACGGACATAGGATACTCTTCATCCCGAAAAAAGTAGGTACTGTTCACGGAGAAAGCAACAATAACATTCTTAGATAATAGATGGCGCCACGTGTCTTTTGAATCATGATTTAATTACATCATTAAAAAGTACATAGACTACTTTTCTGTGACTTCGTCTACGTCTGTGAAAACCGAAATCTACGCGGACAATGTCACGGACAAAAGCTTGTACGTCAATGAATTCCTCAAGTCCTTTATTACATAACAACCGAAAATTAATTTTGTTCTCGATTAAAAAAGGGCGGCTCACAAGTTTAATCTTTTAGCCACATAATATTTTTCTCAACGTCTCGTCACTTTCATCCCGGCCCCCACAACTCCAGCATCCATGTTTTTTTTCAAAGAAGATTTTCAAACTCCATTGTGCCCCCCCCCCCCCCCCCTTACGTGCCTATATCATAATAGTCCACATTCCCGCCTCCTTTCAAAGGTTTTCCATCGAAATTAAGAAAGTTTAATGAATTGTGACGTCAATTTCTTTCGGCTTTTTTAAAGATTTCCTGTGTGTATTAGAATATTTGATGAAAAGTCTTGTGGTTGAAGAAGCTTAAGACGTGGGCTGTATCTCTTTGATTCTTCTCCTGAGATATGGGAAAAAATTCTAAGGGCTTTGGTAAAATTGTGTGGGTAGATAGGAAACCTTATGAACATAATTAATTATTACTTAAACGTATTCAAAGTTTCGTTCAAGGGACAAAAATAGGTTGAAGATTTTGTAAAGAAATCGAGTCCTTAGTTCTCCGTACTTTATTTGTCAATGTTTTAATTGAGAATCTATACAAATAAATAAAATTAAAGTATCTTCTTGTAATGACAAAATAATAGGTTTATACAAAATGCATATTAAAATTAAAGTTTACAGTATATATAAAGAAAGTGTCGGTGTGTCGGTCTGGGTAATCTCTGAAACGGATTGACTAATTTTGACGGGACTTTTACTGGCATATAGTACATACATACATAACATCACGCCTGTAATCCCCGAAGGGTTAGGCAGAGGTGTACCCATTAGTACACCCACATTTCGCCAGTTATGTTTTTAGTCCCATGTAATAGGGGGCGAGCCTGTTGCCATCAACCGGGCACAAATCCAGACTCCGAGGCTGCTACTGAGAAATTCCTGATGGAAAAACCCAATAACACTTACGGCATACAGTTGACCAACGGAAACAAATTGAAGCCCCACTGGTAACTGAGAGTAGCGGGAATAATCTAGTATTCACCAAAGAAAAGAAAGAAAAATTGTTCTACATAGAATACATGCGATATTATAAAACCAATAGAACCGTGGAGTTTCTTGCTCGTTCTTCTCCATAGAGGCCTACCTCCGTTTTGGAACGAGCAACTTTCTTCATTTTTCGGACTAACAGACCGACTCCTTGACAATTCAAAAGTGCCTGTCATCATCATCTGCCTAGCCTTTTCCCACCTATGTTGGGGTCGGCTCCCAGTCTAACCGGATGCAGCTGAATACCAGTATTTCACATGGAGCGAATGCCTATCTGACCTCCACAACCCAGTAACTGGGTAATATGATACCCCTAGGTAAGACTGGTTGTCAGACTTTCGAGCTTCTGACGACCCGTAACGACTGTCAAAGATCCACGTATGACAGCCGGGACCAACGGCTTAACGTGCTTTCCGAGGCACGGAGGAGTCTCGGTGTGTAAAGATGGTCACCCATCCACGGACCAACCCCGGCAAGCGTAGCTTAACCTGACGGATCGACCCGTGCGGCTGTTATTACTTAGCCACGAGCTCCTCCAATTCAAAAGTGCCTGTAAATGGTCTAATTGAAATAAATGTTTAGACTTTGACTTTGACTTTAATATATCAACCACAAAACAAGGCACATACAATACGACACAGAAATATCAAAACAGGTTAAAAGCCAGTAAATAACTTCCCAGTCAAATCATCGGCTAATGTATTAGATTTATACGTATTTATTGGACATAAACTGCAATTTATAACAGATAAAGTGTGGTTCACTTATAATGCCGTAAATCGTTCATAATCACGCCACGAGTGTCGATTTATGAAGTCGCCCGCAGAGGTCGCTTTACATAATTCTTGTTTTTGAAAACATACGGGGAGATTGTGCTGGAACGGCACCGCCAGATATTAAAAAAAAATCGTTGAGTTGGACTCGCAGATAAAGGGTTACATATATACTAGATACTAATACTACTAATAAATAATTATATTTAGACTACGCATGAACAAAAGTCGTTTCTTAAATCTTCAAAATATATTTTATTATAATTCCATTTATTTATTATGCATATATATATTATTTATTCATTATAAATATTAATATTAAAATAATAAAAAAAAAAACAATGTAGTGATAATATATTAAGTTTTTTTTATTTTATTTATTTATTATTTGTTGTCACTCACTCAAAACCTTTGGTTTGTTTAAGCTTGTTAATCTCTGGAACTACCAGTCGGATTTTGTTTATGTTAGTCAAATTCACGAGGGATGGTATAGGCTATACACATAACGACACGCTATAACCTACGGGAGTGGAGCTGTAACGAAAGGCGTAACTTAACGTTAGTGAAAAAAGCAATGAGGGCAGAATCGCAGGCAGCTGTTAGTATTAACTTATTATTAGTAGTAATAAGTTAGTTAGTTAGTAACTTAGATTTTTTATTACATTTCGTGTGCAGCAGTTTTTAAGTTTGTTTATATTTAATATGTATTACTATTGTAGTACTACTAATATAGTATGGACCTCAGTTGCCTAAAATAAAGGAATTATTATTATTATTAAATATAGAACATACTAAACCTCTATTATCCATATTTATTTATTTATTTATAAAGGCTTACCAACTAAGACACATACAGACAATCTTATCAATATAACAAGCAACAGTTAATGTATGCTCTTAAATTACAGGTAGGCACAACATTATTTTTTGACACTGTTTAAGCAAATATAATAATCACTAACAACGAACTAACTATAGAAAAATTAGTATAAAATGTTGCGTTATTACTTACTATGCAAAAAAAGATAAAAAAAAAGATAAAAACCACAAACAACAAAAGCTTTATCTTGAAAAACTTGACATGCTATAAATGGCTCTTTTAATATCACGCAATAAATCCGAGATAATACATAGTATGAAATTATAATGAATTATTAATAGAGCTATAACCATGTTCATTCATAATGCACTACGGCATCCAATCATTGATTGGCATGACATTTACTGCGAAAATGAATACCCTGTCTGCTATGATGAGGAACAAAGTGCTCGTGGAATGAATAGCTTTGATATTTTGAGCCAGCAGTGATGTTGTAATTAGAATAGCGTATTTATTATACTAATTGACTGGCCTGTTGGTCTAGTAGTTACTGACCCTGACTGCTAGGACGAAGGTCGTGGGTTCGATTCCCACCCAGGACAAATCTTTGTGTGTTGAGCACGATGATTTGTTCTGTGTCTGGGTGTAATTTATATATTATATGTATGTATTTAGAAATATATAAGTATATTTATCAGTTGTCTGGTTACCATAGTACAGGCTCTGCCTAGTTTGGGATCAGATGGCAAGATGTTTGATGACCTAAGATATTATTATTAAATTAATGGCGTGGTATTAAGGACAAGGCAAATAGTAATATTCTCCTGATTGAATTTCAGCCATGGTGGCTACTCTCAATGGATAGAAGTGTAGAGGCTTCGGCTGGAAAACCTATCTTTCTTTATCGTGTGGGCAATAAGGTCTTACGACCCCACACACCCCAGTGTCAGAGTTTCTAAACCGCCTCGACGACCTCTGCCATATAAATACCTTTTGTTAATCGTCTTTCACTCATCACCTCAACATGACCGAACCATCTAAGCATACCCTTTTCTATCTTTGTCACTACATCCTCTTAGATCCTCTCACTAGGATATGTAACCTAGTGTCAGAGTTTCTAAACCGCCTCAAGGGCCTCTGACATGGTTTAAGTGGAACCGTAATACGCTGGTATAAGTCCTGGTTTCACGGTGTTTTCTTCACCGATGTCAGTGATGTCCAAGATAAACTTTAGAAAGTACATATGAATTGAAAAGGCACATTGGTACGTGCCCGGATTTGAACACACAACTTCAAGAAATGTTAGCAACCCTACAAACGCCGCGTGCCCGCACCAAAATTTCGCGACCCCTATGTCCTCACGCAAAAGGTTTCATGAGAAGACAATTTCGCCGTCGGTTCGTCGTTGTAAATTCCCCGTAATAATATGTCCAAGTGACGCCTGGCTACCTTTCCCGAAGTTACTTCGTGATTTCTTTGTAAAGCCAGACAAAATTTATGAAAGTGACTGTCAAATTATACTCTTCGGAAGGTTAATAAGGCATAAAGAGGCTTATAGTAATGTGTCATTTTTAAAAAAATGTTCCGTAAGGTTATGCTTCCTTTGGTAATAAAGGTTTGAACATCAATAACGGCATTTTGAAACCTGTTTTGTATCGACTGCTGTTAATTTATGGCTTTTAAGATTTCTTTGTGTGAGAATTTATTGGTATTTCATACAGTTCTGTATGGAATAGGTACTCATAATGTTATGGTGTTATAATCCTTATGTTTTATGTTAATGCTTCTTATGGTTGTTTTTTTTTTTATTTAGAAATATTGGGACTTGGTTGAGATATTTAAATTTTTGCAAAATTGTATGACATAAATATTGATACTTATTTAATAAATATGTGTTTGTTTACTTATCAGTTTAGGTTACTTAATTGTGTAATTATCAGAACAATCTTTAAGTGAAAGATATTTATATAATCAGTAAAAATGACCAGTATTTACCCGTGATTTTGTCTGTCTGGAAATCAAGTACTTATATCATTAAAAAAAGTCTGTTATGGCACTTAGAGATAACAAAGCTTTGAATATAATAACAAAAAAAAACAGTACTAACCGTTACCGAAATTAGCGCATTTAAACAAAAAACAAACAAGCTCTTCAACTTTATAATATAAGTATAGATTAACTACTAAAATAAAACCTCCCCCAACCATGAACCAACGATAAAATTAGTCTAAAACTTTAACAAAACTCTCAAGTCTCAGAGAAAATCACCAAAATTTAGCCTAAAGGCTAATCAGCAGCACAAATTCGTTAGCCGTAATAAAATAGATAATCCGGCTAAGGTTCGTAAAGTAATTAAAAAAGTTTAATTGCATGTTATAAGACGGCCTTCGTTCAGTAAATTTCGTTAAACTAAACCGCTGTATCATTGAGGCTTGTTCGATAGAAGGAATTTTTTATAGATGTATCGGTATTTTTAGCCTACTTAAAAAAATAAAAGAGGATGTAAGTAGTGACAAAGATAGAAAAGGGTATGCTTAGATGGTTCAGTCATGTTGAAAGGATAAGTGAAAGACGATTTACAAAAGGTATATGGCAGAGGTAAGTGGCAACGCAGGGAGGAGTCCCCCTAGGAAGACCTACACTGACCTTATTGGTGAGGTCCTTCAGAAAGGTCAGGTGCGGAGTACTAGTAACCGGCTGCTTGTATGACGTGATGTATGAACGTGGATGAGGCGAAAGAAGTATGTAAGGATCGTAGCCGGTGGCGTTCTGTGGTTTCTGTCTACCCCCATGGGAAAAAGGCGTAAGTTTATGTATGTATCGGCATTTTTAGTCTACTTCAAAAAATGAAGCGATTAAGGATTCGGGGTACCTATATATTTTTGTACATGAATTTCTCCGAGATTTATGGGCCGGTATGCGTAACTTTTGTAAGGATATACTGCTTAGATCGTTCCATATTATTTTCCTAAAGATCTGATGTAGACCTTTGGACATAAACAATGAAACTACTCTTTGTTATTATTATTTAAAAATGAACAGTAGGTGTACACGTATTATGATTTGATCATTGTACTCAAGATCACAGAAAGTTTCTGGCAATCTTGGACGTTAACCATGTCCAATAGAACTTCTATAGATTTTGTATCATTGAGCCTACTTCTTAGATATGAATTATGAGAAACCATACTTACCATAATAATAATATACTTACCGCGGGATCGCGCTAGATGCAAGCCGCTTCCATCCGGTCGTATTGGAAATCTGTAGGGGTGGCCTATGTTGAGCAGTGGACGTCCTTTTTTTTTTTTTTTTTTTTACCGATGGGAAATCATCAAATGACTTCTCCCGCCCTGGGCGGGGCGGGAGGGAGTGTCAGACTTTTACTGACTAAAACCCATCCATGTTCCTTCTTGTGCCCTTTGCGTTCCGGGGGCGCGGTATCTCTTTCGAACAACCCGCAGCCCCGGCAGGCATCGGCCCTTAGTGGCCCCTTCAATTGTTTGCTGACATCTCTTTGAGGCGCGCGTGGAACACGAACGCGCCGTCGACACGGTAGTGGACGTCCTACGGCTGATATGATGATGATGATACTTACCATAAATTCTATGTTAAATCATCATCATGTTCCTGCCCTTGCCACATGTTACTTGGGGTCGGCGCAACACGTTTTTTTCTTCCATTCTGTTGTCACGTCAGGAGAAGTAGCGATACTGACTGCCTTTTCTTTCATGACATATTTCACATAATTCATCCATCTTTTCCATTAATTATGTTAAATAACTTGCAAGTGCCTATTTTACTTCAAAAGTTCAGTATTTCAAAAAAAACGGTGCCCTACGCTATCCTGTATCCTGAATTAGTTTATCTACACTAATATTATAAAGAGGAATGATTTATATTTTTGTTTGTTTGTAATGGATAAACTCAAAAACTACTGGACCGATTTTAAAAATTCTTTCTTCATTAGAAAGCTATATTATCTGCAAGTAACATAGGATGTTTTATTTTATTTTTGCGCGTGTGAAGTCGCGGGTGAAAGTCAGTACATAAATAAAACTCACAAATACAAGCCATCATACATGTAGGTCATACAAATATTTGATTCGAACGATAATCGAACCTAAGTTACGTAGCGCAGCAGCCAATCGCCAAGCCATTGCGCCAACCATGACAAGAATTATATCTATACTAATTATAGTTTCAAGTACTTCACTAATTACCACTCTGCTAAGCTCATTAGAGTCAAGTGGAATGTCAGGTATTTACTAATATCCACCTTATGTACCCGCTATATTAGGCAGAGATTTCAGAGACGCCAGTCTAAACCTACCCTACCAATTTCTTGAACCCACGATACACACGAAATTACTAATATTAAATGTTTGTATGACGGTGAACTTATTATTATTTAGAGTAATTTGTATAATATAATATAATATAATATAATAATTGAAAATGACAGTCATTATTATTACCAATACCCAATTAATAGTATTTGCCAGTACCTACCTAATACAAAATATCCTTTTTTCGTTACAATCTAAAATTATCAGGAATTACCCAGATGTAGAGAAATTATATGGGTAATTCGTAGTAATTTATATATTTTTTACGACTAAATAAAACCGTGGTCTATTAAGAGTAGATAGGGTTTATTTTGGTTTTTAATGATTATTTGCAAACGATTCAAGAACTCGCTCATTTCAAAATAAACTTCATGTTTGAAAAACACACCATTTCACGACTATCAAGGAGGCAATTCTACTAACTTTTAACAACGATCGCAATCTTATCTCATTCTGAATCTGTCAAACCTGCCTCTAATTTACCCAAATTGTTGACTTTGATTGCCATTGAGATGAGATTGCGACTGGATTTTGAACGTATTCAGTAGAAATAGCCCTTCGGACATTCAGCCACGTACGTATAATCCGTAATAGAATCACTAATGTAAATTCTATTGAATAAAGGATCAATTAATTAGGATGTCTATTCACGCTCGCTGATTGACGTGGCAACGTCCGCGTCCGAGAGAGGGACACCTGATCGGAATCGATATGCCAGTAATAGCTCGTTTCAAATGACGGACATAGACGCTTCCTGTGAGCCCTCAAAGGATTAGGCTGTGTACTTGTGCTTCGGCGGTGATGAATGAAAACCTCGTAAGTGTCTAAAATGAAAGGAAATTGCTATGTGTCCATACTTTGAGTACCCTGGAAACAAGAGCAAAAAAAAATATTATACATACATAAACAAAAACTTAAGTTGCTACACATGCTATCTCTATCACTTTAAGGTGTATTGTAACGACAAAGATACATTTAACTTCGTCTTAAAGCTAAGTATTATCTGAGAATTCGGGCGTTGGAGGCTGGAATTTTTATTATTATTTACGGCAAAAACAAAACCCAAACATCTCATAATCTTATTACACTGCCTATTTAATTTACATAACGAACAACTTACAACAATAAAATCTCAAACACATTTATGTCTAAAGACAAAATATTCCTACAAAAAAATATTATATTCAAAAATAACAACACCAAGCAAAACCGACGAATAATTCTCGATCCTTCCTTCCTCATAAAACAAAATTACTCTTGTGTTTATTCATCCGCGGCCTAAGATTACTCCAATGGCCAACTTTTATTGGGACTTGCAAGTTGGGCCGACTTCCCGATCCAACCTACTTTGAGAACAAACCAACTCCATGACATACAAACGAAAAGACATACATTTTTAATGTATATTCGACGTAACAGGTTTTATGGTAAAATACTACAGACGGAATGGTTGAGAAGGATTATGAAGGGCGTTTGTTTGCTAGATTTTTTGTTACATCACGCCTGTAATCCCTAAAGAGCTAGGTAGAGTTGTACCCATTAGTTAACATTTCGCCAGTTATGTTTAAGTCTTATGTAAGAGGGGGCGAGTCTTTTGCAATCAACTGGGCACAATTTCGGACTCCTATGCTGCTACTGAGAATTTTTTAGCGGAATAATCCACACTGCCCGTAATTTCATCTGTAATTGGGTATATTTTTGACGCTAAAAACTCATTCTATCTAAAGAAAAACAAGTACTACGTACCATAGTTTCGATAACTGTACACAAATACAAAACTACAAAAACTTATTTCCTAATTTTACAGCCTTCCAAACAATGTCAAACTCAAAAGTAATTAGTGAGCCGAGAAGCCAGACCTGTGAGTGATTTTCAAAAGAAACATTTCATCGCAAAGTTTCAGTGACAAGTGGGACCTAGCGATAAATCAACGGAACAAAGTCGAGACAAGAAAAAGCTAACTAATGGCTTTCCCTCTGATTGAGTTTAAGGCTATTTTTAATTTAACACAATTTAAACCTTTACCCACTGTGATTAGAGTTCCTTGTTTTGTTTTTATAACTAGTATAACTAGATACAATATTATAATTTTTCTTTCTCTTGTAAATGACGTTGAAAAGTGCCTTTTAATGGTCTAATTGATATATATGATTTGACTTTGACTTTTATTTAGTTACTTTATGCCTACCTACATGTTGAGTAGGTTTAATAGGTGTAATGTTGTGCTTATAGGTAAAGACTATAGATATTAAAGTTATGGGTTTTTTTCTTAGACGGTTTAGATAATTTTATTTGTAGATAGGTAAACGATAATTATTATAAAGGTGAAGAGATTAATATTTTTTTTCGTTTGAATTTGTACTGTTCCGATTCTGAAAATTCTTTTGTTAAAAAGAAACTAAAGTGTCCCTAGATGTTATAAGCTATAATTTTTTATGAAAAAAAAAAGGAATTCTAAGAAATTTAACGCGGGCCAAACGGACAAAAGCTGGAATGAAATATATTATATTTTACAAGTACTTTATTAAATTACGTTATTTAAAATGAGATGAGATTTTTGAACCTCAATAATAATTCTGAAGTAGAAACATCATATTTTCTTAGTATTGCAAGCAATGCCCCAAAATATTTTTTGAGGATGTCGAATTTCTGGCATCGAAATGCCCTTCAATAAAAACCCGTATAGGGTACCGCCACACAGGTATCTGGTACCGTAAAACCGATACCAATCTACGCATACCATAGACGCAACACAATCATCGACGTTAGGGGGCTAAAGTATATCAAAGTACATATATAATGCTTCCATCAGACTTCAAAGGTTTTGCACTCGGTTGTAATGAGAGCACTCCGTGCTATGGCGGTAAATTAAAAATATTTTCAAATTGCAAACCAGTGTTGTGTGATTGTGGTACCGAAAGTTGTAATGTAATGCCTGTTAGTGTTGGTCTGTGGCTCTTTTATTTTTAGAGGGAAGATATTCTTTGACTTTGAAGTGTATCTTTAAGGGAACAGCGCAGTTACTGTCCCATCGAATAAATAATAGAGAGTTTTAAATCCCGAACGAGATTTTGAAGAACACGCGTGTCATTTTGAAAATAAGATATTTGTCGAGATACTGATTAAGTAAACAGAAAGTCTGACAACCAGTCTCACCAAGAGGGTATCGTTTTACCCAGTTACTGGGTTGTGGAGGTCAGATAGGCATTCGCTCTATGTAAAATACTAGTATCCAGCTGAATCCGGTTAGACTGGACGCTGCCGCCGATTCCAATATAGTTAAGAAAAGGCTAGGCAGATGATGACTGGTTACATAACTGATTGTTGTTTAGTTTTTATTAAAATGCTGATTTTGGGAATATGTGTTGAATTGGGTATATTTTACTCGTTTTAGCCAGAGTTGCTTTCCATCTGACGAAGTTATAAACCTAACTAATATAAGACTGAAATTACCAATCAGCCTTAAGGAAGCGTGGTGATCAATGCTTATGCGTTCTCTGCATGAGAAGAGGTCTTTTCTCTGCAGTGGGACTTTATGAGGCTGATAATATAATTATAAGTAACTGGCTTCTGCTCGCGTCTTAGTTGATTTCTTTATACAAACTTTACTACCCCCTTTCATCCCCTTAGGGTATGAATTTTGGAAAATGCTTTCTTAACAGAAGTCTACTAACTATAAACTACCTTTCTGCCAATTAAATCTTTATAAATACATCAAGTGGTTTTCGATATTTTATGATAAGTACTCACTTATCACAAAATATTATAATTAATTATAATGAATTAATTAATTAATTATAATTTCGGTCTAAAATCTAAATAATAAAAGCGAAAGGCCACTCACTCGAGTGGCCTTTCGCTTTTATTATTTAGATTTTAGACCGAAATCAAGCAATGAGCATTGGGACTATAAAAGGCCGGTATTATAATTATTATCAATTTAGTACATACATACATAAACTTACGCCTTGTTCCCATGGGGGTAGGCAGAAAATACAGAACGCCTCATCTACGTTTATACATCTCGTCATACAAGCACGCCGGTTACGAGTACTCCGCACCTAACCTTTCTGAAGAACCTCACCAATAAGGTCAGTGTAAGTCTTTCTAGCACGACCCCTCCCTGCGTTGCAATTTAGTATTCCAGTATTTATAATTTCAAATTTCGACATCCCTACGCAACCGGCTAACATTGTTTTAGGCGCTTTGGGCACACCACGAGTATTATTATACACGGCCGACCACGTACGAGTTTTCTGGTACTCGTGCCGTAACACGAGTATGTTTGTCGTGACGGTTTGTACGGATTTTAGCCGATTTTTATTTCACCAAAGGCGGTATTTAAGCCGCGTTTAATTGCGAAAGTTTATTTTTTATTATAATACAGGATTTTTCGTTAAAAATGTTAATGACTCGGTAATGTTTTGCGTGTTTCGTTTTAAATGTATTTTTTTAAATGACTTTTACGAGTCGCAATGCTTTGTCGAATGGGCAATTAGTTCCAATGTTACCTTGGTGATTGGCAAGGATCAAGGTAGCATCATTTTATTACCTACCAACTAAATATTATAGTAGAATACATAAAAAAAGTACACAGTCAGTAAAATACACTGCCTTGGTCTAGTGGTCGCAAAGCGCGACTGCTGAGCATGAGGTCTTGTCAAGTCTGGCAAAGTATATATTGGATCGCACGGTTGGATCAAGGGCTTGATTCAGAAAGCGGTACTCCTAGACACGGCGCGTAGAGATAAACTAGGTACTATAACATGGCGGGCCTAACATATTACTATTTCAATGTGTGTAGTCATATCCATATGATAGAGTTTCTATGTAGAAAGTATTCAGTACCAGGCCGGCAGATTTGTTGGTAAACTAATCAAAACTAGCAAGACCGCGCAAGACAACGCACGTGTCATTTTCATAGAGTATGTCAGTGCAGCGTTACAGTAATAATTATAAGTGATCAATGAGGCCGCTAGTCGAGCAACAAATCACCGATTTGTTTTTTGTCTCAGTACGCACACATGCGTTGTGAATCTTGTTAATACTTTCACAAATATTTTTAAACGTTTTGAATTTGTGGACGGGCGCGCCATCCTATCATGGTTTATCTTGTTATGAGATTCCTTTTCAGGAGCCCTGACCACCGTAGCTTGGACCCTGTTCCCGTTGCTGGTGGGCTATTATTTTTATATTATTTTATCGATACCTATATATAAATAAATGGATATTAATTCGATATGAAAATCAAAAATTAATAACCAAACCTTCCGCCTAAACTTAAGATTTCCAAAGTCGCTTACCAAATAAGAACAACATTAAGTTACAAAGCTTTCTGACGTTACTCAAACATAACAACTCACTCAAACCTCAATACATAGCCCTAAAAGCTCTTAAATTCGTCTCGAAATTTCGTTTATCTTAACCTAAAAACGAGCATAATTATAGAAGTTTTTCTTTGAAAACCGAATAGGTACGTACTCTGTTGAAACAAGTCGAGTAATAAACGTAGGGTTAAATCCTTCGCACGTGCTGTCGTAGAGTTAATTCCATCGGTTTTCCCAATAAAACTTGGGTAATACAGTTTTGTTGAAGCGATGGTTTGTGAGTTAGTAATACACGAACTGTTTGTTAACTTTATTTGTATGCAGATAGTGTCTGAGAGTTGTGTTGTAGCGACTAGATTATGCCTGCGACATCATAATATAACATCACGCCTGTAATCCCTAAAGGGTTAGGCAGAGGTGTACCCATTAGAACTCACATTTCGCCAGTAATGTTTTTAATTCCTATATAATAGGGGGCTCGCCTATTCATTGCCATCAATCGGGCACAAATCCAGACTCCGAGACTGCTACTGAGAAACCTAACGGAGAAAATAATGTCACTTTACTCGACCTGGGAATCGAACGCGAGACCTCATGCTCAGCAGTCGCGCTTTGCGATCACTAGACCAACGACATCATGCACGTAAATGTATCAAATTTCATCAAAATCAGTTAAGTAATTTAGTCGTAGTCAGATAGACAGACAGTTACTTTATAATATTAGTATGCATGTGTAAAGTCACGCGCTACATCTAGTATACAAATAGAGTTACTATTTGTACCTAATAGGACACGTACAGTTCATAATCTTATCAATCAGAGAATTAATCCAATTAGCTGAATATTAGCACGTTTGTATGGCAAGATAATTATTGATAGATATGCAGTAGCTGTAGCGTCTAGTTGCTAGATTATCATAAACATAACATAACATCACGCCTGTAATCCCCGAAGGGTTAGGCAGAGGTGTACCCATTAGTACACCCACATTTCGCCAGTTATGTTTTTTTTTAGTAATAGGGGGCGAGCCTATTGCCATCAACCGGGCACAAATCCAGACTCCGAGGCTGTTACTGAGAAATTCCTGATGGAAAAACCCAATAACACTTTGCCCGACCTGGGAATCGAACCCAAGACCTCATGCACAGCAGTCGCGCTTGCGACCTTGAGACCAACGAGGCAGTCAAGATTATCAATGGTAATAAACCACATGTAGGTAAAGTCTAAGATTGCTTGTCTGCCTTGAGCAAGCGTGGTGATCAATGCTCGTCCCTTCTCTGTATAAGAAGAGGCCTTTGCTCTGTAGGGACAATCATCATCATATCAGGCAACCGACGTCCACTACTAGCCATAGGCCTCCCCTAAAGATAGCCACAATTAGCGATCCTGTGATGTTTTTTTTTTAATACACCAAGTGTTTGAGATTTTAATGTTATTTTTGAATGAAAATCTGAATACAAAAAATTGCGTATAGTTAATTGCAGGCTACGCTAGCCAAGGCAATGGTAAGTCAAAGTCAAAGTCAAATCGTTTATTTCAATTAGGCCACTACAAGGCACTTTTGAACGTCAAAAACAAAAGAAAAAGTAATTGAATCTAGTTACCCCTTCCAAAAGGTAGCTTTGTATGGAGAAGAATGGGCAAGAAACTCCATACGTACTCTTTTAAAATCAATGTTTACAATATTTGCATACAGAATCAGACATGGCACGTGAATGTAATGTACCTTATATGGAAACTATTAAATTATAATATTAAAAAGTATTACAAGTATTAATCAAGAATTTAAGGTTAATAGATAGATATTAGTTTATAACTGGCGAAATGTGGGTGTACTAATAGGTACACCTCTGCCTAACCCTTCGGGGATTACAGGCGTGATGTTATGTTATGATATGTTATATTAGTTTATCTATGTTAACAACTATTCCCACTCTCCCCTAAAGGAGTGTGAGTACAGCGAATTAAAAGGTGTAGGTACTTAAAGCAATCAAAAAAAATATATGAAGAAACTACAACTCTGCGCTTCAGCATAACCAATTTTGTTCTAGAAAATAACGAAGAAATACCTCACAGTTTTCCAGGTATTTAATCCAAGCAGGTTGGTCATAAAACTGGATTCCCAGTAACAATGTAGTTAGCGCTAGAATTTGAACTACGTTGATGAATTTCGTAATAAATGTTGAATACTGAGAGCCGGGAATAGCTCAGATTTTTGTTGTTTTATTTGTTTACTGTGAAAGCTTTCATTATTTACATTTCATAGCAAAACATAAACGGAACATTCGTTTATGTTTTTGTACGTATAGTCAACAAAAGGAATTGGTATGCAGGGTGAAATATACCTAGTTGAAGTGTTCTTAGAAACCGATGGATGTCTTTAATTGAAACTTGACTTTTGTATTCATTATAATAATTATCTTTACTATTTAAATACAATTTACTAACTATTAATAATCTAAACACAAAACCAAAGAATAATTATGAAATTATAAAGTAACTTTGTTCAATTTATAATAAAAAAAGAAAAACCTTACAGGGCATCAAAAAATCATTCGCATCGCTTTCCTCTTTTTTATCGTGTGGGCAGTAAGGTCTTACGACCCAACAAACCCTAGTGTCAGAGTTCGAAGCATCACTGTCAATATGTCAATGGGGCTGTCAAAAGGCTGGCAACATTGCCACGTTGTATGGCAATATAACTTGACTTTATTAATAAACTGTTTATTATTCGCTATTTAAATTAAATTACATTTGAAAACATCCATCGCGCTCTAAGAAAACCTCAACTATATCTGACGACCCTGCATATCTATCTACTTTGTTGACTGTACAGTGTATTTTTATACATCATATTTTTGGTAAACAAAACACGGTACGAAAATCACAAAGTTATCGTTTCGGTTATACACTTAAGGTTAGGTACTTAATACGCCATGTTTGTTTACGAAATCAGACAAGTGAAGTCAAATAAAGTTTTGACGACACGGTTGACACGGTAGTTGAGCAATTGGCAGCAGCGTTACGTGTCGCGGATTCGATTCCCAAACGAGGAGCTAGCTATTAGCACGGATATAGATAACAATCTAGCTTAAAACATAAGATAATTTTAATCCAATTTTATTTATTTATTTAAACTTTAAGCACATGTAAAAAAAAATAGGTACACTGTACAAAGACGGACTTAATGCCTTAGTTTTTTTCTACCAGTCTACCATAGGTGATGCAGAGACAAAACATAGTAGGTGGACAGGTACCGAAAATTTCCGAGAATAAATTATAATAATAAATACATGTAGAAGTATCTTGAATTGGCTCGCGAGGTTGTCGACATGTGGGATGTGAGCACAGCAATCACTGTGCCGACAGTCGTAACGGCCAATGGCATAATAGCCAAGAGCTCGACCAACACCTTAGGAGGCTCTCGTTGGGCGGTTGGGTCAAGGGCTTGATTCAGAAAGCGGTACTCCTGGACACGGCGCGTATTGTTAGGAGATTCCTATCATCTCAGGAGCCCTGACCACCGGTAGCTTGGACCCTGTTCCCGACGCCGGTGGGATACTATTTTTTATATTTTTAAATGTTTTTTATTAATATTAAAAAATAAATGTATATAAAATAAATAAATGAGAATAATACATTTATATTCATACACATAATAAAATATATAAAGTAGACAGAGATAAAAATACATTAATGGTGAAATTTTTGTATTCCCGTATGTAAATTAGAACTTTAAATTAATTCTAAATACTACGCAAACGAAATCACTGGCTAACGCCAGTATGATTGTAAATTCATTCCCTCAAATTGAAAGTACATAATTTCTAATAACATTATTCTTACTCACAGTTAAATATTCACAAACGCACGTACTTAATAAAACTCGCACGCTCACACACACGTACGTTACGTACGAATTCCATGGTACTTAGAAACGACTTATTCGTAACTTTTGTATTATACAAGTAATAAGAACAAAAGCTTTGAATTCTCATACTTTTCCAATTATTTTACTTTGTATTTGATCGGATTTTATTTGTTCAGTTGGCGGCAAAAATGTACAGACATTAGCTTTTGCCCGACATCGCCCGCGTAAATGTCAGTTATCGCGGACGAAGAGAATGCCGCGACTAAACACACAAATAAAAAAACTCTTCAGCTTCATTACATAATTAGACTACCTCGTTGGTCTAGTGGTCGCAAGTGCGACTGCTGTGCATGAGGTCTTGGGTTCGATTCCCAGGTCGGGCAAAGTGTTATTGAGATTTTCCATCAGGAATTTCTCAGTAGCAGCCTCGGAGTCTGGATTTGTGCCCGGTTGACGGCAATAGGCTCGCCCAACATGGGACTAAAAACATAACTGGCGAAATGTGGGTGTATTAATGGGTACACCTCTGCCTAACCCTTCGGGGATTATAGGCGTGATGTTATGTTTTATGTTATATAATTAGCTTCTGTCAGCGCTTACGTTCGCGTCAAAGTTGATTTGTCAATACAAACTATAGATCCATAAAAAAAAAACAAAACTATTTAGTTATTTCATGCAAAAAGTTCATTTTATTACATAAGATAGTGCTTAATCTTATGCAGGTAAGATTATGTGCACTATCACTTGCTCACTCACATTCTTCTCCTAGTCTAAGAGGTGGACGTACACGGTCGTATCCTCCATTCTAAACTTTCCCACGGTGAAATATGATTTTTAATTTGTTTAGAATTTTTGTATTCTATTATATTTTCGTGTTTCATCCCCTTAGAGGGTGAAAATTGGAAAATTGTTTCTTAACGGATGTCTACTAACTAGAAACTACCTCCCTGCCTTTCATCTTTATACGTCAAGCGGTTTTCGATATTTCGGGATGAGTGAGTGAGTGAGTGACCTTTTGCTTTTCTACACTTCTACACTAATAATAAAAAGAGGAAAAAAATATATTTTTGTTTGTTTGTTTGTAATGGATAAACACAAAAACTACTGGACCGATTTTAAAAATTCTTTCACCATTAGAAAGCTACATTATCTGCAAGTAACATAGGCTACATTTTATTTTATTTATGCGCGGACGAAGTCGCGGGCAAAAGCTAGTATTATATATTTAGATTCATCATCTGCCTAGCCTTTTCCAAACTATGTTGGGGTCGGCTTCCAGTCTAACCGGATGCAGCTGAGTACCAGTATTTTACATGGAGCGACTGCCTATCTGACCTCCACAACCCAGTAACTGGGTAATATGATACCCCTAGGTAAGACTGGTTGTCAGACTTTCAAGCTTGTGACGACTTTCTTTCTGATTATATATTTAGATTGATAGATAATATATTACCTTTCATCGCACTGGCAGACACTGCCGGCTTAAAAGAAATACGATTACATTTTCATATCTGTGTTTCCGGTCGCGACCTGCAGTCCAATCACAGGAATCCCTTTGGGACACTTCATACTAATGTATGCAGATATTACATGTTCTTGCACATTACTCTCTCTGGGGATTACAACACGGCATTAATTACCTTAATTAATCTGATATTAACGTTTGCCTAGGACTTATGACTAAATACCACACTGATCAATTAATAATTATGTACTTCAGACCGATTTTGGTCCCGGCGGCTAACCTTAATGGAGATTAGTGAAGTGCGCAGGAGTTAGTATAGCAGAGTATGAGTGCAAACACAGGGTTGCTGATTTCCAGGGTTGCGGATTTTGGTAAAAAAAAAGGAACTGCGGCCCTGGAACAGAAAGGGCATTAGGAGGAACACGGATGGATTTAGTCTGTAAGAGTCTGACACTTTCTTCCGCTCCGCCCAGAGCGGAGAATTTCAAAGCCAACAGTTTCCCGTGATTTGCAAGGCATGGGAGTGTCACACCACTAACTTCCAGACTCCGGGCAGCCACTGACAAATTTTCAATGTCTCAACGGGGATCAAATCCTAGACTACACATTCAGCAGTAGCGCTTGCGACCACGAGAGCAACTGAGCAGGATAATGGGGGTTAGCTAATTAATTTAAATACATACACACATACATAACATCACGCCTGTAATCCCCGAAAAGTTAGGCAGAGGTGTACCCATTAGTACACCCACATTTCGCCAGTTATGTTTTTAGTCCCATGTAATAGGAGGCGAGTCTATTGCCATCAACCGGGCACAAATCCAGACTCCGAGGCTGCTACTGAGAAATTCCTGATGGAAAAACCCAATAACACTTTGTCCGACCTGGGAATCGAACCCAAGACCTCATGCACAGCATTCGAGCTTGCGACCACTAGACCAACGAGGCAGTCATTTAAATACAGTACACAAAAGAAAAAGCATGGTTGGCAACTCCATAGATGAGTGAATTGACAGTTTTTACGAGACGATTAACGATATAATAAGTTGCCTCTAGGATAATTGTGCAGTAGCAAATTGCAGCGATAATGAATAAGACTTGCTACTATAATGAGTGTCTCCTTTTTATTAAGACCAGCTATACACTGCGATTTCACCCGCTTCATCATCTTTCTCAATGGACAGGCCATATTACGTTCAAATATTTTTCAAACCGGACCAGTAGTTCCTGAGATTAGCGCGTTCGAACAAGCAAACAAACGAAAAGACTCGAGTTTTATTACATTAGTATTATAGATTATAAAATTCTCTTTATTCAATTATTTATCATTTAAAATAGCACTAATACTAAACAAAACAAGAAGAAAAAGAAGAAGATTAAAAAGAATATGAAGTTATGACTAAGAACATTATGAAGTCAGTTCACAGATGTTCTGTATTAACCTTTAAACTGGACCTCAAAATAAAAGACTCAAAGATTCTGAAATCTGACATATTATAATTTCCTTATTCATTTATTTTAATTTCAATAAAAGGCCACCAGAACTTTCAACAAAACAACCAATTACACCTGATCGCAGACGTATTAATCAAAGGAGCGTCATAAACGAAATATGCGTCATGAAATATCGTTGAACGAACAAAAAACCAATGGAGCAGCGCGGCCAATTTGTTGATTTATTATCGCTAAAACTCGAAAACATCTGTCGTCGAAAAAAGTTGCGTTACTGCCTGTTAATTGTACCGTACTTTGTTGCGGTTAAGTTTCATTCGAAGAGTTTATTTGGCATTTTATGTCTGGTTGTGTTTTTGTTCCTTTGCGGGCGAATGGACACAGTGTATATAGGATTGATAGATAATGCGCAAGACACTGCAATTTTTCATGGCGGATTTTCTTTGTTTCTGTTGTCTAAGTAGATAAGCAAGATTTTTCTATACTACTTGCTATTAATCACTGGTTCTATGATCAGAAGTAAACGTAAAATCATGAAACCTATCTGACTTATTCAATTCAAATCTCACTTATTAGCTACTACAAAACTTATCATATGGACCCTACATAACATCACGCCTGTAATCCCCATTAGTACACCCACATTTCTCCAGTTATGTTTAAGTCACATGTATTGGGGGCGAGCCTATTGCAAGCATCCGTGTACAAATCCAAACTCCGAGGCTGCTTCTTAGAAATTTCTAATGGAAAATCCAGTAACACTTTGCCAGACCTGGGATCGAACCCAAGACATCATGCTCAGCAGGCGCGCTTTGCGACGACAAGACAAACGAGGCTGTATAATTAAGATAATTTTATCCACATAATAAACAAATTTCTTTTGTTTTTAAGATGTGCCTCCTATGTCAACAGGATTATTCACCAGATACCTTAATTTAAGTCACTAACTAACTTAAATTAAGCTAAGGGTAACTTAGCGTGCTAAAAACGGCCCACGGAAGATTCGCTGACCAAGAATAAATACAAAAATCAATACAATTTTTGCACCTACTTTGTTATCTCTTCACCACCTTTGGTTGACTGGTAGAGAATACCTAAGGCATTAAGTCCGCCTTTGTACTTTTTTGATGCATAAAGGTTAAATAAATAAATAAAAGGACAGAGCTAGACGAAGGCACCAAGCATAAAATGGCAACCGCAATTCCGAACGTAGCAAAACATAGTCATGACAAAATGCAAAACAATAATAGTCATACAACGCACAATGTAAGATTTCACGCTCAATAAAGCAAGTCAAAAATTCCGTACTTCCAGTCCGGGCCGCATATAAAACTTGCGGAACAGGAAAACTTGACAATAAATCAGGGAAAGGTCGAATATGGCCCCACTTGGGGATCGGTGGAATGTTTTTTTTTTCGGTTTTTTGATAGAAAAATGGTAATGTGGGAGTTTCTTACGGTTGCGTGATAAGTGACTGTTTCATTATTATTTTAAGCTTTCATTTAGCTTGCACTATTCGTATGTATGTTCGTAAGCAAGTTGTCCTTTCAAAATTTGCAAACCATTTTTCAACCATTTGTTGGTATCCGATTGAGCTGAAATTTTGCATACCCTTTTAGTTCTGATGACAATATTATGCTGAAAGTTACTTAGTTTAATGCGTATTTGTATTTATGCGTATGCGTAAGAGAATATGATCAAAACGCTTCATGTGCGTCGAAAATACGTGGGTTAGTTTTAACCAATAACGGTCCGTAAGATATAGGTATCAGGCATTTGTCAGACCGCGTACAGGTGGTTCATACGAGACGTAGAATTTATAGCTCCTACTTTAGTACGACATTGTTTGAAGAGAGGCGATATTCGCACCTAACGTCACAGATGATGTATCTACTTCAATTATGTACCTTTACTTTTAGGCTAACAGTCTAGGGTCGGGTTCCGTCCTACATATTCTTAATATTTTATAACATAATATCACGCCTGTAATAGTATGTGTAGTCACATGTGAATACCATGTACCTTGCATAAACACTATCCATATTATAATATGAAAAAAAATATATATATATAAACTGCCTCGTTGGTCAGTGGTAGCAAAGTGCGACTGCTGAGCATGAGGTTTTAGGTTCGATTCCGAGGTCGAGCAAAGTGTTATTGGGTTTTTCATCAATAATTTCTCAGTAGCAACCTCAGAGTCTAGATTAATGCTAGGTTAATGGCAAGCTCGCCCCTTATTACATTGGACTTAAACATAACTGGCGAAATATAAGTGTACTATAAGGGTACACCTCTGCCTAACCCCTAGGGATTACAGGCGCGATGTTATGTCTAAGTAGATACATTAATTTAAAAATATCGGGTCAGACAGTTTATGCCGTCGATATTATCAACAATTTAAAACCTATTTGCACGAGGTATTTTATTGATAAATACTTTGGATTGATCGTCATGGCGCAGTTCACTGCGTTAACGTTTTAATCAAAATACTTGAAATTTTAATCAAACTACTGTTGTGACCATGTTTGGGTCGCAATTTGTGAGTAAATAGTATCTATAATATTTTTCAATTAAATATAACTCTTTTGCTTGTTAACTTTGAGTTGACTTTAGCCCAATTTTTTTATGCTTTGAAATGCGAAGATAATGACTGCCTCGTTGGTCTAGTGGTTTTCTCAGGTCGGGCAAAGTGTTATTGGGTTTTTCCATCAGTAATTTCTCAGTAGTAGCCTCAGAGTCTGTATTTGTGCCCGGTTGATGGCAATAGGCTCGCCCCCTATTACATGGCACTTAAACATAGCTGGCGAAATGTGGGTGTCGTTGGTACTATATTGGATCGACCTCTGCCAAACCCTTCGGGGATTACAGGCGTGATGTTGTGTTAAGATAATGATTGTTAGTTTAATTAAATATGGCTTAAAGGGTTTTAGTAAAATAACTTTTATTTGTGACTAGCTTCTGCCCGCGACTTCGTCCGCGTGTTTTTTTTTATATCCTCGTTAAGTTATGTCTTAGGTTAGGTATAATTCTGCTGCCCATAGTCGTATCGTGATGTTATATAGCATAAAATATTCTTCATGAATCTGGCTTTTGGATATTTTCCAATGCGAATCTTAGTTCCAGAGATTAGAGCGCTTAGACAAACATAAAAAGAACCCTTCAGTTAAATTATATTAGTAAAGATAGATTTGTCACTTATTAGACGAAGATCCCACAGTCGTCAGACTTACGTCATTGAAGCACGACTGAGGATAGATAGACGTATACGCCTCTAATTGCGAACTTGCTAGCTTCAATACTGAGCGAGCCTGAGGGCGCTAAGCGATCTCCGGCCACCGTGAAATAGGGCTTGCGGAAGGCAGTATCAGGATCAGTTCGTCGCTTCAACAGACATAGGCCCGAGAGTAAAGCACGCAATGTGTTCTTCCTGGGAAGAACGCACTCTGGGTTAGGTATAGAACCCGCCTTGTGGTGGTAGCATCCCTGCTGGGATGCAGATAGATTATCTGTACGACCTCCGTGCCAAAGGTAGTTGGAGAAACACCATGAGGATTTAATCGGTAGGAGATCCATGTACCCTTCTGGTTTCCCCAAGGCAGAGGGAGTCCATGAGGATTTCCCCACTAAAAGCTTCAATACTGAGCTCTTTTCCAGGTATCAAGGGACCACGAATAAAACAATACCAGCCTATTATTGTCCCACAGCAGGGCAAATGTCTCTTCTCATACCACAAGATACACTAAATGAAAAAAATGTAATTAGAAGAACTATTTATTGTATTTTAAAATCTGTAAATCGCCATATTTCAAGTATATAAATTATTATTCCATTTATTGAAATTGTAAATATAATAATATCATTATTTATTTATTTTATCTTTACAACTATCATAACTAAATTGGCGTAGGTGTGACGACTTGAGGATCCTGGACTACATGTTTTAAAAAGAACCTAAAATAAATTATTAATAAACCAATAATAAAGAGTATTATATTAAAAGTTACATTCAAAGCTTATTAAATAAATATACTTATTCTAGCAGTATTTTAAATAATATAAAACATGACAGAACTGCCCCATTGGTCTAGTGGTCGCAAGCGCGACTGCTGTGCATGAGGTCGTGGGTTCGATTCCCAGGTCGAGCAAAATGTTATTGAGTTTTTCCACCAGGAATTTCTCAGTAACAGCCTCGGAGTCTGGATTTGTGCCCGGTTGATGGCAATAGGCTCGCCCCCTATTACATGGGACTAAAAAAAACATAACTGGCGAAATGTGGGTGTACTAATGGGTACACCTCTGCCTAGCCCTTCGGGGATTACAGGCGTGATGATGTTATGTCTTTTTATGTTAAAACATGAAATTGAATAGTTTTCAGTGCATTTTTCATTCCTTCCTACACCCAAATATTTCTCGCATATATTACGTCAGAATTAGTCAACTAATCTAAAGTTTAATCAAGCCTACACTACGTAAAGACTTGCGACATTTCGAGAATATTCTACCATTAAAATGTAAAAATAGTTGGTCGGATTACTTTCTGGTTTTGTTCAACTTTTTACATTTTCGCTACGGCTTCGTTTTGAGCCTTTCACAGAGCTTAAAGCTGCTTTAAGAGAGAAATCTTGAAATAGTGGAGGTATAAGATATTATGAGCTACCTACTTTAATGGTTGGAAAAAAAATAAAAGCTTGTGTAGTGTAGACGCGAACATTAAAATGTGGTCTTAAGAAATAGCCTCAGCATAACATAACATCACGCCTGCTATTCCCGAAGGGTTAGGCAGAGGTGTACCCATTATTATACTCACATTTCGAGCCTTTGCCATTAACCGGGCACAAATCCAGACTCCGAGGCTGCTACTTAGAAATTTCTGATGGAAATTTTCCATAAGGAATGTCTGGTAATAAATTCGAAATATGGGTATACTAATGGGTACACCTCCGCCTAACCCTTCGGGGATTACAGGCGTGAAGATATATTAAGTAAATATTTGAAGGTCAATAAATTCTAGTAATTAAAAACATCAGCATGATATTAAAATACACACGCGTGACGCTGATTACAGTGATTACAATAAAATCTCAAGAAACGAGAGACAAAGCGATTTTATCCCGACAACCATTAGAAAGCACACATGAATGATGGGAGTCCACGTGGGAAAGGCTGAGTCTATTGTGGCTCAAGCTCGCGTCGGGAGGAGCGATCGTTATCCGCTCACAATGGACGATTAGGAGCGATACCTCGATGCTATCTGGCATGACCGTGTAAGCTCTTCACTAGCGGTGTGGCGTATGTGATAGGAGGAGCGGTAAGCGGAGCGGGCAACATGAACGCACTTTTGTGCTTGCTGAACTCTTTAGTATTTTTATAGTCTCTAATTTTGATGTTTTACGCTCGTACATAACTTGCACCTGCGATTTTATCTATTTACCACCTTTGGCTGACTGTTAGGGAATGTCTGTGATATTAAAATCCTCCTTTGCATTTTTGTTGATAAATGTTTAAAACCCGTTGACTGAGAGAAAACACTCCCGGTGTGTTTGTACTAAAAAACGCAAGTGCGGCGCGCACACAACCATAGGTATATGATTTTCTACGGAGAACACCCGAACTGTGTAGTGTGTAGCCAGCCGCACTTCTGGCTTGGCGTAGCATAACATCCCAAACTATTAAATAACTGTGTTCATCTTTAATTATGTAATTTGGTGTTGTTTTTTTCTTTTTCAATCCTTGCCTCACACAAGGATTTTTTCTTGTATCGTGAATGTGTTTATAAACAAATATTCTCACATATACAAACAGCCAGGCCCGGAACAATTATTCAACTAAAAACCAATGCCACGGAAGTTTGAAGTCACATATAATTATAGCTGTACAATTTATTGTAAAACATATATTTTTTAAAGAGTAAATATGGAGTTTCTAAGAAAGAAAGAAAGAAAGAAAACCTTTTTATTCACGTGAAAGTGACGCACAATACACAATAATATACAAATAATATCTATACAATATAAATATAAACTAAATACATAATAAAAAAAAAACAACATTTCATTCATCATTCATTTCATTTTTCATTTATTTATTTTTTACTTGACCATTCTTCTCCATACGAAACTACGTTTTGGAATGGGCAACAAGATTTAATATATATTTTTTTCTTTTTTTTGTAAATGACGTTTAAAAGTGCCTTCTCATGGTCTAATTAAAATAAATAAATGATTTTGACTTTTGACTTAACGAAATTTCACAACTTACGGCAAACACCAATATAGTCTAAGAGCCGACTTACAACTATTTACCGACATCGCCTTTGGCTCCAAGCGAAAAATCTTTCATTGTTCTCAGACAAATTACTCTCATAGAATAATATATATGGGACGTCCTGTCTGAAATATTGCATCGTCTGGCCTGAACGCGCTTCGAACTTGACCTGTGTTCCGATGAATAAAATATTACCTTTTATTCATTACGCCCCGAAGGTATAAACGTTCTAGATAAATAAATATTTAATTGGCTTTATGTACTTCGTTATATATAACGTTTGGGATGGTATTTACTCAGGCTAGCTGTGACCTTTACGTTGAGATCGGGAATATTAATTCGAGAGGTACTCACAGTGAATTGAGATGGAATTTTATGTGAAATATCGTGTGCTTTTTAGTTACAACTGTATAATATTATTGTAAAGTCAGCAAAACTATCCAACATGTGAAATAAGATCTCAAATAAGACGACTACTACTATTTACCCGACTGCGCGTGAAAGGAGGGTTATGTTTTCCGAGAGTATGTATGTATGTATGGGTAATTGTTTGGCACGCTCTGCAGCCTGAACGGCTCGATGGATGCTTGATGGCTTGGCTGGCTTGGGAGGTGTCGTTTCATAACATAACAACACGCCTGTAATCCCCGAAGGGTTAGGCAGAGGTGTACCCATTAGTACACCCACATTTCGATAGTTATGTTTTTAATCCCATGTAATAGGGGGCGAGCCTATTGCCATCAACCGGGCACAAATCCAGACTCCGAGGCTGCTACTGAGAAATTCCTGATGGAAAAATCCAATAACACTTTGCCTAACCCGGGAATCGAACCCAAGACCTCATGCACAGCAGTCGCGCTTGCGACCACTAGACCAACGAGGCAGTCGGGTGTCGTGAGATTGTATTAATTGTGAATTTGACATCAGGTATTAATTTAGATGAAATGGATGAAACGGGGGTCCAAAGTTTGTACGGAGAAATCAACTTTGACGCGGACAAATCCGCGGGCAGAAGCTACTGTACAATATAAGTCTAAAGTGCACCAGACAAGTAAAACACTAAAAATGTGAAGAAAACCGTACTGTCGTAAAGAAGCTCGCGTTTTACTCATAAATTTGAAACGTGTGCCAGTGTCCGGTGAAAGGCATTTGTCATGGAACGCGGTGCACTTGCGCGGATACATGTGCCAAACATTCCGCGCACTGAGAATAGAGAATTCTGCCACTTACATTTTACATAGGGACATAATATTTTGTCTAGGTTCTCGCTGCAAGTAGTTGTATCACAGTCAGACTCAAACTCAAGGTCAAGGTCAAAGGCAAAGGCAAAGTCAAGGTCAAAGTCAAATCATTTAATTCAATAAGGCCAATAAATGCCGACCTTAAACTCTGTGCTGAAAACGTAAGAAAATCTCAAGTTTTATTAATATTGTTTAAGTTTTAAATTGTCATTCCGCTTTGAGCAAGCATGGTGATCAATGCTCGTGCCTTCTCTTTATGAGTAAAGGCCTTTGCCCTGTAGAGGGGCACTAGGATGATATTATTCAACTGGTATTATCATTTGGTCAATTATAACATACATACATAAACTCACGCCAATTTACCATGGGTGTAGGCAGAAACCACAGAACACCACCTAACAACAATTAATCAATAAATATAACATAAAAAAATTCCCGTATTCACAAGACGAGAGACATCTACAATCAATCTTAGTATATAATGAAAAACACATAACTATACCCAAATCTAATTCCAGGAAAAACACACGCTTACTAGTAAATAGCAGAATTGGGAAACAAAAGCAAACTATCAGAGGCTGAGGGCAGACCGGTCAGACTAAGTAAATATACGGTAATTACAGATTAGCCCAAATTAACCTTGGACCTCTCTAGACTATTGGGATTAAGATACCGGAGCGAGCTATATTGTCTTGATTTATTAGTGAAGCTTTCTTATTTTTTTGGTACAAAATCTTTACGAAACACGGCACCGCGCACCGCCGCGATTGACGGTGAAGCGGATCTCATGTCGCAATGGCCTCTAATAAATCCGTTGATTCTTAACACACTTACACCGCCCGGAAGAAATCCGCTTTAACACCACCGCCCTCCGCAGCGGTGCGCGGTACGGTGTGATCACCTAACACACACTAAAGTTACCTAGCGAGTCTCATTAGAAGTGACTCTGAAAACTCTTACGTAATGTAATAATAATAATATTTTAGGACAACCAACACATCGCCATCTGATCCCAAAATAGGCAGAGCCTGTACTATGGTAACCAGACAACTGATAAATATACTTATATATTTCTAAATACATACATATCATAGATAAATTACACCCAGACACAGAACAAATCATCGTGCTCATCACACAAAGATTTGTCCTGGGTGGGAATCGAACCCACGACCTCCGTCCTAGCAGTCAGGGTCACTAACTACTAGACCAACAGGCCAGTAATAAAAGATCGCAAAAAGCAATACCACTACTCATTGTGTGCAACACAATCTAACTCACCCACATAATTAAAAAGAAAAATAACAAAACACAATCACCCAGCTACACTCAACAACATTATAACCATCGACCAACACAACGGCGAGATTGGAACTCAAATTAAATTACAATATAAATTATTGAGTGCTTTACAGAAGGCTTGTTTCAACACTTGAATTATACAGCAGCTCGCTGTTCACATAAGCTCTTACGTTGCAGTAACGTGAACCTGAATATTGCACCTGTTACTCCACGAGTATATTTTTATCGGCCTTACAACTCCTCAAGGCCTTGGCCTGATTAGCTTTAGGCTGTGTTGTTCAGTATTGAATAGGAAATTTTCTGAGACGATATTATGTTAAAAGAAGAAAAACCGAAACGCGTTGTATGAAAATCTTTTTTTTTTTTATGGAAAATTTTTCATCATCTTAGTGACGTCAACCTACGCCAGATGTGAAGGAACCGTAAAGTTCAATAAATTTAGTTGAAGGTTTTAAATTCTCACAATGAATCTATCTCCTGAAAATCAACATCTGCCTAGCCTTTTCCCAACTATGTCAAGGTCGGCTTCCAGTCTAACCAGATGCAGGTGAATACCAGTATATTACATGGAGAGACTGCTATCTAACTTCCACATTCCAGTAACTGGGTACTACGACACCCCTAGGTAAGACTGGTTGTCAGACTTCCGTATCGACTGTCAAAGTTTCACGTATGACAGCCGGGACCAACGGCTTAACGTGCTTTCCAAGGCACGGAATCGGAATCTCTCTCCTGAAAATACGATACAAAATTCTTCCTATTTTCTAGAAAAATTCAGTAGCCAGGTAAATTATGACGCCTCAGGGATACCTCACTTCGAAATGTATACAACAGCTTTTATGCTAGTGCAATTTTAAAAGTTCTCATACATATTTCACTGTACTACGCGCTAGACTGAAATATACTACATACCTACCCCATTATTACTGGCGATGTTTCATAAAAGTGTCGTCAAACCTAACCAAAAATTTTCAATCTAAAGTCTAAGTCAAATCATTTATTTCAATTATACCACTAAAAGGCAATTTTGAAAGTCATGTCATGTCAGACAAGAAAATAAAATAATAATATTGAATTTAGTTGCCCATTCCAAAAGGTAGTTTCTTATGGAGAAGAATGGGTAAGAAACTCCGCTCAAAGCAGCAAAGTCGTTTAATACTACAAAACATTATTCTTTAACAAACATAACTAAAAACCCAAGTGAGTGAGTCCAATTAATTTCTCAGTAATTTAACCCAGTAGTACATTCCAATTACAAGGCTAGTCCTCGTTGTGAGGCCTCGCGAGGTTGAGACCTCGGTCCTCGCCAAGCTAATCTCAGTGTCACCGCAGGGCACGCTCCAGTCTGTTTAGGTATTAATACTGCTAGCCATCTGAATAGAACACTTGAATTTTCCGAGGACTTGGATTAAAATGGCCTAGAATTTTTCTGGAGTTTCTGGCTTTTACAATTTGTACTGCAGCGCTTGTTGCTTGAATTTTAGATGATAGTGTTGATTTTGTTGCTATTGTAAATGGAATAGTTTATTAGATTTGTCTAGAGCATGGAAGAATTTAATCTAACACAGATGTGCTGTTTGGAAGGGTAAATAAGATATATTCTCATGTAATACCAAGAGATCGATATTGACCTACAGCAACGTTTCCAGAATAAAGAATTTGAGCTTAATAATTTCGTTCATTAGGCTTTAAATTGAGTTTCATATTTAAATTCAGTAAGACTTATTATCAAACACGCGCCTCCAGAATTGTCACTCTAATTCAATTCTTAAGACGTCCCAAACGATTTATTAAAATGAATGTTCTCATCCACAATCTAGTTACTCCAAATAGTTCAGAGACTCATCAACGAAATTATTCCACACTCAAGTCTTCTCATTCATCCTCAATCAAATCAGCATCCTCCCTTTGCTCATTACTGCCAACATCACAACGCGGATCCAACTTATACGAGAACGTCTCAGTTTTACTGAGCGCGAGTACTTGTGAGCATACTCAACTGAGTATATTTGAGTATTTGACTAAATTACGAGCTTTGCCGTCTCGAAGGCTAACTGGAACTAAAGATCTGTAGAGCTCCGCTATTTATGAGATGCCTCCTAGATAGTTTATCCTCGCACTACGTAAACACGCCAGCTTAATTCGGTATACGGTTTTCAGGGAAATTCTCAGGGGTGGCGGATTTTCATTTTGTTTGGTTCTGTGGTTGCATATGTAATGAAGTGAGATGAAAAGAAATAGGGTGCTGCACTGTTGAGTTTATTGCTTTGTGGAAGTTTTAACGTGTTTTCTTTTTGTTTTAGGTAAGCGAGTGAGCTAAGATGGGGTTTGGCGTGGGAACAAATGGCCGAAAGATATTGAAGGGCAAAAGGATGAAAGCCCATTTATTATCAGGGTTGTCAATAATAATAAGAATGAAGGTAAGTGCTGCTAAATAAATATTGGATGGAGTGGATGTGACGAACGAACAAACTAAGGTCATCTGGGCATAGCATTCAACCCTTTCAAGTACTGAACTTTGAAGCATCTGGCTTATATTTTGGCCCACGGAAAGTACCTATCTGTCAGTAATACGATAGTTTCTTCTTTAACCCTATTCTTGGCGTGGTGGATAATTTGATACAATGTACTTTTCGAAAATCTAAAGACGTACAAGCTAGACATATTCTAAGAATTTACAAAAAAATGCCAGAATGGGTTAAAACAGATAATTATGTCAAAATCAGCCAATGCACTCGAACGTAAACGAGTAAAAACCTGTTACAACTGATGTCTGAAATGGGCCCAGCATTGAAACTGGTAAGCTTGCATACCTTCCATCATCATATCAGCGCAGCGGTAGGACGTCCACTGCTCCGATCTAATCATAACATAACATAACATCACGCCTGTAATCCCCGAAGGGTTAGGCAGAGGTGTACCCGCTAGTACACCCACATTTCGCCAGTTACGTTTTTAGTCCCATGTAATAGGGGGCGAGCCTATTGCCATCAACCGGGCACAAATCCAGACTCCGAGGCTGCTACTAAGAAATTCCTGATGGAAAAACCCAATAACACTTTTCCCGACCTGGGAATCGAACCCAAGACCTCTTCACAGCAGTCGCGCTTGCGACCACTAGACCAACGAGGCAGAGTGAAGTGATATTTTCAGATAATCCACGTCACATTTATAGAATAAGTCCATTCATAACAATGACTGGTAAGTACAGGATAAAGAAATTAGATTTTGGCTTTTCCGAAATGAAACCTTTTTGTTCTCAGAAAAAAGGAAAATATAAACAGAGAATGCTTACTTTTTATTCCTTAAATATTTAATGGCCTGAGAATGGCAACGAAGTAATTTAGAAAATGACTACTTCCTTTCTTTGTGTAACTAAAATACATAATGCAAAGAACTGTTTTTGCTCTCCTAAGATAATTTTCTAAGAAAATATCGAACATAATATCCAAGCGCAACGTCGAAAACTTCGTGTTTATCAATAAGATGGTAATTCTGAATATTTCCAAGAATTTTAATAATGTTTTTACAATACTTTTAGTAGGTAAGCTTCTTTTATTCATTTAACCTTTATGCAACAAAAAAGTACAAAGGCGGACTAAAGCCTTAGGCATTCTCTACCAGTCAACCAAAGGTGGTGAAGAGATAACAAAGCAGGTGCAAAAAATTGTACATGAAGAAACAAATATGAAATTTTAAAATAAATCAAAAACAATCAAACATTGTTTTTTCATTTTTTTTTTTCAAGTTTAATAATATAACTTTCGAATATAATATTTCCTTCATTGTATAGTTTGCATTTCACGTCATTATGTTTATAGTAAAAGTTACTCAACGTAACTAATTTTCCCCCGCTTTCCTGCCACCCTAAGATACAGTACAGGCTCTAGCTGACTGAATCAGACTTTCAAGTCCTTATTTTTCTAAATGAATGAACTGATTTTAACAACGAAGCTTCCTACACATTAGCAAGATACTTAAGTCTAAAAAGAAAACACAGTTTCTGCGCGATTGCTGAGCATGATCTCTTAGGTTCGATTCCCAGGTCGGACAAATAGTTTTTAGGTTTCCCCATCAGGAATTTCTCAGTAGCAGCCACGGAGTCTAGATTTGTGCCCGGATCATGGCAATAGGCTCGCTCCCTATTACATGGGACTTAAACATAACTGGCGAAATGTGGGTACACGCCTACAAAACTCTTCGGGAATCTGGTACAGGCGTGGTGTTATGTTTTATATGAAATCATTTCAGCATTAATTTTATAATATTAGTATGGATTTAGTATTTATGGAATGTTCAACTAGGAATGTACGAACACAGTGTACTGTTTGTATCTTCAAATTAATTAAACTGTGATTCTTTTGTTTCTTTAATTAAGCAGAGTATATTGCAGTGTTTGTTTTGTCTTACAAATAATCCAGAACGTTTCGTATAGTGATATACAACGTCCAGTTTCGTCCTCCATTCTCGTTCACTTCAAGTAGGTATGTTAATGATTCTCATCACAAATTAATCCTACTATCCTACAGATATTATAATTATTTATTTATTTAAACTTTATGCAATAAAAGTACAGAGGCGGACTTAATGCGTTAAGCATTCTCTACCAGTCAACCAAAGGTGGTGAAGAGATAACAATTTATGGTAGGTGCAAGTTATTGTAGGAGAGTAAAACAAAAAAAAACTAATTTAGAGAATGCCTAATGCATTAAGTCCGCCTTTGTATTTTTGTTGCATAAAGATTTATTTACCTATATATTTATTTAGACTTTATGCGCAAAAAAGTACAAAGGTGGACTTAATGCCTTAAGCATTCTCTACCAGTCAATAAAAATAAAAGAAAAAAATTAAAAAAGATTAAACTAAATTAAAACTAAATAAATAAATATTTATCTATACTAATATTATAAAGAGGTAAAATTTGTTTGTAAGTTTGTAAGTTTGTATGTTTGGAAGTTTGTTTGTAGGGGGTAATCTCCGGAAGTAATGAACCGATTTTAAAAATTCTTTCACTGGTAGAAAGCTACATTATTCGTGAGTGCTATAGGCTATAAATTATAAAGATGTCATGCATAATAGCCGAACTATCTCAATTTTTGACTAGCCAGGTGGAAAAAAATAGCTCTTACAACAAAGTTTTTTGCATGCGCTGCCTTAACAGTTGTATATAATTGAAAACAATATATGGCCACCTAGTCCGCCTTTATTAGTTCTACAAAAAAGTCCGCGACACTATATTTCTATCTTTTATATTTTAGCAGATATAGTAGCTTTTATGTGTTAAAAAAAAAGTATTTTTTGACGTACTTAAATTTGGACGATTTTTTAAACAACAAAATATTAAACATTATCGAAAATTTCGTCACAAGTTAAAATGTTTACCGCCCAACGAAGTGGGCACGGGTCAGCTAGTTACATAATAAATATGAATGTTAACCAATTTTTAACTGTCTATCTGTTAGGGTTTTTAGGGAATAAAGTCGCACACATAAGCTAGCCTTTAAATAAATTAATTCATTGTTCTTTTGTTTTTTTAATCAAGCAGAGTACAGCAGTGTCTGTGACCGTCTTGCAAATAATCCAGCACGTCGCGCTGGCTGTATGAGGAGAATAATTGGCTCTGCATATTGGACAGTGTGTTTTCGCACTAATTAGGTTTCTCTACTGTTGTCTGTATAACATATTCTCTGTTTGTTTCAAACATTATTTTTTGAAACAACGGTTGCATATGATATTTTTTTAGAATAGATAGCTTGTTGAATGTTTATTTAGATTGATTACAGGTCTAGTCAATGAATTTGTAACAATAATTATCACCAGTGCAAAAGAAATTGTAACGCAATCTTTCACCATTAATTCAATACAAAATCTGGAATAATATTACTTATTATAGAGAAACTATTTATTACTTCCCAAAGATGACATTTTTCGTCGATTATTAAAAAATATATCAGATCCATAAAAAAGTGCATCAGCCGATCAAATGTAAAAAATCAGCTGTGTGTTTATAAAACTTAGCTGATTTGTTTAAAATAAATGACAAAAAAATTTAACGTTATGATGTTTAGAATCATGTGCATATTCTGTGGTAAAACGTTTTGTCACTATGTCTGTGCGGGTGATATAAAAATGAAATCAAACTCGACTTTAAATGTAAATTCAATAATTAAAAAACAAAAATAGTGTATTATTTATTTAGAGACTTTATGTAGGTCTTCTAAAAACCTTTTAGCAAAAATCTAAAGCAGTTTAATCCAACGAAAATACCTTCAAATACTTAAATCCCTACAAAATATTATAACCGTATATTTTTTTTCTACAAGAAAGCGCCTGAAAAGATTAACAAAATTTTTTTTTTCAACCGATGTCTCGAGTTGTTCAAGATATAAACCAAGTTTCAACTTTTATTACTCAAGAGTTATCTCGAACGGAGGACTCCATTTTGATTTTCAACCGACTTCAAAAAGGAGGAGGTTCTCAATTCGACGCGTATGTTTTTTTTTTTTTTTGTTTTTTTTTTGTGTGTTTGTTCTACGATTACTCCGCCAATTATGAATCGATTTGGATGATTCTTTTTTTGTTTGAAAGAGTATAGTTCCGAATAGGTCCCATAGGAATATTGTCATGATCTGATGATGAACTTTGGAGATACGGAACGGAACTCCTTATAAAATCACAGCAGAACCGCCGTAACAAGACAAATGGCTTTGTTTATACGTGTAGTCGATGATTGACTGAAGGAAGTGGGGAGGGGGTACGTCAACCCCCCTCCTACCACTTTCCAAAATTTAATATATCGTGTGAGGTATTGTTTGAAAGGGCTTTATGTAAGGAATTCAAACATTAACACACAAGCACTAAAAAGTGAAAAATAAAAAGCTTTTTTACAAAAAAATATGACCGCCTTCAAAAACTACAAAATAAATAAAAAATAACTTTAGCTTGGAAGTCGGTGGCAATACCTACATAACAAGAAACAAAACCAAAGCCGCCGACTTTCAAGCTAAAGTTATTTTTTATTTATTTTGTAGTTTTTGAAGGCGGTCATATTTTTTTGTAAAAAAGCTTTTTTTTTTCTACGCGCCTGAGAAGATTAACAAAATTTATTTTTCAACCTTTGTCTCGAGTTGTTCAAGATATAGACCAAGTTTCAACTTTTATTACTCAAGAGTTATCTCGAACGGTGGACTCCATTTTGATTTTTGCATAAACGATCAGTAGGTTTACTCTTGAACAAAATCGAGAATGAGATTGGAATCGACTGCATGTTTGACTACAGCGATTTACATGAGGTTGCCATACAAATGAAAACGTAAATTACCAAATTTTAAAATATTAAATAACTCGTTAATTCTATAAATAAATGTTTTCTTATATTTATTGGAATTGAAACTAGATCGGATGTACATGTAATGTCTATTCCAATCTCATTCTCGATTTTGTTCAAGAGTAAGCCTACAGTTTTATACAAGTTTTGTTGCTGGACATCCAAGTTTTAGTTGAATCTTTGACGAGACTGTGAAGTAAAATTATTTTTAAGTTGATTATTAATCAAAATCACCCTAAGGTAGACTGGCAGAAAATGCCCAAGGCATTAAGTCCGCCTTTGTACAGTGTATTTTTTGACATGTGCATAAAGTCTAAATAAATAAATAGTAATATTTTCTTATTTATTCAAATTTTATTTTAATACAAAATTATTAATTAATTAATCTAATAAATAAGATATACATCTAATATATAAATATAGCAATAATAAAATAATAATACAAAAAAAAAGTAAACTAACTTAACATCACGTAATTTCTAATGTAAGGTGTAGGTACCCATTAGTTCACCAATACAGTAGAGCAAAACTATTGCCATCAACCAGGCACAAATCCAGACTCCGATGCTGCTATTGAGAAATTCCTGATGGAAAAACCCAATAACACTTTGCCCGACCTGGGAATCGAACCCAAGACCTCAGACGCTAAGTTACCTTTGAAAATTCTTCCATAACGTCGTCAATTAAAAATCATCAATTACCATGTATCTGACATATCATTTTCGCTTCTAGAAACTAAAATATAATATAACAACATTAAAATTTACATAAACTTAAACGTACCGTATAAATCGCTAATATGATTCGCAACATCTTCAGTACAGTCAACCACACGTCTACGGTAACAATTTCACAATAACAGCGCCTTTATTACATAGTGGTAAGATCGATTTTCGTGCTACTAACGTAAGGTTGATTGTACTAAAGAGCGGTAAAGCACAAACGGTATCGCCATAGTTATCCGTAATCATAGAGTTTGTTACAGTCGTTTTGTTAGTCGTTTTACTACTCAAACGCTCGCCTGTAACGTGGAGCGTTAACTGTGTACGTAAAATGGAATGAATCGACGAAGGTTAAGCTGTTTAGTGTTGCCGACTAAGGGATGATTCCCATTAGAGCGGGCCGTGCCCGGGGCGGGGCCCGGACGGGGCACGGTTTTAACCTGTTACATATATTTTGTATGAATCAATGCATATTACACAGTGCATTATCCGTGTCCCGTCCGGGCCCGCTCGACGCACTTCAATACCAAAATATATGTAACAGATTAAAACCGAGCCCCGTGCGGGCCTCGCCCCGGGCACGGCCCGCTCTAATGAGAATCATCCCTAATGGAAAATCGTGGAATTCGAATTACGATTTTCAGTCTAAACGAATGTCCTTTAATTATGAGATCTTAATGAAAACCTTTTTGCTATTTCAGACTAGCTTTTGCCGGAGACTTCGTCCGCAAAAAAAATCTTACATAACAAAATATCACCCTATGGCACTCAGTTAACGTAGATTGCTATTAGATTGCTATTATTTGGAGTCTGGCGTGTTCAAACAAAAGACAACGCACGCATATCCCAAATCTTTTTAGTAATCTATGCCCATTACCAAAAAAAACCTACACAAATAACCAGTTTCAGATCAACTACCTATAGACTATACAAATATTTGTTCGTAGCTGTCAGTCGACTGCATCAACAGTCGTCAAGCAGTCGTGATCGTAACGTCGCCATCGTCAATAAAAAGCACACGATACGCCTTCCAGCAATCAAGTAACGTTACGACTACGTAATAACTATATAAAATACATTACGTTATCGCTAAAAGACTAATTACATTCTTCACTATATTAACGACAGTTAAATTTTATTGTTTCAGCATCTGACGCGACACTTAATCTTAGATTATGTTTACGAGGAAATGGTTCTGTCTTTGTAATTGTCAGGGCACAGGCCTCTTTTCATCTAGAGAAGGCGAGCATTGATGACCGCATCATGATGTTTAAAGTACACCTTAGCAGTTCGTTTTTTGTTTACCTCGACCCGCTGGCGAATAGCGGTTCGAGAATTATCGGGGAGCAGTGAATTCTTATGCGATATTGCACCCCCGGCCATAGGCAGAGGTGGAACACCGGGGTGGTTTTAGTCTAGAAGAGTCCGACATGCCCCTTCGTCAGCCCCACGACGAGGAAGTCTATGAGGATTTTCATAGCGCATTAAAAAAATTAAACGGATTCCTCACGAAGTTCTCCTTCAGTGATGTCCAAGATAAGCTTAGAAAGTACTAACATATGAATTGGAAATTTCACACCGGTACTTGCTTGGTACATTGGTCATAAACCCTGGATAGTTACAACATTTTTAAACATTATATTTGCTAGTATTTTGACCCTAAGCAATTCCTTCCTCAAAAGTCATGGCAACAAAGCCGCGAGATGAAATATGACTGACTCCTTCCAAAAGATGATCCAATGCAACAAAACAAGACTATTCACAAACCTACCCAATGAATGAAGAAACAAAAATATGACGCAAACTAAAAGTTCCGGATCAAACGATTATGTAAATGTAAGGAACTTGCTCTTACAAGCGTAAAGTCTTTCACAGGTAACTCGGACCGTATGTGAAATGGTACAGTCAAGGGCAAAAATATGTATACAATTTGTAAATTCTAGTGATCTCGATCGTTGTCGCTTGATTTGTAAATATTTATCAAGGATAACTTGTTAAACTATACAATTCATAAAAATATGTGTAGGACATTGATATACGCAGAACACATCATAAATTCAAGCAAAAGGAAATCGTTGTTGAATTTGAATACATGAAAAAAAAATACATACGCGCTGAATTGACAACGTCCTCCTTTTTGAAGTCTTTTGAAAATACATATTCGATATTTCACATCGATCTTTTATCGATCGATGTTAGTTCGATAGTCGATCGATAAATGTCCGACCGTTGATCAATTTGGAAGATTACTTGTCTTGTAAATTACAACTGCTACATTAGTAAGATATTATGCGATGCCACACTGAGTCAGTGTGAATGGTTGAAGTCATAGATGAACTGTATTCTAAACCCGTACAAAATTTTTGACCCTGACTGTACCTGAACTACTGTACCGTACGTGGAATAGTAGGTTCCAGTTAAAATATTACAGTTACCTGAATACGGGTAGTAGGACTTATTCAGACGAGGAGAATTAGTCAAATAGAAAGGATGAACTTTGGCTGTGTAGAAACCCGTACTATGAGCGTACGCTTAAACTCGCACGGTTGTACGGAGCGAGTGTCCACTTCGTACGTTCAAGACGGGATGAGACCATATTCGCACGTCCGGCTCGCATTCTTTTTCAATAGAGTTGTACAACCTTGCAACTATTTGCGTACATCCTAAGTGAGAAATGTACTCGTAATTTATAATGAGTGACAATCACTTGGGAATGGAAGTCTAGTTTCATAGGTCGTCTATGGATAGGATAGCTTTTGCCCGTTAATTCGTCCGCGTAAATGTCGGACCCCCGTTCATCCCCTTAGGTGGTGAATCACTGTCAAATTTCATCTTTATCCGTCTAGCGGTTTTCATATTTTGTGATGAGTACTGAACGCATTTATATTTTTGCTTAATTATTTCGCTTTTATATATTTAGATTATCTTATTACATTTTTCAATGCTTTTATTTTTGTTTGAATAAATAAAATAATCTACCTACACAGTGAAGTAAAAGGAATATTTATGTACAGAAGAACATAATATATTTACCTTGTAGACTAACATACATAACTATAAAACAGTTTTTCACTAAACACTATCACTAAGATAAAAGACATTTTTAAACAATTGAAAAATAAAGATTATTCTAAAAATCACAGACACTCGCGTTCCATCTCGACCGCGTCAGCTAGTAAGGGAGTTCATTCGTATCAGTCAAACACCGTCCGGCAGTTTGTCACAGAGTTAGTTGTTTCATACCGAGATGAGTCTAGTTGAGTGAATTAATCTTAGTTTATGTTGCCAACTTGACGGTTCGTGTATTTAACTGTTTTTATGACTTTGAGAACTGGGAACAGTGACTGAAAGTGTTTGACATACACATACATACATACATAAACTCACGCCTTTTTCCCATGGGGGAAGGCAGAAACTACAGAACGCCACCTGATACGATTCTTACGTACTCCTTTCGCCTCATCTACGTTCATACATCTCGTCATACAAGCACGCCGGTTACGAGTACTCCGCACTTGACCTTTCTGAAGGACCTCACCAATAAGGTCAGTGTAGGTCTTCCTAGGGCGACCCCTCCCGGCGTTGCCATTCACCTCTGCCATATAAATACCTTTTGTCAATCGTCTTTCACTCATCCCCTCAACATGACCAAACCATCTAAGCATACCCTTTTTTTGACTGACCGAGAAATTGTTTTTAGTACAGTTTCATTGTTTTTGGGTCCCAATTTAGGCATGTACTAGGGTTAGTCAAATTAGAATTTGTCCTAAAAATTACGCGTCACGTTGTTTGTCCGGGATGGACTCCTAAACTACTCACTCGTACGGTGTGTAATTTGGTCAAACTTAAAACTAGTATAGTTTTTATCTCAATTATTGACCTCAATATCTTTACTTCAAACCACAGTAACGCGTGATCGAGTCAGCTAGTAGTCATATATAGAATAAAACATTGAGTATTGAATATAATGAATAGTATAGACATAACATATATATATATATATATATATATATAGTATATACATCAAGCTACTAACCACCGGAGTGGAGCAGTAACAAAAGACGTTTCAGAACGCGGATTAAACCGCAAGGCATAACTAGTTCGAGGACTGCCTCGTTGGTCTAGTGGTCGCAAAGCGTGAATGCTGAGCATGAGGGCTTGGGTTCGATTCCCAGGTCGGGCAAAGTGTTATTGAGTTTTTTCATCAGGAATTTCTCAGTAGCAGCCTCGGAGTCTGGGTTTATGCCCGGTTAATGGCAATAGGCTCGCCCCCTATTACATGGGACTAAAAATATAACTGGCGAAATGTTGGTAATTTCGCCAGTTATGTTTTTATGTACTAATAGATGTACTGATGGGTACACCTCTGCTTAACCTTTCGGGGATTACAGGCGTGATGTGATGTTCTCGTGTGATCTTATGATGCATAACTAGTTTATATTCATATTGCAAAGAAAAACATAACATCAAGTTAGTTATATAATTACCCCTAACTACTTCACAGCCAGACTAAAAATTTCAGTACATTCAAAAAGTTATACGCTTTTCATATTCATTCTATTGAAAGAGTTCAGAAAGGGCTTATTTATGCGACAAAATATAACTAAACTCAGATATATTAACTATTCAAGTTTTTCAACGTTATTCACCGTCAAAAGTCCCACATCTTATTCAGAAACGCAAATTACACTCCACTGAAGTGTCTGTAGCGAATGGCGTACTTTTTCTATTATTTTATAATTAAATAAACTTCAAGGAGTCGCCTTATTAACATTCAAAAGACATCTCTCAAGTTTTTTTTTTACATTTTTTTTTTTGCTTTAATATGCGTAGTGCGGAAATGTTGGCTGGCAGAGTACAGGAGAATAAGCTTTAAAGTACTTCTAATACTGAATAGAATAGATTTATTTTCTTACCACAAATTACAGTGAATTACAGTTTAATTAACAAATTAAACTTCAACTGTAAACTTACAGATACAATTTTGTTTTTTTATTAAATGTAAAATATTAGTATTTTAGAAGCTTTACCCAATGAGGAGCTCGTGGCTAAATAATAACAGCCGCACGGGTCGATCCGTCAGGTTAAGCTACGCTTGCCGGGGTTGGTCCGTGGATGGGTGACCATCTTTACATACCGAGACTCCTCCGTGCCTCGGAAAGCACGTTAAGCCGTTGGTCCCGGCTGTCATACGTAGATCTTTGACAGTCGTTACGGGTCGTCAGAAGCCCGAAAGTCTGACAACCAGTCTTACCTAGGGGTATCATATTACCCAGTTACTGGGTTGTGGAGGTCAGATAGGCAGTCGCTCCATGTAAAATACTGGTATTCAGCTGCATCCGGTTAGACTGGAAGCCGACCCCAACATAGTTTGGAAAAGGCTAGGCAGATGAGAAGCTTTACCCAATAATAATAATATTCTTTATTGTTACAAGTACTTACAATAATTATGCTTAATATTTTAAGTAATTAAAGGCGTACAAGAAAATTCTACTGAAGACAATTACATACGACTTCATAAAAACTCTTTCATACGAATGTGACTACACACATTGAAATGGTAATATGAAGGGGAGCGTCAAATTATGGTAGTTTATCTCTAATACTAGATTCTGCATTTTCCTGCTATTCAAATAGTGTCCAAAATCAATCATAAAGTTTTCGACACACAATTTATTTTCCTAATATCTGGAACTCTAGCAAACCCAGTTAGAAAGATTAGTGGGACATTAGTTTGTTAAATATAGGAGAGCTCAGTTCAGCTTAACCAAGTTCTACGTACCTGGAAAGTAGGTAACTAACAACGGGCTTCGAAACTCATTGACTAAGTAGATAACACTACTCAGCTTCAAGAGATTTCGGATAGGTATGACCGCAGAGTTTAAAAGTTACAAATGGATTTAGGCTTTTGGGTACTTTAAATGTTTGGTGTTCAGAGACAGTCGGGTTAATATTGTTTTGGAAACAAAATAATAACAGATTTTGATTGGTGGTTGAAATGACTTTTCAACCGACTTCAAAAAGGAGGAGGTTCTCAATTCGACGCGTATGTTTTTTTTTTTTTTGTGTATTTGTTCTACGATTACTCCGCCAATTATGAATCGATTTGGATGATTCTTTTTTTGTTTGAAAGAGTATAGTTCCGAATAGGTCCCATAGGAATATTGTCATGTTCTGATGATGAACTTCGGAGATATGGAACGGAACTCCTTATAAAATCACAGAAGAACCGCCGTAACAAGAAAAATTGCTTTGTTTATACGTGTAGTCGATGACGGACTGAAGGAAGTGGGGAGGGGGTACGTCAACCCCCCTCCTACCACTTTCCAAAATTAAATATTTCGTGAGGTATTGTTTGAAAGGGCTTTATGTAAGGATTTCAAACATTAACACACAAGCACTAAAAAGTGAAAAATAAAAAGCTTTTTTACAAAAAAATAAGACCGCCTTCAAAAACTACAAAATAAAAAATAACTTTCGCTTGGAAGTCGGTGGCAATACCTACATAACAAGAAACAAAACCAAAGCCGCCGACTTTCAAGCTAAAGTTATTTTTTATTTTGTAGTTTTTGAAGGCGGTCATATTTTATTCTACATTTATTTTAGTGACGACTATGGCTCACACACTGATTCGTTGTTTTTTGAAATGTTAGAAGATTATAAAGATTTTCATTTTTAAAGATAGTTTACAATCACTTTATTTTAAACGTATGAGCACTATGTACCTATCTACAGCAATTAATTTAGCTTTCATTTATAATCTTTGTAGCACTTGGTACGTATTGTACCTAGTACTTTACATGACTCTCTCATCATAATTTGCCATTCAAGTTAGAGCTTGAAATTACGTGCCGTATAATATTTTAGTTTTTTAACAAGATAAAAAATAATAGAAAACAAACATTTTGAGAAACAAGCCTTTCTTACCTGTTCATAAAAAGTATAAAAAAGGTAAAAATTCTGATATGACTTCATACCATTATGTATGATTCTGTATGCAAATATTTATTTATTTAAACTTTATGCATATGTAATTAATACACTGTACAAAGGCGGACTTAATGCCTTGAGAATTTTTGTTTCTCTATTTTTTTTTCCAAATATTGTACAAATGTTGATTTTAAAAGAGTACGTATGGAGTTTCTTGCCCATTCTTCCTTACAAAACTACCTTTTGGAAGGGGCAACTAGATTCAAACCTTTTTTGTATATGACGTTCAAAAGAGCCTTATATTTGCCTAATTGAAATAAATGATTTGATTTTGACTTTGACTTTACCATTAAATCTTTACATTTTTATTACAGTCCCACAATTTCTATAAAAGCGTATTACTACACCTTTATTTCTCCTGACGTCTTAATGTAAGATTGAAGGCTTTGAAACATCTAATTAAAGTTATGGCTTACGGAAAGTGTCTGGCAATAACGTATGTAAGTTTTAACCATATCCTGTAAAACATAATTACATATCTATAAACCAGCAGTCACACTTGAACGGAAATGAGTGCGGTAAGTACGTTTTATTACTGAACAAGCTACTATAATTAAAAACACGATGGCAAAAATTGCACATATTTGTACTTTGTTTACTCGACAGTTTTTTTAACGGCGTTTTTATTTACAGTATTATATATTTTTTTAATCTACTTGTCAAATTCTAAACCATAAACATAGACACGAACAGATTCATTAAAAATTAAATACATTGAGGCTGGTATTAATTTACGTTTTAATTTTTATTTTTAACTAGCCTATGTTACTCGGAACGATGCAAGGATTGTAAAGATATCCCATACATCTAAATCGGTTCAGGCGTTTAAAATTTATGGTGGAATAAAGAAACTCACATACATACATACATTAACCCTGAACACATAACACTCCTTTTTTTGGGGCAGTCGTTTAAAAAGGGCCCGGCATTGAAACGAGCATGCAAATTGGTTATAATATGCAGACAGCTAACTTGCAACTACTTATAAACAATTTTTCGAGTACGTCAGTTCTTTTAAAATCACTATAAATATATTTTAAAATTATGAGACACTAGAAGCTTAAAATGTGAACAAAAAAAAAAACAATAAATGGCAATGTAGCAGAAAGATAATTATTTTTACTGTGGACCAAACAGCTTGTTCGACCCTACACATAGGTCAGTTCTTGACAACATATTACTGACATTAAAATTACTCTGCCTATTCTCTTAGTCAAATTCATATTCCTCTAACTATCCTCAAAAATTGTGCTGTCTAGAAAATGAGAGTATCGTACAAGCGTGTTTCTATCTTACGTTCCACACTCCAAAATATCAGCCACCTTAAAATGACATCGCTCTGGCGACACTGCAATCTCAGACCATGAGCTTAAAGCTCAAAATAACATCAGCAGTAATTTTCCTGAGCAGCCAAATTCATTTTATAACATAAAGCTTTGCGCAAAAAAAGAACACGGAAGAGCAAAAAAGAATACAGATTCTAATTAAATATTAAAATCAATTAGGTGTGCGTCTCACATTACTACATTAATTTAATCCTGTTTAAAGGCTTATTGAATTGTCGAAGAGTATAGGAGGAACAATTATCTAACTAGTTGTATCCTTTGAGTGTGTTACATAAATAATGGCGGCGCCTCAGGCACAGACGAGCCTGCCTGCTATTCGTATGTTACCAATGTTACCAGTGCTAAATTTGGATCGAGAAAAAAATATCTTTACTAATAAATAAAATTGAAATGTCTGTTTTTAACCTAAATGAATGTTTTTTTATTTATTTATTAATTTTATATGACTGCTACTAAGAAATTCCTGATAGAAAAACCCAATAACACTTCGCCCGAACTGGGAACCGAACCCTCCTTAAAGACCTCATGCACAGCAGTCGCGCTTGCGACCACTAGATCAACGAGGCAGTCCAGGTAGCAGCCTCGGAGTCTGGATATTTGCCCGGTTGATGGCAATAGGCTCGCCCCCTATTACATGGGACTAAAAACATAACTGCCGAAATATGGATGTACTAATGGGTACACTTCTGCCTAACCCTTCGGGGATTACGGGCGTGATGTTATGATATGTTATTTTATATGGCTCTCCAACAATGAGTTCACTATAACATGTTATATGTTATGTTGCATTCCAAACTTAAGGTACACGGTATTTACGGATAAAAACAACAAGACCTCACCTTTGGTTGACTGTTAGAGAATGCCTAAGGTATTAAGTCCGCCTTTGTACTTTAGATGCAATTTTTTTTTAATAAATAACATTTCTAAATTTTAGAATTTACCATTAAGAATGATCAGACGGCCTAATGATCATTATTTTTCTACGAAAATATTCCATTTTTTTCTGACTTTCAAAGACCAGATTTATATCAAGGCTTTGCGTTCTATGATAAGCACACCGCTGAGCAGAATAAGTTAAAATTTGGTACACAGAATTTTGGTACACATATAAATAGTAATCTTGTAAGCTAGACGAATATTTATATAACTAGAATAATTTTTACTTTAGTTTTGTATTCCCGTGGGATGATTTAGAACCTTGGCTTAATTCTGAAGGCTGAAACAAAGTCGCAGGCGCAAGCTAGTGTACCCCAAAACCGAGTCACCTTCGTAATAAGATAGGAACGTCAACTATTCGAGAACCGATCGTACCTCCCAGTTTATTTAGGCAGCTACCTAACTCGAATTTCTTTGTCAGCCTCTTTACCTTACTGAATAAAATATTCGGGGTATCTCCACTTCCGAACACCCTGGCTATATTAAAGGGCCTTTGGTGGCAAGTTATTGATAAAGTGAACGTAAAAGGGTATGTTATCGGCTATCGGTTTCCTTATTAATGTAAAGACGTTGGGAGTTTTTATTAATATTTTTTTTTCCAAAGGTGTTATTTTTTTATAGCTTTCCGTAATACGTTGCTTTAACGGTGTTAATATAAAAAGTGGAGAGTGTGTATTAGCCATTTACTTGCATCTTGACCTAATTCCTATAGAGCTTTTATACAGACGACGAATAAATGGAAAATCATCAAAATTAGTTCTTTCGTTCTTGGCGAGGCAGAAGGGAGTGTCAGGCTCTTACTGATGGGCGGTCTACGGCTGCGGTGAGTCTTTCGAACAAAATCCGCAGCACTGGTAGGCCTGTCTACTATGCTGACAACTGAGCCATGCGTGGAACACAACGCGCCATTAACATGGGCCAGATTCAGATCGAACAGCGAGCTACCCAACGCTCGCCGTCCACAGGCCCGCGTTTACGGTGGTCTGGTATCGCCCTGCGACTTGCGACACGAGGCGTCTTCTTCTGTTGACGACGAATGGTTGCATTTGTCTTACTTACTGACACTTGAACAAGTGACTGATGCAGTCCTAATTCATACAAAAAGTACTAATAGTGCAGTCCGTTTATCTTTTTCTATCGTCCAGCTTTCGTGGGCAGAAGAGAGACATTCTGGCAAGTGCATTTAACTTAGAGAAATTCAACGAATAACATTTGTGAATTTATAGATGTTTTGAATGAATGTCGCTTAGAAGTCTGAAGATCTTTGAGCATTTGAGCCCCATTTCAAACCAGGTCGTAGTCTTTTTAACTTATCTTGGATCATTTGAGGCCCATTTCAAACCAGGTCTAATCCATACTTAATATTAGAAATGCGACAGTAACTCTGTCAGTTTGTTAGTCTGTTAAGCTTTTATGGCTAAACCACTGAACCGATTTTTATGAAATTAAACTTTTATTGATTTGATCCTCTTGAGGTTCAAACATACTAAAAAAGTAGTACATTCCATGGCATCATTTTATTATGCTACTTTTTATTCGACAAAATCGCGGGCACGACCTTGTACCTGGTTAATATAAGTCTGAAATCATCAATCCGCCTTAAGCAATCTTGATAATTATGCTCATGCCTTCTCTTCTTGAGAAGAGGCCTTTGCTTTACAGTGATACGATAATAGGCTAGTATTATTATTATTACTAGTAAATCTAAACATTATATTCTTACTCCTAATTGGGATCCAGACAGAACGAACCAAAACTCGTCAAATGTTTCATACTTTTTAAGAATTTGCAATGAAGTTTAATATTTTGACACAAGCTTGGGATGTGCCTATAAAGCGACTTTTATTGCTAGATATAATAAATTTGCCATATTAAATTAGTTTCACTTAATAAAAATTATTGAGAAATTTTGGGTTGGCTGGTTTTGGTAAAACTAACCTCAATTTTACCCATTTTTCTTGGCCACGGTCGATCGATTTCGGGCCTTACCTGCGACGGTATCGTTTACCATTTTTAGAGCATTTTGCCATTATATTTTGTGGCCTTCAAGTGTTTGCCCTACGGTAAGGCCTTGTAGTAGTAATAGCTTCGTGGGATATCTTCGAATCATCGATCAATTTTGCTATCCAACCATTTGGAAGGTAATAAAATTAATGAGGTAGAAAGAAAAATTGTTTGTACAGCAATAGGCTCTTTAACCAAGGCCACAGTTGCTTTTTTTATCTTATCTGAACTTAGTGTTATAAAGTTGAAGAGTTTTTTGCTTAAACGAGCTTAACTCCGGAAGTACTGATCTGATTCTGAAAATTATTTCGCTATTAGGAAGCTACGTAATTCCTGAATGCTATAGGCTATATTTTATAACCTTACTGTGAGTGAAGTCGCGAGAAAAATCTAATTAATTCATTATTTAAGGATTTTGGATTTTTCTCTAGTAATTTCACATCAGTAGCACCCTCGGAATCTGGATTTGTGCCCGGTTGATGGCAATAGGCTGGCCTCCTATTACATGGGACTTAAACATAACTGGCGAAATGTGGGTATACCTGTGCGTACACCTCTGCCTCGCCCATCGGGGATGCAGGCGTGATATTATGTTTCGTATCCTTGTGAAACATTTGTATTTGTTTTGCAAGATAATGGAAGCTAACTTACATTATTTATTTTTCTCTAAAATACATAACATTGCAATGACTACAGAAAATATTTACCCTACGCATCTACGGGGTAAATCAGGAGGGAATTCCTATCAATTTCTTTGATCAAAATTCCGTTTTGTGACGTAAAAAAAAGAATGTAATATTCATTGTTATGATTTTGTATTCATGGTACAACACGTGACTTGTTAGAGGCTAAAGCTTGGAGATAAAGAATAGTACTGCAGTATTTTGGAATAGGCCTGCAAGTAACTAATTCCTCTCTATCTTTACTTTTTGGAATGGGCAACTAGATTCAATAACTTTACTTTTCTCTCGTAAATGACGTTCAAAAGTGCCTTTTAGTTGTCTTATTGAAATATGTGCAGTAATGTCCAAAATAAAGTTAAAAAGTACATATTGTGAATTAGAAAAGTCACATTGGTACTTGCCCGGCACTTGATCGAAACCATCACGACGAGCTACATCATCATCTGCCTAGCGTTCCCCCAGCTATGTTAACGTTGGCTTCTAGTCTAACCGGTTGCAGCTGAATACCAGTATTTTACATGGAGCGACTGCCTATCTGACCACCACGATCCAGTAACTGGGTAATACGATACCCCTTGGTAAGACTAGTTGTCAGACTTTCGGGCTTTTGACGACCCGTAATGACTGTCAAAAATCCACGTGTGACAGCCCTGACCAACTACTTAGGCACACCTACTTACACTGCACCGCCCGACCATCCGCGACGATGCGCGATGCCGTGTGTTAATCGCCAAACCGTGCTTTTCGAGGCATGGATAAATGTCACGACGAGCTAGATGCAAATGATTTTATTCAGACATTTTAAAGTAAGTAGGAAATACTTTATTGTTTTGCATAAAAATGGAAACATAGATTATCTTTTCAGCATAGAACCACACTTTATCCTTCGTTAACTATTCATTAGCAATAGTTATTCCAGTGAAGGTAACCATGATTTATGTCCCAAAAACCTTGGAGGCTTAAAAAGGGTGAATAATAATGAAGGTAACTAACGAATACAATTCATCCTAAAATGTGTCTTTTATTTCATTTTCTTTCATTCGCGTGTTTTATGGTTATCAGAATATCTGAGGTGTTGGCGTTTTGATAAACAATGTTATTAATTGCTTTCAGTAATTCTAGGTCGGATTAGTGCGTGATACTGTGAAAGTATTTTGGTCGTGTTTTCTTTTAGAGTCGATTAAGCAGTGTTTAGATAGAGGCGAAAGCAATGTGGTGGAATTTCTTTCTGGTTTGACATAATTGGATAGTTGACGCCATTAACAATTAATTATAAAGTCACAACTTCTAAAAAACTAACTAACTTCTAGGTCAGGTGCGCAGTACCTACTCGTAACCGGCGTGGTTGTATGACGAGATGTATGAACGTAGATGAGGCGAAAGGAGTATGTAAGGATCGTAGCAGGTGGCGTTCTGTAGTTTCTACCTACCCCCATGGGAAAAAGGTGAAAGTTTATGTAACTTCTAAAAAAAAGAACACTTTATTTCAGCAGTAACCCGATTAATTTTCAATTTACTGTAAAATTAGTTTATTTGTGGCTCTGAAATAATAAAATAGTATGTCAATTGAACTGGCAAATAAGTGACGTCACAGTTCGATATTGGTGCCGATTCCTTTATTCACAAACTAGACTAAATTTAGAGAATTGACATCTCTTACTAACATACAGCGAAACGAAAGGACGTTGACAGTGGTGCCGATTCCCTTGTTCACAAACTAGACTAAATTTAGAGAATTGACATCTCTTACTAACATACAGCGAACGGAAAGGACGGTGACATTAAAGAACTAAGTTAGCGATGTCAAATTAGTTTCGTCTTGAACTTTTCCGTATTTTTAATCCATACGTTTTAAGATGTCAACTATAATTGTATGGATATGTCAGATTGACTAAATTTGACAGCTCTTATTTACATTAGTCTCTTTCTTGTTTTATTGGATAGAAAAAGATGGAAATAGTCCAAATTTAGTTTAGTTTGTGACCAAGAGAATCGGCGCCATTAAAGAACTAAATTAGCGATGTCAAATTAGTTTTGCCTTGAACTTCTCCGTATTTTTAATCCATATGTTTTATGATGTCAACTATATTGTATGGATGTATCAGATTGACTAAATTTGACAGCTCTTATTTACATTAGTCTCTTTCTTGTTTTATTGAACAGAAAAAAGATGGAAATAGTCTAATTTTAGTTTAGTTTGTGACCAAGAGAATCGGCACCATTGATACTTACCCGGATTTGGACCTCATGCATGAGAGGCGGGCGCCTTGACCACTGGGCCATCACGACACTTTTGTGGATGATTTCAAGGAGTCAATTTTACATTTTGTAAAAACAAAAGTTATTAAATAACTTTCGTTCTTTTATACATAGATATTTATATCGTGGATAGGTTTCATCGTACACCATGTTTATAGGAACATAGGTACATACTTATTTTACTAATAAAATTAAATAAAAAATTACACAATTTCTTATTACGAGGTGTGTTTCTTCTTTTCTCTCATTCTTTTAAAACCAACTAGTAATGCTAAATTCAATGCAATGTTAATCGAAAATCATTTATTATTTTTCTAATTTTTAGCTACCACTCGACACTTCCGATTGAATAGTTAAATAAACGTCAAAAAAAATTACCCGTTGAATAATTGTAATCAAAATTAAATTACCCAAAACTCTAATCAGGTCAAAATTAAATATGAAAACCCACAGCAGTTGCATGTCCCATAAATCCACCCGCAGACTTATCTAAACGAACAAGCCATTGTGGGCCATAAAAACACCATAACGGTGACGTCATAAACCATGGGGACTGTGACGTCATAACGGGCCTCATTAACAATAATCCTTATCGCTTCATACAAGTTTTAATGATACTTTAAAAGGGGCGTGCTGGGTGAATCGGTTTTGTATTGCGACGAATACGAAGTTACTTCTTGGGATTAATGAGGTTACCTAAGTACTTAAACTTGTACTGGAAGAATTTTTTGATGCCGTTTGGTTTTAATTTCTTTTTTTATTATGTTTTTTTTTTATTAGTAAATCTGTAAATAATAGTTGTACATTTTTTTAAATTGAATTTTTTTTATAATTAATAAGTCTGCATAATAGTTTTGAATTGTTGTACATTTTATAAATAAATGATTATTAAAAAACAACTCAGCTAAATTCTGCTGTCTGCTTCGTTGGTCGGGTGGTTACTAAGCGCGACTGCTGAGCATGAGGTCTTGGGTTCCAATCCCAGATCGGGCAGTTTTATTGCGTTTTTCCATCAGGAATTCATCACTGGCATCGGTGAAGGAAAACATCGTGAAGAAACCTGGACTTATTGGTCCACTCAAACCATGTCAGAGGCCCTTGAGGCGGTTTAGAAACTCTGACACGAGGGTGATTAGGGTCGTAAGGCCTTACTACCCACACGATAAGAAGAAGAAGATCAGGAATTTCTCAGTAGCAGCCTCGGTGTCTAGATGTGTTCCCGATTGATGGCAATAGACTCACCCCTATTACTAGGACTTCAAGATATCTTTCGAAGTGTGCGTGTACTAATGGGTACACCTCTGTCTAATCCTTCGGGGATTACAAGCGTAATGTTATGTATGTATAAATCTATAATGTGCAATATCAAAACATTACATCACAGTAATTTATTTATTTTTCATTAAAAAGAACAGCTATTTCATACGTTTACATAAGTGTTGCACTTTTCTATGAAACAGCTGATTTCAAACATTAAAACTGGTCTAGAATCGAGAACAAAATCCTTGGTAAAAGTTTCCATTACAATGTCCTTTCCACTTAGTATGTATGTAGATTTAATCACTATAACGAAAAAAATAACTAAAAAAATTGAGAACCCCATAAAATTTCATCAAACTACCAATGGAAGTTATTTCAGTGGCGTCCATATATCAAACAGTGAGAGTTAATGAAGGTGGACACGCGAAACGTGGTGATTAAAATTAATAAAATTAGTTAGTGGCAGCAGGTGAGCCACGCCACAGTTCATGCATAAACAGTAGAACAACTACGAACAAACACCCAAATCCGAACGGTCTCAGGCGTCGTATAAAAGCGAGATTTGCAATGCAGATAGATGGTGGGTTTTGCATGAAGACGCAATGGTTTTAGGATTTCGTATCCAAAGGGTGCTAAACAAAACCCTATTACCAATCTATTGCACCGTAATAAAGAGGTCGACATTCGAAATCTTAAAAAGTGAGTATTAATTAATATGGAAATTGTTACAAGAAATAATAAAAATAAAGTTAAAATTAATGGGTTTAAAAAAGAAATGGGTTTTTTTATGGACCGCATCATTGGCCTGGTGACCAAGGGGATTTACAATCGAAGACAAACAACTATATCTGACAACTCTGGATATCTATCTTTTTTGTTGACTCTACATAGGTAGTTATGTGTCATGTTAGCCAAGTTGAGATACTGATTAATAGTTATACTGTGGCCAAACATTAGCCTGTAAGTAGGACGGGTTTATGTACTGTTTATAGAGTGACGGCGGTGGACACCTGAAATACTCGTGGTGAGGGAATGGAATTTATATTATCTACAGAGGGTTTTTGTATGAAAGAGACTTGAATTTGAAATATTTTACGATGTGCAGAGGTGAAGTCTTTGAAATTAACGACTGAAGCCCGTTTCGTCTTTTTGATAGTATCTACCTATCTAGTGTCTTTGAATTGGAGTTTATTTTAATATTTTGTTTGTTCTATACATATCATGACATCACGGTTATAATCCCCGAAGGGTTAGGCAGCGGTGTACCCATTAGTACACCCACATTTCGCCACGTATGTTCCCATGTAATAGGGGACGAGCCTTTTGCCATCAACTGGGCACACATCCAGACTTTGAGGCTGCTACTGAGAAATTCTTGATTGAAAAACCCAATAACACTTTGCCCGGCCAGGGAGCCCAATACCTTATACTCAGTAGTCGCGCATTGCGACCACTAGTCCAACAAGGCCGTTTTATATATAATATAATTTACTTTCAAAACACAAACAGTTTCTTTTCAAGATTACCAAAAAACATTATATTAAAAAACCAGTAAGTACTTACAATATACTTTTTATAATTCACAATGTTTTAATCCGAGCAAAATCCATTCCCCAAAAATGACCAGCTATACAATTTTCACATTATGCTTATGTATACCGAACCTCAGATTATGTAGATTATATTGTACGTTTCATTTCAATTAGATTTTCATACACGACAATAGGGGAGGGCTGCATTGTCATGGTGAAAGCCGGAATTCTCCGGTATCAGACTAATAATTATTTCTATTGTCTTATTTGGCCCCGACTTCCCCACGGGACAATTAAGGGTGAGACATCAGCATTGTTGGTGCCACAAGGAATGTTGACGCTGACCGAGGCTAACTGTCCTGAGTCCTGTTTGTATTATGTTGTATTAGAGATAATATTTAATTTTAATGTGATGTTTGTTGTAGAATAACTTACAAACAGAACAACAAGTGAGAAATAATTGAAGGGGTGAAAGGATAAATGTATCAAGCGACATTTTGGTTGAGTTATATTTTCAACCTTATTATACACTCATAATAAGGTTGAATATATAACACAATCAAATTGTCGCTTAATACATTCGAATTGATATTAAGAATGGACGTCTTGTCATCTAAATAAATAAAAACGAAAGGTAACATAACATCATGCCTGTAATCCCTAAAGGGTTAGGCAGTGGTGTACCCATTAGTACACACACATTTCTCCAGTTATGTTTTTAGTCCCATGTAATAGGGGGCGAGCCTAATGCCATCAACCGGGCACAAATCCAGACTCCGAGGCTGCTACTGAGAAATTCCTGATGGATAAACCCAATAACACTTTGCCCGACCTGGGAATCGAATCCAAGACCTCATGCACAGCAGTCGCGCTTGCGACCACTAGACCAACGAGGCAGTCAAACAACACGTGAGAAATTATTGATATTGAGGGTAAACGTCTTGTCGTAACAACATAACATATAACGCCTGTAATCACTGAAGGGTTATCCAGTAGTAGACCCACATTTAGCCAGTTTTGTTTAAGTCCCATGTAAAAAGGGGCGAACCTATTGCCATCAGCTGGGTACAAATCCTGACTTCGAGGCTGTTACTGAGAAATTCCTGATAGACAAATCTAATCCCACTTTGCCCGATCTGCAAATCGAACTTCTCATGCTAAGTAGTCGCGCTTTGCGACCACTAGACCAATGAGTCCATTAAGTTGCTAGGTATTATTTTCAAAATTAATCATAAACACTTTATATTCTGTCTCAAGCATTAAAGTCTAATGAAAATGTTCGCTTTAGCACGACAAAAGAAATTATTTTAATATAAACAACAACGCAGCCTCTGAATAAGAGTTATTTCAATATTTTCGCCAACTTTGACGAAGCAAAGGGAATTCCTAAATGCAGCGAAATAATTAGTTGCGAAGCGTGCGCGTAGTTCGGGCACATAGAAGCTGAAAGTGCGGACAACAATATCCAGGAGCGGACAACCAGACTCATCTAGTTAGCAGACATGGCTATTTGCTGAATCTAATTGTTTGTGAAAGTGAGGATTTAAGTATATTTATAAACGCACCCATGACACATACGAAATTCCTAGTGTGGAAGAATTATGTAATGCATAAAAAAATATTAATGATTCTTCTAGTCGTATCGACAATTCGGTTGATGATTTTTGTAGCGAAGTGTCGGATTCGAAGGGGGGGGGTGGGGTCATTATACCTAGGACTCCGCCCCTCACATCCACTTCTATAAGTACTGGTAGCTAAACTGAATGTGAATATAGATGAAAGCACACAAGGATAATCTTTTCAAGAGCTGGGGGCCAACCACAAGCTCTTAAAACAGTATTATTATAATATTACTTTGCCTTCCACACTGTTGGATTTTCAACTCTCTGATCAGCGCCGAGAGTTGAAAATGCAACAACAGAAATTACAAAGTAATATTAAAATAATATTGTTATAAGAGATGGCGGTAGGCGCCCTGGTCATGATTATTTTAGTCGGTACCGATCCAACGACAACAACTCCCTTGATGACAATAGGCTTGCCCCCTATTACATGGGACTTAAACATATTTGGCGAAATGTGGGTGTACTAATGGGTACACCTTTGCCTAAACATTCGGCGATTACAGGCATGATGTTATGTATGTACTAAAAAAGTACCTAGTTCGAAAATTACTGAAAAAAAAACTACCCAGATAAATACCCTAGTCACACGATCTGCTAATAACACTTTCTGTCCGTGTGTCTCGTTGAAGGGATGCATTAATAATGCAATGACGCGACGCGAGACGGGGGACGGTAGCCGTGGATGGTAGGATGGCACAGGATGGTGGCCGCGCCAATCACATTAAAATAACCCCACCACGGCTTATCTCGTACTTTATTGTTGCAGGCTGTAGTTTAAGCCGTATTTTGTGTAGCCTAAATGGTTTTAAGATAAAAGGTATTGTACTTAAATGGATGCATGGATGGATGGATGCATGAAGTTGTGGGTTCAAATCCGGGCAAGTACCAATGTGAATTTTTCAACTCATATGTACTTTCTTAAGTTTATCTTGGACAGCACTGGCATCGGCGAAGGAAAACATCGTGAGGAAACCTGGACTTACTGTTCCACTCAAACCATGTCAGAGGCCCTTGAGGCGGTTTAGAAACTCTGACACAAGGTTGTGTAGGGTAAGGCCTTACTACCCACACGATAAGGAGAAGAAGAAGAAGACTTAAATGGAAATAATTTTTAACCGACTTCAAAAAAGAAGAAGGAGAAACTTTTATACACAACGTGATTTTGTTTTATAAACCACAAACAATCAATAAATATTTATTGAACTATACAAAGAATATTGTTTTAAAGTCACAGTTACACGTAATTTGTATGATTTTTCATCTACATGACACATAGCGACCCGCCCCGGCTTCGCACGGGTGCAATGCTGATACTTTTCAGCAGGAAGAATCAGTTAAAGACTTTTTCAAATCGGTTCAGTACTTTCGGAGCCTTATTCAATGCAAACAACAAACAATCAATCAAATCTTGCCTCTTTATAATAATATTAGTATAAATGTAAAAAAAATTGTAAAGTAAACTTAAAGACTTGTTTGATAGTAAAACCGCTGTTGTTACCTTTAACCAAAAGCGTGAACGTGGATCGCTCCACAATCGTTATACGTAAAGCCAGTACACGTGTCAGAACCACACAAAGGCACCGCAACACGAACATCATTCACTGATCAACTACCTATAAGGACAGCGACATCAACAAACAATCCCGAAATTCTCAGAATAGGAAACAGGACGAGGAAACTAACAAAATCACGGAGCAGTGGCCACACGCAGCCTACCATTGGTATTCGTCTCATGATCTCGTCTCGTGCTTCGTGAGTCGCACTGCACACGGCGTCCGAAGCCTTTGACAGCGCCGTAACTGTCACGATGGATGATGACGTGAATTTTAAACAGGAACCCGTGGTAGGCTTCCATGATAATCAGCGGTGCATTATAGATAAGCCGCCTTTTAAGGCTGCTTCATGGGTTGACCCAATTTTAGTGAAAGATTATGTAGGTTTCATGTGTGTGTGAAGTAGATGGAAAATTTGCGTAACGACTAAACTCGAGAAGTTAAATAATGTAAGTTGTCGTTCATTTTTTTACTTAAAGGAATATTTATGGTAATGGTGAGTACTTTTGGGTACCTACTTTTGACTGCCTCGTTGGTCTAGTAGTCGCAAAGCGCGACTGCTGAGCATGAGGTCTTGGGTTCGATTCCCAAGTCGGGTAAAGTGTTATTGGGTTTTTCCATCAGGAATTTCTCAGTAGCAGCCTCGGAGTCTGGGTTTGTGCCCGGTCGATGGCAATAGGCTCGCCCCCTATTACATGGGACTAAAAGACATAACTGGCGAAATGTGGGTGTACTAATGGGTACCTACACCTCTGCCTAACCTTTCGGGGATTACAGGCGTGATGTTATGATGATGTTGTTAAGAGGTTTGAATGTTCAAGACTTATCTGTATAGGTACATTTGCCTTTGAGACAGGTTGGTTCTTTCGTTTTTCTGTTGAAGCATCTCTGATTCTATACTGATGTTAGAAAGCCTAAAGTTTATATTTTTGTTTAAACGCGCTAAATTCTGAAACTACTGATGCGATTCTGAGAATCCTGATTGTTATCAGGGTATATTTGACTATAAATAAAATTTGGTATCTGTAAATTAATTCACACGGACGAAATTCCTGTCAAATGCTACTATGATAAAGTAAAATCTTAGACAAGCAAAATGGAGCTTAAGAATCAGACGAAATTGACCCGAATTAAAAGAAGCAGAAAGATCTAATTACCATACTTATCAAATTACGAATGATCTTCACACTCTTAATGAAGTCATAGAAGGTTAATAAGTATTCTTTTATCGTTCACTCCTGGTTTCAAAATTTGATTAGCCCTGATAAATTCGACAAAGGGAATTACTAGATCAACGGAGAGTAATCCTAATAATTTTGATAAAGGTCTTGTCGTTTGATTGGGGCTCGTTTCGTCACAGAATTTGTTAGTTTGTACGTCCTTGATTGTCAGAAGTGGAAATGACAAAGATTATTCTGATAACTTGACTCTTATCGGGTTTGTCATTGGAAAATGAGAATTGGGAGAAGTCAGTTTCAAGAAAGGAGTTTTAGTATAGCAAATGTAAATGACAAACCTACTTAGGCAATATTTACATATGTACATAACATCTCCCTGTAATCCCCGAAGGGTTAGGCAGAGATATACCCATTAGTAAACCCACATTTTGCCAGTTATGAGTCCCACGTAATAGGGAGCAACACTATTTCTATCAACGGGCACAAATCCAGACTCCGAGGCCGCTCCTGATAGAAAAACCCAGTAATGCCCGACCAGGGAATCGAACCAAAGGCCTCATGCTCAGCAGTCGCTCTTTGCGACCACTAAACCAACGAGGCAGTCAAATAGTCGAAGTAATAGTCGAGTAGTTTAAATTAATAAAGATGTATCATCGATACGAAAAGAAGAAAAACGGCTCTAGTATCCAGTAAAGTAGGATTCATCATCCCTTTATCTTATTGATACTATCTTCATCCTGATTAAAGCAAATTCCATCACCTTGAGTCGTAATGAGAAAAAAAAGTCCTTCGATGTTTAAAACCAATAAAAAGCTTTTTTTACAAAAAAAGATGACCGCCTTCATAAACTACAAAATTAAAAATAACTTTAGCTTGGAAGTCGGTGGCAAAACCTACATAACAAGAAGCAAAACCAAAGCCGCCGACTTCCAAGCTAAAGTTATTTTTTATTTTGTAGTTTTTGAAGGCGGTCATCTTTTTTTGTAAAAAAGCTTTTTATTTTTCACTTTTTAGTGCTTGTGTGTTAATGTTTGAAATCCTTACATAAAGCCCTTTCAAACAATACCTCACACGATATATTTAATTTTGGAAAGTGGTAGGAGGGGGTTGACGTACCCTCCCCACTTCCTTCAGTCAGTCATCGACTACAAGTATAAACAATGCAATTTTTCTTGTTACGGCGGTTCTGCTGTGAGTTTATAAGGAATTCCGTTCCATATCTCCAAAGTTCATCATCAAATCATGACAATATTCCTATGGGACCTATTCCGAACTATACTCTTTCAAACAAAAAAGAATCATCCAAATCGATTCATAATTGGCGGAGTAATCATAGAACAAATATACAAAAAAAAACAACAAAAAAAAACATACGCGTCGAATTGAGAACCTCCTCCTTTTTGAAGTCGGTTGAAAATAAGGTGTTTTTCTTTCCATTGCTATCATTAATTCGGCCAGCCATTACGCCCTTACGACAGACGTAAAAATAAGTATCGTATTAACAAATCATAAAAAAATATAATCCATTTGTGAAAAGTGGGTCAGCTGAGCTGTTAGAACAAAGTAGGTAGGTATGACGAGACAACCGGCAAAGCCCCCATTAATCCATAGGATTTGCTGTGTCTTAGAGAAGTCGAGATTCTTCCGAGAAAAATGTTGTGCTTGGCATTAAAATGTTATATTCTAAATTTGGATTTTGTACCTACAATGAGATAATACTTGGCTACAGTTATGATGTCCTCATGCAGGAGGCTGTGGTTTCATAACTGGGCACGAGCAGGTAGCAATGTGACTTTTTCTATTTTGTAAGGGCTTTCTAAGATTATCAGTTTAATTAGACACAATTAACATCGGTGAAGAAAAACATCGTAAGGAAAGCTGAACTTATAATTAGGTAAAAGTCTGAGATCGCCAATCCACCAAGCGCGGTGATCAATACTTGCCTTCTCTGTAGGAGAAGAGACCTTTGCCCAGCAGTGGGACAATATTTTTTTTATGACCAGACCAGTACTTCTATAAATTAGCTCTTAAGGTGCTCCCTCACCGGGAGCATTCGCGTGTAATGTAACGTTACAGATTTGAGCATTACATCAATGAAGGAGGAGAACCGAGCATTACAATGCGCACCTTGTAATGATACAATGTGTAATATCTTGATACAACTTGTAACATCAATGCGCTCCACTTCCAATGTAATGCGCAAATGCTCGTTAGTCAGGGAGGTATTATTGTAATGTAATGCTCAAAGTTGAATCTATAATGTTACAATACACGTGAATGCTCCCGGTGAGGGAGCACCTTTACAAACTTAACTATACCAAACAAAGAATAGACCTATCTAATGTCTAGTTGATTTCATTAAAATTATTTTTTACTGGAAATGTAGGTATTTTCTTTATACCTACCTATAGTATTATTAGTATTGTATAGTGCTTGAACAGAATGTGCCGTATTAACTGAATATACCTACCTAATCTCAGTTTATTCTCTCGTACTTCTAATAATTTTCAAGTAAAGTTCATTTACATACAATCCTCTACATAAGTTTATATCCACAGTTATAATCTCTTTATTATTCCCATTACGTTTAAGCTGTATAAAGTTTACCTAAAAGTGTGTCATAATTTCATTAGATAAGCCCTAGACTTAGCTCCTCACAACACCTACGTGGTTTATAATTAGATTCCAACTAACTTTGAAAAGGGTTTTTACGTACAACTTTGGAAGCTTAGAAATGGTGTTAGTGGCGCTATCTCGCGGAAAGATTAGGAACTAGGAAGCTCCCTCGGGATCGAGGGAGGATGGGAGAGTTTTAGTTCCGGCTTTCGAACATAGATGGCGTTAGGATTAAATCCACGAATGAGAAAAAAGTGTTCCATTTTAAGAGCTTTTATTTTTAAAACATATTACAGTATTTAAGAATACGTAGTTAGTACTTAAATTCCATATTATTATATTAATATGCTTTATCTTTTATTTTGTGTGCACATGGTCTGTGTAAATAAACACTTTTTCTTTCTTTCATTCATAATATATAATAGCAAAATAGAAACAGAATCTTGAATGGATTTAAGATCAGTAGGTTTATGTTATCTTTTGTTAGGACAGTTGCTTCTCTTATTTATTTGCCACTAGCTTTTGCTTACGATTTTTTTCTGCGTGGAAGTCAATTAGACCACAAAAGAAATCCTAATGACTTCCAGCTACAGAGTAGCTTTCTTCCCAGAAATTACATCTTATACAAAAATCTTTACCTTTTTATATATAAATATGTATATAAATATATATATGTATATATATATGTATATACAAGTTTCTTCGCGCGACTTCATTTGCGTAAATGTCGATTATTAGGGGGTTTTATTTTGTGCACAGAACCCTAATTATTTTTCTAAAATAAAAATAAGTACTAAGCCTAAGATACTCCTTATTTATCTGCTATCTGCCACTGAAATTCCTTTTCAAATCGGTCCAGTCGTTTTGGAGATCAGCTAGAACAAACACACAGACAAATTGACAAAAAATGTGTTTCTGGTAGTAAACAATTGTATAAAAATTTATAGATATGCATTCAGTTAAAATCTATTATAGTGGTATTACAAACAGACACTTTAATTTTATTTATTTGTAGAGATTAATATTTGCCATTAAAAGATAACTATCCAACACAGATGATGACATGACACGTAAAGGGAGAATCTGAGTGCAATCTCGTCATGTCGTACGACAGACAGACGGAGTCCGACTTGTTTATTAAATATTGTGTGCACGATATTCATGACATTGCTTTTATTAAACCGCCATTTTGTTTGACGTTGCAATGTTTGTTTATCGTGCTGCTAGCTAGATGGTTTTCATGGTATCGTAATCGAACATAACCTCACACCTGTAATACCCGAAGGGTTAGGCAGAGGTATATTCATTAGTACACCCACAATTCGCCAGTTATGTTTAAGTCCCATGATAAAGAGGGCGAGCCTATTGCCAGCAACCGGGCACAAATCCAGACTCTGAGGCTGCTACTGAGTTTCTGATAAATATGACTTTGATATTTAGAACAGATGCAGACCGCGTGTCAGCGGCCAAGCCTAGACTTAGAACTAGAAGTAACAAATATAATTTAATTAAAAGTGAATACACGAAGTTGGATGAATAATAAGAGTTTCAATCAAGTAAATTGATAAATAAATATATCCCGGTACAAGTGACGACTCACGTCTAGGGGTCACAGTACCCATTAGTACACATATCTACATTTCGCCAGTTATGCTTCAGTCCCATATAAAGGAGGCGAGCCTATTGCCAGCAACCGGGCACAAATCCAGACTCTGAGGTTGCTAATGACTTTCTGATGGAAAAACGCAATAACACTTTACCCGAGCTGGGAATCGAACCCAAGATTTTATGTTCATTAGTCGCGCTTTGCGACCACTAGATCACCTGATGAACTTCAATATACTTGAAATAATCGCGTCGCTAGTAACTAATGTTTTGTTTGAAGATAAAAAAAAAATGTCAAAACAAAAAAATAACAAACATTTCTCTAAATTCTAAGCTCGTGTTAATTTCATCTCTTAACCTAACCTGTGTAAAAAAATGCAATAAAAAGTTCACACACGTGCCGAACCCGCGTTGTTCCCTTGTTAAACCTATTCGGGAGTTGTCGGCAATTCCCGGATTCCACATGTGTTCATTTTATTTTGTGTCCTGTCATTATGCGGTTACACAAAGCAAAAAATGCCGACTGTTTCAAAAAGTTGCGAGTCTGTTGAAAGGTTGAATGTGCTTTACCATCAAAATTGACACAGTTAGAATTTTTGTTTTTTTTGTTTCCCTTTTTTTTACCCGACTGTGGCGAACACTAGAACGAGGATTATGGGAACGTAAAGTTCTATAAAAAAGGTGTAATATAAGAAAAAATAAATTTAAAATAATAAAACATAAGATTGAGAAAAAAATGAACTTTAATTAAAAATTAAAAAACACAAGTAAGTACTTTAGACTTCCAAGCAAATATTTAATTAATGAGGCAATCTGATAACTGATTGGTAATTAGATATACCTAATTCAACTGCTTCTTTATTTGAAATGACGAAATGTCGTTTTCAAACAATCTTGATATCTTGATACTTACTACCTTGCAAGTATCAAAATTGTTTGAAATTCGCACTCTATACCTAAAACGTCTGTAGGTATGCATTTCTAAACGTGTCTCAATATCTAACACGGTTCGTCCATTGGGACTGGGTCTACTACATTGGTGCCTGATATTTAGCTTTAGGTACGTCTCACCCGCGATATCCCCGGGGGACGACATGAAAGGTTAAATGCTATGAGTAACGGCTACGTCTCGTATCGTTGAATATTAAGTAAATGTGTATCGCTAAGTACGAGGGCAAAAGAACGCAATTTTGCCAACTTTGAGTCGCGTTTTTTAAGACGCGTAATTTCTGTTTTTCTTTTTCATACATACAAAAGGTCTGCTTGTGCTTGTGCTACATGGCGACGAAAGATTGTTGTCAGTTTCAGTTGAATGCAAATTACGCGACTTACCGACATGACACGAAATTATGTTCGTTTAGCCTCACAATAAAGCTAGCTGTTTAAGGGACTACGCACACTTATTCAGCTCCGTTCAGCTTTTGTCCATTTTTTTCGGAATGGCATCTCGTAGGTCAACCTATGAGGTTGTCGGCTGCTTAACCGGACTTTCCTGTGGTGCCTTAAGGGAAATTAAGACCTCCAGCCAGGGCTTAAAAAACTTACAAACTAAGCGACTACACGCTAAGGGCACCCCCTGTGGGGTACGGGCCTCAGCTTAGGGGGTCGCTGGGGGAGGGCAGCAAGGGGACAGGTTGGATCTGGTTGCTTCTGGTAGCTTTTGTCCATAGAAAACGCCGATTTCGTATGAGACGTACGCGTCCGCTCAGCTTTCCGCGTTTGAACGCATGCGATACAAAATCGTTGTTTTCTATGGACAAAAGTCAAAACAAAGTCAAAACATTTATTTCAATTAGACTATTTACAGGCACTTTTGAATTGTCAAGGAGTCGGTCAGTTAGTCCGAAAGTTGAAGCTAGTTGCTCGTTCCAAAACGGAGGTAGGCCTCTATGGAGAAGAACGAGCAAGAAACTCCACGGCACTCTTTTAAATTAGATTTTTACAAAATCCTGGTTACATAATTCTTGTTGATTATATAAAGCTGAATGGAGCTGAATAAGTGTGCGTAGTCCCTAAGTGTTCCTTCTTCTTTTTTTTCGAATCTATAGTAATAATAATACTTAGTCTTTTTTTGTGGGTACTTAGGCTTGATAAGTGGCCAAGTTTATCACTTCTCTATGAACGTAATGGTGTCGCATTACCTTCATAGAGAAGTGATAAACTTGGCCAAATACCTGAATAAGTACATGAAGCCAAATTTCGCATTATGCTGAGCGTCAGTCATTACGCGCGTTAGTGGCGCATATTTCCGATTATAAATGTCAATATTTATTTTCCTACATTTAATACTTCTGTTTTCGCTTGAGCTTTTGTAAACAATTTTTTTTGAGTTATTTGTGTCATTTTTGCGAGAATAAATAATTTTTCTTTTTTTTTTCTTCTTTCATGAAAATTAATTATCGATCAGTAGGTGCTAAAGTCTTCTCGTAATTCTTCACCTTTTAAAAAATCTAAGAATCACCAACAAATTATAATAAGCCTGAAGTTTCTAACCTATATCCTATGAATACATTTTCTTAGTCACACCAAACCACACAGTTCAATAGTTACTTATCCAAAGTCCGCCAGTTAAGTGGATAGCAGCTAAACTTGTTAATTAAGTATGGCACAAAGGAGAGTTAAGTGTTCGTCGCTAACCGCACACCACTTGAAAATTTACCATCGTAAGTTGTGTTGGGACAGTGGGCTAGTATAGTGCAACTTGCAAGAACATAGTTATTGGAAAATTGGGTTAACTGGGCAAATTAATCTTTTTTGTTATGTTTTTTTTTTCATGTCGATATTTTGTCTTACAAATATTGACAGAGATTCCAGCAGTCCTACCACAAATTCTTATCGCGGTCAAATTTAGGACCTAAACTGAACTGTTCCGTAAATTCGTACCATGACGTCAATATAACGATTTAATAAAGGCCATTCCATCTGACAGCGATTTTTGAAATTTAGAACTATGACGTCCTTATAGCAGTCCAACTCAAACACTCTAATGTAAATTGATTTAAAGTTACTATTTCTCTAACCTAAATTCAACGATTCAAATGCCGCTGAGCGAATTCGACGTTATGGTATGAATTTGAGCGATGCAGTTTAAGAACTTCAACTGAAATGTCTTAATTTTGAATCGTTTTAAATTATATCATGATACGCTGACAGATCAATAAACCAATTCCATAAATGACATTTCTGCCAAAGGAAACTAAGTCTTAGCGAGATTTATTAAAAGCTTCGAAAGCTCCATCGTACCTGCATTAAAATAAATAATGAGGGAACTCAAAAATAAATTATAAAATCCCACTACGAACACCAAAACACAAATCTGGTCCGACATGAAGGTAATTTGTAAATTATTTCTGGCGTACGATACGCCTATTAGGACATCTTGATAGCTGTCTGTCGACTTCTTTCAACATCTATTTAAAAGCTACTGTCAAACAAATAATATTTAATACCAATTTCAAAAAGACATTCGAAATTAAACCTTAATTCGAACACATAGCTCGTGTTTTAAATTTATAGAACGACACATGAAAAATTGTCGAGGCCTCAACGAGTATTTATGGCACCAAAGCACCATTTTAGCTTGACCTCCCCCGCCCCTTCATTGCTTTAAAACTGAAGGTCTCTAAAGGTTTTGCCCTAAAGTTACACGGTTCATTTTTAAACTGGCGTTTGGCTCGTTCGAAACCATTTTGTTATGATGGCGGCATCAAAAGCACGGGATAAAAATGCTAACTTATTTTTAAGTGGTAGATATGCAAGTTATTTATGGTGAATAGGAAGCGAAACGCCATGTTCAATCTATAAGTGATTTATTAGAGGGAAATTATCGTTTTGGATAAGAAATATTATTTCTGGGAAGCTGTTATATTTGGGCGCGTGTAGGCGTGTTATTTTGAGGGTATAAGTAGATAGACATCTATTAAAGAGCAAATTGTTTAGTCAACTACTAATCAAGTTCTACGTCAAACTACATACATACATAAACTCACGCCTTTTTCCCATGGGGGTAGGTAGAAACTGGAGAACGACACCTGCTACGATTCTTACATACTCCTTTCGCCTCATCTATGTTCATACATCTCGTCATACAAGCACGCCGGTTACGAGTACTACGCACCTGACCTTTCTGAAGGACCTCACCAATAAGGTCAGTGTAGGTCAAACTAATTCTAAATATATTAGGTATTGTATAAGCTTAATCTTTGATGATTGTCATATGTGTTAAATACATAAATAAATATGAAATAATGCCAAATATGTTATACATCCTTATTTTTTGTTGCATTATCTATACAATTAAGATGTAAAATTTGTGAGTTTGTCATAATGTAGGGGGTAATCTCTGAATCTACTGAACTGGTTATAAAAAATATTTTACGAATAGAAAACCACGTTATTTGTGAGCGTTATAGGCTATATTTTACTACTCGAAAATTCGCGATGCGTTAAAAAAACACGCGATCGTAATTGCGGGAAAAGTGCTCTAGTGTTTAAATAAATCTATAAATAAATAAACACAGGTCTGCTTATCCCAATTACAGCAGACGATACATCAATACTAATGGGCAAAATCGGTACGTTGGGGTGTCTTTGTGCAATTGACAGTGCAATTATTATCCTTTGATATATTACTATGGCTGACAGATAATATCTAATGGTTAATTCTCTATCAGCAGTACCATTTATTCGTGCGTCAATATGTTGTTAATTTGTAATGTGTTGTAACTTAGTTGCGTATTGTAGGATTAATCAAATGTAATGTAATTTTGACATGGCTTTAAGATATCAATATAAATTGATATCTTACTAGATTTACAGAAATTATTAACTGCTACCTACTTTTTTTACTACTCATTGTTTTCTACAATAAAATTAAAAAAACAAGCCTAAGTTCCTCCTTATAAGATAAGCTATATGCCAGAGAAAGTTACGTCAAATCAGTGTAGCCGTTTCGGAGATTAGTCGACAAATAGACAGACGTACAGGCAGTAAGAGAGACAGACAACTTTTTATTTTATTTGTTTTTCGTGTGTGTGTGTTTACACTAACGTTTTTGTTTAAAAACGTTAAAACGTTCTTGTTATTTTTACATTACAAACAGACACTTTTATTTAACTGTATTTATAACTAATATTCATCAATTCATCATATATAAAGTCGATATCGACATATTATAACATGCTAAATATAATTCCGCGCGGCATTTTTTATCTTTCATGCAATTTCCAACTCTGTTTATCTAACATTTTAGTTTATTATCAGATAATCAATGGATAATGTTCAAACATATTTCTACGAGTAATTTCTGTAAATCTATGATGATCAGAGATCTTTTATTGATGTCTGATCACTGCTTTGTCCAATGGTACAAGTACTAAGTATTAGAAAGTCCAAAATAACAACACAGTCATGTAAATACTCATAAATGTCCATAAACCCTTTATAGCTTCAAACATTAACGAGCTGATAACATTAAGATGATCTTAAGCTATTAATGCCGGATCAGTACCAGTGAATTCTATGCGAATTGACATTTATGATAGTCTAAATAAATGTATGTAACTCTTCATAATAAACACCGCCTGCTGCTGCAACTTTGAAGTCAGTTATTTAATAGTCAATGGTGCCGATTCTCTTGGTCACAAACTAAACTAAAATTAGACTATTTCCATCTTTTTCTGTCCAATAAAACAAGAAAGAGACTTATGTAAATAAGAGCTGTCAAATTTAGTCAATCTGACACATCCATACAATTATAGTTGACATCTTAAAACGTGTGGACTAAAAATACGGAAAAGTTTAAGGCAAATCTAATTTGACATCGCTAACTTAGTTCTTTAATGTCACCGTCCTTTCCGTTCGCTGTATGTTAGTAAGAGATGGCAATTCTCTAAATTTAGTCTAGTTTGTGAACAAGGGAATCGGCACCATTGACTAGCTTCTGCCCTCGACTTCGTCAGCGTAAATATCGGTTCATCATCATCATATCAACCGTAGGACATCCACTGCTGCTGCGGCCTACCCTATAAATTATCAATAGGACAGGTTGGAAGCGGTTTGTATCCAGCGCGATCCCGCGGATCATCAGACCGTCTGTCCACCTTTTGGGTGAACGTCCTACGCTGCGCTTGCCGGTGCGTGGTCTCCACTTAAAACAAATGTCGCATATTGGCGATCCAATCAGGTTTCTCCATACAAATTTTGGATCTCTGTTTCATTCCCTTAAGGGGTGAATTTTGGAAAAGGTCGTCTACTAACTACAAATTACCTCCCTGCCAAATTTCATCTTTATACGTCAAGCGGTTTTGAGGAGCTTGTGGCTAAGTAATAACAGCCGCACGGGTCGATCCGTCAGGTTAAGCTACGCTTGCCGGGGTTGGTTCGTGGATGGGTGACCATCTTTACACACCGAGACTCCTCCGTGCCTCGGAAAGCACGTTAAGCCGTTGGTCCCGGCTGTCATACGTGGATCTTTGACAGTCGTTACGGGTCGTCAGAAGCCCGAAAGTCTGACAAACCAGTCTTACCTAGGGGTATCATATTACCCAGTTACTGGGTTGTGGAGGTCAGATAGGCAGTCGCTCCATGTAAAATACTGGTATTCAGCTGCATCCGGTTAGACTGGAAGCCGACCCCGACGTAGTTGGGAAAAGGCTAGGCAGATGATGACGTCAAGCGGTTTTCGATATTTCGTGATGAGTGAGTGAGTAACCTTTCATTAAAGAGAGTATTGACTTAAATTCCATGGAAATTGAAGTCTATTTCCAGAATAACAAATAAGTAAAACTTGCAATACGCAGTACGTACTTCGTTTATTATTTTTTTCTTTCCCAGCTGAGTCTAAAAAGGCAAAACGTACGCACATAAATTATCGCTTATTGTAACGAAGTTCAAAGAGGTACCTAATAGCAAACAAATGCGCGCCAAAAACAATAAATCAAAATGGCTGAACAACGAGAGACGGACGGTGGCGAACGAAACTTTCATTTCGTTCGTTCATGAGTGCACTTTACTTGAAACATTTGAAATTACTAACGGTTCTCGTTCATTTGTGTTTCGATGTTCGTTTTTTCTGAATTGCGATTTTGTTTTGCTCGATTTTTTCGATGTACTTAGTTCTAACACTTTATTGATTTGGTAAAGACGTGTCGATATTTTGTTTAGTTATTTACTTTCGTAGCACATTCATTCAGACTATAGGTAATCCATCTCTGCGCCAAATTTAATTTAAATCTGCTCAGCCGTATCGGTGTAATTGAGTACAAACAACCATATATCCAAACTTTTGCATTTAATAGCAGTAGTAGGTAAGATTATTATTAAAAAAAAAATTTTATGTTTCAAATATTATTGTTAAATTTTTATTTTATCATAAGACTATTTCTCTGTGCCCTAACCGGGCTCATAATCCACCCTTATGTAACATATTTTATAGAAATTAACATAACATAACATCACGCCTGTAATCCCCGAAGGGTTAGGCAGAGGTGTACCCATTAGTACACCCACATTTCGCTAGTTATGTTTTTAGTCCCATGTAATAGGGGGCGAGCCTATTGCCATCAACCGGGCACAAATCCAGACTCCGAGGCTGCTACTGAGAAATTCCTGATAGAAAAACCCAATAACACTTTGCCCGACCTGGGAATCAAACCCAAGACCTCATGCACAGCAGTCGCGCTTGCGACCACTAGACCAACAAAGCAGTTATAGAAATTACGAGTAAATAATTGAACATGAATTGTAGGGGCTGTCTAATATTGCGATTTATAATCATTACTATATTTAATATAATCCAGCAGTATAGAAAAAACTCACGAAAACCAAAACCGATAGTAGGTACAGACCACGGTCCGGTGCGAACATTTTCCGGTACTTTAGACCACGCGGCACACAGCATTAACCCGGACACTGCGTCATAGATTGTTTTTAACACCCCAAAATGGTGTACAACAAACTCCATCCCTTTTGCACGACAATAGAACGCTTTTCAAAGACACCCCAACTTTTATTTCGTCGAACTTTTCTTTAGATTTCCACTCCTGAAGTTTGATGCTCGAAAAAGTTTCGCTAATTTTATTTTTCGGTTTGCGACACTGGGACGTTGCTTTTAAAAAGTTTTGATGGAACTTACAAATGTGTCTTATAAGATTTTTTGAGCCTAGGGCTGAATGTATAATTCTAGAGTTGGGGGTACCTATCTGGGGTTCCCTACTTGAAATCGAATGACATGAGAAATATAAATCAACCAAACAATTACCTAACTATAATCATGAATACAAGAAAACTCGATTCAAATACATACATAACATCCTCACGCCTGTAATCCCCGATGGGTTAGGCAGGGGTGTACCCATTAATATACCCACATTTAGCCAGTTATGTTTAAGTCCCATGTAATTAGGGGCGAGCCTATTGCCATTAACCGGGCACAAATCCAAACTCCGAGGCTGCTACTGCAAAAATCCTGATGGAAATCTCAATGATACTGCCCGACCTGGGAATTACACCCAAGACCTCATGCTCAGCAGTCGCGTTTTGTGACCACTAGACCAATGGGCAGTCAATTGTTCAGTCAGTTATATTGTGCTCAAATAAAAATCCGATTCTGTAAATCGATTAGATGGTCGTGAATTTATTTTTCAAGATAATAGGAATTCGCGCTACCGATGACTCGAGCTGATAGTTATTCGAGATTTTGATGCATCGAGCCAATGAACTGTCGCGCTCATAAATCATCGTTTTCATTTATTATCGAGTTAACTATTTCGAGAAAGTCTCATTCGATTTTAAGTAGAGAACCCAGTTAGCTGCCTACGCAATTCCTATCACGGTTGAAATAATAATTGACCTTTTCATTCATTGGAAAATGATTATGTGGGTGGATACAAATATAAATTGAAGAATACAGTTGGCATTTGGGTAGGTTTATTTTCCACTTGTAAAAATATCTTTAAATACTGACACATAAATCTTTTTTTTGTATGTTATTGTTACTAGCTTCTGTCCGCGATTTTGTCTGCGTCTTTGTTGACATGTTATCCAACGGGACCCGTTGATTTCTCCGGGATAAAGAGGTAGCTTATTTAAGACTATGCCAAATTTCATACAGACACGTTTAGCTGTTCTGGCGTACTTGAGTAACAAACATCGATCCATACAGGCTTTCTCTTTTATACCTAATAACAGAGAACGCTAATAACAGAGAACGCTAATAACAGAAAATGTAGTAATAAGTAAGATCCCCATTTAACGTCTATTAAGCCAATCTCCTCCAAATAATGGCCATCATATTACAAACCAAATTATACAGAGAAAGTTATGCTCAAATATGTCAATTTGACATTATTATGTCAAATTTGAAAATGTGCTTTTATATATAAAATATTATAATGGCATACGTTTTATACATGATAACATGACTATTGTGATCTTCAAATAGGGAGTTGAAACTTTATCTCCTAAATACAGATTACTCAGTAATCTAGCTAGGAGAAAGATGATTCACCCAACAATTAATTGTGCCTACAACATGTATATAATTGAAAATGCATTATTTTTAAGCCCCTCATGTACTGCACACCTTTATGTACCTTAAATAAATTTATTATTTATTATTTATTTATTGTCATATTGGTTTGAGCACAGAAATTATTATGGAACCAATAATCAAATATTCAATTCAGTTCCGGATTCGTATTGCGATGCAAATTACTCTCTGCCGCCGTGAATTGATAATTCGGACTAAATAAATATTACATCACAATCTGTCATACAGTTGTGACATACGGACAGAATTGTTGTCAAATCAATGCTTTAGGGCATAATTGTTTGTCAATAAAGTCATGGCGAACAACCACAACGTTTTACCCGACTGCGGCGAAGCCCAAAAGGAGGGTTTTGTGTTTGACCTGTATGTATGAATGTCCGCTGCCATATCCGCTCGTAACTTCTCAACATCTTAACCGATTTTGATGAATTAGACTTCATTAGAATTGTCTTGATGGCGTGAGAAGCTGGGTCCTGGCTGTGAAAGTGTAGACTAACTTGTTTTCCTACTTATTTACTTGTGACTGCCTCATTGGTCTAGTGGTCGCAAGCACGACTGCTGTGCATGAGGTCTTGGGTTCGATTCCCAGGTCGGGCAAAGTGTTATTGAGTTTTTCCATCAGGAATTTCTCAGTAGCAGCCTCGGAGACTGGATTTGTGCCCGGTTGATAGCAATAGGCTCGCCCCCTATTACATGGGACTAAAAACATAACCGGCGAAATGTGGGTGTACTAATGGGTACACCTCTGCCTAACCCTTTGGGAATTACAGGCGTGATTTTATGTTATGTGATATCCCAGTATATCATATTCTCTCGTCTCGATTCACTTCACATTTACATGTGAAAGCCATAACTTAGTGACACGGAAAATTTAATGTTTTTGGTAATTCAATAAAGTCCCAAAGCTGACCTAATTAAATGAAACCGTTACCATTTTAATTGTGTGTATTTTTTGTTTTCAGGTACGTGGCTTTCATGAGAGTTTGTGAGTAGATATAAATGTTTTATGGTAAAGGATTTTATGTTTTAAAATAAAATATATATGTCCGCAATTACTTGTGAACAAGAGTGGTATGTTTATCATGGGTTTTTCTTTTATACAAATAAATAAAATAAAAGCATAATATTACACAACGTGACAAAAAAAACTTTGTAATTTTTTGTCTGACTGTTTGTTTCTAATCTAATCTCCTAAATGGCTTGACTTATTTTGGCGGGACTTTTACTGGCAAATAGTTGATGTTATAACAAGTATTTTTTTTTATTTTAGAAAAAAAAATTAGTTTATATAGAAAAAAAATCTCATAATCGAAATTAAATTGCATTTGCATTGAATATGATTAGTGTCATCGTGTTGATTAATGAAAAATAAAAAATAATAATTTTATATAGTACTAAACAACCGTTGGATTTCTCCCTTACCGTATGGAAATGTTTAGTACTGTCTTACACCAGTATCTAAATTGTTGGCATATAGACAAATCCCAAAAATAGCAACAACCCAAAAAAAAGTTTACAAATTATAGTGCATTCTCCATATCACTGACATAACTAAATTCTATCGTCTGTGTTCATTCTCCATATCACTGACATAACTAAATTCTATCGTCTGTGTTCATTCTCCATATCACTGACATCACTAAATTCTATCGTTTATATATGTTTTAGTGCTGAATCAGTCAGTGCTATAATGAATTATATCACCGAGTGATTCAGAATACGAATAACGAAGACACTTCCTTCTAGTTACAACTTCACTGAACTTATTTATATCACTTCGCGTCCTGTCACTTTTTCTATCAACGGCCACATTTAAAACAAACATCAAAGCCCACAAAGTAAAGCTATGCGGAGTTCAGAAAACTGAAGATGTACTAGGAAAGCATTTTACCGAGAAACGCTAAGAAGCTTCCCACCATCTTCGCAGAGACATAAAGCTTGCTGCAAGGACAGCTATGCACTCAGGACTTGTCTCCGTGTACCAGGATAACATAAACAACTAGGGAACTCGCAAACAAATTGACAGCGACCTTATTTCTTTGTGATATAGAACGGCTTTTCATTGACACAATTTTTCACAGAAGTAAAATGTCACTGTCGTATTGTCACGAGTACCGAGTTAAGTTTGCGGGTTTGAAATACGATTTTCGCCTTTATTTTCTTGTGCATAATGTTTGGAATAGAAGATTGAGTTGCTTAATGTTATAGGTCGTTATAGTTTATGGCATATTAAAATCGTAGTACTACTTATTTGTTCTATCTTGAGATCTGATGGTCGGGAAAAATTGCGCCGTCAACGTTTTGATGGGCGGTTAAATTCTTTATTTTTTACTGTAATTAAAACACACTGTTCTCTAGACTCTTCAGCATTGCTCGTAAATGTCTGCTGTAAACACGGTCTTTCAGCAATCCTCTTTATAACCACAAGAATGGTTTTATTACTTGGTCCTGTGGAGAAACTCCTCTTATTGAAATAGAAAATTAACACATAACATAACATCACGCCTGTAATACTTTAAGGGTTACGCAGAGGTATATCCACCTTTCGTCAGTTATGTTTTAGTCCCATGTATTAGGGGCCGAGCTTATTGTCATCAGCCGGACACAAAACCAGACTCCGAAGCTGCTATTGAGAAATTCCTGAAGGAAAAACCCAATAACTCTTTGCCCGACCTAGTAATCAAACCCAAAACCTCATTCTCAGCAACCACGCTTTGCGACAACTAGACCAACGAGCAGTCAAAACAAAAATAAAAAGAAAATTAAATCAATGTTTTTATCACACACTTCGATCTTTAAGCGAAGACAGAAAGATAGATTTAAAAGAAAGATTCCATTTAAAAAATAGCTTTTCATTAGACGCTAATGTATCAAAAGCGTCTATAATAAAAACAAACAAAAGATGGCTGCCTCTGTCTATAAATTGAATCCGCCTTCAGATGTTCCTAATCGCGGCCTTATATTTTACTGAGAGGCTAGGCTTTGTTCTGTTCCTGTTATCGGATTTCTTCTATTTTTCCATTGGCTGAGGAGCAGTGGAGCAGAAACAATGGCAATGAACATTAGTAAGGGGATCGCGCCGTCTCGAGAAGCTCTCGACCATCGACTCCTTCGATAAGACGGTGTGGTTTCTTATATGGTGTAAAATGTGAACGGTGGCGATCATCGTTATGGTTGACGAATATTTTTCAGATAGCAAAATGAACGAATGATCTTCAAATGCAGGAAACATAGTACAATCAAGAAGGTGGCGGGCAGCAAATGGATGCAGGCTGCCCAAGACAGGGACGATTGCCGCTCTTTGGAGGAGGCCTACGTTCAGCAGAGGACGACCTTTTATTTTTGTTTCTTTTAAAGATCTCATTGTACTATCATCATCATATCAGCATAGGCAGAGGACGGCCTATGCTGATATGATGATGATAGTACAATGAGATCTTAAAAAGAAAATATAGAAAGCTTCGTACTACAACAAAAAAACCAATTGAATTTGTAACTGAACGAATAAACTAAATGCAATCATTCAATTGATTTTTTTAATTGTCGAATGGTATAATAGTGAAGTCATAAAAAACAAAAAGTATCATACAATGAAATAATAGTAACTGCATGTTTTTTTATAAACCTAACAAAGCTTAACTCATAAATTAAATAAAAGAAACCGACCCCCATAAGAAAAAGAAACTACATAACGGTTAGGAAAATCTTCCCTTTTATTTAAAAAAAAACATGGAACTCAAACAGTCTTTTAACTATCCTGTTTGTTGACCACTCAGTGCATCATCAAACTCACTTAGTCAATTAAAACAATTGAAGATCAGAAAAATATATTTACACAAGCTCACAATCAAAAAGAAAAACCTCCTTAACCAACTACAAACCGTTGATAGACTCATAATATCGTTATTTGGTTTTTCACAAAAGATAATAATTATAATACCACTCAATGGTATTATAATTATTATCTTTTTTCAATGGCAATAAGACTCAATATTGGACTCTTCCAATTCTTAAGATTGTATTGGCAATGCTCCTAGCATTGCACTCTTAAAGGGAAGGTCTTTTCAAATTCAATATTGACAAAAAAAAAATTACAATCATAAGTAGGTGACAGTTTATGGAAACTATTTATTTATTTACTGCAACCAAAAAAAAGCTAAGGCGGATTTAATGCATTAAGCATTCTCTATTAGTCAACCAAAGGTCACAAGAGATAACATGGCAAGTGCAAACTATGGATTTTCCAGCCTGGAATGAAGTAAAAACTGGAAAATTACATAACTTTATGTAAAAAATACTTAGTCGATTTTATATTGATTTTGCTATTTTTTATTTAATCTCAAAAAGCCATACCTTCTGATTTACATGTAACACTGGACCTCACACTAGGATACCCTGTGTCGTGGGGTCCAGTCTCTTTCATCACAAGGATTCTGTCGTATTATATATAAGCAAAAGTTTATGAGAAGTTATACAGGTTACAAACTTAGGTTATATATATTAAAAACAATGTAAGGTAAATAACTTAGAACCTATTTTGATGGGGTTTAGGTATTAATTTAATTGCTTTCTTGCTCGTTCTTTTCCATAACACCTACCTATGTTTTGGAACGAGCAACTAGCTACCTACTGACTAACTAACCAACTCCTTAACAATTCAAAAGTGCTTGTAAATAGATTAATTGAAATAAATGTTTTGACTTCAGCTTGCAATACCCTATAAATCTGGGAGTCCGAAATAGTTCAAAAAGTATTCTATAAAGTTTGATATAAATAAAACCACAAAAAAAATCTCATTACCAACACAATATAATATAGAAAAAAGCCAAGCAAAGCCACACAATTCCAAAAAAAAAAACACCATCATTAATTTGAAAACTCGCGTGGCCCTTAAAAAAGGTCTCAATTTGCCTGTTTACAACAAAATTATGAGCCGCGAAAATAAAAACAATTTTCGCGAGTTTGCCCTTAACTTATAGTATTTACTTTAAAAGATCTCCGGGGAGTTTCCGTGCCAATGATTAAAGTTCCTACACCATTTAACTTAACATTCTGCTTTATATAACTTTATTAAATGTTTCAAATTCAATCATACTTTTTTTGACACTTTTATTTTGTTTATTATCATTTTATTCGTGGTTTTGTGGTGGTATTGCCTTTTTGGTCTAGTAGTCGCAAAGCGGAACTGCTGGGCTGGGTTTGATTCCCAGGTTGGGCAGTGTTATAGGGTTTTTCCATCAGGAATTTCTTAGTAGCAGCCTCGGAGTTTGGATTTGTACCCGGTTGATGACAAAAGGCTCGCCCATTACATGGGACTTGAACATAACTGGCAAAATGTGGATGTACTAATGGGTACACATCTGCCTTACCCTTCGACGGTTACAGGCGTAATGTTATTTTTAATCATTAATTCATGGTTTTATGTTTTCATTCATAACATATTTTGATTTTTAATTTAATTTACTATAGTAACTTTTGAACCTAACGGATTATGCCCGCGATTTCGTCTTCATAGACTTAAAAATTGAGTCAAAGTTCTAAATTATTCCACGGGAACTCAAAAACGGGATAAAAACTATCCTAAGTGTTAAGCTAGATCAACATAATTATGTGCCCAATTACCTACAGCTTTCATCCATCTTTAATAACGAATAATAGCCTATTATTGTCAAGCTGATGGGCAAAGGCCTCTTCACATACAGAGAAGGTACAAGCATAGATCACCACGCTTGCTCAAGGTAGATTGGCAATTTCAGACCTATATTAAATGTAAGTCCAGGTTTCCTTTCAGCGATGTCAGTGATGTCCAAGATAAACCTAGAGAGTACGTAATTATATAATTACGTACTCTCTAGGTTTATCTTGGACATCACTGACATCATAGGTACCAATTTGACGGTTTCAATTCATATGAATTGAAACCGTCAAATTGGTACCTATAACCTTGTGAAGGAGAACAACTGGGCCATTACGACACAAAGCATAAAATACATCATATTTTATTTGCCTTTTTTATAGAATAGAAAGCATCTAATGACTTCTTCCACTCTGACAGAGCGGAAGGGAGTATCAGACTCTTACAGACTAAAACTCATCCGTGTTTCTCCTAATGCGTTTCAGGGCCGCGGCCGCGGTAACTCTTTCGAACAAGATCCGCAACCCTGCCAGGCACTGGCCCCACAGGGTCTTCATATTTTACTCACCTAAATGCGCAATAACATTAAAATATAACATTCCTAATAATTGTCCCATCTTGTCTAGAACGACGGACCAATTTTGAGTGAATTGTTACGATAATGTAAGTAGCCGGGCAGTAACGATTACCGTTACTGCTGATCCCATTATTGTGTTATTGTTATTATGGACGTAACCTGCAGTTGCGATGAGAGATATTAGAGATAAACGGATGCTAAAGGAGTTATTGTACTACTCATCGTAAAAAGTTAATCTATATTGATGTACGTGACTAACGCGCCTGTATTTCATAACATTTATAGCCTGTAAATAGTCTAATTTAAATGTTCTGACTATAATAAAACGATTCAATATTAAAAAAAATTGACATAAATAACAGTTATTTATGTAAATTTTTCTATCAGATCCTTTATAAATATCTATAAACATAACATAACATCACGCCTTTAATCCCCGAAGGGTTAGGCAGAGGTGTACCCATTAGTACACCCACATTCCGCCAGTTATGTTTTTAGTCCCATGTAATAGGGGGCGAGCCTATTGCCATCAACCGGGCACAAATCCAGACTCCGAGGCTGCTACTGAGAAATTCCTGGATGATCCATGGTAAAACCCAATAACACTTTGCCCGACCTGGGAATCGAACCCAAGACCTCATGCACAGCAGTCGCGCTTGCGACCACTAGACCAACGAGGCAGTAAATATTTATAATGAGTTTTTATTTTATTTTAAACTGCCATACTCTGGGAATTTCCTGTATCGTGGGTGATTCCGGCAAAACAACTATCGGTAGGCCAAAAAAATATTCATTCAGTGCGATAATCAAACCTACAACCGACGCAATGCTGCAGCCAATCGCTTAGCCACTGAGCCAACCGTGTCAGTCGCTTAAATGTTGTAAACGCAAACCTAAGATGTGTGAAAAATCTTATATTGGTAAATACCTACCTTGGTTCTTATGTTATAATTGTAGCTAAAAACAACCATGGAAAAATAATGAGTTATTTTTATTCTAGTTTCCTTAATCTTCGGTTTCAAAGTTTTGATGCTAAAATAATTTCTATTGCTTAATAAAACACATTAATAATTTCTTTTACCCACATAGCTTAGCATGAAAATTACAATCCACCACTCGCTGACAAAGTATTTCATACTTTTTACAATCGCTTGGGATCGCAACAGTATTGCTGAACAATAAAACCTCCTCCATTTAATTGGTACAAAAAACCACGTGTCAATGTAGCAACGGCCACCGACAACCCTCGACGACTCTGACCACAGAGTAGACAATACAGAAGGATCAATCAGTTATGCGCATCACTGTCAAGGCCTCTCCATTGAAGAGAAATTAGATATCTATCTGTAGAACAGTTTCTATGATGTCTCGTGCGGCTCTCATATAGGCGACGTACGCAACCTGACTCAAAGTCAAATCATTTATTTCAATTAGACCATTGAAAGGCATTTTTGAACGTCAATTTACAAGAAAGACAAAATAATAAACGACCTACAGCTTAAGTAGCGCTATCTGTATGTTAGTAGCGCACAAAGAAAACGCCGTCGACAGCTAATAATACTTTTGATTTTAGACCAAATTTCTTCAGTTACATATTCGTCTACATCAGCCTTTTCCAAAGTGGGCGATAACGCCTCCTTGTGGGCGCTGCAAGGCTGGCGTTGTGTAGAGGTTTTGGTAGCGATTTGTAATTCCATCTACTAGGTGGTTTTTAAGTAAGTGGAAAAATGAGGGCACTAGAAAATAATTTATTCTTGAAGTGGGCAGTAGACAAAATAAGTTTGGGAACCCCTGGTCTACATGGTATAATTCCTTCATTCAACAGCGTGCGCGAGCTTGTCGCACTAAGTTTAAAGTGAATCTTCTGACACTATCTACTCCGTGTACGGACAGTATCAACAGCTAAATTAATTAAACGGGCACGTGCGTGTTGCTACCGAACACGTGTCGTGTCCGTCGCGGGCATGTGCTATAAATCAATCAAGTGGACCACCGCTTCATTTGTAGGGTTATACTGTGGTATTTTAATAATGTTGCAGGAAAGTGCAATTTCGATCGAATTTTGTTTGTTTTAACCTGTTTGTGCTTGGCCTTAGTTGCAGAGTTTTGTTTACAGAATGAGATAAATTTATTTTTAGATTAATTTGCACAATCTCGACGTATTTACGCGCTTCTGAATAGTCATGAAAAACTTAATTGATTGAAGGCGTTGAGGGAATTATTGGAAATAAAATACTTTTTATTTGTACTCTTAATCTTTTTGAAGTTTAATCTAGACACACGGCTGTGTGTCAGCCAGGTTCGGAATAAGATCTTTAGATTATATTTTCGTCATGTATCTATTAATGAGTTCAACATCAGTCCTTTGTAACAGAGCTGAGTCTAGACAACCAAATATTTAAGAAAAAAAAACAAAGTTGCATCAAAAGCAAACTATAAAAACTCTACAGCAATTTCCAAAATCCATCCTAAAAATATGCTCAAACGCCGTGTTATCAAACATTAATCTTCAAAGCTCTGGTTCCAAACTCAGACAATATAACTACGTAACTACGGAACGTCCAATTTTATGGCTTATTTCGTAAAAATGTACGATAGATCATTGCCCCTACCATAAGTCCTCGAAGTCACGCGATGTCGAGACGTGTTGTCGAGACTGCAAAAAAGTGACATCTGTTGACAGCTACAGTTTGTTTTATGCAAGTTTAGAAATGGAACTCGAATGCCGAAACGTTAAAAGTGTGCTTTTTTGGTCATTTTTCGTGGTACTGAAGGAATTTTTAATGCGGTCGTACCTTGTTGTTCTTTTGTTGTTTTTTGATAGTCTGAAGATGGACTGATTACTTGAAATAATGTTGTGGCAATAACTTAAACGTGGCATTCATTACTATTTTTATACTTATTTTTATTCTGTTTTGTTTTACTGCAGGTCAAAAGTCTCTCTTTCTCCTTTTTAATTCTCTCTACCATAAATTCATGTGAGCTAATCTTGTCTGTAATCACCTCCGCCGGGATCTACCATGACGTCGCTGAACCTATATTTTGGCATTCACAATCCTTTTGTTGACCAATTTGTTGAAGAAAAATGTTCACGAATATAAATACTAGGACTATTATCTTGAAGATGCCAATAACCCTTAGTAGTCGCAGTCTGACTAATCAGAACTATAATAATTTTATAATAATATTGACCTATTTCTGTTTCACTATAGAGCAAAACACACTAATACAGGACTCATACAGTCAAGTTTCGTTACGATGCTTTCCTTTTACCGATGTCAATAACGTCCAAAAGAAACTTAAAAAATACAAATGAATAAAAAAAGTCACATTGGTACTTGCCCGAATTTAAACAAACTAATATTTGCAAGGCCATGTAACCACTGCCTCTATCACGACACTTTTATTAATTTATTTATTTATTTATTTACACTTTACACTTTTAAAGAAAATACTCATTAAAATACCTCTGACAATAATTCCATCAGACACCTGACTACTTCTTTACGTGAGATAATAATCACGTAAGTAGGGGTCATCGCAAGTTTTTTTTTTAAACTGGACCTTTATTTATGCACCATTTCCGCAGAGGGGACTTTGACAAATGCCTGCAATTTTTGCTTCCGCCACTTTTCTACCTTACTGGTAGGCACACTGGCAGACGTAACTACATGTAATTGCTTATCTGTCATAGTTATTTTGATCTATTGTGTAAGGGAATTTGGTTAATGGTGCCGATTCTCTTGGTCACAAACTAAACTAAAATTAGATTATTTCCATCTTTTTCTGTCCAATAAAACAATAAAGAGACTAATGTAAATAAGAGCTGTCAAATTTAGTCAATCTGATACATCCATACAATTATAGTTGACATCTTAAAACGTATGGATAAAAAATACGGAAAAGTTCAAGGCAAAACTAATTTGACAGCGCTAACTTAGTTCTTTAATGTCATGGAATGTCACCATCCTTTCCTTTGGCTGTATGTTAGTAAGAGATGTCAATTCTCTAAATTTAGTCTAGTTTGTGAACAAGGGAATCGGCACCATTGTCTGGTTTCATTTAAATTCATTATAGACAGTGTTCGAAATTCGAAACTCTTCTCTTATTTCATTATTTTTCATAACATAACATACATAACATCACGCCTGTAATCCCCGAAGGGTTAGGCAGAGGTATACCCATTAGTACACCCATATTTCGCCAGTTATGTTTTTAGTCCCATGTAATAGGGGGCGAGCCTATTGCCATAAACCGGGCACAAATCCAGACTCAGAGGCTGCTACTGAGAAATTCCTGATGGAAAAACCCAATAACACTTTGCCCGACCTGGGAATCGAACCCAAGACCTCATGCACAGCAGTCGCGCTTGCGACCACTAGACCAACGAGGCAGTCATTATTTTTCATTTACATGAAATATCAATAAACGTAACGTTTTCAACGCAATTAATAAAAAAAATATTAAGCATTATACAGTTATGATCAACTAACAGTTGCCTGCAACTTCATCCGTTTGGAACTCAAAAACCCACTTAATTTGGTCCTGTCGCAAAATTCGTTCTTATCTGACGCATCCTACCTACATACTACCAACCCGTCTTTTAGCTTTTTAAGTCAAGTAGTTTTCGAGATTTTGAGCTTTTCCAGAAAGTGACCCATCGCTTTTATTAATTATGCTACGCTTTTATTAGAGAATGCTTAAGGCATTAAGTCCGCGTTTGTACTTTTTTGTTGCATAAAGTTTAAATAAATAAATAACATAAAAAATATAATAAATAAAATTGAAATGTCTGTAATTTATAAATAACAGCTTTTAACGAAACAAATGTATAAAAGTTACAAACGAAAAAAAAATTGTCTGTCTGTTTGTTCAGCCTAATCTCCGAAACGGCTAGACCGACTAATTAAGAATTAGAGTTTCAACTATGTAAAGAGAAATCAAATAATTTTCCGATGCAATCACAATAACAAAAACACTTTTGAATTTAATTAAATTTTGTAGACACGTTGAACAATTTATCTTTGTGAAATAATATTACTTACCCTCTGGCATTATAATTAATGATAACCAAATAATCAGTTCATTAAATTACAAATTATTTATAATTCAAAATCCTTTAATTATTTACATAACGCACCTAAAACAATAAGACATTATCTCCGATTGTTATTAATTATAAAGTTTACAGAGTAAGGGCGGGGGCACACCGTCGGCGACGCGTCATCTGCGCAAAGTCTGCCGCGCAATGAAATTAAAGCTGGCACAATGAATTCTCAAGTTTTAATTAAAGTGTGAAAAGTGTCGCCGGCGCCTGCCACCACCTCGCGACCATCAGATGAGCTCGTATTGTTTTGACCACTTTATTGCGCCAAGGAGCTTCTTTTATCATAAATAATATTTGTAAAGGGTTTTTATATTGTGATGGCCCAGTTGTTTGGTCCGCCTCTTATGAATTATGGGTTCCGTATCTATATGACTTTTTCAATTATGTAAGAACGACAGCACTTTAAGGTAAACGTTGCGGCATTTAATGCAGTTGTTATAAGAGATATTTTACAACAAAAGGGTCTGATATGCTGGCGACTGTACTTTTTGATTTTATCTTGGATATCACTGACATTGGTGAAGGAAACTATCGTGAGAAAATCTGAACTAAGAACATCTTAACATCAACATCACGCCTGTAATCCCCGAAGGGTTAGGCAGAGGTATACCCACATTTCGCCAGTTACATTTAAGTCCCATGTAATAGGGGCGAGCCTATTATCATCAACCGGGCACAAATACAGTCTCCGAGGCTGAGAAATCGACCAGGCAATTTCTGATGGAAAAAACCCAATAACACTTTTCCCGACTTGGGAAGTTAATTTTATAAGTGTACAATTTTTTCAAAAAATAAACTTCTATACAAATAACAAAAGATTACAATGTAACACAGCCACCAAAAAAATTGACGATAAAATAAATCATACTACTAAGTCGCCCAGCTTCGTCCCAATAGAATTATTGCTTTTTAATTTGAAACAGACGGAAAAAGTGAATAAAATGTGCTTAAAATTCCCCCTTATTCAATTAGCGTCGATCACCGATGTTATTTTCAGTTTTTTTACGACTGTCCTTATGTTTGTAATCGTAAAGATGGATATTTTACGACTTAAGACGTATCACTTAGTCCACGTATGGTCCTTTTAATTTTATTTGTAAGTGGTAACATTCCAGGATAAAATAAAGAATCGCTGTCAAAAAAAGAAAATAAAAGAAAAATAATAAAAAAGTTGATACAATTGATGCTTTATTTTTAATTTAATGTTTTGGAATATTACGCTGTTCATTAATTTCTTATTGTTTTAGTAATTAATAATCTATATTAAAATTATAAAGCTAAAGAGTTAGTTTGTTTTTATAGGTATGCTTGCGTTAATCTCTTAAACAGAATTTCAGAATCAAACCTACTAGATTCTGAGAAATTCTTTCTCTAATAGAAAATTACGTTACCCCTGATTACTATAAGCTCAATATACCTATTTTATTTACAAAAAAAAAATAGGAGCCGTCATTACACATACATTCATTTCCGCGTACAAAGTCGCGAAAAATCTACTAAAATTGAATAATTAACTAACAATATAGAGGTCGTTACATAAATCTATCTGCTGACTGTCAACATGATGAAATAAACTCTCTTTTCTACCAATAATTTATTATAATTGACTAGCAGACACAGATGAGAATTTAATGTCCATCATTGTGGACACCCACTATAAAAGTAATGTGTAATTAATGTCTAAATGTTTCATGGAGGCTATTTAGTTTAGTACTCAATTAGACTGCCTCGTTGGTCTAGTGGTCGCAAGCGCGACTGCTGTGCATGAGGTCTTGGGTTCGATTCCCAGGTCGGGCAAAGTGTTATTGGGGTTTTTCCATCAGGAATTTCTCAGTAGCAGCCTCGGAGTCTGGATTTGTGCCCGGTTGATGGCAATAGGCTCGCCCCCTATTACATGGTACTAAAAACATAACTGGCGAAATGTGGGTGTACTAATGGGGTACACCTCTGCCTAACCCTTCGGGGATTACAAGCATGATGTTATGATATGATTACTCAATTACAAGCTACGTTCACATTCTTGCACACATTTAACTGTTCTACTAAAAGTAAAAAAAGTAAACAAACCTATGCAAAAGTAACTTAAAAAGTCACATCATAAAAACAAAACATAATCGCAAGTAAAAAAGCTGTTAAACAAGTGAAATAAACAGCTTGTAACGATGGTAAAGTTGAGGTTATAAGCTGTTACAAGCTTATGGTTTAAGACGGAAGCTAGAAACAAAGTATGTTATAATGATGCGGTATGTTTTTGTGCTCGCACGCTTGCCGTAGTACAATGGCGGTTTGACATGGGACCCTGTGTTACGTTTTTTGTCGAAGTTTCGTGTACCCTTTGAGCTTACAATGTTGTAACATGTAAAAAATATGTATTTCAACTTAATTGGGCGACATGCTGTGTTTGTTTTGTTAATTTTTTACGCTTGAGAGGCTTAAATGTAGCAATCAAGATCGGAGATTAGACGAAAAGTATTTTTCTTTTAAAGAAAATTGGACTAAGTAATTGGGTACATTAATATGATTACATTTTTCTGTAACGTTAATATTTTTTTATTGCAGATTAGCAATACCCTGCGGTTTTACCCGCATTAAGTTACGTCTTTTATTACTGCTCCGCTCCCGTCTGTTGTAGCGTGATGTTATGTCATATATATTACTTGTTGATAATGTAGCTACCTATAGGTTAAAGAATTTTTAAAATCGGTTAAGTAGTTTATTCATTACAAAATTCGTAATGGATAAACTACGTAAATAGACTACGAATAATCAATAATAACTTTAATACTATAAAGAGAAAATATTTGTATTTTTATTTAATAAAAATAACAATATTTTATAAAAATAGGTACAACTATTTTCTCTTTATCATATTAGTTGAGATTAAATCTTTTATAGAACGGCAAAAAAAAAACAACCAGTATTTTTATGTGTGTCCGACAAGTATTTAAAAATACAACGCTTAAAATCTGACTCACGAACAAAAAATGAAATATCCTATTCAGCTTCAGGCTCACAACTCCATCACCATACAATTTCAATTCAAAAATTGGAAAACAATAAAGTGATCCATCAATATTAATTAAGTTGCTGAAATTCGTACGTTTTCGGCTACAGATTTCGGACGAATCGCTGCGGGCGCAAGGGCATGAGTATTGAGCACTTTAAAATTTATCGAGTTTTCATGTTTTGTGCCGCCATCGTTCGCGTCGACCCTCCCCGCTCTGACACTGTCACACAAAGTTCAACGAGTGTGCACAAAATTGTTTTTGTAAATGTAATTTTGAATGTGATGTTTGGTGTTTTTGGATCGGGTTAAAGCGGAAATAATGAGGCGCTTTTCAAACGATATTCTCCAGTAAAACACTGGTAGTCATCAGATAAGATTGTAGACTTTATGTTAAAGTACTTAAGAGTGTTAATAGAGCAGAGTTATTTAAAATTAATGTAATGTTTATGTGGATCAGATTAGAAATATACCATTAAAACAAACTGTAAACACAATCATATAAGGTGCAATTTCACATTGTTGTCAATTTCAAGGGAGCAACTATGATAGTGCTTGAGGAGCTCGTGGCTAAGTAATAACAGCCGCACGGGTCGATCCGTCAGGTTAAGCTACGCTTGCCGGGGTTGGTCCGTGGATGGGTGACCATCTTTACATACCGAGACTCCTCCGTGCCTCGGAAAGCACGTTAAGCCGTTGGTCCCGGCTGTCATCCGTGGATCTTTGACAGTCGACGAATAACGACTGGGGTATCATATTACGCAGTTACTGGTTTGTGGAGGTCAGATAGGCAGTCGCTTCATGTAAAATACTGGTATTCAGCCGGTCAGACTGGAAGCCGACCCCAACATAGTTGGGAAAAGGCTAGGCAGATGATGATGAACTATGATAGTGCTTCTCAACCATGAATCAATAATAAAGTAAATAGTTTTTTTTCTATTATATTTTTGAATTCGGCTACCCATCTGGTCGCTGGGTTTAGGCAGGCAGGGCAATGAACCCGCACGCACACAGTGATATAGTCTCGCGACACTGCCTACATGCAATGCAACGAGGCGATTCTGTTCTTGGAATAAGTTGTATTCAGAAATAGTATCAAACATAAACAACTAAAAAAAAATTATTTATTAATTATTGACCGGTTGTGGTAATTTTATTAAATTGATTTATATCTTGTATGATCAACTCCCAAAAAACGAAGATTTTCAAACCATTCTAATAAAAGTTACCTACATTTTTATAAAATAAATCACATTAGAATGAAGGATCCTCACTAAGTAGTCTGTGACGCTCACATTTGCACAGACTGCACAGTCGGCAGTTTGCCACCACAGCGCCCCAGGCCATTCAGAACCCCTGTTCTAAATTCAAACTTTTATTTTTAATTATATTTTTATTTTATGCAAAATGTGGTTTTAGTGGTTTTAGACACGTATCCTTTGGCACGTGCTGGTTTTTAGTATAATAGGTATGTCGATACTTTTAATATTATAATTAGTAAATTTCAATTTTGAATTAACTTCGCTGAATTATTTTGACACTTTGTAAAACATCTAAATATTATTATACATAACATCACGCCTGTAATCCCCAAAGGGTTAGGCAGAAGTATACCCATTAGTACATCACCCGCCAGTTATGTTTAAGTCCCATGTAATAGGGCAAGCCCATACTGGGCACAAATCCAACCTTCGAGGCTGCTACTGAGAATTTCCTGCTGGAAATATCCAACAACACTTTGCCCGACCTAGGAATCGGACCCAAGGCCTCTTGCTCAGCAGTCGCGCTCTGCGACCACTAGACCAACGAGGCAGTATTATGCTTTCAAAACAATTGCCAAAATTAAGCTGACATATCAGAATTTTCCAACAAATTCGGACACGACAAAAACTGGAAAAATTCCAACTCACACACGCATCCAGGGTCCCATTCAGTTAATGAGTGCTGAGTTGCCAGTGTTGGTAAAAAGCCGGGGTTGCCAGACAAATAAAGATTTATACAGGACAATGTCTCTTAATTGCGCTGTGTCAGGTGGCCCGAATCATATCGATTGTGAAGTTTGGGAAGTTTAGTCTCGGAACTTTTAAGGCCAAAGGTACAATTCACAAAATCGACCCAATGGTTATTGGGATATACTAAAATCCCTTTTGGAGGAATGAAATGAAAGTACATATGAAGAACAGGGAAATATTTTTTCAGTAAGTTTTTTTTAATGATAATTCTTGGAAAATCTGTGATTATGAGTGTTTAGATTATGCCTGCGATTTTATCTACATGGAAGTGGATAAAATCCATGGCTTTTTCAAAGAGTTATCCAAATGCTTGGTTGACAATGCGGCCAGTCTTTTGAGCATATTATTTCCAGTTGACGGCGATATGTGGATGAATTTTTTGATGCCATTCTGTTTTAGTTCCTTTTTTTTGTTATCTTATTGTTTTTACTTTTGAAATAATAATTAAGTCTGTAAATACTGTACATGGAAGTCAAGTATGCCATAAAAAATATTCTTTGACACTTGATAATAATGTAGCTTTCTATCAATGAATGATTTTGCAATCGAACTATTACTTCCAGAGCTAAGCTCTTACAAACAATCAATTTTACCTCTTATAATATTATATTAATGGAAAACAAACCTTTTGAGATTTATAGCATAATCAATAACAATTATTTAAGTCCCAAGTATTCATTTAAATGTAGCTACTACACCATTTCCAATACTTAATTGAATCTACTAAAACCAAGACCTATTGTAAACTTAAACCATCATCGTTCCAAGTACCAAAACTCTAACAATATCTCATTCATCATTAACGTGACCACCAACGTAAACTACACCTTATTCTTCGTCAATAAGATTCAAATCTATTCAGAAGTCAGTCCAGTCTTTGCACAAATGTTAGGACACGTCTAACTCGCTCTCGTTAGGTAATCAAATTTGTTTGCAGTGTGCTAACGAGGCTGCAACGGTCAGGACTACAGTCGCCGGTCTACGCCGTGATTTGCTTGTTAATGTACTAGTACCTGAAGCAATCGATATTGTTTAATAGCTTAGTCACTGTTCTTGATGAAGTCGTCTTGTTTTGGGTCGAAGAACATGGTTGCTTTAAAGTCTCAGGATAGTTGTAAAACACTCTTAAGGACTGTATTTATAGGATTTAAAAACTGATAGGGTAAGATTGGGCAAATAAAACAATACTAGTTTTTAATTTTATACGTCTGCACTTTTATATTTTTGACACAACTAACAAGAAAAAAAGCACAATGACAAAAGTCGGAAAAGAACTACACTTCTAAAAAAAAATACATTTCAAAAATAAAAAAGAAAGAAGTATCAAAAAGGTTGACCATCGCCAACAATAGTTCTGAGATTAATCATAATAGTCATATTGTAAAAATAGTCAATCTTTAAATGGTGATGCATTTTAAATAACGAATTTAAAAAGTTATTTAAATAAAGTTAGATATTGTTCCGATAATTGCGTTTTTTTTTGTTGCTGGCCATATCTAGGATCAACCAGGTTATTGAAGGTCGAAAACAGGTTTAAAAACCAAATTGAACTATAGAATCCCGCAACCTATGTACTGGTGCGTGCATTACATTTCGCGCTACAATTATAAAAATAAAACCAGCATATTATTGCCTTACTAAAAAGAGGGCACGAGCATGATTATACGTTAATTATAAGTCCAGATTTCCTCTCGATGTTTTCCTTCTCCGATATAAGTGATGTCCAAAATAAACATAGAAAGTTCATATGAACTAAAAATGGTAATGGCTTGATATCGGAGCTATTATAAATAAGGATTATTCAAACAAAAAATAACATATCCTAGCAATAATTTTTAAATAAGTTTACTAAGCTACATAATATCATTAAAATTTACTTCGTTTTAACTGCTATTGCAAACCGTTGTACGTCGTTTTATTCAATTAGTCTCCCCAATGAAAGTTCATTCCTTTCCAGACAATTGCTCACAAAAACAAAACTAAGCACAGCAGCAAAATACAGTTCATTTTCACCAACACATCCATATGCAACGCCAATTGTATTCTTTGAACGCATCCGCTCCACACACGGAAATTAATAAAAGACAAATTAACGGGGTAACAAAAAATAGTGTTCCAAAGTCAATGACACAATGACAGCCATTGTCGACCACTTGTGCCTCATTAGGAAGAAGAAAAAACAATTAAACTGCCTCCACCTGAACAAGTTTATCATACAGTGCATCAAAACAAAACCCGTCTTTATTGCAATCAATTAAAGTTAGTATTACTTTGATAATTTATTTAGCATCTGCAGATTTCTGTAGTTCCCCTTCATCGTCATACATACGTCAGTTGCAAAGTACTTGGGCCATTCCTTTATGAGCATTGTGAACTTTAATCCGGTCGTGAATGGCATTGTTTTAAATCACCTACGGCCCAAAGGATCGTGGGTTCTCATTGTACTGTCGAGTATTGTGCGATGGGTACTTTGATATGGGCGTTTAGGGAGGCAACGTTACGTATGGAGCTGGGTAATGGAGATGTCATTTAACTGTCAAATATTAGATGGGCCATTTAGAGTCTGAGGTTGAGTATCCTTGTTCAAGCATAACATTGTTGCGTAGTATCACAATCTTTATTTATATCGTCTTCTATACGGTGTGAAAGGGACAGCGTCACGAATACTTTTACCATGGATTCAGAATATAATTCTAGACACCCCAGATATTAAGTGCCAGTGGTGAATGGACCCTCCATCCATTATGATAATATATATTTCTTTATGGACTAAAAACACTGGAAAAATATGTCTCTAATTGAAAGCTATTTTAATTACTAGGAGCTTAATTAGATAACTACTTTGTGAATGCTGTGGTCTCCTATAAGTGATGCAGTATACCTGCCTAATACCTTGTCGTCCTTTATCTAAATTTATTTTTGTGTATACCTTTGTTTGAGATCCTAAATAAATAAATAAAAGCTACACTATTTCCAAAAGCTTGCTTTTTAATGTTTTACAATATACTTCTACGCGAACGGAGTCTTAGACAGAAGATAGTCTCAGAAGATCTCTGAAATAACTGCATTGAATTAATAACGTAGAATTTCCAATTATGAATTATAACTTGAAATAAACAAGCAATTAAACTTTCCAAAACTCTCCCTTGTTACCTCGAACAGATAAAAACCATCATGTACTGATAACACGACTAACTTTCTTTGCTTAATTAATAGCCTTTTAATATAAACATCGATTTCATTTATCTCGATTCCCCATCGAAGCGGCTCTCGCAACTCGAAGGTAACATGTTAATTTACCGGGATCGAGTGATTTGTTAATCTCACAATCGATTTGATCGCTCGGCTCGCAATTAATTCGGTCTGGTTAGCATCGATTTGCAATAAACGAGGGACACATTGTCTACCAGAGAATCTAGTAAAAATGTTGCTTTGTTCATGATTATTTTTGGAGTTTGCAAAATAAGAAGAAAAACATAGACGTATAGATACAGATACCTAATCAAGCAAATGAATATGCTTTTTTTTTTTTTGAGGTGGTAAAGATCATCAAATGACTCCTTCCGCCCTGGGTGGGGCGGAAGGGACTGTCAGACTTTTACTGACTAAAAAACCACCCTGTTCCTTCTGTTGCCCTTTACGTTCCGGGGCCACGGTATCCTGTTAAGACGTAACACGGTTTACTTCATTGACATCGGTGAAGGAAAACATCATGAGGAAATTTGGACTTATAGTTAATATTAATCTAAAATCGCCATTTCTCCTTGAGTATGCGTGTTAATTGATGCTCGTATCTTCTCTGAATAAGAAGAGGTTGCCCTGCAGTGGGACAAATACAGGCGGGTATCTTTTTTCTTTATTAAATGAAGTGACAAACAGCATAGGTTCTAGAAATTAATTTATTATTTATTTATTTATTTATTTATAGTTAATTAAAACGGAACAAGTCCAATTACATTAATTAACTTAGAATTATAAATATTAAAATGAAATAAGCTTTCAAATAAAAATAAAAAATACAACGTAAAAATGGATAAAGATAACAATGGATGTAGAACCTAGATAGCATTTTGTTTTTTCTTGTTACCATTACAAAGTATGAACATTACGAACATTTAATGTTCAAAACCGTAATGCACTTACCGAAGATCAAACACAAAACGAGACGGTAATAAGAAAAGGCGACCAAAAATCCATCGTCGTAAATTGCCACGGTACATTTTTCAACACGAGAATAGTTTAAGAAATCACACTTAACTTGGTTATATGCTCCTTAGCAACGGTCGTAAATACAGGGGCGCCCTGAAAAAAGGTTTTTTCCTTGAATTTAAAGGATCGCTGTGTACTTGTCGTAAATTTTAGTAATAGTCACTTGTATTTTAGAAGTAAATTCTAAAGTGAATGCTGCGTTAGTGAGTATGGATGTTGCTTTTGTAAAACAAATGGTTGATGGAAATGAAGTAGATAGATATGTAGAAAATTCAATGTATATTTCTCGTTATGAATCAGATGTTTATTGATAAACTACAAACGAGATAAATCATGAGTGTAGAAACTCAATGTACTCTTATTAATGACCTAATAAATCTGATTAAAACTCTATCAAAGTCAAAGTCAAATCATTTATTTCAATTAAACCAATTACAGTTTTGACGGGCCTGTTGGTCTAGTGGTTAGCGGCCCTGACTGCTAAGCCGGAGGTCGTGGGTTCGATTCCCACCCAGGACAAACTTTGTGTGATGAGCATGATTGTTAGTTCTGTGTCTGGGTGTGATTTATCTATAATATGTATGTATTTATAAATTATATAAGTATGTATATCAGTTGTCTGGTTACCATAACACAAGCTCTGCTTAGCTTGGGATCAGATAGCCGTGTGTGAGTTGTCCCAAGATATTTATTTATTTATTTATTTACAGTCACTTTTGAATTGTTAAGTAGTCAGTCAGTTAGTCAGAAAGTTGAAATTAGTTTCTGGTTTCACGACACTCTTTTCAATTTAGTTTTCACAAAAAAAATAAAAATAATTAACACAAATAATAATAAAAATAAATTGAAAACCAAAAAAAAAGGGGATCGTCCATAATCATCGACTCGAAAAGAAGACGAAGTTTTCCCAAAATCCTGGTTATATTCTTGTTGCTTCTATATGTTCTTCTTCCACAAAGAGTATGGTGAGTAGAAAGAACCGAGAAAACTGTTCAAATAATTTCGACAGACGTGCATTCAGCCGAATAAATAATTGACAGTCGCCATTTCGGAGCCTAATCACGCGTAATGGAACGTTATCTATGGTCTTATTGGCTCTAGATCAATTTTATTCGCTTATATTGCTGATACCTACATGGATTACATATAATAAGGAACCATTTTTCTCTATTCAAAACTTCCTTTTGGAAGGGGCAACTAGATTCATATATATTTTTTTAAATATGTATCTTGTAATGGTCTAATTGGTTGTATTGTTAATTGGATTTATGATTTTTATGTGTTTTGTAAGCTCTTACTTACGTAAGAGGTTCAGATACAATGTTAATTGTTTATTGAATAAATGAAATGAATTAAAAAGAAATTGACTTTGACTAAATCTTTCTTTTTAAGCCACCACCCATCCACCATTCCTACTGTTTCATTAGTATCATTATAAAAACAGTACAAAGCCACCATTGCTTCGTCCTCACTTTCCAATTTTCGCGACCCTCGTGACCTGTCTATAACTGTCACAAATCATTAGCCAAATGTCAGTAGAACAGCAGTAAGCAGTATAAAATTCATGCTAATTGCGACGAGGGGGCATTGACGGTGTCACTCGGTAATGGCTTTTAAGAAATGTAATAAATTATTCTACCCGCCGCCGCCAGGTGACGCGCGCCGATGTGTTTAGGGATGGCGCAAGTTTTAAGAGAGAGAAATCGCTGATGGTTAACATTTTCAGCTTTTGTATTATTAGGCGAAACGTTATGTATCCCAATAAACCCTTTCGTTTGAATGCACGAGACCCGTAGAACGCAAATCTTGAGAGTATGAGATCTCAAGTAAAAGACAGTAATATTTTAAAGAACTCAAAGGAAAATCCTAAGCTCAAAGAGTAAGCAAAAACATAATTGGCAAAATTTGGGTGTACTAATGGGTACACCTCTGCCTAACCCTTCGGGGATTACAGGCGTGATGTTATGTATGTTATGTATTTTAAAGATTGCGATCATCTCTTTTTGCTACTTTATCTTCATCTATCACTGCATCGCCAGTTTTATAATCAAAAGGAGACATAATTTTTGCAAATTGTTTTAACATCTTTCTTCTTTATCGTGTGATCTTATGACCCACACCCTAGTGTCAGAGTTTCCAAACCGCCTCAAGGGCCTCTGACATGGTTTGAGTTGGACAGCAATAGGCTGGTATAAAGTCCAGGTTTCCTCATAATTATGTGTTTTAACATTACAGTATCAAAATTATTGTCACATAAGTACATGACGTGTATTCTATAGTCATCACACAGCATTGCCAGGTACATAAAGATAAACATGTGTTACATGTATAATGTTTAAGAAATAGAATGTGACATACAATGGTTTGCGATTTGTTATAATTTTGCTACTGTAATTTTAATTTAAGAAATATTCAAATTTTTCTATCATGACGGTCATTATCACGTATTGTTATTTTGTCAGCTTACCATGTCACTACAAACAGAGCACTTTCATCATCGTTAATAAAATCCAGAAAAAATATTAACAATTATTATAAGCACTACCATCCAACACCAAGAACCAAATCCATCTCATTCCCGACTCAAAGATCATTCCTTGCGCCACACTCCGTTTCCAGACGTACGACGTGCTCTTATCGTTCCCGGAATTCGTCTTTTACTAAGTAATTTAAAAAAAAGATATGTCTTTTAGGGGCTTACATTGTTTGCTTTAATCATTGTGAGCGATTTACTGTGTACATAGATATTTATGTGTGCGTTTAGATAAACGATACGCTACTTAGTTGTGATGTGCTTCGGTGGCTTTTAATTGAGAGATACCTTTTTTTTCTGTTTCCGTTTTGAAGTCTATTTGTGGGTTTGTGGAATTACATCTAAATTACGTCGTATAACGTTCTAGATCGTGTTACAAATGAAAAAGATTTTGGAAGTAAAAACTTCTTTAGTCACATTAAGCGAAAAGAGTTCTTTGCTCTGCAGTGGTACAGTAATGGGCTGGTATTATTTCTAAATTGGCTGGTATTTCTCTGTATCGTGATGGCCCAGTGGTTAAGGCCTCTCATGCATGAGGTTGTGGGTTCAAATCCGGGCAAGTACCAATGTGAATTTTTCAATTTATATGTGCTTTCTTAAGTTTATCTTGGACATCATTGGCATCGGTGAAGGAAAACATCGTGAGGAAACCTGGACTTACTGTTCCACTCAAACCATGTCAGAGGCCCTTGAGGCGGTTTAGAAACTCTGACACTAGGGTGTGTAGGGTCGTAAGGCCTTACTACCCACACGATAAGAAGAAGAAGAAGTCACATTAAGCGATTTTTTATAGGGTCAAAGCTTATGGGTTTGCGTCACAGACCATGCCAATGCGACAGCGTTATCCACATGCATGTTTTCACTTACATCGACAGTCCACGTGACTGCGTATGTCTTTTAAAAATCGCCATTTTACTACGTGGTCTGATAGCCCATAGTGCAATCAAACGTAACGACTAATACAAGAACATAAATTTTATAAATAGTATAAAATATGTAACTGAGCAATGCCCGAATTTTACGTTTTTGATAGATATTTACAGCCTGGTATTCTAGTCTCTAGGAAGTAGATGAACTATGAGGAAAAAATACAACTCTGTTTTTCCCTTCAGAGACCGTAAGCGCATGTTCCCACTCAATTACCAACATTCTATCAAACTCCCTCACAGTCAGCTTCCACATAAATGTTTCCGAGCAAAATAAAGACCTCCTCACACGCGTACCTGTGGGACGCATCAATTCTATTTAATAATTAATGCTGTCAAGTTGCGTGTATCTCGACGAGAAGGGAAGAGAACCGTGGGCCTAGACCTTTGTCACATCGTTAATTACCTCAAAGTTGGAGATGGATTAATTTTTGATATGACTTTCGTTCTAGTTGTTTATAGGTTGTTGGGAATTGGTTGGATTAAATTACTGATTAGATTCCGAGTTTTCGTTCAAATGTAAGCAGGTGTTATAATTTAATGTTATACTTAAAGTCAGCTCGATTAATGTCTACAAAGAGTCGTACGGTATTTAGTAAAATATAGAAGGCCATTATTCTGACATTTAAATACTATTATTATTATTAAAAAAGGGGAAATTAATAATAATACCAGTCTATTGACTGCCTCGTTGGTCTAGTCGCCGCAAACGCGACTGCTGTGCATGAGGTCTTGGGTTCGATTCCCAGGTCGGGCAAAGTGTTATTGGGTTTTTCCATCAGGAATTTCTCAGTAGCAGCCTCGGCGTCTGGATTTGTGCCCGGTTGATGGCAATAAGCTCTAGGGGGCGAGCTTATTGCCATTACATGGGACTGAAAACATAACTGGCGAAATGTGGGTGTACTAATGGGTACACCTCTGCCTAACCCTTCGGGGATTACAGGCATGATGTTATGTATGTATGTACCAGCCTATTATTGTCTCAGTCAAAGTCAAAGTCAAATCATTTATTTTAATTAGGCCAATATAAGGCACTTTCGAACGTCATACACAAAAAAAAGCATCGAATCTAGTTGCATCAGTACAGAGCAAAGGTCTCTTGTCATACAGAGGAGTCATGAGCATTGATCACCACGTTTGCTCAAGGTGTATTGGCGATTTCAGACTTATCTTAATTATAAGTCCTGGTTTTCTTGTGATGTTTTCCTTTACCGATGTTAGCAAGTGATTTATCTCATATCACTCATTACTGTTAACATTAACATACACACATAAACTTACGCCTTTTTCCCATGGGGGTAGGCAGAAACTACAGAACCGCACCTGCTACGATCCTTACATACCCCTTTCGCCTCATCTACGTTCATACATCTCGTCATACAAGCACGCCAGTTACGAGTACTCCGCACCTGACCACACCATTACTGTTAATACTGGGCCCTACTCATATTAATTCTATCGACAAAAATAAAAGCAAAAGTACGCACGAAGCCTACAATAAACCTCCTAAAAAATCCGTTGAAACATTTAAAAAAAGATTGCATGAAATCGTCCCCTGTTCCCCTGGTTCCATTTGACCAAGCATTGAGTTCCACGATGGTAAATCATCACCCTTCTGCTTACCTCCATTTGCGAAATAGCCGTCCGCCTATTAAATGTCGATTTTTCACGTAAAGACCAGTCCCTTCTATTCCAACCCTGACGTACCCTGCCTCCCCTGTCTTGAAGGGAAACAGTTGATATTTGAACGCGCCTTTTAGGGTTGAATTTTCTTTTCGTAACTTTCTTAGAATTTAAATGTATTGAGTTTTGAAATACTTTTTTCGGACCTTTTTGTTGAAGCGAATGTAGATGACACGGATGAAAAATATGTTGAGTTATATTAAAGTAAAAAGGATCTTAAAGTAATTGCTATAAGATACTTTTTAACCAGCTAACGTGAAGATAAATACCATAATTACCAAAATCCTTTACAGATAGATTCTTTTTTGTGGTGGCGTCTCTTAGATTCCGCGGAATTTAATAAAAAAAAAAACACGTTCAACTCTACTCAACAGTAATTCTACTTCCAATAAAAAAGTAATAGAAACAAACAGCCCATACCCACCCATCCCAATATAGGAAGCACAGATTTCCATACATGATTCATTTCGGCTGTGCACTGCACAGTTGAAAACTGGCGTGCAACGTCACAACGTCACATGGTACACAAGGCCTGTGACGTGTCAGGAAGTGGCACGCAGGAAGTCAAGGGAAACATTCAGTGCTGGGATATGGGACAAAGTATGAGAGGAAAGCGGGTATCCTATCAGATGTACAATACGATTTGGAGTGTAATATTTCGGCCTCGTGGTAGCCCACTTGAAAGATGGCGGGACGAACTAAACAAAATTAATAGCAAATGGTCAACAGGTAGCTATGTACTAAATATCTGGACGTCATGGAGGTATGTATATGCCTAGCAGTGAGATAATGCAGGTTTCAAAAGACTCAGTCAGTCACTAAGTGTCGAATATGCAGACAGAAAAGTTTACAATTTATAGTTATTTGCATTACTAGTTCTTCTGAGAGATTACCTTATTGATATCGTGTCAACTTCTTCTGGTCAATGAAATTATTCCTAACTTTTACTCTTCTTAGTAATTTTCGAACGTTCTTCTCTATAGATAGATAATTCCTTTTCTCCTTAGATTATTTTATCAACTAATCTTCGTATTCATCTGATTCAGTTAGTTAGCCAACATGCAGACAAGAATCTTCTTTCATTCTTCTCCTAGCGACTCGCCATCCTCTTATACCTCACAAACAAAAAAGCAGAAGTATTAAGTTCGCCGCCATTTTGAGATTACCAACGGACTGTGTGCGGGGCACGACTTAATTTATTGCCTACCAAAGTGTTTGAATTGTTAATACTTCGTTCTACTTACAATGGCGGAAGTGCACCGTTACTATATTTATTTTTATTTACTCAACGATTGCTCTGTCTTCCAATGATTTCATCATCATCATTTCATCGTGATCATCATATCAGGAAAATTACATCTACTGCTGGAAATAGGCATCTCTTAAAGATGACCTGAGCTGCCCGCATCCACCGGTTTCCCTTGACCTTTACAAAGTCTTCGATCCACCTCGTAGGGAGCCTTCCTACACTGCTCCACTCTCGAGTGTGAGGCGACGTTTTTTTTAAGAAAAGAAGTAAAGAACGAATCATTAAAAATGTATCGAGTTCGTATCTAAGTCTAAACTTTACACGATATAAATATTCATCAGGCCCAAATATTCTTCGACTTCAAACTTAAGGGTACGGCTATCAGACGTCCAATTTAAGTCAAAACTAACACGACTATGATCAAGGTTTGACGGAGCAAGAACTATGTTTTTAATTTCGTAATGGTCTCCTCTGGGATTGCCCTCAGAATACAATAGTGACGTACTAGGGACGCGCCGCGAGGTTGGCCTTTTCTTGTTATTTTTATTATTCCCTTTTTAACTCCAATGGTAAAGCGACTGAACGCAGTAAGTAACAGAGGTTAGAATGGAATAATAATACTGATTAGTTTAAAAGTGTGAGGGGTTTAAGCTTTAATGTTTTATTATTATTTTGGTGACATTCAAAGTCAAAGTTAAAGTCCTTTGAACATATACAAGAAAAGGAATTAAATCTAGTTGTCCCTTCTGAAAGGTAGTTTCGTTTGGCGGAGAATGGGAAATTTTCGTTTTTTTTTTTACAATTTTTACAAGGTGTGCAACCTGTATACACTGGCACAGGAGTATGGAGACTGGTACATACAGAGAGAAGCACATACTACTCCAATCCAACTAGTAATCCAATATTACGTACCTGCTACTCATACTCACACGAACATTATGTTAGCTACTCGTTATTTCTCGCAAAATGTTTGTAAGTCTTTGTGTCGTGTGTTCCCATCTTATGTTATTCCCAAAAGATCAAGAAAATGGACAAGCAAATACATAAACAAAACTGCACGGACAGGCAAACATTCATTTAATTTTATATATAGATCAATTTGAGTGAAGTAGAGTCGTGGGTTGCCCGAGGGACTTTAATAAAAACCACTTTATTCCTGCTCCTTTTTATGTAAGAGGTATTTCATTATACTGATAATTTCCCTTAAGTAAAATTCTCTTTATTTACGTAGTACCTAAATTGTATAAGGAAAATTGGTACCTTACTGAAAAGTTAAGACAAAAATGTTTAATTACACCAATATGAAGTACCTCATGATCATTCTTCTTCGTCAAGTAGGTTGCTACAAACAAAAATACCAGCCTATTACTGTCCCACTGTGAGGCAAAGGCCTCTTTTCATACAGAGAAGGGTCGTGCGAACATGCTTAGGGTGCTTAAGGCGGATTGGCGTTTTCTTTGATTGTCATCAATAGGTATGTGATGGGATTATCCTAAGCAGCTGTTGCATTGTTGGTAATAGTTAAACCAAACAATAAAAACAATACCAGTCTATTACTGTCCAACTCCAGGGCAAAATAATAAATAATACCAGCTTATTATTGGCCCAAGAGCTAAAGCCTCTTCTTAAAAAGAGAAGGCACGAGCATTAAGCATCACGCTTACTCAATGCGGATTGGTGATGTCAGATTTATATCAATAAATATAAATCCAGGTTTCCTTATGATGTTTTTCTTCACCGATGTCCAAGATAAACTTAGAAAGAAAGTGCATAACGAATTACCATTTATTCAAATACCTAGTCTTTAGTCTTACTGCTCGTACATTCTCTAATCGAAATGTAGGAACTTCTTTTATTTTATTCCCGTGAACTGTTCGTATTCAACGATACCCCGAAGCCTTTGGTCGTAGCGATCTATTTTTCAGGAGTAAAAAGAACTGTATCGACAGCATGCACCATACAAAACGTAGTGTAGAACAATTACATTTTGGTCAAAAAGTTATATTTGAAATAAAATTTTGTAGAAAGAAAAAGGGCACTAAGATGGGGCTCACCTACCAGGTCTGTAAGTTACGTATCATTTCGAAACTGAGTTATTTGATGGAAAACTGACTAGATACAAACCTAGATTTAGTTATTAATGTAACAAATACTTAAATATTTAAATCCACGCATATCCAGGCTCATTCTGACCTTTCACACCAAAGATTGGCGACATGTTACTTGAAATAATGTTCGTATAACATTGAACTATATTGTTGCAAGAATAGAGAATAATATTACTTATATACATTTAAATTCTCGCCCATCCAATCCTCTCATTGCCTCGCCAGTGTAAAACCTTTATCCTATCTACAAAACTTCATCGAGTTAATTACTTATTGACCAAAACATGGCTAGACATTTGTATGAACCTCGTTATCGATACAGTCCTCACAAAGTTTGAGTTAAGCGTGCAAAAGTTACGTCTATACAATCTCGTACCTACTCGTATAATTAGTTATCTCACTCGCAAATCCTTATTTCCTACAGAACTAAATCCACGGCTAGATGTAACAAGTTCTCTATTAGTTCAGGCTTCCAAAGCCGATCTCTTCACTTAATAACATTTGGTAACGTAGAAAATTGACTTAGTTGTAATTCGTTGTATCAGGAAGCCATTTTGGTCGCCCTAATTATTATCTATAGGCTTCGTAACGAGAATGTGTGATACACACGGACAAAGGAAACTGGTAACAAGAATGTGTGTTTTATAGAACTGAGTTTGGTTTGCCTCGGAGTCTAAATTTGTGCCTGGTCGGTGGCAACAGGCTCGCCCCCATTGCAGAACTGCCATATGGGTACACCTCTGCCTAGCCCTTCGGGACTTACAGGCGTGATGTTATGTGAGTTTGGTAGACTAAAGGTCATAGCTCAATAGAGCTATGTGGCACCCGACCAGCACCGCCTCGCCTCGAGCGGTCAGTATTCTTTGTATGGAGTACTTTGGGTACACACTATATCAACTCTAGAGGGCCTCGCCCGCGGGCTGACCACGCGCCGACGGCGAGACGACCACTCGGTGACCACCCCTTGCCTTGCCTTGCGTGTCCAGGTCCCCAATGGATGCATAGTGAAGATCTCTAAAATCTACTAATCGCCGTCAACGCAATATCCACTCGTGTACCACGCGACGTTTATTGTTTGACACGCGGCAACCAACGCTGGACCACCTGATCAATCCTCTCCAATATCTGCAACAACAAATCAGGTAAACAGCCCAACAATCGTCCGGCCCTTATGTACCACGACGAAAGGTAATTGGGCCATCGAAAATTGATCGCGTTCTCATCGAAATGCGGGCATTCGGCTGCCTGTTGATATCACAGGACATTATTCTTTATTAACTTGTCGCTTTTTCTCGCCGTTGACAAATACGAACTGTTTGATGTGATCATTGATTTATTTATACGGTTTCGTCAAAGGAGCAATGTGTGTTATTTTGTTACTTATATTGATGTGAAATGAATCATGGTATATGAAAAACAACTTCAAGTAATAACATACCAAGCGATATTTCGTTTGTGTTTACTAACTGAGCGAAAAGTACTTATAATAAGAGAAATCTGTTTTTATTATTACCTGTACATATAAAATGCTTTGCCCTGATTGATTGACGGATCAACGCACAGCCTAAACCGCTGATCGTAGATACATGAAACTTGGAGGGTGTGTTCTTTGTATGACGTAGGTATCCAATAAGCAAGGATTTTCTGAAATTCTACCCCTTAGGGGTTGAAAAAGGGAGGCAAACTTTGTATGGAGAAACAAGATTAGAATGACAATCACCGACATTTACGCGGACGAAGTCGTGGGCAGAAGCTAATGTCAAATATTTAAGTCAAAAATTGACAAAGAACTAGGTCCGTTTACTGCTCACCCCGCTAGGGACACACCGTGATAAACGTTCTTATGCAAATGAAGCCATTAAATAAAGCATCGAATGACCCCTAATGTTTTACTTTAAAAAAACGTAAACAACTTGAATTGGGTGTTTTATAATCACGCTATATTACAATTAACGTTGTTCACGGCAATACTGAATTAATACGGGAAGTGGGAGCACCCTACTGTAAGTATTAGGGACATAGCCACCGCTTGTGGGACTTTTGTGATTATAACAGTCTTATCTAAAATTGACGATTAAATTCCGGCGTGGCCGATTGTTGGGACACTTACCCCGTTAGTGAGATATAGATTGCGGTTAATACGTTATTTAGATTGTAAAATTAATTTTATTGTTCAATTTAAATACGGTTTGTTTTTTAATTTTTGTTTTGTTGGAAGGAATCTGTCTATTATACCGTGTTTTACCTGATTGTGCTTTGAACATGTCAGGCTTTTTTAGATTTTTAAAATAAATGTTTTACAATGTGTATCAGTAGCCTTCGGAGCCTAAATTTGTGTTTAGTTATTGGCAAAAGGCTCCCCTCTATTACATCGAACTTAAACATAGCTGACGAAATGTGTACCTACTAATGGGTACACCTCTGCCTTACCCATTACAAGCGTGATGTTATGTTATGTTTTACAATATTTTTGTGAACAAGATTACCTACATATGAATACGATGTTACTAACATAACATAACATAACATAACATCACGCCTGTAATCCCCGAAGGGTTAGGCAGAGGTGTACCCAATAGTACACCCACATTTCGCCAGTTATGTTTTTTAGTCCCATGTAATAGGGGGCGAGCCTATTGCCATCAACCGGGCACAAATCCAGACTCCGAGGCTGCTACTGAGAACTTCCTAATGGAAAAACCCAATAACACTTTGCCTGACCTGGGAATCGAACCCAAGACCTCATGCACAGCAGTCGCGCTTGCGACCACTAGACCAACGAGGCAGTCACGATGTTACTATTAGCAATAAAAGTCGTTAAACATTTCAAACCTTTAAATTCGAATTATTGAGCACAATAGGGAAAAAACTAGGGATAAAATAAACCCTTAGCACTAAAATTAACACTGGTAATTTTACTTATTATAAAACTGTATATTTTAACAAAATACCGTAGTTCTAGCTGCCCTTGAATTTCAGTCTATCAATAAACTAGCCCAACCTACCGACCCATCCCTCATACATCAGACATAATAAAGTAAAATAGCTTTTAAGTTTTATTACAGCGATGATAACACCGCGTAATGACTGTTTTATTAATCATAAATTTTACACCTTTACGACTTAATGTTCGAAAGTCGCCACTGTAAATATTTTCCGTGACTATCAACGAATTTATGAACATTAAAAATCAACGAGATAATGTTTGGGTAAGAAGGTAACTTTTATGATACGATAAAAATCTTTGAAGAACGAGCGCGGGAATATTTTAATTTCGGTTAATATTTATTCGTACACTAGTTTATGCCCGTGACTCTGTCTGCTTGAATTTCGGTTATCAGCGGTATTTTCCGGCCCTGGAATCGTTATTTTTTTTTATGCAGAGAGTCAGCCGTTTCGCGCGGTAGTGGCGCATATTTCTTAAAATTTGTATTTTAAGAAATTATTTTTTTAGATTTAATACCAGCTGGTTTTTATTTTGTTTTTGTGTTCAATTTTAATTTTATGTTATGTACGTAATTTTCGCGTGAATACATAGATTTTCTTTCTTTTTTTTTCCTAAAATAAAAATAGCTTAAGTTACTTCTTATAACATCAGCTGTCTGCCAGTGAAAGTCTTCGCTCCAGCCGTTACTCTTCGAAAGCTACATACTTGTGCAGACCCTTATGTTAGTTTATTTCTAAAGTTGAATAAGATTCACTAAATATCTACTCGTAAAATGACTTAGTAGGTATATGACTGACAGTAGATACTCCACAGTGTAAGCTGTTCTACCCATGCGCCTGTGGTCGATCACCGAATTTTTTAAATCATAATATATACTTTGGGGTACACATACAATGCAAAAAAAAAAAATCATATCAAAATCAAAAAGTCATTCATCATTTTCATTGGTTAATCATTCATTAATCACGAAATATCGAAAACTGCTTCACGTATAAATATGAAATTTGGCAGGGAGGTAGTTTATATAGGTAGTTAGTAGACGTCCGGTAAGAAAGGATTTTTCGAAATTCATCCCCTAAGAGGATGAAACTGGGGTCCAAACGAAACGCGGACGAAATCGCGGGCAGAAGCGAGTTGTATTAAAAAAATGCAAGTCAAAAATGGCGTCCTCCAAGTTTAACGACTCTATGAGCTATATTAAAGCTATAAATACTTAGCTGTCAAACTAGAATTTAATATTTAATTCGATGTAGGAGTAGCGAAACGTCATAACGTAGTGTCACGTCTCGAAGCCGAGATGAATAATAAATTAGACCTTTAATGGATGAGAATTACTTTATTATAATGTACCTATGTAAGTAGGTATATGTCGTGAATCTAATTCAAGCTAATGTAGGGTTGATTAGATGTATGTGGGATGGAACTGTTTGAAGTTATAATCAAATACGTTCTACTCCCGAATTCATCTGCGTAGACTTTAGAATTAAGTTCTTAATTTCTATATTACTCCCAAAGTCCTAAATTATGCCTTGGGAACGTAAATGTAATAATGCCAGTCTATTACTGTCCCATTGTAGGGTACAGGCCTCTTCTCATACAGAGAAGGCACGAGCATTGATCACCATGCTTGCTCAAGCCGGACTGGCGATTTCAGACTTATAGGTATTAGTATTAAGTCCAGGTTTCCTCACGATTTTTTTCTTCACCGATGTCAGTGATACAATGACCCCTTTTTAGATTTCTGGTAAACGAATATAATAAATAACCAGATTATTTTAAAAACCTACTTAATTTTTGGGACGGGCTGCAGCTTCAACTTTCTGACTAACTGACCGACTCCTTGGCAATTCAAAAGTCCCTGTAAGGCGATTAACACGGCACCGCGCACCGCCGCTGAGGGCGGTGACGGTAAAGCGTATTGCACCGCTCGACCGCGCGGTCGGGCGGTGTAGATACGTGTGTTAAGCATCAACGAATTTCTCAGAGGCCAATGCGACATGAGATCCTCTTCACCGCCAACCGCGGCGGTGCGCGGTGCCGTGTATGAGGCCTAAATGTTCCAATTGAGTGCCTCGTTGGTCTAGTGGTCGCAAGCGCGACTGCTGTGCATGAGGTCTTGGGTTCGATTTCCAGGTCGGGCAAAGTGTTATTGGGTTTTTCCATCAGGAATTTCTCAGTAGCTGCTTCGGAGAAAAAAAAAAGAAAAAAATCATGTGGGTGTACTAATGGGTACACCTCTGCCTAACCCTTCGGGGATTACAGGCGTAATGTTATGTTATGTGAAATAAATACTTTAAGTTTTGCTTTTTTGACCAAAAATAAGCTTGTGTTATATATACCTACATGACAGATTTGCATTCGCTGTCAAAAGTCTTGTAGGTAGCAACAAAAACTAATATTGCAAAATTCATTGATATCATAACATCAAACAATAAAAGATCAGTAGCACAAACTCACACTAAGTACTCCAAGTAGCTCAGAGCACCATAAAGATATTTCTCAATGCACACCGCGTGATCTTGTTACCTTCAAAGCGGAGAGCTAACAGCTTTTATCTCTCAAAGGCACCTTATATGACAGTCTAAACAAACAAACTACGTTTCCTTTTTTTATATAAACAGAGATATAAATGGATGTGTGTCAGTGCGAGCGAGAGAGTGAGAGAAAAAAAGAGGGAAAATAAGATTTCTTTTGTAGCTGCTTTTACCAAAAACATCGACATTTATCAGGGTTTTTATAATCACTACTCTTGATGAAGAGTTTGACAATAGCTGTGACTAATCACAATAAAGTCTTTAATGTCTAAAGCATAAGGTTGGTTTTCCAATGTTTTATTATTATAACGCTCGTTCTTCTCCAAATGCAACTAGATTCAATACATTTTTTTCTTGTACTCATGGCTGATTCTTCAATAGTCAGATAACTTTTAACCAAAGAATAAATATGTCAATTTGACATAATTTTCTATACAAAAGCAAAGTCAAACCGCCATAATTAAGAGTTATCTGACATTAAAAAAAAACACAGATTACACATTAACACATGTCATTTAAATGATTTTGACTTTTGTTCCAAAAACTTAATCATACCCGGGCAACAATTTTTATTGAGTAGAAAATCCTTTGCCAAACTATAACCGTATTGTTGTTGAGTTATTTTAGACGCCAATTGGCTACTACATAGATTTGAATAAATTGTGTCGTTGTTTAGCTTCCATTTCAAATTACATACAACAGGCGCGTTCATATTATTGTAGACATTAGTCACCCTTATATACCTATGGTTTATATAAAGAAACCCATCTCCCATGAAGTCTAATGTCGATATAATTGTAAGCACCTAAGTATAGTACATACGTGCAGTAAAGTTCAAGTTAAGTAGCGCCGGGGGGCGCCGACGCGTCGTGTGGAACGGACTCGGATCACCGCGCCGAAAAATGACGCGTTCCGCTCTCAGCTGGCTTGTAAAGTTCGTTTTAGTTATGTTTTTTGAAGTTCAAGAAGTGGGTAATGAAGTTCTGTAACAATACAGGCAATATAAGAACATAATGACGGGCCTGTTGGTCTAGTGGTTAGTGGCCCTGACTGCTAAGCTGCGGAGGTCGTGGGTTCGATTCCCACCCAGGACAAACTTTGTGTGATGAGCATGATTGTTAGTTCTGTGTCTGGGTGTGATTTATCTATAATATGTATGTAATTATAAATTATATAAGTATGTATATCAGTTGTCTGGTTACCATAACACAAGCTCTGCTTAGCTTGGGATCAGATAGCCGTGTGTGAGTTGTCCCAAGATATTTATTTATTATAACAACGAGTGCGATTTACATAATAATGCTCTAGAGGTTATTCTACTCAATCGATTTTGATTTAGTTTTAAGTTAGCCTTTTTTAAGGACATACATTAGGACTACATTTATTTCCAACCATGTATACATAACATCACGCCTGTAATCCCCGAAAGGTTAGGCAGAGGTGTACCCATTAGTACACCTACATTTCGCCAGTTATGTGTAATAGGGGGCACGCCTATTGCCATCAACCGGGCTCAATTCCAGACTCTGAAGCTGCTACTAAGAAATTCCTAATGGAAAAACTCAATAACACTTTGCTGGGCCTTGGAATCGAATCCAAGACCTCATATTCAGCAGTCGTGCGTTGCGATCACTACACCAACGAGGCAGTCATCCAACTATGTATAAGTAATTGAAATTTAAAACTTTCTAAAACACAATAGAATTCCCTTATGAAAATGAGATGACTCAGGAATTCTGAAATGACAATAGCGCTGTTATTTTAAATACATAACATAACATCACACCTGTAATCCCCGAAGGGTTAGGCAGAGGTGTACCCATTAGTACACCCACATTTCGCCAGTTATGTTTTTAGTCCCATGTAATAGGGGGCGAGCCTATTGCCATCAACCGGGCACAAATCCAGACTCCGAGGCTGCTACTGAGAAATTCCTGATGGAAAAACCCAAAAACACTTTACCCGACCTGGGAATCGAACCCAAGACCTGGGAATGGAATCCAAGAGCTCATGCACAGCAGTCGCGCTTGCGACTACTAGACCAACGAGGCAGTCAAAAATACGTAAAGTTAATAAATAAATACGGTATAATTATAAAAAGCTCACCACGAATCAGTGGAGTTTCCGTCCACATTTTAAATGAACTCATTAAGTTGTTTAATCAGTTGTAAAAGGGGTTTATTATTTTAATGCAAGGACATCCTGTTCTGTATGGATGCGTTATATTATATGTCTATTGTAATTACCGTGTGTCACCCCTGGCTTGTTTTTAATAGCCATTATAACCTGCCTATTGTATTTTTTTTTAAGAGAAAATATTTGTATTTTTTGTTTGCATTAAATAGGCTCCGAAACTACTGAACCGATTTGAAAAATTCTTTCACTGTTGGGAAGCTACACTATTTCCGGGTGACATAGGCTATATTATATTTTCAAAAAGTTAGGGATCCGTAACGAAAATCATGCAAACGATGTCGCGGGGAGAGGGCTAGTTTTTGACTGCTATTTTCAAAGTACAAATTATTAGAGGTATGAGAAACAGGGTGTAAAGTTTCTCATTCTTCATTGAAAAGGGAGGATCTTCGACCAGACGAGTGTTATGTCTGGTGGGCTACTGCCTGACGTTTGTTGTGGAATTCTGTAGATAATTTCACGTCGCACCGAACTTTGATTGCGAGATATAGAAATTGTCAGTTGTAGTTCTTATTCTGTGTTATAGATGACGCTACACATCCAATAAATAAACTCACAGACATAGTGACAACAAGGCAAGCCGACGTTCATTCATCATTCGGCTTTGTAGCCTCCTCGCCTATACAACAAAGCACAAGCCTGGCTTCGCAAGTGTGAATTACCCTTCGGACAGAACAGACCCCACTTTGTTAATCAATTTCCAAGACACAGACGGCAATATCGCAAATAACAAATGAAAGTCAAAAATAAGATCATAACAATGAGAACTACGAATAAAGTCCTTATCAACTTCTTTCTAGCCCAGCCAAGACAAATAAATATCATAAAACCATTAAAAACAAAACACAATTTAAATGCAAATTCGAAAACAAGTGAGCGTTCTAAAATTCCATACGGAACTGAACGGAGCAAGCTAATTTGAAATTGTTGGAAACTCGTAAAATCGGGCGCTTGCCACTTTATAGACAAAAGAAAGCACTAAAAAGCGAATGTAACGTTCGCAACACACATCTAATTTAGATAAAGAGTTTGAGATAAACGGTACAAATCACTGTACACAAAAACTACTTTGCATAGGTCTTTTCAGATGCAAATAGCTGTATTAAATTTGCAATTTAGACCCCGACAACGCACTGGTGTGTGGTCCAAGGTGCAAGAACTGTCAAGAGTAATTTTAACTCTAAGAGAATTTTAGCTCTGGGTTTTATCTATCTATATTTAAGTAAAAGGTTTTACTCACTGAATAAACACAAAAATCTAAAACTTCATAACTTAGGTATGAGATGCTGGAATTTGGCAGATAGATATGAATCAGCCAAAAAACAGATTTTGCGACAAGCTAAATCAAGACGATATTTCGATTTCTACGCATCAGAGTCACTGGCAAAAGCTAGGAGTCTATATTCTGATAACGAAAAAATCTTTAAGTTAAATCAGATTTGCCGGAAAATCACGGCATTACAAGTCTAATCTTTGATTTGCTTCTGAGTCTTTGTTGCCATTACAAATCACCAATATTAACAACTCAAAAATCAAGTATTTATTACTTATTGACCAGGTGTCATGATTTTATTTGTTTACGTCTTTATGACAATCTTCTGAAAGACGAGGATTCAAAACTGCACCCTATACATATGGACCTACAGTGCTAAGTTTATTAAATTGTCGTCACCGCCTCTAACTTAAACCAGCACGTCTGCTGGCAACGCGTCGAGCCGCCAGTACCTTCAGACAATGAAGACATCCCATTGTGATGCTATACGTTTTATGCCTCCCTGGTACATGCTGACAGGAGTGACCGTAAAACTGATCGTACTTTATCGTCACTTGTTCATGATAACTAGACGGACAGTTTCGGAATGTAAATGGGTACCATTTGATTGGATTCAAAGAAATCTTCTTTTGTTTAATTGTGGAGCTTTATATATTTTATGCCTTTTTCATCATTTCCACGTAAAGTTTGAGGTTAATGTAATTGCAAATGAGTTGAAGAGATATTGTGAAAGCAATCTATACTAACTATGTAATAATATATATTAAGCGGAACACTTTGTTATTTTGTTTAAACGCGCTTATCTCCGGAACTACTGGTTCGATACTGAACATTTTTTCGCTAATCGGAAGTTACGTTATGTTGGAATGCTATATTTTACCTAAAATCCTTAAGACAATTGGCGCAGAAGAAGACGCGGTAAAAAGCTAATTATTAATTAAATAATTAATGAAGCTTTTATATTTATTCTTATTATGGACTAGTTTACAGAGAAGTAGGTAATATTTCTGGTGAATAAAATTGAATTACTATTTTTTATGGACTCTTGTTGCCTGAACTTTATAAATAAATAAATAAATATTCATATTGCAGTACAAAAAAGTCAGTCAGTATTGAGTGTCGTCATGGCCCAGTGGTTAAGGCGTCCGCCTCTCATGCATGAGGTTGTGGGTTCAAATCCGGGCAAGTACTAATGTGAATTTTTCAATTCATATGTACTTTCTAAAGTTCATCTTGGACATCATTGGCATCGGTGAAGGAAAACATCGTGAGGAAACCTGGACTTACTGTTCCACTCAAACCATGTCAGAGGCCCTTGAGGTGGTTTAGAAACTCTGACACTAGGGTGTGTAGGGTCGTAAGGCCTTACTACCCACACGATAAGAAGAAGAAGAAGAACAAAAAAAGGATTATTGTGAATAAGCAGCCTTACAATTAATCATCAAAGTCTGGCATACACGAAGATGATTCACTTCTAATTCTTCCCCTCAAAAAGCCTACTTGTGGTCTAAACTTGGCCCCACTGAAAAACTTTCAGACATAATCTAAATCATGTTCCCCTAACATGAAAAACACTTACGAACAAAACAGTTCTCTTCTGTAAGCTCACATTACAGAAGAAAAATAGCAATCCAGTTACCAATCGGAAATAGAGGAGAAATGTCACCATAAGAATAATCTACGTAAGATAATTTCCACTCAAGTGCTCCGATGTCTTCGTCCGGAGGTCAGTGAGTAACGCCGCGGGGCGCACTAACTGATGGGGACTTAGCAGGAATCTCTTAATTTATAGCCTCGTTGAGATTTGTGGGGTAAATGATGAGATGAAGCGGGGAGATGGAGACTTGTTTGTCATGACCTTTGACCTTGACATTTTAAAATTTCTTTGTAATGTTTTTCAACTAGTATGCAGTTGCCGTGTCAATTGTCTTATTTTACTATGTTCCACTGACTGAACTGTGTTTGTTATCTTAAAACTTATTTTTATCTTTTTTTTTGGTCTCTATTGTGTTTTTCTTTATCGTGTGGGCAGCTAGGTCCTACGACCCTACACACCCTAGTGTCAGAGTTTCCAAACCGCCTCAAGGGCCTCAGACATGGTTTTGGGTGGAACAGTAAGTCCAGGTTTCCTCACGATGTCATTTGCCTACACAAAATAATTTTAACTTTATTTGAGAATACTTCCGCCAAAACGAGCGAACCGAAATTAATTACATGAAAAATAATTCTACATGACTAATTTGTTACATTAGGTAGGTACTATCCATTAATCAAAAAATAATTTAAATAAATCAATCTCGAATATCAAAAAGCATTACATAAATTTCGAAAAAATAGGATCAATTTTGTATTGGTAACAAATTAAATTTGTCCTGTAAATTCAGCTTTCCCTTATTTTCTCCGTTCACCTTTGCCTTGGGCCTTACCTCGCTGTTATCTACAGACTCATAGTGGGTGAAATAATCTGATTTGTCCATTTGCCGGTCGCGGGATCGTAACAAACGGTCCTGTGTTCGATTAACACGATTGCTTTTTGTACTCATTGCGCTTATACCGACTTAATTGACGGTAAATTTATAATCTTGCGATTTAGGGGCACTTAGATTATGTTTGTTTGGTATTCTTTGCTGTTTTTGTCTTTGTTTAAAGATGTTAAGTTGGTCGTAAATAAAGGTAGGGATTGCATTAAGTTATTTGGCTTAAAAGAGACGTTTTTCTTTGGTGTTAATATATTTTCTGAAGCTTTCTTCTGTTATACGCGATGGAAGGGATATCGCAACGGAAAAATATACTATGGATTCAGTCAAGGTACAAGATTCTAGACCATGCTACAATTTTCGTCATGTAGATTTTTAGAACAGCTGTTTTTTTTTAAACTGTCGAGCATTACTTCTGTTAGATTTTGAACTACCATTATTTTTCTTGCCAGTTTTGTAATATAGGTATGTACAAACTATTACCAATTAATTCTCTTTTAACCGACTTCAAACAAGGAGGAGGTTATACGTTTGACTGTTAGTAAGTATTTTATGTATGTTTAGGTGTTATAATAATATGTAGGTATTGTCGACCAATTTTCAAAATTCTATTTTATATCTCAAACAAAATAAATAACATTGCAAAATCATGTAAAAGAAAACGAACAATGTTTATATTGAACTCTACGTCATTATTTCAAAACAAACAGAGTATTATTACACTTCGTCAGAAAGCTCTTTCACGCACCTCTGAGAGTTCTACACAAATATCACAAACATACTTTGACATCTAATTCCTTTGTCTTGTCCTTCAGTATAATAAGGCGTGAGCACACGATACTACTATAAATCCATAGCACGTTATCGCGTCATCCCCCTGTGTGTCGCAAATCCGGTAGCATTTGTAACAGACCCGCGGATTATCGGTCCGCCCCGGGCAAAAACAAGAACCCAGGACGAAGTACCCGTAGACATAAATTCGCGACAATGATTCATGATCGCCGTGTTCGAAAGTTTTTGCACGAGCGATTAATCGCAGCGACTTTTAGGGAAATCGCTGCAACGTTTAATGTGGGTGCGTATTATTTTAATGACAGCGCTCCGAGCATAAAAGGTGTTTTGAGATAAAAACCGTTCACTGATTTACTGGTTTATCCTTTTAACTTGTATCATGTTCTTTCGAAACAGAACATTGAGCTTCTATTTTGGGGAGGAGATCGTTGTTTTTATCTTTTACAAAATTAATGAGAGATATGAAAAGGGCTTTAAAAGATCACAAGTTTCGCGACTTATCTTGCTCATAAGTTGTCAGATAAGAAATGAATCACCATAGACATGGTAATACTATAAAGATAAAGTATTACATAGTGACACACACAGTCTTCGTTTATTGATCGTAACCAATGTTCATAAACTTTCTTTATTATATTTTTTTTTTCAAACTGGACCACTAGTGTCTGGCATTAGCACATTCAAAACATACACAAATACATTATCCTGAACACATAAAAAACATCGCCAGTCCGCCTTTAGCAAGTGTGGTGATCAATGCTCGTGCCTTCTCTGTAGATCTGAGAAGAGGGCTTTGCCTTACGTTGGTATTTTGTTTAAATATAAAAATGAAATTGACTGCCTTCATAGTCGAGTGGTCACAAAGCGCGACTGCTGAGTATAAGGTCTTGAGTTCAATTACCAGTAGGCTTACTCTTGAACAAAATCGAGAATGAGATTGGAATCGACATTACATGTACATCCGATCTAGTTTCAATTCCAATAAATATTAGAAGACATTTATTTATAGAATTAACGAGTTATTTAATATTTTAAAATTTGGTAATTTACGTTTTCATTTGTATGGCAACCTCATGTCAATATCTGTAGTCAAACATGCAGTCGATTAAAGGTCGGGCAAAGTGTTATTGGGATTTTCCATTAGCAATTTCTCAGTAGCAGCTTCGGAGTCTGGATTTATGCCCGGTTGATGTCAATAGGCTCGCCCCCTATTACATAGGACTTAACATAACTGGCGAAATGTGCGAGTACTAATAGGTACACCTCTGCCGAACCATTCGGGGACCACAGGCGTGATGTAATGTATGTAGTATGTAATATTTAAATTCTAATACCTAACCAAACTGAACTGTTACTCAACATGATCATTTAGTGCCACATTTAATGACCACAGCATAAACATTAATGACACAACTGACCAACAACAGCAACTTCATTTATCCGACTAATCAAACCGACATCAATCTACCCGCTAACATAAAAAAAAGTTATAAAAATAAGGCCCGCTACACGCTTCGACACTTGTCTCGTTTACGGCATTCGTACTCGCGACCGCACTCACTCGCAAAAGACTCGAGCCCATCCATTTGCGGCGACAGATCAATCACGACTCAGCATCAAGCCCGGAATAATGATCCTTTCAACACTTCATGCCCACCACCACTTAGATTTTCAACCTTGTCAGTTCAGTCACAAGGTTTGGATTTAACTGTACTGTTTGCAAGTCAAGTAAAGAGGCAATGTGCGTTGTTCCTTTGAGCTATTTAAGCTCGCGCTAAATGATCGACGCGTCATGTTTCTCTTGGACTGAGAGAAAATATACAAGTCTAAATAAGATCTGTTCTTAGTGAATAATGGGGAAAATATGTCTGTTGTGTTCCTTGTAAGTTGTTTACAATGGGCTTAAGGTTTGTACCGAAAACGTTTGAGTTTCTATGACGATGTTTTGATGCTTAAGTATAGGTAAGGCAGAGGTTTACCTACCCATTAGTACACCCACATTTCGCCAGTTATGTTTAAGTCCCATGATAAAGAGGGCGAGCCTATTGCCATCAACCGGGCACAAATCCAGACTTCGAAGCTACTACTGAGAAATACCTGATGGAAAAACCCAAACGTGCAAAATCTGGTCAATACGAGTATGCCATCTTAGCGACAATCAATGTAGGTAAATTATTTTTGACTGATGGAAACTGAGTTTAGATTGCGATCGTACGTAAAGTCAAAGTCAAAGCATTTATTTCAATTAGACCATTTACAGGCACTTTTAAACCATCAAGGAGTCGGTCAGTTAGTCAGAAAGTTGATGCTATTTTGCCAATATGTATGTTTGCCATCCAATGAAATTAAAAAAAAAATCTTAAAATGTACCTAAAACAGCAGAGCAGAGAGACTAATTTTCAAATTCCTATTATTCAATATCAAAATAACGGTAGCCACTCTTTCTTTCTCAACAATCGAACAATTGCCCCAACAAGCTACAGTAACACGAGACTAAGAAAAACGAACAAAACGAAAGAGGAAACTATAATTCTTTCCCAGTTAAAGTTAACGCAATAAGGATTGTGGAGGTCAATTGGATCTGAACCGTGGAAGGATATCTTTGCGTTTCCTTTCCGTTAATCTTCTCTGACTTGGCTTGAGTAATTATCGTACTTAGTGGTCTTATACAGTTTATCATAGTTAATCTTTTAAGACTTATAAGCATGTCTTGATGGTCTAGTGGTTAATACTCTCATACACATGGCTGTGAGCTGAGTATCAATGTGACTTTATCAATTCATGTTCTTTCTAAGTTTATCTTGGACACCATTGACATCGGTGAAGGAAAAAGTCGTGGAGAAACCTGGACTTAATGTAAGTCTGAAATCACCAATCCGCCATAAGCGAGCGTGGTGATCAATGCTCGTACCGTCTCTGTACGAGAAAAGGCCTATGGGACACTAAACAGCTGACATTATATTAATTTTTACAGCTCATTAATCGGAAGACACTTTTGTTTTTACCGTGCTTAGTTCTCAGCAAAAATAAATTTAAAAAATCTGTAGCCGAACTAGGCAGAAGATTATATTTCGGCTATCAGTCATGTTATCTACAATTTCCCTACAGACTTAGGTCACACGAAGCATTTCAAAATGAGATTAACAGCAATGACTTTAAGCTTCCTAATTGAACAGACGCACCACATTTTAAATTCCCAATCAGATAAGCATGTGGTCAGTCCAATGGCCGCTTAGTCTTTGAGAGATCTGAGATCAGCAGAAAACATCAACAAAAAACCTCAAAGAAAAACAAAACTAGTCTGACCCAAATTGGACGTTTTTCTTCAAAATATCAACTAAAAAAAAATAACCCATCCTCACGCCTCGCGGTCGTATTTATCCAGCAGTTTGCATAGCATTTATCCTCGCATGGCTGAATAGTCGCCCGAGGCGCCTCAATAAGGCACGCACGCGCCTCGGCCGGCTTTTGTCCTCGCCTCAAGTGCAAATAGCCTGGCGTTCTAATTTCAAAATGCCCGCCCTTGAATAGAGTGAGCTTATTTAGATTTCAAAGGAGATTGTCGTTTTTTTTTTAATAATTTTTCTGGCTTTTTTATGTCTGGTATCGATAAGATTTGCTAATAAAGCCATGCGTAGACGCAGAAAAGACAGCCTTGGCATTAAAGTGTTGCGGCAACGCATCGCATATATCGGCGACGTCACCCGAAGTGTTTTTGTTTTTTTTTCGCTTCGGTTTTATTTGACTCGGTACTAAGAAAGTTCTATGGATAGAATAATAAGGCATTAAGTCCGCCTTTGTACATTTGTTGCATAAAGTTTAAATAAATAAATAAATAATAATGCTCATGTTATAACAAAACAGTTTTTCCACAATATACAAAACACTTTTATTACTAGATCTCCACACAACCTAATTTAAACATTTCGAATATTTTTAGACTAACATAGAAACCATAATACATTTGAAATAACGCTATATCAACATTTACTCAGGGTATAAAATAACATTATCACAAATACAGCTTCATGCTCCATTTATTTTTAATTAACATCACTCAATCAAAACCTTAATATTTTATTAATCAACATTCCGCTTTTGATTATTAATCAAACGGATGATATTCCAAAGAGAACTTTACAATCGCTATGTTAAATAATTACCAACGTATCATATAATAAGCTTCAATATGCGGTCGTGCTGGACTCAGGATGGCGTCATCGTCATTAAAGCTCCCGATGGAAGCAAACATAAGATCACATCAATCGAAGAACTGAATCCGCTGCTGGTGAAGTACCCCAAGGTCCATACTTCTGGAGATGGCCTGGAAAACAAGCGTTAATGATGGTATGAATTTGCTGTTACTTGTTGGCAGTATAGGTACCGATTCATTCGATCACTAGTATTAACTTACCTTAAAAATTGTCATCTTTAGCTGCTTTTTGATATTATGGTTATAGTTAATTAATGTTATTAGTCTCTGTTCTTTTCATTTTTTTTTTTCTTACTTCATCACAAGTCTCTGTTATCATTATATCATTCTACAAGTTTCACATACAATAATCGGTTTACCTCCAACAAGTTATCTTTTTTTCTCTTTATTATTACGTTGCTCACGCGAAGTGTCATGACTGTCAATTTTGAAATCATACTGTTTGAACGACGTTTTTTAAGATCGGATACGTTCACAAAAGGTTGATGTTGTATCAAAGACTTTTGAGGTGCGTTCCGTATACCATTTTAATGTTAGTTTGTTCTTACTCCTTGACCACCTTTTTATTGTTTATGCGATAGTTGTTTTATTTCGTAATGTTTTTATTAATCTAATTTACTTGTTGTTACGGTGTTATTTTATTAAGATGATGTTAGCTGGCGGGTGGTGCAGAGATGCAAGCGCCGTACTAGAGTTTCGTGCAGTTATTTTATATTATCAGTGTTTTTATTTTAGATCAGTTTTCTTTATTTTTATTTTATTATTTTATTATATTTTGTGGTATTTATTATATTCTTTTATACTCGTATTTATGACAAGTATTTTTGATAATGAGTCTTTTTTCTCCGCCAACGAATCTGCTGCCACTTCTGATGATGATAGTTTTTGTTCCATCACAGACACCCTTGGCGATCTTTTGCGTCAAAATTTCAATCAAAACCTTGACCGGCTGTTTAACGTTTGCCACATTAATGCCCAAAGTGTTCCAAGCCACTTCAACGAATTGTATGAGACATTTACGAACAACAACGTCCATGCCGTCCTGATCTCAGAGACCTGGCTTAAGCCTGAACTCCCATCCACTACCTACTCTCTCCCAGGGTTCGTTCTTCTCCGGAATGATCGAATCGGTAAGAGAGGGGGGGGTGTAGCAATCTATCTTCGTGCTGATTTTCCTTTTAGAATCCTCGCTTCTTCCTCTAATAGTTCGGCAGAGTTTCTTTTTCTTGAGGTTTGTGTTAAAGGTGCTAAAGCCGTTATTGGAGTTGTGTATTGTCCCCCTACCCTTGATTACTTCACCGAATTCGAATCGGTCCTAGAGTCTTTGGGTTCGGAGTATGCACATCACATTGTCATGGGGGATTTCAACACCAACCTCCTTGCCCACAATTCCCCTCGGTCCTGTAAACTCCTACATCTGGTCGAGTCAGCCAGTTTGCACGTGTTGCCTCTTCAACCCACTCATCACAACACTATCGGTGATGATACCTGGCTCGATCTAATCCTCGTCTCTAATCCTTCCCTTGTCTCCTCACATGGTCAACACATTGCTGCTGGCTTTTCCCATCATGACCTAATTTTCCTATCCTACATCCTTAAACCTCCTAAACCCAAACCTATATTCCAGTACAGGCGTGCCTTTGCGCGTATGAACATTGAAAAGCTTGTACAAGATGCTGCTAATATCGACTGGACACCGTTGGAGGATGCCACTGCAGTTGATGACAAAGTGCGTTTTTTTAATTCAGCTGTAGTCAAATTGTATGATGCTCATGCTCCCAACAGAAAAATCAATCTGAAGCGCCCGCCGGCGCCTTGGATGAATCGGGGAGTTCGGATGGCAATGAGACGCAGGGACCGCGCATTCCGGAAATATAAGAAGGATCGTTCGGAGGATAACTGGACCCTCTTCAAAACTGCTCGCAACCGTTGTAACCAGATGATACGCAACGCTAAACGCCGTCACATTCTTGATAATGTTACTTCCTCTTCTCCTGCCGATATTTGGAAGTTCCTTCGAACACTAGGTATCGGTAGATCGCAGCATTCAGACCTTTCTATTACATTTGGTTTGGACGATCTAAATCGCCATTTCGCCACTGTTCCCACTCTTGACAGTCTAACCAAATGCCACACCATTAACTATCTTGATGGTCTGACGCGACCCAATATTGCCCCCTTTGCCTTCATGCCAGTCGATCAGGGTGAGATCAAAAAGATTATCCTCTCCATTAAATCAAAAGCCGTGGGCTGTGATAACATTAGTCGCCACATGATCGTGACGGCTCTTGACCAGCTCCTCCCTGCAATCTCCCACATCGTTAACTTCTCCCTCTTCTCCGGTGATTTCCCTTCGCTGTGGCGGAAAGCCCATGTTCGACCACTAGCTAAAATTCCCAATCCCACCCTTCCCAGTCACTTTCGACCAATTACTATCCTTCCCTTTTTGTCCAAAGTCCTTGAGGCCTGTGTCCATAAACAATTCTCCCACTTCATTCACCGTAATGTCCTCATTAGTCCATTCCAATCTGGTTTCAGGCCCGGCCACAGTACCGTCACAGCTCTCCTCAAAGTGACTGACGATATAAGGCGGGGAATGGAAGACAGTAAAGTTTCCGTTCTAGTATTGATTGATTTCTCCAATGCTTTCAATACCGTCAGTCATGAAGTCCTTTTATCCATCCTCTCCTATCTAATGGTCTCTCCTGAGGTTTTGAATTGGTTTTCTTCCTATCTTCGGGGGCGACAGCAGTCAGTTCTGGCGGGAAACTCTTTTTCCAGCTGGCGTGATCTTAATGTTGGCGTCCCTCAAGGCGGTATTTTATCTCCACTTCTTTTCTCTATTTTTATAGATCTTATTACTACCGAGCTTCAGTGTGCGTATCATCTTTACGCTGATGATTTGCAGCTATACAGTCAGGCAGGTGTTGACAAATTATCCGACGCAATTGAGGAGCTAAACCGGAATTTAGCAACAGTGAAAGATTGGTCTGATCGTTTCGGAGTAGCGGTCAACCCGGCCAAGTGTCAGGCTATCATTATAGGGAGCGCCACTAGCTTGAGAAGGCTTAATGGCTTAGTGCTGCCGCCGGTTACATTTGATGGCACAATCATTCCGTTTAGCTCCGACGTCAAAAATCTGGGTTTGCATGTTGACACTTGCCTGAGCTGGCGTAAGCAGGTCGCCAATGTGAGCAAGAGAGTCACCGGGACGTTGCGGGCGCTTTATAGATTGAAAAATGTTCTTCCATCACACATAAAGGCAATGCTAGTTCAGTCCCTGATCTTTCCCCTACTCGATTATGGTGATGTGTGTTACTATGACCTGAATGCAGATCTCCTCAATAAATTAGACCGACTTCTTAACAACTGCATTCGATTCGTTTTTAATCTCCGTAAGTATGACCACGTGTCCGCGCATCGGTCACTCTTAAAATGGTTACCCATCAGACAGCGCAGAGCGTTAAGGGCTTTAACAACCTTATTTTCTCTCCTAGACAAACCTAGTTCTCCTTCTTATCTGACTTCTCACTTTCAATATTTATGCTCTGCGCACAGCAAGAACCTTCGTTCCTCCAATAATCGTCTTCTGCGATGTCCTTCCCACCGCTCTGGTTTTCTGAAATCCTCTTTTCCTGTCCAGGCGGTTTTCTTATGGAACGCACTCCCTCTGAATATCAGGATGGCCACCAATCGGTTCACGTTCAAGGTAAAAGCTCGCGAACACTTACAAAAGAAGTTGGCAGACTCGTCCCACACTTAATTTGTTGTACTTCAACATCTATCTATTTTATTTCTCTCCCCATTTTGTATATATATATATATATTTATATATATATTTTTTTTGTATGTATGTATATATGTATGTATTTTCTGTATCTGTGCACCTACTTTGTTTTTGTCTCTGCATCACCCTAAGGTAGACTGGTAGAAAATGCCTAAGGCATTAAGTCCGCCTTTGTACAGTGTATTTTTTACATGTGCATAAAGTTTAATAAATAAATAAATAAATAATTAAAATGAACGCAGATCATGGAGAATTTATCAGCTTTACAGAACCAACTGCCACTGTGAAGTTTGACAACTTTGGCCATGTAATGCTACTCAATGTTTAACTGGGGGTAGGCAGAAACTACAGAACGCCACCTGCTACGATCCTTACATACTCCTTTCGCCTCATCCACGTTCATACATCTCGTCATACAAGCACGCCGGTTACGAGTACTCCGCACCTGACCTTTCTGAAGGACCTCACCAATAAGGTCAGTGTAGGTCTTCCTATGGCGTCCCCTCCCGGCGTTGCCACTCACCTCTGCCATATAAATACCTTTTGCCAATCGTCTTTCACTCATCCTCTTAACATGACCGAACCATCTAAGCATACGCTTTTCTATCTTTGTCAATGTTTAATTTATGAAATCAAAATCTTTGAAAGCCGGAGTGACGTAAACTAATGCTCTAGTAATATTTTGTTCTTTTTAGATTTTCGACAATCTAAAGTATCGAATATAATAAACCGAAAAGTTTTTTTTGTTTGTTTAAACGCACTAATCTGTGAAACTACTATGTTTTTTTTTTTAATCCAGTAACCCAATTTTTTATTATGGTGTTCTACAATGACATGGACTGTGTCAAATAAACTTTTGGTCTTTTTTACAAAACACCATAATAAAAATATGAATTTAGTCAAAATATCCAAAGCCAATTAGCAAAGTTGTACCTAACGGACATTTATGTATCAACTGTAAACAAACTATCTAACTGTCTAACTATCTATGTGTCACTTCAATGTATTCTAATGAAAATACATATCCTTGTTTCAGGTACGGACGAGTTATTCTTCACCTTCATAACTTGCCAAATGGTGAGGTCGACTATGTAACAAGTTAACTGTTTCTAGTATAGGTACAAGTTATATCTGCAGTCCTATTCCGTGAAAATTTCCCTCGGTTTCAGGTGAAGTAAGTTTGAAGTGAGCTATCAAATCAGGCATCTAGTAAAATGACAGCTCACCTCAAAAATATAAATATATAATATTTAACCTGAAAAAAAAAAAATTGATACCTGATAAAAATAGACCTGCAATACATTCTACTTCAATTAGGAATGATAAATTAGACTAATACAAGCTTCTGTTTTTGAGCTGATGAAATATGGATTACTCGAACAAAGGAGGTTTTTACCAGGAAATATGGATTGATCGTTCAATCCATTTACCAGGTTTGATTTCAAGGGTTCCATAAATCCAAAGCATTCAACTTTTGACTTAATGTTGACCTTTAACATAGATTATGGATTATTATATTTTTGTATTTTTTTAAAATTTATAATAAGGTACCAAAAACATCTATTATTATTAAATAACTCATATCTTTGGTACTACTTGGTTAATTTTTTTATTTGTATTTTATTTCTGAATGCTTCAAATGACCATTCGTTCTACCATGTCACATAGTTCTACCATGACCCATTTCAAGAATATCCATTCATTACCGGACACCCGACATTTTAGAATAGTGCATTATAGAATTGTATGGCCATAGGTTTCCCTGTTTAACTAAGGTAAGTATAAAACATGATGATATCTTAGTTGGTAAATTTTTGTATGTCGTGATACAAAGATAAATTTATTTATGAAAAAAGTACATGCGACATGAAATTCGTGCGATTAAAACCTCCCGCCGCCTATAAAGCGTTCAACTATAATCTCTTCGTCTTTATTCATTACGTAAACCGTACATAAATCTTGCATTCCCACGAGTTAAACTGTATCAAATTACTAGGGAAGGAAGCATCCTAGTCGAAGTATGTTCACCCCTCATATTAAATACCACGTTTTATTTGCCGTTACTTTTCAAATTTCTTAGCTAATATAAACTCTATTACGTAACAGTAAAGTTGTTTGAGATGTTTTTGGGGTGGAAGAAAAATGTGGTAGTTATAAAAATCAGTTTCAAGAGTGTTTGAAATGACGTGCTGTTGCATTGCTGGGGAGGTCACGTTTCGCCCCCGAGGGTCAAAATTAAACGGGTCAGTGGTCAGGTAAATATAATGGAGTAAACAAATTCAACTCGCTTTGATGCACCATTGATATTTACATTATTTTTAGGGGAAGTTTAGTAGGGGATTTACTTAAACATTTTATTTGATTTAGGGTGATTGACTATTTTGTGTTTGGTTAAGGGAATTTTTTGTTCATATTTTTTTATTTATTCACTATCCTAACTGTATAGTTTTTTTTTGGAATCCATAAAGATAGCACTTTATTTATTTATTTACGTTAAACCAGCAGCTGTATAGTAGAAGGTGACTAAGTAGGTACGTAATTAGTCTAGTCAATTTAGACATTCGAAGATCCAATAATTGGCACCCAGCTGAAAATTGGTAACATTGTAACCTTCATAAATGAAATCTAAAAAGTTTTCATCGATCCGACACTTGGAAAAAAATATTAAGGGTCAAAAATCAGAAAAACAGGTTTTTCGTGATTTTCAGTAAAACGGTAAGTTTTATCATAAAACTAGTTCAAACAAAAAGTAGTACAAGATTATCTATGAAAATGTCTAATTACTTTCTTTTCCTAATAGCCACCATTTCTAAGATAAACATAAACATCACGCCTGTAATCCCCGAAGGGTTAGGCAGAGGTGTACCCATTAGTACACCCACATTTCGCCAGTTATGTTTTTAGTCCCATGTAATAGGGGGCGAGCCTGTTACGCCATTTCTGAGATATTTCGTATTAATAATATTAGTATAGATCGTATTAATTATAGTAATATAAATTATAAGCCAGCCAGCCATGCAGACTGAAGCCTTTATAGTTTAATTTTTGAACCGTATTTTTATCCAAACATAAATATTTCCTTTCTAGACAATCAACTATTGCTAGGTTAATAAAATTATGGCTAAACCAGCCTCTCTACAGTATTTACATCAAAGTTATACTTTATAGCAGATAGTAAAGTTGAAAATGGGTACAGAACTACTTAGTAATCAGTTCACTGTTTCAAATGAAGTTAGTCGTTTGTACACACACTTGGTCTGACAGTGTGGTCTATTGTTCAATATTAATTTTAATGGTCTAAACAGTTGACTAAAATAATCTAATGTTTAGCAAACAACCGGTACTGTGGGCAAGTACCAATGTGGCTTATTAAACTCATAATAATTATGTACTTTCCAAATTTATCTTGGATATTATTGACATTAGTGAAAGCTATGTACAAATGGAGGTAAGCAGAAGGGTGATGATTTACCATCATGGAACTTAATGCTTGATGAAATGGAAACAGTGGACGATTTCATGCAATATATTTTTTTTTAAATTTTCAACGTATTTTTGGAGATTTATTATAAACTTCGTGCATTCTTTTATTTTCTTTCTTGACGATAAAATTAATATTAGTTGGACCTAGTATTAAAAATAATGAAAAATATGATATAAATAACTCGCTGACTTTGGTGAAGGAAAACATCGTAAGAAAACCTGAACTTATTGTTATGTAAGTCTGAAATAGCCAATCCGCCTTGAGAAAACGTGGTGATCAATGCTCGTGCCTTTCTGTATGACAAGAGGAATTTACACTGTGACATTAAAAGACTGGTATTATTATTACATAAACATAACATCACGACTGTAATCCCCGAAGGGTTAGGCAGAGGTGTACCCATTAGTACACCCACATTTCGCCAGTTATGTTTTTAGTCCCATGTAAGGGCGAGCCTATTACCATCAACCGGGCACAAATCCAGACTCTGAGGCTGCTACTGAGAAATTCCTGATGGAAAAACCCAATAACACTTTGCCCGACCTGGGAATCGAACCCAAGACCTCATGCACAGCAGTCGCGCTTGCGACCACTAGACCAACGAGGCAGTTTATTATTACTTTAACAAACAAATGACAGTCACACAATAATATGGTCTTACGTCCACGCCGAACCAAATAAGGCAACCAAAATCTTCGTTTGAAATCACTATTTGACCACAAAAGACCGCAATAACGTCACATTGAACAAAAACACTTTGTACTGCATTTCACTGGTTATTGTTAAAGCCAATTAGGCTGGCGATACACGGGCCAGTAGCTTTGTGACGTCAGTTACCTGCCAACTTCTCGGGGCCGCAAATGGAATACTAATATAAACTTTGTTGTACTCTATCGTCAAATTAGTTTGGTTTGTCGGTTACGTCGAATATTGTTAATCTGATGGTTCTGCTTGGTGATATTGTATGTTATACAGGGTAATTGAAAATAAACCCGGAACCCGAAAAGGGGTAATTGTACTCATCATTATGAACAACTTTTACTACGGGACCAACCCTGAAATCATGAAAAAACAAATATCTGATCAATACAATACGATCTTGTTATGTAGCATTTTTATAGGGAACAGCTGATTTCCTTTTCCATGATTTCAGGGTTGGTCCCGTAGTCAAAGTTGCTCATAATGATGAGTACAATGACCCCTTTTGAGGTTTCGGATATATTTTCAATAACCCTGTATGTATATTGTGTTCGACTGCCTCATTGGTCTAGACATCATAAAGCGCGACTACTGAATGTGAGATCTTAGGTTCAATTCCCAGATCGGGCAAAGTATTATTGGGTTTTCTATCAGGAATTTCTCAGTAGCAGCCTCAGAGTCTGATTTGTGCCCGGTTGATGGCAATAGGCACGCCCCCTATTACATGGGACTTAAACACAACTGGCAATATGTGGGTGTACTAATGAGTACCTACACCTCTGCCTAACCCTTCGGGGATTACAGGCGTGATGTTTATGTTGTATACTCCATTCAATATCATCATCATCATGATATCAAAAGCAAGGTAATAATTTCAATTAAAGAAACATAAGAATGTCATATACAAGAAAAATTGAATGCAATCTAGTTGCTCCTTCCAATCATATGATTTTGAATAACTGTTTCTGCAAACATTATAATGACCCATTATTTGAACCCTATCCTTTTAAACCTAACCCCCCTAATATTTTTCTTTAACACCCAGAAGCGTTGAGACATTAGAATTTCAAATCAATATTTAACCCTATTCAATTAACTTAGGGCACATCTAAAGAACGTTTTTACATAGAAAAGGAGTATAAAGGATTGCAAATGAGGCCTTCCCCTAAAGGCCTCTTTAATTATAAGGGAGATTGTTTGTCCGAATTCCAGGGGCTACCTCCTTGCTCTAATTACTCGGCAGAAATCTTCGTTTAAACTGTGCAATTAGATTTTTTTTCTTCAGACTATTACAGTGAGTTGTTGAAGCTCTGATTTCGGGTTTTAGATTTCTTGGTGGTCCGATTACGTTGGATTTATTCTGTCTACGCTTATTTTTATTTAAAAAAAAAGTTGCTTCAGACTGGGAATTTGTCCTGTATCGTAGGTGTGTATACAATACGTATGAACTTACATACATAAACAGTCAAGCCACTAAACGGATTGTGCTAAACTAACACGAACTAACTAGTTTAAAGTTTGTATGAAGAAAAACTATTATATCGCCATTATCAGACATTTATGTGGACAAAGACGCGGGTAGAAACTACGAATAAATAAATGTTAAGAATTTCGGATAAATTCATAATGGACTACTCATTGCATAAGAATCTCACTCATCTGTACAAAACAAAAAGCTACTTCACATATTCCATTTACCCTATTTCTTATATATCGAATAAAACATATTCATAGTATCTGTAACCCAAAAAAACTTCCTAAGCCCACAAAGTTTCGAGTATCTCACAATAAAACTAAAACTTTTCCTTCCTAACTAAATATTCAATACAAAAAGAAACGTCAACTGATTTTGTAAGTCCTAGAGGACAGATGCGAAGTAAATGTGTAGCACTTAACCAACTTTGATTTTAGTAACAAGAAAAACATTCCAAGTCGAAGGTAATGGACGTCCGGACACAAGGACCCCGTGATAAAAGTTTCAGCATTGGCTGGGATAGTTTCCTTATAAATAAGTGGTGGATAAATAAGTAAGCGGTTTTGGAACTGTTCTTTAATATTCGATAGTATATTGGGTTAAGAAGTTGGAATGTTTTTTGTACTGTTGTTTATAAGTTATTTGATTGTCAGGTCGAGTGTCAATTTTATTTTGGTTTGTGACATTACATGTAATGACTTCAGTCAATAGAATAGAATTTATTTTATCCATCTTAGATAAAGCATGTACACCAGAAGTAAACATAAAATTATGATACCTCCTTTTTAATTATAGTATTAATTAATAGAATAGCAACATTTATCTTAGGAAGGAAAATGCCTATTGGCAATTTATTATTATTGTTTTTATTAAAGTGATTATTGTCAAAGCTACATTTTATTCTTACAGAGATAATAATAATATGATGAAAAGTAATATTTTTCACAACAAACAAACTAAACCCAACCCATAAAAATCTTTCAAAACAATCTAAAATTACTTTCAAAAGCGTATTTTCCCGGAAAAACGGTTTTTTCAACGAAAAACGCCCGCGTGGTACTAGGCGCCCATCATAGCTAGGAGGTATCGCAGCGAGATGCAGTAGATAATACGGTATGAAACTGAACTTCAGTAGCGCGTCGACCGTCGACGGTGACGCACGTCCCGCGTTGCGTTCGTACCGCTGTTGTCGTGTTTATTTCGTGTGTTGTGTAGTGTCAGGGATTATTTTTTAACGATAGTGTGTTTGTAGTTATGTTTTCTGAAAGGTTGGTAGATTATTCATAATATTTATAAATTACTTTTTAAATAAGCAATTTTTGTGAGGGTATTTACAAAAAAAAAATATGTAAGGCCCTATTTGCTCAAAAATATTTTTATTTTAATTAGAAGCTGTTATTTTTTTAACTTTTTAAAAAGAGGGTGAGCAGAATAATCAGTATTGTAACTAGAAACACAATCCCACATGTTGCAGTAACGTTTATCTTATAACTTTATATCCATTTTTTTTAGTAAGTTAAAATTACTCTTTTTTCGAAACTTCGCATTACAGTATGATCTATGAACACAGTAGTTACGCGACCGATCTTTCAAATGAAAGCTGTCATTGATCCTTTTGAGTGCACTTTATCTCGTGTGAATTGAGCCTCGTCCTTACGCTGCGACAAGTCCCAAGGCTCTCACACATGAAATGTATGGATCGTTTTAATAAGATACATTAATGAAATCTTTAAGTGAGATTTATGTCGATGACTTCCTGACTGTGTGGTGGTTGGATTCTGTATCGAACAGGCCTATGAATCAAAATTAATGGTCTTCATAATCTAGGCTATAAATTTTGCTGTTTGATATTTATGTTTGAGGTCAATGTCTAAGTGTTATGGGTGTCATTTTACTAAAATAAACTACCGAGGCTTAAGTAGATTTTGATTTTAAGTTGTGGCGTCCACGTGGTTTTCAAAGGGTTAATTTATTTAATATTTTTATGAATTCTAAATGTTTCTTTTAGATATCTTTTGTAGTAGGTTTTTTCTTCTTGAGATAAAATTATAAATACTTATTTGATAGATACTAGTCAAGTCAAGTCAATTCAAAACATTTATTTCAATTAGACCATTTATTACAGGCACTTTTGAACTGTCATGGAGTCGGTCAGTTAGTCCGAAAATTGAAGCTAGTTGCTCGTTTCAAAACGGACGTAGACCTCTATGGAGAAGAACGAGCAAGAAACTCCACGTCACTCTTTTAAATTAGGTTTTTACTAGTGACTGCATACACTAGGCTAGTTTTTTCGAATATAGCTGGAGACTAAGTATTATATGACCGAGCAATCGATGATAAATTTTGCTAATTTTTATTCGATCTTTGACATGTACAGCTACGTTGAATCATTTTAAACTTTATTCGCTTAATTAATTACTATGTCATAAAAAGCCATACTATCAAAATATATAGGCACATCGCAAAATATCGAAAACCGCTTGACGTATAAAGATAAAATTTGACAAAAAAGTAGATTATAGTAAGTAGACGTCCGCTAAAAACGGATTTTCCAAAACTAACTCCCTAAGGACAAACAAAGTCGCAAGAAAAAGCTAGTTGATTATAAAAGCCACAATTTTAATTAATGAATACTTTGGTGTCGTAAATTCTTGATGTGTATTTATGACATCGCCTTTGAGGAATCATAAATAAGATAAATATGCTTCTAAATTCAAAATCAGGCCAAACAAAGAATGTACCTTTTAACATTTAATCAAACTAAAAAGCTTTTCAACACTAAATAAAACAAACATGTAAAACGGAACGCGGATCAATCATTCGAATGAATTCCCTCATAACGTTTAAACGTTGCGTTCCGTTTTACGCAGAGTAATCCCTTATTTTTATTTGAAGGGAACAATTATTGTAAGTGCTGTAGTTGTAGGAAACCGTGGAGACCATAAAACGAGTATAATGTTGAAGAAAATACGGTAAGGGGGGGTTCTCTTTGTTGTTAAACATTATGTTGGAAGATAGGCTCCTGAATCACTTTCAATTTTGTGTGAAAATTCTTGCTCTGTTTATGTAAGTCAAATTTTGTGACTTTAATCCAAATAAATATTTCAAATATTGTTTAACCTGATGTTAGCAATGATTAGGTATTTATTTTGGCTCCAATTAGATTTTAGATACATCGATTTTAATCACATACCAAAAGCAATTTTTCTCTTATTTAACATAACATCACGCCTGTAATCCCCGAAGGGTTAGGCAGAGGTGTACCCACTAGTACATCCACATTTCGCCAGTTATGTTTTTAGTCCCATGTAATAGGGGGCGAGCCTATTGCCATCAACCGGGCACAAATCCAGACTCCGACGCTGCTACTGAGAAATTCCTGATGGAAAAACCCGATAACACTGCCTAACCTGGGAATCGAACCCAAGACCTCATGCACAGCAGTCGCGTCTGCGACCACTAGACCATGAGGCAGTCCTATCTTCAGTCAGTCTTATCCAATACAAACTATTTTCAATACATCTATAATAATATGTCATTGCCGCACTGCAATTTGCAGGAGTCCCCTCGTTAGGCAGGTGGTATGCCAGCTGCTAGATAACGCCCATTAGAAATAAATTATATCGCAAGCTGCACATCCACGATACGATAAATATTAATAAGACCACTTCTATAAATGAGTATTTTAAAATAATAACATTTATTAGAACTAGACGCTATTTTCTGTTTGTCTATTTCAAGCCGCGGTTACGGGTTCACAAACGGACACGGGCATATAACGATGTGAATTTTTCTATACAGGGTAGTTGAAAAAATACCCGAAACCTGAAAAGGGGTCATTGCACTCATCATTATGAACAATGATGAGTACATAATGATTGTATATAATGATGAGTACAATGACTCCTTTTCAGGTTTCGGATAAATTTTCAATGACCCTGTATATCATAATATTATGTGCTTTCTTTTATCTTGGACGTCACTGACATTGGTGAAGTGACAAAATGAATTTAAGTCTGAAATCGCCAATCCGCTTTCCAAAATGCAGGCAGATCACTTTGTTTCCAAAAGTACCTGCATCTGTGAAAATTCGAAAAAAAAAGTATATCTGATCTTGGTAAAAATACAAATAATAAAGTATACAAACTTTGGACCCACGTTTCATCCGCTTAGGGGGTGAATTTTGGAAAATCTTTTCTTAGCGCATGTCTACGTCATAATAACTATTTGCGTGCCAAAGTTCAGCGCAATCAGTTCAATAGTTTGAGCTGTGTGTTGATGGATCATTCAGTCAGTAACGAGTTGCTTTTTAATATATAGATTTCAATACGAAAAAAAGGGACAAACACGAAAATAAGTCACGAATTCGTGAACCGTATCTTTTAGCCAACAAAACAAACAAGCTACTATAATTAGAAAAATTAAAAAACACGACTGCCAAAATTGCGCATATTTGTACTTTGTTTACTCCAGTTTTACGACGTTTTTTATTTACAGTGTTATATATTTTTTAAATCTTTTTGTCAAATTCTAGACGATAAATATAGACACGTCTGGATTCATTAAAAAAAAAAATTGAGGCTGGTATTAATTTACTTTTTAAAGTGACCACACAGGTTTTTTCTTATTTTTAACTAACCTATGTTACTCGGAACGATGCAAGGATTGTAACGATACCCCATACATCTAAATCGGTTCAGGCGTTCAAAAGTTATGGTGGAATAAAGAATCTCACATACATACATACATACATACATTAACCCTGAACACATAACACTCCTTTTTTTGGGGCAGTCGTGTAAAAAGATAGTAAAACAATTTCACGCTGTGAATATCATTAGTGTACGGTTATAATTTCTTTTTTCTTCACACTTCGAACAACCGTTCGGTACAACTGGCTATATTTCATTGTGAGCTAATAAAAAAAGTAATTTCATGAAGGCATTAAAACGGTTTATAGTTCCAGATATTAGGGCTTACACGCGAACATACAAATGTAAGTATACTAATGTTGCCTAGATAGGAATGCAGTGGATGAAATATGCTTTGTAACAACCCTGTGGTTAGGGGTAGTATTTAATGCAAGTTTTAAAAGATTAAATCTTTTTGCTCTTGTTAAAAAGTTCCGGAATTCCTTTTATGAAAGTAGTTTTAAATCCGCGATGCTGCGAATACTGGTTTCAGAAATAATATTTTTAACACTTTTTTATAAATAAGTTATTTTGATTTTGATATTTTTACAATTTTGTTTGGCTTTTTAAAACCCATAACTACATACTTCCATTTAGTATGATATTGGTGCCGATTCCCTTGGTCACAAACTAAACAAAAATGAGAGTATTACCATCTTTTTCTGTCCAATAAAATAAGAAAGAGACTAATGTAAATAAGAGCTGTCAAATTTAGTCAATATGTCACATCCATACAGTTATAGTTGACATCTTAAAACGTATGGATTAAAAATACGGAGAAGTTCAAGGCAAAACTTATTTGACATCGCTAACTTAGTTCTTTAATGTCACCGTCCTTTCCTTTCGCTGTATGTTAGTAAGATAATAATTTGTCAATTCTCTAAATTTAGTCTAGTTTGTGAACAAGGGAATCAGCACCAGTGTTTAGTTTTGGATTTTAACATCTGAAATAAATAAAATTAATTTAAATTATGAATAAAAAGAAAAGGTGTACAATCACACACAAACGTCTAATGAAGACAGCATTTCTAAGGGCCACTTAAAAAAAAACAATTACCCATAAAATAAATTTAAAGAAATACGTACATCGACTTAACATTATTGCTACTTTTTATTGCATTTCCAATAAAACAAACAGACGTAAAGCCGTCTTTTTTACGCGTTCCCCATCATGATTTATTCGAACCAACAAAAACGCCGTACCAATACAATCTAGTACGTTTTACGGCATAATTTGAAACAAAGAGAACATCTGAACTGATTAATTAATGTAGCAACTGGTTTACTATGTAAATAGTGGTCGTAAACCACCCAGTGTGCATTAGGAGCTTAATGTCGTGACATACTACGAGTTTGTTCGGTGAACTTCGACGAACTATAAGTTTGGCCAACAAAACAAATGAGCTGAAAATGCTTCATTTTAGTTGCAAACTCTCAAAAAAAACAGCAAAGTAATATAAAACGATGTAAAATTTATGCTTAAGTGTTCAATCTGTAAAAATAAGACCGACAGAAAAAAATATTATAATCCCTACCCTTCTGACTATCTAAAATAAAATTCGTAAACAAAAACCTATCGCAAAAACATAGAACATTTACGCAAACAGAGGTACAGTGTGTAACAAAAGTAATAAACGCGATCGTCCGACAACATACGCTAATGAAATTTATAATCCATAAAAGCGGGGCCGTTGTTTTATAAAGTGTAATAATCATAAAGGCACGTCTCTATCGCATGGGCTTATTTAATAATGTGAACGACTGTACCTACTAAGCTTATTGCCCTTCGGAGAGTACCGAATCGTATGATGCGTGCAGCGTTGTTTTTGGGTTTTGTAGGATACGTAAATATTGGATCGGCTATTTTTGGGTTTTATTGTTTCGGATTATAGTTAAATGTATGTACTGACGCATGGATGTTGCACATTAATCGGATGTACAAATATTGTATGTGTATGCATTACTTATTTAATTTCAGAAATGTATGTACAATGCTAGCTATTGCCCTGTCAAAGTCGATACATTATTCCATGAAAACCGTACATTTTTTAGGATAAAAAGTAGCCTATATGCTTCGAGACTATCTAATATGTCTCTGTACCAAATATCATCCTGATCTGTTTAGCCCTTCTGGTGTTATTGAGTAAAAAACATCCATCCAAACTTTCGCACGTTTAATTAAAACAATAATTTAAAAAAAAATAGTATCAAACATTTCTCCGTATTGCTGTCAACTGGAAATGTGATCAGACTGACAGTACTGCTATGTAGGATGGCAAAGTAGTACCTACGGTCAATGCCCAGCATTAATTGACCTCCTCTTAGAAAGAAGATAAAGGGAAGACGGGTCAGGCAATTCAAGGTACTGACTGTATGTAGTACTTGTTGATGTAATACACTAACTTTTGTCCGTGACTTCATCCGCGTGGAAGTCGAAGACCCTCATAATTCGGCTCAGTCGTAAAACCGTTCTTAGCTGACGTCTCCTACCTATAAACTACCTACCTACTTCAGCTTCATAGGTCAAGTAGTGTTCGAGATTAAATGAACGAGTTACCTTTCGCCGTTATCTATATGTTCCTATAGATTTAGATAAAGTTGTATGAGTATATGAAAAAGTGTCTGAAATTGTAGTGAAAAGTGAGAATTAAAACCATTTTAACATTGGCAATGGGCTTTCCACATGGGACTTAAAAACATGACTGACGAAATGTGGGTGTACTAATGGGTACACCTCTGCCGAACCCTTCGGGGATTACAGGCGTGATGTTGTGTGTAATTAGTGTATCTTTAGTTAGGTACATTCATAGATAGAAAGTATTTTTTAAACCAATCGATTTTCCGCGTAACTCAAAAACTTTAAATTTGAGTTACGCGGAATTACTCATATACCTAACACGGAAAGCTAAACTACGATGATATTTTTTGAAATTATTTCAAGTATTAGTCAAGTCTAAGTCAAGTCTAGTCAAAACTTTCATTTAAATTAGACCATTTACAGGCACTTTTGAATTGTTAAGGAGTCGGTCAGTTAGTCAGAAAGTTCAAGCTAGTTGCTCGTTCCAAAACGGAGGTGGGCCTATGAGGAGAAAAACGAGCAAGAAACTCTATGGCAGTCATTATCATGCCTAATACATGCTTAGATACTACAGGAAGGCTTTAAACAATCTCCGACGATATTATACGGAGTATAACACAGTGCTTACTTCTCTCCCCGAGGCACTGCCAAACTAAGTTAACTTAATAGTCTAAAATCCTGGAGTCGCCACACCTACGTTATGTCATCATGGCTGAAATTTTGAGCTTATATGCGGGAAAATATCGTTAAAACGGTATGCGTACTTGCCAGCTTTAATGCTTGGTCCTTTTTCAGATCAATAACCTGTAAAACATAAAATAAAAATCAGCCATCTCTCTCGAACGCAAGTGAGGAAAGTAGCTTTAAAACTTGATTTCTGAATAGAAGCCCAGTTTTGAAGCTAGCAGACACGCAATACCTTATTAACGACAAATAGTTTTTATTTATAACTAGTGTCTAAAGATATTTAACAAAGCCAAAACTTTTACATTCTACCCTCCTAACCTCCTAGTTAAAGCTGATTTAGACTATGCGAGAAATAACGTGCAAATTGTGGTACATTTCTGTCGATTATCGGTACGGCAAATCGTACGATATTTCTCGTATCGTCTCAATCAGCTTCTTCGTAGATATTGAATGTCAAAGTTCCAACTTTTTGTAACATTTTCTTTACGAAATCTTGTTTTGTTATTGCTAAACTTTTGATACCCCCATGACGCTAGTATTATTGTATGCATCCAAAAAAAGCGTTTCTTTTAAGCGTTTTTTTAGCGTGTGTTACTTTATGCTCTTCTTAATAACCGTAATTTTTCACACCAAAAAAGAAAACGGGTTTTCCGTCAATAATTTTAGGTCCATGTTTACTTAGATTGATGGTAATTAAAAAACGGGTATATAATGTGTCTTTTTACACCCCGAATATATACTAAATTTCAGTGGCTATTTGAATGACGTACATCTGTTGACTATGGGCTCTTGAACTGTAAGATATTAAGTTTGAATCCACATGTAGTTGCTACGTTACTAATACGCTCTGTGTAGTTATATTGTTCATTGAACTTTGTAACTTTTCGCCAAAATATGTATGTATTTCATTTAGGATATTAATTAATTATGTACTTTTAAACAAAACTCGGCAAAACCTGGAAACATCATTTACTTTTAAGCAAAACTGTATTAAAATTATATCTTGCTTTCATAAATAAATAAATAACTTTTTTATTTGATTAAAAATAAAATAATTTAAAAAGATGGCGTAAATTAATATCCCTATTTTTAAAAACACTCCCCCTGAAACAAACATGTATCATAATTTAACATTTTATTTGTTCATTAACAGCTACTACAGTTAATCAATTAATAATTTTACTAAATAAAAACATAGTTATATTAAAGTCAAAGTCAAAGTCAAAAACATTTATTTCAATTAGACCGATTACAGGCACTTTTGAATTGTTAAGGAGTCAGTCAGTTAGTCCGAAAATTACGTATAAAATCTTCTCTAAATTCTATTTTTTATTTAATGTCTCTCAAAGGCCTCTTCTCATATAAAGAAGGCACGCGGCGTGCATTGATCACCACGCTTACTCAAGGCGGATTGGTGATTTCAGTCTTACATAAATTACAAGTCCTACCTACGTCTGTGATATCAAAGATAAACTTAGAAAGTACATTCATGTTTTTTTTTATACATACATACATAAACTCACGCCTTTTTCACATGGGGGTAGGCAGAAACTACAGAACGCCACCTGCTACGATCCTTACATACTCCTCCTCGTTTTTTTAATGTAGCTTATAATAATTTTATCTTGCTCACATCAATTACGATACTGACTGAACTAAATTACTTGGTATTTTCTTGCCAAGGAGAGCTAATTACTAATTATATTAACGTCGTAATTACGTATCTGTACATACTGTAAAGATAACAAAAGTAAGTCTTGTGCCTTGATTTTCATTAAGAATATCAAAGACTTTGAACACAAACATACTGAGCGTTTGCCCGCGGCTTTGTCCGTGTGAATTTTTATACGGATCCCTATTTTTTTGAATAAAATAAAGTCTGTAGCGCTCAGGAAAAACGTAGTAGCTTTTAATTTATGTTATTTCATTTTATTGGAGGTCACAAACAGCATAAAAAATACAATAATCTCAACAATTAGTTATTAGAAAAAGAATTGTCAGAATCGAACTAGCAGTTCCTTAACCTGTTTAAATAAAACACTCCTACTCAACTTTTCAGCTTTATAGTAAAGATTTTCAACTGGAAAATCATATTTAAAAAAACCGTTTTGCTTTTAAATAACTATTCAAAAGCAGAACAGAATTTATATAATGACTTGTCGAGTAATTTAATCGAAACTTATTGGAAGGTGGTAAAGCTACAGTGAAAAAGATTCTTTTAGCTGTCAGCACCAATGCAGCAAAATTTTCCATAAACTTCCAGACAGAAAAAAACTTAAACCAAACAAAACACACAACTTTTCCAAAACTAAACAAGACGACACAAAAACTCTGAACCCACCTTCAGATTCCACTGAAAATTTGATAGGGGCCGGTTAATTCATAAATTAATTAAAGTTTACCCGGTTTTCGAAGACAAAGTTGGCTGTCACTGCGAATGATAAGCAGGCTTCATTAGGATTCACCGGGCACGGGCCAAGTGACCCGGGCTAACGAGTCGGTCACTACAGATTTGTCTCCTTAATACCCGGGCCGGATATTTGCGTGTTTATTTTGTTTTGCCAGTGTGAAGTGGGAAAAGCTGGGTGTTTTGGCACGCTAATGTGTTTGGCTTTGGTATAATTTTTCCAAATACTTTGTGTTCTAAATAGTTTAATATTGCAAAATGGGTAATTGAATTTTGTCACTTATAAGTGCAATTTATGAGAAGGATGAGGTATTGAAATGGGAAGGATGGAAGGAGTGGAGGGAGGTGTTTGCCCAGGAGAGGAACAGAATAAACTAACAAAAAAAAAATTGCATTTTTTCCATGCATATTTATTAAATGACTTAATAAATAAGATGACCTATAAAAAAACAAATAATAATATAAAAAATAAACAGAACCTAAATGGCTAAAATGGGAAATGTGACTAAAAGACTGGCGGCATTGCCACGTTGGATTTTAAATCCTGTGTTTATCCATCAACGTTCCATTTAATAATGATGAGAGATATACTACAAAGTAATCATCAAAATAATTACTGTCCCACTGCACGGAAAGGTCCATTTCTATTACAGATAGGCACGAGTACCGATCACCACGCTTGCTCAAGATGGATTGGCGATTTTAGACTTATATTCGTTAATAAAAATCCAAGTTTCCTTACGATGTTTTCTTGTGCCAATGTCGGTGATGTCCAAGATAAACTAAGAAACTTACTTCAAAATTAACATTTCTAAAATATTCATTATTTTACAAAAACACGTCATCAAGAACACTTTTCAATACACTACAAACACTTTCTAATAATTTTCGTCACAAAATGGATTCCCCTCACAGTTTTACATAACATAACATAACATAACATCACGCCTGTAATCCCCGAAGGGTTAGGCAGAGGTGTACCCATTAGTAGGTACACCCATATTTCGCCAGTTATGTTTTATTAGTCCCATGTAATAGGGGGCGAGCCTATTGCCATCAACCGGGCACAAATCAAGACTCCGAGGGTGCTTCTGAGAAATTCCTGATGGAAAAACCCAATAACACTTTGCCCGCCCTGGGAATCGAACCCAAAACCTCATGCACAGCAGTCGCGCTGACGCTTATATCTCAAAGGAGTTTTTAATTCATTCAGTATTGCAAGACATACTTTAATTATAACGTCGGGATAAAGAGTGACGCTCGACAATAAAAGCACAAAGCGAAGTGAGGCTATAAATTTTTAACGTCTTCAAAAAACAACGTTCATTTAGTCCCTTTGAGACTACGTTAACAGTTGCCAGCGGAGCGGGGATTGTGCATTGTCTATCAAAAATCTTTTGAAATTTTTCAAAGTTTTAACTTTTGTAATTGAGGGTAATATCAACAGTTTTTGTGATGAAAATAAACACGAGAAAAGTTAAAAATCATTTATTCTAACCAATTTGCTTGATAAACATACCATAAAATTCACTTTTACTGGTTGTACAATTGCCTTGTGCGGAAGTCGGACCCACAACTACTAGTACAGAGACTGTAGCAACAATCCAAGCACTATTATGACATTATCTATTACACAAATTTTAATAAAAAAAGATTTTATCAGTCTAGCTCATGTCATCATTATCATTATTCAGTCATTTGGCTAAAATGATGATGATAGATTCTATCATCATCATTTTAGCTAAATGAGGACCACTGCTGGACATAGGCCTTTCCCAGAGGTGGCCCTAGAATATGTATTAGCTCGTAATATTTTTTTAGGTGCATAAGATAACATCACGCCTGTAATCCACGAAGGGCTAGGCAGAGGCGTACCCTTTAGTACACCCACATTTCGCCAGTTATGTTTAAGTCCCATGTAAAAGGGGTCTATTGCCATCAATCGGGCACAAATCCAGACTCCGACGCTGCTACTGAGAAATTCCTGATGGAAAAACCCAATAACACTTTGCCCGACCAGGGAATCGAACCCAAGACCTCGTGCTCAGCAGTCGCGCTTTGTGACCACTAGACCAACGAGGCAGTCGAGGGGATATTTTATTTAGGTATCCTTTTTTTTACCTTATATTTTTCCACTGCCGGGCAAATATCTTCCTTATAGCCTGCCATTTTTCTGTATGTATTACCATGGGGCAGCTATCTATTGGTAAATATAGAATAACAAAAAAATAATTATCTCTTATTCTAAGACCCGCCCAAATTTTATTTTATTCTTAGTGAATCTTCTTGTGAATTTAATTACTCATTTCAATGAAGACATCGCGGAAACTCCTCTTTAAATAACAAGTTAATTACGCAAAACGTAAATCTTTAAAGCATTTACTGTTAGCGGAGTAAATCGCGAATAAAATCTCCGAATTTGATTGCTCAATCCAAAGTCTCTATTCGCCATAGGTCCATAACTTGTCAAATAAATTCGAAGTCGATAGCTCGCTTTAACGACTTCCAATGTTAACGTTTTATCGCTCGTCAAATTGTTGGTAGCTAACTTCTGGGTGTGGGCCCGTCTTTATTAATAATACTCATTTTATGACTTAATATGGAGTTTAATTGTAATGGAATATTAATGTCATTAAATTTTCAGGGTCGTAAATTTTATGGTTTTCGATGTTATTTGCTTGGGTAAGGTTTTCTTCCTTCCGCAACTGTTTGATGTGGACTTCTTTCATATTTTGGAGCTTATGATTCCCTTATCGAGATGGCCCTTTGGCTAAGATCCTTGCCTCACATAGAGAGGCTGGTTCATAATCGGGCGCGGGCAAGTGCTAATATGACTTTTTATTTTATACTATACACACACTGTACGTGGGACTAAAAAAAAACATAACTGGCGAAATGTGGGTGTACTAGTGGGTACACCTCTGCCTAACCCTTTAGGGATTACAGGCGTGACGTTATGTTATGTTATTTTATACTTTTTAAGTCTACCTTAAACATAACTGATATTTGTCACGGTAAACATCGTGAGGAAACCTGGACTTCGCCAATCTTGAGCAAGCGTGGTGATCAATTTTCGTGCCTTCTCTGTTTAGGAAGAGGCCTTTGCCATGCAGTAGGACAATAATAGGCTAGTAGGTATTATTAGATATGATTAATTCTCGCTCAAGTCTTTCTCGATCTCTATTTAAAAATTTTCTGTCTGTCAATGGACATAAATATACCTACCAGCTTCGCCGATAGAACTTCAGTGAAAGTTGTCAATTTAAGACATAGTAGTTTCCTCGGAACATGCTAAGTACCATTGGATCGTTAGTAACTTGTTAGAAAATGGCTTTCAGGAGCCTTACTGACTAGTTCAAACTTGTTAGATAATAACTTGTACAAGTCACAGACTTGGCAACACAGCTGGGCTGTTCCATTTTAAAAGAATTTCTTTTGTTTTTTTAATGAAAACGGGCCATTTTTAAAGGATTTCTGCTGTTGTTTTTCTTCGGGTGCGTTTTAATCGCATAACTACTACCTACAGCTCCTGTCTACCTGTAGGTAGTACAAATATTTGTTTCATGTGATATCCGAACCCGCGACACAACAGACAATCGTTCGGTAATGTCAAAGACCTAATTATAACCTAATAAAACGCAGTATTCAAGTTTTTTATGCAAACTGTTTTTCGTATTTAAAATATTTATTGATAAGTTATTTACTAGTGTTGTATTTGTTAAAGGAATTTTAAATAATATTATTGTAAGCACGCCTCTGCCTTGTTGGTCGCAAGCGCGACTGCTGTGCATGAGGTCTTGGGTTCGATTCCCAGGTCAGGCAAAATTTTATTGGATTTTTCCATCAGGAATTTCTCAGTAGCAGCCTCGGAGTCTGGATTTGTGCCCGGTTGATGGCAATAGGCTCGCCCCCTATTACATGGGACTAAAAACATAACTGGCGAAATGTGGGTGTACTAATGGGTACACCTCTGCCTAACCCTTCGGGGATTACAGGCGTGATGTTATGTATGTTTTTCTTCGGGTGCGTTTTAATCACATACCTACTACCTGCAGCTCCTGTCTACCTGTAGGTTGTACAAATATTTGTATCATGCGATAATCGAACCCGTGACACAACAGACAATCGTTCGGTAATGTCAAAGACCTAATTATTACCTAATAAAACGCTGTATTCTAGTTTTTTATACAATCTTTTTTTTTGGTATATTTAAAATATTTATTGATAAGTTATTTACTAGTGTTGTATTTGTTAAAGGAATTTTAAATAATATTATTGTAAGCACGCCTCTGCCTTGTTGGTCTAGTGGTCGCAAGCGCGACTGCTGTGCATGAGGTCTTAGATTCGATTCCCAGGTCGGGCAAAAGTGTTTTTGGGTTTTTCCATCAGGAATTTCTCAGTAGCAGCCTCGGAGTCTGGATTTGTGCCCGGTTGATGGCAATAGGCTCGCCCCCTATTACATGGGACTAAAAACATAACTGGCGAAATGTGGGTGTACTAATGGGTACACCTCTGCCTAACCTTTCGGGAATTACAGGTGTGATGTTATGTTATGTATTGTAAGCACTTGAGTATATTACCTGAGATACAGGTTTATTCCTAGTTCAGGTAGAAACCTAATATTATTTGCCTATACTTTTTAAAGCCCTAATTTTAAATATTTTTGTAAATCAATTATATAAATAAACAATTTCAATTTCTAATAGTTTCGTTTGAAGGTTTAAAGGTTTCGTCATGAATTTATTTGTTTACACTAGAAAGGAGAATTCTCATTGTGTTGTATAAAGTTTACGTCATTCAGAAACTTTGTAACTAAGGGTAATTATCACTAGATCGTGTAAGACGATCGTCTCACTCGTGTACTGTAAAGTGTACCCAAAAAATATAAAAACGAAATACTTTTTCACTCTCTAACACACCTAGTACAAATACCTGATAATCTGTTCACCCCAAAACAAAATGTCGTGATGATAACTTAAACTTATCTTCCACAGATGTTCCTAATAACAATTCCTTAAGTGTCAGTGCAGTAACTGTGACGATTTGTTGAATTAATTTCATTATAATGAGTGTGAAAACTGTTATGTGAAAAAATGGCTTCGTATAATCATCAGGAGACACAGTCCAGTCCAGCTAAGGAAGTTCCACGGTAAGAGTAACAAGAATATTTTGCTAGAATGTTCTAGGTGGCAATTTAACTAACCTTTAGGAATCGATCGCAATCTAATCTTAGTCTCAGTCTGTCAAAAATGCCTGTAATTTACGTAAATTTATTGACATTGATTATCGCTGAGATGAGATTGCGAATAAATGTTGAACGTTTTGGATTAGTGACTGCCTCGTTGGTCTAGTGGTCGCAAGCGCGACTGCTGTGCATGAGGTCTTGGGTTCGATTCCCAGGTCGGGCAAAGTGTTATTGGGTTTTTCCATCAGGAATTTCTCAGTAGCAGCCTCGGAGTCTGGATTTGTGCCCGGTTGATGGCAATAGGCTCGCCCCCTATTACATGGGACTAAAAACATAACTGGCGAAATGTGGGTGTATTAGTACACCCACATTTCGCCAGTTACGTACACCTCTGCCTAACCCTTCGGGGATTACAGGCGTGATGTTATGTTTATGTTATGTTATGATTAGTAGAATTGCCCTTTTGTTTTATTGTTATCGATGCTTGGTCCGCCATTTTAATTTGGTTTTCACCAGCAAGATTTCCTTCGATATTTTTAAACATAAAACAATTTTTTTTCCCAATATTTCTAGCTGTTACAATAACCAGACTGATTGGGTTTTGTTCTGCCTTTAAATAAATAAATTAATTACATAAAACTAATAGGTATGCCAAAATAATGTTCGTTATTAGGTACTGCTTACCATTAATAGACCAATATACATTGTACATCACAAAATGCTCTTAATTCAAAATTTACAAAAAACGCAAATCGAATAATATAAATATCCAAATTGTTACAATTCCTTGGCAGAATGAGATTTGTTTTAATGGGTTGGCTCGTTCTGGCAAAATTACTGAACTTAAATCTACGCTATACATCATTGTAATTGGTGGAAAGGACACAGTCATCATCTGCCTAGCCTTTTCCCAACTATGTTGGGGTCGGCTTCCAGTCTCACCGGATGCAGCTGAATAGCAGTATTTTACATGGAGCGACTGCCTATCTGACCTCCACAACCCAGTAACTGGGTAACACGATACCCCTAAGTAAGACTGGTTGTCAGACTCTCAAGCTTCTGACGATTCGTAACGACTGTCAAAGATCTACGAATGACAGCCGGGACCAACGGCTTAACGTGCTTTCCGAGGCACGGAATGTCAGTAATGTCTAAGGAAAACTTTAGAAAGTACATATGAATTGAAAAAGTCACATTGGTACTTGCCCGGATTCGAACCCACACCCTCATGCATGAGAGGCGGGCGCCTTAACCACTAGGCCATCACGACATTGGAAAGGACACAGTAACATACAAAAATCATGGATTCATAATAATAATGGTTCTAATCTCCAAAGAGATCAGTTATTTTAAAAAAATGTTGTTCCATATAAAAATACAACTAGGTCAATATTTATGGCCGAGTTTTTTTATAACCGACGAATTATTCCACCCCGTAAAGTGTATTTTGCTAAAAATATTTATATAAAAAGCAGACTGTTATGTAACAGCGCAGTCTAGATATTAGGTCTCTATTTATAGCTTTCGTTCCGCTCGGCGGTTCTGCCGAGGACAATCGATTAGTGCTAAATATATCCCAACCCTCTTTCCCTTCAAATGTATCCTCCGTTCAGGAGTTCACAACTCGTTCTATATCGAGTCTTATATGATTTCATTTATATTGAGTTCGGTAAATAATATTAGAAGTATGTATTTACTGATAGATTTTTTCAGAAAACGATTCTTATGTGTGTGCGTCACTTTTATTTGAATAAAGTTTTTCTTTCTTTCTTTTTTTTTCTTTCTTTCTTTTCATTCTTTATTTTCTTGGGTACGTGCTAAATATGGTGTATTAGTCATGTTTTAAAAAATGTGGTAGCTATTTTTGGGTGAGCTGTTTAGGTCAATCTTTATTTCTAAAAAACTTTGCCCCATACTAGAAATTTTCCTTACATCGTGGTTGCGTTTACAAACATATAACAACAAACCAGTAAGCCATACAAGTATTCGTGTGTTTTTTCGTGATATAAGCACTTGGTACATTGGTCTAGTAGTTGAAAAGTGCGACTGCCGAGCATAAGGTCTTGGGTTCGATTCTCAGGTCGGGCAAAGTGTTATTGGATTTTTCCATCAGGAATTTCTTAGTGGCGGCCTCGGAGACTGGATTTGTGCCCGGTCGATGGCAATGGGCTCGCCCCATTTATATAGGACTGAAGAATAACTGGCGACAACATTATAACACTAGTTTAACTAAATTTTTTACCATTATTTCTAACTCGGATATAATTCCTCGAAATTTTATTCATAAACATAAACAAGATTAATAAACAAAAACACCCAGATAACTAATTACAATTGTCAATCACGAGTCACACAGTTTGTAACAGGAGATAGTATAACGAATTTATCAGTGAAACAGTGATACAACTGACATTGCATCCCAACAATGAGATAAAGTCATTTGATACGATTGTCCGTGGGCTATTGACATGTAAATGCTTTAAATGTGTTTAAAGTTTTTTGTTATTTACAACCATGGGATATGAATTTGAATGTTTTTTGATGTTTTGGAGATTAACATTTTATTCAAATGTTTGTTAAATTTCGGTGTCTGCATCATAGCAATAGGGTATGGCAGCGGTTTACCCATTAGTTCACCCACATTTCGCCAGTTATGTTTAAGTCCCATGTAATAGCAGGCTAGCCTATTGCCATCACACGGGCATAAATCCAGACACCAAAGCTATTACTGAGAAATTTCTGATGGAAAAACCCAATAACACTGCCCGACCCGAGAATCGAATCAAGACCTCATGCTCAGCAGTCGCGCTTTGCGACTACTAGGCCAACGAGGCAGTCAAATTAGAGAAAGAAATTAGTAACCATAATTTTATTATATTATAATTAGCTTTTGTCCGTGAATTTTCTTCCGTATTCCAATTGTTTTTGTAACCACTCAGGGATAACGTAGCTTCATATTAGGGAAATAATTTGCAGTAGTAGTCGAAACCAACAAAAAAACAAATACATTGTTCAACTTTTCACGGGCCTGTTGGTCTAGTGGTTAGCGGCCCTGACTGCTAAGCCGGAGGTCGTGGGTTCGATTCCCACCCAGGACAAACTTTGTGTGATGAGCATGATTGTTAGTTCTGTGTCTGGGTGTGATTTATCTATGATATGTATGTATTTATAAATTATATAAGTATGTATATCAGTTGTCTGGTTACCATAACACAAGCTCTGCTTAGCTTGGGATCAGATAGCCGTGTGTGAGTTGTCCCAAGATAAAAAAAAAAAAACTAAACAATTAAAGTTAAAGTAAGTTTACATGTTTTTTTACAAAAAAAGTAACAGTAAGTATTCCATAACTTTTTATTCTATTTTCAAATTCAAACCCCTATAAATTCATCAACTACAACAATAAAAATCCACTACAAAAACAGAATATCAGTCTATCCACGAAAACGACAAAACCCATTCTACGACAATTCTTTCGACGAAAACCGCAGTAAAATCGTGCGACGGACGCCGACAAAACAAAACACACGCGCTATGCCGTCGGTGTAAATGTAACAATTCGTCGCTACCTGCACACTGCGCACCGAACTACGGACATTGAATGTTTGGTCAATTTAATGGGACTACTATAAGAATTTTATGGGAAAAACTATTATTACACGAATGCCTAAGTAAGTAAGTATTATCTATGTATACATGTGTATAAAAACTGCCTCGTTGGTCTAGTGGTCGCAAGCGCGACCGCTGTGCATGAGGTCTTGGGTTCGATTCCCAGGTCGGGCAAAGTGTTATTGGGTTTTTCCATCAGGAATTTCTCAATAGCCGCCTCGGAGTCTGGATTTGTGCCCGGTTGATGGCAATAGGCTCGCCCCCTATTACATGGGACTAAAAACATAACTGGCGAAATGTGGGTGTAGCCCTTCGGGGATTACAGGCGTGATGTTATGTTATGTATAAAAACGAAAGGTACATACTCACTAATCACAAAATATCGAAAACCATTTGACGTATAAAGATGAAATTTGACAGGGAGGTCGTTTGTACCTAGACGTCCGCTAAGAAATGATGTTCCAAAATTCATCTTTGACGCGCACGAAGTCGCGGGCAGAAGCTAGTAATAACATACTATTATAATTATTCAATGATGTCAAACAAATGAGTATTTCAGTATTTACATAACATAACATCACGCCTGAAATCCCCGAAGGGTTAGGCAGAGGTGTACCCATTAGTACACCCACATTTTGCCAGTTATGTTTTTAGTCCCATGTAATAGGGGGCGAGCCTATTGTCATCAACCGGGCACGAATCGAGACTCCGAGGCTGCTACTGAGCAATTCCTGATGGAAAAACCCAATAACACTTTGCCCGACCTGGGAATCGAACCCAAGACCTCATGCTCAGCAGTCGCGCTTGCGACCACTAGACCAACAAGGCAGTATTTCAGTATTTATGTAATGATATTAAAATAAGTGTTGAAATATCTCGAGTTTATTATGTCTACTGAACGTTATTATATGAAAATTATATCAAATGTTATTATATCACATGACACCCGTTGATTAGATATAAAAATGTCTAACTCATCTAAGTTTTGAAAGTTCAAATTCATAAATATTTAAGTTTCCTTTTCCAAATACCGAGTTTCATTCATTTTATAGCTCTAGATTTTATAATGAGAATGTTCATTCATTTTACAGCGCTAGATTTTTTATCTACGTAATAAAAACAACAAACCATACGTCAAATAAATCTATGTCAATGTTGATATTAAATTAACGATTCAAAGCGAGTTATCATCGCAAACGCCTCGAGTTACAAAAGTAAGAGCCGCCCATTTTAGTTCGGAGCCGGATGTAAAATCGATACAATGAGCGCACAGAAAGATCGCAGACATTTGGTGTACGGCCGAACCGTTGAAAAACCGTTTATTGTTTTAAGGTTCCGCTCACACTAGGCGTTTGCTTTTCACTACTGATTATTTATTTGGTTTGAATGCCTTTGTGATCTCGCGAAAGGCATGTGTGTATCGTTGTGTTACAACTTTTTTGAAGGCATAAGGTACACAAAAACAAATAAGCTATTCCCAAAATTAAAGATATTCAAAATCTTAATATTCATCTTAGCGAAAATCAGTGTCAAAAATGGATATAAATTCGACGTCTTTTTGATAGCCTATAAAAAATACGTCGAACTAACCTAAGAATCATTTCATTGCTGTCACATGTACAATCAAAAAGAATAATATAACCAGGTTTTTTTAATAAACCTAATTTAAAAGAGTGCCGTGGAGTTTATTGCTCGTTCTTCTCCATAGTGGCCTACCTCCGTTTTGTCACGAGCTTCAATTTTTGGACTAACAGACCGACTCTTTGACAATTCAAAAGTGCCTGTAAATGGTATAATTAAAATATTTGTTTTGACTTTGAATCGAACCCAAAACCTCATACTCGCGTTTTGCGACTATTACCCATGGAGGCAGTCAGCCCCTTTACCTTGTACAAAAAAATCCATTAGGTACCAAGACTCACAAAGAATTGACGATACATATCAGTATTCTTATCACGAATACTCTCCATACTCACAGACTCCGATACATATTAAAAAATAAATCTAAACAATAAAGAAAATATTCGTTCAAAGTTCCTTCAGACATCCTCTGGGAAAGAGCCGCATAATACGTTTTGTTGTGCGATGTCGGCGCTGTCCCTAGGCGATGTTGTACCGTCGTCGTTTCACCTAACTGTATGTAGAATGCTGCTTTTAAATTGATCAATTTAAGACTAAAGAGAATCTTTGAAAGACTTGTTTATCTTTACAACTGCTGTACAGTTTGGCAGAAGTAAAGTTAAATGTAATACTGGGGATTTCACCACAAATAAATGTTTTTTTTTTATATAACATAACATCACGCCTGTAATCCCCGAAGGGTTAGGCAGAGGTGTACCCACATTTAGTATTAGTACACCCACATTTCGCCAGTTATGTTTTTAGTCCCATGTAATAGGGGGCGAACCTATTGCCATCAACCGGGCACAAATCCAGACTCCGAGGCTGCTACTGAGAAATTCCTGATGGAAAAACCCAATAACACTTTGCCCGACCTGGGAATCGAACCCAAGACCTCATGCACAGCAGACAAACATAAAGTCTAAATATATTATCTATGATTAAACTTTACATACCTATAAGTAGTAAATACATAAGGTGGTTCACTGTCATGGAAAAGAACGCCTCTCGCCATCAAACGTAAAAGTTTGGCGAGTTTAGAATTAAGTCACACCTCTGTATTGTTTTCATTAAATAAACTAGCTGTCGGCCGCGGTTACACCCGCGTCTTTGGTTACTGCTCCGCTCCCGTAGGTCGTAGCGTGATGGTAGTGACAGCCTATAGCCTTCCTCGATAACTACTCTATCTAACACTGAAATAATTTTTCAAATCGGACCAGTAGTTCCAGATATTAGCGCGTTCAAACAAACAAACAAACAAACACTGCAGCTTTCTATTATTATTAAGTACAGATAATTTAAAAAAAAAACACATGCTTGTGATAGTTTTCCACTCACACACAGAAAACTATCACAGCGATTTTACGTTACGTTTTGCTATACCGCGCGCTAGTTCTATGACCTCAATGGAGTAATGATATCACTAGCAATATTATGGAAATTGCACATTAATAAGCTATTCACGTACAAAGGTTGAATAGTTCATCAGTCATAATTACTCTAATAATAATCAGACACAATTATGTGCAAAGCTTTGTCAATATGACGCGAATTGATCAAACGATGACCTATATATATGAGCCTATTATTATTCCGTTGTAGGACACATAGTCTCTTCTCATATAGAGAAGGCACGAGCATTGATGGCCATGCTTGCTCAAGGCAAATTGGTGATACCATGGGGGAAGGCAGAAACCACAGAATGCGACCTGCTACGATCCTTACATACTCCTTTCAGCTCATCTACGTTCATACATCTTGTCATACAAGCAGGCCGGTTACGCGCACCTGACCTTTCTGAAAAACTTACCAATAAGGTCAGTGTAGGTCTTTCTAGGGCGACCCCTTCCTGCATTGCCACTCACATCTGCCATATAAATTCGTTTTTCTAACCGCCTTTCACTCATCCTCTCAACATGACCGAACCATCTAAGCGCACTCTTCAATTTTTGACACTACATCCTCTTTTGATCCGCAACGGTCTCGTATAACCTCATTTCTCATTCTATCCCTCAAAGTTACACCACACATGCTTCGCAAGGAACGCATTTATTATAACAAAACGAGAGTTTTCTCTATACATAGATTAATCAAAAAACCAGCACATAAAAACATGAACTCCAAGTTCATAAATCGCATTTTTCCTTCCTATTTCCCCAAGGAACACGCCATTAACTCCAAATTGCCGCCGAACATCTCAATTACCATAAAAAACTTTGCGAAACTAAAAAACCGCAAACAAAAGGGTGGGTTTTAAATCAAACACAATAAAGTTTCCCGCCTAACTACCGGCGTGCCATAACTCATTCACGTCGATAATCACACCATAACTTATAGCACGCCCCCCGCAAGCCGCCCGCTAATATTAAAATGGTGTAATGTCCCCGTGATCAGTTTTAAAATGTAAATTTATTGCGCGACGAGACGTGTTACCACGATTTATGTGCTCTTCAATATCGTTGAGGTTTTATGATGGAATTTTATTACTTGTATGTACTATTTTCGAGAGTGACTTTGTTATGACATGTAATCGGGTTACCGCGGTGATTGGGATGAGATTGGTGCTTAAATTTTGACAGGGCAGAATTTAGGGCGTGCTGGATACTTCAATTATAGTACAGTGTTACCAAAACTCGTTGTGCGTAGGAACAAGACACGTATATCATGCTATCTTTTTCTTATCGTTAAAGTAACTAGAAAGACTTAGGCACAATTATACAGGGTGTCCGGTTTTCAATGGATTATCTTGAAATGGGTCATGGTAGAACTAATCACTAATCTGGAAAAAAATACAAATAAAAAAAAAAACAAGTAGTACCAAAGATATGATTCATTTAATAAGATTCGTTGTTTTTTGTGACCTTTTTTTACATTCTTGTACACCACGACCACTAATTAATGAATTCTGTCGGTTTTTTATTGTTAACGTAATCTACGTTAACTAAGCTGATAGATAAGTAATTAAAAATAGGACTGCTATTACACGGTTTTGAAAAAAAACGACTTAAACTATGTTCTTTTGAAAAAAATCGTGAACAATTTTCTTTTTGAGCAAGATAAAACGTCCGTAGCTTAAAAAAAATGTATCGAAACACAAGTGGCCAATAATTTTAAAAAATTATGTGTTTATAGCCGATTTCAAAATGGTATGATTCAGTTTTGTACCTAATATAAATAGTGAATTATTGCTATTCGTTTTCAAAAGGAGCGAAATTTGGGTAAACAACAAAGTTTGAGATATTAGAATATTTATTTACATTAAATGTATCTGGTCATTGGGTTTAATAAAAAACAGCATTTGATATTAATGACACTGTTTTTGACTGCTAAACATGAGGTTTTGGGTTCGATTGCCAGGTCGGGCAGTGTTATTGGGTAAAGTGTTATAACTGGTGAAATGTGGCTACACCTCTGCCCTTCGGGGATTACAGGCGTGATGTTAAGACTTTATTCGTTGTAAATTACATTCGTTGTAAATTGTCTGCCACCCACTCTGATTCAGACCCTACATTTTAGAATAAATGCTCTCCTAAGTAGTCGTATATCACGTCGATCGCTTATTTTTGATGTGGTTGACCGGACACGGCTACATAAGTCTTTCAAGGATCGACTTCGCGTAATAATTTTCCTTAAGACAGCCCAAATAAAAAAAAAAAACACGGTCACACCACATTTTCATCATATCACATCCCACAAGTCGCATTACAGGTTAACCAAGCTTTCCTATTAATTACTAACGTCTACAAATCTTTTTATTTAAACCCAGATGGTCAGGTTCGTCTAATATTCAAATTTGTTACAATATTGCAAACTCTGTTGTTTAACCAAATTCCGCTCCTTTTGAAAACGAAAAGCAATAATTCACTATTTACATTAGGTACAAAACTGAATCATACCATTTTGAAATCGGCTATAATCACATAATTTTTTAAAATTATTGGCCACTTGTGTTTCGATACATTTTTTTTAAACTACGGACGCTTAAACTTTTTCAACAAGAATTTTTTTCACAATTTTTTCCAAAAGAACATAGTTTAAGTTGTTTTTTTTCAAAACCGTGTAATAGCAGTCCTACTTTTGATTACTTATCTATTAGCTTAGTTAACGTAAATTACGTTAACAATAAAAAACCGACGGAATTCATTAATTCGTGGTCGTGGTGTACAAGAATGTAAAATAAGGTAACAAAAAACAATGAATATTATCAAATTAATCATATCTTTGGTACTACTTGTTTTTATTTTTTAATGTATTTTTTTTCTGAATCGCCATTAGTTCTACTATCACCCATTTTAAGATAATCCATTATTTACCGGACACCCGATATATACCATCTGAAACTTGTGTGTTGACAACACGGTATGCGCAGTGGTGAAGTAAAGTGCTGCAGTGCCGAGTGCGGCGGGTTCGATTTCCGCTCGGAACTAATATTTTAGATAATTGGTTCCACATAATATCACGTTTGTAACCCCTGAAGGGTTAGACAGAGGTGCAGGTGGAGGAGGAGAAGGGTGTACCAATTAGTACACATTTCGTTAGTTTCAGTTATGTTAAAGCCCCATGTAATAGGGGCGAGCCTATAGCCATCAACCGGGCACAAATCCAGACTCCAAGGCTGCTACTGAGAAATTCCTGTTGGAAAAACCCAACAACACTGCCCGACCTGGGAATCGAACCCAAGACTTCATGTTCAGCAGTCAAGCTTTGAGACCACTAGACCAACGAGGCAGTCCATAATTAGTTCCGGAGCTGGCTATTTATGTGTGTGAGTTTGTTTGTAAATACACTCGCAATACAGGAGAAATTCTTAAAGTGGGACAACACGAATAAAAATCCTGTTTCCATCAACATAACCATCACAATAATATGACATAACTAAATAATAAAATAGCATATACAAATCATACGAATAGGCAAAATAAACTCTACTCGTACGGTTTAGAGCACAATCTACGACAGCTATATTGTATCTATTCTAAATCACAGAAATAGACCACACATTTGAATATTCCACGTAATATATATCATCAGACTAGTATTTGAAATCGGGTTAAGTTTAAAATTGAACCGCCGAATCGCTTTTGAGCATCGATAGATTTTGGTCACGCAAAATGTAAATTTTGGTAAAGCAAATCCGATATGAACTGAAATGTAGCTAACGATAAAATATTTCACAAAATAGATTGACTTATAAATCTCATGGTTTGCTGTTCTGCGCAATAAATGGTGCCCGAAGTTCGGAATTTTAAATGTAGGCAGATATACTATTTCCCATTGTTTTGTTTGACTTCAGGGTTGATTTTTCATTCTTGAGAGAACAGAATTAACTTAGTGGTAGGTTCAAAAAATATGACATACTGTCATATTTATTACTTTTCCTTTTCTTTGTCACATAACATCACGCCTGTATCCCTGAAGGGTTAGGCAGAAGTGTACCCATTAGTACATTTAAGTTCCAAGTAATAGGCGGCGAACATATTGCCATTAACCGGGCACAAATTCAGACTCCGAGACTGCTACTGAGAAATTCCTGATGGAAAACCTAATATCACTTTACCCGACCTGGGAATCGTACTAAAGACTTTTAGCTCAGCAGTTGCGCTTTGCGAACATTAGACCAACAGAGCAGTCAAAAAAAAAAATCAATATTGATAGGGAAAAAAATGACACTGATAGTTTTTATTTGCTATTACATTGAAATTGGGGGGTCCCCCCTCCCCCCTTCTTTCCGTTCGCTTTATTGTCATGGATAACAGTCAGACATTTTTTCTTTTAACTAAAATTTCTACCTCCTTTAACATAATATATTTCAAACCAATTAGGTACCTTAATTCACTTGTTACAATTAGTGAAAACTCTAGAAGTAAGTAGTTATTACATGAACACACGAACGTCAAATATTTTTATCTAAATTGTTTATCCATGTTGTACCCTTTAAGCTCATAATTAACTTCACAATATTTATTAAACACTAGAAACTTTATGGTCTTGTAAGTCCCATGAATGTTCTAGAAACATGCCAAGTGCGCTATTATTGGGCTTATTAACAATGTTTTTGACCTTGGCCAATTCATTATTTTGGCTGTTTGGACTTCCAACTTGGCTAATTGCGGCTCTATATAATTTAGGTTCTAAATTGGGGTTATTTTCCTTTTGTTAGGTATTTTTGCTGTAACTTACTTTGTATTTTTGTTGTACCTTACATTTATTATGGCGTTGAAATACGCCCCTGTATTTTTATGACCTAGACTTTATGTTATTAAAAGTAATATGGTTCGCCTAATGTTGCCTTATTAATGTTGTGTGTTGTTGATTGATTTTTATGTTGTCTTTTAGTAGCTTTTGCCCGCGACTCCGCCCGCGTGAGTCCTCTTACGTATTCTTATTTTTTTAATAATAAATCATAGACTCCTCCGCACTCAAAAATAACGTAGCTTTCTATCTGCTCAAGAAGTTTCAGCAGCAGACTAGTAGTTAAGTAGATTAACAGAAAAACAAGCAATCTCGTTCACTTAATAATATTACAGCAGGCCACATCCCTTTTCTCATACAGAGAAGGCACGAGCATTGATCACCGCCCTTGCTCAAGGCGGATTGGCGATTTCAGACTTTTATGAAGGCCACGTTTTTCCACGATGTTTTCCTTCACCGATGTCAGTGACGTCCAAGATAAAGTTATAATATTAGTATAGATCAGATGAACTTATCGTATTCTCTATATTCTATAAGTTTCTGCGTGTATTCCAGCTGAGTTTACTTGGTATATTCGATTTTCCATTTATCATCATAACCCTCAAAATCCCGGCTTGTTATCTGATTTATTAAAAATCTGAAGAGCTTTTTTGTTTGTTAGTTTATACATATGTATATGAGCTGGTGTCCGAAATTATCAGTTGGTTTTTTTTTATATGTAATTATAATAAAATAATAAACCTTTATTTCAGGCAACTATGGCCCATAAAACACAAATACATAAATAAGTACAATAACTATAAACCGAAACATATTTTATAATAATCTTATAAATAAAAACTACTCCACACGAAGTGTCGGCGTCGTGTTACACTGCAAGGTGTCGCGTAGCTGTCCTCGGAAACACCGATACAGCACATCTTTCGGCCAAAACTAATATGTAGTAGCCAGATTCGTATGGGCAATATAATATCACACTACGACTCACGGTAAAGGAACGCGGACGAAGCCGCAGGCAGAAGTAAGTAAGTAATATTCACAGTTCAGCTTCATCAAAATCCACGGTGTCAAACATGTATACCTACTTAGTTAAATCTTGTGAATGTTCACCTCATTCCGATTCAGACCACGGTGTTCTTCCAGACGTGTCAAATATGACGACAATTTTGGTTATTTTTAAGGAAAATTCCTTACGTTACGATTTTCATCACGTGGCGATGACATATATGTAATATTTCTTTTGTGTGATAACATTTTTGGTAAGAAATGACGGATAATTTGACTGGAGATACGGGATTATATATTTTTTTCCTGATTTCGAAATTCGAATGGAAGAATATTTTTTTTTTCCGACGAAATATACGTTCATTTCATTTTAAGAAAACGTTGGCTCATACAAGGAATTTCTCCGGAATCGTGGGTGCGTTACAAATATTTAAACTCGCATTGTGGTGTTTAAGTAATTGTTACACTGCTTAAAGTTTTACTGTTATTTGTGCAAGGTGTGTTGTGGTCGGGCAAAGTGTTATTGGGTTTTTCCATCAGGAATTTCTCAGTAGCAGCCTCGGAGTCTGGATTTGTGCCCGGTTGATGGCAATAGGCTCGCCCCCTATTACATGGGACTAAAAACATAACTGGCGACATGTGGGTGTACTAATGGGTACACCTCTGCCTAACCCTTCGGGGATTACAGGCGTGATGTTATGTTATGTGGTGTTGTATTATCGGTAGAGCGAATAAATAAATGTACAAACAGCCAGACCCGGAACAATTATCGTTAGTACGAATATTTATTCCGTGCGAGAATAGAAACCGTAATACGCAGCACAGCAGCCAATCGTTTAGCTCAGCTCATTTTAACGTATTCATGTTTCTATCCATAATATATAATTTATCACAATTCCGATATATTCCTTTGCTCTAAATAACAAAATAGCTTCTTCCTCGTTCACCGAGGATGTCCTACTAAGAAATAGCAATGAACTAAACGACTGTTCTTGCAAAAGCGTCGTTCTCGCAAATATTGATAATTTGCATTTTGCTGCAGACGAAATTAGCTTTCATATTGCACCAGTTTAAAAGCTAATTTTGGTTGTACAAGTTTATAATACGTTATTTTTGTCAGTTGAGCAAGCGTGGTGATCAATGGCCGTGCCTTCTCTGTATGAGAAGAGCCGTCTGCCCTGCAGTGGGATATTAGGCTGATATTATTATATTTTAAGAACATCTGCTACTTATTTTCCACAATAAAGAATATGAACACATACACACATAACATAACGCCTGTAATCCCTGAAGGGTTAGGCAGAGATCATGGTTCGGCCATCCAGGTCGGGTCAAGTGTTATTGGGTTTTTCCATCAGGAATTTTTCTGTAGCAGCCTCGGAGTCTGGATTTGTGCCCGATTAATGGCAATAGGCTCGTCCCCTATTAGATAGCACTTAAAGATGACTGGCGAAATGTGGGTGTACTGAAGAATATGAATATATGTAGTAAATATTCTACAGGGCTACGAATGTAAATGACTGGACCTTCCATATAAGAATTTACTGCCTAAAGAATGCTCGAAAGTTTCTTTACTTTACGACATCATATAAAAGTTTTTAAGACAATTGCCTCGCGAGGACTTCACCTCAAGAATTCGGTAATGTTATATATTTTAGCACATATTCCAGTTGAGTTCGACAGTTAAAGTAATTTGGCTATAAACCAGTAAGGAGCAGAGTACAATTTGCAACTGTATAATGTACAATTTCATGTCTACCTTCACCTACTCTTGTGAATTTCATCATTTTTATTGTCTAAATATAATATTTCATCAAGTTCTGAATAAAATTTAAGCTACTTACCTAACTATAAACCATAATTCTTCTAACAAGTGACAAGTGACTCCGTATCTTTGCAACGAAAAGTATATTCTCTATTATTTCCATTTTTCTTTATTTGATTGGAAATGACGAGCCTATAAATATACTCTCAACTTATCTAAAAAAAAAATCAACGATTTTCATCAAGGTCAAATCATTTATTTCGATTAGATCACTAAAAGGCCCTTTTGAACGTCATTTACAAGAGCAAAAAAAAATAATAATATTGAATCTAGTCATCAATATTTATCGATTTATCGTTTGTTACTTATAGATCAAAATATGACTAGACGTTTTGGAAAGAGTGCGCTGTCGGTGTCGGTACAGAATTCTCATAATAACTTTCTATCTCTTTCTTTCATTCTTACTATTATTCTTTATTAAAATATCGACATCTCATTTTGTATGCCCACATTCTTCGCAAAATAAATGATTTCTGATTTCAAGACTATTATTGACAATGTGACACTAGATTAAATTCCTTTTTCTTATATTTTTTTTTAAGGTGGTAAAATTCATCGAATGACTCAATGACTCATGGACTCTGGACTCAGGTTCTTGTAAATAACGTTTAAAAGTGCCTTTTAATTGCTAAATGGAAACAATTAATTTGACTTATGAAACTATGTATATCTTTATCAATCCTATATTAGCCATGTGTGACTTCATTAATATCCATTTTCAACCGACTTCAAAAAGGAGGAGGTTCTCAATTCGACGCGTATGTTTTTTTTTTTTTTTTTTTTTGTATATTTGTTCTACGATTACTCCGCCAATTATGAATCGATTTGGATGATTCTTTTTTTGTTTGAAATAATATAGTCCGGAATAGGTCCCATAGGAATATTGTCATGATCTGATGATGAACTTTGGAGATATGGAACGGAACTCCTTATAAAATCACAGCAGAACCGCCGTAACAAGAAAAATTGCTTTGTTTATACGTGTAGTCGATGTCTGACTAAAGGAAATGGGGAGGGGGTACGTCAACCCCCCTCCTACCACTTTCCAAAATTAAATATTTCGTGTGAGGTATTGTTTGAAAGGGCTTTATGTAAGGATTTCAAACATTAACACACAAGCACTAAAAAGTGAAAAATAAAAAGCTTTTTTACAAAAAAAGATGACCGCCTTCAAAAACTACAAAATAAAAAATAACTTTAGCTTGGAAGTCGGTGGCAATACCTACATAACAAGAAACAAAACCAAAGCCGCCGACTTCCAAGCTAAAGTTATTTTTTATTTTGTAGTTTTTGAAGGCGGTCATCTTTTTTTTGACATAAAGATTTTGTTGAACCATACAAATGACAAAATATTAATTATTACTCACATCTGTGTTATGCGCCCTGTAGTGTTCACTATTGAACGAAAATAACTAATTAGTAGCGTGTCATACTGTTTAATGATGTGGGGAGATATTTTCGGCTTCATAAAAATGTTGAACCCTTTTCAGAGTAATTATGATAAATTGTATTGGTTTAATTGGTTCATCAATATGATTCGTTGGCGCGAATATTAATTGAATGGTGGACTGATTAATTGATTGTTGTTTTAATGTTATTGTTATTTTATTAACTTGGTTTGTGTGGTTTTGCAATCTAAATATATAAAAGAAAAACGTCACTCATTCATTCACTTACTCATCACGAAATATCGAAAAGCGCATGATGCATAAAGATGAAATATAGACTGCCTCGTTGGTCTAGTGGTAGCAAACGCAACTGCTGTGCATGAGGTCTTAGGTTCGATTCCCAGGTCGGCAAAGTGTTATTGGGTTTTTCCATCAGGAATTTCTCAGTAGCAGCCTCGGAGTCTGGATTTGTGCCCGGTTGGTGGCAATAAACTCGCCCCCTATTACATGGGACTAAAAACATAACTGGCGAAATGTGGGTGTACTAATGGGTACACCTCTGCCTAACCCTTCGGGGAATATAGGCGTGATTTTAATGTTATGAAATATATCAGGGAGGTAGTTTATAGTTAGTAGACGTCAGCTAAGAAAGAATTTTCCGAAAGTCACTTTCTAGGGGGATGAAACGGGGGTTCAAAGTTTGTATTGAGAAATTAACTTTTACGCGGACGAAATCGCAGGCAGAAGCTAGTTATAAAATAGAGAAAACAAACTTTAAAAAAATGTTATTTCAATTAATTTTATTATTCAGCATTTTTAGGGTTTCGTACTCAACTAGACTATTGCCCTCGCTCCGTCCGTCTGTCTGTACCTCTGTCATAGGACTGTATCTATCGAACCGTAACAGAAAGATTTGACATTTTCAGAATATGACCGCTTTAACAGCCAAAACAAGAAACGTGTTTTTTGCTCGGTCCAAATATTGTACGAAACTCTGCATGTACGAGTCCAATTCGCAATTCGGGATCGACTTTTTTGAGTAGGCATCTATCATTCATTCATCCATCACCGAGTGTTCCCTCAAAAAGCAATAAACAAAATCAGAGCGTAAAGCATCCGCACATCGGATAAACGGCCGAAATTACCGAATCACCGTTCGTATCTAATAGCCGTGGGTCCAAATAAGAAGGTACACGCTTCGCTAGCCGCCCCCCGTAATATCCGCATTTCGTATTCCTGTTCCGAAACCTTTCCGCTTTCCCGGATCTTTGCGAAATTGCCGCGGATACTCGGATATTGACGACGTCTTACACTGTTCGGGTTTATTGTCGTTCGATGATGTGTAATAACGTCGCGATATAATGAACATTCTTTGTATGTTCTATTTAGATTGTATATTGAGTTCTTTATGCTGACCGAAAGACGGTAAAATACATGGTGTCCAGTACATAAAAGATGATCAGATGTAATAAAACGACTCCAAGTTTGAGTTCTCGGTCTCGAGAAAGTTGAGAATCGAATTATCGTTTGAGCGAAAAACGTTTACCCGAATGAGTGATTGCCCGAAGGACGTTTGCCCGAAGATTAAAAACGTAAAAATAATTTATAAATATCATTATTATTTTAGCTTCAACTTATCGTCATTACAAATATATTTACAAAGATTTTGTAGGTACATAGTAAAACTAAACGTTGTTATGTATGAATGTATTTTTGTGTTTTATCTTTGTCCCTTCTATTTTAAATTTTGTGTCTTTAATTATTGCAAATGGTTTTAACCGTTTTAACTAAAGAAAAAATTCTCTTTGACTCTCAGATTTGATCTCATTTTCTCGAGACCGTCCAAAGAAAGCAATGAGTGACGAAGACGATTTTTCCTCAAAAGCCAGATGCCAAACAAAATAAATTGATTAGATACCTTTCAAGACAAACGTTTTAAGTGAAAGTAAGGGACGGTGCCTAGTCAAACAACCGTAAACTCGCCCCATGGCATTGTTTACTCGTAAAATAAAACATCGGTTCATCTCATTGCACGTATTTAGGTCAACTTGAGAATTCGCGTCACGTTCGCCCATTTGTTCCGATGTATTGGCCGGTTGATGCGAAAACACCTGGCCAGTTCTGACAGAGCCATTAGTTCGTCGATTTTATGGGATTTGTTTTCATATTGAATTTGAACGGTAATTTCCACGTGGGTTAAAAATATTTTGTTGTTTGGACAGTTTTATTAGTTTTCATAACTGTGAGGTTGATAAATGATTGTTGTGTTGTGAAAAGCAATTATAGATTGGATTGGATTGGGAGCTGGATTTAAGCCGATTTGTATGCAGTTAATAAAATATGGAATTGCAATAGCTTTACTTACATTTAAAAAATGTTTTGAACTTTATCAGTTTTGCCTTTTTTATCGTGAGATTAATTACGGAACACATTTTTTAAAATTAAATATAACTTGTATAATTTGGAATAACGTAGCTTTTTATTGGCGAAAGAATTTTCAGAATCAAACCAGTAGTTTCGGAAAGAAAATCAAAAATAATCTCCGCTAGTAGGATACTTTTTTTTCAGTGGAAATCCTTCAAAAGGCGCCCCGTCCTCGGGGTTAAGACTCGGGAGTGTGGGATTCTTATCACATTAAAGCCAGTAGTTCCAAGAACTTTGTTTTTAAAAACGTTAAATATATCTAGACGCAATCTCATCTCGAACAAAACAACAATCAAAAACTTATCAAAAATTTTAAATTTTGGTATTTTTAACAAATTGAGGCTGAGATTAAAATCTGAAAGTTCCTAAAAATAAGGTTTAAGACATTTATTTCTCAAAACAGAATAATACATTCACTTACAATGAGAAACACTAGTTAGCCTAAGTGGGTACATTACTTGGTCGTTTGTAAGGAACGAGCATCTAAACGGTTGTCTAATTTAAAGGTAGGTATGTTAGTTATTCTCTTAAGTCTATGTAATCTATGTAAAATTATAACAATTGCCCTCCTACTAGGTACAATTAACTTGTTTAGATTTTGTTTTCAATTATTTTAAAATTTCTTATCTGATTATTTCCTCATGTACAATTTTTTGCACCTGCTTTGTTATCTCTTCACCACCTTTGGTTGACTGGTAGAGAATGCCTAAGGCATTAAGTCCGCCTTTGTACTTTTTTGTTGCATAAAGTTTAAATAAATAAATAACTTTATACAAATGAACACTTGAGCTACACTTCAATCCTTCGATGTATCTAAGATCGCGCAATCTTTTCACGCTTATATTCACGAACCAATTTCCATACGAGGATTGAACCCCTAGTAGGGGGCAGACGTGATCCAATCTCGGCAGATGATTGATATGTCGGGAACCGTCGGACATTCTGCAGATACAATTTTTTATCTCGAGTTTTTGACAGTCCGACTGTATTCCGTGCGAAATAATTTATGAGTTTTTCTCGAGGATCGCTGCCATTTTGTTTTTGTTTAGCGTCTGTTGGGAGAGGTGAATTGTTTTTGGTGTTTGGTTGTGTGCATATTAGAACACGAACGATTTCAATCAGAATTTTAAGTTAAGGAGACGGGGATAGTGTTGGTTCTAGATAATTTAATCAAGCGTGTATTTTTCTCAACTATGATTTAAAAAAATCTATTCAGATCTTCAAAGATTATCTGATCTTTTCTAGTTGATGAATGAATGTGAGCATCTTCTACATATCAAATCAAATAAAATTTTATATATTGTAATTTATCTATACATAAATATTTGTATAAAATACTTTGTTCTGAATGACTGACTAAAGGATCAACGCACAGCCTAAACCACTGATCGTAGAGACCTGAAACTTGAAAGGGGAATTCTTTGTGTGACATAGGCATACAATAAGAAAGGTTTTTTAAAAATATACCCGCTAGGGGTATGAATCAGGGGTCCAATGTTTGTGTGAAGAAACCAACTTCAAGTCATAGACAGAAGATAGTACACATGTATTTCTTTAGAGGGCTTTTTGTTAATAAAGCACAACATAAATACTCTTAGCCATTGTTTTCTGACACAGCTAATGCATATAAGCGAACTAGTGCCCTCGTACAACCTAAAACATACAGCAATCAGCGTCGCAAAACAGTTAACGGATAACAAAAAAAAAGTCCCTCTCTCAAATCTTGAAAGTCAAGACGCTCACAAATTGAGACACCAAACCCTCCTCCGACAAAAAGCACCATTTCCATCACTATCTGTGATCGCTTAACGACAAACCCTACATCGTCTGGGATTAAGTCGCGTTGCGTGGCTCCAGCTGAATTAACATTCATGAGTGGCAACCAATCCGCGGCGCGCCAGACGTGGTGGGGTTTCTAGGACGTCTAGATGCAGTTCAAGTTGTTTTCGGAAGTCAAAGATGTTCTCTGGATTTTGTACGTGGTTTTTATGACCGTAAAATACTTTAGCTTTAATGTTTATGTAATGACTATTATACACAATAAACATGATATCACGCCTGTAAACTCGGAGGAGTTAGGCAGAGGTGTACCTATTAGTACACCCACATTTCACCAGCTATGTTTAGACCCGACTCCAGGAAAGCTACTGAGAAATTCTTTGTTATGCAAAAACCTAATAACACTTTGCCCTGCCTAGAAATCAAACCCAAGACCAAGAAGGCAGTCATTTGGTATTATGTGCCGGTAATATGCACCTAGGATATAGGAGAAATTCTTAGTGTGAGACCACGTGTTTCTTCTTAAATTGTATAGTATGTAATAATCGCATTCATTACTTCTGGAAAGTTTCAGTGTCCAAAACCAGATAGTCTATCAAGGCTTAAATAACATCTCCACCAGATAAAGCAGATATCGATCCCAGACACTTCCAGCCGCTCCAGCATTCTGGTAACCCTACCTCATCTCAAACACGGGTTCGTTAATATGCGCCCCGGGCAAGCCGCCTCGACTTATTTGCCTGTTCCCGGCACTTTTTTAACAAATTTCTCCAACTTGAGATGGGAAATGAATGTAGATTTCTTGAGAATTTTGGATTAGAATTTCGGGTTATGAGAATGGGTATATCTATACTTTCGTTACAAGAATATAGCTTGGGAAATGTATGTTGGATAAAAAACTGGATGAGCTTGGCGGAAAAGAGCTACAAGTATTAACTTTAAGCACTTTTACTTCTGCTGTATTGTAGAAACTCGTTGAGAAAATGAAATAATGTACAGGATGGAAAAAGACAGTAAATAAAGATTTACTGAAGAATTAAATATTTTTGCGATCGTTACGGTTTTATTATTGTACCGGAGCATATGTGGAGTTTCTTGCTCGTTCGTCAGCTTTCGGACTAACTGACCGACTCCTTAACAATTCAGGAGTCCTGTAAATGGTCTAATTGAAATGTTTTGGCTTTGACCTTGAGAACCTTTTGCTTACGAAGATTTTGAAGGTCAAAGTTCCAATATTTTTTTACGTATTTTTACGAAAATGTTTAAAATAATATTTACTTAAATAAGTAAGTAAACTTTCAATAACCCTATGATCCGTTTACTGATCTGTCTTACTAACCCGTTGAATTCGAATCAGTAGTTCCTGAGATTAGCGCGTTCAACCACATAAACAAACTCTTCAGCTTTACAATCTATACTTAATATTATAAAGAAGACTGATTTGATTGTTTGTTTGCATTGAATAGGCTCCGAAACTATTGAACCAATTTAAAAAATTCTTTCACTGTTGGGAAGCTACATTATCCCCGGGTGACATATATATTTTACACATAACATCACGCCTGTAATCCCCGAAGTGTTATGCAGAGGTGTACCCATTAGTACACCCACATTTCGCCAGTTATGTTTTTAGTCCCATGTAATAGGGGGCGAGCCTATTGCCATTAACCGGGCACAAATCCAGACTCCGAGGCTGCTACTGATAGTTTATTATAAAACTATAAGGAATCTGTAAGGAACATCACGCGAACGAAGTCGCGAGGAGTGCTAGTATTAAGTATAGCTATTAAAATACAATGCCCATCTTTCCTTCTAATAACGGTCTAGTGTGTAGACTTTGTAATTGTACGTATAAAACTTCCATTTAGAAGCCTCCTTAAAGACGTTGGCATAGCGCCAACTTCCACAACTAACATTCGCGTATTGTGTAATGTAGAAAATTAAATTAGGCAACTGTATAAATTAATAATGTTTATGTGAATCGTGTCTACGTAACCCTTGTTGGCTGTTTGAATTTCATTTTCTGTTAAGGAAACTTATTTCGATTAAAAGATTACACATACTACGCCTACTGCCTCGTTGGTCTAGTGGTCGCAAGCGCGAATGCTGTGCATGAGGTCTTGGGTTCGATTCCCAGGTCGGGCAAAGTGTTGTTGGGTTTTTCCATCAGGAATTTCTCAGTAGCAGCCTCAGAGTCTGGATTTGTGCCCGGTTGATGGCAATAGGCTCGCCCCCTATTATATGGGACTAAAACATACCTGGCGTGGAAATGTGGGTGTATTAATGGGTACACCTCTGCCTAACCCTTCGGGGATTACAGGCGTGATGTTATGTATGTATGTAGAATATACATATTTACTTGAATGACTAACAAACATAATAATTATAAAGTTAAGTGACGGTTTCGTTGTAGGAAAATCTAAATGAAAAAAAGTGTTTTTTTTTTAGTTATAACTGCCTCACACTTGAACATGGGCGGGTTAATTTTTCATCTCCAGTTTTTTAGCCATGGCAAGTGTATAGAACAATCATCGTAAGCTTGAACAACGTGGATAAACATAAAAAAATTTGTTGGTCCTTCGATCCGGACAAATGCTTAAAATAAACTTGAACATCGCTAAACCAGCCAGTCTCTCCGAACCTACCTACCGTTTCTCTCAGCCATAAGTAGCTGACACATTCTTTATTCTATCTCCCAGATCAGTGCAGTTTTATTATAGAATTTCTCAACCAACTCAACAAATAACTTCACGTTTCAAAATTTGAAATTCTTCCATTCTTTCCTTCCATAAAATGATATTGCATGAAACGGTATATCATGGGGCAGAGCGGAGAGACAGGAGACAGCTATAAAACAAAATCGATCCGCAGAAGGTTATCGCCTGTCAACCTCAGCTGAGTACGATTGCATTTTAAAAGTAGGAATTTAAATAGAAACATACTTCTTTACGGTAATCTTGGGATGTCCCTAGAACGAGGGCGTCGAAATGTCTTTATACAGATATCTGTTTTAGGAAACATTGGTGGTGACGTAATGGAAGAGTCGCAAGTTAATGATGGAAAATAGAATTTGAAATAAGAACCATTTTTTAAATGACTAACGTTGTCCAACACTAGGTTTTTCTCCTTATTTGTAAGTGCGTTTAATATAAAAAGTATACAAATAGTCAAACAGTAATACCATCTGTAATTAAAAACCATTCTTTTCCTAGATAGTTTTGATAGTTAACCCTACCATGTCTATATGGCCACAATATATCTATGGCACAAATCAGAACCACATCCATTCACCCAACATCTGGGTAGTATAAATGACAAGGAAGCGGGGGTAGGCAGCAATTTACATAATGTAATCAGCCAACGGTGGATTCGATGACTCGAGCCTCGGGACGCGACTCGCGAAAATTTTAATTTATTTAAGTCCAACATCTTTGGGGACCCACGGATCTGTCCTTTGAGGCCGTTGATTGATGCCAAATACTTATTATTGGAAAATGGACGGAAAAAATCGTTCCTACTTAGATAAATGGGCATTTAGAAATGAGTCAAAGAATCGGCCGGGATTGGAGATTTTTGTTATGTATATTGGGAAATGATGTCACTTTGATGCTGATAATTATTGTGATGAATATTAATAACTTTTATTTTGAATAAATACACATATTATACGTTGTTGGGAAATAAAATATTTGAACGCTTTTCACTTAGTTTTGCACGAAATTATAGTGGAAATGACAAATAGGTACACCCGGTTTACTTCGAAAGTGTTATTGAGTTCATTATCCCTTATAGTCACAAAAGTAGGATAAAAAGTAGCCTATGTGCTATTCCAGACAATAATCTACCTTTGGGTCTTATTCCATCCAAATCTGGTCAGCTGTTCTGTCGTGATAGAGTAACAAGTATTCCATCTAAACATTTATATTACTAAAAGTCATTAATGATATAAACCGCCTCAAGGGCTTCTGACAACTAACAGTGGCTTGATTATTCGATACTGGAAATATGAAATAACAAAAGGGACATTTTGTCGAAAATCTCATTTTCATTTTCGACCAAATGTCCCTAGTATTACTAGTATCGTATTGTTCTTCTAACTTTTCTCAAAATTTCTGAAATGCTAAGTGACGTAAATCTGGCTATCTTAGGATCTCCTCGCAACAAAAACAAGCTTTTAACCGAACGTAACTGGGGAATTCGCTAGCGACATCCGTATACCAATCGCGATAAGACCAAGATTGCATAAACTTAAAGATCTTTAACCAGATCCTCTTTGTATTCATGGGATGAAGAAAACTTTCCCAGGTGCGTTGTCCCCCCCTCCCCGCTCCCGTAAAGGGGGAGCTCACTTCTTCCACATCTTTTGAAAAATTTCGAGCATTTTTAAATTACTACCCGCCTTTAGTATGCGGCCATGAAGTTTGGTTAAATGGCGTTAGTTTTTGTTGTTTTAAAGATTTGTTTACTATATTTATTATAGGAAAATATTTTTGAAATGTAAGTAGGTTTTAGTGATATATGGTTTTTACCTGTATATCTTCGTTAATAGGTACAAAAATCATTAAATAAAGTTTTATTTTATAAAAACATCGGCACTAAATAATATAAACACCTACTTGAATTTGAATGTTGCATTAAGTTCTGTCTTTGATTATTGCTCCACTTTCGACACAGACTACGTAATACAAAAAGATTTTTTTAAAACCTGACTAAATGTCCTTCAGAGTAGCGTAAACAAACAAACTATTCAGCTTTGATATTAGTGAATATTTTTTAGTATAGAAAATCAACAATATTCTCCCATACGCAATTCTCATAGCCCACAATACTTGTTCATTTTATCCGGTTGTGCTTTTGTTGCTAGAAAGGTTTTAACGTCTCCATCTTTGTGTCTTTCGTAATTAATCTTTGAAAGAGTGCGACAATAAGAGGACATTCAAATTTGAACGTTACGCCTTCACGGTAGATGGGAATTTTAATTAAGATTTTTTAACGCACCATTTCGACTCTGAGTAATGTTTTTGTTGGACTTTGTAATTAAGTAATGGATTTTTTTTTTCCATTGAACAGAGAATGTTTATGATAAAAAATAAGAAGAAGTAATATATTTTTTCTGACCGAATTTCGGCCAGCGCAATCACAGTTGAACCAGCTCTTTCCTCACTCTCATAGTCCGATTTGACGGCAATCTGCCACGACCGGAGAGAGATTAGGGGGCAACCCCCACCTCTTAAAACAGTATTATTTTAATATTACTTTGCATTGCGCATTGTTAGATTTTCAACGCTCGGCTCAGCACCGAGATTTGAAAATCCAACAACAGAAATTACAAAGTAATATTAGAATGTTACTGCTTTAAGAGATGGCGATAGGCCCCTAGGACCAATGGCGTTAGATGCTCTCTGAAGCACGGAGGTATACTTAAAATCCCAACAGAAAACCCAATAACACTTTACCTGACCAGGCCATCAAAACCAGGACTCCACGCTCAGCAGTCGCACTCACAACCACAGAATCAACGAAGCAGTCATAGTAGCAATTGACCGGCGGAACAAATAATGCCATTTTTGTCCCAAGTTCCTTATACCTGCTCGTAACTAGGCCCGGCCGGGTCAAGACCGGAGGTTTAACGTCAAAACTTCGATTAGTTCCGTACCTTTATCAGTTTGCTTTTCCAAGTACTTTTTACCTTTTACTTTGCAAAAATATGAAGTCAATTCAAGTTTCGCTTCTTGTTTTCCGTTTGATATTGAGCTATCATTGGTAATAATATTAAACTTAATAGAGAGCATATAATGCAGAATCCATAGATTTTTGATAAATACCGCGTATTACTGAAGTAAGAATATTATTCACTAAAGTACTTTATTGGGCTAATATAGGTTCTTCTCCGTCTCTCTCTCTTTCTCCAGCCTCTAATTATGTATCCTACTGTAGAGCAAAAGCTTCTTCTCATACAGAGAAGCCACGAGCATTGATCTCAACGCAGATTGACAATTTCAGTTTTACATAACTCATAAGTTCGGGTTTCCTCACGATGTTTTCCTTCACCGATGTTAATGATAAACTTAGAAAGTACATATAAATTGAAAAAGACATATTGGTATCTATTTATACTGCCAAAATTGGAACCCACAACTCATAAAATTAATTTAAATAAAATATTTGAACATGAATGCCCAATTAACTAATCAGTGGTATTTTAACAAACACCAAATATTACACAAACCGCAAAGCAAAATATAAATTGCAAATATAACATGAAACTATTTTCCAAGTACCCTCCGGCGTACTGTATCCGCTGTGTTTTCGATACTATTAAACTAAACAACAAACAGACATAAGTCACTAATTCCCACAATTTACGTCGCCTTTTATTGTAGGTACCTCCTTCATTTTGATACTTGCACGTTTAGGTACTTTGAAAAGTACTATCGATGACAAAAATGATAGAACAGAAATAATTATTTTGTTTCTCCATTCCGACAGAAGTTGATTCTTTTGTTTTATATCTTAAAATAACCATGATTATCATAGATGCATTTAATTGTCCAACTGCAGGGTAAAGGCCTCTTCTCGTACAGAGAAGGCATGAGTATTGATCATCACGTTAGCTCAAGACAGATTACTGTAAGTCCGGGTCTCAGTGATGTCCAAGAAAGCACATTTATGAATTAAAAAAAAATCGATTTGCCCGGTGTTGAGACAAACCTAATTTTAAATCTTTTTATTATTTATCTTTATGAGAAACATGAATAAATCAATGCCACAAAATAATAGAAAATAATTTTGTTTGTCATGCCACAGAGACTTACATTTTGTCAATTTAAAAGAATCGATGGCACACATACCTGATTGAAAATCCGTTCTTTAATCGATGGCACATATCATTTAAAAATCTGTTCATTTTTTTATTTAACGTTTCTTATGATATCTAGTGCAACCACTACTTTCAAAAGCAGCTTTTTAACTATTTATATTACCTTAGAACCGTAAGTGTATTGCCAGTCTCTAAATCCCCTAGACCCATAACGTTGGATGCGCGATTTAAAGATTACAATTGCAGATTGTTACCCCATCGTACAGCTTAGGCGAAAAACGTATGTGACTCACTTGGCGGAATGGCTGCAACGACGAGGGGGATGCTGAACGTTATCGTTATTTCAAAGTTAGCATGTTATTTCACGCAACATTAAAAAAAATCACTAAAATATAGTTTTTTCAATAATATACCTTAATTACTATCGTTATTTGACAGCTTTTAATGAATGGAATATAGACAGCGTTAGTGGAAATTGTCTCAGAAGAATCTTCATACGTGTTTTCACATTAAGCTAATCAGTTACTGATATGCTAATAGGCATTTCTATACTGACATGGTAACGATTACAGGTACATACATAAACTCACGCCTCATCAGAAACCACAGAACGCTACCTGCTACAATACTTACAATATTCCTTTCGCCTCATCCACGTTCATACATCTCGTCATACAAGCACGCCGGTTACGAGTACTGCGTACCTGACCTATTGCAGGTAATAACCCTCATAAAACCATTCCAAACTATTACCCAAACACTGAACATTTTTGACCAAAAAATAGACCTTATTTTCTATCCCATAAAACTTCCCACTTTTCTTATCAACTGTACCGTGAACTCGGTAACGAAGTTACTTGTAACTCAAAGAAAATATACGACTTGTAACTGTCGCATGTGTAATGATATAAAATAGTGTCTCCACGATATTAATTACAGCATAACACGACATTAATGTCAGGGAGTCCTCTCTTGAGGGGGATTATGGGGTAAGCAGACGAGAAACAGTAATACAACTTCGAAAGTAATGTGACACGTATTATTTTAAGTTAAAAGTTTGGGACTAATACTTTAGTTGGAGATTAAATGGAGAACTTTTAGATAGAACTCTGCGTACCCACTTTAGTAATTAAAAACTTTAATGCAGATAATGGTTATAAAATTAAAGTGTATGTTTATTTATTTGAATTTTATACAGCAAAAGTACAAAGGCGAACTTAATGCCTTGTGCATTCTCTACTAGTCATTGAAAAGTGGCGAAAAAGGAACATGATTGATCTTCAAGATTCGGTAACTATTGATGGTAAGATCAACTGATGAAGGTTTCCAGCGCATTCCCGGGATGCGCTGGAAGCGGACTTAGAACCGATCGATGTATAAGTCTAGCAATGAACGTCATTCGGCTAGATGATTATGATCTGTTGATGTCACATCATACTTCTAGCTTATTAAAATAATTACAAGAGTATTTGGGTACCTAACCGAAACTTTTTTACTTCGATTCGGAACATTTTAGGTAAAGTACTCAAATAAAGAAAAAACATACACAAGTAAGTGGTGAAAATGGATTAAAACAATTAAAATTGGTTAAATAACGAAATTGGTTTAAACAATTAAAAGTATTTAAACAACGAAAGTTTTATAAACAATTTAAAGTGTTTAAATAACGAAATTAGTTGCAACAATTAATTTAAAAGTAGTCAAACATATAAACTGGTTAAATTATTGAAGAGTTTGAATAAGTGATTAAATTGTACCTGTATTGGCAAAACGGTACCTCGGTTGTCCGGTACAGTTTAGGATACAGATACGACAAAAAAAACTAGTAAAAAAAAAATTGACCTACCGTATTTTCTCTGCGTAATGTTGTATACAAAACTAGGTCGACAAGTTCCCAGTAATAGGATGAAGAGATTAACTTTGTTTGCCGAAATGTATGGGCCTGAATTAGCAAAATGAGCGCTGGTAACTGGATATAATCGTCACTTTGTCTTGACTACGCTCAAATGATGGAGATTTTCTCTTAAATTCTGCTGTGAGTGGCGGAAATTGTACGAATTTTTGGGAGATTTCAGTTTTTTATTTTGGGTAATTTTGGTTTATTTAGGGCAACATTCTCTGGTACTGCAGCAAGTTTTTTGTTAGACATCTGTTCTAGAGTTTTTAAGGACACATTGATTAACAAAAACATTCAAAAATAGTACTTATAAAATGTCTAACTAGCTTCTAAACTCGACTTCGCCCGTGTGTTTTTTTTTCACTCGCGGTGTATTACCTCTGTGGTTACTGTCCCGCTTCCGTGCGTGTAGCGTGATGTTATATGTATAGGCTATTCCTCATAAATCTGGCTATCATACACAAAAACATTTTTTCTATTCCAACTGGTAGTTTCAGAAATCTTTTTAAAATAAACTTACAACAAGAGAAACTCTTCAGCTTTATTATTTTAGTATTAGTTTAGATAAATAAGTAATAACAATAGGCTCGCCCCCTATTACATGGGACTTAAACATAACTGGCGAAATGTGGGTGTACTAATGTGTACACCTCTGCCTAACCCTTCGGGGATTACAAGGCGTGATGTTATGTACGTGTATGTTTGTGAACACGAACGGTAGGCACACCTTGATACAAAACTAACGAAAAATACATCCAATTTTATAAAGACGAAACCAAGTATTATGACCAATTAACTTTAACCCAAGTTGTCACATATTAACCAGTTTTAGAGAGCTCATTTCAAATTGGTCTTAGAAAAGGATTTTACTTTTCCGTGCAAAGCATAATGTCTCCGGCATGTCTTTTCATACTGGTCAGTATTAATAAAATAAAAAGGCAAATTCTGCACTCTGTGTCCATGTTCGCTGAAGCAGAAGAGACACTTGTCTGTAGGGGGATAGGAGACGTACTTTAATACCTTCTTTCTCGTAGTTTACAGTCATTAGAGCGTTATGTTCAATGTCTAAGATGAGGACAAAGACGGAGACAGGATGTGGTAAAATTACGAGGCAATGAAAAAATTTCATTTTACTTACAGTGTTACTGCCTCGTTGGTCTAGTGGTCGCAAGCGCAACTGCTGTGCATGAGGTCTTGGGTTAAATTCCCAGGTCGGGCAAAGTGTTATTGGGTTTTTCCATCAGGAATTTCTCAGTTATGTTTTTAGTCCCATGTAATAGGGGGCGAGCCTATTGCCATCAACCGGGCACTAATCCAGACTCCGAGGCTGCTACTGAGAAATTCCTGATGGAAAAACCCAATAACACTTTGCCCGACCTGGGAATCGAACCCAAGACCTCATGCACAGCAGCCGTGCTTGCGACCACTAGACCAACGAGGCAGTCAATATTGTCCCACAGTAACCGTACATTTTTCCAGGATAAAAGCCTATATTCTATTCCGGACTATAATCTATCTGTATGCCAAATTTCATTTAGATTCGTTCAACCGTTTTGGCGTATTTGAGTTACAAACTTTCGCATATAAAATAGTAGTAAGATTAAATTTAACGACTCTTAAACAATTCCCCCTACATCCATCCTTTCATATGTAAAATTATCGATCAAGTAAATGTCGTTTCTATTTTTAAAGCTTATCTTTTTTCATCTTTCAACAGTCAACTTGAACTTCCTTTGCCACGGAGCCGTATCCATCTATCTACATCCGTGGTACGTGCACGCAACATTTCCAAGACGTCGTATCATGGTATCCGTCGCTCTAAGATACATTTAATTCGTCTTCGTTTGCTACATTACATCTGCGGTTAACTAACTGACAGATTTTGATGAAATGGGTTGACGGTTCTAGTTGAAGTTCTTTGGATCTTTGACAAAGTGGGAGTGTTTAAATTAGAAATGTTTATAGAATGTTTTTGTTTTTTTTTTTGTTGATGTTTAAGTCTGAACTCATGCTCAGCAGTCGCGCTTTGACCACTAGACCAACGAGACAGTCTCTAAAATAACAAATAACATTCATCTCATCATCATCATCTGCCTAGCTTTTTCCCAACTATGTTGGAGTCGGCTTCCAGTCTCGGTTAGACAGAATACCAGTATTTTACATGGAGCGACTGCCTATCTGACCTCCACAACCCAGTAACTAGGTAATACGATACCCCTAGGTAAGACTGGTTGTCAGATTTTCAAGCTTCTGACGACTCGTCAGTCAAAGATCCACGCATGACAGCCGGGACCAACAGCTACAAATAACATTCAACTAAAATATAATAATTCTAAAACTATTTCTAGCCCTTCAATACACATAAATATAACATAAATCCTGTTCTAAAAATAGAACTACAACTATTATAGCAGACATTTTGTATCCGCTGCCATCTCGATCATTATACGTGTGTAATGAAACACCCGAGCGCACCCCGGGCGATGTGCGTAATGCCGGGAGGCGGTCGCTTCGGATAATAACCGGGTAATGTATGATATATTATTATGGCTTAATTATCTGGTACCAGATGTAATTTAATGTGATGTGAATGATATTTTTGTAGAATTGTTTTTGATAACTATGTTTATCTCTATGGTATAAAACAAAGTCGCTTCCCGCCGTTTGTACGCTTAGATCTTTTAAACTAGGCAACTGATTTTAAGTGTGGTTTTTATCAATAGATAACGTAATTCAAGAGGAAGGTTTATACGTATAGTTAGGCGCTTTGCACACAGAGCAACTATTGCAGCAACTGGCAAGTTAGTTGCTAGTTGCCGCAACTAGCAACTTTTAAATATTGTACCGGTTTTTAAAATTGCCGGTTTCCTCAACCGTCAATCACAACACTTCGGGCGATTTCACACCCTCCTTCCCTCTCCGTGTGCCCGGCAATGCCAGTGTCGCTACGGCAACGGCATACGGTAACTCGGCTATGAAAGTTGCTCACAAATTGCCAAAAAGATGCGGCAACCGGCAACGTTATAGCAACTATCAACTTTTACAGGAAACTTTTAAAGAGATGCCAGTTGCCTCAACTTAAGTTGCTCCGTGTGCAAACCGCCTAAAGTATCTACATTGCACCGGTGACGCCGGGGCGGGTCGCTAGAGGTAGTAGTGTTAACGCCGTACGGTATCTTGTCTAAACTATCAAGTCTTTATTTTTCGAAATAAATAAACCAATATTAATGAAACTTTGTACTCATAAGTAGGATATTTAAGTCTGACTAGTTATCAAATAACATTTTTTTCAAATCGTTTCCTTCAATTCGATAAATAGGGAGTTGAAAGTTTGTATTAAATACGGTATGGTAAAAACGCTCTTAATAACAACCTTATAATGATAGAACTTCAGCAATGGCTTCAGTACTTTCAGAGATTACCTGCCACAAACGCCACTTTCAAACTTCCTCTAATGCATTAATTTCTTCCCTTATCCATTCTAGTCACTTTACACAATTATCAAAAAAAGAATCTAGGATTTTATAATTAAAGTACACTTTCGAGCAGACATGCTGAAATTAATAAGAATAACGAATAACATTTGAAAAACAAATCCCTCTCAGACGCACTAGACGTTTAATAAGGCATTTGCAATAACAGTCAACGTTTCGAGCCGATTGGAGACAAATTAAAGTCTTCTTTCAAGATAAAGCGTGGTACAAGTTGGGAGACATCTTAAAAAAATTATAACTTATTATAATTTTAGGTTCCGTTCCCCAAATGAAATTATGGAACCTTTTTATGATCACTGTTTGTTCGTCTGTCACAAAGCGGTTATTTTCAAGATTTATGCGACGTAAGAATTTGATTTCTGGTTCAATGTGATCTTGATAGCACACGCACATTGTCATTTAAAAATATATATAGCTTTTAATTGGACGCCAAATTAAGCAGACCTTTCGTACAGTTCGTTCTTTCAAGTTTCAGCTATGGAAAGCTTACAGACACAAAATATTCATTACCTACACTGACTAAACAAAAATTCTTGAAACTATTTGACCTATTAATCTAAGGCAGGTAGTAGTAAAAGACGTCAGCTAAGAACGGATTTTGCTACAAGGTCGAATTAAATATGACTTCCACTCGAACAAAGATGTGGGCAAAAACTAGTCAATAATAAATTATTGGAAAGCCATAAAAATTAAAAAAATATACATTGCTTATTTCTTTTTAACTGGCGAAATGTGGGTGTACTAATGGGTACACCTCTACCTAACCCTTCGGGGATTACAGGCGTGATGTTATGCTGTGTTATTTCACACACTCTCGCCATCTCTTCCCACTTACACCACAAACTAAATCGTAACAAGGCACGAGAGAAATGAGCTTCAAGGCACCGCGACTGTCTCATAATACTCGTGTTTACAGCAAGGATTTTAATATGAACATCGCGACTCGAGCACTTACTACTTACTGCGCTGTAAACGTTAACGTTTCGACACACGGTTCAAACGACCCCGCTGTAGTTTGAGCGATGTTTTGTTAATGTTCTGGTAATTAAAGAAAAGAAAGAAAGAAATATCTTGGGACAACTCACACACGGCTATCTGATCCCAAGCTAAGCAGAGCTTGTGTTATGGTAACCAGACAACTGATATACATACTTATATAATTTATAAATACATACATATTATAGATAAATCACACCCAGACACAGAACTAACAATCATGCTCATCACACAAAGTTCGTCCTGGGTGGGAATCGAACCCACGACCTCCGGCTTAGCAGTCAGGGCCGCTAACCACTAGACCAAAAGGCCCGTCAATTGTTTTTGATTGTCATTTTATTCGAAAGTTATGAAGATATGCTATGACAGCCCAGTGGTTAAGGCTTCCGTCTCTAAGGCCAGTACTTTCTAAGTTTATCTTGGACATCACTGACATCAGTGAAGGAAAACATAGTGACTAAAACTGGATTTATATTTAATATTAAGGTGAAATCGCCAATACGCTTTGAGCAAGCGTGGTGATCAATGCTCGTGCCTTCTCTGTATGAGAAGGGCTTTGCCTTAGATACGCTGGTATTATTGTTATTATTGAACAAATTTTTAGTTTTGGCGTAGACGGTTTGCTACGAAAGCGTCCCAATATGCTACGAGTGCTACGCGCCACGATATTTTATTTTGTTACGTAGACCAATGATCACTACTCTTCTTTTATATTACAAAACATTAAATAGTATTTAATGTGTAATTATCTGACGGCAATGTGTGATTATCTAATGGTAAGATTGATGCTATTTGATTATATGACGGGCCTGTTGGTCTACTGGTTAGCGGCCCTGACTGCTAAGCCGGAGGTCGTGGGTTCGATTCCCACCCAGGACAAACTTTGTGTGATGAGCATGATTGTTAGTTCTTTGTCTGGGTGTGATTTATCTATAATTTGTATGTATTTATAAATTATATAAGTATGTATATCAGTTGTCTGGTTACCATAACAAAAGCTCTGCTTAGCTTGGGATCAGATAGCCGTGTGTGAGTTGTCCCAAGATATTTATTAATTTATTATATATTTGTCAGGTTGTTTTTATGTTTCTAACCGCACCCATGATGAAGGGGAAATAGCTTATGTAAAACTTAAAAAAAAAATCATAACACTGCCACTTTTTAAAGTGGTCAAACTGCATCAAAATTTCCTTCATCCAAGTTTCAAATTCATCATTCAAAAATTCATCCACCCATCCTTAAAGTTATATCCCATAAAAAAATTACAAAAGCGTGCATCCCGTTCGGCGTCTGCCGACGTAGTGAGCTGAAGCCAATATTTCAAGCAACAACAATACCTGTCAAGCGCACGCACAACTCAATTATGTTCGATCTACCGTCACTAATGCCAATGAAAAAATTGTACTACCCGTTTTAAAACGTGGAATTCGGCAGTGTTTTGTTTCCTTGTTGATTTATTTTTGTATGTGTATTTTGGAGTTGTGTACTTACCTACGACAGACTACCCTTGGGGGATGACAGGCGTGCTTAACAAGCAAACATTTTTAAATGTGTGTGGATGAAATGTTTACAATATTAACCGATTAATATTTTCCGTGTTTCTGAATAAAAAGTCAAAGCATTTATTTGAATTAAACCATTTACAGGCACTTTTTTACTGTCAAGGAGCCGGTCAGTTAGGCAGACAGTTAAAGGTCTTTCCAAAACGTAGGTAAGCCTCTATGAAGAAGAACTAGCAAGAAACTATACGGACCCTCTTTCCAAATAAGTTCAAAAGAGTAATATGATTTTCAAAGATTAATTTCATTTACCATGTTTTATGCTTGAATTTTTGGAAACCACTATCGACTAGATACCTTAGTTGATACCTTAGATCTATACAAGTAAAACCTGAAGCAAACTTGTAAATTATTCTGACCACTACTTAATATTCTATCTGCTGTAAAACAAGCTGTTTTGATCCATTCACAAACTAATCTGTTTATTAACAAACTTTGCAGACTATCAATTTGTTTACTTATGAAAGTAAAACCGCGAGCTTCAAGAACCTAGATTAAATCCGATAAGGATTCGGTAAGGATAAAGGTTCTTGGAACGGTTTGGGGAAGGCTTTCACCACAAAAGCCAAAACCCTAACATCTTACAATACTAACCTTATACTTAATATTTACTACTAGCTTCTGCCCTCGACTTCGTCCGCGTCAAAGTTGATTTTTCCATACAAACTTTTTACCCCCGTTTCATCCTCTTAGGGGGTGAATTTTGAAAAATCCTTTCTTAGCGGACGTCTACCAACTATAAACTACTTCCCTGCCAAATTTTATCTTTACGCGTCCAGCGGTTTTCGATATTTGGTGATGAGTGAGTGAGTGACCTTTCGCTTTTATATATTTAGGAGATTGGATTAGATGGATTTTTTTTTTCGCTAACACAGTAACTTACACCTGTCATGTTATCTTTTCACCACCTTTGGTTGACTGGTAGAGAATTCCTAAGGTATTAAGTCCAGCCGGGGTCGCGGGACGTCTTAACAGGATACCGTGGCCCCGGAACGCAAAGGGCAGCAGGAGGAACAGGGTGGTTTTTTTTTGTCAGAAAAAGTCTGACAGTCCCTTCCGACCCATCCAGGGCGGAAGGACTCATTCGATGATTTTTACCACCCCAAAAAAAAAAAGACATTCAAGTCCGCCTCTGTACTTTTTTTAAAAGTTTAAATACTATTCAAGTACTTGAATAGTAGTTGTGAGAAGTAGAATTGGCTAACACCAAATCCATTTTTGCGTACCATTATCTGCGCAATAGATAACCGCAAACAACAAACCTAAAGCCGGTGGCACACTATCGGGTGTTCGCAAACAACACAGCGCAATAAACGTAGCATTTGCATTTCCCATTACGGCTGCAATGTTTGCGTACTAGCCGGTGAGAACTGGTATTTGCTGAGCTCCCGATAACAGATTATGTATGGCGGTGGCGAAATCACTTTTTATTGTAGCTTGTGGTGTGTGACGCGGTTTAGTGTGTTGTTGGATTAGTTTTAATTAAGCTGATGTGGCTGGATTGTATTCGCTGTGGAAGCAACAGGAGTGTGTTTTGCTGGTTTGACCTTATATGAGTAATTATGTAAGGTTTTTTCTTCTTCAGTCAGGTCATTGGCCCTTTGTCCGTGTCATCTACGTTTTATTACTAGACATCAGTCTTTTTCATCCATCCTAATATTATACATGTGAAAGTTTTGTCTGTCTCTATGTCTGTCAGTTACGCATTCACAACTGAACCGATTTAGATAATTTAATATGGGTAAGTTTGAACTCAGGAAGGACACAGGCCACTTTTTATTCCGCAACTTCGTCTGTGTCTATGATAACCGACATTTACGCGGACGAAGTCGCAAGCAAAAACTAGTTCCAGATAAGTCAAAATCCTATTAACTAAACAACATAATTAAAGTATGAATGGAATGATTTTTTGTTTTAGTTATTTTTTAAATTAATCTTTGATTTATTGTAGGTAGGTAAATTATCATATTTAATTTTTATTTTTAAGTTTTCTGCTTAAGTTAATTAAATGTTTATTATAAAGTAATGTATAATTTCTTTTTACTTATTAAATGAGTATCTAAAATACGTTTTGATTTTTAAAAGTACTGATTATTAAATAAGTAACATAACATAACATCACGCCTGTAATCCCCGAAGGGTTAGGCAGAGGTGTACCCATTAGTACACCCACATTTCGCCAGTTATGTTTTTAGTCCCATGTAATAGGGGGCGAGCCTATTGCCATCAACCGGGCACAAATCCAGACTCCGAGGCTGCTACTGAGAAAATTAAATAAGTGTTCTCTTCAAGTCTCAAGGCAGCACACCCTAACAATGATCTGTTACACCGATTAAGCAGTTCCTTAACAAAACGCACGACCTAAGGAAGCCTTACACATCACAGTCGATAGAGTACATTCATTCAAGTGCGAGTATTGCGCTGGGCACACGCAAGCGACAAAGAGACGACGCATTTGCATTCCCATTAGTACGCCGATGGCACCCGCAGCACGCGACAATGTTGACAAATGCGGGACGACACTCGATGCATCGGATTACCTACGAAATATTTGATGGTTTGTGGTGCTTTGAATGCTTAGAACTTGTGACGATCGAGACGGGTTAACTAGATGGATGGGTAATATGTTTGCTTCTGAATCTGTCTACAGCAGTTGCAGTTTTATTTTATAACATAACATCACGCCTGTTATCCCCGAAGGGTTAGGCAGAGGTGTACCCATTAGTACACCCACATTTCGCCAGTTATGTTTTTTTTAGTCCCATGTAATAGGGGGCGAGCCTATTGCCATCAATCGGGCACAAATCCAGACTCCGAGGCTGCTACTGAGAAATTCCTGATGGAATAAACCAACAACACTTTGCCCGAACTGGGAATCGACCCCAGACCTCATGCACAGCAGTCGCGTGTGCGACCACTAGACCAACGAGGCAGTTTTGTTTTATATCCTCATCAAATTCTAGGAGGTAACTAGGCTAATGATTCTCAACACGAATCAATGATAAAAATAATGGTTTTTTTTTAGTAAGTGGTTAAGTACATAACATCACGCTCTTTTATTCCTAAAAGAGTTAGGCAAAGGTATACCCGCCAGTTATACATAAGTCGCATGTAATAGAGGGCTAGCCTGCTGCCATCAACCGGGCACTAATCCTTACTCCGAGGCTGCTACTGATTTCTAACGGAAAAATTCTGACATAATCTCAAAGGCAAACAATAAATATACCAAGTCTTTATTACGTAAATATCGACGAAGCGTTAGTTTACAAAAAAGACCCACAGCTTCTATGTAGATAGATATACCTATATGTTATTTATTGTAAAGTTTACCGAAAATTTTAAATTACAAAGTACTTCTACTTTAAGTTTGTCACAGTGACTATTTTTATTAAGACTTTTATCGAATCTAAAACTTTAAAGTAAAAATAAATTCTTTTACAAATTCAAAGCAGGCAATGCGAGGAAAACATCGACAGTTTTATCTACACTTTAAAGGTTTCCAGAAAGCTTGGATTAAAAATGCAACATGCACTTTGCATCAGTGTCAGCTCTCGCTAAACATCCGTTTCCATGCACTCCATTAGAGTAAAAGAAAGTTAAATTACATTGCAAACAGAAAAGTCGTTAAATATCGTGCAACTAAATGTGGACATTTGTCAAAAAGTCAGTTTATACCGAATGTTTGTAACGTATGGTCCGCGCAGATGAAGGCTTCATACATGGAAATAAAGAGATTCCATTACACTTCAGACCAAAAATATGTACCTACTAATTCTTTTTAACATTTTGTTGAATACTTGTTTTTATCGTTTTACACTCGCATTGGTGTTGTTGGAAGCTGTGTACTGCTGTTGTTTATTGGAAACAATTAGTGCACTATCTCGCTGGAGACCAAATTCCGTGGTTAAATTAAAACAGATGGGTGCCGTGAATTTTTTCCCGAATTTTATTCTTAAAGTTTCATAAATATAAAACTAACTTTGATATTTTTATTTATTCTACTAAAAAATATACGAATTTTGAAAACTAAGCTAAAAAACATAAACTAAACTAACAAACAGAGACAATTTCAGAAATAAACAAACCGTACAATTCCAAGCCCGATTTGTTGCGATTATCTAGCTTGTTTATCAAGATTAACACGGCCTACGCTCACAACTGACGTTCAAATAAATTAATATCATTACGCAACGAATGAACCACTTTTAGCGGCAAATTTGACATGCAATCCTTGAAATCAACCTGCTGATTGATGGATAAGTAAAACTTTATTTACTTTCATTAGTCGAAACGTCAAACGATTACGACGATTTATTTAAGTACAATAAATCACAATTTTATCACAAAAAATGCTGATCAAAATTGTTTAGTTTTAAAAACGCTGTATTTATTATCCTAAATGTTATCAATCAAAAATCAATTTTATTTACATTATTCTAATAACGTTTATTCACCCATTCAGTTTTTATTAAAATGTTTGCATACCGCGCCAGTAATATTGTCCGGATGTGTATTTATCGCGTCATTGCACCGTTCCCTTCCTTTTTAATCACTGCAGCGTAAAAAAACAGTTTTCACAGTTGGTTTCAGCAATATTGCTTTATGTAGTCTGTGACATATGCATCTGTTGATAGTAAATGTATCCGAATAGTAAATATTTTTACTCTGTGATTTATGAACTGATATTTATTTTCAGTAAACATTTTATGAATATGCATGGGTGTAATATTTTTGTTGTTGTTTTATGACGAATTTCGAATTTGGAAGCGTTAATGTCGCAAGTTACATAAGCAAGCACTAGCTAGAATAACTTAACCTGACTGACTGCCCCGCCCGCCTGCTGGACTGCCTCGTTGGTCTAGTGGTCGCAAGCGCGACTGCTGTGCACGAGGTCCTGGGTTTGATTCCCAGGTCGGGCAAAGTGTTATTGGATATTTCCATCAGGAATTTCTCAGTAGCAGCCTCGAAGTCTGGATTTGTGCCCGGTTGATGGCAATAGGCTCGCCCCCTATTACATGGGACTAATAACATAGCTGGCGAAATGTGGCTGTACTAATGGGTGCATCTCTGCCTAACCCTTCGGGGATTACAGGCGTGATGTTATTTTATGTTATGTCAACTAGAATAAAGGCTCGACATCACTGAAGCGAACAACTTGTAAGCTCGGTGGCGGTTCCGAGTGCGGTTAGACATTGCAGTAGTTTTTCGGACAGCGGTTGCCTGTTTTGGTGTAGAGTATAGATCTTCTATACAAATACTTCTACAAAATCTGACCACGACCCGCTAGTAGTTGGCTCCAAGAATCTATCTATAGTAATACTTTAAAAAGGTAAAACTTGATTGCGTTTTATTTTCATTTCTTTTCTTAGGAAATTATGAAAAGCTACAATATGGCTGAGTGTTATAGGATATGTTTTATGGTATATTTAATATCCATGCGGACAAAGACGCAGGCAGAATCTAGTTTGATAATAAAAACACAAAGTCTTCAATAATATCTTGATACCAAGATTTTGTAAAAACGTAATTTAAAAGAGTACCGTGGAGTTTCTTGCTCGTTCTTTTCCTTAGAGGCCTATCTCCGTTTTGGAACGAGCAACTAGCTTCATCTTTCGGCCTTACTGACAGACTCCTTGACTATTCAAAAGTGCCTGTAAATGGTCTAATTGAAATAAATGTTTTGACTTTGACTTTGATATTGTACTTTATTAATGGTTATATAAATACATCTACTGTTTTACAATAGATTTTTGTCAACAAAATCCAACACAAAACCGCAGTCCCAAAAAATACTGCCTAAACCTCAAACCAGACCATATTATTTCAATAAAACGTAGTGACTTCAACCAACAGTTCAATATTTACTCTCGCCATGAATTATGCTACTCATTAAACGAGTTATTAATACTGTGCGAAATTACGCAGCGGCACGCATAATATTTTGGCAGTAATGAAATAATATTTTTGATGCCCAAATTACTCATTATATTTATGTTACCAATCGCGGGGAATTCACACGTTGGTATTCCGAATGACTGAGTTATTTGATATTGAGTTCTGACAGTTATTTTTTTTATAGGTAACTATTTAAAGCTACTGGGAGTATTATCATCATTCATGAGGATACAGATTTGATATCGGGCAAGTACGAATAAGACTAGTGTAGTTCAAGTTTATCTTCTGACATCTGTGAAGGAAAATATCGTGGGAAATTTTGTAATTAATATAAGTCTGAAATCGCCAATCTACCTTGAGCAAAAGTAGTGCTCAATGCTCGTACCTTTACTGTGTGAGAAGAAGCCTTTTTACACGACTGCCCCAAAAAAAGGAGTGTTATGTGTTCAGGGTTAATGTATGTATGTATGTATGTGAGATTCTTTATTCCACCATAACTTTTAAACGCCTGAACCGATTTAGATGTATGGGATATCGTTACAATCCTTGCATCGTTCCGAGTAACATAGGCTAGTTAAAAATAAAAAGAATCCTCTGTGGTCACTTTAAAACGTAAATTAATACTAGCCTCAATTATTTTTTTTAATGAATCTGGTCGTATCTATGTTTATCGTCTAGAGTTTGACAAGTAGATTAAAAAAATATATAACACTGTAAATAAAAAACGTCGTAAAAAAAAACTGACGAGTAAACAAAGCACAAATATGTACAATTATTGCAGTCGTGGTTTTGAATTTTTTAAATTATAGTAACTTGTTGGTTGGTGTTATAATTGATATTTACATACACCGTACATATAACACATACACTACCTTAGAGGTTTTAAATGAATTGCTATGTTTCCTAATTCACAATTTTTACTTATTTCTTTCATTGCTCGCCCCCTATTACATGGGACTAAAAACATAACTGGCGAAATGTGGGTGTACTAATGGGTACACCTCTGCCTAACCCTTCGGGGATTACAGGCGTGATGTTATGTGTGTGTTCTTTCATTGTATTACAGTATTGAATAGCTCTGCAGTGGGTCAATAAATATTAAAATTTAATATACCTACCGTACGCTTTTTTGTATAGTTCGTTTTTTTTTCTATTTCTATCGAAATTATATTGAAACTGTTCAAAACGAACCACTTCCCCCAAAAATAAATGTGTGCAGGTACCGCATATAATAAAACCTCACACAAAGAGAACTACAAAAGCGCCATCAGCAATTTCCACCACCTTAGGGCTGCAACAGATGTGATTTATATCCAATACTTATTCAATACACCATTCGTAGTCGGCGCGTTTTCCGCGCACCGCCCCGCGAGACTTGACGCGATAAATCGCAGTCGCGTAGTCGCGCGACAAAAATATCATTATGTAAATTTACATAGAAATAACAACGCGTGTGCGTTGCATCGTATGTGGTGGTACGCGGGCGTTTTATCGACGTCGTTTTTGGGTAGGGCTGTTAAAAATGTGTTTTAGTTAACTTTCGCAACTCAAAAGGCAAATATACAAAGCATTTATTTAAATTAGATAGTTAAAATTCACTTTTAAATATCATATCTACAACAAAAAGCAATTAAATCTATAGTACTGTAAAGATTGGGGCTCTGTGGGTTCTAAAAAAAACACTTTTAAATGACCAATAGAACACTTTTTATAATACTAAATTAAACATTTAAAAGGTCTCAATTACTGAGTAATTAGTGAAAGCGACTTAAAACTAATTAAAACAGTTATGACTGAAATGAACTGTGAATGAACTGTTTTTGCCATTATAAAATCACGACGAAGCGATATTTCCACTAACATTATTAAAGTCATAAGTTAAATCGTTTATTTCAATAAGACCATTTAAAGACAATTTGTGAAAGTCATATAAAAAAAACTAGTTGTCTCTTTCCAAAAGGTATTTTCTGATGTAGAAGAATGAAAAAAAAAGCCATTCTTACTCTTTGAAAAAAAAAAAGGTTTACCAATAATTTGAACATTAATTAAATAATTATAAGAATGTGTAGACGATCTAACTAAAATAAACACAACTGTAGATTTTACAAAAAGTAGGGAACATTTGCTACATACGTATTTGTTCATAACAGTACAAATCTTAGTTTCCCTACAAACCAACAACAATATCAAAATATTTTATTTAGAATTGAAATAAATTATACAACAAAAAAAACATCTTATAGCAACCACCTCAAATATCATAATCCTTTGAAAATCAACAAAACTAGACAATAACAAGCTTAACAAACAACACAGAATTAAATGCACTTCATGTCCAACCAGGCGAAACTTCAACATCTTCAATCCTTTGTCCCAACTTGCTAGATTATGACAGACAAGCACAGCACCTTGACGACGTAAATAACGCTATGCTTAAGGTTCACAATTGGTTTACTGTTAATAATTTAGTGTTAAATGAGAAAAAAACGAAATGTATAAGATTCGCTTTACCTAATGTTAGAGGGAGTAAATGTAACGTTATATTGAACAAGGACATGCTAGAATTCGTTGAGAAGACAGTTTTTCTAGGGATTACGCTCGATTCAAAGCTGCAGTGGAGTCCCCACTTAACATCTCTTGCAGGGCGGTTAAGTTCAGCCGCTTACGCTGTCAGAAAAATTAGACAATTAACAGACGTGGATACCGCGAGACTAGTCTATTTTAGTTATTTTCATAGCATCATGTCTTACGGTATTTTGCTTTGGGGACGAGCTGCAGATATAAATTCTATCTTTGTTCTGCAAAAGAGGGCTGTCAGAGCCATCTATAATCTTGGCAGACGCGAGTCTCTAAGAGAATTGTTTAAAAAAATTAACATCATGACGATACCTTGTCAATATATATATGAAAACATTATGCATGTTCGAAAAAATCTTCATCTTTTTAAGAAAATTAGTGATAGACATGATTTTAATACTAGAAATAGGAACAAATTAGATCAACCAAGTTTCAGATTGTCGAAAGTAAGCACTTCTTTTATGGGGTACTGTGTAAAATGCTATAATAAAATACCAGTCGATATTCTCCAACTAAATGAGAGAAAATTTAAGACATGCATAAAACGCACACTATGTAATCAAGCATATTATAAGTTAGATGATTATATCACGGACAAAAATGCTTGGCTAAATGCTAGTCCTGCTCCACAGCCACTCGGGCTCACTAAATAGGATTGTTTTTTAAGAGAATGATGTTTCTTACCCTTTTTTATGTCGACCTGAATAACTTTTACTGTTATCAGTACGATTACTTTTTATTTTATTTTTACATATCACAGTCATCCAACGAATAAGTACACTGAAAGTGTTAGTATTGTATAATTTAATATCATTTATTTCAATTTTGTAAATGTGAGTACCATGGAGCATTTTTTATTTATTAAGTTACGATGTGTTTTGACTTAATAAGCATGGCAGTTGAGAGCTTGTCATGCTCACTCAAATATCTCGCTGATGGTGGCGCGTGTGTTGGATCATTTGGCTCCCTCCATAATGGTTGAGCTAGGTGGTGCTGATCCATGCGTCATGCTCGTGAACGAGTGCTGTCAGTTGGGATTGGTCATCTCTTAACTGCTATTGCTTTAATTTCTTTATATTTTTTTTTACTACTATTTTATATTCATCTTCATTGTGATCACATATAGAATCTACAAGAATAATGTAACCAAGATTTTGTAATAATCTAATTTAAAAGAGTGCCGTGGAGTTTCTTGCTCGTTCTTCTCCATAGAGGCCTACCTCCGTTTTGGAACGAGCAACTAGCTTCAACTTTCGGACTAACTGACCGACTCTTTGACAATTCAAAAGTGCCTGTAAATGGTCTAATTGAAATAAATGTTTTGACTTTGACTTTGACTTTGACTTTGACAGACAGGCTACGAACACGTAATAAGCTCAAATGCTATTGTTTAAATCGCGGTTACTACACAACGTTGTAGAGAAACGTCCCGATTACGTATCACAATGGAAATCGTGTTGCTATTGTTTATGCTTGCTTGAGGTTTGTAGGGCGTGTCGTAGCGTGAACTTTGTATGGGATTGTTGTATGTCTCGTTAATAGTTTTGACTGACATACATAATAACAGCGTTTCGGATATGTGGTGTTGGCAACATTGTTATTAACTATACCAGCCTCTAGTGTTTGGTATAGGTACCTATTTATAATTCTCTTTGTCTAAATAACCGCCTGATTTGCCTATTGCCTAATTGAGAGTGGGAGAGAGTGTCATGACAGCTAGCCTAAAGTTTTTGAATACCGTATCGTTTTGTAATAAAAACGACGATTTTAAGAAAAACGGAAACTTATTACTAATTTGATTTCGGAAATCACGAAAATATTGTGATGAAACCTGGACTTATAATAAATATAATACAAGGCGCGTACATTGATCACCACGCTTGGCAAGGCAGATTTACGATTTCAGACCTAAGTGGTTTGCATAAAAGAAATTATACCACTAATTTTGACCATGTAGGTGTTGTACTTATGGAGGAGCTCGTGGCTGAGTAATAACAGCCGCACGGGTCGATCCGTCAGGTTAAGCTACGCTTGCCGGGGTTGGTCCGTGGATGGGTGACCATCTATACACACCGAAACTCCTCCGTGCCTTGGTAAGCACGTTAAGCCGTTGGTCCCGGCTGTCATACGAGGATCTTTGACAGTTGTTACGGGTCGTCAGAAGCCCGAAAGTCTGACAACCAGTCTTACCTAGGGGTATCATATTACCCAGTTAGGTACTGGGTTGTGGAGGTCAGATAGGCAGTCGCTCCATGTAAAATACTGGTATTCAGCTGCATCCGGTTAGACTGGAAGCCGACCCCAACATAGTTGGGAAAAGGCTAGGCAGATGATGAGGTGTTGTACTTATGTATGGAGCAGCTGATTTTCTAAACCAACGAAAAATAATAAAATGTAAGTGTATGTAATGCACGGAAAAATTGGAAATTAGCACTCGTGCAAAACCGGAGCAATTCGCTAGACTACAATAAAACCAAAATTCCCCCAAATGTCTTTCGAACATCTGTTTAGTGTTTCCTTACAACAAGCGACACGTAGTAAAACAAAACAGAGTCACGACCGCTCCAGTTAATCCTGGTGCAGTCGACGCCGCAATCTGACAGGCGGCCGCACCACCACAGGCCCTGCCTACACCGCTTAGGGTCTTAGGTTGAGGTATAAAGATGGCTACGAAGAAATATATTGTTTTGGTTAAGATTAAATTTTTAGACAAGATAGTGGAAATATTTCGTGAAAATGTGTCGGTTTTGGAGTAATTTTAGACTTTGAAGATGAAATGAGGTGACACGACACGTAACATGACGCCTGTAATCCCTAAAGGGTTAGGGCAGAGGTTTACTCGTTAGTACACACACACATTTCGCCAGTTATGTTTAAGTCCCATGTAATAGGGGGCGAGCTTATTGATGAATCTTAAAAAACCGGTCAAGAGCATGTCGGATTCGCGCACGAGGGGTTCCGACTACAATAAGAAAATGATTCTTGTTTGGAAACTCCTATAAATAACATTAAGTAATACACACTCTGAATACGTTTAGTGTTTACCTATTACGTAAGGTTTGGAAGATACAGCCGTGAGACAGACGGAAGAACAACCGACCAAAAGACGGACAACGGAGTCTTATAATAGATAGGATTCCGTTTGGCACCATTTGTGAACGGAACAATAAAAATAAATACGCTCTGTAGTTACTTAACTTTAGGTTATAAAAGACCGATCGGCAATCGTGCCAGAAAATGGAACCTAAAAACAAAATGCATAAAACACAATATTGTAAAGATATTGACCTCGTGTACCTTAAAGAATAAAAGCTGTTTAAAATGTATGGCTTGCTGTAAATTTGGCACCAGATGTATGCACGTTGAGCCGATAAATATTCACGGACTACATACCGCGTCTATCGAAGAATATTTAGTGACATGTAAATTGTGCAGTCAATACGGTTTATTTTTGCACTGTTTATTTTTAGATAGAAGGTATAGATAGAATTTATAATAGTAGTAAGAATACTACTATTATAAATTCTGAAGTTCATATGGATTTGTAATGTCATCCGTAGATCTTTGACAGTTATTACGGGTCGTCAGAACCAGTCTTATCAAGGGGTATCGTATTAACCTGGGTTGTAGAGTTCAGATTCGGTTAAGCTAGAAGTCGACCCCAACATGACTGCCTCGTTGGTCTAGTGGTCGCAAGCGCGACTTCTGTGCATGAGGTCTTGGGTTCGATTCCCAGGTCGGGCAAAGTGTTATTGGGTTTTTCCATCAGGAATTTTTCAGTAGCAGCCTCGGAGTCAGGATTTGTGCCCGGTTGATGGCAATAGGCTCGCCCCCTGTTACATGGGACTAAAAAAAACATAACTGGCGAAATGTGGGTGTACACCTCTGCCTAACCCTTCGGGAATTACAGGCGTGATGTTATGTTATGTGTCGACCCCAACATAGTGGGAAAAAGGCTAGGCAGATTTAATACCAGTTTATAAATGTCTGCTGATCAAAGGCAGCTTCTTATACAGAGAAGATATTCACCAAGTTTGCTCAAGACTGATTAGCGATTTTAAACTTAGATTAAAATACTATTAGCCTGTATCATAAATATCACATATGTGGTGATGGCCCAGTGGTTAAAGCGCCGACCTCTCATGCTTGAGATTGTGGGTTCAAATTCGGGCAAGTACCAATGTGACTTTTACAATTCATACCTATGAACTGTCTAAAGTTTGTCTTGGCACTGGCATCGGTGAACGAAAAACATCATGAGGAAACCGGACATATAATGTCCTACTCAAACCATGTCAGAGGCCCTTGAGGCGGTTTAGAAACTCTGGCACTAGGGTGTGTGGGGTCGTAAGACCTTACTGCCCACACGATAAAGATAAATATCACAATATAGAAAAAAAATACATATTCAAAACCTAGTAGATATAAAAACAAAACTGTAAAAGTACAACCAAGTGAACCATATCTCACCAACAACACACAATACCATGCACTACCGTCATTACATAATTCAATACTCGATTTTCATTACTCGCCGTAACACTGGCTGCAACATACGCCAACCCTACCTCCGTGAATTGGGGTTCAACTAGAATATGGTATTTCTCATTTCCGCACACTCCCGGAATTCCTCTTGTATATTTATTTTTATTCGTATTTGTATTCGTTTCCTGTAACGCAGTATATTTTTCGCGACGTTTCTATTCGCCGTATCCGTCAGGGGGTTACGTTCATTTTGTATGTGACCCAACGCGTTCTGAGTTTAATTTTTTATGGTTTTGTTTGTTTTAATTGAGCTGTTTGTTTAATTTGTTTTTGCGATATAAAAGTCAACTTGTAAAACATTACAAGTTGACTTTTATATCCTTTTAATCGGTACCTATGGCGTATTCTGAATTGCATACAGTTTTTAAAAAAGGTTGTTTCCGTATTGTTTTTACTTCTTAATTGTTTTGTTAATAACTTAAAAGCTAGGTAAACTTATACTTGAACTTAATACGGTCATTTAAAAAAACGGCGAATTCAATAAAATAGGAGCCTAAATCTTGCAGGCACTTAAAATTCGCATACACTTTCAAAAACACCTTCCTTATAAATCAAGTTTTATTTAATATAAAACACCGATATATTATACTTATAAAAAGCACGTGTAAATCACACGCACGTGTCGACTACTAAATCTGTCGTGAATAAAAAAGGCGCGCGGGAGCTGCGACTTGTCGTAAAGCATGAGGAAACTCCACTTTATGGTGGCATAAGGCCGAAGGGGGCACTGTTGCTGTACGCATTTTATAAACGTCAAAGGTAAGGAAGAAATGTTGCCACCAGCAGTGGAAGGGTTAAAGGATTTAGTTGTATGAGCTATTTACTTGGCCCGCTTGAGCATGTCCAAAAAAACCTAGGCGAACAGAAAGAAATAATAAAATAAAGTAGTGAACGAGGACCGCAATAAAATCTTCACTTAATTGGCAAAAACAAACATGAGCAAAGAAAACGAGCCAAGTAGCAGGCATTTTTTTCAATTTCCTAAACAAACACACAAATTGTACCACAATACTATTGTTATAATACCGTTCCACATCCTCTCCTTAATAATAGAGGCGATAAGTTTCTCGAGCATGCAAGCCATTAAGCCTAAGCGAACAAATCACCAATGAAAAGCACTTTTGTCTTACCCAGTATGTAATACAAAAATCGCGGACCCCTTGCCCAAACTTTTCCATCAGCCAGACAATACAAACATCATACGTAGACGTGTTTAGGGCGAGTCTTCTCGACCGTAAACAGTACGTAAGTCACAAGCTTACTTCTTATAAAAAAAAACATAAAATTGCTTATACTTGTAGGTGTCAAAATTAAAATTTAACCAAATAATTAAAAATGGTCAAAAAACAAGATCGGCCCGAAAATAATGCCTTGAGGAACCCTGAAGGTGCTAGGTTGTGTCGCTAAAGCTTACTTTTACACGACGGTTTCTTATTGAATGATAGCATTGAAACTTTACTAAAGCTTAACTACTGTTCACCAAGATATTTAGTTGCGTAATTCTTAAATTATAGTCATGTAAACTGTGTCAAAAGCTGTATATTAATCGAAAATTACACTTATATTAGTTTAATCATTGTGTTTTAAATTTTTATCAATTATGAAATTTAAATGTGAATATGAACCCAACAAAAGGCACTTTGCCAACATTTAATACATGAAAAAAGAACAAAATAACCCAAACCTTTTTCAAAAATATCAACAAAACCCTTCAACTTAAACCAAGCCCTGAAAGTTGGAAAAAAAGGTCCGATTCGTCGACAAAAGGAGCATCTACCGCACGCAACAATGCTGTGATCTCTCTAATGAAGAGTTTTGTACACAAAGGGACGGCCCAACTCTTTTATTAATACCTCATGTTATGAGCCGGCAGTTTGCCTTATGTGGATGATCGTTATAGCTGGTGGATAAGGTACATTATCGTGAAGGTACGTTCCTTGACGGTTTTCTGTTAAGAATAGAATATTATTGGTTAGGGTTGCATGTATTTCGGAACGGCTAATATTAGAAAGTCTTATGATGACCTAGTGATCCAAAGGATAAACAGTGTTTGGTGTAAGTTTTAATACGTTCTCGATCGCGTCAATGTAAACTTCAATTTGTGCTGAAACTGAAACAGCGTCTTGTGATAATGGAAACACAATTATTTCATACAAATTATCATAAGTGGACGTTTGCGTTAACGCGCTTGAATACGGTACAAAACTGACACTAGGCACTCTGCTAATACTGCCATCTTCCAAATGTCTAGACTGAAACTTGCTTTGTAAAACCAATCTTTAAAACTAAAGCAGTTCGTATGGTAAATCATAATGAATTCTAATTTAGAACAGAAATAGAGTTGAAAATTATTGACAAGATAATAATTCCGTGCAAAATTATTTTTTGCGCACGATTTCCAACTATATTTGTGATGTATTTTAGTTCATTATTAATTGTCAATTAATCAATAAGAAAGAGCATTATGTCTTAATTAATATTATTTAAATATATGGTCAGTTGCTCAACTACTTGTATACTACTTGTACCTTCTTATCTCCGCTCAAAACAAGAATAAACATACATTCTTTGACGTACATATGTTCAAAGCATTACGGGCGTCGTTTGCAATTTTTCACATAAAATATTCACACAGCGGATGTTGCGTGAGTGAATGCATCACGACTCCACTGTGTTGGGCCGAGCTGTATAGTTCACGCACACCGTTTTATGGGGTAAGCAGGACTTCAACCGATAGGGTAATAATGGCTACTTGATATGAACATCAAGATCTTGGAGAGGTTACTTATAATAATCATGAACACTTTATTTCGAAATCATAAACTTTCACAGTCTTCTTCTTTATCATGTGGGCAGTAAGGTCTTATGACCCCACACACCCTAGTTATTGTCAAAATTTCCCAAAAAAATAAACCACCTCAAGGGCCTCTGACATGGTTACTTTCACAGGTTGTTAGTATCCATTAAAACTTAAATAAGTATGTTAGTAAATATGTAAACTAGACATACAATTGATTATCTATCAAATCTGCCAGTAATGACATTCAAAAGATTATTCGAGCGAGCAAACATTTTAATCTGTACCAAGAATGTGATGTTACATGCAAATTTTAGACAAAGCCTGTTATTCCGATATCGAAGAAACTCGAAATGATATCCCATGACGCAGCTAAAAGTATTTTAAACACAGTTTATGTGCAGCCAAAGGTAAAATCAACCGTATCCTTCCCATCATACTCAGTTTAAAAGCGCGCTTGAACGCAATTTGATAGTTCTAAAGGCCTTCCTTTATATTTATTGCCATAATTTTACCAAACAATACTAGCTTCGCAAACTTAATTCTGCAATCTACCAATTCAAAATTCACTTTAACACAACTCGATAGAGCCCATAATTGTATGGGTTCCGGCAGGAGGGTAGCAAAGACTTTTTTCATGTTTGGCCGGTTGCCACTGGTTGGCAAGCTAAAAAACGCTTACAAATAAAAGGTGTAAGAGTTGAAATGTTTTGAATTTGGTTAGTTCTAGCGTGAAGTTATAGATAGAATTTTGATGCGAAGTAAAAATATTGACGACTAGCTTCTGCTCGTGACTTTACCAACGTGGAAGTCAAGTAAGTATATTGTAATAATCATGCATTGTCATCAAAACCAAACGTGTGTGTCAAATTTCAGCTCGATAGCTTTAGTAGAAGTGGATGAAATATTGATTGCAAAATTCCAGGACATACATACATAGTTACATACATACAGGTGAAGTTAAATAAAAGCTTTTAAAATACATCCTATAGCACTCGGCAAAGTGTATCTTTCAGTAAAAGAGTCGGATCAGTGCTTCCTGAGATTACCAATTACAAAGAAACAAACCCCTTAACAGTATTAGTTCAGATCTCGTTAAATGCAGGCTAAAGTAGTCATAAGAATAAAACAGTTTACAACGATGGAAACTGCCTTAGCACAATGGTACCACACCAATGAAATTAATAATAACATTAAAAAAATTACATAGATATAAAACGAAACCTCTTTGAAATTGCGAAAAAAGTATCAGTCTTTTTTATCAGCTAGACGCTAGACCCAGTTTTAAAGCAAAAGCAAACTGACAATAATGAAAATGAAAAAGCGATGGAAAATTTTCAACCACTTGTAAACCTGTATACAATGCTTTTCTCCCCACAGAAGCAGACTCTTTTAAATAGAATAAAGTTTTCTAGATACATAAATGTTTATTTTATTCTAAGTGCACTTTAGCTTAGCGTTTTGCCAACACCTTCAATTTTATTCTTACCGTTGTCGTTACTACGGATATTGCTTTTATTTTCAATAGCATTACACCTATCATTGCTTTGTTTGTTGTCTTAATTATCATGAATATTGACTGTACAAGCTTTCTTCCTGTTAAATGACAAGTTAGATATTATGAATATCCTATTATTAGTGATCGCCTAGTAGATGAATTTTTACTGTATTTTATTAAATCTTTCCGTTTTTGTTTTAGTTTTCTTTATTCCTTTTCCATAATGGGTGAAAGGGACAGCGTAACAAAAACTTTTGCCATGGATTAAGAACTCGATTCTAGACCGATGATGACATTTTTGAATTTTTGTAGGGAAAATCTGAAATTATCATTCACACAATTATGCACGGAATCTATATTACTAATTATCGTTACGATAAACTTTGACTATGACAAATCTTACACTCCTCTTTGTGAGCAGTATAATTAAACCTTTTTAAGTGTCACGTATTGCAATCAGGTCCATCAAAACTGTAACTTCCTCAGTAATGGATATAACATTTTGATCAGCAACAAAACATTTTATGACTAAAAAGTCATGACACGACGGCTCTTTATGATGCACTCTGATAGTAACATAATATTTAACAATGTCGGGGCGAGTGTAACTTATGATGCTTTTGCACCTTAGCACTTAGATAAAGAACGTGTATCATAAGCTAGAACTTATGGTGCATATACCTCAGTGCTCGAGGCACAAAATGTATCGTATCTTTTTCTTTCATATTTTATATAGGATGACTTTAAATTGACTACATGTCTTTCAGGGAGTGAGAGTACTCGCTATAAAAACTACTTTTACTGTAGTTCAAAACGATACGATTTGGAATAGGTAACTAGATTCAATATTACTTTTTTTTCCTCTTTCATGTAAATGACATTCAAAAGTGCCTTTTAATGATCTAATTGAAATACCTAAATTATTGACTTTGACTTTGGACGATTTAAATGTATAGAATAAAATACAAATTCGTATTCGTATTCTTGACTAAGTACAAAATCTAAAAGATGCGTATGAATTTAAATTCAACCTTATAGAGTTTCTTTTACATTATCAAGACCACATAAAGATATAAAAAGCCCTGCTGTTGACTAGAAACCAACCATCACTCTAATTTAAACTTATCCAAAACATAATCTTATCTCTTAAAATATACTGTCCTTACACCGAATATATGACCCGGGGACGTCACGGGGCAACCGACCCCATGCAATACCCCGTAAGACCGATTCAAATCACGAACGTAAACAAAACCGTTTTTACCGCCATTCAGCGACGGTTATGACGTAATGAATTAAAAAGGTAACAATGCTGAATGTTTTACGAGTATTAATTGTGAGTGATTCCGAGTGACCGGATCACGCGAACTATGTTCACTATACTGTTAACTGATCGTGAAAAAGTGCGTTTTCTACGCAAATAGGTACCTTTACCGCTTTTTGCCGTAAACAACGTAATTAAGCACTCGAAATGGAAAATTTTATTGCCAACTACGGTAGTAATGCCGTTAGGCTGCCATTAGACATCAATATTGCAAAGTTAATGAAAATGGACGACACACCCAACAACTATGTACGTATATTGATCATGTTTTAACTAGTAGTAGGTACATAAAAAACAAATTGAAAGGCGTCGACGACACAAAAGCATGGACTACAAAAGTCTATACACAACAAAATCTTTTCAATATTTCCTTTAAAATATTACAACAAGACGACGCTATCAATTCTTCAATCCAAAACAGTTTCGACAAACATGAGCATAAAATACAAAATAAAATTCCAACAACAATACAAAAATTGAAAAGAATCAAGAAAATTCTTTCATAAAATTCGGTAGGAAAATAATAAAGTGACATGACAAGCTAAGTCTAAACCCATAGGCTTATTCATGCTCCGAAGGGCATTCTATCAAATGTCAAGCGGCGACCTTTTCGGAATTGTTTCCACCGTGGCCATCGTCCCGTGAAATCAACGGTATCTTTACAATATAAACATCCTTTGCGTTGGCGAGATCTGTCTCCGGAGTATCGCATTTGGTAGACTTTGTTTCGTAGTGAACAGTGGACTGGTGGAGGACGGAAATGTTTGTATGGAACGGTATGACGTTTTGAAAGCCTTTAGTATTCAGATCTATGTTTAGGTTTACGATGTATTGAAATAGCGAATACATGATATCGCAGTTGTCGATATCAGCGACAATATTCTATTATCTTGTAAATGACGTTCAAAAGTGCATTTTAATGGTCTAATTGGAATAAACGATTTCACTTTCAATTCGAATAGCTTAGATTTATTTTAAATACATACTTTTAATATTTTCGTTAACAGTATTTAGGTTCATTTGCGCAAAACGTTGCCTTACAACGTGGAATATCACCTGTATCTTGAGTATGTTGCCAAACATATAAAGTCACGTACGCGTGTCAGGTCTGGCGGAACCGAGCCTCAGTAACTTACTGTAAGCTTATAGATACCGCCCAATAAAAAAAAAACTAATTCAATTTTAGAATGTAACTGAATAATTTTGAGACTTAAAGTAATATAATATAAGACAAAGGCCGCTTCTCATAGAAAGGGCACGAACATTGATCACCAAGATTGCTCAATTAGCGACTTCAGACTTATATAAACTATAAGTCTCAGTTTCCTCACGATGTTTTCCTTGACCGATGTCAGTGATGTCCAAGTTAAACTTAAAAATTACATGTGAAATGAAGAAATTTCTTCATTTCACATGTAATTTTTAAGTTTAACATAACATTGGTAATTGCCCCGATTGGAATCCACAACCTTAAAATAATATATGAGAGGCCTTAAACGCTCAGCTATTAAAACAATGTTGGGAGTTATTTAATAAAATTAAATTTCATTTGTTTTGTTGAATCCAATGAAAGTCTTGCTTACAAGAATATTCAGTGAGTGTTATTATTGTGCCAAAGTATCAATTAGAATAAGTTCGGTCTCTCTATTTGGTGAATTCTCTTGGGAAACGGAAATCGTTTGGAAAACTTGGCGAGTTTGCCGACCGTTTTGTGAAATAGACACGTAAGCGGCCGCGGCTGGAGGTTTCCACGAAAATGGTCTAAAATTTTGTAATGGAATTTTCGCAAACAGTAATAAAGTTTCCAAATTTGGAGGATCCAATTACATTTATACCTAATATTGTGAAGCTGAAGAATTTGTTTGTTTGTTTGAGAACTTATCAGAACTTTATATTAATAACCCGTTTATCGAGGAAGTTTATCTAAATTTATATAAAAGCGGAAGGTCACTCACTTACTCATCACGAAATATAGAAAGCCGCTTGCCGTATAAATATTAAAGGCAGGGAGGTAGATTATAGTTAGTAGACGTAAGCTAAGAACGAATATTCCAAATTCACCACCTAAGAGAAATAAACAGGTGTCCGACATTTACATGGACGAAGTCGCGAAAAAGCTTATAGGCACACGGGAGGAGAGCAGTAACCAAAGACGTAACGTAACGCGAGTGAAACCGTGGGATATAACTATAGGTACCCAACGGTGTACCTAGACCAACTAGTCTAGATACACAAGCAAGTCTTACTTAGAATAGCGAAGGATTTTTATGCAGTCGCTGTCTAAACACGAAGTCTCAAAAACTTACTCGTAAAAAGTCTTCATAATAATTTTTTTTTACCTCTTTAGGCCGACTTGGCTAAAAACTGAACTAAAAGTTAGTTGGTAATACGAGGTTTGATTGCAAAATGTAATTTGGCAGTTACAGGAAAGAAACATTTGCTAAAAATGGACCACGCAGACGAAATCGCTGGTCAAAGCTAAAAGACTTATGAAATCATTTGAAAACCAAATGCATAATTTAAGTAGTTTCGTGTTTATCAGAAAATGAATGACATTTCGCTTTTCCACGCGTATATATAGATTTTAAATAAGATTGTCTTGTTTATCAACTGAAGAAGCAATTAACATAGTTTTAGAACCCTTTGTTTACATTTGCTCATTCATATCTTGAAACAGACAAACACAACATAAATTCAAACACAGTCTAAAAGCATACACGTCGTCAATCAATCAATCAATTTTTCTGACATGCTCTTTCAATCTCAAGCTTCAGTAAGTATAGGGAACGTACCAATATCCCAAAGGAAAACCAACACAAAATCTTATAGTTCGGAAAATAATGTTAGCAATATTGTTACTACTGTGGAATTCCAATTCATACTAGGCATTCAACTTTGGACCTAATTTATGGACAGTTTAAGGTTCATGTCAAGGTAAACTAAAGTTAGAAAAGAATGGAATCTTCTGGAAGAGGTCTATGTTATAAGACACGCTGATCACTAAACCTGGAAACCCGATGTGTTTTGTTGTGGTCTAATATAATAAAGCAGAAAATATTTTTGGTTAATTGTTCATACGCGCTAATAACTGGAACTGCCAGTCCGATTAGAAAAAATATTTTTGTATATGATAGCTAGAATTATAAGGTTCAGTATCGGCTCTATAACATCACGCTACGACCAACAGGAGCGGAGTAGTATCCAAAAACATAACGCTAGTAAAATAAACCACGCGGACGTTCTGGTCAGAAGCTATTTATAAATAAACGTTGTAAGATTAGTTTTAGCAATAAAAGCTTAATAATAACCAAAACAATAAAAAAGTTTCATATGTCACAACATTGTAATTTTTTTTTTTTTTGGCAATCTCTAAATACCTTCGCACAATTCAGAATAAAGAAAGAGTTGCTATGGTTAAAAGGAACTAGGAAAACATCAATTCACCAATTCAGTTGACGTGCACTCTATCAAGCCAAAGTACTAGGTGGCCATAAGTCGGCAGGAGGCAAACGCAAGAGTTATCTAAACAATCCGGCAGAAGAATGTTAATAGTTGGGAACAATAAAGTATTGGCCGTCACGCAACCGCATCACGCTAGGGAGAAGTATGCGGGGTGTTTGTACAGTACTAACAGTTTTTCTGGAAGCCTGGTATTAACATGATTGTACTGAATGCATTGGTTTTTCTTTCATGTGTTTGTTCTGAGGCAAAAAGAGTGATTTTTCTTAGATAAAAAATTTTGGTAACTAGTAATACCCCGATTTAAGTTACGTCTTTGATTACTGGTCCTCTCCCGTGTGTCGCAGCGTGATGTTTGAAAGCATATAAGCTTTCTCGATTAACGGGCTATGTAATGCAAAAAGATTTTATAAAATCGTACCGGTAGTTTCTGAGATTAGCGCGTCCAAACGAAAATATATACTCTTCTGCTTTATAATATTGGTATAGATATAGGTATTCAAAAACCAAACATGTCAAGGACTTTCAAATTGGATTCATAGTAAAAGTTATTCATTTTTATGAGTACCACACTCGCTTATAGTACGTCTCTTGTATAACCTAACATCCAATAAACTTATATGACATGTCAAACAAAATAATGTGATTTTGTACATTTTTGCGCCGCCCATATTCTCGAACTACTACATTCCTAGTATCAGATAACTTCACGAACAAGAATACGCGACCTACATATTTAATCACCCATATTGAAGAAAATATATTCATTTTTCCGATACCTAAACAAGGAGAATTTTCAATTTTAAGCCTCTGTGAGACGGGTGTTACGCCGATGGCATTAAAATAAAATACGAGCGGTGTCGTCCGTCGACACGTAAGCGCCATCCATCACCAGGCCGTGTGCAACCCCCTTTACAGACCTGTGTAGACGTGCGACAAAAGTCAAGGAATTTGAGCTGCGTTTTTTTTTAAATTAGGGTAGGTAACATCGATCAAGAAATGACAGCGGATTATTTTATTTTTTAAATTTAAATATCGAATTTCGTAATGGAACGTTCCATTACGAAATTCGATATTTAAATTTAATTAAAAATTCTTTTATTTAAAACCGACTACAGAATTAATTATTTTTCTTTATTTGCCACTAGCTTTTGCCCACGACTTTGTCAGCGTGAATTTTTTTACGGATTCCATTTTTTATTTATAATAGAATAATTGGTATTGGCTTCCAGTTAGTAATAGAATTTTTCAGTATTCACAAAAGAAAGACAAATGAATTAGCTTTATAATATACCTCTATATACCTATTTGTAATCTGTCTTGTTGTAATTCTATAAAATCAAAGATAAAAAGTAAACTAAATCGTCCTCATAAAATTAAACTACAGATTTTTCACAGCACAACTGCAATCATGCTTTTCATTACTTTACAGACGAAAACCTGTCCTATCTCACGACTGCTTCTATCTGTCTATTTTCAAATATTCACAAAGTCGTCTGTCTACCATCGCTATGCATCACAGTCGCTCCGCATCGCATTGATGGCAAAGCGAATTTTTGAAAAATGTAAAAAGGTCACTACGGTCGTCACGTACAGCGCATTTATTACGACTTCGACTTCTTCAGAACGGCTTTAACATAGAACGGACGTAATAAATGGTTTTTGCTTATTTTTCAATTATTCTATCGGAATGTATGAAATATGATCGGTGCGATCTGCAGTCCGGAAGGTGGGACTTTCAACATTAATTTTTCTGTCGGAAATGTCGGAAGTGAATGTGATTGAATAATGTACTGCAATGTTGTTGTGTCGTGTTTATTTTGATAGTTGTGGAGCTTTATATAGGGACATAGTTTTTGGAATATCTGCAAACCAAAACCAAACTTTTTTGTTCGTGAAATTACCCACCCTTTGTTAGTCTTTGTTATACTAGTAAAACCAACACTTCCTTTGCAGTAAAAAAAAACTTCACAGACACTCATACTATGCCATAATAATAATGCTACTACTATTATAAACGCGATAGTTTGTGAAGATATGAATAGTTGTTTGTTACTCTTTCACGCTTAAACGGCTGAACGGAATTAGCTGAAATTTAGCACTCATAGGTACATTTATAATACCTGGTCTAGCTGTCTAGCAGCACATACAATGATTTTTATCCCGATTTTGTGTTCCCGAGGGATTATTTAGGACTTATTTAGGGATCCAATGTAGATGAATAAATCCTTTTTATGAATCACTCTATCTATTAATGAAAACCACTTTAAAATCTGTTGCGAAGTTTAAAATATCTAAGCGTACAGACGGCGGGGACTTTCTTTTTATTTACTATGTAGATTAGTCTACTCAGACGAACTCGAGGGCAAAAACTAGTATATCATAATGTCAAATTTATAAACGATCATCTCCTTTGCCAACAGGACATCAACAACAAAATGTAGTGGAGGTTCTCCACACCGGGAGAGACGGCGTCGGGATGAGGAGTCGACGAGCCTGCAAGGCTTTAGCGCGGCCTTGCACCGAGCACCGCCACCACCACCGCCGGCGCTGCTCCGGAGACTAGGAGTCAAGGAACCTACAGGAGTTGGGAAGGTTAGTCCATTTATGTTTATGTAAACAATGTAGATTTGTTATTTTCGGCATTAGTATAAGAACTTAACGGACGGCAAGTTGGTATAAGGATGCTATGCGGTCCCGTCGGGTATCACGGAAGGCGCGTATGCTCCCAGGATCTTAGGCATAACTGTGGGAAGGGAATTCCGAATTGATTTTAGTCAATAAGAGTCTAAAATAGACCCTACCCCGTAGCTCCACCGGGGTTTAGATCATCCTTAAAAATTTCACCACGGAAAGTAAACAAAAAAGGACGCCAATAGTCTAGTTCGACAAACGTTTAAATATCCTCACTATGTGAGTGTGTGTAGGCCATTATGTTAATAAATGCAATTGTTACAACAATTTGTGGTTCGACTAAACTGCACTACTTATTAAACATAACTACAAATATGAATAACGTGACCAGCATATCTCAAATCATTGACATATACCGCAAACGGCCTGGCCGATATCGCCTAAAAATCCAGCTAATAAATGGCAGCGCACCGCTCCTATAACTTGTCATTCAAAAAAATATTTTAACGCACTCAACTTATAGCCTCAACTTGAATGACAAATTATTTTCTGTATCGACTTTTAATCCCATGTCAAGCTTCACCTAACAAACATTAATCATTTAAAGACTCTTCTCCAGCCATAAACTACAGACAAAAAAGAATTTAAATCATTTAAAAACGAACAACCACCCGCTAAACTTAACAGCAACTCATCAACGAGCCATTTAATAAAAATTCGCGATAACGAAACGCAACGGTACTCTTAGTCACGGCACCATGATTTAAGAGGGCTTCAAGGAGCACTCTAATTGGTTGTACCTAATGAGACAGCTGATGATCTCGCTAATGAGTCGCTTAACGATGCCGCGGCTAAGGAATATCGCTTTGTTCAGATCGAGGAACATAAAGTGTAGTTGTGTGCGGAAGATTTATGTGTTAAACGAGTATAAAAAAGATATAGATAAAGGACTTGGTAAGTATGTGTACTTTATGGATACGACTGTATGGTACTGGAACAGATTTTCAGTTCCCTTAGAGTCTTAAGCTTGTTGAGTACACGATCCGGATTTTAGCCCTTATCAGCTTCTAAAGAGACTACAGAAGATGGGCGAGACAGGATGTGAGAGAGACTTCTCTCTTTGTCTAAATTCCTTCATTGTCTACTACCTTTATAAAGCAACTGACTGTGACTCATTTTTTCAGTGACGGACTTAATAAGAAATCTCTAAAACTACTTGACCTATTAAGTTGAAATTCGGCTGATAGGCAGAAGACGACACCTAAGAATTAGGCATCAGGGCCGAATGACGAAGGTTACGGGTATCTAAACACTAGTAACTCATATTTGTTTCCCCACAATCTTACTGTAATGTAAATCATGATGGCCTAGTGGTTAATGCGGTTATAATAAGGTTATGGGTGCGAATCGGACAAGCGCCGATGTGACTTATTCATAAATGGCTTTCTAAGATCATTGTGAAGAAACCAGGGCGCATAATTAATATAAGTCTGGAATCGTCAATCCGTCTTAAGCAAGCGTGGTGATCAATGATAACGTCTTCTCAGTATGAAAATAGGCTTTTGCTCTGTAGCGGGATAATAATAGGTTGGTTTTATTCACATTATAATTAATCATTAAGCTACTAAAGCAAAAACCAAATCAAATCATTTTTTGCAATCCATGATATACACTTAAAGGTGCTAAAATAAAAATTTGAAATATTAATAGAAACAACCATGGACCCTGTCGGGCACAGTAACTTTTTAAATAAGTAGAGAGAGGAAGAGCGCTACACATAGGTATAATTTTTATTTTGTGCTTGTTTTCTATTCTTTCTATAAACAATTTTTCATAAATTGTTGCCAAAGCTTCTTCTCGTAAAACCGAAATGTTGAGCTAAAAATCCTTTTACACGAAATCGGAACAAGGCAAGCCGTATTGCCGAGTCTCCGATAAAAGAGGTCATTACCCAAGCCCTTAGGAGATAACGCGAAACTCGATTTATGTCACATTAATGCCTGTCTTAAATAGCCTGATACAGCCATCGTATCAGCTCTGGGAATTAACCTTTACAATGCTCTTAATGGTCTTTAAGGCCCGGTGCTAAATGTACATAAAATGCTTAGACGTCTGACACGTTAATTATTTTAAAATATTGCTTATTTTTTTTTACATAAATACCACAAACTCACCTGACCATAAGCAATGATACGGGGGAATGCCAATTCTACTATTTAAACATACCTACATAATATCACGCCTGTCATCTCCGAAGGGTTCGGTAGAAGTGTATCCATTAGTACACCCACCATAGAGGTATTTTAGTTAGATTAAGACTGAAATAAGATTACAATCGTTTCTAAAAGGAATTGCCATACTGGTTATGGATTATTGAAGGTTAAAGTTTTAACTTATTGAATTGTTACCAAATTTGATGATTAGTACGCGTAGTTAACGGCTATTATGATATGTCTGGTTAAACCCCGTACACATATTTAAGTTCGTAACTGTACAAAGTTAAGGAAGTATAAAAATATAAGTGTTTATAAAAATGCATCTAACAAAACATCGACTCAAATGATTATACAAGTATTATCCGAGATTCGGTAGGCGATAGCTACGGAATTAACCCAGTAAAACTAAACAATCATAAGCTACCAATCCAACGTTCAGATTTCCAATCCCATCTAATAAACACCGATGCTAAAGGTTTTAGCAAAATACTAGATAAACAACGCTTGTTCGTCTCTTATTGAGTTAACCGTTCAATGCACTGGCTCGGTCTAAAAGACCAATGGCCGATTGGAACGCGAAACGTGCTCGACGGACAGACCGCTAATGTCATAAGACAGCCGGCTAACGAGGCGCACTGCGGGAATCGCAACTAGAATCCCAGACTACTCGTAGATGCCTAGGAACGTGGGGGTGTAGGTATTCCACAGGAGTGTACGAAGGTACAGATGTCTGTGGAACTTTGAATATTGCATGTGTGTTCGGATCAAACTTCGTATTTGACTTGATGTTTACGGGTCTCTGTATTGTGAAGATTGATTTCATGATATACCTACAAGGTACGGTTCTCGAAAATCGAAGAGGTAACTTTGCAAGTGATTCTCAACACGAATTAATAACAAAATAAAAATGTTCTTTTTTTTTTAGTAAATTTTGAATTTGATCTGGCCGTCATGCAGCTGGGTTTGGGCAGGCAATGACATAAACGACACAGTGATAACAGTCGCCCGATACTGCCTACCGTATACCTACAAAACGGGGCGATTCTGTGCTTTAAAAGAGATGTATTCTAAAATACTGTCAAATATTGACAGGTGTCGGTATCTCTGTCTTCGGTTATCTCTGTCTTTAATGACAACATCCTAAAAGACAGGAATGCAAAGAATGTAGTTTCATTTCTCAAATAGTTTTTATTTGAACAACAATTGATATTGCTCTGTTGTCATTTTAATACAACACAAGGCTATAAGCAAAAAAAAGCTACAAATGTCAATATAAACACAAAAACATACTTTGTTCTTTATTCTCTTAAAGTTCACTACATTAACAAGTTTCGCTACACCTGCCAGAAAAAAAAAACACAAAGCTCCATGTAAAAACAACAAATAACCCGTTTCGTACCACGTTTACTTCGTCTTCCAACTAATCCAGTACACGTCCACACCGCTAATATTGCCAAGTATAGCAATACTTTCACGCCTGCAAGGGCGCGGGCGTGCAGCGTCGAGCGGTTTATTTAGTTATTTACACACGCCGCCAATTACCGCAGCGACGGCAGGGTTAATGTGATAAGTGACGCGCTAACAAGATGCAGGTGCAAGGATATCGCGTCAAAGGGTTAATGGCGAAGAAAGAAATGGTTAAAAATAATTGAATCTTAAAAGTGGAAAGGTTTAAGTACCTGCCTAAATTAAATTGAATGGGATGTACTTATTAAACAATAAAGATTTTTTTTTGCCTGTGTTTGGTCGGGACTTAATCAAGGGTGTACAAGGAGCTGAACCCAAATCGCAGAGGCCCCTTAAACAGCTTTAAAAAAATATATAAATATGTAATAAGTAATAGATATTTTTTTATTGATCAATTACTTACTTTACTACTGTAAATTACTAGAACTTAGAAATTACTTCTAACATTCATTTCATTAAACCATTTTGAGATACCTATTACAACAAATGCTTCTAATGGCGCTTTCAAAGAGACAGGTTTCCAGGGTCGTCAGATATAGTTTAAGTTTTCTAAGAAAACGAAGTCTTTAATTGAAACTTAGATTAATTATGAACTGTTAATTATCTACTTTTAAAATTAAACTATATTTGAAAATATCCATCGGTTTCTCAGAAAACTACAACTATATCTGACGACCCTGCAAACCTATATCTTTTGATGATTGTGCCAAACACATAAAATTGAAGGGGAAAGACCTAAGGATCTATTGGTTTCTAATACTGTAAATATTAGGTACAATACTGCCTAAAGCACCCTTGCATAGATAAGCCTCTACGCCCCACAAAATACACCCGTCCTATTATTCCAATAACGCGCTTAAGATACCAATAAACGCCCTATAACTTACCACAATGTAGCAACACAAAAGCAGAAACAATACAATACTATTAATAGCCACATTTTATTACATTCCAAATCCCACAATAACAATATTAGTCGAAATAGGTTCATAAATTAGCAAATAACTAACATTTGCGTAAAATGTAATTAAGTTGAACTATCCTTAATGCATACAAACTATGTAGCAGTTAATATCGAACATAAACATTTAAATACCGGTCGTAATAACCGTTTCATTGAACGTACAGTGTAACATAAATAGTCCGATATTTTTATAGATAACGATGCTCAAAGTAATTTGTTTTTGTAAACCGAAAATCCCGGAAGAACGGACTTATCAATTTTATGTTTGGTGAATTATAAGATGATCCGTGTGAAAACGTTTGCTTAGGCCCACTTGTACCGGGCAGGGTTATTTTTTAACTTCGAGTTAGTTGCTAAGACTGACCCATTATGTATAGTATTTTAAGTATTAGTGTGATGTGGTGTGGTTAGTGTTTTGGTATTCTTATTAGACTATTTGCATCTTTTTCTGTCCAATAAAATAAGAAAGAGACTAATGTAAATAAGAGCTGTCAAATTTAGTCAATTTGACACATCCATACAGTTATAGTTGACATCTTAAAACGTATGGATTAAAAATACGGAGAAGTTCAAGGCAAAACTAATTTGACATCTCTAACTTAGTTCTTTAATGTCACGGAATGTCACCGTCCTTTCCTTTAGCTGTATGTTAGTAAGAGATGTCAATTCTCTAAATTTAGTCTAGTTTGTGAACAAGGGAATCGGCACCATTGTGTTAGCAATTTACTTTGATTTAGGTTGTGGCGTAAATAGGCCTTCCTAACATTGGGATAGTATTCCTATGTAAGAAATGGAAAGAACTAGGATTTGCTGAAAATAATTTTAATAAAATGATGTGCAGGTTCAATGTAAACCATCGAACCGTCACATCATTTCTCTATCTCTCTTAAGACCACTCATACATGAGGTACAGTTTTGGTATCGAGCTAGTACCTACGAATGTGACTTTTTAAATTAATATTTTCTTTCTTCGACCTTGAACATCACTAGAACATCATCATCGGTGAAGAAAAATATTGTGAGGAAACCTAGACTTATACAATTAATGTTAGTCTCAAATCACCAATCCCCCTTAAACAAGCATGGAGATCAATGCTCGTACCTACTCTGTATGAGAAGAGGCCTTTGCCCTACGGTTGGACTTAGGCTGGTATTATTAAATTAAGGAAACATTGGGCGACATAGTTACGTAGAAGACCTACCGCCTACAGCCTAATTGCTTCATACACTTACAATAACAATCCCTTTCAATTAAGTAATCTAAATAAAAGCGAAAGGTCACTCATTCACTTACTGACTAAACACGAAATCTGGAGAACTTCTTGACCTAAAAAGCTTAAATTTGGTAGACGTCAGCTAAAAATTTTGCGATAGGGTCAAATTAAGGGGGTCTGTGACGAGGACAAAGTCGTGAGCAAAGGCTAGTTCAACCATTTTCATTACGTTATTTACGAGGAGTAGTTCCGCTTTGCCCCATCAAGCTGCCACCCTGCTGTGGTAAAGTAGACTGTGTAAAATTTTGCAGTGGAATATGCCCCAATAATTTGATTTGTTGGAGCAGATTCCACTAGTATAAAATCTTGGTGGATTCTGCCCCACCAGGGTTGACAAATCAGAATTTATGGAGGTAGTCTTTTTTTATATTTGTGTGTCAAATAAATAAATGTGACTATGAATAGAAACTACTTTAGACCATGCCCTAATAAACCGCCGTTTTATTCATTCCAGTACATTCTCTAATGACGTACATACGTTTTTTTACACAACGTACAAAGGTAGGTCTGTACTTTCCCCGAATTGTACATACGACATAAAAAACAGTTCGTGTTGGTAGAAGTCGAGTGAAATTTGCAATTCAAGGAGCTACGTAAGCTGGATGGAGCGGAATGTTGGGGGAGGTTGGGACAAAAAGTGTCCTCGTCGCATCGCACGGGTTAGATCCTACTGACATAGAATAAGAAAAGCTTGTAGAAGAGAAACTTACGAAGGTATCTACTATGCGTGCGTCGAGCCCGAAATAACCTTCCACTACCCACTTTGCTGCCAAAACAAATCAATTCTTATTTTTATGCTATCTTGTCCCACTGCTGAGCAAAAGGCATCCCTTTCTTCTTTGCAACCCTCAAATCAAATCAAATCAAATCAAATATTTTATTGCGTCTCACAATGTAAATTAATGGTCTTATAAAACAGAGGTACAGAATCATTGTGGACCCTGTCGGGCACTGCAACTTAAACTTAAGAGAGGAAGAGGGCATAGCCAGAACTTAATATCTAGAATATTATTAGTAATATTAATTCTATACGATACCTATCTAAAATCTCAATTATATATTTTTATGTAAAAAGCAAATTATTATACCGTAATAATTATTTATCATGTGAAATATTTATTTTGTTTTATTATATTATATACCCCTTCCAGGGTTATGATATAACCCTCTCTATCTTGAGCTAGTATGGACCAATCCCGCCTGCTCATCTTCGTCGGTGTCTGCTGCGATGTCGCTGGATGTTTACGCACATTGTGATCCACGCGTCATGTTTGTGAACGAGCGCTGTCAGTTGGGATTGGTCATCTCTTAACTGCTGCTATTTCGTTTTATAATCACCCGGATTGCCTCATATTAACAAGAATATTGTAACTAGGATTTTGTTAGAACCTAATTGAAAAAATATTTTGTGGAGTTCTTCTTTTCGGAAATATCTAATATTCTGTTCTGGAACGAACAACTAGCTTCAACTTTCTAACTGACCAACTCCTTGACAATTCAAAAGTGCCTGCAAATGGTCTAATTGGAATAAATGCCTTGTCTTTGACTTTGTGGTTGATTTAGCTCATGATCCGTTCAACAAGTCAAGACTTGCAAATTGAAATCCTGGCTGAACGTTTTTTACGCCGCAAAATTTTATTTAGGATGCGTTTGAAGCAGGAGTTTCACATCTATACATACTTAATCTACTTGTTTCCTACGCGATAAGACGCGCCACTTTTGACATTTAGTGAGGCGGGTAACGCCTTTGTTTTTGGAAGGGGCGAAATAGGCTTTTTTTTTAGTTTTGCGTCTATTTTTATTCGGTGGACTAAGTTTCACTTTTTTCTGTTTTATTTGCAACCATGTTTCTTTCTGTGACTGAATTTTGTTCAAAGGAGTTCTTTTCCAAATAAATATGACAGTCAAAATTATTGTTTACTCATAACAATTTCACTTTAAAAAAAAACATTCGCGCCAATTTAACGTAAATTCTATTTTTAAATATAAAATACCCATTTCGCTTATATAATATCTTTTTAATTTTAACGATTTATTCATATCATTGATTAATAATAATATGTGCTTTTTGCATAAAATGAAACCAAACTGCAGATAAAGAATAAACGTATTCCTAATTCAAAATTCTATTCCAATCAAACTTTTTGGTTGGCGCGCTCATTTTACTCCTACAGTACAGAAAACAAAAAAAAACAGCGTAAACCTTTCAACTATTGCATTAAAAACACAATGATAATAACACCAACTTTCAAAACAAAACAAAACAAAATTTTACAAAACAAAACATCTACCTCAATCCATCAATTTTTATTAAACTTCTAAACTAGGTTAGCGTTCATAAACTAAGGAATAGACAAGGGAAACAAACGTGTCTGTATATCCGGCATCATGTGTCAAAACAATCTTGCACATTACTGGCCAGTAAGAATATTGCTTGGCCCTCGGGACCTGGCGGTGGTCGGGAACAAAGGTACTGAGTTACTGGATGAGCTATTGTTGTAATAACATTGTCAGTAACGTAATGAGTAAACGTTTCGACTATGAATACGGGGAAAATAATATTTGGGATGGAAAATCAAACATTCGCCGCTTTTTAAATAAAACCTTACCTTGTTTAGTAATACTGGGAGGGATAAGCAGGGGTTATTGAACTCGGTATAGATTATTTCATATTTTGACATTAACAGGCATATATACATAAACTCACGCCTTTTTCCCATAGGGGTAGGCAGAAACTACAGAACGCCACCTGCTACGATCCTTACATACTCCTTTCGCCTCATCTACGTTCTACATCTCGTCATACAAGCACGCCGGTTACGAGTACTCCACACCTGACCTTATTAACAGGCAATTTAATCTAATTACAGAAACTTTATTAATTAATGTCTTTCCCCGTTTCATCCCCTTAAGGGGTTTCATTTTGGAAAATCCTTTCTTAGTGGACGTCTACTATAAACTACCTCCCTGTCAAATTTCATCTTTATACGTCAAGCGGTTTTCGATATTTCGTGATGAGTAAGTGGGTGAATCAAAACATTTATTTTTATTTTTCAATTAGACCATTTACCCCATTTTAGACCATTTAGTCAGAAAGTTGAAGCTAGTTCCTGGTTCCAAAACAGAGGTATAAAAGAAGTACTCCACAGAAATGATTTTTAACTAGGTTTTAACAAAATCCTAGTTACAATATTCTTGTTGCTTTTATATGGGAGCTAGTCTTAGTTAGTTAGCTAGTCCATGGTGCCGAATCTCTTGGTCACAAAAAAAACTAAAATTAGACTATTTCCATATTTTTCTATACAATAAAACAAGAAAGAGACTAATGTAAATAAGAGCTGTCAAATTTAGTCAATCTGACACATCCATACAATTATAGTTGACATCTTATAACGTATGGACTAAAAATACGGAAAAGTTCAAGGCAAAGCTAATTTGACATCGCTAACTTAGTTATTTAATGTCACGGAATGTCACCGTCCTTTCCTTTCGCTGTATGTTAGTAAGATATGTCAATTCTCTAAATTTAGTCTAGTTTGTGAACAAGGGAATCGGCACCTATGTCTTTTTACGTCCCGTAGATAGAATCGTAAAATACAGTCTATACATGAGTCTTCAAACCGCATCTAGTACATAAAACAGTTTCAATGTAAAGTACCTTTCCCCCCACTACTTGTCCGTCTGTCAATTTGCTCGACCAATGAGATCGGCGGCCGCGGCCCACGGGATTAAACTCCTTATTGATTATTGGACCCTTTTTTATACGTATCCACTCAAGTTAGAGACGATAAAGATGGCATGATGAGTTAAGGTTAAAAGCATAGTTTTGTTATAATAGTCAGATTGGTTGTGGTTTCGTGCCATCGTGTGTGAGCCACGGCATTATGCTGAGCGTCGGCCGTTTCGCGCGGTAGTGACGAAAATTACCGTTCGGGACACTATTTTTTTTTCTATTATGTATTTAGTTTATATTTATATTGTATAGGTATTATTTGTATATTATTGTGTATTGTGCATCACTTTCACGTGAATAAAGTTTTTCTTTCTTTCTTTAAAGTGAAGATTCATATCTTGCATTCGTCGTAACCGCTGTCTTACACAACGCTTAGGAAGGCATCTACCGTCAAATGTTTCATTGTCATCATCATGTCAGCCGTAGGACGTCCACAGCTAAACATAGGCCTCCTCTACAGATTTCTGATAGGACCGGTTGGAAGCGGCTTGCGATAAATGTTTATTTATTTAAAAAATCGAACTACCAGCTTACTGGATTCTCTCCTGCATAAATGGTAATTAGTCTTATAAGGTTATGAATTAGTATATATAACAGAATTCTAATTGTATGTATAAGGTACGTTATAAGAAGAAATAAGTTGAAAAAAATAAAATTGTATTAAGTTAATTAAATGAAAAAAAACTCTTAAAAAATCTTGTCCTACCTTGACGTGCCATGTTATTCGAGAATACATATGTATGTATATTTCTTTAGCAAGATAAAGCTGTAGCCTAAACAGCTTATTGGATTTTAGTTTGAGAGGTATCGTAAGACTGATTAGATTTTTATCATTTATTTCTTTTACCGCCAGGTTGTTACCTCATTTGTATGTATACCTTGTATACGGCTCATATTACGTCATAAGTACAAAATATACATATAAGGGCATCATGGTAGGCCTTTTCTCACTAAGGCTCCCTATCCACCGAACCGGAGCGAGGCTTCGGAGCGGAGATACGAAGAATTATTAATTATTATGCAATCCTATTAATTAATATTTCTCTGTTGCTCCGCTCCGCAGTCTCGCTCCGCAAAAATCGCTACCTCTTATCGCTCCGCTCATTCCTCGCACCATACCCCGTCTTGTCCCTCAAACTATAGATGATTTATACAACGAAGGGTCCACTTTATTGGTACCTACGTACTACAAACCCAGTTCCACCTCCTTTGATGTGACGTGATGAGGCCCAAACATATCAATTCGGGATTTGCGGAACCAAAACGGGAATTTGAAATGAAAATGTAGGACAAATAGTTGTGCGGGTTCAATCGTGATTACCTGGGGTTTGTATTGTAGATATTTCATTTTAAAGTTTGTTGTAAAAGGTATTAGTTTTGTTCTGTTTCGATGTTAGTTGGTTTACAAAACTTGATTTACAAAATAATATATATTTGGGTAGCTGATTCCTCCCACGAGTTCATGTGCGTTTAAGTTAGTAGGTATATTATCCCACGGGAACAGGGCATTTTTCCGGAATAATAACTAGCCTATGTTCTATTCTAGACTATAGTCTATTTCTGTGTCAAATTTTATCTAGATCCGTTTAGTCGTTCTGGCGTGATTGAGTAACAAACATCGATCCATTAACACTTTCGCGTTTATAAAAACAGTAGTAAGATTTAGGATCGTCAACAAATGATATACCTACCTACACAAATCATGACATACAAAATTAGTCAATAAAAGGATATTATTTACATTGGTGTTCTCCTTCACTTATACGAGACCACAATATGCACAATAAAGTTAACAACTAACTAACAAAGTCATAATAAAGAGTAAAAACTTAAATCAGAAAAAAGAACAACTTTTAATGTAAAAATAACTGTCTGTCTGTGTGTTACGCTTTCACGACTAAACCACTGAACCGATTGTAATGAAATTCGGCACGAAGTAAGATTGAACCCCGAGGAAAGTCATAGGCTACTTTTTAATCCGTAGCTTCATCTGCATCCATTATAATCGACATATACGCGGACGAAATCGCGGACAAAAGCAAGTTCCTTAAATATTGCCAATGATTCTCAGATACAAAGACTGACTTTGACTGCCTCGTTGGTCTAGTGGTCGCAAGCGCGACCTTGAGTTCGATTCCCAGGTCGGGCAAAGTGTTATTGGGTTTTTAGATCAGGAATTTCTCAGTAGCAGCCTCGGAGTCTGGATTTGTGCCCAGTTGATGGCAATAGGTTCGCCTCCTATTACATGGGACCAAAAACATAACTGGCGAAATGTGGGTGTACTAATGGGTACACGTCTGCCTAACCCTTCGGGGATTACAGGCGTGATGTTATGTTATGTTATGATTCTCAGATAATATTAACTGGTAAACAAATTCATGATGGGCTGTTCCTATGCGTAGATAATGCTATATGATATGTCTCTTACAACCCGTATACCATTGGTCTACTTTGCATAACCATAACATCCCTCTGTGGCCTCTTATTAATCATAACACCATACATATTCCTCATAACAACCCTCCCTGACCCACGCAAACATTTTGAATAGGTCCAATAAAATCTCATATACATCTTCATACATACATACATAAGAACTATAAAAACAATATGGTCCGCGCATCTTCTAATATAAGAGGAGATATTCGCCTCTTTCATTGTAGGTACGGATGGAAATTCCGCTTTTGGACCCAAAAGGGATTGTGATGAACTGAATTTAGGTTAAGGAATTTTCTTACAACTATGTATTTTCACACTTAGAAATATATTTTTGTGTTATTTGCTGGGCAATCTTAAACTTTGTGTAGTTTATTTAGACTTTGGCTATCGTGTTATAAGACACAAGCTACTATACGTCAGTTTTTTTTACGACGTTTTTTATTTACAGTGATATATATTTTTTTGATCTACTTGTCAAACTCTAGACGACAAACATAGACACAATCAGATTCATTAAAAATTGATTGAGGCTGGTATTTTTTTACGTTTTAAAGTGACCACACCGGATTCTTTTTATTTTTAACTAGGAACTGTAAACTGTAACTTATGTTACTGGGAACGATGCAAGGATTGTAACCGCCTGAACAGATTTTGATGTATGGGGTAACCCCATACATCAAAATCTGTTCAGGCGTTTAAAAGTTATGGTGGAATAAATAATCTCACATACATACATACATACATTAACCCTGAACACATACACTCCATTTTTTTGGGCAGTCGTGTAAAAACAAATTGTTCAGTGATTACACTCCTAGACTATTAAATCAAGCCATTGTACATTTATATGGGTACGTATTGATCTTATTTACCTTCTTATATCTTATAAATATCTGTATATATATCTTACCACTATTATAAAGGTGAGTTTGGGTGGGTGGAAGCTATAGTTGATACATAAAACATCAACATGATGAGTCAAAAAAAAAACAGTTTTGAAGTAATACTGGCAATCATTTTAGTGTCATCATAAATTGTTCCTTATTTAAATTCGTCGAGAATTCAAATTTGGAACATTTACTTGTTTTTAAAGATATATCTTTTGAAAAGGTGTAGGTATAATCGTAAAGAAAATGAAATCCTTTTGACGGTATAATTCTCTCGTGAAATATAATAAAACAAAATAGGAATATAAACCTTATAAACAGGTCTTTAGATATTAAACATTTTAGTAAGGTATTATGGAAAATTATATGGTCAATGAAAATATTTTTAAAGGTAAATATACTAGAAGCCTAGTTCACTGAAAAAACAAAATAGAATTGCTAATACAAAATGTCATTAGCATGAAACACGACATACGAGATGAAATCGAATAAGCATTCACACGATCCGCAATTAGGACACTAGATATTCAATTGACTACTTACACAAGTACAAAGCATTTGTAATCTGGTTAAAACTCGAAACGCGAGTGCTTAGGTAAGCCGCGTATTTATCGAATTAGTGAAAGATACGTGCCCAATGTTCGGGCGGGCCTGTCAATTATAGCCGCCCCGTTCGGCTGCTCTCGGCAACTCTCGGCTGCTCTCTCGATTGTTTTTAGGTAATACTGCGGCGGTGATTGAAGCATGTATGAAATTAATTTAGTTTAATTTGATAAGTGTGTTATATTAATTGGGAGGGAATGTAGATATCTATAGTCAATGGTGTGTAAAAAGTAAGATATATTTTAGAGTTGAAATCAAGAAATAATGTGACTGTGAGTCAGACGATATAGTTTTCGCTAAATTATATAATTAATTTATTTCTATATGCAATACATTTGTATCTGCTTACATGAAACACTTAATAATAATAAACTAGTTTCTGAATGCGACCTTCGTCCGCGTGATTTTTTGTTACTTACGTCGTTGATTACTGCTCCGCTCCCGTGGTTCACAGCATGATGTTATATATCATATACCATTTCTCATGAATATGGGTATCAAATGCAAAAATATTTTTTTCAATAGAACTGCTAGTTCCAGAGATTAGCACAATTAAACAAACAAATAACAAAAACTCTTCAGCTTTACAATATCAGTATAAATACCAGAAACTACTCAATGAGCGTAGGGACAGAAACAGAATTATCCTAAAAAAAGGTATTCGTCAGATTATTTTTCAAAAGCTCTCTAATCAACAAAACCTTAAAAAAAAACATACCATTATCATATGCAGCGTGCACGGTGACAAAACACGCTCCGTATGTTTTCATCACACACGAACCGAGTTAACTAACTTGCATTTTTATCCAATTACCCACGCCTTTGTGAGGCTGTGTTCTGGCAAAATAAACTGCTATATAATAATTAGAGGAACGGGTATAATTTCATAAGCGCCCTACCGTTTGCAGTTGCTGATAGTTATAACGGAGTATGAACTTGTTTTAATCATTTTTGTTTGCCTGCAGTAAAGAAAAAGCGTTTAAAGTTTGCTTTAAATTATGCGGGTGGCAAACAATCTATTTGTTTAGTTATGCTGGTCTATTTTGTAAAAATATCTCTGGGGAATGTGGAGTGAGTTTGAAATGAGTTTTCTATCATCCTAGGCAATGCTAGGGGCATTGCCTAGGATGACTCACCTCACCTCAAACTCACTTCTCGTAAAGACACCGAGGGAGATTACAGAATAACACTGCTGATGTTGTTTTGTTATGTCTAGACATAGACAGTCAAAATTGTGTTTTACTTCGGTGCATTAGAATTCGAAAAACTTTATTAATAATCCATTCCATACTATTACAAAGAGGGAAAATTGCTCGTTTGTCTGTAACAAATAAATAAACTAATCCGATTACAAAAATCTTTCACTAGTACTAAACTTATTTATTGCATATTGTCATAAAATATGTTTTATTGAAGGTATACAAGACTTTCATGAATACTAAGTCGCAGAATCTAGACCATACTAATAGTAAAATTCAAAAGTAACTCTATTTATCTGCTACGCTATCACGACTAAAACACTGAACCGATTTTAATGAAATTTGGTACGGAGTCAGTTTGAACATTAAGAAAGGACATAAGCTACTTTTTATACGCGACTTCGTCTGCGTACGCGATAAGCGACCTTTACGCGAGTATTTTATCAAATTTCCAAACGTCATATTTTCGTGCTCATATTCAAAGTCTTTTTCAAAGATAAACCAAAAACATCCTTATAGACAACACATCACACCATTTCAGCTCCAAAATACCACTCAACCTCATCATAAACCATATAGAACAGCTAATAAACTCGGCGGAGAGCGTTTTTATCAAATTATCGTGTAACTTGGCGGCTTGCCAACTGTGTGCGTACTATCAGCAGTGTTAAATACGCGTTGCTCGTTTTATGTGAATATTAGGTAACGTTATGAATAATACGTTTCTATTTTGTTATGAATAGTGGTGTATTGCTGCAGTTACTTTATGGGTTGTTTTTGAAATACTGATCGTGTGTTGTGTTTGGACGTTCTTTGGTATGTTGTTGTTTTCTGTAGAAGCTAAATATGTTTTCTTAAATAGCTTTATGCGTTCTGATCGGGAATCGAAGTTCAAGCAGTACTCATCATCTGACTTGTCAAATGTATTATGATAACATAATATCACGCGCGTAGTCCATAAAGAGTTAGGCAGTGTAGGTATTATCACGACCACATTTCGCCAGTTATGTTTAAGTTCCATGTAATAGAGGCCGAGCCTATTGCTATCAACCGGACACAAATCCAGACTACGAGGCTGCTACTGAGAAATTCCTGATAGAAAAACCTAATAACACTTTGCCCGACCTGGGAATCAAACCCAAGACCTCATGCTCAGCAGTCGCGCTTTGCAACCACTAGACCAACGAGACTAGTATTAATATTTTATATCTCTATTTATTATCTCTATTTCTATCTCTGATACGTAGGTAACGTATCAGAGATACCCAGGGATCTCAACTTTCTTATTATTTCGTTGGAGCTTATTGAGTTTCCAGAAACAAGATAAGCGGTTTCAAAAATAGACTTTTTAAGAGCAAATTTCCATCAACAAGCCCCAAATAGTACACAATCAAATCGATTAACACAATGACTTACAAAAACAAAACATCAAAGCAAGTACAACACAACATAATCAAAGTTTCAACACGATAATTATTTAGTTAGCGACTGTACAGTCCAGCTAACTAATGTAAGCTATTACACCGCTCGTGTGCTCGCTTGAACTGCATGTTAATGTTAGGTCACTGTGGGAGATGAGCGAGAAATGAGCGAGCTTTAGGAGTGCTACAAGTTGTGGAATTCTAGCTTTTGATATTGGTTCCCTTCATTATAAAAAGGACTTATCGCCGAATTTTGTGTATAAACAAGTTGTAATTGCATTTTCTAACAAAAAAAAGTTTTTATACTCAAAATTATGAACATGGTCAACTTTTACTATAGGACCAACCTAGGATCCATATATTTAGGTTTAGCTCATCAAAATACATGGATCTGCTGATTTTTTTATTGAACTGATTGTTTCATGGTTAGTCCCATATCAGTAACCCTAAAATCCTAAGCAAAAAAATATTGCTCTACAATGTAATCTTAAATTCTATTATAACTTGATTATCATGGGGGCTATATTGCTTAGGTAAACGGATTTGAAAAAGTCCATTCAAAAGTTAAATTTCCTGATCAAATTGATATAAAACCTTTTTTTCTAAACGCTCACCTAAACCAAGCTAAACTAGAACAGCTTCGCTCACGGTAGCACCTAGTCGCACAAACAAACACAGTCCCGCGACCCCGCCCGGGGTAGTTTGTCACTCGTATTTCAACGTTCGTTGTTTTACGTCTGCATCCGTTTTGTTACGCTTTTTAACCATCGATATTGTTCTATGCTAAACTTTTGTTTGAAAACCTTATTTCTGGTACCTGTCTACGAGTAAAAGATTTATGTGTACTGCACCTAAATTCTTCGTGTTTAAGGCAGTATAAGGGCGGTCTTTGCAAAGGTAAAAGACGTTTTTTAATGGCTGCTATTGTACCAGCTTTGTCGCGACAGTTTTAAGGGTGTCTGGTACTAAGCATTTTACTATTGTTCTCTTTTTAAAGTTAAGTTCTAAAAAAAATCGAAGGACCCGTTTTGGCGCCAAAAATCTGCCATTTTGTTTTCTTAAACGTCATCTGTACTAGGACACTTGGGTTGCCAGACCAATTCAAAGATAAGTACTTTAATTGTAAAAACGTGTCAGTCCGTTTAGGTTTCACGAGGTATAAAGACATATTACAAACACCTAAAACTATTTGTACACCAAATGGTAAGAACTATTATTTTACGTCGTATATTACGTCACATATCACTAGGTAATACTATAACTGTATCTATGTGTAACAATAAAGCACTCCGATTTTGACTCTATAATCATGGCAGTCGAATATAAAAAATGACCGAACACGTCATATTTTATGTATATGAACATAATAACAAACTTAAAAACATACATACATACATAACATCACGCCTGTAATTCCCGAAGGGTTAAGCAGAGGTGTACCCATTAGTACACCCACATTTCGCCAGTTATGTCTTTAGTCCCATGTAATAGGGGGCGAGCCTATTGCCATCAACCGGGCACAAATCCAGACTCCGAGGCTGCTACTGAGAAATTCCTGATGGAAAACCCCAATGACATTTTCCCCGACCTGGGAATCGAACGCAAGACCTCATGCACAGCAGTCGCGCTTGCGACCACTAGACCAGCGAGGCAGTCAAACTTAAAAAAAAAACTTGACAAACAAATATAAACTCCCACACATAATAATATGCATAAACAAACAGACCCGAAGAAACTGTAGGACATACAAAATAATTACGAGCAAACATCGAATCCACGACACTCAACGCAGCAACCAATCCCTTAGTCTCTTCTTTATGCTAATTATTAATTATTCACTTTCCCTTTATATCAATTGTTCCACCATCGGTTTACAAAATCAAAGAGCTATGAAAACCACGTACCTACTTACCTACCTACATTGAACAGTACGTTGTGTACTGTATCAAGAATTCATTTAACATGTACGAACACATACTCTGCGGTTAGGGTTGACACGTCATAAATCAAAATGGCTGGACAGAACACCGCAGTTATTTAGTTGGGTATTTACACGACTGCCCCAAAAAAAAGGAGTGTTATGTGTTCAGGGTTAATGTATGTATGTATGTATGTATGTATGTGATGTTCTTTATTCCACCATAACTTTTGAACGCCTGAACCGATTTAGATGTATGGGGTATCGTTACAATCCTTGCATCGTTCCAAGTAACATAGGCTAGTTAAAAATAAAAAGAATCCTGTGTGTTCACTTTAAAACGTAAATTAATACCAGCCTCAATTATTTTTTTTAATGAATCTGACCGTGTCTATATTTATCGTCTAGAATTTGACAAGTAGATTTAAAAAATATATAACACTGTAAATAAAAAACGTCGTAAAAAAAACTACCGAGTAAACAAAGTACAAGGTATGTGCAATTTTGCCAGTCGTGGTTTTTAATTTTTTAATTATAGTTGCTTGTTTGCTGAAATAGAGCAAGGTTATGTAAACAATAAGACATGTTGGATTAATAAGTATAACAGGACTACGAAATAAAATAAAAATATCATATTTGTTTGTATTTGTATACAGTGCGTCTGTCGAACCATAGACGCACTGTATAGCGCACTGTTACCTATAAGATCTGTATTTTTTTGTTACCTATGTTTTAAAAATAATATATGGTTGATTGATTGATTGATTATACCTAGACTTAACAGTAAAATTATTTTACAATCCCTAAGGAACTATAATAATTTTATAGATGAAATGTATATCCATTTTTTTTTGTAAACCTTAATGTTTTTCGACCTCAGACAAAATTACGAGTGTTTTTTTCTTGCAAATTTTGTATTTAGAATTGAAAGATAAACATAATATTTTCACTATTATAATCAATGACTCTCACGCACCTATTAAAAAAAAAAAACAATAGAAAATAAAGCAGTTAGAATCAGACAGTCTTACCAGTTTTACCAATGTCAGCATCATTTTTATAAAAATTCGCGGCCATGCAAAACCTTGCAAATGAAAAACCAAACAACTTCTCAATATAATCAGGAATACACTACCAACCCTACCGTAATGTGAATATTTGTACATTTCGCTTTGTAAAACACATTGTGGAATTAATTACGCGAAGCTTACCTGGGGCGCAGCACGGCAGCTGCGCAGCGCAACACTGAACAACTAAACGTCAAATGACGTCATCGTTCTAATGCGTAATTACTGCTTTGTACAGCTAATTAACGGTGAATGTTAGATTTTCGTTCGGTTTCTGTTTTGTGAATGAAATGTATTCTGAAATTGGTTGCAGAATTATGTATAAATGCAAGATATTGGTGATAGCGATTGCAAACAATAAATATTGTGAATAGTTGCATTTTTATAATGAAAATGAATATTAGTAATGAATTAATATTTTTTTTATTATGTTTATTTTGGACTGCCTTGTTGAGTTGCCTTGTGAGTTTAAAAATATTACATAACATACGACAGTATGTTATGTAATATTTTTAAACTCACAGTAGTTAAAAAAGTAGATTTCTTACAAAACATTTTAATTGTTCCATACAAGAATTTTGCAAACCTTCTGAAACAAAAAGGTTCTGTATTCCACACGTATGCATTTTTGCTATAAGATAAATTCAAGTTAGCATAAGTTTAAGCTATAGCTAAAGCGAGCTTTACATGCATGCATGTTTGCATGTCAGATTATTATGACTACGTGTTAAGGATCTGTAAAAAACCTAATTTAAAAAGAGTAACGTGGACTTTCTTGCTCGTTGATCTCCATAGAGGCCTACCTCCGTTTTGGAACGAGCAACTAGCTTCATTTTTCGGACTAACTGACCGACTCCTTGACAATTCAAAAGTGCCTGTAAATGGTCTAATTGAAATAAATGTTTTGACTTTGACTTTGTAATTATCTATGTTAAGAACGAAATTGTACCAAAACTTACTGCAAATAAATTGATTTGAAATTAATAGTCTAAAATCGTCAATCCGCCTAAATCAAGCATGGTGATCAATGCCCGCGTCTTCTCTAAATGAGAAGAGGCTTTTGTCTTACAATAATAGGCCGGTATTTTCTCTCCAAAAACTGAGAAACGCCTAATTGCTTCAGGTACCTTTTATCATTACGGCTCTTAAGCAAAACGTATCCAAGTACTCATTTAGGCTCTTTCTAGACTCCTAATGTCCTCCTAAAAAGACTTACTAAGTACTGACTTCACTTAACAAAAGAGACATTTCAACAAAATTAGCTCAAAGGGGATTACCTCATAATATAAGCTAGATATACTTACTAACGACTCCGTTGACATAATGGAAGCGCCTAATGTGCTCCTGAGACGCATTTAACTTAATGATATCTTCTACTTTAATAATATCCTAGCTTTAGCGTCGCTTTACAAGTATTAGCGGATTAACTTCATGAAGGATATGATTGCTCCTAATGTAGGCTACTTGAGAGTATAAAACTAAACGCTAAATTTTATACACACCATTTTTGTTTGGCCTTTGTCCCTCAATAGAAATTCATCCTGTAAAAGGACTTTTTATAGTTCCGCGTAGCTCGCTTTTTAGGACTTGTTACGGGTCTTTCTTTCTTTATCGTGTGGACAGTAAGGTCTTACGACCCCACACACCCTAGTGTCAGAGTTTCTAAACCGCCTCAAAGACCTCTGACATGGTTTGAGTGAACAGTAAGAGAAAACAGAAATCGAACCCAAAACCTCATGCTCAGCAGTCGTGCTTTGCGACCACTAGATCAACGAGGCATTTTTAGAAAGAAACTTTCAAACAGCAAATCTTTGGAGTTTCAAAGAGCTTCTTTTAAATTTTTAAAGTAGTTGAATTTCCAACCTAGTCGTCTCACGATCCCAATAAGTACATCGTACATTTTGCATACTGTTTACGAAGTGCTGCTGACCTACTCACACAGTCCATTACGCACTCAAAACAATCAAATATGAACGTAGTTTTAGTAGCCTTGCTGTGAGATGAGCAATCATCGCTAACAGCGCTTTGAAGCGACTGCCCTGCATCAGTCATATTTGAACCAGTTTTCAAAGACCGCTTGATCAAGTATGCTGGTCAAATGGCATACATTATCAAGGGTTTATGATAGACTTTAGTGGGTCATGTCTGTTACAATTCATACGGAACTGGGTGTCTGTCTTGGCTTGGTATACAAGTGTTCACAAGTCCACAAGATTAACTTTGGTTATAAGAGTTGCCAAAAACAGAAATCGTACATAAATTCGGAATCTTAACTACATTGCTATTATAAATGCGAAAGTTTGGATGCAAGGATGTTTGTTAATCAATCAAACCAAAACGGTTAAACGAAACTGGGTGAAATTTAGCACAGACATAGATTATAGTCTGGAATAGCACATAGGCTATTTTTTTATCCCGGAAAAATGTTCGGTGTCCGTGGGATAATTTAAAACTTTCGGCTTAATCCTAAAATCTACGCAAACGTAGTCGCGGCCATGACTTAGTTGTTTAATAAATGGTCCGATTCCAGACATTGTAAAACAAACTATACATTAAGTCACTTAGAGTCCAATTCTGAAGATTCTAAGATAATTTTCAGCTACATATTCCATGAAACACACACAAACCGCCAAAACTGATACATAAATCAACAGTAACAAACAACGACACAGCGAAACCACAAAACCATTGATTTGATTCAGAAGAGGCGATACTGTGAGAAAGAATAAAAAGCAAGCAAAGTCGCGGCGCAAGCGACTGTGACCGTCTCGTTAATCAATTTGCCGCTTGTTTCCACTCAAATTAACGCGCTCCTGCTTTCTAATAAGGCCTCTACAATAGCGATCTGTGATTTATTTATTTACATTGCCGAATAGATAAATGGTTTAGATGTAAATACATAACATAAACTCACGCCTTTTTTCCGATTGGGGTAGGCAGAAACCACAGAACGCCACCTGCTACGATCCTTACATACTCCTTTCGCCTCATCCACTTTTATACAAGCACGCCGATTACGAGTACTGCGCACCTGATCTTTCTGAAAAACCTCACCAATAAGGTGAAAATGAATGAAAATTATTTTGTCAATCCATACTTATAATACTATACAGGGCAATTGAAAATATACCCGAAACCTGAAAAGGGGTCATTGTACTCATAATTATAAACAACTTTCACTTTGGAACCAACCCCGAAATCATGAAAAAAAAACAGCTGTATATTTTCAATTTCCCTGTATAAATGCGAATGTAACTCTGTTTGTCTGTTACGCTTTCAAGACTATACTATTGAACCGACTTTGTACTGTTATACATATTTTAAATACCTACTAAAATGATTTTTCTAGTTACCAACATACGTAGTTCAAAAGTATATACCAGCGGATTTTCCGCGATTTTCATTGCCCAACAGACGCGAATGTTCCGGATCATACAACCCTTCCACTGGTCAACCCTCCTCTTTCGTTTTTTTTTTATTTTAATCAACTGTTGATTGATTCGTTCTTTGAATTCCTAATTGTATTTCAAAATTAACCAATCACTTTGTAAATTATTGGTTAGCTTTTGAAGCTTGATTTTTTCTTTGACAGTTCGAAGTCAGTGGATGTGTAGCTAATTGAGTTATTTTATTCATTTTTTTAGCAACGTTTACTTGGTATAATCAAAACAATCATAAACTAATCTACTTTATACAGATTTATTTTAGCTGCACACTGCAAAAATAATGAAATAAATTCGCAATAATAGAACCAAGACTTCAATAACATTTCACATACATACATAACATCACGCCTGTAATCCCCGAAGGGTTAGGCAGAGGTGTACCCATTAGTACACCCACATTTCGCCAGTTATGTTTACGTCCCATATAATAGGGGGCGAGCCTATTGCCATCAACCGGGCACAAATCCAGACTCCGAGCTGCTACTGAGAAATTCCGGATCTGGTACACTTGCGCGAAAGACATTTCCGCGCCAGACACTTGCGCGAGTCCCTTTGCGCGCCAAGACACATGCGCGAATGGACTTTTGCGCGCCTAGACCTTTCCGCGAACAGACACTTGCGCGAATGGCTATTTCCGCGCCAAGACACTTCCGCGAGTCCCTTAGCGCGCTGGCCACTTGCGCGAAAGACACTTCCGCGACAGACATATGCGCGCCTATACTTGCGCGATAGATACTTCCGCGAAATATGCGCGAAGTATATTTTTATAAAGGACAATGGGCAAAATTCTTGAATTAGGGTTCCGTTACTTTTTTTACAAAATATGCGTCATGGGTGTCGTGTCCATGGTTTTCGAGGGTGCTGATGACGAAAATGAGGTCTAGAAGAAAATCCAAGATGGCGGCCGGAAAAATTTCCAAGATATCTTTCATGGGTGTCGTGTCCATGGTTTTCGGGGGTGCTAATGACGAAAACGGTGTCAAAATGAAAATCCAAGATGGCGGCCGGAAAATTTTCCAAGATATGCTTCATGGGTGTCGTGTCCATGGTTTTCGGGGGTGCTGATGACGAAAATGAGGTCTAAAAGAAAATCCAAGATGGCGGCCGGAAAAATTTCCAAGATATGCTTCATGGGTGTCGTGTCCATGGTTTTCGGGGGTGCTAATGACGAAAATGGTGTCAAAATGAAAATCCAAGATGGCGGCCGGAAAATTTTCCAAGATATGCTTCATGGGTGTCGTGTCCATGGTTTTCGGGGGTGCTGATGACGAAAATAAGGTCTAAAAGAAAATCCAAGATGGCGGCCGGAAAATTTTCCAAGACATGCTTCATGGGTGTCGTGTCCATGGTTTTCAGGGGTGCTGATGACGAAAATGAGGTCAAAATGAAAATCCAAGATGGCGGCCGGAAAATTTTCCAAGATATGCTTCATGGGTGTCGTGTCCATGGTTTTCGGGGGTGCTGATGACGAAAATGAGGTCAAAATGAAAATCCAAGATGGCGGCCGGAAAAATTTCCAAGATATGCTTCATGGGTGTCGTGTCCATGGTTTTCGGGGGTGCTAATGACGAAAATGGTGTCAAAACGAAAATCCAAGATGGCGGCCGGAAAATTTTCCAAGATATGCTTCATGGGTGTCGTGTCCATGGTTTTCGGGGGTGCTGATGACGAAAATGAGGTCAAAATGAAAATCCAAGATGGCGGCCAGAAAATTTTCCAAGATATGCTTCATGGGTGTCGTGTCCATGGTTTTCGGGGGTGCTGATGACGAAAATAAGGTCTAAAAGAAAATCCAAGATGGCGGCCGGAAAATTTTCCAAGACATGCTTCATGGGTGTCGTGTCCATGGTTTTCAGGGGTGCTGATGACGAAAATGAGGTCAAAATGAAAATCCAAGATGGCGGCCGGAAAATTTTCCAAGATATGCTTCATGGGTGTCGTGTCCATGGTTTTCGGGGGTGCTGATGACGAAAATGAGGTCTAAAAGAAAATCCAAGATGGCGGCCGGAAAAATTTCCAAGATATGCTTCATGGGTGTCGTGTCCATGGTTTTCGGGGGTGCTAATGACGAAAATGGTGTCAAAATTAAAATCCAAGATGGCGGCCGGAAAATTTTCCAAGATATGCTTCATGGGTGTCGTGTCCATGGTTTTCGGGGGTGCTGATGACGAAAATGAGGTCAAAATGAAAATCCAAGATGGCGGCCGGAAAAATTTCCAAGATATGCTTCATGGGTGTCGTGTCCATGGTTTTCGGGGGTGCTAATGACGAAAATGGTGTCAAAACGAAAATCCAAGATGGCGGCCGGAAAATTTTCCAAGATATGCTTCATGGGTGTCGTGTCCATGGTTTTCGGGGGTGCTGATGACGAAAATGAGGTCAAAATGAAAATCCAAGATGGCGGCCAGAAAATTTTCCAAGATATGCTTCATGGGTGTCGTGTCCATGGTTTTCGGGGGTGCTGATGACGAAAATAAGGTCTAAAAGAAAATCCAAGATGGCGGCCGGAAAATTTTCCAAGACATGCTTCATGGGTGTCGTGTCCATGGTTTTCAGGGGTGCTGATGACGAAAATGAGGTCAAAATGAAAATCCAAGATGGCGGCCGGAAAATTTTCCAAGATATGCTTCATGGGTGTCGTGTCCATGGTTTTCGGGGGTGCTAATGACGAAAATGGTGTCAAAATGAAAATCCAAGATGGCGGCCGGAAAATTTTCCAAGATATGCTTCATGGGTGTCGTGTCCATGGTTTTCGGGGGTGCTGATGACGAAAATGAGGTCAAAATGAAAATCCAAGATGGCGGCCGGAAAAATTTCCAAGATATGCTTCATGGGTGTCGTGTCCATGGTTTTCGGGGGTGCTAATGACGAAAATGGTGTCAAAACGAAAATCCAAGATGGCGGCCGGAAAATTTTCCAAGATATGCTTCATGGGTGTCGTGTCCATGGTTTTCGGGGGTGCTGATGACGAAAATGAGGTCAAAATGAAAATCCAAGATGGCGGCCGGAAAATTTTCCAAGATATGCTTCATGGGTGTCGTGTCCATGGTTTTCGGGGGTGCTAATGACGAAAATGGTGTCAAAATGAAAATCCAAGATGGCGGCCGGAAAATTTTCCAAGATATGCTTCATGGGTGTCGTGTCCATGGTTTTCGGGGGTGCTGATGACGAAAATGAGGTCAAAATGAAAATCCAAGATGGCGGCCGGAAAAATTTCCAAGATATGCTTCATGGGTGTCGTGTCCATGGTTTTCGGGGGTGCTAATGACGAAAATGGTGTCAAAACGAAAATCCAAGATGGCGGCCGGAAAATTTTCCAAGATATGCTTCATGGGTGTCGTGTCCATGGTTTTCGGGGGTGCTGATGACGAAAATGAGGTCAAAATGAAAATCCAAGATGGCGGCCGGAAAATTTTCCAAGACATGCTTCATGGGTGTCGTGTCCATGGTTTTCAGGGGTGCTGATGACGAAAATGAGGTCAAAATGAAAATCCAAGATGGCGGCCGGAAAATTTTCCAAGATATGCTTCATGGGTGTCGTGTCCATGGTTTTCGGGGGTGCTGATGACCTGCTGATGGCAAGCCGGCCGATCACCGGGCAGGAGGCAAGGCCTGCGCCCCACCCGCCAAGGCCAGCGGTAGAGGTAGGCCCTCCGCTGCCGCCGCCACTGTCGCCGCCGTCGCCGCCGCTAGGGCGATTCCGCCCTCGAGGAGGGCCCTGGAGGGGGATGTAATGGAGGACTAGTCACGGCCCCATTGCGCCTCCTCCAGGCCAATATCAACCACTGCGCCGCCGCTCAGGATCTCTTGGTCCAGAGCATGGCGCAGTGGCTGATCAAAATCGCGGTGGTCGAGGGGGTGGAGACATATTCCGACCACCGGTACATCCGGTTACGGATCCCAGATACGCCGGTCCGACAGACCCCGAGTGGTCCGCGATGGGCGCTGAAGCAGCCGGACCGGGAGCTCTTCCTGGAAGCCTCGTTCGTGCAGGCCTGGGTGTCGTCACCAGACAGGCCTGCCGACGTCAACGACGAGGCGGAGTGGTTCCAGGAGGCTATGTCCGTGATCTGCGACATGGCAATGCCCCGGGCCCGGCCAGGAAGCGCCCGGCGTCAGGTGTACTGGTGGTCGCGCGAGATAACGGCACTACGCGAGGCGGTGCCGCATCCGACCTCCGAATGCGGCAGCCATTGAGGCGGAGCTGTACGAGGGGTACAGGGCGGCGAAGACCGCCCTCCGAGGGCCCTGCTGGAGGCTCTGGACAGGGACGTCAGGCGACAGGGCGTCGGCGCCCTGTTTCCTTCTCGGGGGGAACATACCCCCCCGCCCATGGCTCCGCCCCTGGTGGTGTCAGACGAAGACGGCGAGAAGATCGGCGTCGAGGCGACGATGAAGTATCTGGGTCTCGTCCTCGACAGCCCGTGGAGCTTCAAGGAGCACTTCCGACGTCTGGCTCCGCGATTGGACAGGGCTGGGGCTGCTTTTTGGCGGCTCCTGCCCAACCTCGGGGGACCAGGCGCCTCCTACCGGAGGCTTTACGCCGGAGTCGTGCGGTCCATGGCCCTCTACGGGGCCCCTACCATCAGGCGGCGGCCACCAGCCAAGTTGGTGGCATGCCAGAGGGTCATGGCCATCCGGATGATCCGGGGATATCGCACGGTCTCCGGCGAAGCGGCAAGCCTCCTTGCCGGATTGCCGCCGTGGGATCTGGAGGCAACAGTCCTCCAGCGCGTCTACGAGTGGCGTGTGGACGCGCAGCGCCGGGGTGAAACCCCGCTGCCGCGGCAAATCGTGCACTGCGGAGTGAGCTCCGGTGCGATCTCATGGCGGGATGGGAGATGCGACTGTCGCAACCCAAGTTCGGGCACGCCGCAATCGCGGCGATAAGACCCCTCTTTGAGGTGTGGCTGGAGAGGCGCTACGGCGTCCTCACCTACCGCCTGACGCAGGTCCTCACCGGACACGGTTGTTTCGGGAGGTTCCTGTGTCGGATAGGGCGGGAGGAAACGCCCGGGTGTCACCACTGTGTGGATCGCCCGGAGGACACGGTGGAGCATACGGTGCAGGACTGCTCCGCTTGGGCAGAGCACCGCCTTGCCCTCACGGAGGTGATAGGCGGCGGCAACCTCTCGCGTCCGGACCTGGTTCAGGCCATGCTCCGGGGCGAGAGGGAATGGGATGAAGTCACCTCCTTCTGCGAAGCAGTAATGCTAGCGAAGGAGGAGGCGGGCCGCGTGACGGAGAGAACCACCTCACGCCCCAGCCGCCGCGGGAGACGCCCAGGGCGTCGGACGTCGCGAGGCGACATCCGGCCACCGTAGGCGCGGGCTTACGGACGGCGAGTAATGGGTAGCTCGCCGTCCGATCAAGGACCAAGCCCGGGTCGACGGCGCGTTCTGTTCGCGCGCGCCTCAAAGAGCTGTCAGCACAGGGACGGGGCCCCCAACGGAGCCAACGCCTGCCGGGGTTGCAGGGCAACAGAAGGAACAGGGTGGTTTTTTAGTCAGTAAAAGTCTGACAGTCCTTCGTCAGTCGGAGTCATTTGATGATTTTTACCACCTCAAAAAAAAAAAAAAAAAAAAGCATTGCTGACATCACACTCTTGGTTATTTTCCATCTTCTTCAAATAAAACACTTTTTACAAGGACGACAGTATAAATATTTCGTTGCGGGACCCAAGACAGTAAATCGTTTCTCTGGGACTCGTCGAGCTTCATTGCCTCGACGCTTTTCTGGTGGCCTCCACTGTTGATTCTGGCTTTCAGGAGTTGCAGTGGGTGGGAACAGTGTGGCGGGATTGTCCCAAAAAAAAAAAAAAAACCAAAAAAAAAAAAACAAAAAAAGTATAAATATGACTCACAGAGATGTGTTCCGTCCGACGGCTCGTGCGCAACTGAGCCGCTCTGTGGCTGTCGCCTGTATTTATAGACACTAACCACGTGCTCGGCGCACGTGTTTGAGTTTTTAGGTTAGGATTCTAACTTTGTAAATAAATGATTATTTTTACAATCTTTTGGAGTAAATAAACTGATAATTAATTGAACCATACAATTATAATTAATTAATCATCTTCAAAAAAAAAAAAAAACCAAAAAAAAAAAAAAAAAAAAAAAAGTATAAATATGACTCACAGAGATGTGTTCCGTCCGACGGCTCGTGCGCAACTGAGCCGCTCTGTGGCTGTCGCCTGTATTTATAGACACTAACCACGTGCTCGGCGCACGTGTTTGAGTTTTTAGGTTAGGATTCTAACTTTGTAAATAAATGATTATTTTTACAATCTTTTGGAGTAAATAAACTGATAATTAATTGAACCATACAATTATAATTAATTAAACATCAATAATAATTAATTAACCCTCAAAATAAATAACATTAACATAATTTGTGTTTTTAAACAATTAATTCGTGATCATAATTGTAATCAACTCTTAATCTAATTATTCGTTGATGTAGCTGCATCTTATATAGTTGACGAGGTTCTTTAAATAATGCACTTGCGCCGATACACATGATTACCATAATTTTGTTTTGAGCTCTATCTAGTAACGAAGATTTTGTATAAGTTGGTAATTACAATATTTGTTAAGTTACATGTTAAGACATTTTGTATATTGGTATTGTATTGACTGCCTCGTGGGTCTAGTAGTCGCAAGCGCGACTGCTGTGCATGAGGTCTTGGGTTCGATTCCCAGGTCGGGCAAAGTGTTATTGGGTTTTTCCATCAGGAATTTCTCAGTAGCAGCCTCGGAGTCTGGATTTGTGCCCGGTTGATGGCAATAGGCTCGCCCCCTATTACATGGGACTAACAAAACATAACTGGCGAAATGTGGGTGTACTAATGGGAACACCTCTGCCTAACCCTTCGGGGATTACAGGTGTGATGTTATGTATTATGTTATGTATATTGGTACTGATGGTTAGTAATTATTATGGCATATTTAATTACTTTTTTAAATATTGTGGGTTGACTTTGTTTGGCAAATCTAAGTTCCATTAAAAGGTTTTCGCCTTTATTTAATTAGGAACATAATAAACAGCTGTGTTTATATTAACAATAATAAATCTGGGATCTGGTACACTTGCGCGAAAGACATTTCCGCGCCAGACACTTGCGCGAGTCCCTTTGCGCGCCAAGACACATGTGCGAATGGACTTTTGCGCGCCTAGACCTTTCCGCGAACAGACACTTGCGCGAATGGACATTTCCGTGCCAAGACACTTCCGCGAGTCCCTTTGCGCGCTGGCCACTTGCGCGAAAGACACTTCCGCGACAGACATATGCGCGCCTATACTTGCGCGATAGATACTTCCGCGAAATATGCGCGAAGTATATTTTTATAAAGGACAATGGGCAAAATTCTTGAATTAGGGTTCCGTTACTTTTTTTTTACAAAATATGCGTCATGGGTGTCGTGTCCATGGTTTTCGAGGGTGCTGATGACGAAAATGAGGTCTAAAAGAAAATCCAAGATGGCGGCCGGAAAAATTTCCAAGATATGCTTCATGGGTGTCGTGTCCATGGTTTTCGGGGGTGCTGATGACGAAAATGAGGTCTAAAAGAAAATCCAAGATGGCGGCCGGAAAATTTTCCAAGATATGCTTCATGGGTGTCGTGTCCATGGTTTTCGGGGGTGCTAATGACGAAAATGGTGTCAAAATGAAAATCCAAGATGGCGGCCGGAAAATTTTCCAAGATATGCTTCATGGGTGTCGTGTCCATGGTTTTCGGGGGTGCTGATGACGAAAATGAGGTCTAAAAGAAAATCCAAGATGGCGGCCGGAAAAATTTCCAAGATATGCTTCATGGGTGTCGTGTCCATGGTTTTCGGGGGTGCTGATGACGAAAATGAGGTCAAAATGAAAATCCAAGATGGCGGCCGGAAAAATTTCCAAGATATGCTTCATGGGTGTCGTGTCCATGGTTTTCGGGGGTGCTAATGACGAAAATGGTGTCAAAATGAAAATCCAAGATGGCGGCCGGAAAATTTTCCAAGATATGCTTCATGGGTGTCGTGTCCATGGTTTTCGGGGGTGCTGATGACGAAAATGAGGTCAAAATGAAAATCCAAGATGGCGGCCGGAAGAAATATCTTGGAAAATTTTCCGGCCGCCATCTTGGATTTTCATTTTGACCTCATTTTCGTCATCAGCACCCCCGAAAACCATGGACACGACACCCATGACGCATATCTTGAAAAATTTTCCGGCCGCCATCTTGGATTTTCATTTTGACCTCATTTTCGTCATCAGCACCCCCGAAAACCATGGACACGACACCCATGAAGCATATCTTGGAAATTTTTCCGGCCGCCATCTTGGATTTTCTTTTAGGCCTCATTTTCGTCATCGGCACCCCCGAAAACCACGGACACGACACCCATGAAGCATATCTTGGAAAATTTTCCGGCCGCCATCTTGGATTTTCATTTTGACCTCATTTTCGTCATCAGCACCCCCGAAAACCATGGACACGACACCCATGAAGCATATCTTGGAAATTTTTCCGGCCGCCATCTTGGATTTTCTTTTAGACCTCATTTTCGTCATCAGCACCCTCGAAAACCATGGACACGACACCCATGAAGCATACCTTGGAAAATTTTCCGGCCGCCATCTTGGATTTTCATTTTGACACCATTTTCGTCATCAGCACCCCCGAAAACCATGGACACGACACCCATGAAGCATATCTTGGAAAATTTTCCGGCCGCCATCTTGGATTTTCTTTTAGACTTCATTTTCGTCATCAGCACCCTCGAAAACCATGGACACGACACCCATGACGCATATTTTGTAAAATATTAAATTTCATATTTCGCGGAAGTATCTATCGCGCAAGTATAGGCGCGCATATGTCTATCGCGGAAGTGTCTTTCGCGCAAGTGGCCAGCGCGCAAAGGGAGTCGCGGAAGTGTCTTGGCGCGGAAATGTCCATTCGCGCAAGTGTCTGTTCGCGGAAAGGTCTAGGCGCGCAAACGTCCATTCGCGCATGTGTCTTGGCGCGCAAAGGGACTCGCGCAAATGTCTGGCGCGGAAATGTCTTTCGCGCATATGTCCTGATACCAGAAATTCCTGATGGAAAAACCCAATAACACTTTGCCCGACCTGGGAATCGAACCCAAAACCTCATACTCAGCAGTCGCGCTTTGCGACCACTAGACCAACGAGGCAGTCAACAAAACAAATAAAACAAATGTAAACTAATCTACTTTATACATATTGATTTTAGCTGCACACTGCTAAAACAAAAAAAAAATATAAAAAAAAAATATAAAAGTAATATAACTGTAGTAATATAAGTGCAGTGTGTAGTAGTATTAAAAGTGAAATAAATTATGAATTCGCGATATTAGAACCAAGACTTCAATAACATTTCACATAAATTACAAATAACTTTCTAACACAACGCTCCATTATTTTAAGAACAATTTAGACAGACGCAAACAAAACACAGTTTAGTTAATCAAACTCCACTCAATTATCCAATCTAAATAGTCCTCAACTTTCAATGAAACGTCCCTCCTCCTTTTCTCCTGGCCTCTGTATGAAAAGAGGCTTTTGCCCTGCAGTGAGACAATAATAGGCTGATATTATTAATTTTCAATAAAACGTTTAATTCACAAGACTTAAAACGCCAACCTCAAACCACTACGTACAAATTAAAGGTCTTTATTCATTCGATAATTGCTTTCATACTTGTGCACATTAAATCGAACGAAGCCCATTGTCCGAATCAACGTTTGATAAGCTTATTACCACCGCAAATGTCGACGAAATTAATTAGTCTCGGGTCACGGCGACCCGCAGCGGCCCATTGACGGTTAATGTCGCGGAACAAGATCGGAGCGGCCGCGATTTATCACGTGGCAAAGAAGGGTTGGGTGAATGGCGCTTGTCATGTGTCGGATTTGATTTTCGATTGGTATTAGTTTATTTTTGTAAGACTTTATTTTTGCAGCACTTACATTTTTGTTTATAATTAACGTTATATTAAGGTATTCGTTTGTGATTTGAAGTGGTGTTGCAAATATAACCTGACAAAATGGAGAATTACCAATTAAAATGTCTCTCAATAAGAATAGATACCTCAAGAGGTATCTATACAAGTACACACAGACACAAGGTAGGTAGGTTTACAAACATAAACGCACATACACATATGATCAGACCCATAAATTATACAAAGATTTCTTCCGCAAGGTAATCGTAGCCACGATACGCGGTGCAGCAGCCAATCGGCTCAGCCACCGCGCAATTATGTTTAAAATGGGGATTTTTATTATTAGAAAAATTAAATACAATAACTGCCTGACTGCCTCGTTGGTCTAGTGGTCGCAAGAGCGACTGCTGTGCATGAGGTCTCGGGTTCGATTCCCAGGTCGGGCAAAGTGTTATTGGGTTTTTCCATCAGGAAATTTCTCATTAGCAGCCTCGGAGTCTGGATTTGTGCCCGGTTAACGGCAATGGGCTCGCCCCCTATTACATGGGACTAAAAACATAACTGGCTAAATGTGGGTGTACTAATGGGTGCACCTCTGCCTAACCCTTCGGGGATTACAGGCGTGATGTTATGTTATGTTATGATGTAAATACAATAAAAGATTTCTATTATAAGAAAAATTACAAAAAAAGGCTTTTTTCGCTATCCCTTACCCCTTGTCACCTACCAATCAGATATAAGCCCACAATAACTACGGTACGTGAAATTTGTGCGGCGTAGTTATTTAGCTTTTAAATCAATGTGTTGTTGATAAAAAGCCGGTAGGTCCTCGCTAACGACCCATCGACACGACACCACCATAGGGGTTGTACAAGGGAAGCCAACTAACGATTTTGAAAGAATTATACACTTATTGTTACTTTTTTTTCTCGTGGTTACGTACGGTAACTGAAAAAGTGGCGTTTTTATTAATTATTTACGTGCAGGCTTGTGTCGAAGGAAACTATTAGCTGATTTTTATAATGTTTGGTGTAACTACGTTGGAATTAAAGTGCTATGAATTATTTTTATGAATTCGTTGGTTTATTGAAAACTATTAAAGATTTTTTGATAAAACAGTCACAAAATGAAAGTAAAACTATGCATTTTAATCTACGCTTATTTAGTTTGTTAGTTTGAAAGGGCTTATCTCAATAATTCCTGATCCGATTATAAGAATTCAGGCCTTATATGGCCCCGTTTATCGAGGAAAGTTATAGGCTATTAGCATCACGCTACGACGCACGGGAGTTAAACAGTAACCAAAGACGAAACTTAATACGGTAAAACTACAGGGTAGGTATAGCGAGTCAGCTATACAATCGAGATTAAGACCATTTCTCAAACAAAATTCAAATAGCCCCATGATTCCTGTACTGTAATTTTGTATAAACTCATAAGCACAATATAAACGCACACAGAACATTGTACTTACAGATGCATACAACAGGTAAAGGGGTCATGGGGATATTTTAAAAAGTTGGAACCATACTTCCAACTTTTTAAAATATCCCCAATGATGGAAAAATCATGTAACTGTCTCTTCACACCCGTTATATCCTCTTATAATGAACCTAACAACCCCTGGCCACCATTGAGACTCGTTAAACCCTTAGATCATCCGCGTACCCATTTTAGCCGCAGTACTTAACCTGTCACCAGCCACATTGTATGGCCCACTTTACATCCAATATTAACCCTGCAATAATTCGGGATGCCAACAATAATTGCGCGGCCAACACTTTATTATTCAACACTTTTTCATTAACCCCAGCGATGCGGCGACTGTATTTATTATTTCGCATAATCTCTGAGTGTTTTGTTTTGATTTTGTTGTTAAAATTGTGGGGCGAGAGAATTACTATGGTGATGTATGTTGATGTAGTTGGAAAGAGAGGTCACTTTTACCTGTGACTGTAAAAATGTCCATTTTAAATCACTTTGCAAAATGACGTGTAGATAAGATAAAGTTATGTTTCTAGAGAAGCCAATAACAAGCTCAGTCATTATCCAAACCAATTTGAATGTATCGTAGCCTACTGAAATAAACCTGAACCGGCTCGATACAAGTAACATCTTGTTTTGTTTTGAGACAGTTTAGGTATCTTTAGACCAGGTTTTAACCATCAATTTTATGAAAGACAAAACAATTAGAGGAGTTCCTCAAGTCGTGAAGATTTAAAAATATATTATTGAATAACGAACTTTGTTAAAGTCAAGCTAAGGTTTAAAATACAAAGCCAGTTCTCGTATTTCGAAACTTATTCATTTGTCTCGATAGTTAAAATATGGTTTACAGATGAACCTAGCTTTCTGATAAGACAGGAAAAGTTTACAGCTTTAAGTGCCTGTCTATATGTTAAAAAAGAAGAAATAAAAACGATTTTTCGCGCTGTCATACATGCCCCTAATATTTTAACTTTGACCCCATACATTAACAACATGAACCCAACTCATAACTAAAATAAAATTCCACTTATTCCATTATCTAAATAAGGCGAATGATCATTAAATAGGTTGTGACGACAAAACAGTCATATCATAGCAACATAACGACTATAGCCTAGACACTGTATTTATACCCCATTGGTTGAAGCTCTGCTACGTAGATAGCGAGTTAGAAGAGGAGCGAGAGCGGAGCGGCTAAAAAAACATTACAGCCGTAGGTTGCGGAATTTGTTCGAAAGAGTTACCGCGGCCCTGGAACGCAAAGGGCACTAGAAGGAACACGGATAGGTTTTTAGTCAGTAAAAGTCTAACACTCCCTTCCACCCAGAGCTAAAGAGTCATTAGATGATTTCCCATCCTTAAAATAAAAGCCTTTATCTGTCCCACTGCAAGGTAAAGCTCACCACGCCTGCTCAAGGCGGATTCATGATTTCAGACTTATATTAATTACCATATTTGACCGCATGAATTTCCTTGAGAGTCCTTATTCTTTTTGAAATAAAATATAGCACTTAAAGATAACGTTCTAGCCCGTAGGAGCTTCCTATCGGTGAAAGAAATTTTTGCATGGGACCAGTTCCAAAGAGCAGCGACATTCAAACAAAAAAAATACAAACTCTTCAGCATTATAATATTATATAGCTTTTATCTAGGAATTCTGTTCATGAAATTAAGTAGGTAACACAGAGCAAAAACAAAACTTGGAAAAGATTTTTTTTTTTTGCGTCTTCTTCTTATCGTGTGGGTATTAAGGCCTTACGACCCCTACACACCCTGGTGTCAGAGTCTGTAAACCGCCTCAAGGGCCTCGGACATGGTTTGAGTGGAACAGTAAGTCCAGGTTTCCTCACGATGTTTTCCTTCACCGATGCCAGTGATGTCCAAGATAAACTTAAGAAAGTACATATGAATTGAAAAATTCACATTGGTACTTGCCCGAATTTGAACCCACAACCTCATGCATGAGAGGCGCCTTAACCACTGGGCCATCACGACACACATTTTTTGCGTCAAAAATCACAGTTTATAAAAAAGTCATTGCAATGACGCCAAGCAATCGCGCAACCGCGAGTCCAACGGAACAATCAAACACAATAATATTACAATCACAATATCGCCCCCATTACAAACCCGCTATCAATATAGCCTATGCTAAAGGGCCGGATTCCGTGACTCTTCACTATTAATTCAATTAGTACAATAAATACTTTGAAGTCACCCACTCCGTAAGAAGCATTATAATAATCGTATATTATGTGATATACAATATTTTTAAACGCGAAACAGCCGTAGCTCAACGCAGCTGAAGTGTGGAACGACACGCTTCTGAAATTTTTATTGTGTTTATTACAAGCGAGCAGGGCGGACTGTTTTAAATATACCGGTATTGATAGAATCTAAATCTTTATGTGTATAAATTACGCGTTACATTGTTTGCCCCGGATGGACTCCTGTGTGCAGTTTGATCCAGCTTGAAAGATATTATAGTTTTTATCTCAATTATTGGTCTTTATATTTTTTGACTGCAAACCTGAGCACAAATCCGGGCTTAACCGGTTAATGAAAATAGACTTGTCTCCTATTATATAGGAATTAATCATAACGAAATGTGGGTGCACTAATGGGTACACCTCTGCTAAACCTTTTGGGGAATACAGGCGTTATGTTATGTTATTTTCTTAGGTTTTATTTTTAAGGTTTCGTATCCAAATGTTGCCAGACGGGTTCCGTTTGGCATATTCATTTCGCTGTTCGATTTTTTTTAGAATGTTTATTACAATACTAAAAAGGGCGGGTAAAATATGCTGGTATTGATAAACCTATCTTAATTTAAAATGAAATTATAAAATCTTTTTTGTAGACTTCTTTTTCTGTACCTTAATTTAATTAATTAATACCACGATAGGTACTTCAATAGGCTCAAAGTACTACAGTACTAATTTTGAGCCTATTGTAGTACCAATCGTGGTTTTTATCACACAAACAGAGTCTTAATACCAAGAAATCTTCAAGAAACAGTACATAAAATATTACTACTTATCATGAAAAAAAAAACATTAAAGCAGTATTCTCATTACTCACATAGCGTTATTCGCCTCGATGTCGCTACGCGGCTACGAGACTACGAGGCTACGACGCTACGAAGCTACGACGCCTGACCTGCTTTTGTTAAAAACTAAATAAAAAAGTCTGTGGATTGTGGACGTACAATGGAAGTTAAACCGTTTAAGTTTTGAATGAACTGTTTGTTTTCCTCTTTTTGGTTAGGTAGGCTTTTGTTTTAATAAGTGGAGACTAGGCTTCCACGTAGCTGGACTTGTAAAGGTTATTGAATAATAACTGTAAAGTAAAGTTTTGAGACGACACCTTTGGGGTCATCGCTCGTTGTAACAGCACTGCTCTGACGCAGCAAATTTGTCATTCAAGTTGAGACTTTAAAATGTGTAAGCTAAAATATATTTTTTAATGTCACGATAAAAAAGGTGACGGATCGCGGGCGGCGTGCTAACAGCTAAATATTGTTTTTTTTTTTAATGCAATGTTAGCGGGTCCTTTGGCAATGTGGGATGACCATTAGACTCACCTTAACGTAGAAGATGACAGTTGTGAGTCAGACAACATTTAAATTCATAAACTTTACAAAATTCCCAACAAATGAAACTTTTTATCCTGTCTGAATCACAAATCCCTGACTTAAGCTCGTAGGAAAACCGCTAACTAAAACTATCAGCTCGAAACTTTAGTTCAAATAAGTCGGTAACAGGAGTTTTCAATGATATGCGCATTATATTATTTATTATTATTTTTTTTTTTTTTTTTTTTTTTTTTTTTTTTTTTTTTTTTTTTTTATTATTATTATTATTATTATATTCTGAATATACATAATATTCAGCGTAAAACTGCGCTTACCCAGCCCTTGTGTGGGGGCTTTAGCACAGCGATATGTTAAATAGAAAGAAAGAAAAACTATTTATTCACGCGAAAATAACTTCAAAGAAAAATTGAACACTAAAGCAAAATAAAAACAAGCTGGTATTAAATCGGTATCGGTATTATATCGTTTGATTTTAATTTAACATCACGCTTGTTATCCTCGGAGGATTGGCAGAGCTGTACCTACACCCACATTTGGCCAGTTATGTTTAAGTTCCATTTAATAGAGGGCGAGCCTATAGCCATCAACCGGGCACCAATCCAGCCTTCGAGGCTGCTACTCAAAAATTCCTGATGGAAAAACCCATCAAAACACTTTGCCGACCCGATGTATCGATGATACATCTATAATAAATTATATTATTTGAGCCCAGTCTTGAGTCCAGTACTGCCACACCAGAGGCGTCGCCCAGGTCGTCAAGGGTGCAGGTAAACGGACAATTAGGACACATCAGCATATGAGTAAACTGGAGCTCCGAGACTATACTGGGTTATTTTTAAAACATCAGAAACCTGAGAAGGGGTTAATGTACTCATAATTGTGAACCACTTTTTCTATGGGACCAACCCTGTAATCATGAAATAAAAATCTGCTGTTCCCTACAAAAATGCTATACAACACAATCATAATGTATGAAACAGCAGATTTCATTTTTTTGACACGTTTTCAGGTTTTTGGTGTTTTAAAAATAACCCTGTATAACAAAAACACACAATTAATTTCTTAATAACTAACCTAATAAACAAATTCACGCACCCAAACGTCTCACCACAAAAAGCGAGCCTAAAAACCTAGTCCGCGGTTTTCGTGGCCCCACTCGCTCGGCGACACAGACGTAGCTCGGAGGCTGCTATCGATTGCCCAGACCCCACGTAATTGCCTGCTCTTTCTTCTTATTGACAGCCAGCCTCCCAGAATCAACCAGTGCACCCATTTTAAAATGAAAGAGGTTTTTTGTTTGTAAGGCTTTTTAGTAGGCTGTGGACAGACTGTTTATTTAGTAGTGATTCTAATAGAATGACATCACCGTTGTCAGTCCTACGTCCATTATATGATTGATGCGGAAGAGGTCGGATAAGTACCAATATAAAAATAATACATACTAAGTTTATCTTGGACATCATTGACAGCGGTCAAGGAAAACATCGTTAGGAAACCTGGACTGAAAATTAATACAAGTTAGAAATCGCCAATCTCCTTAAGCAAACGTGGTGATAAATACTCTGTACGAGAAGAGATCTTTGCCCTGCTGTAAAACAATAATAAGCTGATATTATAACTAGTTAGTAGTTATAATATCAGCTTATTATTGTTTTACAGCAGGGCAAAGATCTCTTCTCCTACCTCAAAAAAAAAATGATGCATTTTATCTCATGCAGTATTTCAAATAACTTGTAGTACTCAAACCATTTTACAACAAAAATACATGCATATGCGTCATTCTACATCCCAAACTAACATCCATTAGCAAATTCCGTAGCCCAAAAAAAGCTAAAAACACATTCGGACACGAAAAAAGCCACACGGAAACAAACGAATAGTTGCGAAAAAATTCCAATATTTCGCCACCCCATCATAAATAAACGAGGAACAATGACAGTGAGAAAACAACAACAAAACCGTTTACACCACGTGCCACGAAAAGTGCACACAAAAGAAAACAAAATTGTCCGTACGAGTTGCGAGTTGCACATTATTAGTTTCGCAGAAGTGTGAACTCCGACCGCACGCCAGTACACTCTAGGGAGTGGAATAACCGGGGTTTATTAAAGTGTGGAACAATAAATTTAAATAAAGGATAGTTATGCGGTTCCCGTGTCCGCCACTGTAATGTAACTAATAGCCTTGTGACAATGTACGTAATGCTATTTTAAAGTCGGCTAGCCAAGTTTTTAAGAAGATTAAAAAGTCGCTGTAAATAAATTTCACGTTTACGAGAGTAATTACTTTGAAGTTGTCGTCTTCTACTTCGTCGATTGTGATAAGAATTAATACAAGAGACATCGCAATATTAACTTACTTAACCGCTCAAGGCCTGGTCGTCATACCGGTACGATAGAACAATAGAAAATCAAATTGTGTCTCATTATGTGGGGCTTGAGTAATTAAATAACATTGTTTATGATTCGTAGTAGATACTAATATATTATAACAAAACATAATATCATGAATGTAATTCGCGATGGGTTAGGCAGAGGTATACCCGTTAGTACACCCACATTTGGGTGGTTTTGGGTGTACTAATGGGTACACCTCTGCCTAACCCTTCGGTGATTACAGGCGTCATGTTATGTATGTATGTATGTACACCCACATTTCGCCAGTTATGTTTTAAGACCCATGTAATAGGGGGCGAGCCTATTGCCATCAACCGGGCACAAATCCAGACTCCAAGGCTGCTACTGAGAAATTCCTGATGGAAAAATCCAAAAACCTTTGGCCCGACCCAAGACCCAAGACCTTATACTCAGCAGCAGTCACGCTTTGCGACCATTAGATTCACAAAGCAACCAAAATAAAAAAATAATAACAAAGACTTTGTTTCTTTGTTACGCTCCAAAAAGACTGATTCTAATTCTATCACTAATAATTATGAAGCTACGCTATCTCTGAGCAATATAAGCTATATTCTATTTAAAATAAATGTGATCCATAAAAAAAAATACACGAACGTAGCCTAGTTGATTTTCTCAAATAAATTACTCGTATCTTAAAATATCTCTTCAATCTTTTTGAGGGTTTATTCTATATAAACTTTAAGCATTATAAACATACCACGTTAGTAAGAAATTGCAGTATCTTGCCGTAATTCGTGGTGGCTAGCGCCGGTTGGTCAAGCCATCGTTAATATCATGAACAACGGTAGTAAATGTTCGTCCCTTCGCATAAACCACTATGCTACTGTAATTCCATGGGTTGGTACACTCGACGGGAACAATGTTTTACAATTTGGTTTCGATGTAAATTTAAATTGTTTTCTCTAATTTCCTGTTACAATTGTATTAAAATACCAGTAGAGTAAATGCCTCTTCTCATAGACAGAAGACACGAGCATTGATCACCACGCTTGCTCAAGAAGGATTGGCGATATTAGACTTATGTTAATTATAAGGCCAGGTTTCCGTAGGATGTCTTTTTTCACCGATAACAATGATGTCTACAATAAACTTAGAAAGTACGTATGAATTAGAAAATCACGTTCGTATTTGGCTGGTATCCGATCAGAGTAAGCCGCATATGCTGAAATGTTCCAATTGCCCATTCACCTGCAACCTTGACGACGTGTGCAAGGCCTCTGATGCGGCAGTAATGTGGTGACCAACTGGCCCCAGGTAATTTATATCTAAATATATATTATAAAAGCGAAAGGTAAATCACTCGCTACAAAATATCGAAAACCGCTTGACATATAAAGATGAAATTTGTCAGGAAGATAGTTTATAGTTAGTAGACATCCGCGGTATCCTGTTAAGACGTCCCGCAACCCCGGCAGGCGTTGGCCCCGTTGAGGGCCCCGTCCTTAATCTTCACCCCCTAAGGGCATAAAAGGGAGGACCAAAGTTTGTATAGAGAAAACAACTTTGACGCGGACAAAGTCGCGGGCAGAAGCTAGTTATAGATTAAAATGTTTTCAGCAAAAGATGAGCAGAAAGCGGTAAAAATAGCAAAGACAGTTTAATGCCACTACTTGATACTTCACACTACTCGTAACACCTCTGAGCTCGACAGTCCTCATGTGCCATCACAAGTTACGCGTCTCGTTACGGCGTCAACGCAGCGAATAGTTGCGGCGACATATTGTCGAACTGAACTACTTTTTACTGACGCTGTAAATCTAGGACATGTGTGCAGTTTGGAACCGCAAATGTTGGTAATATGTTGCTGTTTTAGTTGTTATGGACTGTTCTGTAGCTTCTATTTGAACCCTGTATTGTTGTTCGAAGTGGCGCTCTAAGGATGGTATTGATAAAATACAGTCAAATAAATTTAAAGGACTCTGTCTTATAAAGATCGCGGGATACGGGCAGCGCAGGAACTGTTAATGTGGCTATCTTTTGGGAGGACCTATGTCCAGCAGTGGTCGTCATTCGGCTGAAATGATAATGATGATAAGCCTGCCTATTAGACCATACCATGACCGTGCTATGAACGTGTCAGGTACCGAAAGACAGATGGCACGAACTACTCCGCTCACTAAAACGTATTTACAGCATATTAACCTAAAATTGTTGAGGCTCCGTGCATGACATACGACAGTGTTGGTCGGTGACGGAACGGTCTAGTGAGTATAGTCTCATTTTTTTAGCCCGGTCATCATCATCTTTCTACCCTTGCCCCATGTTATTAGGAATCGACGCAGCACGTTTTCTTCTTCCATTCCGTCCTGTCAGCTAGCACGGTCGTGGTAGGATAAATTTACTGATAACCAGATACACGTCTCAAGAGAATCACGAGCACAAGAATATAATGTATTTTCAGAACTACATAAATGTTTTCTGACGTTACACGTGCCAAAGCCAAACAATGGCCTCTCCAGAAACACGAGAAAACAAAACACAATCACTTGACAAATCAAGCGACAGCCGCTCTCGACTCCACTAGAACAAACAGTCAACTAATAATTAACTTTGAACTGTGAGTTCAAATTGTGAACTTGTTTAATTTGTGGCGCTGAAGAAGTGTCCCGCGCTATCGCTTAGTCACGTAATCGCTCTCCGAACTCCGCGGCCGGAGGGGCGCTGTACGAGAATTCTTTAGTTACCTTCCTGTTTGTGTTTATGTGTTTCAGGTACAGATATTTGTAAGTAAATAGTAATGTACATAACATAACATCATGCTTGTAATCTCCGAAGGGTTAGGCAGAGTTGTAACCATTATAACACCCACATTTCGTCGGTTATGTTTAAGTCCCATGTAATAGGGAGCGAGCTTATTACCATCGACCGGGCATAAATCCAGACTCCGAGGCTGCTACTGAGAAATTCCTAATGGGAAAACCCAATAAGACTTTGCCCGACCTGAGAATAAAACCCAAGACCTCATGCTCAGCAGTATCGCTTTGCGACACCAACGAGGCAGTCAACATAAACATGTCAAAATCGGCTATTGTTAATTTGCCTTAGTTTTTATTAAGATTTGCAAAACAGATTCTGTAAACATTAATATTGAAGAACGATGGAACCTAACAATCTATAATGTCTTAAAATATAATATACAACTAGTACCTATAATACTTTAATGCAATAACATAGTTATGAAAATTTCGCAGTGAATAGGCACACATCAATAGCTCTTTGAACAATGAACAGGGTGATTCTATAAACCATTCATTACCATACGGACGTAAAAACATGAGCGTATCTGTAAGAACAGCGATGTACACGCAACACGACAGTCCCAGCTGGGTGTAACGTTCTGTTAAGTACGAACATTTCTTTAACGATCCGTCGTCCGTCGGTAGCAGCGTGCAACGATTGTCTACCCACCTGTTCGTGATTCTCAAACTTTTGCCGAACGCCCCTCGAGCACCTTTTGACGCGTAATGAGCACTTTACGCCCCTCGCACTTTAAAATGTTTGCACTTTTCCAAATTTTTAATTCCGTTTTGAATGTGCTCGCTTGATTTTTTGCTTTTAGTGCAGTCTGGGTGTTTTCTTTGGCAGGTTCCAATTTTGTTGAGTAGAACCTACTTACTTTTATTTATACGGTTTTTTTTTGGCGCTTCACTGAGACCTATTCTGTTTCTTTTTTTTATTTTGAAAAACCCGTTGTCTCTTGGTTCAAATTTCTGCTATATCATGGGAGCGTTTACAAAGATAAACTGACATACACAAACAACTAGACCCGGAACAACTATCTGTAGGTCATACAAAGATTTGTTTCGTGCGGAAATCGAACTAGTATTCAGCTGCAATCGGTAAGACGGCTATCGATCATGATGACCAACATTTACTTAACTAGGTACATGTGTAGGTACAGTCAACATAAAAGATAGGTATATGACGACTCTCGTCAGATAATCAAAACATCCAGTCAAATAATCAAAACATCCAGTCAAATAATAAAAACATCCAGTAGAACTTAAAAATATTGTTTCGCAAGTTAAAACGAGTTCCCTGCCATATCAGCAATCTACGTGTGAAAACATTTTCTTAAATCTCCATCTATTTACACTAGAAGCGAATTCTCACAAACTCGAGTTTTGAAAGTTTCGCAGTTTCGTAAACTGCATTGGATGCATCTCGTTCGCCAAGTCATACCAAAACTTTATCTCTGTCGAATGACCTAGATAAGTTAACATACATAACATAAGATCAAGCCTGTAATCATCGGAGGGTTAGGCAGAGGTGTATCCATTAGTATACTCGAATTTTGCCAGTTATGTTTAAGTCCCATGTAATAGGGGACGAGCTTATTGCCATTAACCGGGCACAAATCCAGACTCCGAGGCTGCTACAGTGAAATTCCTGATGGAAAACCCAAGAACACTTTTCCCGACCTGAGAATAGAACCCAAGACCTCATGCTCAATAGTCGCGTTTTGCGACCCCTAGATAAGATAAGATAATAATAATAATATCAGCTTCTTACTGTTCCACTGTAGAACAAAGGCCTCTTCTCATACAGAGAAGGCATGAGCATTGATCACCACGCATGTTCAAGGCGGATTGAGGATTTCAGACTCATATAAATCATAAGTCCAGGTTTCCTCACAATTCTTTCACCGATGTCATTGATACCCAAGATGAACTTTGAAAAGTAGGTACATGTGCATTACAAAAGTCAAATTGGTACGTGCTCAGATTTGAACCCACAATCTCATGAGAGGTGGGAGCCTTTACCACTGGACCATCACGACTTCATGTGGCTACATAAGATAGAAAAACTTTTTCTTCCCCTTCTTCTTCTTATCGTGTGGGTAGTAAGGCCTTAAGACCCTACACACCCTAGTGTCAGAGTCTGTAAACCTCCTCAAGGGCCTCTGACATGGTTTGAGTGGAACAGTAAGTCCAGGTTTCCTCACGATGTTTTCCATCACCGATGCCAATGATGTCCAAGATAAACTTAAGAAAGTACATATAAATTGAAAAAATCACATTAGTACTTGCCCGGATTTGAACCCACAACCTCATGCATGAGAGGCGGGCGCCTTAACCACTGGGCCATCACGACATCTTCCCCTAATCTAAGGTGTCCTACTGCTGAGCAAAGGCCATCCCCTAATCTATCCAAGAAATTTTTTCAAGCGCCACCTCTAACCGTCTTCGTGGTACGCGACCAGATCATCTCCTGATCAACCTCATCTATATCTGAATCGTCCTCGGCGACGCAGTCTGTGAAAAAGTTAGTGAAGTATGAAAATCATCTACTTAATATTTCTCGACCCACATATCATACAAATTCTAAACTCACCCAGTGCAACAATTTACCTAAGTTACAGAGCAGCAAATACAGTGCGTCAAACTAGCCAATACGGCCACAGTGTACAACGCTGCAGTAATCCAATTTGCAGTAAGTTTTAGTAAAGTTGGCCCAACTTGGTAGACTTAGTGATTTAAATTTACAACTTTGTCCATCCTAGCACACTTGCAATTTTAACGATCAACCGACGAAGTTTAAATCAGATTTTGCTTTTAAGATGTAGGTAATAGTGTGTAGTTTGCCTTGGTTCACATCTTTGAAAGTGGAAAAGTCTAGAATAGGCTGACTTTTAATGTTATAGACTTTGTTGGGTAGGAAACTGTTACAGTAGGCAGGTACCTAATGTTAGGTGATCCTATGTACTGTTATTGGTGAACTTTTGGGATGGTTATTGTACTTGCCTAATGTTGTGTTGTTACAATAGTGATACAAAAGGGTTTTGCTGCGTTAAACAGCCTGAAAATATTTGATGTTGTATACTTCAGTAGTACTTTACTGTGATTGCAAAGCTCTATAGATTCGTGTGTCTAAAGTTCGACTTTTAATTGTGTTCAGTAACTTGACAGTTCAAAGAAAAATAATGTTTCATAATATATATATAACATCACGCCTGTAATCCCCGAATGGTTAGGCAGAGGTGTATCCATTAGTACACCCACATTTCGCCAGTTACGTTTGCCATCTCACCTATTGCCATGAACCGGGCACAAATCCAGACTCCGAGGCTGCTACTGAGAAATTCCTGGTGGAAAAACCCAATAACACTCTGTTCGACCTGGCAATCGAACCCAAGACCTCATGCTCAGCAGTCGCGCTTTGCGACCACTAGACCAACGAGGCAGTCAGTGTTGCATAATATATTGTTAAATACATTTATTTGTATTAAACTTTATGCATATGTAAAAAAAAAAAACATTGCACAAAGGCCGACTACATGCCTTGGGCTTGGACATTGTTTAAGTTCATTCATTTTTACACCACCTCACTACCGTTTTTTTGTTAAAATCTGGTAACCCTTTAACTGTCAAGTTACTGTCTACAATTAAAAGTCGAAGGATAGTTCAAACTACGTCCCATATGCTGAAGTGTCCCAACTGTTCGTTCACCTGCACCCTTGACGACCTGTGCAACGTCTCTGACGCGGCAGCAAACGACCTACTAGGCTCAAATAATTTAATATAGACTAGTTTTACCGCTAATAGCTATACTAATATTATAAATATTAAAACTATAAAATATAAAAATAAAATATTATAAATATAAAAATATTAAACTACTAAATTGAAATGAATGAAATTTGGTACGGGGTAAATTTGAACTCCAAGAAAGGACATGGGCAACTTTTGATTCTGTGACTTCGTCTGCGTCCGCGATAACCGGCAATTACGCGGATGAAGTCGCGTTAAAGCTTGTGGAATTTAATATTTCTATATTCCTAAATGACGGCCTTTTACCACAGTAGTCTCAAAATAAAAACCTTCCAAGAATTACTGTTAAAGAACGCTCACATTTAGCTATAAAACACGCTATCACATCAAAAACTCCGAATAAAAATTACAAGTTTATTGGCCGTTAAAACTGTGGGAATTAACAGACGGCAAAAGCCCGTCTTTAAAAGAACATCTCCATGCTCAAGTGTCCCCATATAATTTAGCGAACCGACGCTTTTTATTTGAAGTCAGTTTACGGAACCATTTGTGGGCGAACCTCCCTTTAAATAAAATTTAGTAGCCCGGTGCTACTCACCCGACGTATATCACTTTGATTCACAACAATTACTCTTAAGACTATTCAAAGTTAGCATTCTTGGGTAAATGTTAATTAAGTTCGCGAGTTCATTGGCAAAATCTGGGGTTTATTTTTTGGTACGTATTTTATTGTAGCGGAAAGGGCCCTACCGCAATTTCGGAATTAACATGCCATTCCAATGATAATATTTTTGGTTCAAGATAACTGTGTTTATTTAGGAAATTATTATAGAAAAAAAAACAGAATAACATCTTTCAAAAAGTTTGTATGGAATTAAATACATGATATAAATAAATGACGGACTGCCTCGTTGGTCTAGTGGTCGCAAGCGCGACTGCTGTGCATGAGGTCTTAGGTTCGATTCCCAGGTCGGGCAAAGTGTTATTGGGTTTTTCCATCAGGAATTTCTCAGTAGCATTTTCGGAGTCTGGATTTGTGCCCGGTTGATGGCAATAGGCTCGCCCCCTATTACATGGGACTAAAAACATAACTGGCGAAATGTGGGTGTACTAATGGGTACACCTCTGCCTAACCCTTCGGGGATTACAGGCGTGATGTTATGTTATGTTATAATATAAATAAATACATATAGCACAAATACAATGCTGAAAATCAAATTTGTAGAACATTCGTTACTGTATCTACATAAAAATTTAATGCAGTTTTCACGAAATGTGTCATTATTATGACGACGCATTTCGTTCTTCCAATTCACCATAAAAAATTAAAACATGTCAGCACATAGTTCGTTAACAAAAAGATACACACAAAAACACTCACACACATAAGTCCCTACTTATCCCCAAAAAACCCGAAACAGAACACAAACTCAAGCCACCACGAAAATACAGAACATTACTCTCCAAAAAATATTACCATCGAGTGTAATAAGAAAAGACCATTTCTGCATGTACAATCGCAAACATAAAATAAAACCATTGTGAACACTGTGCTTAGAACATTGAACATTGTACAGAGGGGTAACCGATGTTTGGTTTAAATCTGGGCCCCTCTTCTGATAATTTTCACCTGCCGTAAGGCGTCCTGGGGCGTTGAGGCGCCCTTTGCCAATTTATGTGCGAGATATCATCCCTATAAGAACGGCGAACTGTTAAAAGTAAGGAGCTAAGTTTAATGGAAGGTGCTATCTTTGCGTTTTTTGTCCGGTTAAGTTATATTAGTTAACATTTTTAGAATTAAGTTAAGGTTGAGATAAAATACTTATCGTTGAACGTTGTTTTAAGTAACTTGTGTAGAGTGTATTATTTTTAGCGGTTTACCATACATAAATAACCTTTTACTTGAATTTGGTAACCGATACCATTTTTTTTTTGGGTGTAAAATATCATCACATGTATCCTTCCGCCTTGGGTCGAACGGAAGGGACTGTCAGACTTTTACTAACTAAAAAACCACCCTGTTCCTTCTGTTGTCTTTTACATTCCGGGGCCACGGTATCTTTTTAAGACGTCCCGCGACCCGGACAGGCAGTCGACACCATTAAGTAATAATTGAAAAACAACTTCTTTAAAAACCCAGAAAATCCGATAATTTTTCGATTAACAGTAAATCAGATTTGGTCTACAGGATTTGATTTGATCCTGTTCTGGTTGTTTATGTAGGTATGTAAGTTTAAATGTTTGCCGACACACGCACGAATCGTAACGTTTAAAAAAAAGGAAAGTAAATATCTAGGTGAATCGCCAAAAAAAATATTTTATAAATATAAGCACCTACTTATCAAAATTGGAACCAGCTAAAGAAAACACGTAGACTGCTCTAAAAACAAAAATAAAATACAAATTGAAGATTTTCTTTTACACATCCATACCACATCCAGTATCCTATGACCTTGCAAGAGGGCGAAGAGTGTCGCTTACAATATTACGATGTTAACCACAGCGAGCGATTTACATAATTCATTCAACCGTGATCCGCGACCCCGATGACATCCATCTATACGTAGGTATAAGAACGAAATATGGAAGGATGTTAATTGTCCTTGTAGGCTTATAGGTATTATTATTAATGGATGAATGATGTTGTTATCTCGATTGAGAGTTTTGAGGTAAGTATTAAATAAAGTATTGGCAACACTAACGTTTTTTTTTAAGGTTGACAACATTGCTTTCTCCAAAATTAGTTTGTTTCCGAGTTTAAAGTTTTGTTAGTGTCAAAAACATATCTAAATTGTGTTTGTTCAAGAACCGTTATATACATATGATAATTCCAGCGTAACTTATTCGTAAACACTAGTTGTGCCCGCGGTTTCGCTCAAGTGTAACCTAAGAAAGTTTCTTTCGTATTTTAATAATTTTCTTTTTTCCTAAACCACCCATTATATTATATCCATGTTCAAATCGAGTATTTCATTTGTCATATTAAGATAGATTAAAAACATATACCCTTTGCTATTAACCGTTAAGTAAAGTTAAAATTCGCTTAAACTAAAAAAGTTATTCATAAGCAGAAACTAATCATTACTTATCTAAAAGCAATATTCATATAGTAAGGCATGAAGACACAACGTAAAAGAACCTCTAACAAAATTCACCTAAAAACTAGTATCAAACTAACCTCACAAAACACACTTCGCACAGCTTCCTATATACCTTAACATATCGCAAACAAGCCTAACTATCTTCACTCAAAACTCACTTAGAGACTCCTTGACACATATGAGCATACATTATTCATGCTCCGCGCAGTTCTTAATCTTCAGCGGCTTTCCATGGTGCTGTCACGGTGCACATAAAAATGTGAGGAGCTGTAATAAGCTTGTGTACCGGCGGGAATCTACCTATGGGGTTTTTGAGTGTGATGATTTTGTTTGTTTTGTTTAGCGCTGTGATTAATTATGTTATGTTTGTTGGGATGATAAATAATGATAAAAAACCAGCCTATTGTCGTTCAACTGCAAGGCAAAGGCCTGTTCTCGCACAGGGAAGGCACGACCGTTGATCACAACACTTGCTCAACTTATATTAATTATAAGTACAGGTTTGCTCACGATAAACAAAAGTTTATGTTAGATATTCTGTGATACATACATACATAAACTCACGTCTTTTCCCATGGAGAAATCACAGAACGCCCCCTGCTACGATGGAAAGCTGAATGTTGTTATGATGAATTTAACTCACTGAGAGAACCTTTTCATAACATCACGCCTGTAATCCCCGAAGGGTTAGGCAGAGGTATACTGTACACCCACATTTCGCCAGTTATGTTTTTAGTCCCATGTAATAGGGGGCGAGCCTATTGCCATCAACCGGGCACAAATCCAGACTCCGAGGCTGCTACTGAGAAATTCCTGATGGAAAAACCCAATAACACTTTGCCCGACCTGGGAATCGAACCCAAGACCTCATGCACAGCAGTCGCGCTTGCGACCACTAGACCAACGAGGCAGTCCTTTTCCTTTTCATCAAAAATCTTTTCGAATAATACCTATTCAAAAATTATTCCTGAATAAATGTCAACGTTAACCTATGAATAATTGAAAGAGACAGGGAGAAAAAAAAAGCGATAGGAAGTCGGATGTGGGGGGCATATCGCTTTTTCCTTACGTGACGATTTCTGCCAGTTAAAAGATGTGTTTTTTTGGAATGAAGTTCCTTAACGCGCTTTGCTGCACTCCACAGCAAAATGCGTTAAGGAACTTAACATAACATAACATCACGCCTGTAATCCCCGAAGGGTTAGGCAGAGGTGTACCCATTGGTAGTACACCCACATTTCGCCAGTTATGTTTTTAGTCCCATGTAATAGGGGGCGAGCCTATTGCCATCAACCGGGCACAAATCCAGACTCCGAGGCTGCTACTGAGAAATTCCTGATGGAAAAACCCAATAACACTTTGCCCGACCTGGTAATCGTACCCAAGACCTCATGCACAGCAGGAACTAAGGAACGTCCTTAAGGAACTTCATTCCAAAAAAACACATCTTTGAAACAAAATAATCTAAAAACACCGTAATACCTACATAATTTACGACAGTACACAATAATATTAACTCAGGTAACATCGCTGGTATTTTTCAAAAACATAAAACGGTTTTATGTTGGCCTGGGGATATTTCATCGCGGATTTACGGCGCACAGCATCGGTGCAAGCTGTCGATCGGCTGCGTTGTGCCGATAAAGTGTCATTTTGGCGACAAATTCCTCAGTGTTGTACTGACGAATCCCGTGTTTTCCGGGATGTTGTGATGTTGCGTTGGTGCTGGGAGAACGTTAAATTAAAGTGTGTGTTTGCATGGATAGTACAGTGATAGACAAGCTATCGCTTTAAAAGGTTTAGTTTTCAATTTTCTAAAATGCCTACCATGAAGTGCTGTTGAATAGTCTCAACTATTTATTATGAACATAAGTACATAGCCATTTAATTTTGAATACTTTTAAACAGTAATAGAAAGCATTTACTTCTTATTTATAGGTACTATACTAATATATTCTAATATTATAAAGAAATAAAGTTAGTATGAATGAGATAATGTCTGGAAGTACTAGTGAAATTACAAAAGTTCTTTGACTTACAAAAAGATACCTTATTAGACTGTTATATGGTAAAGATACTTGACTCCCACGCAATATGTTCATATCTACATAGTAAGAAACAAAGTCGGTTCCTGCCGTCTGTACGTTTAGACCTGTAAACCACGCAACAAATTTTAATGCTGTTTCAATGGATAGAGTAATTCAAGATGAAGGTTTATTCGTAGAGTTAATATCTATAATTACACCCGGTGCAAATCAGGGGCGGGTCCTTAAATATTTATAGTTTTTTACCCACTTTATAATATCCCATAAATATACTATCACAGCTAACTATCAACACGATATATTCTCGAAACCACTATCGGCTTAATTATTGGATTTTAAACTCAATAATTGCATCGCACTAGTGCGTAAGTAATGACAGTTTGCATTCATTTCCGCGTTCATCACGGATTTAACTAACAAGATGTGGAACGCTCTGGCGAGTGTGTATGAGAAATTCTGTCGTAGGTAAAAATACGCTACGCTTCGTAGCCTAGAATACTTTCTACAAAAGAAAAACAAATTCAAATTCAATTTCCTTTCAAATTCTTTCGATTTGAAAGGAAAACAAATTCATGTTTATTTGGAATAGATTAATTTTGGACCTTTACATATTCGAAACTATCTATTTAAATAAAAATTAATGTCGTTTGTAGCTAAGCTCAAAACTCGAGAACGGCTGGACTGATTTGACTGATTCCTGTTATGTTAACATCTACCGAAATTGTCTGGAATTTGCACCCGTGCGAAGCCGGGGCGGTTCGCTAGTTATAAATAAAATTTTATTCAATCACTAAAAGATTAATAAAAATAATAAACAATTATGCTTATATCTGTCAAGTTCACAATCCTATGCTTCAAGCTACTATTATGATTCGATATTATCTGTCATACCTATGTAAATTTTGATTTAAATAAAAATATAACTTATCCTACGGCAGAGCAAAGACCTCTTCTCATACAGAAAAGACACGAGCATTGATCACCACGTTTGCTCAAGTCGGATTGGCGAGACTTATATTACCTATTTATTAGTACAGATTTTCTCACGATGTTTTCCAAAATGTAAGTCAATTCCATTCTTCTCTATAACTATGAGTAGATTTGATTTTTACGCGGACGAAGTCGCAGGCAAAAGCAAGAAATTTCATATATATCCGGGATCACGTGCCAATTTTGTTATGCGCCCATCACTAGCAATATTTGCGGCATATTTTACGGCGTTGTCGCGACGCTGGCTGATTGATTGGACGCCTCGTAAACGTGCCTGTCCGTGATTTATCTGTGGCTGGCCACGACCTCGTTACACGTTATGATTTGGCTAAAAAAATTGAGGTGTTTTTTGTATCAGAGTACCTTCCCAACTAGTAAAATGAATAATACTAGCTTCTGCCCGCGACTTCGTCCGCGTGGAAGTCAAGTATGCTATAAAATATATCCTATGTTACTCGCAGATAATGTAGCTTTCTAAAGGTGAAAGAATTTTTAAAATCGGTCCAGTAGTTTTTGAGTTTATCCATTACAAACAAAAATACAAATTTTCCCTTTTTATAATATTAGTGTAGATATAACTAATGCGTCGAATTGAACATTAAGACTGTTAATTGCTACAAATCTATTATAAAACCTTTACATGTCTGTTAGTTGTATATTTCAAATAATATAACTTTTTGCTTGTTGGGTTGTAGCTACGAAATGGCATGATGAAATATTTGTGTCAATTATTTACCGGTTATTTTGGCTTACTTTAGGGGAGACCTATGTCAAGTAGTGGACATAACATAACATCACGCCTGTAATTCCCGAAGGGTTAGGCAGAGGTATACCTATTAGTACACCCGCATTTAGCCAGTTATGTTTTTAGTCCTATGTAATAGGGGGCGAGCCTATTGCCATCAACCGGGCACAAATCCAGACTCCGAGGCTGCTACTGAGAAATTCCTGATGGCAAAACCCAATAACACTTTGCTCGACCTGGGAATCGAACCCAAGACCTCATGCACAGCAGTCGCGCTTGCGACCACTAGACCAACGAGGCAGTAGTGGACATCGCTGAGCTAATACAATTATGATAATAATGATTTACCTTGAGTGCCTCACATTCTACAAGATAAAGTAGTAGGGGATATTCTCCATACAGTTAAAGTAAGTAGTAGGCGTTGTTTTGCATCATTCTCCATAGAGGCCTACCTCCGTTTTGGAACGAGCAACTGACCGACTCTTTGACAATTCAAAAGTGCCTGTAATTGGTCTAATATTGAAATAAATGTTTTGACTTTGACTTTGACATAAAGTAATAGGAGTTCTTTTTTTTACCTACGATATGAAACAAGCAAAGCTTCAACTTTCTTACTCACTGACCAACTACTTGAATATTCAAAAGTAAATAGTTTAATTGAAATATATTTATACTTTCACTTTTGAATCAACCTACGGAACACTTCCTGTGCAAGTCCGAGTCTCAGTTGGCTAATGATGGAACTAATTAATACTAACACGACTGCCTAATTGGTTGATTACCTGCTTAAGACTTTCATAAGAACCACTCAGAACTCTTTAAAATGAATTTCTTGAAGAGTTGATGATTGCATTTATAACTCACAGATGTCTTATAAGACGAACATCCCAATTTTTAAAAAGTCATCCTCGAAAGCGAAAGTTATTGCGCGAATTTCTTAGCTTAACACATCGGAGGCGCGGAAATGCTCAACGCCTCATTATCCAAGTTTAATTTTATGCATGGACGCGCGCGCATCGTCACGATCGACGCGCCCGCCTCTGCGCCCATTCGAAATTTAAATTCTCCACGGATATTGCCGAAAATATACGACCGGTGTTGCTAGTTTCGCGGTGTCTAAGATTTAAATATGGAGTGTAAAAAAAGAATCATCCAAATCGATTCATAATTGGCGGAGTAATCGTTGAACAAACACACAAAAAAAAAAAACAAAAAAAAAAAAAAAAAAACATACGCGTCGAATTGAGAACCTCCTCCTTTTTGAAGTCGGTTGAAAAGACACATCACATACCCGTTAAGTAGGCATACTTACTGCACATCAAACTAAGTAATGTTGAGCTCAAACTAAGTAAAATTATTATTGGGAAACAACAGTTTCTTTTGGTATTAAAAAATTCTATTTATAATACCCTTCATTGGATATAACACACGTTCGTGGGACTATTTAAATAAACACTTGCTTCTAAAAAAGATTTTTTTAATTTTTTTCCAGTTATTCTCAGCCCTTTCATTTGAAACCCATGTTGAATTTAGAATGACGTCACACAGCTAACCATGCATTGTCATCCAAACTAAACGTGTATAAAAAAATCAAGTCCATCAGTTAAAGACATCTGTTTCAAAATTGAGTTGCAAAATTCCACCCGAAAAAACATAGTTCATCATACATTGCAAGATAAATAAATGATTGTAATTTTTTTTGGATATGTGATTGGTGTCGTTACACTCAATATATTCTAAGAAGAGCTTCTCCTTAACTTCTCGCATAGGTCGGGTCCTCTGAGAGAAATGGAACGTCGTCTTGTAGTGTTTGCAAACAACAGTTGTTAAGTTGCAAGCTCATTTGCAACTTAACACTATTAGGTAGGTAAGCAAGCTATAAACACTGCAATGTTGCAAAACTCTTGTACAAGTGCTACAAAGTTAAGTTCGAAAAAGCAGTTAAATTAAACGACTATTTCTATTGAAGACTTAAAATACTAAGACTTTATTTGATGACGGGCCGTTGGTCTAGTGGTTAGTGGCCCTGACTGCTAAGCCGGAGGTCGTGGGTTCGATTCCCACCCAGGACAAACTTTGTGTGATGAGCATGATTGTTAGTTCTGTGTCTGGGTGTGATTTATCTATAATATGAATGTATTTATAAATTATATAAGTATGTATATCAGTTGTCTGGTTACCATAACACAAGCTCTGCTTAGCTTGGGATCAGATAGCCGTGTGTGAGTTGTCCCAAGATATACAATATACAATATTTTATTATTGCTGCTTAAAAAGTAACCTTCCACCATCATTATATGACACGGAATCAGAAAAATGTCTTGAAGACACTTTAAACGGGAACAAACATAAAGTAAATCAATTTAAAAATATTATAAAGAAGCTTCTGCCCGCGTCTTCGTTCGCGCGGTTTTATTCATACGCTTTGAGTTACGTCTTTAGTTATTGCTTCGCTCCCTGGGTCGCGAAGCGTGATGTTATTTAGTCTATATTATTCCTCATGAACTTGGCTATCACACACAAAAGTATGATTTTCAATCAGACCGGTACTTCTAGAGATTAGCGTGTTTTTATTTAAACAAGTAAACAAAAATCTCATCAGGTTTAGTACATCAGTATAGTATAAATTAATAATAATAAGAAAACTACCCAAAACAGATCAAGTTTAAAACTAAACTATTTAAACTACCAACCTACCAATTTGCGGTAGCAATTTCTTACGAAATGCTGGCAACACCCACGTAGGGCGAACCGAAGTCACATCGCTCGAGGCCAGACCGCAAATATATGGAACGAGGGAAAAGTTTATTTCCCCTATCTTAGAGAATCTTGGGACGCAATACTGTGGAAGAAATGAAGTTATATTGTCAAGTAGCATATATTATCTAAGTTTTACATAAATTACCTGAAACAGGCGTGCCTACTTGAAGTTTAGGGATTGTTAAGGTACGGTGTGACTGGGTTTTATTGTTATTACATAATACAGTAGGTAGGTACTTAGGTACATAGTAAAAGGTATTTTACGGCTTGACTTTTGATTCACTGGTCATTTTTCAAACTGTGAAAGTCCCTTATGAATACGAAACAACGTTTTCCTATGGAACCAACCATGAAATGTGGTAAAAAAAAGTCCGCTGTTCTCTACATAAAATGCACTACAGTATGATAAAAATTATGGAGCAGTGTTTTTTATTTTTTTTTATTTTGAGTCATCATGACATACAAGGACAATTTTGTGATGGCCCAATGGTTAAGGAGCCCGCCTCTTATGCATAAGGTTGGGGGTTCTAAACCGGGTAAGTACCAATGTGACTTTTTCAATTCATATGTACTTTCGTAAGTTTATCTTGGACATCAATGACCTCGGTGAAGGAAAACATCTTGAGGAAACCTGGTCTTATAATTAAAATAAGTCTGGAATCGCCAATCCGCCTTGAGCAAGCGTGGTGATCAATGCTCGTGCCTTTTCTGTATGAGAAGAGGTCTTTGCCCTGCAGTGGGACAGTAACAGGCTAGTATTATTTATTATCTCATTAATTAAGTTTCAATCGAAGACATCCATCGGTTACTAAGAAAACTTCAATTCAAAGTCAAATCATTTATTTCAATTAGGCCACTATAAGGCACTTTTGAACGTCATTACATGAAAAAAAAAATATAATTGAATCTACTTAGTTGCCCCTTCCAAAAGGTAGTTTTGTATGGAGAAGAATGGGCAAGAAACTCCATACGTACTCTTTTAAAATCAACGTTTTACAATGTTATTACCTATTTGTATACATAGTCATACGTAATTACATGTGAATACAATGTACCTTCTATAAAAAAACTACTGTATAATAACACACAAAAATAATTTATATTACAAATTAGGAATTTGAAATAAGAATACACAAACATAGAATTTTGATTTGAATTATATCTGACGACCCTGGATATTTATCTGTTTTGCTGACTACCATTTGACTTCGTTATGTAGCTTATTAAACCCCATATAACTTTAGCTATATAACATTACAATATAAGTTACTGCAACAGACTGTCATAAGGTATTAAAAAATCCCTTTTAATAACAAAATTCCACACACCAACAGCGTCAGAAAAACAAAAGAAAAACCCTAATTACAAACGTATACAAACAAAGAATTTGCATAAATTATCCCGGCGTAATTGAAATCCTTATCATAAGCAAATGAGTTTCTCGTTTACACCGGGTGTAAGACAAAAACCCGGCCAAGTGTGAACCGGACTCGCACACTAAGGGTTCCGTGCCACAATATTTAAAATAAGATATTTTAATACATAAAATAAGATAGATAATAATGTAATCACAAAAAAATAATTATTTTGTGATGTAACTACAAAACGGTTTAAGCATTAATTTCTTTACTTGTGCATATTATTGCTTATTGCCAAATTTGATTCTAGATGATTCTAGGCCAACGGGAAGTCCCCTATAGGTTAAGATTCCCTAGCAAACTTCAAAATATGCGCCATAAACGGCCTTATTTATAGATTGCGTTGACTTATTTATTTATTTATTAGGGAAAACAACCAGTAGTGTAAATTACAATAAACTCAAGACTTATTCAATAGGTGTAGCAGAAGACTTAGAAGTTTGTTTTTTTTTCTTTGCTCCAAGGGAAAGCAGGCCTGAGTACCTATTTGATACCTATATTATTTTAACTTGATATCTCCACGCACGCCCGAGAAAAATAGTCTTGACAGACGAACATACAAAGATGATCCTATAAGGGTTCCGTTTTTGCCAACTAAGGTACGGATCTCTAAAAAAACAAATGACGTCTCCTGCCAACGCCTATTTGCCGACAAGATTTGTTTTCGTCTGAGAATCTTGGCTGTTTGTCATTTTGTCCCGTTGAATAATATTACATCTACATGTTATTATTGTGGGGGATTTGGTCGTCGTCGTACGGAATCATGAATATCTCTTTAGCGTTTCTTATGCATGATTTCTAATGGTTGTTTTGATGGAACAGTATGTTTTCGATCATGTTCAAGGAGCAAGACATTCTTAGCATAATACATGAATACTGAGAGCTTTTATGAACTAGTGCAGAAATTAATTCTACTTGGTGATACAAATAAAATAATTATGCCTATATTTTTACTAAAGAAATCGGAACTAAACTAAAATGCCACAAGTTTTCTTTTTATTCATAAATATATATTCTGAAATTTAAATTATTTCAATAATAGTTTTAGGTATGAAGTTTAGTGTTTTTTTAATGTCCGCATAATATACGTCGGCGGTCCGGGCACGGACCGCGGTCCTCCATTTGGTGACCTCTGAACTAGTGAATGACGCAGTACACCAATTTCTCTCATTCATCACTATAAACTTTAATTTGTAATACATACATACATAAATTCACGCCTTTTTCCCTTGGGGGTAGGCAGAAACTACAGAACGCCACCTGCTACGATCTTTACATACTCCTTTCGCCTCATCTACGTTCATACATCTCGTCATACAAGCACGCCGGTTACGAGTACTTGTATATTACTTGTAATTTGTAATATACATCAATATTTTCCTAATATACATTAAAATACAAAACAATCAAAAATATATCAACACAAAATCTTACAAAGTCATACCAAAACAATAATATTATAAAGCTAAGCGCAGACGCAGCGACGCGCGGCGTGCACCCGCGCGATATCGCCCGCACAGGGACGCGTGTCACTCAGGATTTTAGGATTTAGCCGTCAGCGATGCCGCCCGCGCGATCTGATACGATTAGCTCAATCAAGTGCTACATGTGTCTCTGAATGTACAAGTGTAAACAATATTACGTTTCTAATTTAATTAAAATAATTTATTTGTATGTATTTGGATGTATGGATGTTTGTTACTCCGTCACGCCAGAACGGCTGAACAGATCGAATAGTACAGAGACAGATTATAGTCTGGAATAGTACCTATATAGGCTACATTTTATCTCGGAAAAATGTACGGTACCCGAGGAATAATATATCAACTTGACGCAAGCAGAAGCTTGTATGTTGTTTCAAAACGACTTTAGATCAAAGGCCTAGGTTTTACATTAATTTATTTTTGTGTTTGTAAAAATGTTTCAATATAATTGGTGTTCACATTTATTTTATTTTATTTTATCGGAATAACAAACAGCAGTATATTACACCGTAGGCATACAATATCCTGCCGGGGCTGCGGGTTGTTCGAAAGAGATACCGCGCCCCCGGAACGCAAAGGGCACAAGAAGGAACATGGATGGGTTTTAGTCAGTAAAAGTCTGACACTCCCTCCCGCCCCGCCCAGGGCGGGGGAAGTCATTTGATGATTTCCCATCGGTAAAAAAAAAAAAAGGCATACAATATAAAACTTACAATACAAGTAACAAATACACTACTCAAGACGTTATCCACAGATTACCATACAGAATAGCAAGCTGTTAGCAGAACAGATTAAAAAGCACTTATTAACTAATTCATTACATACTAGGGCTATGATCTCTTAAAATAACATTTATCATCTAACTTGAACTAAAGTAATATATTAATTACACAGAGGGTAACAGAAGGAACAGGGTGGTTTATTAGTCAGTAAAAGTCTGACAGTCCCTTCTGCTCCACCCAGGGCGGAAGGACTCATTCGATGATTTTTACCACCTACAAAAAAAAATTTAGTACACGTCCTAAGTAAACAAAACACCTCAACCACGGATAATAATTTCAACGTAACAAAACTAAATAAAAAATATACTTATCTAAAATTAATAATAAATAATTCTTAATTGAAATGTAATGGCGAAACAGTCACAAATAACAATTAACAATTAATAACGACAATTTACATAACAATGCCTTGAACATCAATATTAATTTGCATCAGTGTGTAAGGGCGGGCGCACACTCGCGACAAAGCGGTATCGCAACCCGAGCGGTCCGTCAGTCAGCCAGCTTAGAGGGATTTAGCCGGTCTGCTGCAGGCTCGAATCAAACGCTCCATTGGCTCCAAATCCTTACTCTAATTGAAATTTAAAAGCGTTTTTGACAGTTCTCTGTGTTGCCATTTGCAAATAATAAAAGGGATGTAGCGATTGCGTGTGTGGATTTAGGAAGTGCAAACTTTTAAAAAAGGAATGCTTCTTTTTTAATTTTATTTGAATTTTCTCTGCAACTGTCGGTTTATTTAGCAGTCTGGCAATATTTGTATAGAAAATGTCGACCAATCATTTTAGTTCGAAGAAAGAAGGCTATTCAAAGATGACATTTAAAAAACTCTTCAATGGAAAATAAATTCCTTTGAATTTAATAAGCTTTTTTTCAATAGAAATCTGACACAAATAGTCTTTGGCTTACAATGTGGAAAATTCTCGACGAAAAAAGGTTGGTTTCTTCCGGTAAGTAGGTACTTGTCCGTCATAGAGTAAATAACATATTAAAAGAAGTAAGTAAAATATTATATCATGCATGAGATGGTGGGTTCGTATCCGGGCAATTACCAATGTGACTTTTAAAATCAAAGTCAAAGTCAAATCGTTTATTTCAATTAGGCCACTATAAGGCACTTTTGAACGTCATTACATGAAAAAAAAAATAGAATTGAATCTAGTTGCCCCTTCCAAAAGGTAGTTTTGTATGGAGAAGAATGGGCAAGAAACTCCATCCTTCCTTCCTTTATCACTTCATATGTACTTCCAAAAGTTTATTTTGGACATCACTGTCATTGGTAAAGGAAAACATAGTGAGGAAACCTGGACTTGTAATTAATATAAGCCTAAAAACGCCAATCCTTGTTCAAGCTTGGTGATCAATGCTAACACCTTCTCTGTATGAGAAGAGGCCTTTGCCCTGCAGTCGGACAATAATAGGCTGGTATTATTATATTATTATAAGTTTATGTAGATACTCAACTTTTTAACCACAACCTGAACAGGATTTAACAATTTATTGTATTCATTATTATGAATACCACAACCAACAAATTCATGTTAATTAATCGTGGTTCGAATAGTTATGTTTATTGAAAAGCCCGGTTTGATTAAAATGCAACAGTCAGTAATTATGATATGTAACATAGATTTGACCATAATTAAATTATATGAAATGGTAAATATTTGGTATTGCAACATTAACGATTCTAGTACCCTGTTTTTTTCAACCGACTCCAAAAAGGAGGAGGTTCTCAATTCGACGCGAATGTTTTTTTTTCGTATATATGTTCTACGATTACTCCGCCAATTATGAATCGATTTGGATGATTCTTTTTTTTTTGAAAGAGTATAGTTCCGAATAGGTACCATAGGAATATTGTCATGATCTGATGATGAACTTTGGAGATATGGAACGGAACTCCTCATAGGATTACAGCAGAACTGTCGTAACAAGTTAAATTGCTTTGTTTATTCGTGAAGTCGATGACTGACTTAAGGAAGTGGGGGAGGGGGTACGCCAATGCCCCTCCTACCACTTTCCAAATTAAATATATTGTGTGAGATATTGTTTGAAAGGGCTTTTTGTAAGAATTGCAAACATTAACACACAAGCACTAAAAAATTAAAAATAAAAAGCAAGCAAAGCGGTGGCAATACCTACATAACAAGAAACAAAACCAAAGTCGCCGACTTCCAAGCTAAAGTTATTTTTATTTTGTAGTTTTTGAAGGCGGTTATCTTTTTTATAACTATAAAGCTAAAAATCAGTCGTAAAAAAATTTCTCCTAACATAACATCTCGCCTGTAATCCCCGAAGGGTTAGGCAGAAGTGTACCTATAAGTACACCTACATTTCGCCAGTAATGTTTAAGTCCCATGTAATAGGGGGCGAGCCTTCTCCTACTACTATTATAAACGCGAAAATTTGTGAGAATGGATGTATGAAATTAGCTGTAATTTGACACAAACATACACAATTCAAAGCTTATGAGGAAGAATGGATGGATAGATGTTTGTTACTAATATGCGCTTAAATGGCTGAACGAAATTAGCTGAGACACAAACATAGTCATTTTTTTTTTCCCGTTTTTCTGTCCTGTGAAATAATTTAGGACTTTGCCTTAATTTTGAAGTCTACGCAGACAAAGTCGCGGGCAGAAGCTAGAATTATAATAATACAGACTGATTAGAAACTAATATATTCTTTATGAAAACTTACTAACGAGCTATTGAAGCCCTACACGCTGTAAACTACAATTAGAGACCTAATTCAGAGTTAGTTGCCGTTAATAACCAGGTAATGGACCACGCCGCGTATTAGTGGGACATTTCGCAAGAATTAGCGGCCAGGGCTGTGTAATATGACATTATATCCGTCACGCTCTAGGATGGTGCCGGTGACATATTTAAAACTGTTGCTTTTCACTCTTGAACGTTACGGCGATTTAAAATCATGATTGAATATTTTAACTGCACACTATACCATAGTCGTAAAATACGGAATCAGTAATAAGTAAGTAAATAACTAGTAAATTAAATAATGTCACTGACTTAGTTATGCGAATTTGACATCCTCCATCCATGAATTGCTGACATGTGTCACCTGCACCATCATAGAACGTATGGAATATAGTATATAAAAGAGCTGGGAAGAACAACCTTTGAAGGTTATTGAGGTCAAGGTGGAAGGGCCATGGACGCACAACCTTTTATCAACTGGTTATCCCCTTTAGTGAGGGCAGCGCAATCAACTAGTTAAAATACGCGCAATGAAAGATGAGCCTTGACAAACGTCAGCTATGGGAAGCTTGCGGTATAGATGTACGAAATATAACTATTTCGTATAAATATCCCTGAAGAGATTTACAATTTATGGAGGTATCATCTATACCTCCATAAAATCTCCTTCGAAAACATTTAGAATAAAATTCTTAACAATCTTATTAATAAATTACGAGTTACATTGTTTGTCCGGGGTGGACCCCTAAACTACTTAACCGATTTTAATCAAATTTGCGCACCATGTGCAATTTGATTCAACTTGAAATATAGGATAGTTAGATAGTTTTTATTTCGATTATTGACCTCAATATCTTTATTTACTTCAAAACTCAGCAACGCGTGATCGAGTCGGCTAGTATTGTAATATTTATTACGAAATAATAAAGCTTTTGTGGTGTCTTTCGTGGCGCGTATTGTACCCTCTATTGTACGGACTACTCCCTTTTGTGATGGTATTAAGTTCAAGTTAATATTAAATCTACCTGTAGCCTGTGCCTAGCAACCCTGTCACACACACAACTAATTACGTAATGGAATCCTCGGCTCGTTAATTAAGGACACCTCACACGTATCCGTTGCTACAATGAGTAGCGTAGTGTTAAGTGTGAGCGACCGAGTTATGGGCTGCTCATATCTGTTTTTGGCGATTAACACGCGGCACCGCGCAACGCCGCGGTTCGCGGTGAAGCGGATCTCATGTCGCATTGGCTTCTAAGAAATCCGTTTATGCCTGATACACGTACGCCGCCCGGCCGCGCGGTCGAGCGGTACAATCCGCTTTACCGCCTCCGCTCTCCGCGGCGGTGCGCGGTGCCTTGTGTTGATCGCCTTTGGTGATTCATTTTTATTTGGGACTGGCTGATGACTCTTTAATAAAGATCTGAAATTAGAAATTAATTAAAGATGAGAAGTAAACAATTAAATAATTGTTTACTTCTCATCGTATAACTGAACTTACCAAATCAATTCCCAGCGAAATATAAACAATTGTGAGTTCTATTCGCATGCAGTATAGTTCTAAAGTTCCCTAAACTGTTATCAATAGTTTTGGCGTCGTTACCTGATAATAGTTTGCTAAGTTCACCCATATTTCCTCAAACTAGAGTTTTGACTTCCAATTGCTAAGAGTATTACATACTAAACAACAATTTAAAGCAATAATTATTATTTAAAATGAATTTCAAAAAATCATTGTACCTAAATGTACCTATTTCTAATTGATTAATTGTCTCTGAGAGAGGCTAAGTCAAAAATAAAATCTCTATTTACCGTCCCTATTATTGATTAATTGTCTCTGACACAGGCTAAATCAAAAATAAAATATCTCATAAAAAAACAGCTTAGCATTATGAGACACCTGAATCTCTAAACACCCTCACACAACTTCACTTCAAAATAAATCACCGAAATTACCATATAAGTTAAAATAAACAAGAAACAAGAATCGTTTACGCCAACCCCCAAATCAGCAAATCAGTGATGTTAGACAACGCAGGTGTAATTAATTCCAAACTAATTACATCTCATGATACGCGAGACGAACTCCGAGTAACGCAACTAATCGTAACTAGTTTGTGTATGAGACATGGACGAGGTAGAAATGGAGACAAATAGTGGTCGCGAAAATGGAATTGTATCATGCGGTCCGTAAGAGTAGGGTCTTTGAACTCATAATTATTAACAACTTTTACTATGGATCCAACCCTGAAATCATAAAAAATAATCAGCTGATCTATGCATCTTGTTGAGCTACGTGAACACATAATTGTCATGACGACAAACCCTACGACTTATAGTGACTAGAAATATTTCCAGAATCAACATAGAGAATTAGAGAAGTACTTAGTTGATATTTAACATTTCGTATGTACTTCCAAAAAAATTTAAAAAAAAAAACTGTCATCAAAACAAATTAGAAACTTGGTAGAAATAAAAGTTTGGTCCCCAATCCCCCAAATTTATTATAACTCCATTGATAGACAAGATCAATGCATGACAGTCTACACAACACAAAGTCTTTTCGATGCTTTGGTTTGCTGCTCTTAGCACTCCATTTCTTCTTACTCCGTGTGTATCTAACACACACTATAAAACGCAAGCGGTGTTCTTCAAGCCGTATTGGTTAAAGTTTCATATTGTCATTAAAAGGAAGTTTGCTTATTGAATTAACTATGTAAGCAATTCAGATAAGATTAGGATATGTTATCAGTGCATTTATTAGTTGATGTTGTTGTTGATAGCAATAGGCTCGCCCCTATTACATGGGACTTATACATAACTGGCAAAATGGGTATACCTCTGTCTAACCCTTCGGGGATTACAGGCGTGATGTTATGTTATGTTATTAGTTGTTGTAATTACAGTTAGCATTAATACGAAAACCGGGCACGAAACCAGACTCCAAGGCTGCTACTGCGAAATTCCTAATGGTAAAACTTAATAACACTTTACCCGACCTAGAAATCGAACCCTAGATCTCATGCTCAACAGTCACGCTTTACGACCACTAGACCAACGAGGCAGTCAACGCTAATAACCGTCAAAAAACCATAACATGTGTATCCCATACGCCATAACACATCCTGTACAACCAATTTAGTGTTGACGACTATTCCGCGTTACTCGTCATCCACTGCGCGCTCGCTCGGCTTTGACTCAAAGCCGTTGTCTGGCCACGGTTCGTTAGGCCGAGATTTACTGGATGCTCACGCCCCATACGTGCCGCGGTTAGTTTGTGAAAAGTTAACATCTAACAGAATGGACTTTTGATGGAATATTCGGATATTGAAAAAAGAGGAGGCTAGACAAAGGGTATACTCCATCAGATTTGTTTGAAATGTTTTTGTTTTTATTAGTTTTGACTACAGGACTTTGTATGACGAATACTGTTTCATGTTCTGTGTTGATTGTATTTGTATGTATTTACTAACACTCCCAATATGAAACAATAAAATTCTCCATCTGAAAACAAAATACTACCCTTTTATTGTCCTACTGCAGGGCTAAAGGCTCTTCTCATTTAGAGAAGGCACGAATATTGATGACCAAGCTTGCCTAAGGCGGATTGATGTTTTTAAATTTCTATTGATTATGACCATACCGTACTGTAATATTACTTTGTATTTTTTGTTGTTTCCCAGTTACTGGGTTGTGGAGGTCAGATAGGCAGTCGCTCCATGTAAAATACTGGTATTCAGCTGTATCCGGTTAGACTGGAAGCCGACCCCAACATAGTTAGAAAAAGGCTAGGCAGATGATGAATTTCTGTTTTTGAATATTGAGCCGAGAGTTGAAAATTGTTGGTTTCCTGGTCATATAATCAATTAAAAAAATAGTGTAGGTACTCCTGACAAAAAGCGTGTATTGAGAGAGGGTCAACAGTTCTGAATATACTTACTTGTTCTATACTTATATAACAAACATTACAAAGCTGAAAAGTTTGTTTGAAGGCGCTAATCTCCGGAACTGCTGATCCAACTCTGTACTTTTTTCGCTAGTAGGAAGCTACGTTATCTCTGAGTGTTATAGGCTGTATTTTATTATGAAACAAAAATTATATCTAACGCGCACTTCTTCCCCGTGTTAACATTTGTCAAGTTCGAAGATCTAACGACAGTTTCCTTTCCAGGTGAAAGTAATGCTCCGAGTGGGCGCATCAGGCGAGGGTCCTTTCACCAGCGGCACCCAGACCTTCTCGATGGACAAGCGCAAGAAGCAGGTCAGCTTGTGTGAGACAGCGCCGGCGGCCACAGCACCAGAAGACAGAAAGGTTGGCGTGGCCGCACCTAAGATGTTTGCCTTCGATGCTATATTCTCTCAAGATGATGCACAGGTTAGTTGAAAATATTTCTTGTTAGTTCAACCAATCACAGTGCAGTTTATACGCCCTTGAAAATTGATATCGAGAGGTGAACGGAAAAACGTACCAAGCGACAATTTGGTAGTGTTATTCAACTTTATTAGAGTACAAAAAATTATGATTTGTTTTTCTCTTTCAGCAGAATAATGTTGGAAGCATTCAATTATTTATTTATTATTAGAACAAAACATAACTATTTATATTAGTCTTTACACACCTATTAAGGTTAGATATAAAACAGGACTAATTTTCGCTTTCACGCCTCGATATACCTACTTTTGCTTTTGAATCCTAAATATATATATATATATATAGATAGTCATTTGGGTTAGCAAATAATCGACGTTACAATTTACTATTGCCATACAAAATCTATGAGACAATCGCGTTTATAAAAGTAAGTAAATTGATTGGTGGCATCGAGTATCCAATTTTACCAAATGCGTTAGTGTTGTTGCTTTATTTCGTCATTAGTTTTAGCTTATAAAACTCTTAAATAAATCTGATAAATAAAAGATAAGTATGTCCGTTTTAAAACTGTAAGCAGCTAAACTAACTACAAAATAGTCAAGGTATGGTAGCACCAAGAATAACAATTTTCCATCTCTCCAATTTCCAACTCGATTGTAAGAACGTTCGCACTGTAGCATTTTATGCAGTTGTAATACGAGCGATTTTACAACAAAAAGTTACAGTCTGTTGTACAGGCGATTGTACTTATCTTACTTTAACATTTAAATACCACAAATATTATATACACATAATACATACTTACATAAACTCACGCCTTTTTCCCAAAGTCCTTCTTTTTGTATGTGTAGTAGCAGGTGGCATTCTGTGGATTCTGCCTAAAAAAAAAGCGTGAGCTTATGTTCACAAATATAAAACTCCAAAATACCCCAAAGAACCAACAGATCTATAAAACAAGACTTAAAGAACATAATCGCATGTAGATGCCAAGATAATTGCCGAGAGCTTCTGATACCGTCCCACTGAACAAAATGATCGGCGTCGTTAAAAAGGTACTAACACAGCCATTGCTAGAAAAGGCCTTTGAGATTATCGGAACAAAAGAGGTGATTACTGTAATTAGCTCGCCCAAATTACTGGAACAAAGGTAGGAATGAGTCGAGCGGGAAAATCCGAAGTATATCTGTATATTTGGAAAGATATCAGGATATGATTAATGGTCCTTTTTAGTTTAAGAGCCCAGAGTCAAAAGACTTACGTCATGTTAGTATCTTCTTCTTAAACTTTTTGAACCCTTTATGTGTCGATCGTGCGTTTAACTATGCGCTTATATAGGTACGGTGACATTCGATAAAATAAACGTAGGAACGCCCCACTGTAGGAATTTTACCTGCACCGTGGATGCGTTTTCAAACATCCAAAAACACAAATATACAAAGAGCCAGACTTGGAACTACTATCTGTAGGGCATACAAATATTGGTCCCGTACGGATATTGAACCCTTAATACACAGCCCAGCAGCCAAACGCTCAGTCACTGCACCTATCATGTCGCCAGCACGGTAAACAACAATATCCTGTATGAATAAGGTAATTTTTTTCACTTGATACCTGAAAAATAGCCGAGTATTGAAACTAGCAAGTACTTTTAATTACATATTTCTTTTGTATTCTGTTTTTTTTTCTGTTAAAATGAGTCTGGCGGCACCAGTATCTTGGATTAAAAATTTATCAGGCTTCAATCATTTGTGACGTGCAGCAGCTCAGGGTTTTGACAAATGACAATTGAGAGAAAGAAGATAATTGAGTACTACTTATTCTGGACCATTAATAATATAATCGATGCAATCCTTAAAAGGAGACCAACTAGAGCAATTTTGAAAGACCCCAATAGCTTTTTTTTTTTTTTTTTGAGGTGGTAAAAATCATCAAATGACTCCTTCCGCCCTGGGTGGGGCGGAAGGGACTGTCAGACTTTTACTGACTAAAAAACCACCCTGTTCCTTCTGTTGCCCTTTACGTTCCGGGGCCACGGTATCCTGTTAAGACGTCCCGCAACCCCGGCAGGCGTTGGCCCCGTTGGGGGCCCCGTCCCTGAGCTGACAGCTCTTTGAGGCGCGCGCGAACAGAACGCGCCGTCGACTCGGGCTTGGTCCTTGATCGGACGGCAAGCTACCCATTACTCGCCGTCCGCAAGCCCGCGCCTACGGTGGCCGGATGTCGCCTCGCGACGTCCGACGCCCTGGGCGTCTCCCGCGGCGGCTGGGGCGTGAGGTGGTTCTCTCCCTCACGCGGCCCGCCTCCTCCTTCGCTAGCATTACAGCTTCGCAGAAGGAGGTGACTGCATCCCATTCCCTCTCGCCCCGGAGCATGGCCTGAACCAGGTCCGGACGCGAGAGGTCGCCGCCGCCTATCGCCTCCGTGAGGACACGGCGGTGCTCTGCCCAAGCGGGGCAGTCCTGCACCGTATGCTCCACCGTGTCCTCCGGGCGATCCACACAGTGGTGACACCCGGGCGTTTCCTCCCGCCCTATCCGACACAGGAACCTCCCGAAACAACCGTGTCCGGTGAGGACCTGCGTCAGGCGGTAGGTGAGGACGCCGTAGCGCCTCTCCAGCCACTCCTCAAAGAGGGGTCTTATCGCCGCGATTGCGGCGTGCCCGAACTTGGGTTGCGACAGTCGCATCTCCCATTCCGCCATGAGATCGCACCGGAGCTCACTCCTCAGTGCCGCGATTTGCCGCGGCAGCGGGGTTTCGCCCCGGCGCTGCGCGTCCACACGCCACTCGTAGACGCGCTGGACCCCAATAGCTTGGGGTCAATATTGGGGTGGTTTTGGATTACAGCACTTTTGAAAATTTTACTATATTAGATAGCGTTTTGGTGAATTGTTTTTCGGAGAATTCATTTGTTTATGAGTTATCAGAAAAGAACATATTTATTTCCAAACATGTATAGATTTTTAACAATAAAATTAAGGTCGAAAGGCGATATCAAAAAAGTTATTTATATTCATTTATTTGCATACCATAATGTTTGTTACATAAGGCTTAAAGCTAAGGTACAAAGTCGGATTCTGTTAGGGAACAGCAATATTAGATATTAATTAAAATTAAAAAATAGAAAATTTAATTTAAATAAAATAATACTTCTTATATGTACATGTGTGTGAACTTCTAAAAGTGTTATAATACAAAATCAACACAATATCGATCCTAAGTTTTCAAAATCTTTGTTGCAAATTAGTTCTAATTCATCCGCTTTGAAGGAATATATTGAAATACCATTCACCCTCTATACAATTCAAAAACAACACAAAACCTGCAGACAAAAATGGCATCGTCGAAGTTTTCTTTAAAATATTTGAAGGTATTATGCAACATATTAGCATTATAAAGCAGCATATTCTTAGTGTGCTACTAACGTCTCATGTCGCATACTGCCGTCCTGAGGCGGTCCCGAGGTAAAAATAAGAGAATGCTTACCTACTATTACATGAAACTTTTCTCCTAAACGAACAGGTTGTGTTGTAAACGACTAGCGGTTGTTTAAATGTGAATAAATCTCTTGTATTTTAATCTCTCAAAACCTTGAATAAATTTTCTAGAGATAAATTTTTTTGTATTGAAGTGTTCCAGAATTTAATGATTGGACACACTTATATTGAGTCATTATAGGATATGTTTAGACATTATTGTATCTCTGAAAATCTTACTGATAAAGAAATAAATACGGGGTGGAAGGGGTAGAACACGTAAAATAATCGAAATAAAAACTATTACCATGGATTCAATGCCTACATAATTCTAGACACCGCAGCGATTATATTTTTGGGGGGTTATTAAAAAAATCTGCTGTTTAATACGTTTTAACCGTGTAGGCGTTGCAATTTTGTAAGGAAAAATTGTTTTATAATGATAACCAACAAAAAATGATTCAGTTTTCTGAATCCATAGAATGAGTTTTCTTTTCGATGATCGCTTTAATTGTAAAATGTTATTTAATTTCGAAAGTCTACTTGACATTTCTCATCCCTTAAACAAAGTATAAAAATTTTCTCCAAGAAAAGCGTTTGTCCCCTCTACAAACTGTCAAAACAGCAAAAAGAACGCAAGCTTCAAAAACGCAGCGTCATCGCTCCGCTTGCACTCCTCCCTTGTATCGAATGCCCTCACGGCGCGGCGCTCTCGCCTACTTCTATACCCCTCTGAATTTCATGCACCAAAAATGTCGCCGGCGAAGCGAGTCGCGACTCCTCCTGTTTAAATTGTTAAACGGCGTGCACTGCGAGACTAACGCTAACTTTCGCGTTCCCCTTTACCGAAAATTTTCGCATTTTTGCTGTTGAACAGGATAGAAAATTGTTAGCGGTTTAACGAGATTTTAGAGCTTATGAGAAGTCGCTTTAGTGTTATGTGCCCCTAGTACTGTGTAAGTAAGAGAGTTACTGTGGTTGTTTTCTCCCAAGGGTTTTTTTACATTGTCTGTGTCCGCGATTTAGTACAATGCTAGCCTAACATGTGTAGATATACTATATATTTTTTAATTCGTTTATTAATCAAATAAAACAGTGTACTTACAATAATTTGTTAAATCTTCACAATCCGCACAAACCATCGCGGGTTTAACAGCGGTATGGCCAGACACGGCAACTAGGTGCCTTTACATGTTACTCTCCCATTGATTAACGAACAATATTAGGTATATGGGTTACGTAGGTTTTTTTATGTGGTCGGTCGTTGGCAAGACTTTACATAATATATTTGTCCTAAAATTCAATAAACCAGTACAACAGAACATCGTCAACTAATCAGACAATCCACAATCGGAGTGCAACAATTCTCACAACAGCTCCAGCGGTGCATACATACAAATCCCATTAGCACGTTGTAATCGCCATGTCCATATGTGAAGCCAGAATTAGGATACACCGCTTAAATTGTAATGCAGACCACACGCGTAATGATCAAATTAGTATATCAATTATTTTCAAGTACCTAATGTTAGTAAAAATTTAATTACTATGTTTTGTCTCTGCATCACCCTAAGGTGGACTGGTAGAAAATGCCCAAGGCATTAAGTTCGCCTTTGTACAGTGTTTTTTACATGTGCATAAAGTTCAATTATATAAATAAAACAAAACAAACAGTTCAAGGGGCCTGACCCAATCTTTTAAAACAGTATTATTTTAATATTACTTTGCCCAGTAATGGATTTCCGACGCTCGGCTCAGCACCGAGAGTTGGAAATTAAACAACTAAAATTACAAAGTATTACTAAAATTATACAGTTTTAAGAGATGGTGGCAGGCCCCCAGGATAACTCTACTGCAAGGTCACAGGCTCAGCTGAAACCTTGCACAAACGCACAGGGTTTAAACTTGCACAAGCATTAACGGCCCGCACACGGTACAAATTACTGCAAGTGTCTAAGCCATTTGTGGGCACAAAACCGTCACGCTGACTTATGCAAGTCTAAACTTGTGCAAGTATGTCGTAACGTGTGTGGCCTGCTTAAGTACTTACATAATGATTTTGAAGGTTACTTACTTACCTTAAAGCAAGTAATACTTAGGCACGATGAGACTAAATCGTGCAAAAATATATATTTGAAAGATATGATGATGCAAGAACTTTTTTCTGACCACATTATTGCAAGCGCAAATGCCGATCATGAATAAAGTCATGTGAGTTTTTGATTAAGTATTTTTTAATAATTTTTACATAATTATTGGAAAATTGAAAAATTTTAACCAACATAGCAAAACCGCAAACAATTCATAAGTTTTCCTACTACAAAAATATCTTTTTTCATAATGCTGTAGTAACTATTACTACCAAATCTGTTTCTTACATACATACATTCATAAACTTAAGCCTTTTTCCCATGGGGGTAGACAGAAACTACAGAACGCCACCTGCTATGATCCTTACATAGTCCTTTCGCCTCATCTACGTTCATAAATCTCGTCATACCAGCACGCCGGTTACGAGTACTGCGTTTCTTTTTTATTGAATACAAACTAAATACCGCCCCATAACTTACACCCACATATCTTCATTCACTCAGCTAATACACCACACATAACACACCCTAATACCCTACACATCATACCACTTAAGACCAGAAATCCCGATCAGGAATCACAGCTCCATAAACGGAGTAATAAATCACCTAACCACGTAATGCGCGTTCAGATGTAATTACTAAACGCACTAGTAGGTAAGCTTGCAGTGTGTAATGCACCACTGTCTAACGCAGGGGTCACCAACTATTTTAATTGAGGTCCGGAATTGAAAATTATGAGACTGTTGTCCACTTGGTTAAAACAAATCATCATCTGTCTAGCCTTTTCCCAACTATGTTGGGGTCGGCTTTTAGTCTAATCGGATGTCAAAGTTAAAGTCAAATCGTTTATTTTAATTAGGCCAATAAAAGGCACTTTTGAACGTCATACACAAAAAAAAGGATTGGATCTAGTTGAATCTATTGATACAGCTGAATACCAGTATTTTACATGGAGCGATTGCCTATCTGACCTCCACAACCCAGTAACTGGGTAATATGATACCCCTAGGTACTTGATTATAATAATAAAATACATATTTTTACTAAGGAAAACTGGACTAATGTAAAATGCCACTTTTATTGCCACGCCTAAACCACTGAACTGATCACCCTGAAATTTTGCTTATACGTTGTCAGTTGTACGGAAACAGACATAGGGTACTTTTCATCCCGAAAAAAAATATTGTTCCTGGAACAAATCACAATAACGTTCTTGTGAAAATAGATGGCGCCACATGTTTTTCGAATCATGACCGAATCTTAAATTTTATTTGCGAGCGAAGCCACGGTCGAGAGCTAGTAATTGTATAAAATGAACACAACCACTCGTCTACCAGATCAAAATAATTAAGAGAGCTATTACGCTGCCGGCTGCAGTCCATCCTTACACGAGTGTAGTTATACAAGCGTTGATGTAACTTATCCGTGCAATAACTCACCGGACGCTGCCGGACAGCGGCCGGACGGCGGCTTACGCAGGCTTAGCGTCCGACGCCGGGACCCACCGGGATCCACCATAATTATGTTAGTAATCCACCTTTATGACTTGTTTACATTACTATCAAAACAGATATTAAAAAACGAAATTTTTTCAAGTGGTTGTAAGATAAATAGCCTATCTGGAAATGGATTTAAAGTTTTAATCAGATTGTTTTTTTTAGAATAACCTGATAAAATGGAGATTACATACACACATAACATCACGCCAGTAATCCCCGAAGGGTTAGGCAGAGGTGTACCCATTAGTACACCCACATTTCGCAAGTTATGTTTTTAGTCCGATGTAATAGGGGGCGAGCCTATTGCCTATTAGGGGCTCCCCCCTAATAGGCAATAGGCTCACCCCCTATTAAGAATAAAATAAGAATTGTTTACTTGCATAACAATTGTTACAGTTTAAGTGAAGGCCTGACTCCAGAGCTAGATATAAATAATATATTCTGTATTTCAGGAGTCAGTTTCTTCCTCCCAAATACATGGTGCAGTATGCAATAATTATTAAAAACAACTAAACCTTTTACAACATAAAAGATTAGTTGTTGCTCGTTCTTCTCCATATAGACCCTACGTTTTGGAACGAGTAACTAGCTTCACCTTTGTAAGAAACTGACCGACTCCTTGACAATTCTAAAGTGTTCTATAAGTTTAATTGAAATAAATGTAGCAAGACATATAGGTCGGTAATAAAATTAAATTATTGAAAGGTCAAAGATTATTCTTGACTACTTTTTATCCCGGAAAAATGTGCGGATTCCATGGGATAATATATGAACTTTGACGCAGAAGCTAGTAAAAGATTAATCTATTTTAATACTTCAATACTAATATTATAAAGAGGAAAGATTTGATTGTTTGTTTGTTTACATTGAATAGGTTCCGAAACTACTGAATCGATTCGAAAAATTCTTCCAATGTTGGGAAGCTATATTAGGTAGGCTATATTATATTATCAAAAAATTAGGGATCCGTAAGAAAAATCACGCGATGTAAATCGCGGGAAGAGCGCTAGTGTAAAATATATTGATTACGATCTAGTGCACATGTTAATCATTGGAAGCCGGTTCGACGTCGGCTTCATTTTACATACATCATCCGATATCACTAGACGCGCCAAAAACCAGTGTAATTATAAAATATATGATCCCGCTGTTACCCGTAGATGCTTTATGGTTATTATTTTCATAAATAAAATAGTTGCAAGTAAAATATGGTGTTTATTGTGAATACTCTTTGGCATATTTATGGTGCAGGGCAGAACTGTAGGCTTACTCTTGAACAAAATCGAGATTGAGATTGGAATCGACATTACATGCATCCGATCCAGTTTCAATTCCAATAAATATAAGAAGACATTTATTTATAGAATTAACGAGTTATTTAATATTTTAAAATTTGGTAATTTACGTTTTCATTTGTATGGCAACCTCATGTCAATCGCTGTAGTCAAACATGCAGTCGATTCCAATCTCATTCTCGATTTTGTTCAAGAGTAAGCCTACAGGTAGTCTATTAAGATATCGTCACCAGGAAATTGTCAACAGAGTCAGGGTCTGGATTTGTATCCAGTGACAATACTTTGAGGCTTACTGCACCATTTGCACCACTTTCAAATAGGGCAACTAGATTCAATACATTTAACATGTAACATATTAAACGCACTCACTGAAAGTAGTTTGCTCAGAATCGGCTATTGAATCGATTTCAGCAATTTTTAACATAGGTATTTTTTTTATCTGCCTCGTTGGTCTAGTGGTCGCAAGCGCGACTGCTGTGCATGAGGTCTTGGGTTCGATTCCCTGGTCAGGCAAAGTGTTATTGGGTTTTTCCATCAGGAATTTCTCAGTAGCAGCCTCGGAGTCTGGATTTGTGCCCGGTTGATGGCAATAGGCTCGCCCCCTATTACATGGGACTAAAAACATAACTGGCGAAATGTGGATGTATTAATAAGTATACCTCTGCCTAACCCTTCGGGGATTACAGGCGTGATGTTATGTGTATTTTTTTTATCCTAAAATACTTAAAACGACGTAAATTATAGCCACCCGTTCGTCCTCCCCGGCAGTGGGCTCCTCTCACCGGTCTAGGCGCGCGAGTATCTCGTATCGTACGTATCTGTGTCTGTGTGCATAGATTTGTCCTATTGTACTGCGCCCATACAATCGCCAAAAATTAGGAAATAATTTATTAAAAAAACAGTATCAAATGGAGTAAAAGTAACATTTTAGAGCTTGGATTATGATTATAACTTCATTTTCTAATTGGGGTATGCGTTATTCCCGTTACATGTTGTATATATTTTTTTCTCTTAGTAGTAGATGAAATTCAAAAGTGCCTTTTAGGCGATTCGCACACTGCACACAAACGCGTGGCGACGGAGCCACGCGTGCGTCTGCAGATCTGCATCATCGTGCAGATTTTCCGCACAAACGCGCGGGGCTACAGTAGTCATGCTATAGCCAAGCGCGCGTGTGCGTTTTTCCCGCATGTAGGCGCGCGATCTGCAACACCGCGCGTGAATGCGTTTTCTGTGTGTTGGACTACGCGTGTTTTCTATACAAACACAGATACCTACAAACAACGTAACAACACGCACACCCGCGCTACGCTGCGTGATGCGGAACAGTGTACCAACCTTAATGGCCTAATTGAAATAAATGATTTGACTTTGACTTTCAAATAAAATCGATTGAAATATGAAGAACTGCCTCGTTGGTCTAGTGGTCGCAAGCGCGACTGCTGTGCCTGAGGTCTTGGGTTCGATTCCCAGGTCGGGCAAAGTGTTATTGGGTTTTTCCATCAGGAATTTCTCAATAGTAGCCTTGTAGTCTGGATTTGAGCCCGGTTGATGGCAATAGGCTCGCCCCCTATTACATGGGACTAAAAACATAACTGGCGAAATGTGGGTGTACTAATGGGTACACCTATGCCTAACCCTTCGGGGATTACAGGCGTGATGTTATGTTATGTGTGTTAAATATGAAAAAAAGTTTTTGTCTACTTTCTGTTAGCTAATAGCTCTCCTCTGAACAGATTACATACGTTTGTAAGTATAGGATTTCTAACTAATTGAAAACTGTTTTAATCGAAATTAGTTTCAAACTTACGAGTACGGATTAAACTGTAACTATTCGATATTAATATTATCCCACAAAAGTTTTAGACCTCAATCAATTGGACTATTGAAAGTATCAATAAATTAGTGTAATATTATTAGTTTTTGTAATAGTTTGAACCATGTTTAGTATAGTTAGGGGTCGTCTCCACGAGCGAGAGAATCGCAGCGATATTATCGTCGCGCCACGAATTTCCACTCATCGCATCGTCGCGACAACATCGCCGTGTGTAGACACGTTCTTAGAGTGTATAGAATGACGTGTCACGACGATACTATCGCCGCGATTTTCTCGCTAGTGGAGACGGCCCTTATTCCTGATTTCAAAACCCATTATTTCATTTCAAAGTGCATCTCTCGATAAGAGCAATGCACATAATTTATACTAAGGTAATACTAACTTTTGCTTGATGATTTTGATATTTGACACACACTAAGCTTAAAACCTAAGAAAGTATATAGGCTACTTCCTAATCTGCAAACTTTATCTGCATCAGCGATAACCGACGTTTACTCGAAAGAATAAAATAAACACAACAGATTTTTCCATAATTTTTCCTACAGAAAACTGGATCAATGTCGGTACTTAATTAATTGAAATAAAGCTAAAGTTAATAACAAAAATTGATTAACTGGCGTCCCTCCATTAACAACTAAGCGCTCTCAATTAGTGAAAGGAGTCGTGGTCATTAAAATTTTCATTCAAAACAATTTCAGTATTTCCGTGTTGAGTGTATATCCCCAGTGTTGGTAACACCATGAGTTGGCATTTTGAGCGGACAACCTGAGTTGTAATAATAATAAATTACATACCTATTATTATACCAGCCTATTACTGTCCCATATCATCACGCCTATAATCCTCGAAGGGTTATGCAGAAGTGTACCCGTGTACCCATTAGCACACCCACATTTCGCCAGTTATGTTTAAATCCCATGTAACAGGAGGCGAGCCTAATGTCATCAACTGGACACAAATCTAGACTTCGAGGCTGCTACTGAAAAATTCCTGACGGATATACTCAATTACACTTTGCTCGACCTGGTAATCGAACCCAAGACCTCATGCTCAGCAGTCGCACTTTGCGACCACAAGACAAACGAGGCAGTCAGAGAAAGTCAGAGAAGATTACAGTCTAGACTCTAGAAAAGAAAATAGGCAACTTTTTTGTCCTGAAAACATGGACGGTTCCCTTGGAATAATATTAACTTTGACTTTATACCATATTATACTTTGTACCCTTACGTAATTATCCTCCATAAAATATAAAAGTTGGTCGCCCCAGCCCTCTAATCTCAGCGCTTCACCTTAAGTCCTTTTAATTATTTATCTGCGGAGCGGCCGAGAACAAACACTGGCGCAAAGATAGCACTAAATTATGTTTTACAAAAGATCATTAATATGATCGTTATATGAATATGAACTGCAGAAAGTAAACAAACTTTCAGTATTAATATACTGAAAGTTTGTTTACTTTCTGCAGTTCCAAAATCTATTGAATGAAGTTCAACTAGATTCAATATTATTAAATTTTTATTTTCTCTTGTAAATGACGTTTAAACATGCCTTTAACGGTTTAATTGAAATAAAATTATAAATAAAAAAAATATTTAAAAAAAAGCTTTTATTAAACAAATAAATGCACTAAAAAGAAGAAAATAAGTTTTTGCTACAATAATTTCAGGCTGTATTCGTATGAATATAAATAAAAGAATGATTTGACTTTGACTTTGACACTTTGAAGATTATGGTTACATGGTTACTTTTCAACCGACTTCAAAAAGGAGGAGGTTCTCAATTCGACGCGTATGTTTTTTTTTTTTTTTTTTTTTTTTTTTTTTTTTTTGTGTGTTTGTTCAACGATTGCTCCGCCAATTACGAATCGATTTGGATGATTCTTTTTTTGTTTGAAAGAGTATAGTCGCGAATAGGTCCCATAGGAATATTGTCATGATCTGATGATGAACTTTGGAGATATGGAACGGAACTCCTTGTAAAATCACAGCAGAACCGCCGTAACAAGAAAAATTGCTTTGTTTATACGTGTAGTCGATGACTGACTAAAGGAAGTGGGGAGGGGGTACGTCAACCCCCCTCCTACCACTTTCCAAAATTAAATATATCGTGTGTGGTATTGTTTGAAAGGGCTTTATGTAAGGATTTCAAACATTAACAAACAAGCACTAAAAAGTGAAAAATAAAAAGCTTTTTTACAAAAAAATATCACCGCCTTCAAAAATCACAAAATAAAAAATAACTTTAGCTTGGAACTCGGTGGCAATACCTACATAACAAGAAACAAAATTAAAGCCGCCGACTTCCAAGCTAAAGTTATTTTTTATTTTGTGATTTTTGAAGGCGGTGATATTTTTTTTAGGTAGGTAGATATCTAAATATAAATATTTTATGTTCCTACAAAAAGGTCATCTGTCTGAAGGATCTGAGGACTGAAAGGTCAATTTCGGAAGTCGACGACTTTGGTACTACTTGCCTTAGTATTGCCACCGATTTATATCGGGTGTCCGGTAAAGAATGGATTATCTTGAAATGGGTGATAGTAGAACTAATGGCGATTCAGAAAAAAAATACATTAAAAAATAAAAACAAGTGGTACCAAAGATATGATTAATTTAATAATATTCATTGTTTTTTGTTACCTTATTTTACATTCTTGTACACCACAACCACGAATTAATGAATTCCGTCGGTTTTTTATTGTTAACGTAATTTACGTTAACTAAGTTAATAGATAAGTAATCAAAAGTAGGACTGCTATTACACGGTTTTGAAAAAAAAACTACTTAAAGTCTGTTCTTTTGGAAAAAATTGTGAAAAAAATTCTATTTGAAAAAGTTTAAGCGTCCGTAGTTTTAAAAAAATGTATCGGAACACAAGTGGCCAATAATTTTAAAAACTTATGTGTTTATAGCCGATTTCAAAATGGTATGATTCAGTTTTGTACCTAATGTAAATAGTGAATTATTGCTATTCGTTTTCAAAAGGAGCGGAATTTGGTTGAACTACAAAGTTTGCAATATTGTAACAAATTTGAACATTAGATGAACCTAACCATCAGGGTTTAAATAAAAAGATTTGTAGACGTTAGTAATTAATAGGAAAGCTTGGTTAACCTGTAATGCGACTTGTGGGATGTGATATGATGAAAATATGGTGTGACCGTGTTTTTTTTTTATTTGGGCTGTCTTAAGGAAAATTATTACGCGAAGTCGATCCTTGAAAGACTAAGGTAGCCGTGTCCGGTCAACCACATCAAAAATAAGCGATCAACGTGATATACGACTACTTAGGAGAGCATTTATTCTAAAATGTAGGGATCAGAGTGGGTGGCAGACAATTTACAACGAATGTAATTTACAACGAATACAGTCTTAACATCACGCCTGTAATCCCCGAAGGGCAGAGGTGTTGCCACATTTCACCAGTTATAACACTTTACCCAATAACACTGCTCGACCTGGCAATCGAACCCAAAACCTCATGCTTAGCAGTCAAAAACAGTGTCATTAATATAAAATGCTGTTTTTTATTAAACCCCAATGACCAGATACATTTAATGTAAATAAATAATCTAATATCTCAAACTTTGTTGTTTACCCAATTTTCGCTCCTTTTGAAAACGAATAGCAATAATTCACTATTTATATTAGGTACAAAACTGAATCATACCATTTTGAAATCGGCTATAAACACATAATCTTATAAAATTATTGGCCACTTGTGTTTCGATACATCTTTTTTAAGCTACGGACGTTTAAACTTGCTCAAAAAGAAAATTGTTCACGATTTTTTTCAAAAGAACATAGTTCAAGTTGTTTTTTTTCAAAACCGTTTGATAGCAGTCCTATTTTTGATTACTTATCTATCAGCTTAGTTAACGTAGATTACGTTAACAATAAAAAACCGACAGAATTCATTAATTCGTGGTCGTTGTGTACAAGAATGTAAAAAAAGGTCACAAAAAACCACGAATCTTATTAAATGAATCATATCTTTGGTACTACTTGGTTTTTTTTTTATTTGTATTTTTTTCCAGATTAGTCATTAGTTCTACCATGATCCATTTCAAGATAATCCATTGAAAACCGGACACCCTGTATATCTTGGAATCGTTTGCAGAAGATTTTTATCAAATTACTAGGGCCGTCTTCGCATGGGTGTAATTTGCATAATTCCATCTATTGATGAAAGCTACATTACAATCCATTAGTTTAAAAGATATGTACAGGCGAGGAGAAGCAACGTTGTTATATACAATGTAGAGATTTACTCTTGAGAGACTGCCTCGTTGGTCTAGTGGTCGCAAGCGCGACTGCTGTGCATGAGGTCTTGGGTTCAATTCCCAGGTCGGGCAAAGTGTTATTGGGTTTTTCCATCAGGAATATCTCAGTAGCAGCCTCAGAGTCTGGATTTGTGCCCGTTTGATGGCAATAGGCTCGCCCCCTATTACATGGGACTAAAAACGTAACTGGCGAAATGTGGGTGTACTAATGGGTACACCTCTGCCTAACCCTTCGGGGATTACAGGCGTGATGTTATGTATGTATGTAGAGATTTACCTTTATTTATTTTTAAGGTGGTAAAAAACATCAAATGACTCCTTCCGCCCTGGGAAGGGCGGAAGGGACTGTCAGAGTTTGACCGACTAAAGAACCACCCTATTCCTTCTGTTGCCCTTTACGTTCCGGGGCCACGGTATTCTTTTAAGACGTCCCGCAACCCCGGCATATCCCGCAACCCCGACTAGAGATTTACCTTCGATGTGTTTGTCTTCCAAATATACACGCCGTGCCGTTTTGTTGAAATAAAGTACTATAAAACTACTATTATTTTACCGAATTCTTCGATTTAATAATTAACAGCTAAAAGTGATTACAGCCTCTAGCGACATCATTATAACTCCCATACCGCGTAAGCCTCTCGTCTCAGCTCCCTAATCTGCGTGCTACCTTAAGTCTACTTAATTACCTGAGATTCGGGACGAAAGAAAACAGACTGACTCGAACGTTCGGAGGTTTACAAACACCCTAAGTGGCAGATTTTAGTAAATTATTCACGGATTTATAGTCACTTTTGTTTCTAGTTAGGGTGGGGAGTTTCTGAATAGAGATTTTAATGTGTTGAATGGGTGGTGGCTTATTTATTATTGTCTCACTGCAAGGCTAAGGCCTCTTCTTAAACGGGGAAGGAACGAACATTGATCATCATGATGTTTTACTTCTCGGTGAAGTAACTTGTCTGTGATGTTCAAAATAAAATTTTAAAAAGTACAGAATTCAAAAAGTCTACTTGAAACTTGTCCAGTATTGTTTATGTTTATTTCGTTTAAATCGAATTATTTGAATAAAAATAAAGAAAAAGAAAGAAAGAAAACAGATTTATTTGACACAGGCCATGTGCACACAAAAAATAATAAAAACAAAAAGGCAATAAAAAAAACTAAAAAAAAAATGTAGAACTGTTCCAATAAGAAAAAAATTCATTTAGCTATAATTAAAAATTATAAAACGTAACTTTTCAGTTCCCATCCAATATTGGACCTATAGTTTGGGAAATACTGATCTAAAATGTTTTTCTCTTTCCTTGTTACAGACGGAAATATGTTCGAGTGCGCTGACTGACGTCATCCATGCTGTCATCAATGGGACAGACGGCTGCCTCTTCTGCTTCGGACACGCAGGCCTTGGTAAGATCACACCACATTTAACAGTAGGTAGAGTAGGTATTATGAATTTGTAATGAGGCAGATTTACTGGCTGGGGCGCGGTAGTATACGCGAGCAAATCCGAGCTTATAGGTCGGTCTAGGAATACCGTGGCGGTTTTAGGCAATAGGAATACCTACCGGCACACCGCACCGTCCCCACCGTCTGGGTAAGATGAGGGATTGTCCATGAGGATTTCCCCACGATAAAAAAAAACATGACACATGAACTGCTTGAAGCTCAATAAACCAGCTAAGGCCAATCGGGACCCGGGAAGCATATCATTAGTCATTTTAATCTATCAATAATATCTGTCTTAATTAGTTTATTTAAACGAGCTTATCTCTGAAACTACCAGTTTGACTGGAAAAATGCTTTTGGTATATGATAGCCAGATACACGAGGAATGGAATAGGCTATGTAACTACTCGCTAAAACCTACGGGAGCGAAGCTGTAACCGAAGACGTAACTTAACACGGGTTAAAAGAACCACACGTCAAGGTCGCAGGTATCTTATAAGTATCAGTATCTTATAAGCACTTCAGGATTTCAATTAGCGCACTATTAACTTCCGTTATAAGCACATAGGGAATAAGTTACATGTTTATCGTACAGTGAACCTCTTTGAGATAATAATCAAGTTCTCACGTTGAATCCAGAAACGTTGATTAAAAAGCGCGAAACTACCACACAGGGTTGGCATGCCTTCGTATTTAGATATTAATGCAGAAGTAATTTCAATTCAGAAAGGATAGGAACGCAAATAACACGAAATTTTAAATTATTTTTGAAATGTGCCAATTTATTAACCTTTCGACCGCCACAGTCATGTATAGATGACGAACCAAAGTGTGCCGAACACATCACGGTCACGACAACATGACAGTATAAAATACGAATGATTACGAATACGTAAATAAAGCTCATAAAACAACATTGTTTAATTTATATTTATGACACAATTATGAAAATATTTTATTAACAACTTGAACAGAAACAATTCAGTGATTAATATTAGAGACAATTCAAATAAATAAATAATAACTTCCAATTGTACCGCTTTCACGCTACATTTGCAATACGGAACCACATTTCATTTCAAAGGTAGTAGCCCTAATTATGCACTATAAAGTATGAAACTTCTCACTCGGCTACGCGGCGGGATTTGCATCTAAATGGCAAAGAGTCGGGAGAGCTCTTAATTGAAAGTTTGATAAATACGACCTATCTCCTTCTCGCTCGCACACTCGTGATGGCAAAACTTTGATATTAAAACTGGGATTTCAAGTTAACACTATGAATGCTAGGCTGAAGGTAGTTTGACGTCCGGTTTAAATAAATTATGGATAGCGTCCTTTTTGTTTAAGGAGAGAGAGTTATAAGATTTTTCTTACTTAATTTCCTGATCTTTGGAAACTACTTCATTCAAGGTGGCATGTTTGGAAGACCTTTTTAAAATAACTTATAATCTGATTTACAAGTCTCTTAAATTAATATGTCTAGCCTTTTCTCGACTCTTTTTTTTTTTGGGACAAGCCCGCCACACTGTTCCCCCCCACTGCTACTCCTGAAAGCCAGAATCAACAGTGGAGGCCACCAAAAAAGCGTCGAGGCAATGAAGCTCGACGAGTCCCAGGGAAACGATTAACTGTCTTGGGTCCCGCAACGAAATTAATCAGAAAAGAATAGCGGAGGAGTAAGAAAAAAAAATAGTTTCCAACCTTTTCTCGACTATGTTGGGGTCGGTTTCCAGTCTAACCAGATGCAGCTGAATACCATTATTTTACATGGAGCGACTGCCGTTCTGACCTCCACAACCCAATGATTGGGTAATATCCCTTGGTAAAACTGGTTGTCTGAATTTCGGGGTTCTGACGACCCGTAACGACTGTTAAAAATCTACTTATATTAAATGGTTTTTGTCACAATTACCTGACCTAGCGAACTTCGATCGCCATCATATTTTTTTTACCTTCTCCTTACAAACAACAAAAAATATTTATTTTAATTTTATTTATTTATTTTTATTTATGTGAAATTGGTTCAGCCTTCATGCGTGATGCCTTGACCAAGGGAAATAGGGATTCCTTTTTATAGATTAAATACGGCTGTGACTAAATAAACAAAACAATAAGAGAATTAGAACAAGTCCAATTAAAACATACACTTAATCATTCAAGTTCAGATAAGCTTTCTCAAACAATAGAACACGACATTATAAGTTGAAAACAAGACAAAAGCCAACAGCTCTAACAGTATTACCAACCTATTAATAACTTCCAAGACACGAAATCAATTTAGCAAGTTGCGCCAGATAATCCGTACGATGCGATCAAAATAATACCACAAACAAACAATTGCAAAATGGGCTTATACTTTCATTAACACAAAACAACGAACGACTAAAAAGGAAAGAGGTAATTTACCCCAACCTCCCCTCATAGATTAAGGTTTCAGATGCAAATTGAATGCCTCGCGAGATGAAAGTTTTGGGGAAACACGGCGATGTTGGCACTAAACCCGAGCTTACTCCCACAACCCGGTTATTCCGGGATCGTAGATCCAACTGAGTGAATAATTTGAACCTCGTTTTAATTATTGAAGGATTTCGGAAGCCACATGGAGCCAAGTGAACTTACCTGGTATTAAAAGTGATTTCTTGTGTTCATTATTCTGCTGTCGCCAATTTATTCCGCGGTTTTTGGTGTTTGAGTTGAGCTACTTACTTATAACCGCGGTTTCACTCGTTTAAATGTCATTTTTCACGCTGTTTGATTTCTTTGCGCGGAACCCTTATTATTTTTCTAATATAAAATTAGCTTATGTTACTCCTTATAACATTTTCGTCAAAATCAGTCAACCCATTTTAGAGATTACCTTGGAACAAACAGACAGACAAAAATTCACACGCATTTTGTAACCATTTGTTATTTTGACATTAGAAACAGACACTTCAGTCTTATTTTTTTGTATAAATAGACGTTCAATCAAACGTAACTTTTGCAGTGAGCTTGAAGGCTGGAAACGAAATTAGAATTTTAGTTGATCACTATAGAATCAACTTTGAATTCCTGTGATTGAGTTATGTAAACTGTATACGCGTATTTCAAGGTTATTTAAACCGTATCCTATAAATCTTAAGTGCTATATTTATTCATCCAGGTAAATCTTACACAATGTTGGGGCGGCCGGACTCTCCAGCAGCTTTGGGCGCGATTCCCTGCGCAATCACGTGGCTGTTCCGGGGGATAGCAGAGCAGAGACACAAGTGTGGTACCCGGTTCTCAGTCAGGGTGTCAGCAGTGGAGCTCTGCACGAACACCAATCAGATCCGAGACTTGTTGGCGCCTTATCAAAACGGTAATAATAATAATTAACATTTAACATTTTATTGAGACAAATAAAGTTATAACATTCACTTGAGGACTCCACACTCGTCGAGCCTGTCTCGTGGAGTCCATTGTGAGTTTCTAGCAATTTGTGATGCCGGGGTCGATACGTATTGTAAAGATAAAGATACGATTTCTATCAAGTTGTAACGGAGAAGCTAAAACTATCATTATTCTTTTTATACTTTACCTAATTAAAGATTTAGCAATATACAATAATTAAATAACTAACACCTAAAATATAAGAGAGAGAAATAAAACACACTACACAAATATAGACAACGAAGCTTCTGACATACCAATAAAATTTTCGTTCATTTATTCGCAAACAGATAGATAGTTGGATGAGAACGTTTGTTAGTTTAAAAAAAAAAGTGTTGGAGTTAATTTAATTTAATAAACAATAGCTGTTTTTCCGCGGTATAAAAAGTATTCTCATGTTCTCTTTGGGGTTCAATCTAACCCCATCTCAAATTTCATCAAAATCGGTTCGGTAGTTTAGTCGTGAAAGCGTGAAGCGGGAGCACGGCTAGTGCAATAAGAGACATAAAATAAATGTCTGATATCGAGAAATTGAAATAGATTACGACTAGATGTATTAAAATATCTGTGAAGACAGAATCCTCTTAGGACAGATCAAGGCGAGACTGAGGCTTAAATATTAATTCGCTTTTAATTATCCCTCTCTTCATACAGACACGGAACAATCTCCAGGCGTATATCTCCGAGACGATCCTCTCTTCGGAACCCATCTGCAGAACCAATCAGAACTTCGAGTGCACAGCGCTGAGAAGGCAGCCTTCTACCTGGACGCTGCACTAGCTACCAGAGGTACCAGAGAGGAGGGAAAGGACAGCCATCTTTTGTACACACTACATGTGTACCAGTACAGTATTGGAGGAAAAGGAGCAGGTAAAGACCAAGTGACACAAGTTTCTCTAATTAACTGACAATAATTATGATCATAGTAGCATATGGCCGCGACTTCGTCCACGTCAAAGTTGAAATATTGTTCCAAAGGAATCGTTAATTTGTAGCCTATATGCTAATCCAAACTATAATGTAACTCTGTGCTAAATTTCGTCCCGATCTATTCAGCCGTTCTGCCGTGATTGAGTTGCAAACTTTCGCAATTATAATAGTAAGTAGTAAGACTGCTCTACATGCATACAAGGACTTGTAGGTATAGATAGGCATGTCCGCCGTATTTTATAACATCCCAAAAAATAGGAACTGAAACATCTCTATTAAAACATCGTTATGTAATAATTTTGCTAGACTGCTTTTACAAAAATAATATGGCTTAATTAAAAAAAAAAATTCGTAGAATTTATACTCAAAGTAATTATCTTAAGAATCTCCATTGAAGATAATTGTCTTATATTAAAAGGAAGCTTTTAATAAAATTTTCACTATCCGCCGCCATACTAAACGGGTCACAAAACAACAAAGTTCCTGAATTAAAAACATTTCTCTCTTTGTTCACAGTTGCCGGAGGACGCAGCCGCCTGCATTTAATCGACCTAGGAAACTCAGAGAGAGGGAAAACAAACGGCGGAATACCACTATCTGGTTTAGGAAATATATTACTTGCAATATTCAACGGACAACGGCATCTACCATATCGAGACCATAACCTAACACATGTTTTAAAGGAGTGTCTAGGATCGTTAACATGTCACACAGCTATGATCGTCCACGTTTCACCAAATGCACAAAATTATTCAGATACGTTAACGACATTACAGTTAGCCTCTCGAATACATAGGCTTCGGAGAAGGAAGGTCAAGTATTCCACAAATAATAATGCAGGATCGGGTGGGAGCTCTGGCGAGGATGCCTCAAAGCCAAGTAGCAGTGAACCAGATCCATCGAGCAGTGATCTTTCAGCTGACACGGTCATATATGTGGGTCCTATGGACGACGCAACCGATGGAGAACATCCACCAGTCTATATACCCCACATAAATTCAGGTGACAACCGATGTGTGCTAAGTAAAGCGTTACGAGGTTCAGCAGCAGAGCAAAAACATAAATCATCGCTATCCAGAGTAGTTGAGGAAAAAAGTCCAGTGCATAGATTACACGGGTCACCCAAATCATCACCACTGAAAACTTTACAGCCTAGTCATACTCCAAAAGCGTCTCCAGTTCATTCAGTAACATCCAAATCGACACCAATTAAAAAAGCGGGTCAAAAACATGCGGAAGAAGGGAAGAGTAACAGCGATGAACAATGGATCGACGGACCTAGAATATCCAAATCCAAGTTAGTTGAAGCAAGGCATATTATCAAGGAAACGCAAGGCAAGAAACGGGAAACTTGGATCGATGGTCCAATGCAAGAACCAAACGTCCCAATACAATTTGAATCTGTGCCAATGCAATCAACTAATAATGCTATACCACTCCAGCTAGGTATTCTTGGTGCCCTTGGTAGCGAGAACTTGGGATATGGGTATATGGACAACCACAAGAAAAACATGATAAGGAAATGGGTTGAAAATCAAACGTCACAAATTCATAAATCCAGACACAGCTCCCCAAGCCACAAAGCACAAGTTCCACACAAAGAGCCTGGAGTAAAAATCCCTGATGAACCTGAAACTGCTCACAAAATGGAACCAGTGACGAAAGACTCTGTAAGGCGAATACATGTGGAAGAGTCTGTAATACGGACCGGACTAAAAGCTGGTTCCAAGGGAATGGCAATAGAAGAAGAAAATGTTGGACCTGGAGATCAGAATTCAATGGGCAAAAAATGTTCCAAACCAAGTAAACATGATATAGATGACGATGATGACAGTGAAGAATTAGCTGAAATACCACCCGCATTACCTATTATGCAACCTAGCAGTCTTAGTAGTAGAGAAGTTTCAATGGAAAGTTTAGATAGTAAATATAAAGAACGCTTGAGAATGGAAGACGAGTTAGCTTCAAATCATAGTAGGGACATTGATCTTCACGGCATGAGTAGAGGTCTTAATGACGATGATGATGAAATTTTAGAAATAATTGAAGTAGAGGAGCCCCTAGAACCCGTTCCAATGATGGACTCATGTCTTCAAGTAACTGAGGAGGACATTGCATTCTGTATGGGATTCTCAGAAAATCCTTTACCCGAAGTAGATCAAGAAGATATAGATGATCATCCCCTTAGAATTTTAAGCCAAGAAAATTTAACAGTAGCATCGACTTTCACAGATACTCTCTCTTTGTATAGTGAAGTCGAACGCCAAATTAGAAATGAAGCCTACCTTAGACAAACAATAGGATTTTATGCGGACAAATACAGCGGTGACCGTGGACTTGGATTAAACCCTCACGAAAGCTTACCTTCATCACGATCGAGAATTGATGACATAATGAGTCTGACTGAACTTTATGGCTCCCGACGTATGTTAGATGACACCAATGATATGTCGATTACCAGGATAGCTCCACAGTTCCAGTCACTATCTCTGTCAAACGTTCGTGATACAGAAGAATTTGGAGGAGACGGTTCTGTTTACAGTGAACCAGCTTACAGACCAAGTGACAAAATATGTAACAGTTGCAAAAGAACTATGTCTAGGCCGGGAAGTGCAGTTGGAGAATGTGATGCATATCAAGATTTAGAAGCACATAACGATTGCTACGGCCCTTTCGAGAGGTATCGTGGAAATGATATTACAGACGCACGTATAGCATCTTTGAGGCACCCTGATGGGGCATCTGACCCTAATCTAAGAGAAGAAAGGCGAATACCAGGGAGTGGAGCTCCTTCTTTCAAAGAACTCAAATCAAATTTACACTTGGAAGTTACGCCTCCCGTGGTTACAACTGAACCGCGAACGGAGAAAAGTGACAAAGGTATAGCGAGGGTCGTGGCTAGCTCTAAACCTGACGGTTACGATAGCGGTCATGAGTCTACACCGCGGACTGGTAAACACAGTCCTGCGACAACTTCGAGGCGTGCTGAATCAGGATATGATTCAGTTCCCAGAGACTCAGATGCATCTTCATTAGATTCGTACCCAACACGGCGCGCAGCTGTCGCCCGAGCACACGCTAAAAAGCACACCACAGCAAAATACAAACAGCATAGCGACCGTTCCTTCTGTTCGTGGCTGCGAAACCCCTTCACATGCAAGTACGCCGACACAGATCCAGAAATCAGTGATTTTTAGAGCAAACGTAACAAAATGTATATTAACTGTAAAATTCTAAATAGATATCGTTAAGCTACGTTACCGAATTTAATCTGGAGACTGCTTTTGTACTCTAGTACTCGTATTTATAAAATAAATGCTTTGACACTGTCGGGTTACCACTGTATTTTTCTAGACTTACGAAAGCTTCTAGCTCTGCGCTGTAATATGATTAGATAACACTATTGTAAATACAGATGTTATGCGAGGATTGCTATGACTTGTTAGCGTTTATCTTCTGCTCATTTTTGTACTTTTATACTATCATCTTCCCAATATATTGTGAGATAACTTTCAAAGGTTGGGGTGGTTTTTGTACTGGACCCACGTGTAAATTGTTCAAAGCAAGATGTCTTCCTCTGTCTTCCCCTGTCTGTGACAATTTCATATCGAGGAAATTATTTTCTATATCTGCACTGGCACTGACCTCATTGTCGTAATGTTATCACACGCATTTATTACAATCACTTCTGGAATACCAATTTTGTGGGTCTCCATTTTCAATTTTTTATTTTTTCTACAATTTTTCCTACGAATGGTTTTGTAGGTAAGGATTTTGTATTCCAATCCAAACAAAGTTAGTAAGTCTGTTTCTAAATTTTATAAAATTTCTACGAGTATACTAAACCAGAGTGATTGTAATAGACTACGTATAATTTATATCAATGTAACTAAAAATCTCGTTTCTAGTATTTAAGACTGTTGTCATTTCATTGGCCATGTTTTATATAGCTTTAACATTTTGATATATTGTAATAATGTAACGAGCGGTCGTCGGCTCCGTGTGTATGAGACGCGCCGCACTCGTCGACTTTATCGAATGTTGGTAAACTAAGTTATCGCTTTATGTCAATGTTTTGTTATTGTACTATTAATATTACAAATATTATATATCCTAAATTCTACTATGCGTTCGTATTAGTTTACAATAAATTGTTCGAATTCAATTAATTTTTGTTTTATTTTATCAAACCACCCGTCTTTTGTCTTTTCGAGAAGTAACTATTTTTACTAATTAACCCTGAACGATGATTTTTAAAATGACTGATACTTAACTACCTGTATGTACACTTACAATGTCCTACTGTTACAATTATAAATCGATTGCTTTACATAAATGCTGCAAGACGATATCGAGGATCAAAACCGCAGTTTTAATCAAAAAAGGCACACTCGATTTGAAGATTATTCGCTTCCTTAATCGCTTATGCTGTAGTCAAGAGATCATCCAAATAGAAGCCACTATACCGAAGCACTTAAAACAAAAAAACCATGAATAAATAATGTGATACCGAGTACCCCCGCGCCCTAGGGATGAGAATTTCAAAATCTTTTGGGGATATAAACTTTTTTTCCCTTCTCGAAAGTGGAACAACTTTCCCCTGTTAAGATGCAGCCCTATTATCTTTCATTTCGCCAGTAATTTAACATTCTTGGTGCGCCCCGCGAAAATCAAGCTATCAAATAAGACGTCGCCCTTCGTGGGGGTGACAACTTTTTTCTGGGAAATCTCCCAATAATTTGTTAAAGTGGCAGCTGGTTAGCCCATAACGCTTATCGGGTCCTAAAAAGATTTTAGCGTTTTAACATTGGATGGGGAAAGTTATATTTTCATCGGTAAAAGCAATAAATTCTACTTTTTTATCGTAGATTTTGTGAATTCATTCGAAATTGGCAGGAGTGGAAGCTATACTTCTTAACGCCTGAAAGTGTGATCGACTGAAATTGGGGAAGATGAAACTATTGAGTTGGAAGCGAACAAAGAGGGTGACAGCCACTCTAAAGTAAATTGCATTTGTTCACAATGTAATCTGGGAAAATCCGATATATTGGCATAGTATTATATCTGGAAGAGTAGCTTCTGTCTCGCACGATGAGAGTGCTAATTCTACAAACTCCTTAGGATTCTTTGTGAGATTGTTGGCATAGAAGGCCTCATTTGAGGTAAAAAATATAGGACAGCCCACGAAACTTACTCTTTTTGCAACTTATTGCAAAAAGAGCTACTTATAGCTAAGCGTTGGATTGTATGGTAATTAAAATATAGACGTCCGTCCCAATAATATTAGGGATCCCTTATTGAATAATTATAGACCTAAATTCGGACATGACAAACATAACTGGCGAAACGTGGGTGTACTAATGGGTACGCCTCTGCCTAACCCTTCGGGAATTACAGGCGTGATGTTATGTTTTATTCGGACATAACTAATCCTGCAAATATGAAAATAATACTAACTATAACAGCCTATTACTGTCCGACTGCAGGACAAAGGCATCTTCTCATATAGAGAAGGCACGAGCATTGATTACTACGCTTGCTCAAAGTGGATTAGCAATATCAGCCTTACATCAAGTACGAAGACCAGATTTACAGATGTTACTGATGTCTAAGAAATGTTTAGAAATGTGATAGTACCAGTATAAAAGTCTCTTTATCAAAAACCCAGTTCTAACTGATTTATTAATCCTTCGAGGTGGTCGGCATGTAGTACCAACATTCAAGGCACAATCGTTTGGCAACTCCACAGTTGAACTTAGCGACAGATGTCATATGCTCGATCTAATACAGACTTTTAGTGCTCATTAATTCCAGTGCTCTTAACCGAAGCACCGGTGTGTCTTACGACCTTCTGGCACTCGTAATACTTGGAAAACTTTATCTTACATTAGAAGCTTTTCTATAGTAGTAGGTATTAGCTGACATTCTATCTACTTACCTACATATGTGGTATAAAGACACATCACACTGGTTTCAACTACATTAAGGTACTGCCCGTCAAACAAGTTAAGTAGAAATTATTGCTGAAACCATTTTTATTTTTGGTGAGAAAAATTACTGCTTGTATCAGAGCGACATGTAATGTACGCAAAACAACGCACTTATGGGTGCATTCAAGGGTCGTAGGGGCATACAAAGTTTAGCTAGAACCTTCTAACTTGTTTTCACAAAAAACGGTGACAAATACCTATAAGAATTCTGACCTTTACTACCTCGGCAACCAGCAGGTGGGAAGGCATGGTCCAAAACAAAAAAAAAACTTGCAGAAATACGAAGAATATTATGTAATTTTCGACGTTGGTGGAAGGGAAATTGTAACGAAAACTTTTACCTTTTAACATGAATTCAATTTATGATTTTACTTATAATTCATCGGTTATTAAAAAAAAATATAAGCAGTTCCACCAAGCGACGAATCATATTCTGAATCTATGGCAAAAGGTTTCGTTACGATGTGCCCCGTATGTGCGTTCCTCCTTTTCCTGCCACCATCCTTAACTAAACGAACAGCCGATTATTTAATAACGCGCGCGCTGTCACATAATACGGCACCAATAAGTACAAAATGCGGATAAAAATAATAGCTCCGACCGAAGAAGGCACACGCGTCGACCGGCGAGTCGAATCGCACGTGACAAGAACACGAATTGCGTAAACATACCCGCGTTACCCCACACAGTTATACACACTATAGATCAAGAAATAGAGCCTATTATTCTGTGTGAAAAATGTGTATATGGCCTCTGAAACATTGGAACGCGATACATACTGAAATAATAACAAAACGGATAGGTATTAGGGGTAGGTATGATGGCGTATCAATCCTGACTCATACGAGAAAACACCGAAGGTATCACATTTGTCATGGAACGTCTGTTGTCTACGGAGCTGTGTGCAGCATACAAAGTAGACAAGTAACGCAAGTACTTGGACGCAGGTAAGGAAATCTCCAAAAAAAATTCTTCTAATAATTTCTTGAATCTAAGAATGTAATTAACATTCTAGGGGCAATTCTAATGATTTTTAGGAACGATCGCAATTTCAATATTTCAAAAATGCCTATTAAGTATTTGCCAATTTTTATTGTCATTGGTTGTGGCTGAGATGAGATTGAGTATGATAATCGTTTTTAAATTAGACTTCTTCTATATTCCATTTATTACAACCATTCGATAAATATAGTTATAACGCTTTCTTTATTTTAAGGTTAGTTAATAATTCTTCCTAAAGTTTCGTTATTTCACGATAAATACAAATAAATGCAAACTTTTTGCAATCTACATTAAACAAATATCAGAAAGAGTGGCTGTTTTCTGCCTAATGCATATCTAAATATATAAAAGCGAAGTGACTCACACACTTATCACGAAATATCGAAAGCTAAGGACTTTCCAAAAATTACCCCCGAAAGGGATGAAACGGGGGTTTAAAATTGTCCAAATGGAGAAATCAACTTTGACGAAGTAGTATTTAATAAATGGAGTACCTATATAATGGAATAAGTTGAGGAACCTACTTAAAAAATAAGAAATGTTATGGAAACGTGTCTAAAATAACCAAATTTCAGATCTACCTTTATGCCAAAGTTTTTTTAGAAAATGGTTAGGTACCTATCTATACAAGATTATTCCATTAGGCGCGCGGTAAGATTTGTAAGTAGCTATTCAAAATTGTTTTCATCTATTTTCTATATTCCAAGCACCTGATATTTATAATGATATGCTTCCGACCGAATTTCGGTCATGACAGCAATCTCAGTGGAGACTAGTCAAGTAGGTACGCTAGAGATATTAAAGAGCACAACGTGTGTGCGCAAACACAGATACACTTCCTCTGCCCTCACTCTCTTAGTCCAATCACACGGTGATCTGACACGGCCGGGGAGAGATCAGCTACAGGACCATAACATAACAGCACGCCTGTAATCCCCGAAGGGTTAGGCAGAGGTGTACCCATTAGTACACCCACATTTCGCCAGTTGCCACAGGACCAATGGCTTTATAATCCAAATCCAAACTTAGAGAAACCTAAAGATACATTTTCCTTTAACCTATTAAAAAACCTATTCAATAAATCCCCACTTAACATATTACGCCGACCTTAATCTTTTTCCTTTTCACCAATAAAGGCGTCTGGTTGTCGCCATATTGAATTTTGGTTACTGTCAGACAAATGATTTTATTGACGTAAGAATCATCAAAATTGGCCCACGCGTATGGTCTCTAGAGCGCCATAAAGGAACAAACATACATACTTACTACAACCCTTTGCGTCGCACAATCAGGTAAAAAGCCGGAAACCGTACGGATTAAACAATTCCACATTCAATACAAAAATAAATTGAATTCTAAACAAAATTGACTTTCGACTTTTCCATTGGTGACAAACAAAAAAAATCCCAACTACTGTCGAATGTAAATGGGCATATTGACCAGCTGCGCAGAAATGGCGCAAGCGTTGGGTACGATGTGGGACAAGTTGTATTGTATTTTAGTGTATGGCGAGTTTTGTTTCTTGAAAAAGCCTATACAGGGAACATTTCGGCGACGGTATACGTGACCTGAATACAAAGCTCTCAGTTTACTGAACAACACACTATACGCCTTTCGCGGGGCAAATATAAATTTTGCGCGACCCTTTGAATAGATATTCTTTGTTTATCTACCATAATTTAGGGCTTAGGTCTTGAAGGAATTATGTTAGGGACCGTTTTCGGGACTAGAGTCTGTAAGAAATGGTTGTACGAGGGGAGCATCGCAAGTTGTTCGTGGCACTGGCAAAAAGTTTTTATTAATAAACTTTAAGTGAGTTTCGTTGTTCAGAATACTAATTCAGCTTGTTATCACTGTTATATTCAAAATTGGATCATTCTCACTAAATAAAATGTTTGGTTTTTTTTTTACTAGGACCTTCTTTATCGTAGAGGCGTTCACAAACTCACATACACAAGCAACCAGCCATTAAAGTCGACGCTTGTACTTAATAAATAAATAATAAAATATTTATTCCCTCAAAATAAATCTAAAAACTTTGTTCTGAGCAAAATTCGAACTATCTGAACGATCCTGCCAATAAAAGAGCGCAACAGAGTAGAAAAATAGCACCGATCTAGGAAACTGCAATCTCTACTTTGAATCTGGTATATTTTTCAAGGCGTCAAATCTGTGCGTTACACCGCACTGTCGCAAATCGAATTTGTCTCCTCCGACTTGAGCCGAATCAATCTGCATTATCCGTCTGACATTCAGCTGCAAGTGATGAGAGCAAGCGGTGAGAGATGAACTGATCTTCTAAAGAGGTAAAATTGGTCGTTTGTTCTTAAGAGAAACACTGGAAATACTGATATAATTAAAAAAAACATGATGGAACCTCATCGTAGAGCAGCTAAAGGCTCTTCTGAAAAAAGTCTTCTAAAAATTCTTCCAGTTTTGAAAGCAACGTTGAGTTAGAGCATCACTAACCACGGGGAGTATTCGCTAGGAGATTTCATAAAATTTGGTGTAAGCTTGTTACTTTCTTCCTAATAAAGTATACCCGTTTGAGCACCAATGAATATTTTAACGTTTGTTAGAGCACCACTTAAATGGGAATACCTTTGGTGCTCAAGAAATAGTACCTTTGGTGCTCAAGGAATAGGTGCTCAAACGGGAATACTTTTTCATAATTCCTATTGTCTTCTAAAAGAAGGTCAATTTTGCTCAATTATCTCTGGAATTACTGATCTGATTACAAGAAATCGTTCAATGATAGGTTATCTCATTGTTGAGTGTTAAAACTAAACGACAATGCCGCCATTTCTTGTAACTTGTACCATTTTTGAAGACGTGTCGAGAGACGACCGAAGCCGCAACGATTTCTCAGGATTTGAGAGCGCACTCCAACTTAAAGCGCACGCACTTTAACCATGTTTACACTTCGCTCGCAGCCATCTTCGAGGAGGAGATGGGAAATAACTACAGCTTGTGAGGTAGGCAGAGAAGTTAGATAAAATAGGTGTCAAAAATATTAAAAAGTATTTCAAAGTAAAGAAACAAGATATGCTCATAACATACATTTAAGTTATGAAGTAACTTCGATACCAATTCAATACCTAATTCAAATCAAACTATTACAAATTGAAAGCCTTTTAAAGGATACCCGATGTCTGGGCCTGAATTTGTCCCATAGTAAATGAGTCTGTATAATAAATCATGTTAGGTTTATATCTGAAAGATTCTTAAGCGTTGTTTATTATAAATGCGAAAGTTTAGGTTGATAGAGGTCTTTGCCATTCAATCGCGCCATAACGACTGAACGCATCTGGTACAGAGCAGCAATTATAGTTTTGAAAAGCACATAGACTACTTTTTAACCTGAAATAATTTACGGTTCCTGTGGGATAGTATATTAACTTTAACGCGAAAGAAATCGTGGTCGAAAGCTAGCATGAATAATCGATTTACCCTTAACAAAATCATGTTTGATTTTTCACCTATTAAAGGTGATAATTCTGTGAGAATCAGTACTGATTGTTAGTTTAATAGTAATTTCTAAATAAAGAAATATGACGCAAAATCTGAGGTGATTCTTACCGACAGCAACGCAATCTCTACTAATTTACCTCAAAGCGCCTGATCCGAACAACTTGGCTCCTGAGAATCAACTCCTACTGTGACGCGCTCATGTGACTTTGCTATAATTATTTGTATAGGCATTTAAAATTTTTACGCGCCACGCTTGTTTCATAAGCTGCTTTTTTCTCCGTGTTACACAAAACGTTATAATCTTTTTGAAGTATTATGTAAAGGAAGCCGATATTAATTATTGATTGATTTTGTTTCGATAAATAGGCTTACTTACCTAAAAAGTAATATTTAGTAATAAGGAAAATTGTTATGCGCAAGCCTATTGCTATCAATCGGAGACGAATCCAGACTCCGAAGCTGCTACTGAGAAATTCCTGACAAAATATCATAAAAACGCTAATCAAAAACGAATTTAAATTTGCCTCAAACGTAGACCCCCGAAAATCAATACAGGTACAAAGGGTTGTTGTAAGTTCGTCAGAAAAATAATTCCCCACGAAAAAAAGTTTTGATCCTGTTCTCCTAGTACTTTCTGTTCAGATTCCACATTGTGTCCTCGTTTTCGGTAGTTTTATGCTGGATTTTATTATTTAATTGTTCTGCTAACCGTGCGGTAAAAGAAATTGGGCGAATTAACAATAATCAAAAATAAAAAAACAAAAGCCTTTGGCTAATTTATACATACTTTTTTTCGTGGGGAATTATTTTTGTGACGAACTTACAACCACCCATTACAAAATCTCATGTAAATCTACAAACAGTATCTCAGAACGTCAAAGCTCGATCCTCCATCCTTTGAGCTAGGACTCAGCCGAGCTGGGACGCAGCACAGGAACATTTCGGGCCATTAACCGTGTCTGAACCGGGACATATCGATTGGCGCCGCATAAAATATGTTCCGCCGACCACGTAAATAAGCCGATGCAGCGTCGATATAAAGGACTATTCTGTTAGATAATGCATTGCTCGATTCTGTGAGCGTTTGAATTTTTATATCGTTTACGTTGATGCAACTTTTTCAATTCATATGAATGTCAGGTAGGTACTTTCTAAAGTTTATCTTGAACATCACTGACATCGGTGAAGGATCGTGCTGACATCGTGAGGAAACCTGGATTTGTAATTAATTTAAGTCTGGAATCGCCAGTCCGTCTCGAGCAAGCCTGGTAATCAATGCTCATACCTTCTCTGTATGAGAAGAGGCCTTTACCCTGCAGTGGGACAGTAATAGGCTGGTATTATCAATATTATTATTACGTTGATTTCAGGTAAATTCGTGTACGGTCGAACAAACTATTTTATGTACAGACAACAATGATCTTTTTGCTACATTGCCATTCGTTGTTGTGATTTAAAAGAATTGACTCGCTCGAAACATTTTTCAAAAATAGTTGCAAGCTGCCTGTATACCAATTAGCTTGTTCGACTGTACATCTAAAGTACTAACAGCCAAATTCTCAATTTTAAGCCTTACTACCTTTGTGCTGGTATAGAATGTTAGTCATATTTTTTGCATTCCCAAAATTAATTTTGTGCAGTTCCAGAATTAAAGACATTATCAGTCAATGCTCTAAGCAGAATTCCATATTCATAAAATACCTTAGTTCCCAAGAAAGACGAACCTAGCAGATTCAGTTTCGCATTTTTCATTCTCTCAAATGATGGGGAAGCTCTTACTCACGAGACATTTACGAGCTAATATGCATTATAAAATAGCTGAGAAGGAGCTCTTTTATACAGATGCTACCCTCATCATTCTCATTTTATTAAGCCCTTATTGTCTACAATAAAAAATCTAGAAGATATCCTATAAAAATGAGGTATAAGTCAGCGAAAAAAATGATAAAACCTGTAAATCAGGAGGCAGCACGCTTGGAGGAAGTGTTTATAAGAATTTATGCGTATTTAAACGACTCCTTTCAACATCTGCTTGTGTTAAGTATGCCATTATGCGTTCTATTTTATGAAAAAGACGTGATTTTGCGTGACGCATCTTTTTTTTTTAGCATAGCACTACACTGAGTAAATTCTAGTTAGAGTAATATTTTTTTCTTTAAAACATTCAGTAAAAGTTATAATTTTTTTCTTACTCATCTACTGTTTTTTTTCTGACTAATTTTGTCCAGGATTCAAGGCAGTTGAATCGTTCGAGCTTCATTGCCTCGCTTCTCTAGTAGTGACTTAAAACTGGGCAATTTCGAACACATAAAGTACTAGATTTTAAAATCGAATCACAGGAAATCAATTTCCATTCTAATCCCAGCTTCGTGGGCCTAAAATACTTAATTTACTTTCACTCTTGTAAAGGTCTAAATTCGACTTAATTTTGCACGTTTTTAACTACGAAACCTTCAGTTTCGAGGGTTAAGTTTCAGGAATTTCTCAGTAGCAGCCTCGGAGTCTGGATTTCTGCCCGATTAATGACAATAGTCTCGCCCCCTATTACATGAGACTTACACATAACTGGCGAAATGTGGCTGTACTAATTGGTACACCTCTACCTAACCTGAATTGAACAAAGTTATCAAAACAAATCTACGTCGAAATCCTATTTTGATACAAATAACAACCGCAGGTGTATCATCGCTCCATCATGCATACAACATAAACTATACGCCGTACGCATCGTATTCCTACAATGCGTGTCTCTATAAAAAGTGACAGTTTGCAATTTAAATAATATATACCATTTCGTTTATGTTTCAAATCCGAGCTTACGGTTTTGTAGTGCTGAGAATACGCACAGTGTGGCGATAAAATTTATTGTCACCCGTACGACATCTGGTGCCTTCCCCCTGATTGTGGCGCAAGGAAAAACGAAGAGCGATTGAAATGATAAGTATGATCCTCTATAGGTCCTATATTTCTAAATGCGTGAACGCTGCTTGCCTGATTCTGTATCGGTTTTTATTTGTAATTGTTTTGTAAGAGGTATGTTTTTGTTTAAAGTTTTGACGGGCCTGTTGGTGTAGCGGTTAGCTGCCCTGACTGCTAAGCCGGAGGTCGTGGGTTCGATTCCCACTCAGGACAAACTTTGTCTGATGAGCATGATTGTCTGGGTGTGATTTATCTATAATATGTATGTATTTATAAATTATATAAGTATGTATATCAGTTGTCTGGTTACCATAACACAAGCTCTGCTTAGCTTGGGATCAGATAGCCGTGTGTGAGTTGTCCCAAGATATTTTTTTTTAATTTTTTTTTTAAATTGTATGCACAAGTATTCTACCAATATATCTGTGAAACATTCATGAGTTTTGTGACATTGTAAAGTTTTAGTGTAGGTGTTCAGCTGTTGTACTTGAAAAGAGCTGTAATAACTCTGATAATTTATTAAAGAACTTTAATAATTTAACCGTTAATTCTTAATTTGTAATACTATTTTCGTATTATGATTAACTAGTTTTTATAGTTCTAGTTCTAGTTTTGTATAATTCCATATTATAAAACATTAATTTTAAAAGAATACTTATGGAGTTTCTTTTCCATTCTTCTCCATACTAAAAACTAAAGTTTTTTTAGGCTTGTAATTAATACATATAATTCTAAAATTGCCAATCCGCCTTAAGCAAGCGTGGTGATCAATGCTCGTGCCTTCTCCGTATGAGAAGAGGCCTTTGCCCTGTTGTGGGAATAGGCTGGTATATTAATCTAACCCGCTCCCGCTTATCCCTCATACCACATGGAGGGAAGACGAACGCAAACTGTTTCCTGAACGTACTCAACATTCAGAAGAATAAAACCTTCACAATCTCGTCGTATACACGTAAATTCAGTTAAAAAGTTACCCTCGATACATAGGAATAGCGTCCTTGTCGAGGTTCTAAGTAGGCTTCTTAGAAGAACTTCCTAAACTGAAAGCTTTATTTTAAAGCGGTCTGTTATTCGTATTTGTACTGAAATTGTATATAAGTCTAATACGTTTTTAATTTAGGTACGTGTTTCATCTATAAATTTTATTACCCTTGACAATTTCAATTTTATATGAACTAATTCTAGCTGAACAGGAAAACCTAATCGATCTACTTATATAATAAAACTGTAGAGTTTTTTGTTTGTTTATAGTATAAACGTACAGATCTTTGGAACTACCAGTCGTGGTCGGTCGGAAAAAATCTTTTTTGTGTATAATAGCCAGATTCAAGAGGATTATATTGCATTACGCTACGGCACATAGGAACAGATCAGTAACCCAAGACGTAACTTAACGGGGATGAAATAAAAACACGCGTTCGAGTTTGAAATCGCCAATCCGTCTTTAACAAATGTTGTGACCAAAACTCGTACCATCTCTCTACGAAAAGAGGGCTTTGCCCTGCAGCGGCACAATAATAGGCCAGTATTATTTTAGGCTTAAAAGTTTGGTGAAATTCGCCCTAAATATAATAAATTCATTCAAAAAGCTTTATACCATCTCATCCTATCCAAAATTTCAATATGAGTCACTGATAACTTATCAAATGTTCACATCAAATAAGGCTGAAAGAAGTCCGTACGTCCGTAAGCCTTAAAAACTTAAGAAAACAAATCTTCCATTCAAGATTTGAATTTGAATTTTTATGTTTGAATACCGTAAGCCCTGCTGTAAGGAGATAAGGAAAAATATACTTTATTTCAATACGCTTTGCATATTAATTGAATTTATTTCTTAGTGACGTAAAAAGGGGCAAATATAAAAGTTAAAAAAATGGATACTTAAATAAAAGTTGAATAATTAAAAAAATGTTTTTAATGACAGTCTTTTTTGCTATTGTCAGCAAAATGTCGTTATTTTAATTATGTGAAGGGTATATAGTACAAATTAAGTTTAAAAAGGTATCGTTTATTATTTTAAACCATCAAGAAAAGGAGGAGGTTTTCAATTCGGTTGTGCTTTTTTGATGAAAAAACTAATATAAAAAATGTCAAGAGTCTGTTTTAACTAGTTAGTCTAACTTATATTTATGATCACCCTACTATCACAATAATTGATTACAACATTCTATGTATGGGACTAATTAGAACTAAGTGTTTTTGCTTCACCTTTTTATTATTTTTCTTGATTGTCCAACACTTGGCCATAACCCTTCAAAAAAATTGAAAACAATTAAAAATAACATTCATGAAAGAAAACTAAAAAATATAATTCACACTGATTTCGGTTTGACGGACAAAATCAACCCATGTAATGAATACAACCCAAACTACAATTAAACCAAACTGTCACAAGCCCCGTATCAAACCCCACTACACCCCTGCATTCATCTCTCGCACTCAAAATTCATTTGGCCCAAAAATGCAACAACGCCCCGCCGTTAAAATTAAAGCTAATTAACTTTTTAACTCTGCCCACCCCGAGGCCGCTGGCGTATAATTAAAACGAAACAAAAGTCAACTTTATACTACCCTAAGGAGTTGCCTACTGGCTACCAGTAGGTAGGTACGTCGTAGGTACTCACAGCATTTTTTACGTGAACAACTTTACGAGGACTGGGCCGCGTAATTAATTAGAGAAATTAGCGTTTAGGTAATTTTATAATGGAGGAAACAATGGTTGAGAATGTTTTTCATGGAAAAGGATTTGTTCTGTTTCATCCTCTCCCCGTTACATACCTATTCAATATCCACTCAATATTTTTATTGTTTTTCCATTAGTATGCTTAAGTAGTAAGTGTTTAAAGATCATTACACAATAGAGGAGGGATGAAACGCATGTGACCAGGAGAGTTATGAATATGAATGTGGATGGATGGAGAGCAAGAGGAAGGCCCAAGGAAGATGGATTGTATGAAGAATGATATGAAAGAAAAGGGAGTCAGTGATTGCATGACGGCTGACAGGACTGAGTGGAAGAAAAAAAAATGTGTTACGCCTACCCCAAGTAACATGGGGCAAGGGCAATCAGAAAGAATAAAATAGAAGAGAAGAAGCCCTGTTTTAGGAAATCATTAAACAGACAAGCAACTCCTTGCGACTTCATACGTGTGTCTTTTTTTTCAGCTGTGTTAAGTTACGCCTTTGGTTACTGCTCCGCTCCTGCAAGTCGCAGCGTAACGTTATAAAGATTATACTATTCATTTATTTAATGATAAAAAAATATTATTTCCAATGCGACTGGTAGTTTCAGATATTAGCGCGTTTAAAAAACACATATGTATAACCAAAACCTCGACGGCTTTTTTATATGAGACAAAAAATATAGCGGGTCATAAAAACTAGAAACTCACTCACTAAAAGGGTTATATTCGTATTGTGATAGGGTTGAACCTATCACTACATCACACTACTCTATTATGTACAAAAGTTTTATTATTTTAGCTCCAACCGGGTTGGATTGGAGTGCTTTTTATGCTGGGAATGTAAAAATATCTATCTATCTGTACCATTAAAATATCCACCTCGGTTGTAAATAAAAACTAACTAGTTTAAACTATAACTACTACTGCTAGTACTGTTGCTACTTGTACTTTCAACTATTTATTATTTCAACCTTATTTCAGATTAAATACGGTTAAACCAGCCAGAGCCTTTACAATACTGATAACTACCATAAACGGCATCTTGAAACTCGTAAATTTGAAAAAAAAAAAAAATCGTCTCTTCTATTTATTCAAAAGCACTTTCACAAAAAGTCGCATCCAAGTTATGTACTTGTGTTCTAATATTCTCTATTCTTAATTTCCTGTAAATACTTCACAGACAACAAAATCAGAACAAGAAAAAAACAATACGCGTACTATAATCCTTAACTAAAGTTGAGTACCATCTGCTACCGAACTGAAATCCATAACAACACTCATGCCTGCCGGGGTTGCGGGACGTCTTAACAGGATACCGTGGCCCCGGAACGTAAAGGGCAACAGAAGGAACAGGGTGGTTTTTTAGTCAGTAAAAGTCTGACAGTCCCTTCCGCCCCACCCAGGGCGGAAGGAGTCATTTGATGATTTTTACCACCGCAAAAAAAAAAAAAAAAAATAACAACACTCATATCTAAAAGCTACCTTCAGATTCCCTTTAAAATTGGCCTCGGAACGTGACGGGAAAGCGAAACCCTGTATCCATTATTTTAATAGTTTCCCTTGCTTTTGTCTTACCCTCACCATAAAATTAAGGAGCGGAAAAGTTTAGAAAGTATCGATTATATGGTCGTAAGTCCTGATTCGATTTACGTGCTTGCTAAAATCTTCTATTATCTAGCGAAATGGAGGATTCTACAAGGTGCAGTATTGCCCTAATTTTAAGGAGGTTTTTAAAACATAAGTAATCTTGATGTTATTCTGGTGTATAAGCTATATTACTGTTAAGTTTCATCAAAATTCGTTCAATAGTTTTTGAGTGAAAGTGTAACAAACATTCATGGATCTATACCTCCAACCCTTTCAACTGCCTCGTTGGTCTAGTGGTCGCAAGCGCCACAAGCGCAAGCGCCGTATTTTTTGTGTGCACATGGCCTGTGTCAAATAAATCTGTTTTCTTTCTTTCTTTTTCTTTCTTTATATTCATATAATTCGATTTAAACGAAATAAACATAAACAATACTGCCTCGTTGGTCTAGTGGTCGCAAGCGCGACTGCTGTGCATGAGATCTTGGGTTCGATTCCCAGGTCGGGCAAAGTGTTATTGGGTTTTTTCATCAGGAATTTCTCAGTAGCAGCCTCGGAGTTTGGATTTGTGCCCGGTTGATGGCAATAGGGTCGCCCCCTATTACATGGGACTAAAAACATAACTGGCGAAATGTGGGTTTACTAATGGGTACACCTCTGCATAACCCTTTGGGGTTTACAGGCGTGATGTTATGTGTATGTGTATGTATGTTTATCCTCACAAACTTTCGCATTTACAATAGTAGTAAGAAGTTCTCGTAGATAATTAGATTGTATTCATTCCAACAAGGTCAAAGTTGCTTACTAAATAGTCTTACACACTGACATCGATAAATATTTAAAATGGCCGCCATCTTTCTCCCATAACATCACATTCACAGGTCAATATTTCACATGAACTACAGCATCGCCTGTACGCTCGCTACCAGCAATAATCGAAGCGCGCAGTTTAGATAAGGAGCGCGACTGTAGCACTTGAGCACTTCATTGTACACACTGCATTAGCTTTGGCCGTATTAGCATACAAGATAAGCTCTCCTAGATCGTACTTGGGTTGTAGATACTTCGGTGTTTGGTTGTTTCAATGGTATTTACTACTTAATAAATTGTTTCTATAAATGCTAACAACATTATTTTGTGTTCTCTAGCTATCGTAAGTCAATTGTTTTTCTAAAAAAATATCACGACCGTTACAGCCTAGAAGAAAATTTGCGATTTCAGAAAGTCAAAGCGCGATTGCTGAGCATGAAGTCTTGGGTGCGATTCCAAGGTCGAGCAAAATGTTATGGGGTTTTTCCATCAGGTATTTTTCAGTAGCAGCCTCGGCAGTCTAGATTTGTGCCCGGTTGATGTTAATAGGCTGGCCCCTTATTACATGGGACTTAAGCATAACTGGAGAAACGTGGGTGTAGTTATGGATACACCTCTGCCTTACACTACGGGGATTACAGGCGTGATGTTATGCTATGTAAAAACGTTCAAAAATTGAGTCGCAATCTCATCTCAGTGCCAGTTTTTGTCAAAATCTTATCAAAAATCTGTGTAACATTTTTGACAGATTGAGACTGAGATTGGTATGTGAACGTTCCTTACAGTTACTATAATTATTAGGACCCTTATTAGCATTTTCCGTCAATCACCAAAAGTATTGCCTTAAAATTATTTTGTACTAAATAAACGGAACCTTTCATTATAAAATTTCACGGACCAGGTGCCTTATCCCGAAAAACATTTATTTTCCTCATTACGAAAACCAATTTATCAGCGCATTACCGTTTCAAATGACTCGTTTAATATTTTTCTTCCAAATAATCCTTTCAGCTTCGGGGAAAAAAAAAGATAAATCCACGTCGCAGGGAAACGGGGCAAAATCGATATACGCAAATCAGTGATAACAGGGCCCTCTAAACTTTTACCGTTTATTTCCCGGGCCCGGTCTCCCCTAGCGTCTTATCGCCTCCGATCTACAAATCCAATTTCCTAAAATAGGGATCGATCCGACAAATCATCTGGCCAACTCTATTATCCCCTATTCAGGAGGATATCGCGATGACTTGCTTAGTCGATACCGTTAGTGGACACTAACGCGGAAAAAATATCGAGTTACAATCCGATTTGGTATCGCAACGTAATCTAAGTCACCGTTTCTCTCAAACTTTTCACATAATTGGTTTGTCATAAACAGGACATTGTTTTTTACTTTTTTGGAACTTGCGTAAACGGTTTTCTTTTTCATTTAGCAAAACTTACTTTTGCCCGCGACTTCGTCCACATAAATGTCTGTTATGACGGACATGGACGAAATCGTGGAATAAAAAAAGTAGCCTATGTCAAACTTGCCCCGTTCCGAATTTCATCAAAATCGGTTCGGCGTTACTTTCGCATTTATAATATTAGTAAGGATAATATCAGCCTATTATTGTCCCAATGCAGGGCAAAGGCCTCTTCTTATGCAGAGAAAGCCACACTGGCTCGAGGCGAATTGGCAATTTCAATAACTCCAGATTTACCTACTTACGATGTTTTCCTTCACCGATGTCAGTGATGTCCAAGATAAACTTAGGAACTACATAATGAACTGAAAAAGTCACACTGGTGCTAGCCCGGTAGGTATTCTATCCGCAATCTCATGCATGAAAGAAAGAAAAAAGAAAAAACAGTTTATTCACACGAAATTGACAGACACATAAATAAAAAAATAATGTAGGTATACAATAGCCCCAATGCAAAAAATCTTAAAAATACAATTATATACATATTGTCTTGAAACGGCTGATTCTCAGCCTAATTGCGTGGTCCGTGCACGAAGGCACGATACCACGGCGAGCGCTGGTTTACAGCGTTAGCCGTAGAATGGCCAGAGCCCCCTCTGATCCCTCTAGGGCTAACGCTGAATACCATAACCACACATAAGAGGTCGACCTTCGCCACTAGGCCATCACAACGTGCTGATCATACAAAAACTGTTGAAAACCAGGCTTCAAAAGTAAATGAGAATATTAATTTATCCCCATTCATTGTTGTAAAAGTGTCATTTACCTAACAAATAACCACACAACTTATTAATTTTTATTAATACTTCGTCATATACCCGCCATCAGGATACATGGTGCTAACAATTTATATTCATAAGAGTACCCCTGCAATCCTTAGTAATTATAAACATCATTACAGTTAGAACAACATCGAGTGACGAGTGGAAGCGGCAGAGGTCATAAAGTGCCTCGGAGAGCGTCCCACCGCTGGGATGCTATGGAAGTGGTCCAAGGTACGAGGGAGATGCGGAAAGGTCAATGTTCGGGGCAAAAATATGGGGAGATAGGTAAGTACAACGCTAGCGGGATGAAATTCGGAAACGTATTTCCAAATAATGCATTTAACAATAATTTGCGCTAAGAAATTATTTAGAACAGCTTGTTCATCTATATTCATATTTTAAAGCTTGAGTTTGTTTTTTTATTTGAACGCGCTAATCTCCGAAATCACCTACTGGTCATAGGCACAGGCATAGGCTTAACAATAATATTACGCTACGACCCGCAGAAGCGGAGCAGTGATTAAAGTTGTACAACATAATACGAGTGAAACCGCGGGGTTTTTCTAGTCTATACTAATATTATATTGAAGAGTTTGTTTTTTGTGTTTGAAAGTGTTTCGCCCCCGTCCCTGTGCTGACAGCTATTTGAGGCGCGCGCGAACAGAACGCGCCTTCGACTCAGGCCTGTAGGCTTACTCTTGAACAAAATCGAGAATGAGATTGGAATCGATTGCATGTTTGACTACAGCGATTGACATGAGGTTGCCACACTAATGAAAACGTAAATTACCAAATTTTAAAATATTAAATAACTCGTTAATTCTGTAAATAAATGTCTTCTTATATTTATTGGAATTGAAACTGGATCGGATGTACATGTAATGTCGGATCCAATCTCATTCTCGATTTTGTTTAAGAGTAGGCCTACTGGTCCTTGATCGAACGGCGAGCTATCGTCTGCAAGCTCGCGCCTACGGTGGCCGGATGTCACCTCGCGACGTCGCAATTTGCGGAAGAATTTTCAAAATCGGTTCAGTAGATCTAGAGATACCCCCTACAAACTCACAAAGTTTACCTCTTTATAGTAGTAGTATAGATTTTTTTTTAATTAGGAGTCCGTAAGAAATCTCGCCTCAACCGCTCAGTTGGACCACACCACAATATTTGCATGTCGTACCTACAATGCCTTCCAACCCTTTTGAACCGGTTGAACCTTAGCCAAATGGCACCGTACCTGGATTTCGTACACCACCAGTTTCCTTAGGCCCCTACCCTGACTCCTCTTCAAACTAAAACGTATGAAACTATCGACGTTGTGTGTATAGTTAGAGGTCGATATTGAGTGGTTGGAGAAACGTAAATCATAATCTCCGGATTCGGGGTCGCAATGCTGATGTGAGGGTCGTATAAGAAAGTGTAAGCGATTTTTGGTGTCGTTTAGTTACAATTTTAATGGTGTAGTGTCCTGTTGGGATGTGAAGTCTTTATATACTGATGTAGACCGTTTGGGACTGTATGGTTGTTTGCTGTTCTCTTACATACATATAATTTTTTTATTGACGTATAGCTGGCTGACAACACACAGAAAGTTTGTTAGACTTGATTGGTAATCAAAGGCCTTTTTTTTAAGGTGGTAAAAATCATCAAATTACTCCATCCGCCCTGGGTGGGGCGTAAGGGACTGTCAGACTTTTACTGACTAAAAAACCACCCTGTTCCTTCTGTTGCCCTTTACGTTCCGGGCCACGGTATCCTGTTAAGACGTCCCGCAACCCCGGCAGGCTTTGGCCCCGTCCCTGTGCTGACAGCACTTTGAGGCGCGCGCGAACAGAACGCGCCGTCGACCCGGGCTTGGTCCTTGATCGGACGGCGAGCTACCCATTACTCATCGTCCGCAAGCCCGCGCCTACGGTGGCCATATGTCGCCTCGCGACGAGGCCTAAGGTTTTAATTCCTTTTCAAGAACTTATCAAAGCAATATACAGACAGACTAATCAATCTACGCAAAATTTTTGACGAATTTTGTTACAGTTCCCTAATCATCATCATCATCATATTAGCCGAACGACGTCCACTGCTAGATATGATAAAGTTAATTACTACCTTCGTTTATACTTGATTTTTTTCTGTAAAGAAATCATTTGCATCCTTATTTTATTTACTGAATAAAACTATAGTAAAATTGAAGAATACCAAACACTTTGCCCGACCTGTCTGCCGGTCGGGCAAAGTGTTATTGGGTTTTTCCATCAGGAATTTCCGGTGTCCGGTTGATGGCAATAAGCTTGCCCCCTATTACATGGGACTTAAACATAACTGGCGAAATGCAGGTGTACTAATAAGTACACCTCTGGCTAATTCTTTGAGGCTTATAAGCTTGATGTTTATATTACCAGATACAGACTAACAAATAAAACAACATACGCAACATAAAACAAACTCATAGTTACATATATTCTGCAGAAAACTCATCTCGAACTGAAAAATTCTAGTGTATAAAACTAAAAATAACAGTACATATTGCTGCTATTTGTAACTGCTGAACCAAATGATAAATATAGAGCAAGCGCATCGCTATTGATCCGAAGGATTCCCGGAGTAATAATAGAGAGCATTATGCCCCATCCTTATTCTGCACTCCCACGACTGACCACGAATAGAATTTTATCGAGTTCGAGTGAATAAAAGTTTAGTTGAAAGATAAAATGTAGATTGCAGCGCAACGAGCTAATCGCTCTAAAGGCTTATGCACACCGGATTTGTCTAACACGCCGTAGTTGACGCGTGTTTCGGGAACGCGCGTCAAAAGCATGCTTTTCATTCCACAAAAGAATTTGTTTGCGCTTGTATTGATGCAAACTGTAACTCGCGTGCGTACCGCATTTGTATCGATACAAATACGCGTCGACGCCGCTCGTGCGTATGCTCTAACAGCTGAGCAATTGAAAGTATTCTTAAAGATTTCGTTATGAAAAAACAAACAAATTATTAACAAAAGTGTGCAGGGGTGATGTATCGACAATGCTATACAAATAAATTAAATTGAAGTGTCTGTATGTAATATCAAAATAACAGCTTTTTACAGAATAAATATGAATGTTTACATTTTTGTATGTTTGTCTATCTATCTGTTTGTTCGAGCAAATCTCCGAAAAGCTGTACCGATTTCGACGGGACTTTCACTACATCCAGCTAATGTTAAAGAAAATTACTTGGGCTACTTTCATTTTGAAAAAATATTAAAGATCCCGCGCAAAAAACAAAAACCCCGTGATAATCGACACTTATAAACTTGTATCACAATAATTAATTACGAAACTTGATTCCTCTTTACCTCTACCTGCCATCCTCGCCACCAGAATACTCCTGCACTGAACGCCGCGACAGTTATCCGAATGTCAATTAACAACACTTAGCGCAGCCCCGGTGTTAATGCACCTTTATATAGGTAACGGATTGCATGTAATTGTACGTATAGCGCTGAAAGCACGCATTATGATCCTGTGATTTGGGTGTGTTGGGCAGAATGTAATAATGGGGCAGCCTACTGCGAATTACTTTACGAAGTATTTAGTACGCAGTATGTTTCATCGCGCTATATTATGGTTGTAATAATGAATATACAATCTTAAAGATCAACGCGTTTATTTATTTATTTATTAGGCTTTTCAAAAATGAGTACACCGTTACTATATAATTTGTACATTGCAAACTTAAATCTAGTTTTATTCAAGGTAAAATAGTTCTTTGACAGATTATCAAATCGTTATATCGAAACACCTAATCATACCTAACCAATCATACACAACAAAAAAAATCATTATAAGATACCATCATAGTGTAATTTCATTTTTTTATTATTTCTTTGTTCTGACCACGTCTTAAATCAGAAAACATCATATACATGTAATTTCACAGGCGTTGAAAAGCGTAAAGTTACTTATTAAAAAACTACTACTCTACTAAAAACACTACTCCATCCACTCCCATCATGAAAAAACACAGAACATGTGACTTTCAACCCTTTGTCTGCCGCGGTCCGCGCGAATAGTGCGAGTATCGATTGAGTACGAGTGAATAATGCACGCGCCGTACGTCCGCGTCCGCTACTGTCCGCCGCCGCTCGTCGGCGTCCGTCCTCCGGTCAATTAGTCGCTTCGTACTGCGCTCACTGTTACTGTATTGTTTTTGATGCAAGCTTTGACGGGCGGGGAAGTGAGTTGGTTAACTGTTGTATTTTTTTGCTTTTTGCTTGGAATAATATTAATGATGAGTTTTGATAAGAAGTGTTACACTCTTCAACTGGGTTTAGGCCGTGGGTATTCGGTCATCAGCAATCGGCAGTAGGTTGAACAATTACTACATCAAATCAACTAATATGCTTTCTGCAAACTCACAATCTCATAATATGACTATGCTATCTAAGAAATTCATCCAACAGGTTAAAGCTATACTGCATGAGACGCCGCCCGTTACCACGTGTCAAGTGCATTGATTATTGCATGACAACCGTTATGACAGCGTGTGTTAAAGTGTTAGGCAATGCAACAATTAACTTCGACATTTATACAATAGTTTGTTGCAGCAGCAGTAATCAGCACACCACAAGCTGTCAGTAATTAGTTTACAGTAATAAGAAAAGACAGCTATGTAAAATACACAATCAATCACTTAGCTTTTTCCCAATTATGTTAGGGTCAGCTTCCAGTCTAACCGAATACCAGTATTTTACACGGAGCGACTGCCTATCTGACCTCCCCTTGGTAAGATTGTTTGTCAGACTTTCAGGATTCTAACGACCCGTGGCTACTGTCAAAAATACGAAACCAACGACATAACGTACTCTCCGAGGCACGGAAGAGCCTCTGTGTATAAAGGTGGTCATCCATCCAAGGACCAACCCCGGCAAGCGTTGCTGTACATAATGAAACGACCCGTGCCACTATTATTACTTAGCCACGATCGAATCATAAATAAGATTATAAACTTTATAAGTTCATCACGGTTCAATAAGTTTCACGAAACTTCCACTCAACCACGCAGCTACAGGATGCTCTCGCAATGCATTGCACACGTCATTGAGCACGACGTGACATCATTGCACACGACGTGTCGCATGCATTGAATGTGAACAGGCAGCGTGACAAGATATTACCGTGAGATCACTATTCAACCGCCATTTCGATTAGACTGCTGTTAGTTACAGAATCGTTGTTATAAAACACTTAAATGTCATTTCAAATATGGCAATTAGAAGTCGAATAAAAAATAAAAGGAAGGAGTGAAAAGAAAAATATCAACAATAAAACTTGACCAGAGGGCCAGTTCTCGTAAGTTTAACGAAAATTCAACCCATTTTAATCCCAGCCTCAGTTTGTCCAAAAATACTGATAAGATCAATTTTTAACTTCGATTGTTTCTGAGTTGAGATGGTAAATATACTTTTAACGTTTTTAGCGTTCCGTGGTTAACAAGGAACTTTGTTTTCTCGTGTCCTTTTGTCTGTCTGTCTATCTAGGCTCTACAGGTAATCAATCAGCTCTAAAATATACTTCGGGCAACTACGAAACCCTACACTGCCGACACTGACACTAGATACACATACATACATACATAAACTCACGCCTTTTTCCCATAGGGGTAGGCAAAAACTACAGAACGCCACCTGCTACGATCCTTACGGCGAAAGGAGTATCCTTTCGCCTCATCTACGTTCATACATCTCGTCATACAAGCACGCAAGTTACGAGTACTCCGCACCTGACCTTTCTGACACTAGATTGCGACTAGAATTTGAAGGTCATTAATGTGTAAAACTGGCCAACTGGAATGGACCATGAATAAAGGCAACATTTGATGCTGCTTACTATTAGATACTTCTATCACAAATGTAATTTCTAAGTATGGTTACTATAGAAATTTATTCTCCATAACCGCCTGATAGCAAATTCATGTTCAACAGAGGACCTTTTCAAGTAGACATGAATATTCCATCAGAACTGTACTATCACAAACCCACATCTAATGATACCTCTGTTCTACCTAAACTCGAATATCTGCTTGTGAATTTATAAACAGGTAACAGGAACACAGGAACATTCGAGTAAACTGGCCGTCTACGAAAACCGGATTGATAAGGCAGAGTAATTAATTTTTCATCTCGACCGTGTGGTATTGTCCCAAAGCCTCTAGTTAGCAATTCTGTGTGTACAAAATTACGCGTGGCAGTTGGTGGGTTGACGCTACTCGGTAGGTCGTCTCGCGTCAATAATAAATGTTTTGGGAAACTCATATTTTGAGGTTTTGAAATTACACACGATGTTTATCTACTTTCACCATCATGTAGAGAGAATTCGGAAAATACTTAGTGTTTTTTTTACGGTCAGTAAAGGCGCCAAGTTACATCGACAAATAAAATAAAATGTTTTTTTTTTATAATATCAAAATAACAGATTTTTACTAAATACGTTTATCTATGTTTACCAAAAATCAACTTTTAGTTTTGTCTGTCTGTTTGTTTCGGCTTATCTCCGAAATGGCTAGACTGATTTTGACGGAAGTTTTTCTTGATAATAGCTGATGTCATAAAGAGTAACTATAGACACAAATAACGAAAAAAACTAATATTATAAACAATTAATACCTACATGCCACAAAATACACAAATCTCGCAAAAGAGTTCGCTGAATCCTCGCTGGTTCGTAATCAAGTAAGAGTACGTACATTCGGTACATGAAAAACGCGGAGTGCATCGACGAACGAAAGGCTGGACTGTGGGGAGGTGCTTCAAAAATCCTCTATCAAAAAGTTGAACGTGTCAATGGAGGTGCAAATTAGATTTGTTAGTGGACGCTCCAACAGCTACGTGTCACGTCACCGACGAAAAATCGAGAGGGTTAGCTAAACGCGGTTCGAAAGCATTCACAGGTGTAGAAGCGTAGGTGGAGGGTTAAAAACTTGGTGCCGATTCCCTTATTCACAAACTAAACTAAAATTAGACTATTTCTATATTTTTCTGTCCAACAAAACAAGAAAGAAACGAATGTAAATGAGAGCTGTCAAAAGTCAATCTGACACATCCATACAATTATAGTTGACATCTTAAAAATACGGTAAAGTTCAAGGCAAAACTAATTTGACATCTCCAACTTAGTTCTAAAATGTCACCGTCCTTTTCTTTCGCTGTATGTAAGTAAGAGATACCCATTCTCTAAATTTAGTCTAGTTTGTGAACATGGGAATCGGCACCAATGTCTAACTGTACAATGTATAACTGTCCTGGTATATCGTAAACCTTTCAGAAGCTCATTAAGCATGTAAAGGGTTAACGCTTAGACGGAGATAGTAGATTACAGGAGGTAGATTCAAAGTATGGTATTTTCAGTGACTAAAATATGATTATGCTAGCTTTAGGGGTTGCGGGACGTCTTAACAGGATACCCTGGCCCCGGAACGTAAAGGGCAACAGAAGGAACAGGGTGGTTTTTTGTCAGTAAAAGTCTGACAGTCCTTTGATGGAGAAAGAAGGAGTCATTTGATGATAATTACCTCCTAAAAAAAAAATGCTAGCTATAGGTTTACATCTTTTAATTTGTTATATTGTTTAAAGATCAGATTTTTTTTCAATATCTTACGTTGTGTATGTATGTAAAAGCTGTATTATATATATCTATTATTTTTTTTCATGGTTTCAGGGTTGATCCCATAGAAAAAGTTGTTCAGAATGAGTACAATAATTCCTTTTCAGGTTTCTGGTGTTTCAAAAATAACCCAGTAAAAATTGCGCGTCACGTTGTTTGTCCGGGATGGACTTCTAAACTACTTAACCGATTTTAATCAAAGCACACCGTATGCAGTTTGATCCAACTTAAAAGATAGGACAGTTTTTATCACAATTATTCGTCCTTATATTTTTTTATTGCAAACCTGAGCCACAGCAACGCGTGGGCCGGTCAGCTAGTAATATTATAATTGCGAAAACTCAGATTATATAGGTACGGAGTCAGATTGAACACCAACAAAGGGCATCGGCTACTTTTTATTCGACTTCCACTTAGTCTGCGTCCGCGCTAACCGAAATTTACGCGGACGAAGTCGCGGGCAATAGCTTGTATTCTATATACATGTGATTATAGTAATACGCACACAAATAACGGATGCATTGCAGTACAGACTCATTGATTTAATAGAGAAAAACTCCCCATTTGGCACCTCGCCTAATTACCAGGCCAGGCTTATCGCTAATTACATCGCACCCGTCTAGTCAATGTAATACACAGTGATACATATGTGATATATAATTAGAATATAATAGAATAGAATTTATTTTATCCATCTTAAGGTGCTCCCTCACCGGGAGCATTCGCGTGTAATGTAACGTTACAGATTTGAGCATTACATCAGTAAAGGAGGAGAACCGAGCATTACAATGCGCACCTTGTAATGATACAATGTGTAATATCTTGATACAAATACACGTGAATGCTCCCGGTGAGGGAGCACCTTTAGATACAGTAGGTACACCAGGCGTAAACATAAAATCATTGTTATAACTAATGTACTTACATAGTTTCTAAGTTTTTTATGTTCACTCACGAAGTTTATAAGGTACACTAGCACAAATACACAGTCAAATCAAAACTTAGATAACGATTATTAAGTATAACAAAGACACATTGCAACTAGGTGAATAAAACTTGCTTAATTTCTAATAACATTTAACGAATGATAATTAATATCCATTGACGGTATACGTAATAAAGTTCTTTACCTTCCGTGCTAGTTAAAAGATGAAGGTAAGATTCTCGTTCGATGATTAATTTTCAATCGTATAGTAATGAAAATAAAATACAATCTTGCTTAAAAAAAAATCTTAGAATGATGAATAGACGTCGTTGACGAATTAGAAAATTAGCGTAAACAAGTAGCATATGCAAAATTACTAGACAAGCATGATGCGTAATAAAATAAAATACTATTTATTAGATTTAAATGTGGATACTAGAATAAATATAGTTTAGTAATGAACATACTACATAATTCCTAATTGGGAAATTTACAATTAGGAAACGATTTAATATCAGTCTGTAACTATTGTAAATAGATACATAAAATATTTTGGATACTAAATCAATGTGTACCTGCACTTATACCTGTATGGTTATATTTTATAAATACCTATAATTATAATTAATTAAAACGTAGAAGTAGTTAAAATGATTAATATAAATATTTTAACATATAGGGGAATAAAATAAATACATAGTTGATATCTTAATTACATATTTTTATGATTCTTTCAGTCCGTTCGTAATCCAATTGACAAGAAACTCATCCAGTGCCTTTCTACAAATATATCTAGTCATATATTTTAGGGGGTTTTATTTTACTAATATAATTGTACAATATCGGAGCCAGGGAAAAAGAGAAACTCTGTGCAATGCTGTTTTACATGCTGGAACATCGTACACCTCATGTGATCTTCTGGTAGATTTATTAGTTGGTATTTCACGGATACTACACGCTTTTGTTTAGCTACCATAAAACATACCTAGGGGCAAGAATATCTAGTCTATAGCCACGGATACAAACAAAATATCTATATCTCATAATTTATTAATTATAAAGTTATTTTGTATAATAAAGCTCAATAAGGCAGGCATAGGCTAGGCATTAAGTCCGCCTTTGTACTTTTTTGTTGCATAAAGTTTAAATAAATAAATAAAGCTAAAGAAGTTTTTTGTACGCGCTAAGTAACCCTTGGAACTACTAATTTATTGGAAAAAGTATTTTTGTATATGATAGCCAGATCAATGAGGAATAGTATAGGCTATATAACACCACGCTACGACCCACAGGAGCGCAGCAGTAACTAAAGACGTAACTTAACACGGTTGAAAAACCACGCGTTCAAAGTCATAAGCAGCCGCTAGTTAGGTTTAAAGAAACTTTATTCTCAATAAAAATTTCGTGATGGCCCAGGGGTTAAGGCGTCTGCATCTCATGCATGAGGTTGTAGGTTCAAACCCGGGCAACTACCAATGTGACTTTTTCAATTCAAATGTACTTTCTAAAAAGTTTATCTTAGACATTACTGGCATCGGTGAAGGAAAACATCGTGAGGAAACCTGGAACTTACTGTTCCACTCAAACGATGTCAGAGGCCCTTGAGGCGGTTTAGAAACTGACACTAGGGTGTGTAGGGTCGAAAGACCTTACTGCCCATACGATAAAGAAAGATTCTCAATAAAACATAAAGTCACTTACTTGAGAACAGTACTAACCATAAACTTAACTTATAGTTAACTAATAAAAGAAGACTAATCAGGTACTTTTTAAGAAAAAATCAAATACTCTATTCCAATTTTCCTTAATCAAACATGTTTTTAATCATGCATGCCCTGCCGGATGAATGGGCACGTGTCTTTTGATCTCGGTTAAAACCGTCGTCCTCTGACGTTTTCATCAGCATAACTTTATATTAAAAAAGAAGTTTTATATCAACGTGAACGAAGCTAGTCTGTATAACTTAGCTTGATTAAATCTAGTCCTTCCGTAAACTGCGTCGTAAAATTGTAAAAAGATGTTTTTAATAAATAATATTAAAGTAAGTCTACGTCAGAATCAATAGTCTGTACAAAAAATAAAATGTAGTGTTTGTTTGTAGTGTGTAAACAATAAAATTTAAATGTCTGTTAGTAATGTAAAAGTAATAACTTTTCACTGAATGAAAGATAACACGGTATTTTGTCGAAAAAAATCTTTTTTTTGTCTGTCCCAGTGTTTATTTCGGCTAATCTCTTTAACGCCTGTAGGCTTACTCTTGAACAAAATCGAGAATGAGATTGGAATCGAATGTATGTTTGACTAACAGCGATTGACATGAGGTTGCCATGCCATAGAAATGAAAACGTAAATTACCAAATTTTAAAATATTAAATAACTCGTTAATTCTATAAATAAATGTCTTCTTATATTTATTGGAATTGAAACTGGATCGGATGTACATGTAATGTCGATTCCAATCTCATTCTCGATTTTTTTCAAGAGTAAGCCTACTGGTCTGATTTTGGCGGGATTGTCACTGGCAAATAGCTGAAATTATAGGGGGAAACTTAAGATTCTATTTCGGATTAAAAATTAGGGTACCCACCGCTCAGAAAAAAAAATTGTCCCCTTATATAACCAATAATCACGCGGACGAATATGCGGGCATAAGCTAGTAAATAATATTATAGCAAGCAACGTCAGAATATTTAATAAGATTTTTAAACTTTATAGTCTTGCGCTGGCCGGTAGTGGAAAAAGTTGTAAAAGGTTCCGGTTTCCTATTAAACGTTTTATGAATAGACTACATCATGATGAAATAAAACGATAATTAAATATAACATCAAGCCTAATCTCCGAAGGGTTAGGCAGAGGTGTACCCATTAGTACACACATTCCGCCAGTTATGTTTAAGTCTCATTTAATAGAGGGCGAGCCTATTGCCATTAACCGGGCACAAATCTAGACTCCTACTGAGAAATTCCTGATCGAAAAACCCAATAACACTTTCCCTGACCGGGGAACCGAACTCAAGACCTCATGCTTTTGCAGCAACAAGTAATAAAATACATTTATGTATATATACTGACGAATTGAGAACGTCTTCCTTTTTGAAGTCGGTTGATAAATAAAGTATAGCCTCAAGACAACACCTACATATGTGTGCGTCAACAAAGCGCGTCCAAGAGAGCCACTCAGTCTGACTGACGTTTTAATGGAGCCCCATGTATTTATTCAGAGCCCCGTCGCTTCGGACCGCGGCGCAGACGAATGACGGAGTTCACGCGGACCACTGTATCTAATGCAGAGTGACGTTATTCCTTTTTTTAGTTTGAACTTTTTGGGAACAAAAAGAAAGGTTTTTATGAGGGCTTCTGACCGCGAGTTCGTCTGTGATTTCATAAATAAGTCAAAATCCCAGAAAGTTCTGTCCTAAACTCCTGTGTTAAGTTAGATCAATATGTATGTCAATTTGTATGTATGTGAAAGACTGATAAACATTCGTCCATCCTTCCATCCTCACGAAAAATCGCGTTTACAATAGTAGTAGGACATCTAAAGTAAACTATACATACATACATAACATCACGCCTGAAATCCCCGAAGGGTTAGGCACAGGTGTAGATAGGTAAGTTATTAGTACACCCACATTTCACCAGCTATGTTTAAGTCCCATGCAAAAGGGGGCGACCCTATTGTTGAGCACAAACCCAGGCTCCGATGCTGCTACTGAGAAATTCCTGACAAAATATCATAAAAACACTGATCAAAAACAAATTTTAATTTTCCTCAAATGTAAACCCCGGAAATCAATACAGGTAATTACAAAATCTCATGTAACAATCTACAAAAAAATCTACAAACAGTATCTCAGAACGTCAAAGCACTAGCTAGTATTTTTTTTGGGACAAGCCCGCCACACTGTTCTCACCCACTGCAACTCCTTAAAGCCAGAATCAACAGTGGAGGCCACCAGAAAAGCGTCGAGGCAATGAAGCTCGACGAGACCCAGAGAAACGATTAACTGTCTTGGGTCCCGCAACGAAATTAATCAGAAAAGAATAGCGGAGGAGTAAGTAAAAAAAGTTATTAATATACTAGCTAGTATTAGTATAAAACCATACTGTTCTACAATCTAAACACTATATTGTTACTACATCATTGCCCACAAAGGTCAAAAGATATACCCACCACATACACCGTATTCAAATGAAACTATTTTTAAAACATTTCAATTCTATACAACGTTCTGCAGTCTGCGAGATTTCCCTCAAAGGGTTCGATCTTTACAATGAGGGTCTTAGAGGGCCCGTTATCTAAATCAAATGCCCTCTCCGGCACGACACAGCTTGTTTGAGAGAGATTTTTAAAGGGATTTGTGTTAAATGGGTAAAAAAGGGTGGACGCGTGGTAGCTATAGATATATACAGACAGAAACATTTATTCTTTTCATACGGATGTATCCTGTGTGTTTTTGTGAACTAACTTTAGAGATTTTATTTATTTTATTTTAATAATTTCAGGAAAACTTACAGCTAATCAATATACAACTAACTATTGTATATTGATTAGCTGTAAGTTGTAGATAACATTAAAAAGGCCAGTTACAAGTTTTCACAGGTAAAAAAGTATGACATAGATAGAAATACATTACATTACTTGTTCTAAAGTTAGTATTAGTTAATTGATTTGCTAAACACCGGCCAAGTACGGTCGAGCAAGCTATTTGGTTTATAGACAACAATAATTATATTTCTGCTAGATTGCCATTCATTGTTATTTTGCAAATTAGTAGTTTTTAACTAGCGAAATGTGGGTGTATAAATGGGTGCACCTCTGCCTAACCCTTCGGGGATTACAGGCGTGATGTTATGTATGTGTTGTTTTGTATTAATAATAATAATAAATATCTTGGGACAACTCACACACGGCTATCTGATCCCAAGCTAAGCAGAGCTTGTGTTATGGTAACCAGACAACTGATATACATACTTATATAATTTATAAATACATACATATTATAGATAAATCACACCCAGACACAGAACTAACAATCATGCTCATCACACAAAGTTTGTCCTGGGTGGGAATCGAACCCACGAGCTCGGTATTGACTTTTTAAGCTTTTGATGTCTAATAATTTTGAGGTTTATTTAGAGTGATTTCGAAAACACTCAAAACATTTTTCAAAAGTAGTTGCAAGTTAGCTGCTTGTATACCAAATAGCTTGTTCGACTGTACAAGTAGGACTCGCATACGAAGGGTCCTGCATCAAATTACAATATCTTAAAATATATAAATTACGCGTCACGTTGTTTGTCCGGGATGGACTCCTAAACTACTCAACCATTTTTTTTATAAAATATGGCTTACTGTGTGTAATTTGGTCAAACTTAAAAAATAGGCTAGTTTTTGTCTCGATTATTGACCTCAATATCTATTCTTACTTCAAGCCACAGCAACGCATGGTCGAGTCAGCTAGTTTAATCTAAAATCTACGTTTCTTTGCGATCCTCTTTCATTTTTAACTTTAACATAACATAACATCACGCCTGCAATCCCCGAAGGGTTAGGCAGAGGTGTACCCATTAGTACACCCACATTTCGCCAGTTATGTTTTTAGTCCCATGTAATAGGGGGCGAGTCTATTGCCATTAACTTTAATTTGTTATTATAGCAGCCATTGAAACGTACTCAGCAAAAATTTAAACTTTCTACCGATTACGGTTCATAAGATACCTAGATACCATAAATAGGTTTTGACAGACAGACAGACAGATGGACGGACGGACAGCGGAGGCTCAGTAATAGGGTTTCGTTGGCACCCTTCGGGTACGGAATCCTAGTAAAAATGGACAACGGTTTTATTTAATTTTACGGATGCATAGAATGTCTTTATCTGCATAACATCATTACATAGCGCCTGTAATCTCCGAAGGGTTAGGCAGAGGTGTACCCATTAGGTTTACCCACATAACGCCAGTTATGTTTAAGTCCCATGATAAAGGGGCGAGCCTATTGCCATCAACCGCGTACAAATCCAGACTCCCTGCTGAGAAATTCCTCATGGAAAAACCAAATAACACTTTGCCCGACCTGGGAATAATGTTTTAAAAGAAAACAACAAAAACTTCAGTATGCAGGTACTTAGAATAAAAGGATTCTACAGGCTTTAAAGCGGAACTTTTAAAGGATTTTCCCCAAATCTCTTATTGAATTGTCACGATCTTAAGTAGCATTCAGTAGTTGCACCTAAGTTTCTGTTGGGTACAGTTTTTCTATCCCTTTTCCCTCCTTGTTTTATTATGTAAATAGAACCGCATCGAATGTGTGGTGCGATTCGGTGTTGCAGACCTATTATGGTAGGTGTCAATGAAGGTTTAGAGATAAAATGTTGTAGTAGGATTATTTGAGAAAGAAAATCACCTTTTTTTTTACTTGAAAACAAATCACACTTTGAACTATTACTATGTATTTAATTACTACTACTATTTTCCACTATTATTAAAGGATCGACTTTTTCCTAACTAGGTCCTGCCATTTCGTCTGCGAAAACTTCAAAATTAAACCAAACCAATATTAATTTTATCCTCCGATATACTAAGGATAATTTAGGACTTTAGTTGGACTAAATCAAATTCCATATATGTGCACATAAGCAAATTCTATTCAGCTGTTTATGCGTTACAAAATGACAAACATCCATCTATCCACCTATATTCAAATATTTTTGGGTTTGTAATAAGATAAGAATCGGGTATTAAAATGATTCGCTATCAAAACCTATTCCACCAAAAACACAGCTGATCCGAACCGTTCAAAATCCTATAGCAAACCAGACTAATACAATCGCAACAGAATCGACATTCACAATCAGAATCGGTCCGCCGGCTCCATAGACAAGTGCTTCGCAGGAGATTTCCTTAACCACATAATGCACTTAGGTCAGGATAAACGTGGTAATGTGAACGGAGCTGCGGAGGATCGGTCGTATCTCGCGTCTGTCGCCGGAAGACTAACAAATACGCCTAAATGTGGAATGGAGAGTAGTCTGCGAATGGGCGGAATTTTGGCTAACTTGCACGTGGGAAGAGGGTTGTAATAATGGTTGTTTAAGAAGTGATATGTTGTCTTGGTATACAAATAATGTACGATGGTAAGAATATAGTTTTTGAACAGTTAGTATGATGTAAAAGTTCTCAGTAAAGCTTTGTCCTTTTGATATTTTTCAGCGGCATTTAATATTTGGGTCATTGACACTATTAACAATAGCTGTGAAGCTGTGAGGAACACAATAATGATTTTTCCCTTTTTTTAAAAAGCCTTTTTATTATTATTTTTGTGTGCACATGGTCTGTTACAATAAAAAAAAATGATTTTTTTTTTCTTACAATTATTCCAAGGCTTTAAATAAAATCACTTTGTATGAACCATGGAAACCCAATTTATTTGTAATTGGCAGTCACATTACATTTTTAGCTACTTAAAAATTAATAAATAGTTAATCAATTAAGTTGACGTCACAGTATACTGTTGCCATACAAAACCTATATAAGAATCTCGTTTTGACAGCTCATAAAAATATGTCAATTGATTGGAAGTTTCAACTACCCAAAAACAAGTCTTGTACACGACATAATACGGTCCCATTTCCTTCAAAGAAAGATATAAAATAACTCAACACCAGTAAATTGATCGAAAACAAAAGACTATCTCCTCCAATAATGACGCGAAACATTTTAGCAGTAACTCGAATCCGGAATATTTTATTCAGGAACAGAAATAAGAATAGAACGCGTTTTTAGGATTTCACTCGTCTCCTACCAAATAGGGACCAGTGAAACAAGCTCTAAATCTTCAGCGCGTGCGCTCAACCGAGTTAGGTCGTTTACGTAATAAATGGATTTCTATAAATGACTGCGACATGCTGGAGCGTAGGGTTGTCGTTTTTATCACATAGGTATCGAGATCACTGCGGCGTTTGTTGCGAGTGTCATAGATTGTTACTGTCTGTATTATGCTTAGATGTTTGTGTGTAATCATAAATAGATATGGTTTTAATTTGTGATTGTACAGTGGTACCTATTAAAATTTATTTGATGATGATCTATTTAGTCAAGCATGAAAGTGTTTTGTACAAAATAGACTGAGTTTATACGTGTCTATTAAAATTGATTCGTAGAGGTTTTAGACCACCCCCTACACCGCTCATTTCTCAAAATCACGCATTTTATTTTTGACAAAAAATATCAAATAAAAATAAATATTCGTGATTACTCACTGCACCCCTCTTGTGATATATCATTATTTTTTCTGAAAACCCCACGTGCTTCCTCACAGCATCATGATAATCAAAGCTCTATGTTATTATAATTTTTATACAAAAGGACCTATTAAGTAGTACTTCTCGAACATACAACGTCTTCTTAAGAATCCTCAGTCCATTAATCACCCGCACCCAATAACTTCAAACTCCGGGACATCAATTACTGCCGCCCACTACTTCCCGACCAACGTCACAAACTTTGACAGTTCTGTTATTAGAACATTGGCCATACGTTACGTGGAGAGCTGTTGACTGCCCCGTTGGTATCGTGGTGGCAACTGCTGAGCGTGGGGTTCGATTCCTAAGTCGGACAGTGGTATTGGGTTTTTCCATCAGGAATTACTCACTAGCTGGTGGTGTGACACTCTCGTGCGTCGGAAAATAAGTAGAGGGATCCTAATATCTCCCAAGTTGTGTCTGAAAACCAAAGTCTTCAGCTATATCATATTAGGCATCATCATTATCATTTTAGACGAACAACGTTCCGTCCACTGCTCGACTAAGACCTCACCTAAAAATTGCAACAATGACCCGATTATAATCTAAACATATAAAAGCGAAAGGTCACTCACTCACTACGAAATATCGAAAATCGCTCAACATAACATAACATCACGCCTGTAATCCCCGAAGAAATAGGCAGAGGTGTACCCCATTAGTACCCTCACATAAACACATGCTAAACTTATAAAGATGAATGAAAAGCAAGGAGGTAGTTTATAACTAATAGACGTTCGCTAAGAAAAGATTATCCAAAATTCATCTCCTTAGTTGTTTCGGCTGATACTATGCTTATGCCACGAGTTCGCCAACCCTAGCATGTATCGTATCGCAGTGGTAGTTCACGCCAATGTCACGTGTGTTACAATCGCCCCCCGACGGGATCGGATTTCGGCTGCCATTACGTGCCCAAAGTGGCTATACGCGAGATAGTTGAAATCGTTTAGGTTTTATACATGTCTGCTTAAGTTAAACCGTCATATGATGCGTTTTGAGGAACGTGACGTGGATAGCAAATTGTATTGTTTTTATTTTTGTAATATAAATGCAAAAGTTGCAACGGTTCTGTGGGGTACGCTTATGGCATTTTTATTTCATGGAACATGTTGCTATTATGCATTGTATTTCTCAAAAAACAAGGCTTATATTTAAGTACTACACAATTTTAATTTAATTTAAAGGCAAATACTCAAATGTTTAAAAAAAACAATTCCTATTGAAAACTGAAAAGGAGACACCAGCTTCACCTACAGTCACATTTATTGACTAATTCTGTCTCGTTCAGCAAAAAATAATCTAAACAAATCAGAATTACAACACGGTTTGAGAAGACTACTAAAATCAAGGTCAAAAGTCAAATAATTTATTTCAATTAGATTATTAAAAGGCACTTTTGAACGTCATTTACAAGAGAAAAGAAAAATTATAATATTGAATCTAGTTGCCCATCAATTCACTCAATCAATTTACGAAAATCTACTAATCAACTCTACAGATTCTAAACAAACTACTCTCATTTTTGCACCACCATCATAAAAAACACTTTCATCATAGATATAGTTCATGGTTAGACTTTGCAGCGATAAATTTTAACATCAGAATTAAAAAATACAGCTGTTTTATACAAAACTGGGCCACTTTTTTTTAATAACCAGCAAAATATGTAATCGCTGAAAAACTCTGAATCCACAGTAAAATTGTATGCCACGATGTCCATCCACCGTGTATTTATCGACAGTGTCATTCCGCCTTTCTATGAGAACTTTCTATATATAAGATGGTTTGTTCTATGTGATCCACCAGCTGTGAGCCCTCAAGCTCTGTCTCGTTTGATACTCTATGCCTTTACTGTTAGGCATCACTTTATTTTTAGAGCTGCCGGCTAACCGCCCGACCACGGTTCATGGATCAAGGAGCGGCGAGATTTATAAAAGATACCTTTGAGGACGCTAGGTTTCTTTTGTTTTTGTTACTCTTATTCTTGGGACTGCAGAAGTGTGCGCTATATTTATTACGTCGTATAAAGTCAAAGTCAAATTATTTATTTTAATTAGAACGCGCTTTTGAGCCTGATACAACTAGATTATTTTTTTATTCTTGTTATTGTCTTGTTGTTGGCTTGACACTTTTGTATGGAGAAGGACGGGCAAGAAACTCCATACATTTTTTTAAAGACCAAAACAAGAAGAACAAGAGGCATAGGTATCTTAAGAGACTTCTAAAACCTCAAAATGAATCCTGATATACAGGTTGTTACAAAAACTGTTTAAACACGATTCTACTTAGATTTTGTGGACTGTGACGACACTAATTGGCTAACTCAATTGACTAACTATTTATTGATTTCAAAGCGACTGAAAATTTAATTTTATAGTGGATTGAACATTGAACTACTGTTCAGGACTAAAATAAAGTGTAATTTCAGATAATTTTTGTCTTTAAACTATAGGTTAATGGTATCTACACCCGTGTGAGTAAAAGTGTACTTTAGTAGCTGTGATTATTTACGCATTCGCTACTTAGCCTACATACAGTGAAATTATTTTTACTTTCTTTGTAGATAGGGAAAAAAATGGAGAATACTTTCTTCCCATCCAAATTGCCTTGCTGATTTCATGCGCAAAATCAACATAAAACGAAGTAAATTAAAACCTTCACAATAAGCATAAATACTCAAAGATTACATAAAGAAAAGTCGGCTTATTATTTCTGCGCATTAGGAGCGAAGAATATTGCCCCGGGCAATTTACGAGCGACATTCCGGGGCGCCTTATCTCCGATATTAAAGATTTCATTAAATCATAGCGGGCAATAAAACAGTTTGATACCGAATTCATGCGGCTGCCGCTTCGGGTGACCAACTTAATGACGTGTACGGTTTGACCCTCAACGAATGGAGTAAGGGATGAGCAGAGCGGTTGGTGTATCTAAACTACAATATCAGAAAAGTATCAGTAGTTGTGACGTGATTGCCCAGTGGTTAAGGCATCGGTGATGGAAAACATCTTGAAGAAACCTGGGACTTACTGTTCCACTCAAATCATGTCAGAGGCCCTTGAGGCGGTTTAGAAACTCTGACACTTGGGTGTTCATACACCCAAGTGTCAGTTTCTAAACCGCCAAATTAGATCTACATTTTTGTGATAAATCAATTAAATTCGACAAATTGCTCCGTGTTTGAAATAAATGCTTTTTGACTTTGACGTGATCAGACCAGCCCTGTGACATCATTGTCATGCAAATTGCAGGTCTTACTGCAGGTCAAAGGCTTCTTCTCGTTTAGAGAAGGTACGAGCAGTGATCACCACGTTTCCTCAAGGTAGATCGACGATTTCAGACTTATAACTATAAATCCAGGTTTCCTCACGATGTTTTCCTTCACCGCTATTCTACATGGTTGTCGCTTTCAAACCAGCTCAAAGCTTCTAACATATACTCGCCAATAAAATAGTTACAACTTGAGATATTCAAGTAGGATTTGCGATTTGTGAGTAACTCCCTACGACCTTGAACATAAGGCTCAAAATACATTACGTTTTCGGAGGATCATATTTAATTTATTGCAGAAATAGTTGGCTAGTACTAAAATCATGATCGCATTTCAAGTGGTTGCTTATTAGATGGGTGTGCAGATATGTAGTTTTGGTTAGAATATAAATTTTATTATGTGTTAGCTAAGGAATATGACGTTTAAGGGGTTATATGAACTTCTGGAGTACGTAATAGGTACTTTATAGCAATTATTTGTAACAAAATTTATAAAAGTAAGTATTTTGGGAAAATTGTTACATAACATAACATCATGCCTGTAATCCCCAAAGGGTTTGGCAGAGGTGTACCCAAATAGGTGCCGAGCCTACTGCCATCAGCCGGGCACAAACCCAGACTCCGAGGCTGCTTCTGAGAAATTCATGGAAAAACTCAATAACACTTTGCCCGATCTGGGAATCGAATTCTCATGCTCAGCAGTCGCGCTTTGTGACCACCAGACAGAAATTAACATCATTATCATGACAAAAACAACTTCTAGTTATCATAACCCTCCTATAATTGCTGAAATGAGTTCCAACATCTGCTTTCTGACTGAATCTTACCTAAAGGTCCAGTTGACAACCAGCGTCAGGCGCAAATGGTCTGGTCGTTCTGCTAAACTGGATCTATATGGCACAGCTGTAGGGCACAAAATTGTACCCTCGGTCCATCGGACATAGGTCCATTTATCGGTTTCTAAGAACACTTTAACTCAAAGTCAAATCATTTATTTCAATTAGACCATTAAAAGGCACTTTTGAACGTCATTTCAATCATTTCAATTCAAGTCATTTCAATCACGACGGGCCTGTTGGTCTAGTGGTTAGTGGCCCTGACTGCTAAGCCGGAGGTCGTGGGTTCGATTCTCGCCCAGGACAAACTTTGTGTGATGAGCATGATTTATTTATTATTTATTTATTTAAACTTTATGCAATAAAAAAGCACAAAGGCGGACTTAATGCCTTAGGCATTCTCTACCAGTCAACCAAAGGTGGTGAAGAGATAACAAAGCAGGTGCAAAAAATTGTACATGAGGAAATAATCAGATAAGAAATTTTAAAATAATTGAAAACAAAATCTAAACAAGTTTAATCGTACACAAGTACATAAACTCATATATATATATAAATATAATATATACATACTCATAAATACATACATATTTGGTTTATATATGATTGTTAGTTCTGTGTCTGGGTGTGATTTATCTATAATATTATATGTATGTATTTATAAATTATATAAGTATGTATATCAAGTGGTCTGGTTACCATAACACAAGCTCTGCTTAGCTTGGGATCAGATAGCCGTGTGTGAGTTGTCCCAAGATATTTAAAAGATATTTAAAATTTTAAAATTTACATGAGAAAAAAATTATCATATTGAATCTAGTAACTATATCTGACGACCCTGTATACCTATTTCTTTTATCAACTGTACCTACTAGGTGCTTTTCCTCATAGTTTATTTACTCATTGGACCTTTTAATAAACTTCGAAGAAAATTAAGAAAATTCTTGCTCTCCGAAAGTGGCTGGAATGTAATATGACGAGAGAAGACATGTTTATTTTGAAAAAGATAAAATTTGGGTCACCGTGCTTACCCTCTCCTTAAAATGGATAAGTAATGAAATTTCACCTCGGCGTGGGGCGGCCGCAAAATTGTTATTTATTTATTTCCCTTTAAATATTACGATGTTACGAAAAATTATTATTATTTATGGAAAAATTTATGTCTTTTTTAGGTACTTAAGTAGTTTTTCTTGTTGAAAATAAATATTTTACTACATAACATAACATAACATAACATCACGCCTGTTATCCCCGAAGGGTTAGGCAGAGGTGTACCCATTAGTACACCCACATTTCGCCAGTTATGTTTAAGTCCCATGTAATAAGGGGCGAGCCTATTGCCATCAACCGGGCACAAATCCAGACTCCGAAGCTGCTACTGAGAAATTCCTGATGGAAAAACCCAATAACACTATGCCCGACCTGGGAATCGAACCCAAGACCTCGTGCTCAGCAGTCGCGCTTTGCGACCACTAGACCAACGAGGCAGTTATTGAGTTAATAACTTGCAAAAGTACCTACCTATACCTACGTGATTCTCATATACCAATACCAACTCATTCATACCAATCATGCTCACTCAAATGTCTCAATCTGTCAATGTGTTGGATCATTTGGCTCCCTCCATAATGGTTGAGCTAGGTGGTGCTGATCCATGCGTCATGCTCGTGAACGAGTGCTGTCAGTTGGGATTGGTTATCTCTTAACTGCTATGGCTTTAATTTCTTTATAATTTTTTACTACTATTTTATATTCATCTTCATTGTGATCACATAAATAGAATCGACAAGAATAATGTAACCAGGATTTTGTATAAACCTAATTTAAAAGAGTGCCGTGGAGTTTCTTGCTCGTTCTTCTCCATAGAGGCCTACCTCCGTTTTGGAACGAGCAACTAGCTTCAACTTTCGGACTAACTGACCGACTCTTTGACAATTCAAAAGTGCCTGTAAATGGTCTAATTGAATTAAATGTTTTGACTTTGACTTGAGACCAGTGCAAGAGAAGGCAAAGATTTAATTAAGCTAGAACAACAAACTGGAACTTAGGTAACATAAGTACCTCCCTACTAATACTTACCAACTTAATTTTAATCTCAAAACCAAAAATTTTACAAAGGGCGTCCGCCCACGACTGTTAATCGGTACTTTAACCGATTTTTTGTCGGAGAGTAACAGAACATTATGAAAGATGTCCTGCAAAAAGTCGGTCCTACTAAACTACGAAAGTATTGAATGTTCCGATAGTCAGTCCTACAAGAGTTCTGAAGTGGGCGGACACCCTAAACCAAAATAAACCCTAAAATAAAAATGCTCATTGCAATAAAGGCGGGTAAAGGCATTACAGTACTGCACTAATTGTAGTTATAATAACAGTGTCCCGCAAACACGTGATAATGCGCACAATCCCCGGTATAAAGTACCAAATGCCCAATATAATGACCCACCTTTATTCGCACCAAATTAAATCGCAAACTCGGTGGACGCCGGCTAAGTTGTAAAATGCAAATAGAGTACCTTTTTAGTAGGTACGTGTGCAGGAAAGGGTTAGGTGCGTATCATGGATGGACTACGCAGAAGGGTGCGTTAATGTTTCATTATTTTTTTATAGTTTTCAGGGTTACCAAATATATATATATAAATCACGATAATATAAATATTTATAAACTACTCATATCTTCGGAGGAAGTTTTCTATGATCGTAGGCACGAAATTATCAGAAACATCCATATATATATTCCGTAACCGTTAAAACGTTCAAAATGTAGTCACAATGTCGACGCGTAAAAGGCAAAATGTATTAAGTGACAAATTGGTCTGTTATATGTTCAACCTGATTAGGTGTTTGTATACAAGCCTAATAAGGTTGAAAATATAACACGATCAAATTGTCGCTTAATACATTTTTCTTTTCATCCGTCGATGTCATCTCAGCAGATGGCAAAAGACAAACATCCATCGGTTTCTAAGAAAACTTCAACTAAGTATATCTGAACACCCTGGATACCGATCTCTTTTCTTTACTGTACCTTCCAACATGTGCACAGAAAAACTATCCGGAAAGTTTGCTAAGTAACAACATCTTAAAAGGAACATAACTTTCACATAACTAAATATTTCCTTCACCATATGTCGTGAACATCAAAACAAATAAGTAAGAGAGTCACGACACAGCTACTTGTACGTTAATGAATACGGCTATAATCCTCACCTCCCCGTGGGACCGTTAGACGAAGAAGGTTGAACAGCTACCGTGTAATAATTATCAATGTACCCTCGGGGTACTGCCCTTGCTGCCTACCCTTCGTAGGGTTGGAAGAGAAGGCATGAATGTTGGGCAGTGAGAGAAAGAAAGAAAATATGTTTATTTGTCGCATTCCATGTGGTACCTACACAAAAATTATTAAGAGGTTTAATTTGTATAAAAATATTATTAATTATTATTTGACTGCCTCGTTGGTCTAGTGGTCGCAAAGCGTGACTGCTGAGCATGAGGTTGGGTGAGCATGGGTTCGATTCCCAAGTCGGGCAAAGTGTTATTGGCTTCCTCCATCAGGAATTTCTCAGTAGCAGCCTCGGAGTCTGGATTTGTGCCCGGTTGATGACAATGGGTTCGCCCCCTATTACATGGGACTTAAACATAACTGGCGAAATGAGGGTGTACTGATGGGTACACCTCTGCCTAACCCTTCGGGGATTACGGGCGTGATGTTATGATGATATGTAAAAATATTTAAAAAAACACTTGGGTCAAAGACAAAGCATTTATTTTTAACTAGCTTTTGCCCGCGATTTCGTCCACGTAAATGTCGGTTACCTATTTGGAGGCCGGTTTTCACGAATTTCGATAGTTCAAAAATTGAGTTGCTTTCAATGTTCAATTGAAGGTAATGAAATTTTATAAAATAGGTACAAACTTTTTGTTAATCGCACTGCAAAACACAGATTTTGTCATTGGATCAGGTACCAGTAATGCGTAGAGTGGAAAAAAGGCCTGCTCTTACAAGACATAAAAATCCTCGTTGTAAAAAAAAACAGCTGATCCTACATATCTGTTCGCATAACTAACAAAATGTAAAGGTCAGCTGACTTTCTTCGCCATCTCAGGCTTGATCCCATAGTAACACTCATTCATAATGATAAGTACATTCTACAATAACCCCTTTTCGGGTCGAATAGGAAATCCTTTACATTACCAAAAGTTCAACGTTACAAAAGAAGCTGTGAATAATACATAATGTACGTGAAGTAAAACTAACTCATATACCTATATACGAAGGTACAATATAAAATACTTGTTCCATGTCACCACAATCTTACTGAGCCTTTTCGCTTTACCTTACGCTTTTACGAAGTGAATATTTCACGAGGCAAGATTTCTTTTTTTTAGGGGAACAGTATTTCAAACTTGTGTGTTATGTACAGGGTGATACTGCAACGACCCTGAAGCATGGGTCATTTGGGTAGGTACTTGTACCGGAATATTTCAACTACTGTGATTGAAACGCGTATTTATTCGCATAAAAATATATAATTAACAATACGCCTGTAATCCCCGAAGGGTTAGGCAAAGGCGTAACCATTAGAACACCCACATTTCGCCAGTTATGTTTAAGTCCCATGTCATAGAGGGCGAGCCTATTGCCATCAACCGGGCACAAATTCAGACTCCAAGGCTGCTACTGAGAAATTTCTGTTGGAAAAAGCACTTTGCCCGACCTGGGAATCGAACACAAGACCTCATGACCAGCAGTCGCGCTTTGCGACCACTAGGCCAACAAGGCATTAATTAATTAATTAAAACATTGTGGATTGGTTCCTTCTGGCGGAACTAAGCATTATGTTCTACACATATTTAGGTATAGCTAATTTATTGTTTATTTTCATAGGTTGACAATTCAAAAGTGCCTGTAAATGGTCTAATTGAAACAAATGTTTTGACTTTGACTTTGACTTTAGGAAAAGTGTCTCATGTGGAAAGAATCGCACATCCTGTAGTTGGTACCCTTGTAAGTCGCTATGTATCGCTGGGGCTTACTGGGTTAGTGGTCCCATAGGTGTAAGCACAATATTTAGGTTAGTATAGATTGTGCTACTTACATAGATACCAGTGCTAAAAACGACCCATTTTTTTTTCAATTAAACCATTTACAGCCACTTTTGAATTGGGTAGTTGAAACCATTAACCAATAATTCCAAGAAATAACTTCTTTAAAAAAACGCTTTACTTTAGCCCTGAAAAACCAATTAATTTTCAATTTACTGTAAAATAAGATTTTTCGTGGCTTTACAATCAATAAATAGTTAAACAATTGAGTTGCCACATAAGTGACGTCACAGGCCGCTGTTGCCATACAAAATCTATGGAAAAATCGCGTTTTGACAGGTCATAAAAAGTACGTCAATTGTTTAGCCTAGCCTATTGTCAAGGAGCCGATCACTTAGTCAGAAAGCTTAAACTAGTTGCTCATTTCAGAAGGTAGGTCTCTATGGAGAAGAACGAGCAAGAAACTCCACGGACATTCTTTTCAATTAAGTAGGTGAATAGCAATTTAAACAATTAAAAATCTCCTGTATCGTGAGTGTGTTGACGAACATATATACACTCACATACGCAAACAACCAGATCAACTATTTGTAGGACATACAAATATTTGTTTCGTTTGGGAATCAAAACCGCGACACACAGCGCAGCAGCCAATCGCTTAGCCATTGCGCATACCGCGTCGTCAAATAATAAAAATTTAGAAATCCTTTATATCCTAACTCGCGGAAGTAGCAACAATTTTTGGTAGAAATGGCGAATTTATTTTTGGAAAAGTAAATAGGCCTTCTTTGTTAAATTAAAGTCATAATAAATTCTATGGAAAACCAACTGCCGCTCTCCGACTTAGCGAGAATATTTAACTTATAAATTGCCATCACATTGTTAAAACTCAATAATATGTATTATAACCAAACTTGAAATTTTTCAATACAAATTCCAATTAACCGTACAATACAAGAGCTGAGGGAATCTGATTAAATTCATACAAAAGGCAAGTTAAATACACACAGCGATCTGTATCGTGAAACCTCGGGCCCGCCACTCAATGCGAAGGTATTTCCAATTACTCTCGAATCCTTCCATTTTCCAGTCGCAAGGAATTTTATTAACGCTGTCCCTTTCTATAGCCGCTTTTATAATGAGGTGGGAGAGGGATGGGAGACTGAGGATTTGAGCCATCTCATGAGGCTGGGTTAATTTCCATTCGCCCGGAGCGACGTCTCGCGTTCACCTTTCATACGTAAATTGAAAAGATAAACTCGACTATTTGCTTACTATTTGGCTGGAGATGACTGTGCGCGAGTAATTGTAGTTTCCGGTTGCGTGGTGTGGTTGGAACAGTTGCTCCTATCATTAATATCTTGGCAAGTTGCTGAAGAAAACCTACTGCTGTCTTTTATATGACAGGCGGATTAGGGATCATTCGATAGTGTAAGACACAGGTGAACATTGGTGCCGATTCTCTTGGTCACAAACTAAACTAAAATTAGACTATTTCCATCTTTTTCTGTCCAATAAAACAAGAAAGAGACTAATGTAAATACGAGCTGTCAAATTTAGTCAATCTGACACATCCATACAATTACAGTTGATATCTAAAAACGTATGGATTAAAAATACGGAAAGTTCAAGGCAAAACTAATTTGACATCGCTAACTTAGTTCTTTAATGTCACCGTCCTTTCCTTTCGCTGTATGTTAGTAAGAGATGTCAATTCTCTAAATTTAGTCTAGTTTGTGAACAAGGTGACCGGCACCGGTGTTAGACAAAGGTGAACATTATATTGCAAATATGATTCCATATTCGATTGCTTCCTCTGAAATAGGCAGCCGAGAAATGATACACGTTCAGTAACAAAAACCGCATTATTATAGTTTTCTTTTGTTTTCAATAGTTGGACACTCAGTGTTCAATTGGTCCTTCAGTCTGACTAAAGTCCACTTTGAATTTAAGTTCTACGTCCAATAACTACCATTATACAAGAAATTTTATAATAAAATAAATTGCCCCACTGCAGGTCTCATCCCACACAGAATTAATCAACACGCTTGCTTGAGGCGGATTAGCGATTTCAGACTTATATCAATCAAAGTCTAGGTTTCCTCAAGATGTTTTCTTTCACTGATGTCAGTGATATCCAAAATAAACTTAAAAAGTAGGTACATTATGAATTTAAACAAGTTACATTGGTACTTGCTCGGTATCGAACCAATGCACAAAGTTCTACCTTCACTCAAACTGTCAAGTCAATTTCACTTAAATTCATCAAGGGATTTTTAACAGAATAAACCAACTGATCCCAAAATAATCCCCTAGAGGTAGCCTGTAAATTAGTGACGCGCAAGTAAACGAAAACGTAAACTAAGATAAGGCTAGCTAATAAGTGGACAACACTAATGCCGACCCACGTCAAGCCTTCGTCAGTTACTCGGTAATGCTCGGTAATGCTCGGCTCATGCTCGTTGTAAGATCAGCTGTTAATTACCCGTTGGGACGTTAATTAGGCATACATTAGCTTGTGAGTTGAAAAGGAGAAAGATCCTCTTTGCGTGTTTATTTCGATACTAGCTTTTGCTCGTGAATGCGATTGCGTAAATGTCAATGTGATTTAAATATAGCCCATGTCCTTCCTTGAGGTACCAACTTAGCCTATGCCAAAGTTCATCAAAATCGATCCAGTAGTTCAGCCGTAAAACAAACAAACAAATAAATATTCATTATTACTCCAGATGTCACGTCAGGAATTGAGAGAAGAGCTTTTAAGATGAGATTTTGTAACTGGCGAAATGTGGGTACACCTCTGCCTAACCCTTTGGGAATAACAGGCGTGATGTTTTATGTGATTTTTGTACCACTTTGTTTACTTTTAATATATTTAGATACATTCTAAAACTCCACCCAAAGAAACATATAGGAAATAAGCAAGAGGAAAATCGTATCGAGACCACTAATTACAGCGGTTAATTACGTTGAAAGAGTTATTAATTCATTAATTAGGGCCTGCGTAAATATTGTGCCAGTCGACTTCACATAGAAAATATTTCGAAAGATCAAAAGAAAATTCGTGCGTGTATTCCTATGTACTCTGAATTACCAGCGAAAATATTCATTTTGCTATCAAAGGTACATTGAGTTCATACCTATGCTCTGTGATAATTGATATATACTCATAGCTACACAAAAAAAATACGTGGTGTAGGTGTCTGCATTAATCATCATGACAAATATTTATACTTATAAACCAATGAATGTATCTAGATTTTACACGACTGCCCCAAAAAAAGGAGTGTTCATTGTTCAAGGTCAATGTATGTATGTGAGTTTCTTTATTCCACCATTACTTTAAAACACCTGTACCGATTTAGATGTTTGGGGTATTGTTACAATCCTTGCATCGTTCCGAGTAACATAGGCACACATGTAACTACAGTGTTCATACATGTAACTTTCAGCGCGGCTTTTCCTTTGTTTCAGTTGTTTCAAACATAAACACGATCTATTTTATCCTTCCATCTGTGACACATGATCTTCACCCCATTGAAATAATGTAAGTCAAGAGTACGATCCTACTCAGTACGAGAAACATATACAGCATGATTATATAGAGAGTAGTTAAGAGTACTTCTCTGCTACAGGAGTGCCAAGTGCCTCTTGACGTTCCACACACTACATATATCTTTATCTTGAACGTTAACTTAAGGGTCATAAGGACTATAATGGGAGTCATATTAAATTAACTTGCTACTTAAGATGGTGGAATTTATGGAAGAGACAAAGCCACCATTTTACATACATACATTTGAAAACATCCATCTATACATATAAAATGCTTTGTCCTGAATGACTGACTGACGGATCAACGCACAGCCTAAACCGCTGATCGTTGAGACCTGAAACTTGGAGGGTGTGTTCTGTATGACGTAGACGTCCAATAAGACAGGATCTTCCGGAATTCTACCCCTTAGGTGGTGAAAAAGGGGACAAAGTTTGTATGGGACCACGTAATTCCTTGGTCCAATCTACTTCAAATTTTGCATAAATACTTTAACAAAATAGATTAAATACGCTTCGTGTTTTATTGAAATTCATCCCCTAACGGGGTTTAAAATGGATAGAAAGTTATTTAATTTTTTGTTCATTCTTACTTCTGCGCGGACGAAGTCACAGGCAAAAGCTAGTCGGTTTTAAAGAAAACTTCAACTATTTCTGACGACCCTGGTAACTTATCTCTTTTGTCGATTGTATTTTTGATAAACGACAATCGCTGTAATATCAAGCAACGCCTGTCAAACATAAAAAACAAAAACAAAAAAGAAGATTTTACCCTTTCCCATAATTACGGAAAAAAAAACAAACGAGTCAAAAATTCAAAAATGGAACAGAGAACGTTTTGAAACAAAACAAACCGTTCAAGCAGTCATCAGCCGAGGTCATCGACATTATCATTACGCTGAAGGCGTACAGTCCCTCGGCAGATGTAAATACTGACCGCCAATAAAACTTAATGTTACTGCAACAGACGAACCTTTTCAATTAAAACGTCTTACGATTTTAATCCGCGTCTGAATGGACCGTCTTCGGGATGAAAATGAGGGTCGTAAGTATACTTTAAGACCTGGTACTCATTAGTATTTCTTCTGTCTGGTAATCCCGGTTTTAAGGAGGGTAAGGTGCTGTGCTGAAGCGCCGTCGATTGCACTTTATTACGCTCCTATATCGTCACTTACCAGTCTTACTACGACATGTTCATGTAGGCTTTAGAACAATTTATTTGCGTACTTAGAAATCGTATACGTTTTACTCATGAGCATTTCAAAAAGGCTTATTTTTACTGCCTCGCTGGTCTAGTGGTCGTACGCTGATGAGGTCTTGGATTCGATTCCCAGGTCGGGCAAAGTGTTTATTTATTTATTTATTTTATATGGCTCTCCAATAATGAGTACACTATTACATGCATGTAAGATGTTATATTACATTCCAAACTTAAGGTTTAGTCACTGAATGAATTTTCCTTCAGGAATTTTTCAGCCTTGGAGTCTAAATTTCTGCCCGGTTGATGGCAATAGGCTCGCCCCCTGTTACATTAGACTTGGACATAACTGGCGAAATATGGGTGCACTAATCGGCACACCTCTGTCTATCACTTCAGGGATTACAGACGTGATGTTATGTTATGTATTTTAAATACGAATGAGTAAAACTTCTACAATTTCTTACACGAGAAAAAACGCTTATTTAGACGAGAATTATGTGTGTTGATAGATCAGTAAATCAGTAACGGTTGCCTTTTATATATACAGGGTCATTAAAAATTTACCCAAACCCTGAAAAGGGATCATTGTACTCGTCATTATGAACAACTTTTACTATGGGACCAACCCTGAAATCATGAAAAGAAAAACGATCGTGATATATAAAACAGCTGTTTTTTTTTTCTTGATTTCACGGTTGGTACTATAGTAAAAGTTGGTCCCATAATAAATAGTTAACACAGTAACTACTAATCTCTAACATCGTGAGAATTAAGCCAGCTGACACGATTAAATATGTACCTACACGACAATCCCCATCCTAAGATGAGCGCACGTAGCGTCGTCAATTTAAATCACAGCCACTTCGGTTCACTATATTATACCGGGATCGCAATATTTGCCCGGGGAACGCCCAGCGCCCTGATGAACTTTAGTCCTAAACAAATATAAACAAAAAACCTGCCAAATGTCGGTATCGGACAAAGCTGGGTTCCGTTTACATTATTGTAGAAATTCCAGATGAAATCTATTCTAGTTCCAAGTTCAAACACTCATTAATTACAAGTCCAGGTTTTCTTAAGATGTTTTCCTTCACAGATTTCACATTTGAAATAGAAAAGGTCAAATCGTCATGACGGCCGGCAAAACAGAAAACACAAGGAAAGTGATTTTAAAATCGACAAAAATTTCCCTTTCTCTTCAAATAATGAAAGTATCAGGTAAAAGTAAGTTAAAATCTACTACTTTACTTTTACTTTAATTTTGACTGCGGGCGAACGTTCGCTACGCCAAACGCAAGTGCGGCTCGCTACCACAGTTCGTGTGTTAGCCGTAGAAAAACACATACGTTTGTATGTGCGCCGCACTTGCGTTTTTTAGTCGAAACACAACGTGTGCGTTTTCCCGCAGTCAACGGGTTAAGCATATTACTTTACGAATAGAAAATTGTAGCCATCAACATTTCTGTAAGATTCTAACAATCAAGTGGACTTGAAAAAACAGTAATAATTTATTTTACAGAACCCTAAAATACCCTGCGATTTGAAGCTGAAAACAAAAGTATACCTGACCCAGTATTAAAGGCTTCGTACATGTATTTGCCAACATAAAAGTATTTCTCGTTTATGTATTTTCGTTCCAAACATGAGCTAAATCAAATTCTTCGTTTGTATGCGATTCAACGTAATTAACATTCGAAATCGTGAAACGATTTTAATTATTGGCATAATTGAAATATCGCTGCGAGCGCTTCGGTGTACTCAAATTAAAATGTTGACTGGAATGATTTTAAACTAGCTTTTGACCGCGACTTTCGCCGTGTGATTGTCACAAAATTATTATATTTATAAATTTTTGGTATTTTTTAGTCTTTTGTCGGTCCTATTAGTGACTGCCTCGCGTCGGTCTAATTAATTATCGCAAAGCGGGACTGCTGAGCTTCGAGTCCGGTTTTGTACTCGGTTGATGGCAATAGCCTCGCCCCTATTACATGGGACTTAAACACAACTGGAGAAATGTAGGTGTAGGGTGTACCTACTGATGGGCACACCTCTGCCTAACACTTCGAGGATTACAGGCATGATGTTATGTGACGTCATTCAAATTATCATTTCCAACCTCATATTTACATTTACCATGGCAGTACTAAATAATCGTAATATTGTAGCTTCCCATAGGTGAAACTAAAAAAAACTTTCACACAAGGGAAGCTATGATAGGAGCGAGTAATATAATACTTTATTATCAAAAAAACATTAGGTTCATAAAAAAATACGCTAACGAATTCGCGAATCAAAGCTAATACCTACTTCATACAGCCAAATATTTTGTCCAAGAACGACAAGCTGATACTACCTTCTTAGAATTCGTGGACAAAAACAAGTACTTCGTACAGCCAAAGATTTTTTTCAAGAACGAAAAGCTGATAGGTACTACCTACTCAGATCCACTCAACAACCAAAATTTGCATACTTTATTAAAGTCTTGAGCAAAACATCATTGTCTGTAGTTAATTACCATAAAACAAGCAAGTGTCACGCAGTATCTCAAACTAAATCTCATCATCGCACTAACCCTCTAGAAACCAACCATAACATTTCATCGTGCCAAAAATCTCCACCGACATACCGTGCCGTACCGTAACCGACGTATTGTCGTGCCGGAGCGGCGACTATAAACCGTTTTATGAGCCCGTAGGCACGCCGACACTGCACAGATTACGGGGCCCATCAAACGTCCCCCTAAATTATTATCTCGACACATTTTCGACCACATTCACTAAGTTTATGTGTGATTTAAGAAACTATTCTGTCATGTTGTTGTTGTAAATCTGTTGGGGTTAGTGTTTCAGTGTCTTAATATACTATGTTATTGATAAGAATCATGATTAACTTCTCTTGGCACGAATGAGATTGACCTCTCACCGTAAAGATGTGTCTTTCAGTTTCCTCATCTGTGTTATGAAGATTTATGAACATAATATCACGCCAGTAATCCCCGAAAGGTTAGGCAGAGGTGTACGCATTAGTACTGTAACACCCAGACGTAGGTTGTTACTTGTACCGGGATATATTTATCAATCTACTTGATTGAAACACTTATAAATCATTAAACTTTGTGTATTCATTCCTTTAAATATATTATTTATTAATATATTATTTTCTAGTTCTAGCTGGTCAGCCGTTGACACACGGTCTGTCTCTATTCTAAATATAAAAGTAATATTCACCTCATACCAAATAGTTTGCATATGGCTCAAACAGCCAGGGTCTCTACAGTACACCCACATTTAGCCAGTTATGTTTAAGTCCCATGTAATAGGGGGCGAGCCTATTATGATTAAATCTTATTTTGATCATGTTTTTATTGACAAATTGTATTGTTATTATTTTTATAGGGGGTCTAACAAGACACATCACAAAGCTGTTAACTAAGAACGGCAGAACGGTCCCAGGTGTAAACCGGAACAAATAAAAATTTAGAAATAATGAAAAGAACATTTAACTTTTTAAACTTTTTTAAAAGGGCAGTATTACGCACTGATTAATCATGACAACTTCTACCTATAAACTATCTTCTTGTCAAATCTATTCACAGGAAGATAGTTCATAAGTAGGAGACGTGTTCTATCCGGACGCATAGTTACCAAAAGTAATGGAAATCTGAAAATCACGAATCACAAAAAAACTGTTCGAAATCCCTTTTTTCTCCATTTTCGTAGCAACATTCATATATCAGTAATGACATAGTCCACGCGCGTCACACATCTAACAAGATAACATACCAAGCTCCCGCTATCACAAAGTAACTCTGACCTTGTATATTATTATAATGGTATCGCTACATTTTCGCGGGTTCGACACCCGACCTTACCCTTATCGGCGATATGTTCGCTCATGAACCCAAATATCTAAAGTTCAGTTCTAGACTAGAATTGGGTAATACCACAAAGTAGATAGATACAGAAGGCCAGCTCCACACAATGGCGATCTTCAACGGAATCTTCAAACGTGATTTTCATCCACTTTAAAACGTCGGATCAAATTGAAACTTTGCACACTTTTAAAAGACCAATGACAATGCAGTTCCCGTACTTTTGCATTAATGAGATATTCAGGCATCTAGATAATCCATAATTAAAAGTTTTTATCTACTGCCTTAAAATTTTTTCAAGAACAAGAATGTGTTCATGAAATGACTACATCGCCTTACGCTTAAATAATTACGATTTACTACATAATATTTTAAAAAAAAAAGCAAACAATAGGAAACCAACAAAAAAATTGCTTAAGTTTTTCATTCCAAATCATGTAATGAATGATTTTATTTTATTTTATTTTATTTTATTTTATTTCATTAGGGATAACAAACAGTAGCGTATAATAGTGTGATCACAATACATAGTTAGCAGGAGTAGCATATACACTACTAACAACGATATCCACAAATTATTTTACAAGATAGCTAGCTGTTAGCGAAGACAATACCAATTTGAACTTAACCTAGTGTAAATTATATATATAATATTATGTGTAAATTATAATTACATGATATTCCAATAGACACAAATTTAAGAACTCTGTGGCTGGAACTGTACTATTAATAAAATGTACTGTTAGTGCCATAGGTCGCCCAACTATATTTGTTAATGTAATATATAATTAAATAAATAGTTTTTATTTAATTAGTTTAGGCGACCCACAGAGCCAACAAGCACATCCTTATTGACTAATGTTGGTCTTTTAAGATATTATTGATTTCCTTTTTAAATGATAGCTTGCTGAGGAAAATTATATCTACTGAAGAGAATTGATCATTATAAGTGTCAACTAAGCGATGCAGCGGTGAGCGAGCTCCTGAATTAGAACGACAGAATGGAGCAGCGAATAATCGCTTAGAGCGGGACTCACGCCCGTGCACTGTACGAGGGACCAGGTAGCACAAACTATTTACCAGAGTAGAACAGTCAAATTTGTTACGACATATATTAAAAAGAGTCATCATCTCAAGAAGAGTGCGTCTAGAACGTAAAGTCAAAAGGTCGAATTTTTTAAGTAAGGATTGGTAAGATATTTTTTTACGGAAGCATCTGTAGTGCATAGCGCGGAGATATTTTCTCTGAACTAGCTCAATGATTTCAGAGTACTTTTTGTAGAAGGGGTTCCAAATAGGTACAGCGTATTCTAGCTGTGGGCGGATTATGGACTTGTATAAATTTAGGTAAGTTGCGGGCCGTCGAAATTCTCTAGATGATCGCATTACAAACCCAAACATTTGGTAAGCTTTATTAACTATGTTATCCACGTGTGCATCCAGATGGAGTTTGGAGTCCAATAAAACACCTAAGTCACGCAGGCATGTAACCTTACTCAACATAGTATTGCCAAGGCGGTAGTTGTGTTTTGTAATATTTTGTTTTTTTGTAAACGTTATACTATGACACTTGGACAAGTTGAGATAGAGTTTATTGCACGAACAATAGACTGAAAAGCAGTCCAGATCCTTTTGGAAGTCAACACAGTCAGATTGAGAAGTAATGTTTTTAAATATCTTTAAATCATCCGCGTAAAGCAAGAAATTGCAATGTTGAAAACAGTTTGCAATATCGTTGATGAAGAGAATAAATAAAAATGGCCCTAAAATTGATCCTTGTGGAACCCCTGACGTGACACGGATATACTGCGACTCATAACCATTGATCACCACTTTTTGAGTCCTGTTAGTAATATAAGATGCAAACCAACGAAGCAAGTCTCCTCTGATTCCGTTAAATGCAATTTTATTTAATAACAACTCGTGATCCACTTTGTCAAATGCTTTTTGGAAATCAGTGTATACTGCATCAATTTGCTGTCTCTTATCCAAGGCCTCAAAAAGCTGTGACGAGAAAATGAGAAGATTGCTAATGCAAGATCTATCCTTTACGAATCCGTGTTGTTCTTTTAATATCACACGACGCATTATTGGGTAAACTTCGTTGTGGACAAGCCTTTCAAAAATTTTGGAGAGAGCCGATATTAAGGAGATTGGCCGATAAGTAGTTACATCGCTCTTAGATCCACCCTTGTGGATCGGGATAATATTTGCACGTTTCCAGGTCTCTGGGAATACGCCGTTAGATATACATTTATTAAATACAATGTATAGAGGGTAGCACAGTGTATTACACGTGTTTTTTAAAAAGTACGGGGGAACGCCGTCTGGTCCGGGACCTTTGGTTGTATCCACCGATGTTAATTCTTTCCGTATTTTGTGTTCGGAGAAATGTAAATTGGAGATAAGAATATCACTGTCCGGATTAGGGGGCGGCGGTTCCCAGGAAGTGGAATCAAACGTGGAAGGTTCATAAACTGATTGGAAAAATTTTGTGAAAAGGTTACAAGTACTAATAGGATCATCTGAGGAATGTTGTTGAAAAAAAACTGTAGAAGGGATACTATTACTGGATTTGCGCTTAGAGATGTAGGACCAAAATGCTTTAACGTTTGAAGCCACGCTATTTTCAATTGTATTCAAGTATTTTTTATAGCAAATGTCTGCTTCATTTTTAAACTTTGCTCTATAAATGGAAAATATTTCATAGTCACCAGTATTCCCGTATTTTTTCCACTTAACCCATGAACGAGTTTTATTTCTGTATAGGCGCAAAAGAGGTTTTGAGAACCAATCAGGGAAATTACAATTTTTAGGTTTGGATAGTGGGGTATACAATTTAATGAACTTGTAAATTTTTTCATACAATATTAAGACAGCTTCGTCAGGGGTAGATTTCCCAAGCAAATTATCCCAATCAGTGCTTTTTATTTCAGTATTAATCTTGCCATAATCAGCTTTGTGATAGTTGAATTTGTTTTCTCTGAACTGTTTTAATATCATAGATGGTTTTCTAAACGGCAACCCTATGCAGAAGGCGGGATGATGATGGTCGATAGGTAAAAGGGATACATTAGGAATAAAGGCTTCTACGTGAGAATTGCAGAAAAATAGGTCTAGGATACGGCTGTTGCAGTTAATTGCACTATTATATTGGTTCAAGTTCAATTCCGAGCAGACATTTAATAAATGACGACTGACATTAGAGTAGGTACTATTAGTAGAACAGGTCATGTAGAATGTAGAATTAGTCCAATCAAGCTCAGGCAGGTTAAAATCTCCAGCCAAAATAACGCATTCCATAGAAGGATTATCTACAAAAGTTGCGAGCGAGTTGATGAAATTTATATACACATCATCTTTTGTACTAGGAGGAATGTAAGTGGCGCAAATAAGCAGAAATTTGTCCTTATGACACGGGATTTTAATAATAGTGTGTTCTGGAAGAATTAATGGAGGCAAAAGAGTAAGACAAGAAGGATGCAGGTCTTTGGAAATGGCTATCAGTACACCTCCTCCGTCTTTTTTATTAGTAACAGAACGATTGCGATCGCATCTGAAAACAGAATAACGATGATCAATAAATTCGTTCTCCGAAATATCAGGCGTCAGCCAGGTTTCTGTCAAAATAATAATGTCATAGGCATGACACAAGATGTTAATATATAATGCGTTCAGTTTGGTCCTGATCCCTCGGCAGTTTTGGTAATATATACAAATATTGTTAGCCATTATCAAAATGCGAGATTACAATAGTATTTATATATAAGTAATTATATATATGTATAAAAGTTAAAGGTTCAGCACTAAAATTTAGAAGTAAATAAGGAAACGCTAAAGTATGTAACAAAACAAGCACACAGACCCGGATGTAAAATATACAGGTGAAAATAATTAGTACAAAGATCAACAGTTTTGAGGCTATGCAACACAGACATGCAAAATAAATAAAACTTAATATGAAACAAGAATATAGGATCGCAAAAATCACTAAGACCTTATTTATAATAAAACCGCAATCGTTCAAGACACAATTAACTGATGTTGGGCGGGGGAGCAACGTGAGATGTAGTTGGCTGAGAATTGGGCTTAATCTTACTAAGTATTTCGTCCTCCGTACGTATGGCGAAAGTAGCAGAGTCTTCAGATTCCTTAACAAGGATAGTTGCGTTTCTGACCCAGACGAACTTATACTTATTAGATGTCGCTGCCTCGCGACATTTACGAAATAACTGCTTATTTCGTAGTGTTAAGTGTTCGTTCATATAGATCTTGTACGGAGTACCTGGGAGGCCGACGCGGTCAGATGTTAATCCTTTAGAGAGCCGATATGCGGTTAGAATATTGTCACGCATTATCCGCGATGTAAATTTAACTATAATGTTCTTAGGTCGGTTATTTTGCGCGTGAGCGTGGGGGACACGGTGGATGGATATAATATCTCTAGGCGTTATTGTGATATTAATTGTTGACCCAATCGACCCCAATATGGAAATCAAATTTTCATTACGCTTTTCAGGTATATTCGCAATTTCAATATTGCACTGCCTTGCCTGTTGCTCCAGTGCGTCGATTTTTCTTTCCAGTAAATCAACTGTCGAAACCGCAGAACAGCTCAACTTCGATTCCAAATCTTTCAGGCGCTTCGTGCAGTCTACGTAGTTGTTGGAATTAAAATCAACCGTAGATTTCAGATGAGTCACATCCTCGAAAAGCTCGTCATGTTTTTTATTTAGGATGGACATCTCATTCTTTATGCTTGAGTATTCTGTGCGTAATTCCTGAACATCTTTTTGAATTTGGTTAGAAGTTGTCGATAATGTATTAAATTCTTCTCTCTGCTTGTTAATACTTGCTTTCACGATAAGGAACTCGTCAGCCATACCCGTTTGCAGATCTACAATAGACTTCTTTAACTCCGAAGATAATGAGTTAATCGCTTGTGTTAATTCACAGTCCGGTTGTTTCCGTTTTCTCTGGGTTACGTTACTACCAGGTTCTTTCATCGTATGTAGATCAGGGTTTGACTTGCTTTTATTGACCGGTGAACGCTGCATGGTTAATTAATAAAATAAAAGTCCGGCCCTGTTCGTTGTTACTAAGCAAGATAGCCGATGCTAGTAGTTGAGTAATTCGCCGCGGCGATCTCACGCACAGTTGGCCGAGTGGCTATGCCCGCCGCCTCGAACGCTTCCAATGCACGGCGTGTCCGCAGGTTCGAACCCCACTCAGACTTCGACTTTTTCAACTTCCAAATATTGTTTCCAAAGAATATTGTTGGAATCACTGAGTGAAAGGGACACCACTCTACAAGTTCCAAGATGGCGCGGGTTATATATGGCACTTCACACAAGATAAAACGAGAGAGTCCGAAAAAAATAGCAAAATCAAAAATTATAATTAAATTAAAAAACTCCGGTCAAAGCGCAAATCGACAATACGTCCACCAACAGCTAGCACACGATCCGAACTGATTTTGAATATTTAATACATAATTATTTTTAATCTAAGCATAAATTTTAGGTGTGCATTGAACTATTATTGCAGTATATTAATGTAAAACATTTGACATATTAAATAAGTATAAGGTAATTAACTGAATTTTTGTGAGTTGGCTAGTTTAGGGAGAACTAAGGCTTAAAACAAATGAAGACGGTAACGTTTTCACTCGTTGTAGGAACCTGACCTTCTTTATCTATCTATTTTGTGGCAAAACCGAAGAATAAAAGTTAAGTACTCGCTTTTCGAAGCTCATCGTACGAACATTAGCGTCGTAAAGAGAAAATTTCTGCTTATTCGATTTAGACTCAGGTGCAAACGTGTGGCCAAAATGTACTGAAAAGTAATTGAGCTTGACTCGATTTTATGATATGAACTGAGAGGGGATTATCGATATTTTTACGTAATCTATACCGATACTTTTATGATACCTACAAGTGCATACAGGTGTCACATCTTGATCTTATGATCAGAAAATGTCAGACATTATGATGTCTGACATTTTTAATAATACTAGCTTTTGTCTGCGACTTCGTCCGCGTCAAAGTTGATCCCTATCACCAACCTATATGAAGTATAGTTAACGACCTGTTTTCGTACCTACCAAATAGCTACAAAAAAATTCATAAAAATCGGTCGAGCCGTTCCGGAGGAGTTGACCACAAACACTGTGACACGAGATTTTTATTTAAATACTTTAAAGAGTTTTTTGTTTGTTTGTTAAATCGCGAGTTTTCTGGAACTACCAGTCGGAATTCGGATTGAGAAAACAATTGAATATGATAGCCGAACTCATGTAAAATAAGTAGTATAGGCTATCACGCCACGATCCACGGCATCGGAGCAGTGACCAGTTGTCAATGTCCACTTGGTTAATTTTATTATTTTATTGAATCAAATGTCTTAGTCTTGGGTTCGATTCCCAGGTCGGGCAAAGTGTTATTGGGTTTCCCCATCAGGAATTTCTCAGTAGCAGCCTCGGAGTCTGGATTTGTGCCCGGTTGATGGCAATAGGCTCGCCCCCTATTACATGGGACTAAAAACATAACTGGCGAAATGTGGGTGTACTAATGGGTACACATCTGCCTAACCCTTCGGGGATTACTGGCGTGATGTTATGTTATGAATCAAACGTTACCAAACAGTCTACTATCAACATTTAACAACACAAACTCAAATGAGTATCCCAAATGACAAAAAGTACTTAAAACATTTATCTTTTAATAGGAACGAGCACAGGGACGTAAAAAATGTCATAGTGGCGAGATTGTTCCAAATTTTTCAGAGCTAGCTTTGTATACAGAGGCTGGGTGTTGTGGAATAATGACGAATAAAATAAATGCATGATTTTAATCTCCGCCGCTGGCACACTGTCGTAAACTGTTTACGAGCGACCACTTAGGTAAGGTGTAAGTGATACGAGGAAGCGATTGATAACAGCTAAAAGGGAACGTCTCTCTCTCGCTCTAGGCAGCATTTTCTATTAGTACGCCTAATAGAATATGGCGCCTAGAGCACGCATTATAATTGCCCCCTTCGAAAATTCTCTTGATATAAAAAATTGGTACAATAAATAAAATAGTAATTTTACATAAAATCACAAAGTAAATATAACAGTAGATAAATATAGTGTATTTTATTGTTTTGTGTTTTTTTTTTTTGGTAATTTATTGTAATGAATTTCGAATAATTTATTAATTGGCGATTTTAGATAGATAGATACGCCTTGAATACGTCTTTGAAAACATATTTTTGCATGGACTTTATTACACCAAGTTTTTTTTTTTCAGGTAAAGTAGCTTTTCTTTTAATTCAATGTATGAATGTCATTCTTCCTTTGCTTGCTGACGAAAAACACAGTGTAGTATAAAGATACATAAATCCGCGTAAATGTTGAACCCCAGTTTGAAATCCCCGTGAAATTTTGTAAAATCCTATCAGCGCATGCATACATAAACATAAAATCACGCTATTACTCCCCGAAGAATTAGGCAGTTATGTTTTTAAGTCCCATATGTAATAGGGGACGAGCCTATTGCGATCAACCGGGCGGATATATAGACTCCGAGGCTGCTACTGAGAATTTCCTGAAGGAAAAACCTAATAACACATTGCCCAACCAGGGAAATCCAAAACTTCATGCCTAGCAGCATGCTTATTAGATTTATTTATTATTAGAGGTTTGAGCTGTGTATTGATAGATCAGACAGTCAGTAAGACCTTTTATCCATATTAAACATTATAAGTACAGATGATATTGAAATAAATAAAAATTGTAGTATATATACGAAATCCCGACAATAACCGGTGGGCAGTCAAGCCCACCAGACACAACACCCGTCTGGTCGGAGGTTCCTCCCTTTTCAATGGAGCATGAGAAACTTTACACCCTGTTTCTCATACCCCAAAGATCAATGATTATGATTCTCTCTCCGCTATTCTCTTACGCTTGCCCTCCACACCGCGATACCGCAACAACGCTCGCGTCAAACGGCCTGCCTCGTCCAACCCTTTGCTAATGCGATTCCTGTTTTATGACTTACGTAACGCGTCGGGCGCGTCGCTCAATGTGGCCCGTTGATTAGAGCATCTTGTGAAACTGGCACAAAAGAGCATTTGAAGTATTTTGATGTCACTGGCACCTATTATATAGGCTGACTTTAAATTCAGTGGCCATCTTTGAAGGGTGAATGTACTCATGAATATGATCAACTTTGATTAGGGGATCAACTCTGAATTATGAATAAAAGAATCTACTTCCATACAAAATGGTTGGTGCAGCGGCTGACCGATTGGCAGCTGTGCTGCGTGTCGCTGCTTCGGTTACCGCACGAAACCAATATTTGTATGGTTCAGGTAGTTGTCTTGGTAGTTGGCTGGTGGGTTGGATTGTAACCCACAAGGAACAAAAAAAAACGCTTCCTCAAAATTAACGTCATATAGCAAGCCGTGCACATTGCTTGCTGCTCGAATTTCGATACTTGCACGCTTATAGCCCCATTTCATTACTATAGCTGATAGAAAAAGAGAGAAAGGTCGCCTGGAAGGTCGTTCAAATAAATAAGTAAAATCCATTCACATAACAACTAACTAACCCAAAAAAGAAGATCTTGATAAGTTGATAAGACATCACACAATGAAACATCTTCATATACACGCAAACAGACAAAAACATCATTTGTTTGATCTATCGTCGTATCTTCAAACACGTAAAGCAACCATTCAGACAAGAACAGTGTTTCTGAGAAAAAATTGCAAAACGTGTTTCGTTGCGTGATGACAGAATGATTCATTCCCGGAACGACGAGTTTAATTAAGATCTCCCATGAATGAACTAAAATTTAATAAATATTGTACGATCGGGAGATCTACGTCAGGAACAGAGTTCTTGACACCCGTATCTAATAGAAAGAGACAGAGAACAAGTGAAACTAAATAAAAGCTTGTAAAAAGGGCTTATACAGCTGGCCGCGCACAATGCTTGCTGCTCGAATATCATACTCGTACGCACACACCCCTATATAACAGAAAGAGAAAGGGAGGGAACGTCTAGAGGTCCCATACGTGACGATTTCTGCCAGTTGACTCCCACGGCAAGCCGCGTCATTCCGAATATCATAAAACAAAAGGCAAATGACAAAAGCAACTAGGCTCTACGAACTTTTAACATCTTTTGAACTTAAATATTTCATAGTAGTCGGAATGGAAAAATATTTTGTTTATGATAGCTAGGTTTATGAGGAATAGTACAGGCTATATAACATTACGCTACGACCTACAGAAGCGGAGTAGTAACCAAAAACGTAGCTACGAGTCGCAGGGAACAGCTAGTAAAATAACATAACATCACGCCTGTAATCCCCGAAGGGTCAGGCAGAGGTGTACCCATTAGTACACCCACATTTCGCCTGTTATGTTTTTAGTCCCATGTAGGGGGCGAGCCTATTGCCATCAACCGGGCACAAATCCAGACTCCGAGGCTGCTACTGAGAAATTCCTGATAGAAACACCCAATAAACAACACACAGCCACATATATATTTACAGCTAGTAAATATGTATATTAACTGCAATATTGAAGCTTATGTGCAACTAAACCAATACCTAGTGCACCTACAAAGTATGTGCATGCGGGCTGGTGATATCTTACAACGGAAATAAGGAGATAAGGGTTTAGTATTGCTTAATACCTAATTCATATCATACATTCAAAAGCTTATAAAACAGACTCAACGGTTTGTACGTAGTTTCTAATGACCCATTGAAAAGGAAAACACTGCTATAAAGTCAAGTTGCTGACATCAGTGATGGAAGACATCGTGAGGAAACCTGGACTTACTGTTCCACTCAATACAAGTCAGAGGCCCTTGAGGCGGTTTATAAACTCTGCCACTAGGGTGTGTGGGATCGTAAGACCTTACTACCCACACGATAAAGAAGATGAAGAAGTCATAAATCAGAAAGAAAACAGTCGAGTGTTCCTATAGAGAAAAGACCACTCACATTTTCTCTTACAATCGTTTCACAGTGGAACACATAACATAACATCACGCCTTTAATCCCCGAAGGGTTAGGCAGAGGTGTACCCATTAGTACACCCACATTTCGCCAGTTATGTTTTTTTAGTCCCATGTAATAGGGGGCGAGCCTCCTATTACACATGACTAACATGACACACACATGACATGGGGGGGTTTCACAGTGGAAGGGACCTATAATATGCTACAAGGCAGCAGAAGGGCTCCATTTTGATACCTAGAACGACAAATTAATCGATAATTTACGGTTTCCAAAGAGTAGCAAGGTCAACAAAGCTATAAATGGCCCCAAAATTTAAATTAAAATAAATAGTTCACTACAACCGAAATAGTAGCTTAGCAACATCAAAACTGACACAAATATATACTTACATATAAATGGAGGGGCGACTCATACTTACCTCCATACATATGTATGAACAAGTACATACCTAATGTAAAACCACCGGACATTTGATGACCGCATGCCGAAAACTGGGAATTCAATTATCATATCAGCGTATAAAATATTGGCCTGTGTTTTTTATTAATTCCTTTGTTTAAAAAATGTGCACAAATGCATATTGTTATCATGTATGCATGTGGTTTCTTGCTGAAGGCGAGTTTATGTACCTAAAATCAGAACTGAACATCAAATTGAATCCATGTGAAATGATATGCCCAAAATGTGATGAAAAATAATCTTGATGTTAGGAGCTGAAGTTTAAAAAAATAATCAAAACCATAACTATTCTATATTTAAGTGACTGGTTTTGCCGAAATCAGTCAAACGAAGAATTTCACGCATTTTTCGAAGTAATAGTAACGATTTTGTATATTTAACGCTGATTAATTAAAAATCTATTCTAAGCATACGTTTAGGATATACCTACTCGTTTAATATTATACATTAAATTGTTTTTGCCGAATAGCAATGTTAGGTAATTGGCTCATTAAATTAGTTTGAAGTATTATTTTTTACACGACTGCCCCAAAAAAAGGAGTGTTATGTGTTCAGGGTTAATGTATGTATGTATGTATATATGTATGTATGTATGTGAGATTCTTTATTCCACCATAACTTTTAAACGCCTGAACCGATTTAGATGTATGGGGTATCGTTACAATCCTTGCATCGTTCCGAGTAACATAGGCTAGTTAAAAATAAAATGAATCCTTTGTGGTCACTTTAAAACGTAAATTTATACCAGCCTCAATTTTTTTTTTTTATGAATCTGGCCGTGTCTCTGTTTATCGTCTAGAATTTGACAAGTAGATCTAAATAATATATAACACTGTAAATAAAAAACGTCGTAAAAAAAACTAACGAGTAAACAAAGTACAAATATGTGCAAATTGGCAGTCGTGTTTTTTAATTTTTTAAATTATAGTTGCTTGTTTGTCCAGTCCTTTTTCGGTTTGATTTTCAGTAGGCTTTATAGAAAGCGCTCAATAGACTGCGCACCCAAATAGGCCGCCTGTAAACATAACCTCGCAAACTGAGGGACTATAGATCCCACTGATACTCAATGCGAGTGCGGTGCTCCTCATCACACGACGGCCCACTTACTAGTGCCCAAACCTGCATTATAGAGGATATTAACAACGCTACTGATGCCGCAATAAGCGTGGCCACGTACTGGGCCCAGAATCTCTAAGAAAAGGAAAGGGCATCTATGAAAATATCAAAAATGAAGAGTATCTTGCAATCTGGTCAGCGCACTACATCCCGAAGCACCACGTTACATACATACCTACATATTTCAGTAACCAGCGACATACGCGCACATGTAGGTACGTAATAATTTACCGGTAACGCAGGGCTGTCCCGAGAGTTTATATTAATTAAGTGACGCCGAGACGCGGTCACGTGCGGCACAAAGTAGATTATTTGCGGACACCCCTGGAACTCTTCATTATCGTCGCCTTTTCCTTATTGTTTCGTACATTTTGAGGGAGTAAGGAATGTATGAGCATGGCGTGGTTATGATCCTTAGCAGGGGGTTTGTCACAAGTTTACGACGATAGTGTGTCGAAGGTACACCAACGAGCAGTAGGTACATCATTTGGGAATACTTAATGATTCTTCGTATATAATGAAAAGCCGAGAAATGGGCTTGATTCGATACATATACTGAAATGCAAGAAGTCAGACCAAATATAACCTATAGATGCTGGTACCTGGGTTTCGTGTACTATGTCGACAGTGCTAGTTTAATTTAAGCAAATTTTCCTTGAGTACGTCATCTTCCTGTATGCAAAGCCTTAAACCACTTGGGACCACCCTTTGGAACGCTGCAGTTACTTCTTTCTCGCATCATGACAGCCCTGTCCTAGGCATTCGGTCACTCAGGGCTATTATTACTCCGTCTGCATTTCCCAGCGTCTAGACTTTCTTAAAATGTTACCTTACGACCGTCAGTTATGCAGTTTAAACTCATCAAATAGGCAAACACTCATAAAACGAAAAATAAGGCACTGCTTTAAGCACAGCAACTACAAATGAAAAACAATAGCCAAAACTGCTCTCAACATAATATAGATTTCTGAACTGTAAATTGCCCCAAAAATATCAACAGGAAAACCGCCAAAACAATCTAAAATGTTTGCCACAGACACACAGAAAGAAAATTGCCATTAACGAAAAAAAGGCAAAAGTAACTTCATCATTTTCTTATAGACACCATAAATAAGGGTGCCACCACAAAGGTGGGTAGCACAAAGCGTATCGTTAGCAATACCACGTCCACGGCTACGGGACGGAAACGGCCCGGAAGCGGGAAATCATTCGTCGACCGGATCCGTGGAGACGCCGAGCCGAAACTACCCGCAACCCTCCACCATTCAATTAATCTCGACAAAAAGCGATAAATAAATTTTCGAGCGGTCTTTGTTTTTAAGAAAAATGCAGTCTTTGAGAATTGAGATAATTTTCGGGAGTCGCCCCCGGCGTTGGCGTCATTACCTGACTGAGGAAAATGATAGGAATATAATTTGAAGATAATAGTGGTTCTAAGGACCGGCGCCGTTTAAACTGACAAACGAAACTCTTTAAACTTTTGAAAAAATTGTAGAACATTGTTAAAAGGGTTTTATATTTTAATGTCCTCTGAAATTTTCTTTTTAACTTTTTGTCGATCATCATTTTTTATTGCTAACACCAATCTGCACATACGAGGTGTAAAAAGACACATCACAGAGCTGTTAAATGCGCATACTGCAAAATTACTGTTTATGGTACCTACCATGCAATGTAATACACGACAATTATTTTGCTTGGGGCATATACTCGTACATACAGGTGTTGTCAGGATATTTAAATTTAAGTAACCAGAAGAGGCAGAAGGTTCTAGGTATGACCCAGATTAGAACAAAAAAATATTACAATGAAGGGAAGAGTCAATTTCGGATCCAATAACACCCGATTATACAGACTAGATTGATATTTCGGCAATTTCTTAGAATGTTGTGCTCTCCTCTGTCTTTACATAATTTTCTTCGTCTTTCTGTCTGGAATATCAGATAGAAAAGTAGAAAAGCCTTTTACATCATCGATGTCCAGACACTGTTAGTACAGAAGAAAGCCATAAACACGCTAATGCATCTCTTGATAGCTTTTTAAAGGATCTCCGAGTGCAGTGCTCTTCTCGTCCGCCGTCCGGCGTTGTTCGTCCGCTCGAGCTCCCGTCAGATTTAGATCTCGTCCGGCCGGACGCCGAGCCGAGTCACGGCAGCATTAATTTCTTCATAAACACCACTACCATTTGCTTAATATTATATTTCAAACTCACGTTCTCGAAAGAATACTTAGGTGTAACTAGTTGCCTAAACATGTAACACGTTGCCATATTGTAAGTGATTGCTCTTAATGAAAAACGTAAAATTTAACACCCACTCTTTAAAAGACCAGTTATTTAAACACATATTTTTTTCTAAAACAGTAATAGATTTCGCTATCTTTATACCCTTTTCTATAATACTTGAATGTATTATTTGCCAGCGACATCGTAAGGCAAACTTAAAAAAAAATGTAAGCTTATAGCACTCTGGAATAACGTAGTTCCGGAGATTAGCGCGTTAAAAAAAAAAACAACTAGCTCCACTCATCAAGAATATAAATGAGTAAACAAAGCTGTTAAAATATTTTTGTTTCTAGAGGCAACTAGATAGGAGCTCATAGTAGTGGTTCCCGGCTCGGAAGTGAACATTTTTCATCATTTACTCGGCAATAAGCGGTTTAGTTTTTACCTCGTCTGCCGCCAACAATATATTTCTGTTAATAGTTTATTAGACACTCGACTTATAGTGCCATGAAATAGATTTTTAGATGAAATTAAACTTTCTATTGTCCATTTCGGGAAATTTTGTTGTTTTTTGTCTAGTTATTCTCGAAACTTATACCTTTACCAATACCACTTAATATATGCTGCAAATTCTAGCCAGTTTTTAAAACATAACATAACATCACGCCTGTAATCCCCGAAGGGTTAGGCAGAGGTGCACCCATTAGTACACCCACATTTCGCCAGTTATGTTTTTAGTCCCATGTAATAGGGGGCGAGCCTATTGCCATCAACCGGGCACAAATCCAGACTCCGAGGCAGTGTAGGGCGTAGTTAACTACTTTTGTGTAATCTGGTTACTAACTACGATTAAAAGTAGTTAACTACATGTAGTTAAGATTACATGTAACTAAACTACAGTAATCTAACTACATGAAGTAGTTGTTAATTTGACTGCTGAAATTTAGTAGTTATAATTACTGATTATTTGAGTTCTTAGAACTTATATTTTACAATTAAATAAACATGTAATGTATTGATATATATTTTTTGGAATCTGGGTGCATAAAAACAGTTTATTTCGCGTATTTTATTGTGTTTATTGACATTTGTATGTATTCAAAAAATCAAAATTACACAGCAAACATCAACTTAATTAAAATTATTTGCGAATCAAATAAAATAAAAAGTGGATTGGGTGAGTTAATCATTTAAATTACCTTTAGTACTACACGTTTTTCGAACATTTCATCCGACAACTTGTGGGATTTGGGATGGTATAGTTGCGTATTTCATCAGAATTTAGTTTTCGATCCATATCTGATAAATAACAGGACACTATCAGATCTGCTTTTGGCCCGCACCTTGCCCGCGCCTTGCCTCCGCCCGACGCCTCCTGTATTTGTTGTCCCGCGTTTAACAGTAATGACGCAACCAGTCACAACGCCATACTCTAACGTGCTCTAACTACCTACCTAGCAAACGACAAGCCGGTACATGAACGAATCGCGCGCGCGTTGGTTTTGTTTAAATACGCAAAATCATTTTAAATTTTGTAGTTATAAAAAGTAATCTCGTAATCGTGATTGTAACTACAATTTGTAGTTAGTAATCAAAATGTTTAACTACTTCTTACGATTATTTAATGTAATTTGTAATTATGATTACTGATTACTATATGTAATCGTAGTTAGTAATCAGTGGTTAGATTTCATATTGCCCAACACTGCTCCGAGGCTACTACTGAGAAATTTTCCTGATGGAAAAACCCAATAACATTTTGCCCATTTTTTTAAAGTATAAAAGAGAATGGCTTTCACTTCGGGTATTAATAAAAAATCAGCTGTTTCACACCATAGAGATGCACGAACATGGTCTAAACGTGTGTAACAGCAGGTTCTTTTTAAATAACCGTCTAAAAATTTCATAGAATAGAATCATGAACTAAATCCATGGAAAAGTTTATGTTACAATATCCCTTACACCGTGTATCTGATTCAAAGGTAGCCTGTATCTATGTCATAATTTAATAAATTGTGAAATAAAATGTAATAAATTTAAATAAAAAGAAGGCCACTATCCACTTCATAAGTTCATAAGAGCGCTAGTCATCTGACTTTTAAATAAACTACCCATCTTTAGATATACGAATATTCGAGACATACTCGCACGCAACGATAGAGCTTATGAGAGTTCCCTGCACTGAAGAAAACAAAAATAACTCTCTAAATGCAATCTCAAAATAATACGACACATAAATGTTATTTACGACAATCTTGCGCATCGTGCGAGAAAAAAATAACAACACGACATCGTGTTGACTCCCGTCCTACATTGTGAATTCAATTGGCCGCAGAGTACGTAAAGTGTATCTATCTTTTAGCAAGCAACTTAATTATAACCCAGTTTATCTGAGCATCAGAGGCAACTTGCCAGGAGTTTCGTGCATTCTGCCGCGGGGTCGGCGACCTGGGAATTGTGAATTAAATTCTCACCAGATATTTTGGTTTGCGAATTATCTAAAGTTGGGTCAATGCTCACAGATATCGCGAGTACTGAGCGCTTTGTATGAAGAGCTGCTGCGACAACATTGAATTTGTGTAGAACGTAGTTTCTTAAAGTGAACAATCCTTTAACCGCTTGGGCGATTTTTGGTAGGGGCCAAATCATGCGTGTGCGTCACCGACATGCTAAAGTGACGTTAAATTTTCACTTCTGTCGACAGTCCTGTAACTGCCTATTTTTTTGTATTTGACCTGTATTGTCCCATTGCTGGGCAGCAAAATAGCTGAACCGATTTTGACAGGACTTTCACAGACTTTCAGATCATATGTTATAAGCAGTTATTAACTTTAGAAAGAGATTAAGCCTGACAGCACACGGGCCACAAGGGTCGGCCACAAACGCCGCCACTTAAAGCTAGAAGCTGCGTTGTGGCGACCACCGACGTCAGCCGTTTGCAGCGAGTCCATATAAAATGTATGAAAACTACAGGAAATACGCGGTGGTCACGTTTAGTGGTTGTGGTCGGTGGCCCGTGTGACACCAGGCTCAGGAATTCGCGAACGAAATCGCGGGCATAAGCTAGTATTAAAATATTCGCGACGACATTGTGTGTTGCAATTCCCGACGCACTCGTGCCAATATGAAATGTTTGAAGAAAAACAGAATCATGTCACCTCAAAAATATATTGTTTTACAAATATTAATAGTGTTGTTTTATTTTTCAATGTTTTCTTTTGTAAACATATGTTTTGCCAAACGTGTCAACATGACGAATTTTGTTACACTCTCGATTATTTTTATTTTATATCTGAATTCGATTCTTTGACTGCCTCGTTGGTCTAGTGGTCGCAAATCGCGACTGTTGAACATGAGGTCTTGGGTCCGATTGCCAGGTCGCGCAGTGTTTTTGGGTTATTACACCAGGAATTTCTCGGTAACAACCTCGGTGTCTGAATTTGTGCCCGGTTGATGGCAACAGGCCCGCCCCTTATTACATGCGACTTAAACATAACTGACGAAATATGGGTGTACTAAGGGTACACTTCTGCCTAACCCTTCGGGGACTACAATCGTGATGTTATAATGATGATGCGATTCTTTGATTTAACTCATGTTAACTTTTGCTTATATTAGTACTAGGTGACCGGCCCACACGTTGCTGTGACTCAGGTTAGCAATCAAAAAATATTAAGACCAATCGAAATAAAAACTATCCTATCTTTCAAGTTGGATCAAACTGCACACGGTGTGCAAATTTGAATAAAATCGGTTAAGTGGTTTAGGAGTCCATTGAGGACAAACATTGTGACACGAGATTTATATATATTAAGAAGATTAGGTGGGCATGGGTGGTCTCAGACGTGGTTTTATTAAAACAATCTACTATTAGAACTATTAACAAACTCGCAAGCAAACTGTTTTGTAATACAAATAAACACGATTTCTATGAAACACATTGGGAACACCAAAATAACTACAAATTGCAAAACCTTTGCTCGTTCCTCTAATAACTTCTCAAAACATCGTAAGTTAATATTAGCAGTACCTAAATGAATGGAGTAGTAATCGCATGGTTTACGAGATAATGCTCATTAATGGGGACAAACAAACAAACGTTTCTAACTTTGTGGAAGATAAGGACGTTCCCGACACTGCTGCTACTTAATTAATGTCTAATTCATTGGGAATTTGTTGTTTTGGAATTTATTGTGGTATCCAGTACAGGAACCGAAATAGAATTTTTAAAGACTTTGTAGATGCGCATAGGTAATTAAGAATAGGGAATGGACTTCAGAAACCTGTGAAATTAGGGAGCTTAAAGCTACCATTAATATGTACCTATAATAGTACTTAAAGTCTGTTTTAACTCGTTGACTGCGGGAAAACACACACGTTGTGTTTCGACTAAAAACGCAAGTGCGGCGCACACACACCGTATGTGTTTTTCTACGGCGAACACGCGAACAGTGGTAGCTAGCCGCACTTGCGTTTGGCGCAGCGAATGTTCGTCCGCAGTGAAAGGGTACATAGTATTCACATTTAATTTCCTGTATACAAAATATTAAAACATTCATTTTAAAAGAGTATGTGTAGAGTTTCTTGCCCATTCTTCCCCATAGGAAACTACCTTTTGGAAGGGGCAACTAGATTCAAATCTGTTTTCTTGTATATGACGTTCAAAGGGCCTTTTAATGGTCTAATTAAATTAAGTAAATAATTTGACTTTGACATAATTTTGATTGATGATTCGTTGACATGATTTCTTTCTAATTGATCGACTCCTTGACAGTTAAAAGTGCCTGTTTTGATTGAAATATATGCTTCAACTAAGATGTAAAAACACTGTTTCTTAGATCACTATTTGGACAACAGTTTAATGGGAATAAGGATCTAAACAGTCAGGATACATGGGACCTAAACATAACTGGCAAAATGGGGGTACACCACTGCCTAACACTTCGGAAATTACAAGCGTGATATTATGTATGTTAGTCAGAATAAAATATCGTTTGCTTTACTTATTGGTTTCAGAATGAATGCCATGAAAGGAAGACTGGATTGGCTTAAAAAAATGAGGACACGTTTATAAGGGCATCGCCGCCCTATGCAAAGCTTAATCTTTTAGAACAAACAGCAAATAATCCAGAGTACCTACATCCATTAATTAACAAAATTAACAAAAAGGATCATTAGTTAATGACAAAAACAAACTCATCTACACCAATTATCTCCAGCAATCAACAAAAATATTCTCATCGACCCAAAAATCCATTGAGTGCCAGATTCCCTGCACCTTACGAAACAAAGCATAGGTTTATTTCCGTATAGTCGTATATATGCGACAAAATGTGCGTCCCATTAACGGGGCATTCCAGCGATTCCAGTGTTGTGTGAAGCGTAGAGAGATGTGGACGTGCGCGGGAGTCCTCGCGCTTGTAGCGTGCGCGTGCGCTGTAACGCGCGACCAGTTCTACCCTCATGGGCCGGGGTACGACCAGAACCTGCCCCGCGGTAGCGAAGTACCCTCCCCTGAAATACGTCTGAAAGTACCCATCAAGTTCTACGGGGAGACTTACGATACTATATTTGTGAGTAGTTTTATTATATACTAGCTTATGCCCCGCGACTTCGTTCGCGTGTCGAACATCAAGAGGTTTTGTTTTGCGAGGAACCCGAATTATAAAAACAAAAAAAGTAGCCTAAGTTATTTGATAAAACATAAAAAATCTACCAGTGAAAGCCTCGTCAAAATCGATCCAGTCGTTTTGCAGATTAGCCGGGACAAATAGACGGACAGACAAAATTTAAAAATTGTTTTTTCTTGTAAGTACCTTGTAAACATTTATTTATTTTAAAGCTGTTATTTTTACATTAAAAACTAGACACTTCAATTTAATTTATTTGAAACGATCTTTTAGCGTAGCATGGTCTACTGATAAAAGTTTGCTCTGTAAGCTTTACTTTGGACGACGTTGATATAAGGATTGCAGTACATAATAGGAAAAGTAAAAATAATATTCGGACACTTGATCCATTTACTTTTAATTAAAAATCGCTTACTTATGTTTTTAACTGGTTAAAATTTCAGTATCTTTTTTCTTACCGAAGATACGATAATTCAATTTAAATATTAAGTACCTACTAACCAACATAATTATAAATTAATATAGTGTCTCTTTAAATCGTGTTGCCGGCTTAATTTTATATAATTGGCGAACTCTTGGCCAGTTCCTTACCTATGTACATCATTAAAAGGTTTTATCTACCTAAGGCTTCTATCCGATTTGTTTAGTGTTATATATTTTAGTGACTGCCTCATTGGTCTAGTGGTCGGAAGCGCGACTGCTGTGCATGAGGTCTTAGGTTCGATTCCCAGGTCGGGCAGTGTTATTGGGTTATTCCATCAGGAATTTCTCAGTAGCAGCCTCGGAGTCTGGATTTGTGCCCGGTTGATGGCAATAGGCTCGCCCCCTATTACATGGGACTAAAAACATAACTAGCGAAATGTGGGTGTACTAATGGGTTCACCTCTGCCTAACCCTTCGGGGATTACAGGCGTGATGTTATGTTATGTATATATTTTAGTTTTTAAATTGAAAGACATATAAACGATATTCATATCACACTGTTAACTATCCACCATCTTGTCTGAGTCCTAATTACAAGTCGTGGTCTACAATTGGCATAGCTCACGCGATGTTAATGGACTTAGTGGCGTAGTTTCTTCAAACCCGAATCTTCTAGAGGACAACAGCATTATAATTTTTTATGGTACATTAGGTGATCATTTAGATCAGCCTTTCCCAAAGTGGGCGATAACGCCCCCTTGTGGGCTCTGCAGGCCTACAAGGTCAGAGACCCAGAAAAAAAAACCAGGGCGCTGTGTAGAGGCTTGGGGAGCGATTTGTAATTTCATCTACTAGGTGGTTTTTAAATAGGTGAAAAATTGAGGGCGCTAGAAAATTATTTATTTTCATAGTGGACAGTAGATAAAATAAGTCTGGAAACCCCTGATTAAGACAATGAGTTTCGGTTTAGGGGTTACGCGTGCAATTTATAAAGAATCTCTCGTTGTTGACTTGAAGGCCAATTTCACTAAATAAAAAAGTTTAAAATCTAGTCACAATTTTATAGAAATTAAATATAGAACAAAACTTAGAAAAGGGTATGCTTAGATGGTTCGGTCATGTTGAGAGGATGAGTGAAAGGCGGTTAACAATAGTTATTTGTTATACAAGAGTGCAAAGTTGCTTTTTAACCGCGTGTTCAATTTTGATGACCGAGCAAGCGAAGGATTCTAAAATTGAATCACGAGCGCAGCGAGTGATTCAAAATTAGAATCCTGAGCGTTAGCGAGGGAATCAAAAGAGCACGAGGTGAAAAATCTTTGCACTCGAGTGCAACACGTAACTTTTCATTCCACCTCAGCGAGGAAATGACTAAATGCAAAAAAAAAAACGTTTACAATCACAAGATAGGTACACTTTTATTTCAGTTTAGGTATTAATTACTACATTATGACAGGTAAGTATTACAGAATAATCTTTAAATTATGACAAAACAATACTAAGGTATAATTAAGAAAATTTTAAAGTAACGTTGCTACAGTTATTTAAATTGAGTGTAATATTTTTGTTTGGTACTGTAATATTGGTGTTAGTCACTTGTGTACTGTTTTTCGGTAAACTATCTGTCATACTTAATAGTTGTACCGATTCATCGGATTCCCTTGGCGTGAATGTTGGAGAGAGAGGGTTTTCAAGTTTCTTGTTTTTAATATAAGGTTTAACAATGACGTGAAAAAATGCCGCGTAAAGAACCGCGTACAAAGTAAATTGAAAAAAGAACACCAAGAAGGCTCCGAGTCTGAGTTTTTAACAAATTAAAAAAAAGTTGTATGATATATTCGGCATCATAGAGGTAGCAGTAAATAGGTTTAATGTTTTTTTTTGAATTCACAAACTTAGTGCACACGATGTTCTAAATTCAATTTACTTTATCCTCTAGAGAATAAAAACGGCTTTTCCACTCAGATATTGAAGATTAAAAATACTCTTTCCGAGATGGTGGGATGAAAAGAGTATTTACATGGCAGAGGTGAGTGGTAACGCAGGGTGGGGTCGCACTTGGAAAACCTACACTAACCTTATTGGTACCGGCGTGCTTGTATAACGAGGTCTATGAACTTTTAGATTTATTGAGCTATATCCAGCTGTAAACTGTTTAATATCCATTTTTAAACATGCGTGTTGCGTCTGTCAAGAATGAACCTAGACTGATCGACCTGCAGACATGTGGACAGCTCGTGGTGATCCATCTGCGGATGCATCTGCGGGCGTCCGCGGATGCATCTGCAGACGTGTAGAGGAGGCTTTAGGATCGTAGCAGGTGGCGTTCTGTGGTTTCTGCCTACCCCCATGGGAAAAAGGCGTAAGGTTATGTATGTATCGAAACTTTAACTTGATTGCGGTCGTCCCTAAGAGAGAGTAAAAATAAATTTATGGTTGATGATGGTGTCTACTACCCAACAAACTCTGATCTTCATAAGACACCGCTGATACAGGTTAATAGGTACATAGGTACAGTAGCGGTAATAAGTGGAGTAGCAATCTCACAAAGCATTAAATTGAATTTTTTTTACTTACGACCTTTCGACGAATTTTGAAAATTCTGGTTCCTTTACACATAGATGTAGGTACGGCTTGTACCGCGTATTCACAGCAATTCAAACTTAGCATGCTACTGCACTTATGACCCCTTACTGTACATTCGCAGAACTTAAACCATTCAAACTAATTCGAAGTGGCACAACGACCTCAACCAATCAAAACTGTAACAATGAAAATTAATGCCTACATAGTAATATTGAGTAACAATTACTTTTGTTGTTAACTTACCTATTGAATTAATAGCAACAGTTCAAAATGTTACATTTGATTATGCACATATTTGATTTTATTTGCGTAATAAGGGGGCCTCGAAAATTGGATGGGAAGTTCTGAATTAATCAAATATCTATAGTGGAACTCGTCCTTAAATCCGCCAAAGACGAAGTGCCAATTTTTTTATCAGAAATCGAACAAAATCAATTCAATAAAAATAAAAACTAGTTCTCGGGATATGCCTTTAACTAAACCCTTTTGCGAAAGGGCATAATAGATGTTCGTAACATATCGTAACATCACGCCTGTAATCCCTGAAGGGTTAGGCAGAAGTGTCCAGTTATGTTTAACTTCCATGCAATAGGGGTGAGCCTATTGCCATCAACCGGACACAAATAGATAGGTATTCACACTCTTCTAATAAGACTTCTTTTTTGGTTAAGACACCGACCGGCAAAAGCAACCAATTTTACCAAAACGTACCCCAAAATTAATAAATGCAAAAATAAAATGATTTAAAAATTCAGCAAGATGATAACGTCAGCCGATAGTGCATTGCGTATGCGCATTTGTGCAGGGCGCGTACTGAGAGGGACGAGCGGACGGAAGTGCACGTGGGCGAGTATCGATAGCGACGGTCACTGAACGCAGCTTTTGTTTTTTTAATCCCTGAACCTATATCTAATCTTCAGGCAAAACGTTTTAAAATTATTTCAAAACATAAGTCTTAAACAACCAGCGGCCTCTCATACATCCTAAGGCCTCTTGAGAGTTCAAGGCCAGTAACCTAATTGAAAAGAGCGTCCGTGGAGTTTCTTGCTCGTTCTTCTCCATAGGGCCTTACCTCCGTTTTGGAATGCTTCAACTTTCTGCATAACTAACCGACTCCTTGAAATTTCAAAAGTGCCTGTAATTGGTCTTATAAATAAATGTTTAGACTTTGACTTTGAAAGTACCAATGTGACTTTTTAGATTCATATGTACTTTCTAAGTTTAACTTGGACATCACTGGACATCGGTGAAGGAAAACATCGTGTGGAAACCTGGACTTACAAATTAATATAATGAATAGCTGAAATCGTCATCCGGCTTGAGCAGGGGTGGTGATCAATGCCCGTGCCTTCTCTGTATGAGAAGAGGCCTTTGCCCTGCAGTGGGACAATAATAGCCTGGCATTATTATAAGTCTTAATTCTCGTTTAACATTATTAGTGTCAATTTGACGTAAATTACTTATAAACCAGTTGGCAATTTTAATTTACTGAAATCATTTATTTTTGTAAACGTGGGTAATGAAGAGGTACATATATGCTTTCCTAATTATTTAACCTTCTTCTAAGTCATGTTCTCCACATGGACATTCAATCTTAATCAATTGCAAAATGCAACTTTCAAATTAAAAATTTAGATTTTCATTTAGTTTTCTACGATTTGAAATGTATTTGTTACTAGATAAATATAATCCTCGTTGGTCTAGTGGTCGCAAGCGCGACTGCTGTGCATAAGGTCTTGGGTTCGATTCCCAGGTCGGGCAAAGTGTTTTTGGGTTTTTCCATCAGGAATTTCTCAGTAGGAGCCTCGGAGTCTGGATTTGTGCCCGGTTGATGGCAATAGGCTCGCCCCCTATTACATGGGACTAAAAACATAACTGGCAAAATGTGGGTGTACTAATGGGTACACCTCTGCCTAACCCTTCGGGGATTACAGGCGTGATGTTATGTTATATTATAAATATAATATAATATTTAAACTCGCCATATTTTAATAGATATTTTAAGAATCGAGTTATCATAACGATTTAAGCAAGAGTCGTGACCTTTTCGTAGAATTTACCTAAATATATACGTGATACCATATTATCGCCCACCGGGTCACAGCCGTGTTTATATTATAGGTCTAATCGAAATAGATAAACGCCTACCATGTATTACAATGATGAAAAGATGTACAACAGTTATAGAATTAAAAAAAAAATATATTTTCTATTTGTTAAGCCCTTTCATTTGATAAATTACTTATGTAATCCGCTATTTTGCGGCAGTCATCTTCGACCGATTTTCATCAAACATAGCTAAGAAAACTCCTAACGAATTCAACTTTCGAACAAAAAAAATCATAATCTGTTCACCCGTTCTGGAGCTACGATGCCACAGATAGACACACGGACAGACACGTCAAACTTATCACACACCGTCGTGTTTGGAGTTGGGGTTAAAAAAATTGTGTAGTATAAAAGAGATGAATAACGAAACCTTTGTATTCACAGGTAAATAACTATGGAGTGCTGACCTTCAGAGCAGACATCCCATCGTTCCTGAACATAGAGTTTCCGCTGCCGTACCCGTCGATCGCCGCGTTCTACACGAACATCGACACGACAAACGCGGGCGCCGTCTACTACAGAGAAACTAACGAACCACACGTTCTCTCTAAAGCCGAAGAGAGCGTGCAAAACAACTTCCACGACTACTACGACTTCAAACCGACCAGCGTGTTCATTGCCACGTGGGAGGATGTCACGTACACATCTAACGGACGAACTGACGACCGAAGAAACCGCTTCCAAGCAGCTATAATCAGCAATGGCACGGAAAGTTTCGTCGAATTCTTATACCCTGAGAGAGATATTCAATGGGTGCAAAAAGACACGCAAGTTCTGAGCTTGCCCGATGCTAAGGCTCAAGCCGGTTTTGTGTCCGAAGATGGACGCATTTACACCGTTCGCGGTTCCGGTAGTCATCAAATCAGGAATATCGTTTCGTAAGTGTTATTTTTAATGAAAAAATATAATAAAAACTACTTGCTTTGAAATGTTATTGAGCTGATTATTAATTTTAATTCCAGATGGTCAAATGTTCACGAGCCTGGACGATACGTTTTCCGCATCGGAGATATCCCCTTAGGAAGTAACGTTGCTGTACCCGACCAGTACAACCAAAATGAAGTGGAAATGGAAGAAGAGTCCAAAACATGCGCGCAGAGTGGACCCAGTGTATGCCACATACAGGCGAGGTGCGTCGACTACCAAGCCGGCATTTGTTGTCAGTGCCAGGAAGGTTTCTACGGAAATGGCAAAACGTGTATCAAAGATGATGTCCCACTTAGAGTTCATGGTAAAATAAACGGTGTTATTAACAACGTCAATCTTGATGATGTAGACATACAGGCGTATGTGGTCGTGGCTGACGGCAGGGCGTACACAGCGTTGTCCCTCGTGCCAGGCGGCCTCGGAAGTAGTTTGCAATTACTACATGTGCTCGGAGGTGTCGTCGGTTGGCTCTTTGCCAAACCGGCAGGATCTGCCAGAAACGGTTACCAACTTACAGGCTCGTTGTTTAACCACACCGCAGATATATGGTTCCCAGCTACTGGCGAAAGAGTTACCGTCAACCAAGAGTACCTTGGACATGACGTTTTTGATCAAATCACTTTAGAGACAGATGTCAGGGGCTCGTTGCCGAACATTCTTACCGGAACAAAACTGGATATTAGTGATTATGATGAACAATTCACCCTCGTAGAACCAGGCCTCATTCGCTCTGAATCTACCAGAACCTTTACAAACAGGGCTACAGGAGAAAAATACGAACAAAGAGTTTCACAAACGTTCTCATTCAGCTATTGTCGTTCTGCTCCTCCGTCAGCAGAAGACAACAAGCCATTAACATTAAAAATAAGTAAAAATTATTTAGGATATGAAGTCAGGGAAAATATAGTGAGGTACGGAATGAGTAACAAGATATTCCCTCTGGGTGAAGAAGACCCTTGTATTATAGGCAGAAATTCGTGCGGCCGTCACAGCTCATGTGTCGTTCAAGGAAATTCCTTCGCTTGTGTCTGTGAAACTGGTTTCACGAACATTTACCAAGACAATACCCTCGTCTGTGTCGATGTAGACGAGTGTGCATCAGGAACACATAACTGTGATAGCAACGCGGACTGTAACAACCACGACGGCGGATTCCAATGTAGGTGTCGTCAAGGGTTCATAGGAAATGGCATAGACTGCAAACCCCTATCTACATGCCAAACCAAAAAATGTGATGCCAATGCTCGATGTATAGATAACCCCGATGGAGAACCCATTTGCGTTTGCAATCCTGGGTACAATGGAGACGGACAGTACTGTATTCCAAATTACGAGACTGCTTGTTCCAGCTGTTCACCATATGCTGCATGTGTTTTCACTGGTAATAGATATGAATGTAAATGCAACACTGGTTACTCGGGTGATGGTTATTATTGCATCGAAAACGTTCGTGGAGATGAAACAACACGTGCATCACAAACCGATGAAAATAACGAAGCTGATTACAATGAGACTTTCGTCTTGCCTAACTGCGATACCTACGGCTGCTCGTGCCCGCCAGGCTACTATGACTATAAGGATGAACTTAACAACCAACTGTGTCGCCTCGCTTTCGATGCTCCACCTCGTGAACCAGATAACAACAACGGGCAATCTACCGACACCTACTACCAACCGCCTACGGAACCATATCGTTACACAACATCTGAACCCCGATCAACCACCGCGTACGAACCATATACCGACTCAAGCGATCGCTCCCCCAGCCCTTGGGACCCTAGCTATCAAAGACCTTCACAAAATGAATATAAGCCACCGTCTGAAAATAGTTACCCACCACCTTCAGAAAACAGCTACCCAGATCCTTCGGAGAACCAATACCCGCCATCTACAGATAATCATTACCAACAACCGGAGCACAACTATCAACAAACTTTAGATAACAACTACCCATCCCCCACGCCGAATCAATATCAACCACCTACTGATAACAGCTTTTCAGACCCTTCGCAAAACAACAATCAACAATATTCGGGAAACAATTACAACTCATCTCCTCAACCCAATTACCAGCAGTCGCCAGATCCTAACTACCAGCAACCCGAGTACCCACCTACGGACAGCGACCCTCTAAGTAAGATGACTTTTTTTTTTGCAAAATATTTTCCTCCTACTGTGTTTAACTGCAATAACACGTATTATTCTTTTTTCAGTTAAATGTGTGGAGGACGCTGACTGTCCACCAAACGCTGTCTGCTCCTACTTATCTGCGGATGCTTCAGGCTACTGGGAAGGAAAGCACTGCGTCTGCCCAGAAGGTTACGAAGGCGATGCGTACGAATGCATTGAAAAAACCGGACCAAACTGTGCCTGTGGTCCTAACGCACACTGCATCAACACCCGCTCGGACGAATTCATCTGCGTGTGTCAGCTCGGATACCACGGCGACGGCTACTCCTGCCGGCCCAACTTCAGTTGCAAGAATAACTCGGACTGTGAATACAACGCCGAATGTCGACCAGACGCAAACAGCAACGAGTTCATCTGCCAGTGCGTCCAAGGATACATTAAGGACCAGAACGACGCATGCATTCCTGACGCACAGCTCTGTAACGGAGCCTGGTGTGCCGATCACGCCTCCTGTCTCTACGACCAGGATATAGAGGTGAACTACTGCCACTGCGACGACGGATACAGTGGAGATGGTATTTCGCAGTGCGTGCTCGAGGGACGCACGTGCGACGTTGCCAACGACTGCAGCGTCAATGCCGTGTGCTTGCCTGTCGACAATACGTATCAGTGCGTCTGTAGCGATGGGTACAGCGGTGACGGGTACACATGCACCCCTGAAGCGACGTGCAGGTACGACCCCAACATGTGTGACTTACACGCGTCTTGCCTGAAGAGGCACGATGTTTACATCTGCGAATGTAATGCAGGGTACAACGGTAACGGAAGTTACTGCAACTTTAATCCTAGGAAAGCTGGGAACTTCTTGGTGGCAAGTGACGGTGCCTCCGTGTACAGAGTACCCTTCCAGGTCACACCTAGAGATTTCGCGACGCCGTTAAACAGCGGAGTATCTCAGATCGCAGTTGGTGTCGATGTAGACTGCGAAGCTGGCAAGTTGTATTGGGGCGATGTTGTTAGTTTCGCCATTAAAACTGCTGCTTATGACGGTAGCGACGCTACGCTGTTCTTATCAGAAGGTGAGTCAAGGACTGATACTTTTAATGTGGTAATATTAGAATTGACAGAATCCTTCGGCTACTAATTTATTAACAACAAGTTACTATAATTTAAAAAATTCAAAAACACGACTGCAAATATTGCACATATTTGTACTTTGTTTACTCGTCAGTTTTTTTACGACGTTTTTTATTTATAGTGTTATATATTTTTTAAAACTACTTGTCAAATTCTAGACGATAAACAGAGACACGACCGGATTCATTAAAAAAAAAAATTGAGGCTGGTATTAATTTACGTTTTAAAGTGACCACAGAGAATTCTTTTTATATTTAACTAGCCTATGTTACTCGGAACGATGCAAGGATTGTAACGATACCCCATACATCTAAATCGGTTCAGGCGTTCAAAAGTTATGGTGGAATAAAGAACATCACATACATACATACATACATACATACATACATACATTAACCCTGAACACATAACACTCCTTTTTTTGGGGCAGTCGTGTAAAAATAAGATCAGTCTCAAATAATTTAATTACTTATTTCAGGCGTCAAGTCACCCGAAGGCATAGCAGTGGACTGGTCATCCAGAAATATATTCTGGACTGACTCCAGGAAGTTGACTATTGAAGTAGCAAACCTGGATACGAAAGCGCGGAAAGTATTGTTCGCAGTGGACAGGATATCTAACCCCAGAGGCATCGCCGTGCATCCGCGAAGAGGGTAAATATAGACTTATGTATAAAGAGTTTTTATGTTTGTTTTTTGTTCGAACACGCTAATCTCCGGAACTGCTGGACCGATTCTGAATTTTTTTATGCCAATAGGAAGCTACGTTACCCTGCTATATTTTATTATAAAAATATACCTATATATCCGTACGCGGACTAAGTTGCGAGTTAAGCGTACTAGCTTTTATATGCTTAAATATAATACAAGGTAATCTGGCATGAAAGTCCTTTGCGATGAAACTTAATAAGCATCATTTACTCTTAACTCATTTTATGTGCCATGCTTAACTATTTCATAAACAATTTTCATCTCATCAGCAATTTAATAACCTTACATTTTCCCAACAGAAAAGTCTTCTGGTCCGACTGGAAACGGTCCAACCCGAAAATTGAATGGGCAAGCATGGACGGATCACAACGAGGCATCTTCCTAGACAAGAATGACGTCGTTCTACCAAACTCTTTGGCCATCGACTGGGTACGCGACCGGCTGTGCTACGCCGACGCTGGCCTGGCGAGCATCAAGTGCGTTACCATCGACACGCAGGAGAAGGAAACTATTGCCACCAACTGCTCGTATCCATTCGGGCTTGCGATCCATGGCAACAAGTTCTACTGGACTGATTGGAAAACGTGAGTGAAAGATACTTCTACGCATACATTAGTTCTCGAAAAGTTCCTACTTCACTTTCTTATATGCATAAACAGCCAGGACCGGAACAACTATGTGTAGGCCAAACAAATATTTGTTCCATGCGGTAATCGAATCCGCGACACACAGCGCTGCAACCAATCGCTCAGCCACTATGCTAACTGTGTTTGCCAACACACTACAAAGCGTTTTTCTCACTTTACTACGTATGACTGTGGAAATACCCAGATTCTCTCTCTGAAGCTCAATAAAGTGTAACCTCCCATCATTACCAATACACCTATTCCATTGTCAAAAACTCTCAAAAATTTTAACTTACAGATTAAAAATCGAATCCATCGACGTGGAAACTCAAGTCCGCGGCCAGGTCCCGATTGCGACAGCATCCAGGCGATTATATGGAGTAGCAGTGGCCCCTGACAACTGTCCTCCAGCACAAAGCGTGTGCGCGTACAGGAATGGTGGCTGTGGCCCCTACCAGCTGTGCCTGCCGGACGGCAACAACGGCAGGACGTGCGCAGACGCTGACACGATCCTTAGCAGGCGTTAAGGGTTACAATGTAAAGGTGGTTTCAAACCGGCGAGGCGAGGATGAGCGAGGATTGAAATCACACTGACTTTCACATCGAAAGATGTTCAGCGCCGACCAGCGCTGGCACGTGCCGGCTTGCGCAAGATTTGTGTAACCACTTTTCAAAGTAATAAATACTCTATACATTTAGCAATATAGTTTAATGTTGTACAAACAAATTCTTCAATTCTCGTCTCGCACATCCTCGCGCATTCAGACCTTTCACACAAAAGATTAGCGAGATGTCAATCATCATATTTGTTAGTACAACAATGAACTATATTGCTGCAAGAATACAATATTTAATAGTTATACAAATTTTAATTTCGCCCATCCAATACAATGCTCGCCTCGCCGGTATGAAACCACCTTTAGGTTAACGACATCAATATGACATAACCATTTAAACGAGATATGTGCTAAGTGGCCCTAATCGCCACTGCCGCTCCGTTCAAACGAACTATCCGTGAATTGTGCGTCAAACCGTGTCTAAATATTAATGTCGTTGAATTAGGGTTAAAGATGGTTTTGATTGTGGCCAAATTAAAGGTTTAGGGTTTAAAATAATTTAGCCATCTCATACGGAGTTGGACTACGACCCGAGTTTGTGCAATATTTTGTTTTAAAATAATATTGTGTAAAAATCTGTTTAAAAATAATTTTAAGCCAATTTTTAACACTGAAGAAAACGTATGATTGCATTTTAGCGGCTACTACTTTCAAAACCTAGTTCACTACGAAATTATGAAACAAGAATTACTATTTTGAATCTTCTTAAACACAACTTTTCCGTATTATTACAAAACGCGTTTTTATAAGAAATGTTTCATAATTTCGAAGTTAACTATTTTTATAAAGGAATTAGTTTAATGTTTTTATCACTATTAACCTGATTGTCTAACCACTAAACAAACATACCTCCCGCCTAATTTTAACCTTGTGTTACTAATAAATAGAAGTCAGTTTTGTAGTATTTAGTAGATTTTTTACCTTACATTATGGCAACACCACTACAAATAATACTATTTTTACCACAGATGTCAATATAAAATACGAGAACCAAATAATTTGTACCCAAAGATGTTATGTTATTCCTGCTATAACCAAAATGTTAGAATAAAATAATAAATACTCTTAATAAGATCTTTAATGTACTTCAATCAATGTAATTTATTAATGCCAAATCAATAAAGTTATTTATTTAAACAGACATTTTTTTTACCCACAATATTATCATAACATTCCTAGTATTAAAAATAATTAATGGAATCTAAAATTTCTTCTTAACAGCAAAATATACTAAAAAGTTTACCTATAATTTTTAAGTTATTATAATTTATCCTAGATTATATAAAGTCTTTGATTTTCATGGCTAGTTACAGTTTCATCATTAGTGGAAGAACAACAAAGACACCAAATGAAATTTCGGTAAAAAGACATCTCATTAACTTAATTTTCAAGCAATTTCAAAGGAATTGTGTAATACCAGTTAGTATAATAAGCAAGTTCATATAAAATATAAAGCCTATTATAAAGCACACTGTCATTAACAAGCCTCTATTATTAAATTTGATACACAATTATTTGTAACAATCTCAAACATTTATAATCCCTAATAAAGGAAACTTTAGGAAGACAGACATTTAAATAAGCTGTCAAAAACAAAAACATCTCATTACCGAGACTGCACAATCATAACTAGACATGACAATCATGAAAAAGGTACGAGATTACAGCTTTACCCCCACAATTCCTCAGTACGACCAAACTTAAACACTAGCGATGCAGCGAAGATGAATGCGTTCTGCATGAACAGGCTCACACCGGGCCAAGTAGCCTTGGTACTGCCTATAAACAGAAATAGAATGGACTTAGTCAACCCCTATTTATAAGAAAAAGTTTTAAAACAAAGGTTTACTTCGAGAATTGCTATGGCTACTAATATAGCTGGTATCATAATTATTACATTATTGGTATTTGCTGCTACATCATAATTAGATTATGGTAGTGATGGGTCATTTAATTACTTATTGAGTTATGAGACTAATTTACAACGGATTGATATAATATTTTATTATGACAGTGATGCTAATACGTCAATTTCAAGGTAAGTTTGACATGTATACTGGCTTCTTTTTAAGTCTGATTGGCGATCCTGTGACTTTTAGTTGCGACGCCATTTTAATTGTTTTATTCAGCTATTCGTGAATATGCTCAATTTTTTTTTTGTTACTTTTTACGTAAATCTTTTTATTGTAAAGAATATTATTTTAATAGGAATGTTTTTTAAACCAAGACAAATCCAGATTTAATACCGTATTATTATCGGCGAAACAGAATACCCCAATTAGTTAATATCAAAAATGAATAAATGAATTTGTACATACCCGTGTTAACAAAGTTGGCAAACAGGATCCAGCAGGCAGCAATGAGTGAAGCAAATCCAACAACGAAACCTAGGAACAGCCAGAGACGGGCACCGCGGGGACCCATGCAACCGCCTGTATATGTCTCACCTCGCACCTGTAATTAAAAAAAGAAACCTAGTATAATAACCATTAGAAAGTATTGTTTGGGTCTAGTAGGCTCCGCACACAAAGCCAGTTTGCAACTCAGTCCAGTCACTGGCCTTTCACCAGCCTCATTTATGAAAGCACTAACTTTTGCTTGTGTATTTGTCTGCATAAATGTTGAAGAAGTTGACAAAGTTGCAGAATAATAAGTTAGGTACTTATATCCTTGGGCTTCTAACTTACCCAACACCAAATTTCATTAAAATCATCTGTGGTTTATTTGTGAAAGCATAACAGATGGACTGACGGAGTTACTTTTGAATTCATAATATTATAATATGGATTTGAAGATAGTTAATGTTAGTTGACTAACTTTATGTATGAATGGCCAACTAACAGTTTCTCTATGTTAAATAACCTCAAGATTTACTAGTCTATATTGTATCAAAAATTATATCCATGGATCAAAATATTTGTAACTACTTTACTGCAGATCCAAAGCTGAACAAAACCAAAACATGCATACTTCTTATAACATTTAAATATTTTTTTTGTAAGTATAATAACATAAGTCTTTGTTACAGAAAGTTAAGTACTTAATGCATATTTTATGATAAAACCAAAGCTGAAAAATAATTTATCATTGTTTAAAGTGTCATTGACCTGTGCGTTAGACACGGAGTTCACCATGATGAGAGACAGAGTGGCCATCACACCACAGACGTGGGAGGCGTTGGGCAGGATCCCAGGATGCACAGATGCCGCGTCGATAATGAACCACCATCCTGTAAAGAACTGATGGAAAAAAAAATGAGACATCAATGGTACTCTTTGTTCGAAATTTCGCAAGAATAGTGGACTTTCGAAGTGAATCTCATCAAAAATCTGCGCCTTGCGGAAGTAAGTTCATACTAAAGTCTAATAAAGCTGTAAACACCAATTAGGGATATGTTTTTTACGGAGTATTAGTACTCGCATCGTAATGAATAGGAATACAACATGAATCATCAAGTACAAACCAAAAGTCCTGATGCTATAGATGCTAGGATGTTGCGCTTCTCACCACTTTCGAACCACACACAACTAGGCATGGTCATATTCTCGAAACAACTCATGTTTTAAGTTGAGAAGAATTAACGATGAAAATCTATTTCGATTTTGCAAATTTTCCTGAACTGAATCTATGAGATGGTAAATAAAAAGTGACAGCTCAATAATCGCCTCAGTGACGCATGACGCAAGTGAAACGACAGTTGATTTCGTAAGCGTTCCATTGTTGTGCAATTACAATATTTTTGGCATCAGTTATAATTAATTTTATCTGGCAATCCTGTCCTAATCCTAAATACGCACACTACAAGGATTTTTTGGCATTAATAATAATTATACCCTTCCGTCAGGAGGCCTGTGTTGCTCTATGATTATACCCAATGTCGGTCAGCGCTAAATTAGGTATTGCATTAATAATTTATTTATCTTAAGGTCTTACAAAGACAGGACTATACCTAGCAGTAGATATATACTGGATGGCCCTTCAAGACTTCAACTGCGGGTATTTCCCAAGTCTAATCACAAACTTATGATTGTAGGCTTTGCTCCACCTTACTGGGAAAATGATGGGTTCTGATAGATTTTCATCATTTCAGTTAAGTAGGTTGGTAATTATTATAGGTAGATGTGTTATCGCTTGATCGGGCAATAGGTAGGCACAATGTAGATTTTGCAATGTATGTTTAGGTAATATCTTTGTGTTCGTTATAAAATTATGCAACTGATGAAATTTTTTTATTGATAAGTACACCTACCTATATAATACAAAGTCGCTTTATTCATTAAACATTATTATTTTGAATAAACAACTTAGAAGGACAAAATGCTGTTGAAAGGAATATTCTGTTTGTGTATTCAAGCTGTGCTTTTTAAGGTAAGATTTTTATCTAAAAAACCATTTTGTACTTATCTCCTAGTGTCTGGCTGGCTTCCTTCAAAACTAGAGGGATGAGGCAGGGAAACGTGAAGGATAGAAGCAGTGGAGGAAGGCTATTGCCCAAGAGTGGGACAGAACAGACTATAAAAAGAAGTGTCTAGTTATCTATGTCATGTCTTTAATAGTCCTAATCTCTGTTTCCAGGCGGTCTTCACTCAATGTACTCCACCATACCCTCGGGAGCCATTGTGTCCCGCCAAAATGCCGATCGTCGAAGCTTACAATATACCTGGTCAAGCCCCAATCCTACCAGTTTACGGCCGTGTCGTCGGAGCAAATCTAATAATAGATACTTCAGCCCCGCACGCACTCATCGGCCCAGCTGGAGTAACGATATTCTCTGATAACCTTATCATTGAGGGTGCTGTTTTTGTGTCTGGCAACCTACCATTCCTTGGAACGGTTGGTGTGGAGGGCGTTGTACCAGCAACCGGCAACAGTGCAGTGTCGTACGGATGTGGTACCGATAACATCGGTATCTTTAACAACGGTTTTCCGGGACCAGTTACCGAAGTTGTGTTGCCAGCCGTAGGTGCGCCAGGATGTGCAGGACACAATATGATAGGTCGTAGACTGTAAGTTAATTAGGTATGTAACGGTTGTAAATATACGATTTTATTAATCCATTTTTTGGTTTTTTGTAATTTCCTGTGCCAGTCCTATATATTTTGTACCTACCTTGTCAATAAAATACTTTTTCCTTCTTTATATTAAAATTTATATAAAATATTGTTGTTTTATTTTCATCAATAACTTCTGTATTGACCTAAGGAAAACTTAGTTATGCCTGTTAATCCTGTTACCTACCTATGTTCATTTTTCCCCAAGGAAATAGAAGGTACTGTACACTGCAAACAAGGCATCGCCGATTCATGAATCAAAAAAAAATATTGCAGAAAATACAGTGTAATATCAGACACAATTAATGTACACTCCATATTTAACCCGTTCATTGCATAGTATGTAGTAATTCTTGCCAATTTTGAGATAATTATGGGCATTAATAATAGGACGGGAATAGACTTGGTACTGCCACAATTTATTTGAGTTTTTGAGAAATAGGAAAAAGAAAACGTGGCTACCTTCTGGGCCCGAAAATGTTAGAAGTAAAACAAATAAGGAGGAAAAGGAATTATCAAAAATCATCGACTCAAAAATAAAAGGAAGAAGAAGAAGATACCTTATATTATTCCTGTGGGAACGCACCTTTACACTAAGGAAAGACCACAATGGACACAAAACACACGACAAAAAAAAACGCGAAAATTTTGAGTATGTATTTATTATAAAAAGACTGTATAATTACATAAATGTACTTACTTTACATAATATTAATCATTAATCGATATAATTAACACATCCGCGTAGAAAATATTACGAGACATGATACAATATAAAACCTACGTGTATAAGAGACGATCACAGTGGTTGTCTTTTGTGACAGAGATAAGCCGCGTTTCACTTCGTACACGATTACAATAGTGTTTGGCAATATGGTCACCGTCACAAATGTTGGATGTTGGTCAACTGGATGTGGTGTCACGTGACAAATGTTGGGCAATATGTTAACGGGGTGTGTTGCCCTATAAAATATTGGCAAGAGACACAGAGTAGGTAGGTTGTCCATTCATGGAGTATAAAATGCGATGCGAGCGTTTATTTGTATAATTACTGGGTTACAAAAATATTTTATTAATTCTATAGAAAATATGCATAGGTATTGGATTGGCACTCCATTTATTATCTACTCTGTGGGTGACGGGGTGACTAGCGCTATTGCCATATCGTGTACATAAGGTCAGAACGGAGAAAAATAGAACAAGTATTTTTACTTATAAGCATTCACCAAAAATGTTTACATTAACACACATTTAATGCTATCAGGACCTGTAAAAGTTTCTATATTGATTTGATTTTGAAACTAATCTTATAAGAAATCAGAGATAACACAATATGTTTTTATTCACATTTACGGTAATTTTAAAAATAACGGAATTAATACTTTTAGTACTGGACGAACATGCCCCGTTTTGGCGGGAAATACTACTCATAGAGTTATAGAAAACATTGTTTATTACTTCTATTGATTTCTATATCGAACAAACTTTACTTGTCAATCTAAAAAATCTTTACATTTTTATTTTTGGATTTACCATAACATCGACTGGATGAGAAATAAATAAAATGCATGTTAACTTTTCAAAATATTTTTCTCCGCTCTAACCTTACTAGATAGTGTTGTGATAGCATGGCATTATTTGCGTTGCCTATCATTTCATCGATAGCAATTGCCTTCGTTCTGGTAACACCACTCCGGTTCTATGGAGTCGGCTTTTATACCCATGCGGACCAAACGCTCCCTGAAAGAAAAAAACGAATTTATTGATAAAAATATAGTCGTTCGGTTGTACGGGGGCCTGGTCCAAAGTCAAAGTATTTATGATCTTTTATTAGACCATTTAATAGACACTTTTGAATTGTAAAGGCCCGAGTCCCGTGTGGCACTCTTTAAATATGGCCCCCAGCTAGATGGACATCTAAAAACAGGCGGGGAAGACGAATCGCGGTTCCTAACCTGACGTGCAGCATGCGATGCTCGGCGCTCTGCCAGTCCTGCGCGGGCTCGGCCCACAGGCGCTCCGCCAGCGCGGCGGCGCGCGGCCACAGGCGCGCGTCCAGCGTCGCCGTGTCCGACTGCTCCGACCACAGCGCCGCCTCACCTCCTGCACACGAACACTCGTTACTAATGTTCATAGATATAGAGGCTTACTTGGATCATTTATCACTTTTAACATACATTTAAACGGAAAGAGATATAGAGAGAAAGAAAGAAAAACTGTTTATTCACGTGAAAGTGTCGCACTTATAAAAGTTGTTGGCAAAGGCCCAAAACAAGAATAAGTAAGTATTAAATCTAAGCAATTAAATAAATATTATCCTAAATAGACTTAAATATGCGACACAACCGCGCGGCAACTGACGCTCGGCATAATCCACCCAAGAATATACACTGCTTTTTTCATAAGGTAACACTCATTTTATTCTAACTGCCTTAGAATTCTTAAAATACAAAAACTGACTTTAAAACCCAGTCTAAATTGTCAATTTTGCAACAAGAATTTTATTTGACCCAGGAAGATTGTTTAAAAGTACAAAAACTAGTAACTTTTTGTTTTTACCTCTTAATACTGCTTACTAAAACAATTCATTTTTGACACTGACATAATTTTTGACATTAGCATTGCTTGCCATATACAAAAAAAAAGAACAGTTAGGGTAAAATTATGTACTGCATAAAAAGCGTTCGCACTTCACTTACCCAAAATCAAGTGTTTGTATTCTTTCGCGATTTCCGCCGGGCTGTTGTTGTACACCTTCTGCCAGCCGATGTATGGAGAACACCAGTTGTTACCTGCACAATGACACTTTCATTAAACTTTATTTCTAATTATGTGATATGGGAGAAATGACTTCTCTGCCTTTACTTTAAGATTTTTAATTAACTTATTTTTAGGGTTCCCAATTCCTATACGACAAAATTTAAGACAGACTACTTGCCTACAAGTAGTCTGTCTTACATTTTGTCGATAATTACTCATGAGTCTGTCTGTTCGTCTCTCATAGTCAATTTGCTTTTATTCTACTGAACCAATTTGGTCCTTCTATTAGAAATTTCTCAGTAACAAATCGGAATTTGGAAGTGGGTGGTGTGATATGTTTTATTATTGGTTCTGCAATACCTTTTATATTTTAATTACATATCTATTAGGTAGCAACGTTATAAGAATTTGTGTCCATTGTAAATAAGCATTAGAAATAACCTTAACAAGGTACAAAATACAACAGCAACCAATACCTTCGCCGACCCAGGCCCCAAATCCGCAGTCGAGGTATAACGCGTCGTAGTTGGACATGATGAGTCGGTAACCCTTCTCTAGGAGACCGGTGACCTGAGGGCTTGAACCAGTTGTCCACACCTGCGAATCAAGTTCAGAGATAATGAAACACCTAGAACCTTTAGAAATTAGGTACTTAAACGGCATCAAAATCCAATCCAATCTGTCTATCTGTTTCACTTTTACAACTAAACAACTGGACCGATTTTGAAGAAATTTGGTGCGAGGTAAGTTTGAACCCTAAGAAGGGACATAGGCTACTTTTTATTCCACGACTTTGTCTGCGTCCGCAACTACCTACATTGACGCGGACGGAAGTCGCGAAAAATCTAATAAAAATAATTTCTTAAATGACAAAACTTGAAAGAATACATTTATTCCACACATACAAAAGAGTCTACTTCTATTCAATACAGCTTTGAACAAACCTGGATAATATAATCGTCTTTGTCCAAGAAGTTGTCGATGTGTGTGTAGTCTGTTAACGTACTGGTCCATAGAATCAGAGGCAGTCTCTTTCCAAAAGCCTGCAAATAACGAAACAAATATTTTTAATAAGTAGGTTTAATAGGTGAGAACTGTCCCATCGTGTTCGCAAGCACAGATGCTGAACGTGGGGTCCTGTACAGACGGAATAAGTGTTATTGGGTTTTTTCCATTAGGAAATTTCTTAGTAGCGACCCGGAGATTGGAAGTTGGTGGTGTAACACTCCCGTGCCTCGGAAAGTGCATAATGTAATAACTGTCTAATTCTTACCAATAATGACACTGGAAATTTGCATTGTAAAATAAACTCTATGTCAATATTAATAAGTTTTCCTTTGCTACAGCAAATCTTTTTTATATGAACTTACTTGTCACCAGCACCAATACCCGTAGGAACATTATATTAATACAGAGTGTTAGTTTAAACACCGTTATCCTTGAAACCAGTGGTTTGGTTTCACGAATAGAACGTAAATTCAATGAAAAAATAAATCTTTTTTTTTTTAAGTAAAATCCCCATTTTTCCTCAAAATTATTTCACCCTATATTACAATGATGTAATAGTTTAAACTTATGTAGGTAGTTATAACGGACGGCCAGTGCAGCAGGTCAACGCCCTTTGCGGTGATTACGTAACTCGGGCGCATAGTATCCATGAATTTACGGACGGTGTCGGATAGATATTTTTTTAATTTTTGAAAGGAAACTTTGTTTATTTATTTTTAAATTCAGATAAACATTTTTTATATTAAATCAAGTACCTATGATTTTAGTGACAACGGTGTTTACACTTACAGCCTGTATAAAGAATCAATATAGGTACCTTGTAAGCCCTATCCTGTGCCTTCATCTGGAAGTAGTTCCAGAGCTTCAAGAAGCTGGTCGGGTCGAGGTTCCACCTGTTCTGGACCATAAAGTGCTGGATCTCCTCTGATGAGTTCCAACACCTCTCGCTGACCTCGTCTCCACCCATGTGGAAGATGTCTGGGTTGAACACATCTGCAAACACAAGTATTGAGTATTTAATGAAAGCCTGTAAATAACGATGAAATGAAAATATAGGTCTTCCTTTTAGAAAAACTTAGGTTGAGTTTTCGCTTAGGCGCGGATTGAAGGACGCAGAAAGTAAGACTTCATACGTACGATACGGTACGAATTTGGTCTTTAGGTCCTAGTCAGGGGCGCGGATTATGCGTCAAGCGAATACCGGGCTTCCGACTCATGGAGCAGTAGCACCGTGGAATTTAAGTTGATAAGAGTCTGACATAATCCTCCTTTCTCCCCAGATGGTATACATGAGTATAATTCCCCCAATAAAAGAAAAAGGTAGACAGTAAAAACTAATATGTATGAATAGTGAGAACACGTACCAGCCATATCCCTGTAGATGTCCTCCAAGTAGTCGTACAGCTCCTCCCGGGTAGGGTTCAGTTGTCCACAAGGAGGCTCCACGCAGTAGGACGCCCATGGTTGAGCCTGGCAACCAATTTTACATATTTGAATCTAGAGAGGAATTTTCTTCGCTCAGAAAGATGCTGGGCGTTAAAGCCCATTATTTTGATGAGCGGAGAAAAGTCTTGAACCACAAATAGTTTTTATTGACATCGGATGGGAAAACCAAAGCCTATTAGATAAGTTTCCCTATTAATTGTTTGTTTGCGAGATACATTCATGAATGCTGTTATTAACAAAATTAAATTGCCTGTTTGTAATGTCAAAATAACAGCTTTTACTACATACTTTTGCTAAATGCATTAGAATGATTTCACAGCACCGACACAAAATAAAATAAATTTTTAATCACTTTGTCTGTCAGTCTATTTGTTCCTGAAGATCTCCAAAGCGGCTCGACCGATTTTGACGGGAAATTCACTAGCAGATAGCTGATGTTATAAGGAGTAACTTTTATTCTGGAAATAAGTTAGGGTTCAGTGCTAAAGAATTAAACCCCGCATATAACCGAAATCGCAGGCCAGTTGTAAAATACAAAGAAAAAAGTTTATTTTACGCTCACGTAGGTAATAAATGAGCTGTCTCAATACACCGTTGTATCCGCCATCAATTCATCATGAAGATATAAATCACCAAAGCCCAACAAGTCGCATGTCGCATACTAAAGACAAGTGACATAACTCGTTTGGACACAACATATAACGGTACTTTAGCTTCACTATAACTGTATATACCTATTGAAAGAGGATTTGGTATTTAAACAACTAGTTAAGTAAGACCTGTATGTTAATTTTGCAAAAAAAGGAATTGTCATTCACTAAGAACCTATAATGACCCATTGAGCCAGAGATAAAATAATAATAAATCTTTATTCAGAAACATAAAAGATCTTCTTCTGTATCGTGTGGGCAGTAAGGTCTTACGACCCCACACACGAATCACAGTGTCAGAATTTCTAAACGGCCTCATGGACCTCTGACATGGTTTGAGTGAGATCGTAATAGGCTGGTATAAGTCCAAGTTGCCTAAAGATAAAATACGTCATGAATCTTAAATTAACAATGTTGGTATATAATGTAAGGTGCCTGTACTAGGATAATTATGTATCACAGGCTGCAGAAGCTGTAACAATATGCTATATGTAGGACAGTTGATTTTTTTGTTAAATGTCTAACATTACTTACTGGCAAACTTATTTTATTTAACTTAAACTTAGAACTAAAAATTTCATATTTTTTTATTTCCTCATGTACAATTTTTTGCACCTGCTTTGTTATTTCTTCACCACCTTTGGTTGACTGGTAGAAAATGCCTAAGGCATTAAGTCCGCCTTTGTACTTTTTTGTTGCATAAAGTTTAAATAAATAAATACATAAATATTCCGGAGTTGCGGGACGTCCTAACAGGATACCGTGGCCCCGGAACGCAAAGGGTAAAGGAATAGGGTGGTTATTTCGTCAGTACAAGTCTGACAGTCCCTTCCGTCCTCCCATCTAGGGCGTGAAGACTCATTTGATGATTATTAAAAACAAAAAAAAAAAATTAAAATAAAAAGAATCATGAATATTGAAGGAAAGTATTTGCATCAGCAGTAATATAAATTAGGTTGTACACGTTTGTGTAACACATCGAATCTAAACAAGAGCGCCTCGAATGTGTTTACATTCGAGGCGCTCTTGTTTAGATTCGTCATTTACACCTAGTGACTATTGCGCTTGTTACACGTTTAAATAATCTAGGTAAATTAAGTGTGTCAGCATAGTGGTTTCTTACTGTTTTGTCAGCAACATGCGATCAACACGGAAGTCTAACCACCTTTTTTTTATGTGGTAAAAATCATCAAATGATTCCTTCCGCCCTGCGTGGGGCGGAAGGGACTGTCAGATGTTTACTGACTAAAAACCCACCCTGTTCCATCTGTTGCCCTTTACGTTCTGGGGCCACGGTATCCTGTTAAGACGTCCCGCAACCCCGGAAGTCTAACCACCTGACCTAAGTTCTTCCACTCCGTATATCTGGTTCTGATGGAACCTAGATTCTCATGGCCAATCCCTATTTTTAAGCTCAACACCATTAACACTCTATCAGCCAACCGTGGGTACCAATTGTACCTCTTACAATTCCGCGATCCAAAGGTTGGGAATCTCTGAATAACGAGACACTTACATTGAAGCAGACAGTGAGGCCGGTGTCCTGCCAGCCCTCGCCCACGTGCGCCGGCGCATCGAACTCGGGCAGCACGCGCACACCGCGAGCCAGACCATATTCCACAACTTCTTGAACTGCTTCCTTTGAGTACACCTGCAAATTATCATAGCAACCTTCACTTAGGCTTAAAATAAGGATTGAAGAACAAACTTAATTTTGATTAACTTCAAAATTAAGTTTGTTCTTTTTAAATTAGGTGAACTCTCATACATCTGTATACGTCACATTCGATGTTCCAGCTGCAAATGTAAGTTTGTGATCGGAAGAAACAATAGAAGTGATTTTATAAGGATCGCTACATAAGCAGGTCAGCGTATTCGGTTCGGCATTTTCAAAACAACGTCATCAAAGAACCTATTGAAAACGGTGAACCTAAAAGGCGGACCCGCTTAAGTATATAACGAGCCTGACCTTTCCGCCTAAAAGGACCAATTTCTGTGCTTCGGTTATAAGGACCAGTCAGGTACAGGTAAACGATAGCACTGTTCAACTTCACTTTCGGATAAAGGTCCCAGCCAGAAATTTCTTTTAATAAAACGTGACCCCACTGTAAGAATTTCTCCTGTATTGTTGGGCAGCGTTTACTAACTGTATATATAACTCACATACACAGCCACACGATCAGACACTTCGTTAACCGTGTCATCAAAAAATTACATACTTAATTATGATAGTTACGTATAAGTTAATAGATTTCAAATTACCTTAGCCGGGGAGTAGGCGCCAAGCTTAGCCAGCTGTGGTCTCCTGTTAGCTTCGAACGGGAAGCTGTGACTGTCAGTGATGTGCCAATGGAAGGTATTCAACTTAACAGCCGCCATTGCATCTGATGAAAATGATTAATTCTAATATATTAAAATCTTCAAAAACGAGTCCTGAGTCCTGACGAACTATTCTGTAACAATCTCTTTTGGCGAATATAGGTGAAGTGACAAGGACGTCGCCAGATGGTGGTGGTCCAGAGGGGGGGGGGGAGTTGATATAAATGGAGGATGGGAAAAGTATGAATTGTGGTTCCAGAGCTCAAGAATAATTTTAATTGGAATAAGCATAGTAATTGCAATAGAATTTGTAAATTCAATCTAATTCCGACGTGCTGAAATGATGGCAAGTCAAGTAAGTGGACTAAGGACTTTGCTTCCTTTGCATTTGGCTACATTTTATGTCCTGTACCCTCCCTCCCCACCACATCTGCCCCTCTCTACCCCTTCTAGGTGATGCCCATGGCTTTAGTGAGGTCACCGAGTCAACAAAGAGATGTTGTTAGAAAAGAACAGCTGGTGCATGGACTGCCCATTATTACATTAAAGTCCAATTTATAACCAACTTACAATGTACTACTTACATATATATTTTATTGACCTTCGTAAAAGCAGTAATTTAATACCTATTTTCCTATAATTTGTTTTCAATACTCACGTGTATATACGACCTTCGACCAAGTATAAATATTAATGAGTAGCCATTAAGGAAAGTAATTAAGTACCCTTTAGGAAGGTAGTATTCATGGCTGAACTTCAGGGATTACAGGCATGATGTTATGTAATTACGTAACTAAAAGTTGTAACATTGACCATCAATATCCTGTAGAAATAAACTACAGTAACATGACGCGCCCTTCCACAATTCAAAACGTTTGAAAGTGTTTGTAATAGTAGATATTAAAAAGACTCACAACGCATGTGTGCGTTTTGAGAAACTCTCGAAACAAAAACAAATCAGCGATTTGTTGCTCGACTACAGGCGTCAAAAATTACTCTTTATTATTAGTATGGGGCTGCAGACATCTCTGACAGGTGCGTTGTCTTGCGCGGTCGGCTATTTATGATTAGTTGACAAATAAATATGCCTGCCTGCTACGATTACTTACAACTAAGTACATACAAACTCTTTCATACGAATGTTACTACACACATTGAAATGGTAGTATAGAGGGAAGCGTCTAGTTAGAGTAGTTTATCTCTACCTATATAATAATAAAAGAAAGAGAGGGGAGACAACTGAAGGGGACGTAACGCCTTTTCCTTACGTTAGGTACGATTTCTGCCAGTTAACTCCTACCACAAGTCGCGTAATGAAACTACGTTCCACAAAAAGGATTTTATTGTAAGAATGCCTTGGTATTTCCGTTTGGTTTAAAAATACATTTCGGTTGGCTTTCTGAGCTGGATATCAAAGCAGGTACACTCAACCCTGATCCTAATTTAGACTCATAAACATTTTATCCTCAAGCAACATTATCAAGAGTAAGAAATTATTTTATTTGTATGCAACACTTAAGGTGATTCACCCTGAACAAAAGACCAAGCATGCCAAATGGCCTCGTTCGTCATTATGAAAGAAGTCTTAAAAAAGAAAAAAAAAAAGTTTTCTTTTGTTTTTGTTTCTTTGGTCTTCTGAATCGTGGGTGCGTTTACAAACAAATAAACTGATATACACAAATAGTCAGACCCGAAACAACGATCTTCAGGCCATATAAATATTCACTGGCCTCGTTGGTCTAGTGGTCGCAAAGCGCGACTGATGAGCATGAGATCCTGAGTTCTCAATTCGGGCAAAGTGTTAATGGGTTTTTCCATCAGGAATTTCTCAGTAGCAGCCTCGGTTGATGGCAATAGGCTCGCCCCCTATCACATGGGATTAAACATAACGAAATGTGGGTGTACACGTCTGCCTAAACTACAGAATTACAAGTGATGCTATGTTATGTTAAATATTTGTTCTGTGTGGGAATTATACCTGGGATACACAGCACAGGAGCCAATCGCTCTAAATACATACAAAGTTTTACATATTATGTATTCAAATGTACCTACAAAACTATGGTATAATTTCTGGATTGTAAAACATTTTTTTTAAGTGTAAAACATTTTCTTGCTTAACTTTCTACATGAAACCACCTTTTGAAAACAGCAACTAATCACCCATGAGCCAGGCACAGTGGGGCAAGCGCCCCAGTCTGCCTCATCGTGGCTACGCCCATGGCCACTGCCCAACCGTGTCAAAACTTATTATTATTTATCTGAACGTCGCGCGTTGCCCGTCGTGTGTAAGTTACAGGAAAGTGGTCATACTTACTGATGGTAGCCTTGATGGAGTCAACGCTGTAGTAGTTTCGCGCGGTGTCAAGGAGTACGCCTCGGTACGGATATACTGGCTTGTCGTCGATGGAAACATCTCGAACGATCTATTATAAGAAAAAGAAAACTTTTAAATTTCGAATAAAATGTGCAGTAACTACCTACTTACATTGGGATTTTATTAGGAACATTGGAAATAAATCATTATCGTGCTGTTTTATTACCTATATATGCATGATGGCGACATTTTATTAACTGAACATTTTACCCATACATTGGCCTAACATTCCTATAGGTAAATCATAAATGTAGTTTAGAAGGCCCTCTAATTCAAAATCTAATCGCAATTTTATCTCAGCGACAATGGCAACAAGTTAATTCTCAAAAAACTAGGTAGATAAAAAAAAGCATTTTTGACAGATTGAAATACCATAATTAATAATAATATCAGCCTATTTTAACCCCACTACAGGGCAAAGTTCTCTTTTCATACAAAGAAAGCACGAGCATTGATCACTACGCTTGCTAAAGGCGGATTGGCGATTTCAGACTTAATTAATAGGTACTAGTGAACTGGCCTTCGAACGGGTGAAAATTTTCGACTTTTCCGGTAGATTTTCTTAACATTTACTTTCATACAAATCTTTCATGCAACCTATCCGGGTAATTACGATCACAACCAAAAAAATATATATCTTATTGAGCAACACATTTAGCCATTCATTCTTATTATTTTTCTTTTTTTAATCTAGGTATCCTCACGATGTTTTCCTTCACCGATTCTAGTGATGTCCAAGATAAACAAAGAAAGTACAAAAATATAGCGACAATACAATTTATACAATAATTTGCATAGTCAACAGTACTTAGTAACGCTCGCGTGATATAAATAAAACACTGTGAAGTAATAACACATACCTAATTACATCAGCGAAGTGTTTTACATTTTATAAACTGTTAATTGCGTACAGTAACTGATTTACATAACGTGCGTGCGTGTCTTTTTACAATATAAGTGCTATTGTCCAGTTAACCATTTGAGCAAACGAAAGTAAGAAACGTTATAGATAATTCGATTCGATACTTTGAGCGCCAAACTTTCACTAACGCGACAACTGAATAGTGGGTGCTTATTACTTAACTAGCGAGCCGCCTTGACTTCGCACGGGTGCAATATAGATACATAAACAGGGAGCTTTATGTATCTACATTGCACCCGAAACTACTGAATTACTGAAACCACTTCAATCGATGAGAACCGTATTAAAATCCGTTGCGTAGTTAAAAGATCTAAGCGTATAGACGGCAGAAAGACATTTCATAGTTTAAGAAAAGTCTCGGGCAAAAACTAGTACCTACTAAATATTTCGTAGGTAGTAGTTTTTGCCCGTGACTTCGTCCGCGTAAATATCGGTTATCGCGGACGCAGAGAAAGTCGTGGAATAAAAAGTAGCCTAATTATGTCCTTCTTTGGGATTCAAACTAAACCCGTCCCAAATTTCATCAAAGTCGGTTCTAGTCGTGAAAGGGTAACAGACCATAATAAGGAGAGATAGAACTAGTGTAAGAAGGCCTTTGCCCTGCAGTGGGCAAATTCAAGCTTATAAAACAGCTGACGACCTAAATACTTAGCGCAGTCATAGGACTTCAGCATCTGACTAAGAATGGATGACTGCAGTAAAACAATTAATGTGTATTGACTAAGCTGAAACCTTATAAACTTCAAAATCTTCTACGAAGGTATCTATCTACAAAGTATAGTTTTTCGTATAATCAAATAAAATTAAAACACCTGGTCGATGATTAATAAAAACTAATTTTATTCGTTGCAGGGAGAGGACGCCCTAGGTAGACCTACACTGACCTTATTGGTGAGGTTCTTCAGAAAGGTCAGGTGCGCAGTAACCGGCGTGCTTGTATGTCGAGATGTATGAACGTGGACGAGTCGAAAGGAGTATGTAAGGATCGTAACAGGTGGCGTTCTGTGGTTTCTGCCTACCCCCATGGGAAAAAGGCGCGAGTTTATGTTAGTTGTTTGCGTATGAGAGTATTTCAGAATACTTCAAAGAACAGAATTGCTCCATAACAGCATAATATGCTGTACTTAGTCTCGCGACTATTATATCACTGTGTGCGTGCGGGTTCATCGCCCCGCCTAAACCGAACGGCAAGATGGCTAGGTCGCATTCTAAAATCACATACCTACTAAAAAAAAGACTTATTTTATTATTGATTCGTGCTGAGAATCACCTAGAATTTAGCGCTGATGCAAAAGAGCTTCTTGTAGATAGGCTTCGAACTAAGAAAATTTAAAAAAACCGGTACAGCACAATAACATTCCATATTTAAAAAGAAATATCGAGACGGCGTCCAAAAACCACTTTGTAAACCACATACTTAATTAAATTAAAATCGGTATGTCAAATATGTGAAAAAAAATGACGATCATAATCCGAACGGGGGTTACTGAACTCGGGACGACGATTAGAGAAAAAAAAGCAAATATTGCCTTGATTCTTGATCCTGAATTGTTTATGGTAATGAACAGAAGTGACAACTAATATTGAGTCGAAGCTCGTAACCGGTTAGGTTAAATATAAACTGGACCGTCGTTGGGGCTAAATTGTTGCCTGCTGATGCCCTTAGGAGGCGAAAGGACCAGTATATAGGTACCTGTATTAGTACTATAGAGACTGGCTGGTTCTGCGATATCCAACCTTATTTATATGGGATAAATTTTGTTTAAAATAATAAATACTTGACAGTCCACCTCGAGGGTTGAGAAAACGTATGAGCCATATTAAAATATAAATATAATTAAGTGTTCCTATTAAAGTAGACTTTTGTGCCCGGTTGATGGCAATAGGCTCGCCCCCTATTACATGGGACTTAAACATAACTAGCGAAATGTGGGTGTACTAATGGATACACCTCTGCCTAACCCTTCGGGAATTACAGGCGTGATGTTATGTGTTTTATGTAAACTAGAGTAATAAAAGTGAAGACTTCGTTAGTTTGAACGCACTAACCTAAAGAACTTGAGACCCAAGTTAAACATTTTTTTTTTATATACATAGTAATTGAAAACATACCCGAAACCTGAAAAGGGGCCATTGTACTCATCATTATGAACAACTTTTACTATGGGACCAACCCTGAAATCATGAATTAAAATCAGCTGTTCCCTACAAAAATGCTACACAACAAGATCATAAGGTATGGTTTTTATTTACCCTATATAGCGCGTTTATCAAGGAAGGTATAGGCTGTATAACATTACGCTACGACCCACACGGGGCGGAGCAGTGTTCAAAGACTAGTCGGAGCCTCATACCAACATGATACTCTTAAGCCTGGACCTCGAATGGCCTCGATTACTTGCACAGTGACCACAGCACCAGAACAACAGGTCGATAAACTTCTCGAAGACCTAGCTGTAAGTCTTATTTGTTTTGAATTTATTTACAGTTTCTTACTCCATTATTGCTATGTACCTTATGAGAACATAGTTGAGTCATGACCGGTTAATGACCTTAACAATTTTGAAGACTTTTGATACGTTAGGTATTCGTTTGGAAGAAATTATAAATAGGTACATTTTTTTTACAAAATTTCAGCCTATTGTTATCCACTGCAGGGCAAATGCCTCTTCTCATACAGAGACGACCCGAGCACTGATCACCCGCTTGCTCAAGGTCAAGGCGGATCGAGTGTTACGTAAATAGGCCAGATGACCACTAAAGTATTTACACTTATCTAAGTATAGGTACTTATATATAAAAGAAAGTCGTGTTAGTTACACTATTTATAACTCAAGAACGGCAGAACCGATTTGTTTGAAAATTGGTGGGGAGGTAGCTTAGAACCAGGAGACGGACATAGGATACTTTGTATCTTTTTTTTTGTTTTTATCCCGTTTCCGTGGGACCTGGCAGTAGAAATAAGCAATTTTACTCAGAATGGAAAGGTCAACATACTGGGTTTATAAAAAAAAGTACTAGGGTATCAGAAAATCAATGGTACCTATTCAAACAAAAATCACTTCACTCACTATTATCTACAAGCAGAGTACAACCTGAATTGATTAGAGATTTTGCTAATTACCGCGAGCGAAGCCACGGTCGAAAGCTAGTAGGTAATAAAGCTGTAGAGATTTTTTGTTTGTTAAATCTGAGGTGCATCCAATCGGATTGGAAAAAATAATTTGATAGTCAGATTCATGAGGAATAGTATACGCTGTATAACATCACGCTACGACCTACGAGGGCGGAGCAGTAACCAAGTGAAAAAAACACATGTACGAAGTCGTGGTCAGAATCTAATTGATTATAATGTTGCTATTTTCCTGGTTCTTCATAATTATAGCTACAATTGAAATGCAAAATAGCCAATGACCGACTGGATAACAATGATCTAGACTTGTTAGTGTCTCTAGAGATAGACCGTGACATTACGTGTGCCATTGTAAAACCTGCTGTTCGCCGTTCGCAAGTCAATGCAAGTCGGCAGCGAGATAATTATGTATTATGAATTTATGACTAAGCAACGCACGCGCTGAACAAACTTTGTAACTAAAAGTCGGGTTGTTTAATTATTTTTGTATTTGTTAGCCAGATTTATTAGGCTTATAGGCTATACAAATTTGATACGACAGATGGGCTTTCCTTTAAACTGCCTGTCAAGCTCTGTACCAAAAATCAATTAAATAGGAGCAGTAGCTTAGTCGCAAATGATTTTTTAAGTTTTTGCCCCGTTTGAACACGATGTATCTTTCCTAACAGCTGACTATGTCTATACGCATAGGTCATGCACCTACGTTGCCGGTTTAATACCTAGGTATCTAAGGTCAGTTAAATATATTTACAAAGGGTGTCTGCGTTTTACTCTGATTTGTAAGCTATTTAGTTTGTTTGAAAAAGCAACTCATTTTTATGTATATTTTATTTTATACCCTATCGAATTAATACTAAACACGTATAGTATACGTAGTGTAATTTAATGCCCCTCTGTTATATTAACTCTGTATAACATCTCGCTAAGACCCACGATGGCCCGAAAATTCACAACACTTAGATAAGGTATCGATCAGGCACACCATAGGTACCGATAAACTGCCTGCCTAAGTAATTCCGCGTGGATTATCGCCTTTGATTCACAGATTTATTTCCTAAACTTACCAGCATATGGTTCCTGATGTCGTCATACACGATGAGCTGAGAGAGAGTCTCGAGACCGTGTCTTAGACCGAAGAATGAGCCAGCTTTGATAGTAGCGTTGATTCTGTCACCCGAAGCTGCCTTGACACGAATCGAGTAGCTCTCGTCCATCTCCAACGAAAATTCTGCACAAAACATTATTTATAAATGAGTGATTCTTTTTTTTATGATTTATATGTCCAGTAACGGTCATTAGTGGAGTAGCAATCTCACAAATTTACATAGATTGACACTTTGGTTAAACTTACGACCTTCCGACGCCGTGTGCGAATTTTGAGGTGTACCTACGTACTGTGCTTATTATTATTTATTTATCGTGTGGGCAGTAAGGTCTTACGACCCCACACACCCAAGTGTCAGAGTTTCTAAACCGCCTCAAGGGCCTCTGACATGGTTTGGTTGGCTAATACATCACTTATACACACAGATGTAGGTATGGTCTGTACCGCGTGTTTACAGCAATTCAAACCTTAGCATGCTACTGCACTTATGACCGCTTACTATACCTACCTATTTAACCAACCTTATTTGCTGACATACATGACATGTTCAAAAGTATAGATTTAAGTTTATTACGGCTTAAAACAATCCCAAATACAAAAGCGAAAATTTTCGCCAGATACATAATAGATCATTCACTACCCAGTCGTTTATTATTTTCAATTTCGAATCCCAAACGAAATTCGCCTGAGTTTAAATCGTTTCAGCCAGGTTGCCGTCGTATGCAACCTGCATCTGTAAAGTTTTTTTTTTATATTGGGCAATTGTTTGGCTCGCGATGTTAGCCGATAATCTACGAGTAATATATAAAATTGTCGTGTAGCAGTGTTTGTTACCAAACTCCTCCGAAATAGCTGGTCCGATTTTTATGAAATTTTGTGTGCATATCGGGTAGGTCTGAGAATCGGCCAACATCTATTTTTCATACCAAATAAAATATGGCTGTACCTACGAAGTTCGCGACAGCTAGTTTCAATGTACATATTATAAAAATTGATTCAATGTTTAAATTAAACGTAGATCGAGCCGCGGACATACATAAACTCACACACTTTTTTCCATAGACCAGAATATGGCAGAAACCACAGAACGCCACCTGCTACGATCCTTACATACTCCTTTCGCCTCATCTACGTTCATACATCTCATCATACAAGCACGCCGGTTACAAGAACCTATTGCGCACCTGACGACCTGACCTTACACCTCCGTATAGGTACTAACAGAATATAGACCTATGACCTTTCTCACTTCGTAAAATGACCACAATACCTATAACATTTCACTCGCCAAAATAAAATCTATCAACGTATAAGATTCAATGCCGCATCGTCTTGATACTTGTTACCAATTGCGATTGTTATGCCAATCACAATCCCACGCTTGATTTTATAAACTGTTTTCATTATACATTAACGGTTGTCAGCAGTGCAACGAACATTAGTACAATTGGGCTGATGACACCACCAACCAATCAATTGACATACTATTTATGACCTGTCAAAATGCGATTCTCGAATAGATTTTGTATGACAATGGTGCCGATTCCCTTGGTCACAAACTAGACTAAAATTAGATTATTTTTATTTTTTTTTGTCCAATAAAATAAGAAAGAGACTAATGAAAATAAGAACTGTCAAATTAAGTCAATCTGACACATCCATACAGCTATAGTTGACATCTTAAAACGTAAGGATTAAAAATACGGAGAAGTTCAAAGCAAAACTAAGTTGACACCTCTAACTTAGTTCTTTAATGTCACGGAATGTCACCGTCCTTTCCTTTCGCTGTATGTTAGTAAGAGATGTCAATTCTCTAAATTTATTCTAGTTTGTGAACAAGGGAATCGGCACCAATAGATAGACTGTGACATAATTTCACCGGCATTTTTTTAAACCTAGCCCCACACTACGAATTTCTCCAGTATCGTGAATGCGTTCACAAACAAAAAAAACGGCCAGACCTGGAAGAACTATCAGTCTTCTTCGTCTTTTTCTCGTGTCGAATGACTCAAATTTTGTCCGACCAATATTGAGCAACCTGTACAGCTCTGTCATTGGCCTCATTAAGGTCTTGGATGGTGCAGGTGGTAATGCACGACGGACAACTGAGGAAGTGGCGCATGTCCTGTGATGGTGCTCCACACTGGCACTCCGTTTGGGATGGTTGAAGAAAGCCCCATTTGGCCAGATTAGTTTTACAGCGGCCAACCTGGGTCCTGACTGGGTCCTGATGACTCAAACTCAAGAATCAGTAGACAATACAAAAATTTGTTCCGTACGGAAATTGAACCCGCGACAGGCAGCGCAGCGGCCAATGATGGAAAAACCCAATAACACTTTGCCCGACCTGGGAATCGAACGCCGGCCCAACGAGGCAGTCAAACCTACCTATAGGTACTCCTTTAGTTTTTAATAACATTAGACAAATATCGTAATGTCATTATTAGCATACGGTAACAAGCTTTGTTATTTCAAGATGTAGACTATTTCCCATTGACATAAGAGCAATTTGTATCACTAAAATGCAGTTATTTTAACATATACCTATGATTTTTTGTTTTTGCGACCGCTTTTTGTGTAATGCCATAATAAATGGAAATGGAGTACCTACATACATACATAAACTCACGCCTTTTCCCATGGGGGTAGGCAGAAACTACAGAACACCACCTGCAACGATCCTTACATACTCCTTTCGCCTCATCCTACCCATCCATCCATCCTTGAGTACCTATTGTTGAATAATACTAGACTCTGCCTGCGACATCGTCTGTGTGATGTTCTTTTATTTAAGTTCCGCTTTCGGGTATAGTAGCGTGATGTTAAAAGCTTTTAATATAGCTTCCTCATAAATCTAGCTATTATATACAAAAATAATTCTACCAACCCGACCAGAGATTTGCGCGTATAAAACAAAAAAAAACTCCTCAGCTTAATAATACATGTTTCCTACAACGAAAAATATTATGTCACCTTGAAGGATATTGACCTCTACATGAGTAGCGCTCATGTAGCTCCATATTTATATTTCTTTACGGATATAACTTGAAACTACTACATAGTAATAATGAGACGTAAGTACTTACCTAGACATCCACTCGCACATGGTTTTACGAGCATTAAGTACAACGTAAATAATTACCAAAAGATTAGAGATTTACGAAGAAAGCGATAAGTATTATTACAATTAAAAACCCATCGAGTCGCGCTGTTCGTGTACAACATACAAAATCTATAGGATTAAGTTATTAAGGCCTTATTCCCTATATATTAAACTAGCTTTTGCCCGCGACTTCGGACATGGGTAATTTTTTCCGCGACTTCGTCCGCGTAAATTTAGATTATCGCGGACACAGACGAAGTCGCGGAAAAAATGACCCATGTCCTTTCATTTCAATTATTTATTTAAAATCATGATTCGAAACGACACGTGGTGCCATCTATGATCATAAGAACGTTATTGTGATTTCTCATGTGAACAGTACATTTTTTCGGTATTAAAGGTACCCTATATTCGTTCCTGTACACCTGGCAACGTATTTGCAAAATTTCAGGGTGATCGGTTCAGTGGTTTAGGCGTAAAATGGTAACAAACAAACAAACAAACTTAACTTAACTTTCGCATTTATAATATTAGTTAGGAAGTTAGGATACTGCGACTCCCTTTACAGGTTGTAATTTTCTTGTGACACTTAACATACAACACATTTACACTTTACATTAAAAATATTTTATTTAATGCAGGCATTTGCAGGCATGCAAACAGTGCGGCGCGACGTTTGAGAACCCCGGAGTTAAGGAATTAGTATCAAGGACACGACATCAGTTCCTGTTCGCATGCCAACACTGGCATGAGTCCAAAACATAACATAACATGACATCACGCCTGTAATCCCCGAAGGGTTAGGCAGACGAGTACCCATTAGTACACCCACATTTCGCCAGTTATGTTTTTAGTCCCATGTAATAGGGGGCAAGCCTATTGCCATCAACCGGGCACAAATCCAGACTCCGAGGCTGCTACTGAGAAATTCCTGATGGAAAAACCCAATAACATTTTGCCCGACCTGGGAATCGAACCCAAGACCTCATGCACAGCAGTCGCGCTTGCGACCACCAGACCAACGAGGCAGTCAAAACATCGAAGATATTGTTAGTTTAGGAAGTACTTTTATTTAAACTTCCTTTTAGTCGCGGCTCTGATCCTGTGGGCTACCTCATAAACAGGGAACCTGCTAATCACCAACTATGTAAAAAAATCACGTCAATTCTTTGATCTACCGGTGTCAATCTACCTAACCTTTTCCCAACTATGTTGGGGTTCACTTCCAGTCTAACCGGATGCAGCTGAATACCAGTATTTTACATGGAGCGACTGCCTATCTGACCTCCACAACCCAGTAACTGGGTAACACAATACTTCTCAGTAAGACTGGTTGTCAGACTTTCGGACTTCTGACGACCTATAACGACTGTCAAATATCCATGTATGACAGCCGGGACCAACGGCTTAACGTGCTTTCCGGGAACATCTCCCTCGGCGAATGAGAAATGAAGTGAGTTTGAGGTGAGCTCTCATCCCGTCTATTGTCAGATATCCTCAAGCTCGCTTTATATAATTAAAGAGATTTTTATAGAAATGAAATGATGAAATGATATTTATTCAGTAAATTGGTTATAAATAACACTTTTACACGTCACATTTTAAACTAGATGAGTCCAGTGTTTCCTAGCCGACTGCTCTGAGAAGAAACACCGAAACAAACTCCGAGGTCAAAGTCTCTTTTAAATTCCATACATAGAATTAGCATTGTCATGCAAATTGCACATTCACGCGAAATTCCAGCTCAATCGAACATCGGGAAGTGGCTCAAATTTACCTTGTAAGATTTGATCAGCCACAGATACCGGAACGGGTGAAAGTAAATAAAAGCTTGTAAAATTAAGTATTAATTAATTCTACAAGACTGTTTACGAAGGTACAGGACCTACTAAATCGTTGTGTGACAAATTAAATGTTGCTTAAAGTGGTTCGTCGTTTTCCCAAGGCGCGGTTTCCTTTAGAAAGTCAACAAAACTTGGAACGAGTTTGGCTAAGCAGAACGTTGCTGAGGATAAACATTAAACTTTGTTGTGTTTAAAGTAAACATTCAAGGGTCTTACGATGAAATTATTGATAGTCCGTGGAAATAACAAAACTTCAAAGTTTCAAAACTTTTCGAAAGCCTTGCTACTACCTATTTTCTTATGTAAAAATCTTTACCCACCATTTAGGTTTCGCCGCAGTTAAGTACAAGGGCCCCTAACAAATTTTGATACAGAACTCGTCTAGGGCAAGCTATGATAGGATCAAGATAATTTTATTTCGTAAATATGGGTGTAGACCAACCGCCATTGTCCTCGGTTGTACACTAATACAAACCAGATGAGGAACTTGTGGGTACTTATTTAAAATTAATTAATGGCTTTAATTAAGCTTACCTCTGACATCAGGGTTATCGTTGACAAGCAGAACAGTAACTGCCTTTCCAGTTGACTTAGGCGTGACCCCGTCAGGTACCGCCATTGACACCAAGCTCTTGAATCTCTGTACGCAAAAACATTTGTACATCAGTATACTTTGTCTAAACAAATATAAAAAAAAAACTGAAGTGTCTATTTGTAATGTCAAAATGAGAGCTTTTTACTAAATGCATAATACTTCACAAAAGCAAATATATCAAATAGGTATTTTAACATTGTTGTCTGTTTGTTTCGGCTAATCCCCTAAACGGCTGGACCGATTTTGACGGGTCTTTCATTGGCAGATAGTTGATGTTAAAAGGTGTAACTTTGGCTACTTACTTTGGAAAAATAATTAGGGCGCCGCGCCAAAATTAAAAACATAGACGATAATCCGACATTTATGCGCAGGCAGAAGTTAGTTTTAATTTATTAAAAAAAAAGATAAAAGAATAGTTTTAAAAAACAACATTAATATTTTTATTTATTTATTTATTTAAACTTTATGCACATGTAAAAAAAAAATACAATGTACAAAGGCGGACTTAATGCCTTGGGCATTTTCTACCAGTCTACCTTAGGGTGATGCAGAGACAAAACATAGTAGGTGCACAGATAAAGAAAATTTTCGAGAATAAAATATATTAATAAATACATATATACATACATACAACAAAATATAAAAAGTAGAGAGAGATACAAATATAATTATAGGTGGTGAAGTACGACAAATTAATTGTGGGACGAGTCTGCCAACTTCTTTTGTAAGTGATCGCGAGCTTTTACCTTGAATGTGAACCGACTGGTGGCCATCCTGATATTCTGAGGGAGAGAATTCCATAAGAAAACCGCCTGGACAAGAAAAGAAGATTTAAGAAAACCAGAGCGGTGGGAAGGACATCGCAGAATACGATTATTAGAGGAGCGAAGATTCTTGGTGTGCGCAGAACATAAATATTGAAAGTGAGAAGTCAGGTAAGAAGGAGAACTAGGTTTATCGAGGAGAGAAAATAGGGTTGTCAAAGCCCTTAACGCTCTGCGCTGCCTAATAGGTAACCATTTTAAGAGTGACCGATGTGCGGACACATGATCATACTTGCGGAGATTAAATACGAATCGAATGCAGTTATTAAGAAGTCGGTCTAGTTTATTGAGGAGATCTGCATTCAGGTCATAGTAACACACCTCACCATAATCAAGTATGGGGAAGATGAGGGACTGAACCAGCATTGCCTTTATGTGTGAAGGGAGAACATTTTTCAACCTATAAAGCGACCGCAACGTCCCGGTGACTTTTTTGCTCACAGTCGCAACCTGCTTACGCCAGTTCAGGCAAGTGTCAACGTACAAACCCAGATCCTTGACGTCAGAGCTAAACGGAATGACTGTGCCATCAAAGGTAACCGGCGGTACCGCCAAGCTATTAAGCCTTCGCAGGCTATGGACGCTCCCTACAATAATAGCCTGACACTTGGTTGGGTTAACCGCTACCCCAAAACGATCAGACCAATTTTTCACTGCTGTTAAATTCCGGTTTAGCTCCTCAATCGCACCGGGTAAGTTGTCAACACCCGCCTGACTGTAGAGCTGCAAGTCATCAGCGTAAAGATGATACGAACACTGAAGTTCGGTAGTAATAAGATCTATAAAAATAGAGAATAGAAGTGGAGATAAGATACCGCCTTGAGGGACGCCAGCATCAAGAACACACCAGCAGGAAGAGGAGTTTCCCACAAGAACTGACTGCTGACGCCCCCGAAGATAGGAAGAAAACCAACCCAAAACCTCGGGAGAGACCATTAGATAGGAGAGGATGGATAAAAGGACTTCGTGATTGACGGTGTTGAAAGCATTTGAAAAATCAATCAGTACTAAGACGGACACTTTACCATCTCATTTTTCCGTCTCTCTCTTTACCGTCTCATTTTTTATTATCATAATAAACATAATTCTCGCCGAAGGAAGCAGAGGCCAGCGCTCATATACAGCAGGATGTAACATAGTTGCTATCTATCAATCGTCCTTCCCGCGATCGCCGATACTCGAGTACTAAATCTAGTGCTCATACTGTTCTGGACAAATTAACACAACATAACTGCAACATTACGCCTGCTTACCACGAAGAGTTAAGGTATACAAGCAAAGTTATAGTTAAGTAATTCATAATTCTTCCAAATTTTAATTATTCTTATGTTAGAACTTTATTTAATTTTCTATTAATGATCTCTTTAAACGGGGCTTCTTCTCTCCTACCCTTTTTCTGTGCCCTACAGGGTCCATAATGATCTCAATTATTTAAGTTACCACCTAAGCATACATATGGAAAAGCAATAAAGATATTGAGTATCCCCATACACCAGCGAGGCAACAATGTTATTACGGTAGCGATAAATTAAAAAAACATATGCGACTATCTGTCACGTACTCATATTTATAACATAACAGAACATCACGCCTGTAATCCCCCAAGGGTTAGGCAGAGGTTTACCCATTAGTACACCCACATTTCGCCAGTTATGTTTTTAGTTCCATGTAATAGGGGGCGAGCCTATTGCCATCAAACGGGCACGAGAAATTCCTGATAGAAAAAACCCAATAATACTTGGCCCGACCTAGGAATCGAACCCCAAAATTCATGCTTAGCGACTACTAGACCAACGAGGCAGTCCTAAAAATACCTAAACCAAATAAAGTAAACTCACGGCTCCAGCAAGCTGCAGAAGATCAGCGGACCTTCCTTCTTGTGCCAGCTTAACATCGATGTTGTTTATGTTGATCTTAGACAAGAAGTTGCCGAGGTCTGTCTCTCCAGTTGGCTGGGGCCATAATAATCCTGTAGACAAAAAAATGGCGTTATTAAATGGCGATATTGCTTAAACTTATTTAAGCAGGGGTTCCCAAACTTATTTTGTCTACTGCTCACTGAGAATAAATTATTTTCTAGCGGGGGCGTTACTTAAAAACCACCTAGTAGATACAATTACAAATCGCTCCCCAAGCCTCTACACAACGCCCCGATTTTTTTTCTGGGTCTCTTACCCTTTAGGCCTGCAGAGCCCACAAGGGGGCATTATCGCCCACTTTGGAAAAGGCTTCTTTAAAGCATGAGAGCTATCCTATATACCAGGGATGGCCAACCAGTTGATCGCGATCGAGCGATCGCCGTTAGATGTTCCAACGCAAACTTTGAAAAGAGTTCTGCATCAATTTATATGCGAAACGACACCCCATTAGACCCATAATTGAAGGGATCCAATCTTTGGTCGTAAACCTGAAGCGATATTGGCAAGGTACACGTGAAATACCTGTCCCTAATCGGCTTTGGGATCCCAAATACGAGATATCACCATAAAGTATGCATGCTTAAGTTGTGCGTTTATTTTTCCGTTTTGTACATTTGCATAAACAAAAATTCCAAATTCTGGTTTTAAGAGGTCAAGAACCACTTTTATTCTAGACGATCGCAATTCAAATTTAGGATTCGGCCAATCCTCTAATCTACAATTCAACACTAATATAAAAAAGATAAGAAATGTAAAAATAAAAGATTGGTATTTTTGTATGTTTGTAATGAATTAACTCAAAAAGTACTGGGCCAATTTCAAAAATTCTTTCATCATTAGAATGCTGGATTATCCTTGAGTAGTACATTATTACATTTATTACTAGACAAAATTAGGGATCCCTACTAAAACTTCAATAATGTAACCCAAGGTATCAACAATTTGTGTATGGGTATCGGCCCATATTATTCGCGGCGCACGCCAAATAATGAATTTTCCCCTGATTTTTTTTCTTCCAGTAAGAAATCTACGCGGGCGAAATCGCGGGAAAATAAAATATATGTATCATCTACTTTATCACTTGCCCTGACGTCAGTGATTTGAATCGTTTAGCATTGATACCAAGGATTTTGAGTACAATACATCTCTACCAATATAAAACAAAGTCGCTTCCCGCCGTCTGTACGCTTGGATATTATTAACTACGCAACGGATTTTAATGCGTTTTTCATGGCTTTTCATCAATTGAGACAATGGTTCAAGAGGAAGATTTATGTATCTATTTTGCAGCCGTGCCTTTGCCGGGGTGGGTCGCTACTTAGTTCATTAATATTACTATGGTTTGGAAACAGGGCACGGGCAACTACCAATGTGACTTTTTCTATTTCATATGTACTCTCTAAGTTTATCTTGGACATCACTGACATCGGTGAAGGAAAACATATCGCGAGGAAACCTGGACTTATAATTATTTTAAGTCTGAAATAACCCGGCTTGAGCGAGCGTTGTGATCAATGCTCGTGCCTTCTCTGTTTGAGAAGAGGCCTTTGGTCAACAGAGGGACAATAATAGGCTCGTATTATTATACTATCAACTGAATTTAAAATAAATACATCAGCTGCTTATCTTCAAGCATAATCAAATGGTGCAAGTGGCTCATCATGGCGTCGACACTAGGCATTCATTTGGCGCTGAACCATGCAATGTTGCCTAGGTTCAGTAGTTGTCTGTTTGTTACAAATCAGTGCCAATATGTTCAAGTCGTTTGCTATCTAGAAAGCGTGAACTTTAATCGTAGTTGAATCAATATAGGTAGAGTGTCAATGGAGTTTGGCCTATCTACGTTTTGAAACGAGCAAATAGCTTCAACTTTCTGACTACCTGATCGACTTCTTGACAATTCTAAAGTGCGTGTAATCCGTTTAATAAAAATAAATACTTTGACTTAGAATTTCGAAAAACTAATGGCTTTTTTTAATCGTACCAGTAGTTCCGGATATTAGCGCATTCAAACAAATCAATTCTTTAGCTTGTGATAGGCATGTTGCCGTCAGCAGAGCCGGTTAGATGTGAAGTCTTTTAGTTTATTTTCATTTTATTTTTATTATATTATCCTTTATATCGTGTTTTCTGTATTTGTGTGTACTCTGCATGTATGTTAAGTTTGCTCGAAATAAATGTATTTTATTCTATAATATTATTATAGATGACTTTGTATTTTCTACTGTTGAATTTTCAACTCTCGCCACTGAGCCTAACGTTAGAAATCCAACAGTGCAACACAAATTAACATTAAAAGAAAACTGTTTCAAAAAGTCACCACTCAGAAGAGAGCTATTGAAACATTATGAATCTTATCTTCAGATCCATAGCGATAAACATACAGTAACATGTTAATTTGACCCCGTACCGTGACAATGCTACATTGACCCAAGCTTTACGAGGTGACGCATACCTGACATTTACAAAAACCTGTTCCGATTTTGTCACGACTCGAATATATCATAATAATAATCGTTGCGTGTTGGGCAATCGATTAGATGAACGATTATAGCGCTTGCGAACAAGAACGACAAGTTAAAGTGTTGAACTCAGCCGGAATAATGGACTCCAGAATATTTTGTTGATCCTAAAAATATATAAATAATAATACCAGTCTATTATTGCCCCATTGCAGAGTAAAGGCCTCTTCTCATACAAAGCACGAGCATTGATCATCACGCTTGCTCATTGTGGATTTCAGACTTATATTAGTTACAGGTTTCCTCAATATGTTTGATGGACAAATATACAAGTTGTATTAAATTAGACTAGAGTCAAGGGCAAACCCATCTTATATAAAAAATATACCTATATATATAAATTAAAGCAGCCCAGACAGAGATGGTGACTTGATGGTGACTCTAACTCATCCCGAGTTAGAGTCAGGGACGTAGTTACCGCCATACTTATTATAACAGTACATACATATTATATTATATAACTCCACCGTTCTATATTTAAAACGATATTTGTTATTGTTAGTTTCTATTATGGATTTTATAATCTTATAAATAACCTCTCAAAGGCTGTCGTTCACAAAACAAAGACAAACTTTAGATAAGATTAGCAGACAACTAGATTACTAAGATGAGCCAAATCTACATTTACGTGTAAAAAAGATACGACACTCGGAAAAATTGAAATCGTTTTCTTTTTTCAATTCTATTTATTTGAATTATGCTTAGGAAATATATGTATTGCGCATGTGACTGGTGTAATTTGTTTGCACGTGAATAGATTGACTGATAGTTGACTGCTTCATTGGTCTAGTGATCGCAAATCGCGACTGCTGAACATGACATCTCGGGTTCTATTCTCAGATCGGACAAAGTATTATTGGGTTTATCCATCAGTAGCAGCCTCTGAGTCTGGATTTGTGCCCGGTTCATGGCAAAAGGGGCGCCTCCTATTACATGGGACTTAAATGTAACTGGCGAAATGTGGGTTTAACTCTTCGGGGATTACAGGCGTGTTTCGTTATGTGAGTAAACAGTTTAACAGATGACTCACTTATCAAATTGGCTTCATGAAATTCATAAATGTCTAAATGTTCATAACATCCGTTTAATTCGCTATGATAAGAGAAGGTAATTACAAGCATACCAACATCGAGTGTAAATACGTTTTATCATAAACATTGGCACTCGAACTGGAATCACGTCAATAAGGTTCACATTACCCTAGCAGCATTCAAATACAGCGCTGGACTGCAACTGTTCTGTCAATAATGCAGAGTTTATACGAAGCCAGTAACGCTGGCGCCAGTCCTACAGACAAGCCAGCGTTGGCCTGGCCCCTGTTGTTTAGACGAGAACATTCATTCGCGAATTTTTTTTCGGGTGAGCACGCGTTTGGTGTTAAAAAAAATGAATTCGCGGCAAAGTTTGTTGAAAAAGAACATACGGACGTTCGCCAGTGACTGGCGAGATGCGTCTACACGTGTCCGCAGCACTGGCGCGGGGGTCGAGGGGTATGCGGGCGGAGGTCACTGGCCAGAAAAATAGACGGGCGCTCTATTTCTCGCCAGCGTTGGCAGCCAGCGCTGGCTTGGCTTGAAAAACTGTTCACACTAGGCAAATACCAAGCCAGCGCTGGCTTCGTGTAAACTATGCTTAATGCCGAGTTTATACGAAGCCAGTAATGCTGGCGCCAGTACTTCAGAAAAGCCAGCGTTGGCCTGGCCTCTGAGCTGAGATGCACTGGACCTAGTGAGAGATCTGTTTTACGATACAACGATAACAGGATGCACTACTTAAGACCGTTTACGCCCAACGGCATTACATACAAACTTTCAAGTCCATATTTTCGAAATGAATTAACCGATTTTAATGAAACTTCTTAAACATTAGCAAGTGCACGTGTTCGAAATGTCTTATTTACAAAAGACAATTAGACATCTTTATTTATAAGGAAATCTTAAAATCTCTAATTGGAAGTCTAATTTAGATGTAACACATTTTTTTGAAAAACTCACCATGATCAGCGCAGAACATCTTGCAGGCCTCCAAGCTGAGGACTGGGTCCTTATTCTGAGGGTCGTTGCGGGTTTTCACGCAGTTTTTGTTCTCGCACGACCAGCGCCATGGTGACACCTCCTCGCCGGTAGCGCTTAAATAAATATTTACATAGCAAAAGATTTATCTAGAAAATGTGTAAAATAATCGCCTGAAACTAGGCAACCCTGTCCTCTTAGTGGCAATAATTATAATTAATTTAAATAATAATTATGTTAAATTAATAGCTTTGAATAGACGCGCCTCTATTTAGCTATTTTTACCCAACTGTGCCAGAAGGGTTATGTTTTTCAAGTTTATACATTTATATGTATATTTGTTTGCCACGCTCTGTAGCCTAAACGGCTTGATGGATTTTAGCTTGAGAGGTGTCGTTAGATTCGTCTTAGGATCTCCGTCCGCGTCAGATAATCGGTCAGCGATTTTTGTTGACAGAAATGGAACATACCTATGAATTCCAATATCCCATCGCTGACGTCCCACAGAAAGTCGGTCCTATGAAACTATGAAATAATCGTCCGATCCAATAATCGGTCCTTCAAAAAGTTTGACGTTGGTGGCCCTTATTGTAAAAGTGAAACTGGGTATTTCAAAATTATAAAAAGTAAAAAGGCCGATTTTTTCCACCATAATCTTTTTTGAATTTCGTACTACCTCAAAAGGTGAAACCTTTTTATTGAAAAGTAACTAAATTAATATTAAACAGTATAGGTACATTTTGTTCGTCTGTAACGGAGCCAAAACTAAATTTTTCAAACTCAGTTATGGTGCAAACCATTACACAATACCGGGAAAGAAATCGAAAAATATCATGTAGGTATGTTAACTCAGCTGCAAATAGTCTACAGTTTAATTATCATAAATAAACATACCAATAAGACTACCGAATTATTTGCAGTATCTGTTATCCTGTTATCAATTTCAAACCAGACAATTAATGATGACAGGTCTGATAATATTCTTTAAATCAAACACTATCCAGCCACTGGTGTTGCTAGGTGTCCCGAAAATAGCCCAACGCGGACGTCCCGATTTTCATTAGCCTGGTGACACGTCCCGATTAAACTTGAACGCTAAACGGCCAGAATTTTATAACTAGTAATATTACTAGTATTATTATACATATACTAGCTTTCGCCCGCGGCTTCGCTCACGTTAATTTAGGATTTGCTAATCAATTCGGGTTGTACTCTGCTTGAGTGAACCCTTCATTTTCTGACACCCTAGTACTTTTTTTGATAAACCCAGAATGTTGACCTCGCTCTGACTAAAACTTCTTATTTCTACTGCCATAGAGATGTACCTTTTTATAACACCCTAGTACTTTTTTTCTTGGGTTATCGTAAATTGGTTGTAGTAGCCCCGAATTGTCAATAATCGATTTTATGACACCCTAGTTGAAGCTAGTCCATCGACACAAAAACTCACAATAACTAGTAATATCACAAGTATTATTATAAATATATACTAGTAATATATACTAGTAATATACTAGTAATATTACTAGTATATCCAATATTGACAGGAAAAAATATTTTTTATGTAAGCTGTTATAAAATATTATATGAATTTTTGCTGAATCCCGCCTCTACTGTTGAAAATACGTGAAAATTTGTGATGGGAGCATACAAACAGTATCATAATTAAAAATATTAGTTTTAAAAAGTTAGTATGTTAGTTGTTGGTTAGTTTTTACCCGACTACGGCGAAGCAATAAGGATCATAATTCGACAAATGATAACAAACGTCTTGATCGTCCGCTGGTTACATGGCTATGTGACGTCACATTAAATAAACAGCGGATATAAAACATAATAATACAACACTAGAAAAAAAATGCATTGGTTCACAACTGTTTTTTTTTTTATCGTACACGGCAAGAAACAGCTTCCTGGTAAAGAATTATATTTCAAACTATTTTTTCCCTGTACTGAAATGTGATTGTATGCCATCACATTACAGGATACTATAATCATACATAACATCACGCCTGTAATCCCCGAAGGATTAGGCAGAGGTGTACCCATAAGTACACCCTCAAACTATAATCAGTATCAAGCCAAAAAAGCAAAGAAAACCAGTTCATGTGATACAGCCCACTGACAGACGGGCGGACGGACGGACTACGGAAGATTAGCACCCGTTAACATCCTTTGGGTACGGAACTCTAATAAAAACTACCAAAGCTTAAAAACTAAAACCCAACTACTAAAAATTTCACTCCAAAAAGCAGACACCAAAAAATATTCTCATCTGAAATTGTTATTGTTAGTGATTATCAGAGGATACCCACTCTCGACGGCTTGACATTTTTTATGAGATGCAGTGCGGAGTGAATTCGCGAGATTTTTTTTATAATGCTTAAAATGCTAATCTTAACTAGGCCGACAAATCCTCCCACACATTTGACATTGAATTTGCTATACACGTTGTTGTAGATCTCTAATAATTGAATAAGTTGTGGGCAGATAATTCTAAACCAGTACGTTATGGAGTACGCCGGTATTGTCCCACCATAGTCAGGGCCATAAATAATCCTGGACAGCTCAGGATATCCCGGGAACGCTTAACTGCTTGGGGCCCGAACGCCCGACCCGACCTCGGAAGTGATAGAACTTTCAAATGTAGGTATATAGGTATAAAATAAATAAATATCTTGGGACAACTCACACACGGCTATCTGATCCCAAGCTAAGCAAAGCTTGTGTTATGGTAACCAGACAACTGATATATGTACATACTTATATAATTTATAAATACATACATATCATAGATAAATCACACCCAGACACAGAACTAACAATCATGCTCATCACACAAAGTTTGTCCTGGGTGGGAATCGAACCCACGACCTCCGGCTTAGCAGTCAGGGCCGCTAACCACTACACCAACAAGCCCGTCAATAAGTATAAGTGCTATGTTCTGTAAAATTCTCCGTTGATACAAAAGAAGTTTTGTATCAGAGATAAACTAACATAATATACGGGATGTAAAAATACCAATCACAATTCTGAAAACCATAATTACAATTTTTGTTATCTACCTACCAATATTAAAAGAAACAAAGTTCACTGTCTTTTTTTTTGTTTGTTAATAAAAACTAACCACTGGAAGTGCTGGTTCGTTTACAAAAATGTTTTCACTATCATAAAGCAACTATATTAATGAGTGATTAAGGATGTTTTATGGTAAAAGTGTCTTCTACGCAAACGAATGTCACGGGCTGAAGCTTATCTAAAATATTTAGACATCGAGATCATACCATGGAAAATCCTTATCTTCTTCTACCGTCCCCGGTATAGTGTTGGTAATAGGACACAAGTAGATTAAAACACTGAAATCAGGCCAGAATTTCTGCTTAAGAAGTTGCAAAAATATGGTACTTTATTACATCACAACACGCCTGTAATCCCTGAAGACTTAGACAGAAGTGCCCCCATTAGTACACTGATATCGCACGACTGCTGAGCATGAGGTCTTGGGTCCGATTCCCAGATCTGGCCAAGTGTTATTGGCTTTTCCATCAGGATCTTCTCAGTAGCAGCCTCGGAGTCTGAATTTGTGCCCGATTGATGCTAATATGCTCGCCCCCTATTACATGGGACTTAAATATAACTGGCAAAATGCGGGTGTAAAGTACATACTTTATTATATAACTTTTTAATGTTTTTGTACTGTATTTATTTAAACTGGACTCATTTCTCAATATTGCTCATAATAATGATAAAATCTATCGCGTGATGAAGGCCAAAATAACGAAAGTAGACTATGTTAAATCGTGCCTCTGTTACATGATGTTGAGAAAATATTGAAAACCGTTTAAATTCTTTCATAAATGTATAATAATTTATTGAAAATATAAACTCTCCAATAAACACGCATTAAAAAAAAATGACGTCAGTTATGGTGTTATTGTTGAAATTGCTGCATTTGTGCTTGTTTTTTCTGTGTGAAAAATAACATGAAAGAAACCGCAGTTAGCAATAGAATAACGGCTGACTCGACGGAATGAAAGAAGTAAACGTGTTGCACCGACCCCAAGTAACATGGGACAAGGGCAGGAAGATGATGATGATGTTATTGCACACAAGGGTGCACATCCATATTAAGGATACCCCCCCCCCCTCGAAAATACAGAGGCCCTGAAACCGCAGTTAAATAGAAGACCCCCGAACAAACTTTGAAATAAGGCCAGTCTAGGGCAAGCTACACCACTGCTTATACCCCTAGTCTGTTCATCAGTCTTTCAGACAAAGGGCTGTACCTAAATAAAATAATACTCGTATTAGTGGCACGGTAACTTAACCCAAGAACCCGACTCGCAGTTTTCACTCGACCGTATTTTCATACGGCAAATTGCCAATGCCAACAATTCTACCAATTCCCGAGATGTTATAAAATTGGTGTTTAAAAAAATAATAATGCTGGCACTTCACTTGGCGCGAAATTGTGCAAATATTTTCGTTGTTTCGCTTAAACAGAATCAACTTATAAGGTATTTATATGGCAGAGGTGAGTGGCAACGCAGGGAGGGGTCGCCCTAGGAAGACCTACACTGAACTTATTGGTGAGGTCCTTCAGAAAGGTCAGGTGCGCAGTACTCGTAACCGGCGTGCTTGTATGACGAGATGTATGAACGTAGATGAGGCGAAAGGAGTATGTAAAGATCGTAGCAGCCTAGCAGGTGACGTTCTGTGGTTTCTGCCTAGCTCCATGGGAAAAAGGCGTGAGTTTATGTATGTATGTGTAAAATCAACTTTGGCAATGAGCGGCCATTAGCCGTAGAACCGAAGACCGTTGGGGTAGACGTATGTTCTTGAGTGGAGACAGCAAATCTGCAAGCGTAAGGTGGGACGCCGTTCCTGGCTCAGTGGAGCGACGCAAGGTAGCTGGTAGCAACTGTATGAGAGTTGTCGAGAACCGATCTAAGTGGCGTGCGATTGGAGAGGCCTATATCCAGCAGTGGACTGTCCTTAGCTGATGATGATGATGTAAATCAACTTTTATTTTAATACACATAGTGTATATTTTGTGTCACACAAGTAGCTTCAATATTTTGACCAACGCCAAGTGAAGTGCCAGTATAACACGACACAAGTGAACAACAACAAAAATTACTGATAACAAATAAGTACTCTACGTGAAACTTGTTGAGATCAATGGATGAGATAATAACTATCTATAAGGTGCAGTATAGCAACCTTGTCAAATTCAAGGAGGTAACGAACAAGAATCAATAAAAATAAAATTGGTTACGAAGAGTAGTTTCACGAGATCAATGAGAACGCTTCACTAACGTGGCGTGGCGTAGCATGTTACAAGTCTGTTTCCGCCTTTAATCGACTTTTGTCGCTAACCGTACTTACGCTGCGTTTAGGGAAAACCTGCCCCGCGTGTCGCCACGCGTTGTTAAGCTATCGGTTTCATACATTTAGTCGGTTGCTCCACGCTACGCGGGGCGGGACAATTGTGATAAGTCCTATGCTAACGTTATGAAACCGAAGGCTTTCCAACGCGTGGCGACACGCGGGGATGGTGAGGTATAAACGCACTTTCACTAACTCTTAACTTACGCGTTGTTATTTCAATAGATAAGGCATTACTCAAGATAAGATCAGATGTAGATTATTACTATCTGACCTCCACAACCCAGTAACTGGGTAATACGATACCTCTTGGTAAGACTGGCTGTCAGACTTTCTATTAAAGATCCACGTATGACAGCCGGGACCAACGTTAGAACGTGGTTTCCGAGGCACGGAGGAATCTTAGTGTGTAAAGATGGTCACATATTCTCGGATCGACCCCGCCAAGCGGAGCTGAACCTGATGAATCGACTCGTGCGGCTTACTTAGCCACGAGCACCTTTCCACGGTATCCTGTTAAGACGTCCCACGACCCCGGCAGAGCCACGAGTACCTCACTGAACAAATAAGAAATTAAAAAACACTTACCATAGTGTCGACAGCGCTATGTAAATAGTGCACAAATAAACTCTTAGACGCCACATCGTAATCTGCAAAGAAGAAAACATATTTTATAAAAAAAAAACTGCTTTTACCTATTTTGTTTATGTTTATACTAGCTTTTGTAAATATAAAGCAATAATATTCGTTTAAAAATGTATTAGCAAAAAATATTATTTAAAGAAATAAAAGTTAGGTACGAAACCTACTTTTTTTTTTCATCTTTTTTATTTTTATGTTCTTATGGGTAATCATTTTAACCGGTCAAGCCCCGGCTGACTTACCGGTAAATCAGAACAATAGAAAATCATTTGTGTCTCATTATGCGGGACTTGAGTAAAACTACTATTTTTGACAAACAAAGTCACGAGCAAAAACAAGTATACACTTAGCAACATTACGAAGCTATCTTCTTCGGATATATTGATTGAAATGTCTTGTTTCTAGAAATGTAGTACTTGAAATTTAAAACTACTATGAAATAGACGACTACGACTGCTGTGCATGAGGTCTTGGGTTTGATTCCCAGGTCGGGCAAAGTGTTATTGGGTTTTTCGATCAGGAATTTTTCAGTAGCAGCCTCGGAGTCTGGATTTGTGCCCGGTTGATGGCAATAGGCTCGCCCCCTATTACATGGGACTAAAAACATAACTGGCGAAATGTGGGAGTACTAATGGGTACACCTCTGCCTAACCCTTCGGGGATTACAGGCGTGATGTTATGTACTATGAAATAGGTCTTATATAAAGGTTACAACCATTATTTCACAAGAAAATCGCTTTTGAAAATTGCTTAGTGTATACTTGTTTTTGCTCGTGACTGTACCTATGTACCACCTAGATCATATAAAAAAAAAAAACACAAAACTAGCCTTGAACTTGCTTACACAAGCCGACCGACAGTAATGAGATATTTACCTATGGTGATAAGATTAACAGCAGTACTTAATTAAAACACCTAAAACATAATCGATTAAAAATCCTTAATTAAGTGAGCAATTTTAAAGCGTCTGCTTAGAAACAATACGACTGAGCAATATGATAATTGGCTAGTGTGAGGGTGATACCAAATGTTTTTGTTCTAATATCCTTTTGCCCACGACTTTGTCCGCGTAAATGCCGGTTATCGCGAACGCAGACGAAGTAAGTAGCCTATTAACACACGCTTACTTTTTTATTTTCTATTATGTATTTAGTTTATATTTAAATTGTGTATTGTGTGTCACTTTTACGTGAATAAAAAGTTTTTCTTTTTTTTCTTTCTGTCTATGTCCTTTCTTGGAGTTCAAACTTACCCCGTGCCAAGTTTCATAAAAACGGTTCAGTGGCTTATTCGTGAAAGCGTAACAGACAAACTGTATTACTTACGCTTTTATCATATTAGTATGGATATTGAAAACTTATGTGAGAACTATGTATCCATAAAAATAACAATTATTAACTTAAACCTCGTTTCTTAATTTGAAGCACTTGGTACGTATTGTAGTACCTACCTACTTTATATCACTTTTATTTTAGGCAACCTACATCGTCTTCACATTCGTATTTAAATTATTGAATAATGTGCCTATAGATAGAACTTATTGTAAAACTGTTTTTTTTGAAAGAGTAGGTATGTAGGTAGGTATGGAGTTTCTTGCCCATTCTTCTTTCAACGAAACGAACCTTTTGGAATGAGAAACTAGATTCAATATTGTTTTTTTTTTTTTCTTGTTTATGTCGTCCAAAATTGCCTTTTAATATCCTAACTAATCCTAACTATCCTAACTAATCCTAACTATCCTAACTAATCCTAACTATCCTAACTAATATTATAAATGCGAAAGTAAGTTTGTTTGTTTGTTTGTTACCATTTTACGCCTAAGCCACTGAAACGATCATCCTGAAATTTTGCATATACATTGCCAGGTGTACAGGGACGAACATAGGGTACCTTTCTTTCCGAAAAAAAGTACTGTTCCCGAGAGAAATCACAATAACGTACTCATGATGATAGATGGCGCCACATGTCTTTCAAATAATGATCGAATTTTGAACTTAATTTGCGAGCGAAGCCGCGGGCGAAAGCTAGTTTATAATAAAGCTGAAAATAAAATTCCATGTTTGTTTGTTAAAACACGCTTATTTCTGGAACTATCAGTCAGATTATAATAAATAGTTTTGTATATGATAGCCAGATTTATGAGGAACAGTATTGGCTATATAACATTATACTTCGACCCACAGGAGCGGAGCAGTAACCAATTAAGTAAATTAACGCGGATGAAATCGCTCGCAGAAGGTTGTACTCATATAAACAAACCTTGTTCTCACAAATCTTGAATAGAAAGAACGTTAAAAATATATACCAATCACAAATAAGAACTACGACCTTATGGTGTCGTGAGCAAAAGTAAAAGTACCTAACAGGAATCTAGGGCGTCTAATATGTACGTACTTATATTATCGAGGCTCGCAAAAAATTGACAGCACAAATAAATTCCACGGTACAGATATACCTGACAGGCGGTCTACAAATATGTGCCAGCTTCATTGAGGTTAATTAAAACGCTGTTTTAGTTCCCAATCATAAGGTACGGATTGACTTTCTGTCTTTATCTGGGTTCATGAATTTTCCAAATAGGTTAATGACCAATTTCAGAACTTTATGAAATTTTGTTGCAAAAACTCCAAGAAGATTGGGATTTTACTCTATTCCTATAAATACTTCAATTACTCTTTGAGATACTCTTTTATGAAGAAACTTTTTTGTAACCGGAAACAGAAATCATCATTTTAATATAACACAACTGCACTAGTATTTTTAAAAAGTAATTTCAAAGTAAATCAAACCCGCGACTAAATGCTATGCGCCACTGAGCCATCCCAGTTATTAGCCAGCCTATTTTTATAAATATACACATTTGCCCAGCGATAAAAGGAAACAAAGTAGTAAATCAACAAAAACTATTTCCTCATTTCTAAAATTCTCTGCTTAATTTTTTCGTTTAATCAATCGCGAATAAACAAAATAATACACGTACCAAAATCAGGTTTTATTGCCGAAACTGGTATTTTGGCTTAAAAACATTTGAATCAATGATAAACTTCGATATTATTCGGAAGATGCTAAAAATAAAAAGAAATCTATATGTAAATGTCTAACTATACGAGAGAAACTAGTTATAAAAGCCTTTTTATTTAATAAGTAGGTACCGAAAGGTCGAAATATATTTAGCAATTTTTTTACAATAACGTAAACACTAGAAAAGTATCGAATAGGTACGCACCTAGAGCGACTACGTCCACACTGCTCGGCTATAGCTGGAACAGTGGCTTGGCTTTAGCACTAAGTGGTACCGGTGTCGAACATTGGCATGTTGGAGAACATACGATTTCCCGCCCATACAAAGCGTGGAATTAAAACTAAACATTGCAGCGCAGCACTAAACGCCACAGCTGCTTTATTTTGCACTCATTATTTCATTTTAAGTTTGATTATAAGCAAAGACACCTAAGTCTGCAGATGATCGTGATAATAATTACGTTTTATGATTATGAGAGTATGAGAGCGTTGTGCCAAAATACTTTGTCTCAAACCAAATTAAAAACTCAAAAGGATTCAATTTGACAGATGTTGTAATGTCAAATGAAAATGAAATTGATTGACAGACACAGATTTTTTTACAATCGAATTTATGTGAAGTACAAAGACAAACTTTGTTTTGTTATTTAAGTAAACATGAAAAGTAACAGACTTACGTTTTAAATTGTAATAGAAAGCTGCTACAGGACAATGGATCCCGCTCTACTCCGGGAGCGTGAAGCGTTTAAGAAAAAGGCACTCGCAACGCCGAGGTACGTTACATTTTGTGGTGGACACCGTTAGCTCGCGGAGTCGCGCCTCGCTGGTACTGCTCGCATCGCGCCGTCATCGTCACGACGCGTACTTTCTCTCGCTCCCACACGCTGACACCAACAAACTCAATTACCTATCAATTTACATCATGAAAACTTAAGAAAAACGATAGAGAATTATTGCTAACTTTATAAATTACCAAATACTGATCAGTAACAACTCTTAAATGTCACGTACGTTTTATGTTGTTTACTAAAAATACTGTTTTAGTGTTGTTTTTCCTTCTTTGCTACCTGCATTACTTTTTTATTGTATTAAATAAATAAATAAGTACTATTGTTTTTCAGTATCGAAAAGAAAAAGAGAGATGACTCTCAATTTAAAGATGACAGCAAGAAGAAGTCTAAGTCATCAAGCTCGGTCAGCTCCGGACCAAAGCTTGATGCCAACAAGTAAGTTACTGTACTAATTGAACCTTTTAGAAGCTGAGATACACTGTATTACCATTAAAAATCCATTTCAAATTGCAAATATTTATATTTTCAGCTACAAAACAATGTCTGGGAGCTCTTCGTATCGTTTTGGTGTGCTAGCTCGCATTGTCAGACACATGAGAGCACGACATCAAGAAGGAGATGATCACCCGTTGAATCTTGACGAAGTCTTGGATGAGACTAACCAGTTGGATGTTGGAAACAAAGTCAAACAGGTTGGCCATTCTGAATGAATATAATTTTTCTTTTGTATAGATGAAAAATGATTTTCTTTTTTCTCTTCCAATCATGGCAAATATTTCTGCTTTTTCCCATTTACTTTGACACCTAATATTAGTAAAGGAAAATACACATTAATGTCTGTATCGTTGGCAGGTATCTTCAATTACATAAACAGTTATAAAAAATCTCTTGTTTTCCTTGCAGTGGCTACAAACAGAAGCACTCCAAAATAATCCCAAAATAGAATGCACTCCAGATGGAAAATATATTTTTAAGCCTGTTTATAAAATTAAAGATAAGAAGTCTTTACTAAGGTAAAATATCTCAACAATATTTTGTCACTATTACATCTATATAAAATACTGGTACTCATTTCATCCGGTTAGACTGAAAGCCAACCCCAACATAGTCAGGAAAAGGCTAAATTTTATCAATATTACTTTTTACAGTCACTGAGTCAGGCTTGGAGTTAGGCAAATAATATCATGCTAGAAGTCCATATAAGAGTAAATATTGTTAACTCAAAAATAACTAAAATTAACTTTACAATGCGGGAAAAAAGTACCTGGATGGATTTGAGGGGGGGGCCTTTGCCCAGCTGTGAGACAGTGTAAGATGCCCTGAAGGCCTATTCTGCTGTTTAAATTACGATAATTACTCAAGTCACAATCTCATCTCAGCGAGATGAGATTAGGATGTGATCTTTGTTAGAAACATCTGTATACGTTTTTTTACAGTTTTTCTTTCTCCTTTCAGATTACTAAAACAACATGATCTCAAAGGTCTTGGAGGAATACTGTTGGAAGATGTACAAGAGTCATTGCCTCATTGTGAAAGGGCACTGAAAAGTTTAGCCCAAGAAATTCTGTACATAGCTCGTCCTACTGATAAGAAGAAAATATTGTTCTATAATGACAAAACTGCAACATTAGATGTAAGTAAAATACTTATTATAATAAACAGGATAAAGCAGACTCATTCAAGTTTTATCTGGAAATCATGCTTTGTCTTTGGTAGTTAACAAAAATGTGACTTTCTAATTAAAAATCGACTTTTGAATTGTGAAAAAGTTCATCGCGCGCCGTTGCTAAAAATGAGTCTTGGCTTTTTTCAGGTTGATGAAGAATTTGTTAAGTTATGGCGCGCCACTGCAGTTGATGCAATGGATGACGCGAAAATAGAAGAATATTTAGAGAAACAAGGCATCAAATCGATGCAAGATCATGGCCCCAGAAAACCAGTTGTACCAAAACGAAAGAAGACTGCACAAAAAAGGAGGCAGTTCAAGAAACCAAGAGACAACGAACATTTGGCTGATGTGCTCGAAACTTATGAAGACAATACTTTGACCCAAAAAGGAGTTTCTATAAAATAAAAGTTTAAAATGTTGTTTTTTTATTTTTTTATGTATACCATTCCTACAAACTTGCAAGCACTGACAAAATTCCTATTGTACTTATAATACTATCATCAAAATCGTATAGAGTAATATACGTTTAAGCTAATAAGTTTGCCTCAACAAGTGGTCAAAATGTGTGTCATTTAATTTTATATAGACAAGGTATTTTTTTATTATAAACAAGTAAAAAGCGTTTATTGTTTTTTACGCACTAGAGGTGAAAGACGACTTTCAATAAAACTAGTAACGACATGATAGTCGGACGGACAGACAAACAAACTGATAGATAAGTTTTTAGTAGTAGAATCCCATTTGGGTACGAACCCTACGAAAAGACTTCAGTCGCGTCAAGTTGCGTGGCATTCCATATTCCGTAATTGCGTTGTATCATCAACAAGAACGCAATTCTTTTTTTTTTCTTAGAGGCAACATTAAATGTCAATGTCAACGAAACGAAAATAGATGTCAAAGTCAAATAGACAAATAGGTAATTGTTTTGCATTTTTCGTTGATCGAATCCTTGAATAATATTCTCTAGCGTTTAATAGTGTAACACATTGTAACCTTCGTGGTAATGGTGAAATTGAGCTCTTTATTCTGCAAAAGGCTCTAATGAAGTGTTAAGACTTAAGTACTTTTCTCCCAGCAACACTACTGCTTCCGTGCACCGGGGTAGTTTGTTCGATCTGTTTATTTACATATTTTTAAGATAATATATATTTAATAATAGGAAAAATAAAATAAAACATGGAGCAAACTGAACAATTATCGCTATCGTGGGACACACATCAGAAAAGCATTTGTACTGGATTGAGCCTACTGCAGCAGGTGACTACAGCTTTGTTTATTTACGACCTAAAAAAACAAGCGTACTAAATAAAAAATAAAGAATCAATTTAAAAACAGATAAAAAATCCGCTTTACAAATATTACGTGATTTTTTTACAAGCAAAGTAGAAAAGCCAGTTGTTGGTTTTCAACGAATATAACTTCAATATTTTTTTCGTGTATTAATACCTAGCATACACGGAAAATCCACTTCGTCTGGGAAAAACGAAAGCTTATTTCAAACTCTTACCAACTAAAATCCACTGTTTCTATTACCACTAAGAGTCGGAAGCGAGGTACAGTAGAATTCGGATATAACGACTCTGTTTATAACGTCCTACCACTTATAGCAACGAAAATACAAACCCTTGTTTGATTTCAGAAAACATAATCATCTGTTAGTACGACTTAGTGTCGCCAGCCCCTTGATCGTTAAATCCGGTTATATTCAAATATTATATTAAATATTATAATATTATAATATTATATTCAAAGTCAAAGTCAAATCATTTATTTCAATTAGGCCACTATAAGGCACTTTTGAACATCATTACATGAAAAAAAAATAGAATTGAATCTATTGTTTGTTATATCCGGATTCTACTGTAAGCACTTGATGCATGATCCATTCATGTTGGCCTGCTCTCAGCAGCATCCTTTATCACCTATTTACTTCCCTCCAAATTATTAATGTTATGTTTCGTTACAGCGCGGAGAGTTCGTTGATATGACATTAGCGGCAGATGGGCACCATGTCAAAGTGCATCAGATGGTTCTATCACTAGTTAGTCCCTACATCAAGGACTTGCTATCGTCAGCACAATGTCCACATCCAGTGATATTCCTCAATGTTAGTACTTTGCATTGCTTGTCCTTCTTAGTGTTGACAGCAGTCTCTATTGAGTTTGCCTAGAAATATGTGGATGATGAATGAATGTATGTGGCTTCCTCAAATTCCAGAATTATTATAGGTTGAGATTTGTGAGTTCCAACAAAAAAACAAACAAACTCTTCAGCTTTGTAATATTATTATAGATTCATGTTCGTTTGCAAGTTGTGACTGCACAAACACCTTTTATAACTGCTTTTTGTTTTAAACTAGATTCCGTTCATGACTTCGTCTGCGTCAAAGTTAATATATTATCTCCCGTAAACCATACATTTTTCCAGAACAAAAAATGGCCTATGCGCTATTCCAGCTTGTAAGCTAGTTCCGAGGCCGTTCTGGAAAAATGAAGTAACAAACATTCATTTAGCCAAACTTTCAGATTTATAACTTCTTAACTAGTAAGATGAGGACATGCCATAAAGTTTTATTTAAAAAGATAGAAAGAAAGAAAAACTTTTTATTCACATGAAAGTGGCATCACTTTATATTTTAGCAGACCGAAACAAGACAAGTTGATACTAAAACTAAAAAACTAAATAAATAATAGAAAATAAAAAATAAAATGTCCTGAAAATAAAGAACATAATAAGAATATAATAGAATATTTCAGAACATATCCTATACTACACTATGTGCTCTATTGGAGTACATATACACAGGGGAAGTTCTCGTGCCAACAAACCGGTTGTCCGATCTGATTGCTGCTGGAAAAGCACTGCATATCAGAGGGCTAAGAGAAATGGTGAGTTTTTTATTCCTCATAATATACAGAACATCACGCATATAATCCCTGAAGGGTTAGGCAAAAGTGCACCTATTAGTACATCCACATTTTGTCAGGTCGGTTTCTTTTGAAATCCCACGTAATAGAGGTTGAGCCTATTGCCATCAACCGGTCACAAATCCAGACTCCCGAAGCTATTACTGAGAAATTCCTGATAGAAAATTCCAATAACACTTTGCCTGATCTTGCAATCGAACTCAAGACCTCATGCTCAGCAGTCGTGCTTTGCAATCATTAGACCACCGCGGCAGTCAAAAAAAAAATAAAAGAAGTTTATACCTTTATCAACTGTGGTTAACTTTTCTTCTCCCTTTAAGGATAATGAAACAACCGTTGATTCAATGACACCAGCCAAAACAAACATTACTGAAAAGTTGAAACCTCTCAAAGAAAAATCAAAAATTGCACAACCAATAAAAGAGAAGGAAGCAGCACCAGCACCTACCTGCAAGTATGAACATATCAAATTAAATCTGTCCATGTGCTGAGGAAATTAAAATAAATGTTCCTACCTATAGTGGTGCATTTGTTTTGGTTCCCTTAGTGTGAAATGGGGGGTGGGAGGGGATTATTGCTTAATTATAATTTTGTGGTCTTACCTTTTTTAATTTTTTACATTTTATTTTATTAGCATGCAAGTAAACTTTTTGTAACATTTTTTAATTCTATGGGTGCTAATGCCTAAAATAAACAAGTATTGGTGCCGATTCCCTTGGTCACAAACTAAACTAAAATTAGACTATTTCCATCTTTTTCTGTCCAATAAAATAAGAAAGAGACTAATGTAAATAAGAGCTGTCAAATTAAGTCAATCTGACACATCCATACAGTTATAGTTGACATCTTAAAACGTATGGATTAAAAATACGGAGAAGTTCAAGGCAAAACTAATTTGACATCTCTAACTGAGGTCTTTAATGTTACGGAATGTCACTGTCCTTTCCTTTCGCTGTATGTTAGTAAGAGATGTCAATTCTCTAAATTTAGTCTAGTTTGTGAACAAGGGAATCGGCACCATTGTTAATATATTTAAAAAAAGTTCAGTACAGTTTTTTTGTGCTGCTCCCTCCTTTTCAATCTTTAAATTATACACTTTAGTTGGCTTAAAACAATATTATTTTAATTTTGCCTTCTGCACTGTTGGATTTTCAACGCTCAGAGGCCCTTGAGCCGATTTAGAAACTCTAACACTAGGGTGTGTGGGGTCGTAAGACCTTACTGCCCACACGATAAAGAAGCGGATCACCGCCGGGAGTTGAAAATGCAACAATAGAAATTACAAAGTAATATTTAAATAATGTTGTTATAAGAGATGGCGTTAGGTGTTTATTTATAGTACAAATGGGGACAAAGATATTGCTATTATAAAAATACCATACAAATATGTATAACCTGACATGTTAAAAATATTAAAAAAAAAACTTAGTTTCAGCACAGTGGTTGTGTTTTGTTAATGTTAATTTTTTATCATGTGCATCATTAAATTATAATTCTTCTAGTATTGTTGTTTTTGGAACGAAGTTTCTTAACGCTGCTTGCTGTAGAAGATAACTGGCAGAATTCGTCACGTAAAGAAAAAGCGTTAGGCGTAAGGCGTCATTCTCTCTCTTTTTTATGTCTGTCTCTTTCTGTTATTGTATAGTAGGGGACCAACTGCATAATTTTATTTTTCTTCCATGGTGCGCAAACGTGCTCTCATAACCTTACTATGTAGGTTACGTTTAAAAAAAAAAACAAGGTTTAAATATTACCCATCTATTCCACAGAATATATCTCGATGAATCGAACAGCATACACGAAGACTCACCCATGTACATACAAGATTCAATGATGGACACACAGGATGACTCCTCTAAAGTTGGTGAAACATGTCGAGACATCACTGAAACACTCAATAACTCAAACAATGAACAGTCTAATAAAAGCCAGGAAATGAGTTCAGCTGAAACAAGAAAAACTTTACGTGAGTAGAGTATAGCACTATAGCACACATCCTCCATTGAAAAAGGAGGATCCTCCGACCAGACGGGTTTTTTTTTTTTTTTAACCGGACTATTCTGTGATACCTTAAAAATTAAGGCCTCCAGCCAGGGCTTAAAGAACTCCGATGGTTATTGTCGGGATTTTATATATAGGAAGACTTTTTATCACGTTCCAAATTTTTCTAGGCATAAGGCACATTTGAAAGACACCATCTTTGAAAAAAAAAATTGGTATTTAAAATTTTCATAATAAAATATTTTTATATCCGGAATACGACTTACCTTTACTATTTGACGGTCCTAAGCCCGTAAAAGTATGAAGGGAAAATTTGCAACTCATGTTTTGATTGTTATCAATGTTTGGGGATGGGGCCAGGCGCGCGAATTGGATCAATGTTCGACGTGGCGCATATGTCCACAACTATGTAGAGCTATATATTAATATTTTAGTACTGAGTGATACTAAAAGAAAAACACGATTTTTATTATTTTCAAGAAACATCATAATATTAAAATTAGGAACCTGATAAAAAATTCTTCCTGTATATGTTAATGTCGCACCGAATGTTGATTGCCGATGTAGAAATCGTCAGGGGTAGTTCACATGCTGTGCTAACTTTTTCTGATAATCAAAGTGCCATAATGAGGAACAATAATTATTAGGGTACAATTATTATTTTTATTATTATTTACCTGTTCGGTAATGAAAAACTTTTTATTTTATTTTTATTTTTTGCATACTTTACAAACGTGAGTCCTTCTTAGAGCGTGGAGTATTTTAAATAGCAAACAAGTGTGTTTATTGCGCTTATGTCTAAGCCAAGTGATTTGTTTATTCACTCTAACCTATGATATTGTCAAAAGAATGAGCAAGAAAGCTGTATTATTTTTATCTTCGTCAAAAATATGAAGTGGAACATTAGTACTATTAATAGGTAAGTTAACATTTTTTTTTTACTCTTTTAATGCAAACATTTCCTATTTTTTGCCTGCTCTGCTTTAAGATGGACTCATAATGAAGTGAATCCTGCTCAAGATGGCGGTGCGCTTTATCTAGTATATGAGAACTAGCCAAGTCGGACCTTAGGCTTCAATACCACCAGACTTCTGACTATTCACCTTGGCACCCAGTTATATCTCACTTATTTTGTCGTTGAAGTCAACAACTAAGGCATATATCATTATATTGAGCTTGGCTCTCATTTCTCATTTATGTTAATATGATAACTATGTCGGAGGATGTTTTTGGGCAAAACCAAAAACAATTGTTCCAAAATATCCAATTACTTATTGAAAAATTATAATATTTTAAGTGTTATTTTATTAGTACCTAGTATTGTATTATATGTGTACCCTAGTATATTACTATATTTTATTTAGTTTTCTATTGAAATTTGATATTTTTAACTTAATTCTAGTATTACTTATAACATCGTTTTGGTTTCTTACTGTAAAGGCGTTATAATTGTGTGTGTAAATAAATAAATAAATAAATAAATAAATGTTTTTGATGGTAGAAAACTCATAAGAAGGGATTTGCTTCAGTGTTTGAAACTTTTAACCAGAGGTATATAAATATGTAGGTATTGACAGTGTATTTGTCCGAGATTCATATAGATATAGATCGCGGTTATAATAAAAGCGTTTAAGAGGAATAGTCATATAACTTATATCTGAAAAATAAATATAACAGTGTAACATTTTATTTTCCTGTTCACTGAATGAGTTCATAAAAATTACTTTAAATTCTTCAGTTAAAAGTTTGAAAAATTAATCCTTAAGTTATAAAATATTGTGTGTAATATACATATTTTTATTTATAAATAATAATTATATTTATTTATGTTTAGAGAAAGCTGTTACAAAAGTTATATAGTGAAAAAATATATATTAAAACTTTCAAACCGCCACATTTATTTTGGTAAAAGTTATTTGACGATTGATAAATTCACAACGATTTGTAGGTAACTGAACATTATTCTTATAAGGTTTATGTCCGTATGAAACGGTTATTCACATTCACTTAAACAAATATGTACAAGGATAAGATTCATATTTATAATTATGAAACACTAACCTTCACTCAGCAAGAGTTTGTTTAATGAAAAGCTTAATTTTATCTTTACAGCCACTTCACAAGTGCGGTACTCAATATCCAATCAAGGAGGCCTACAGACAATCTTCAACGGATACATATACCAACTGAGACATATGAGAAAAGATGGCACAAGACACTGGCGTTGTATTACATACAACAAAACACGGTGCTCTGCAAGCATTCTGACGAATGTATTCGACGAAGTTGAGGAACGGTGTGTATTTTATTCTACTTTAAGTTTGTTGGATCAGGGGTTTAAAAAGACCCATCAAATACCCGTTAACTGCGCGTACTTCATCATCAATCTTATCTTCATCATGAACCAAACAAAAATTCATCATCATAACAAGACGCCTATAATCCCTGAAGGGTTAGGCAGTACTGAACACCCACATTACGCCAGTTATGTTTATGCCCCATGTAATAGGGCGCGAGCTTATTGCCATCAAATAGACCAAATCCAGACTACGAGGCTGCTACTGAGAAATTCCTGATGGAAAATCCCAATAGCCCACTGCCCAACCTGGAAATCGAACCCAAGACCTCATGCACAGCAGTTGCGCTTGCGGCCACTACGCCAACGAGAGAGTCAATTAAAAGTCACCTGTATAATTAAAATCAATTTAGCGATATTCGTGAAAATATATAACCGTAATGAAAAAGCGATTAGGCGATCTTCCCTCACTTTCTATTATGTGCGAGTATTAAGTTTTGAGCAGCAAGCATTGTGCGCGGCCAGCTGGATAACCTCAATTCTAAACACTTAAATTATTCTATTTGTTTCAGAAACGTGTTACACAATCATCTGTTCCACGATAAGAAAATTCTATATAAACGTCGTCTTGGCAACATTTTCTCGAAATTTAAAAAAGCAGCAACACAGTCTGAATATAGAAGAATGATCAGAAACCTGATATTAAAGAAGACAACTTGAATTGAATACTATTAAAAAATAATAATAAATATGTTGTTTTATTAATAGACTGCAAGCCCAAAATGAAGCCATGTTAAAAACCTCATCACTAGGGTCTGACCAAAGGTCGATTTCTGGCCTAAGCCGAAAGCCAAAAAATCACATGAAATACAGTTCAAGATTAACTAAAATTAATAATATAAATCTAGTGATGTCCAAAATAAACTTTAGAAAGTACATATGAATTGAAAAGTCACATTGGTACTTGCCCGGATTTGAACCTACAAACTCAAGCATGAGAGGCGGGTGCCTTAACCACTGGGCCATCACGACACTACAATATTGTATTTATGACTAATATGACTGACACAATGGTGTCGATTCCCTTGGTCACAAACTAAACTAAAATTAGACTATTTCCATCTTTTTCTGTCCAATAAAACAAGAAAGAGACTAATGTAAATAAGAGCTGTCATATTTAGTCAATCTGACACATCCATACAGTTATAGTTGACATCCTAAAACGTATGGATTAAAAATACGGAGAAGTTCAAGGCAAAACTAATTTGTCATCTCTAACTTAGTTCTTTAATGTCACGGAATATCACCGTCCTTTCCTTTCGCTGTATGTTAGTAAGAGATGTCAATTCTCTAAATTTAGTCTAGTTTGTGAACAAGGGAATCGGCACCTATAACTACTTTTTACATGTTAAAAGTTGACAAAAATGCCGACCAAAATCAGACCATGTTATCCATACCTTTGTACATAATACAAATGAAATTAGAGATAAACTACTATAATTTGGCGCTCCCCTCCATATTACCATTACAATGTGTGTAGTCACATTTGTATGAAAGAGTTTGTATGTAGTTGTAAGTAATCATCTTCAGTAGCAGGCATATTTGTTTGTCAACTTATCATAAAGAGCCGACCGCGCAAAACAACGCACCTATCATTTTCATAGAGAATGTCAGTGCAGCGCCAAATTAAAAAAAATGAGTAATTTTGGACACCGCTAGTCGAGCAACAAATCGCTGATTTGTTTTTGTTTCGAGAGCCGTCTCAATACGCACACATGCGCTGTGGGTCTTTTAAATACTATTACAAAAACTTTCAAACGTTTTGATTTATCGTCATCCAAATAACATCCCAAGAAGAAGTTTCTATAGTGCTATTTTAAATTTTATTAATGGCTACCTAATGTTTAGAAACGCAATTCATTTTGTAACGTTTTGTCTCGAGAGTAATTCATCGTATGATATTATTCTTCCAGTAAATCAAAAGCTGCAGTACTCAGTGTCAATCCAAGGAGGTCTGCAAGTAATCCACAACAGATACATATACCATCTGAGGTATTTTGGCAAAAAGAACCGTAAAAGATTCTGGCGCTGTGTCGACTACTCCAGCAACCTGAAGTGTCCTGCTAACATTTGTACAGACGAAAACAACCAAGTTACGGAGAGGTGAGCTGTTCTATCTATACCTATAAAATGCTTTGTCTTTTTTTAAGGGGGTAAAAAACATATGAGTCCTTCGGCTCTGGGAGGGGCGGAAGGGACTGTCAGACTTTTACTGACTAAAAAACCACCCTGTTCCTTCTGTTGCCCTTTACGTTACGGGGCCACGGTATCCTGTTAGGACGTCGCGGAGCCCCGGAAATGCTTTGTTTTAAATGTCTTTGTTTTCTTGTCTTTGACTGACTGACTGAGCCTAACCGCTGATCGTAGAGAGATGAAACTTGGAAGGTTTGTTCTTTGTATGACGTAGGCATAGGATAAGAAAGGATTTTTCAAAACCTTCCCCCTAAGGTGATGAAATTAATGAATGATGAAATGAAACGGGAGTACAAAGTTTGTATGGAGAAACAAGATTAGATGGCCAATAACCGACAATACCGCGGACTAAGGCGCGGGCAGAAAGTAGATTCAGAAAAAAAAAATTACAGTTCCCGAGGGATAATATGTATATCAAACTTGGAGGAAATCGCGGGCAGAAGCTAGTGTTGAATTAAATAATACTCAATATTATAGGTACTGGAACCCAGGTTTTCTTTCAATGTAGTATTTAATAATCACATTTGATTCATAAAATAATCATAAATAATTCTTAATTCTAATGCATTAATCCGTAATTAAATAAATACCTTTCTTTTTTTCAGATCATTCACACACAATCATGGTTTCCACGACAATAAAATCATAAAAAAACTTCGTATTGGTATAATTTACTCAGTATTCCATGAAGCTGTAACTAAAGCTGATATCAAGAAGAAAGAACGGCGGGTACCGTGCTCTGTGACAGAAGAGAAGTCTGAATAATATATTACCAGCCTATTAGTGTCCCACTGCAGGCAGGCCTCCGTCACTCCATGTACTTGCGCGCTATAAGTGCCTACCGCCCAGCCGAGCGGTCTCGGTCCGCCGGCGGATCAAATTCAGTGCGGTTTTCGCAAGCGAAGCGCGCGCACGCCGTTCAATTTTAATAGTGCTGTTCGATCGTACGCGTATTACGATGCCGTGTTATTATGTTTTATCTAGGTTTCTTCCACAGTCAGCACCAATATATAAAACAAAACAAACTTACAAATATAATAAATCAAACTTTAAAAAAGTGAACCGACTTCAAAACACTAAACCGTAAGAAATAATTTCTTCTTTGATGTCGGTGCTTTTTCGATTCGTAATTACCAGCTGTTAGCACTAACATAAAAAAAAAAAAAAAAATTATTTCTTACGGCTTAGTGCTTTATTTAAAGTCGGTTCTCTTTTTTTAAGGCTTTTTTTTTCATTTCTAGTGAACATCTCCGAAGATCATCATCAATCTAAGAAGTATTATACTTATTTTAAAACGTTCTCCTAAAGGTAACAAATCCTTTTCTGAAAACCGCATCGATATGGGTTTAGCCAAACGCGAGATTATCACGCATAATATACATACATACCTACAAACCATACAAGTCAAACTTCTCAGTTTGGCCTGTATGTCTGATCACCTCCTTTTTGTTAAGTTGGTTAAATATTTTATAAAAGATAAAATTTTTAACTGCCACATAAAAGTCAGAACATATTCACAGTTCTCAATAACATAGATAAAAAGTTATGTTAATTTAATTTTATCGAAGACGCAGCCCTGCGATTACTGTGGAATCGCGCGGTGCGAAGCATTCACTGCTGTACGCTTGAGCATTTAGGCGCATTTTAGCATACAGTGGTTGTTGACGCGAGGGAGTAGGCAATTATCGTAATAGGTATTGGAAATTTTGTACTGAGTGAAGTATCTGTTACGTAGTAACTATTCAGTAATCTGTGCTGCAGGGCAAAGGCCTCGAAGAGAAGAGAAGGCACGAGCATTGATCACCACGCTTGCTCATGGCGGATTGGCGATTTCAAACTTATACTAACTGTAAGTCCAGGTTTCCTTACCTACACACACAACTTAAAAAAAAACATATGAATTGAAATTTCAAAAAATGTATTCTAACTTAATTGTGTTTATCCATACATAAATGATGAATATTTCATAAAAAACTAGATGACTCGACCACGCGTTGCTGTGGATTGAAGTAACTAAAGATATTGAGGTCAATAATCGAGATAGAAACTATCCTATTTTTTAAGTTTGATCAAATTACACACAGTAAACCATATTCCATAGAAAATGGTTGAATAGTTTCCGAGTTCATCCCCGACAAACAACGTGACTCGTAATTTATATATATTAAGATTTATATTTATGAGGTTTAAGGAGATTATCTATTGTTTATAAAATGTTATTAAATAAAACACAAAATTATAAAAATACATTTTTCTATTTTTAATTCTTGGTCAAATATTATAATTTAATACCTAAAGAGCTAGGTACCTAGCTCTTAGTACATTGTTACTTATGCGAGGTAAATCTTATACTATCGTACTGCCATGTTGGTCTGTGTTTGTCATAAGAGAAAAATAAAGTGCAAATATCGATAATAAATGTTTTTTAAAAAATAAATTATTTGTACAACTTAAACGACTTTTACTTATAATTCAAAACTTATTTTTTTACAAAATAAATATATTTAAAATCTACTCTTATATTATAAATGCAAATGTAACTCCTATATGTCGGTCTGTTTCATCATTTTAATAACCAATGATTTTGATGAAATTTGGTACGGAGTAACTTTAAACTCCAGAAAGGCGTCCTTTTTGTCAGCCATCTAAAGTGAGTCACATTAGATATTGATCGACACTATTGGCCAATAGGCCACGGACTCACGACAACCGGGAACCTCTGCGCCAAGTGATTATGTTAACCAGTGGCGGATCAGGGAGGGGGCTAAGGGCCTCGAGCCCCAAAAAAGCATCTGAGCTCTTCCGTGACAAAACTGAAAGTGAACTTGATATTATTCGAATTTTCAACTTCCCTGCCTAGGGAATAGGGACCATTGTCATCAATAAAGTGTGCAAAAAAAAACGGGGTCAAGCCCTCTCCCCCCCAAACGATAATTCTAGATTCGCCACTGATGTTCACTTTCAATATACTTTCAGCATGGGTAATAATGATAGTAACATAGGCATTCAGTGTATGACTCGCAAACGAATCTATCCACCACTACATGAGGCTGACTTGTATCTATGGTGAACACACAAAATGGAATAACTGGTACCCAAAATGGCGGGCATGGCACGTTCTGACAAATATTTTCTTTACTCTAACTTTCTATATGATTGATCCCAATACTTGCCAACGTCACATTTTCGAGAACTGGGTCGGACACATTCATGCAATAGGCTAGATGACACCACCAGTCAATTGACGTACTTTTTATGACTGTCAAAACGCGATTCTTCCATAGATTCTGGTTGGCAATAAATCGAACTGAGACGTCACTCAATTGACTAACTATCATTGAAACAAAGCCACAAAAAATAAAATTGATCGGATTTGAGGGTTTAAATAAAGTGTTTAGAAGTAATGTCTTGGAAATATTGGTAAGTGGTGTCAAATACCGAATACTGCATTTCAGAGCCAACGAAATTATAATTATTTAAAATTATAATTAACAACTAATATGTAGACAATCCTAGCCTCAGGCCTGTGTTACTAATTATTTAAATAGCAGGTAATACAAAAGAATCTATCTTAAATTAATTACAAATTATATGTTAAATGCACTTGAGACTAATATAAGTTTAATTTTCGTTTACCAAAAACCAGAAAAGAGGTCATTGTACTTATCATTATAAACAACTTTTACTATGGGACTAACCCTAAAACCACAAAAATTGTGTAGTTACGTGAAAATAAATGGCAGATTTATGTTAAACGAAAACTAAGCTTTTTAATAAATATAAATAATTAGAACTAAATAAGGGTGTTTCATGGTTTGACTAGTGAAAGTTTTATAACCAATAAAAAATACCCAACAGACTTATTCCTATGTTACTAACTATATTTACGTCATAAATAAAGTTAGTTTTGTCACCTTTCATCCCTGCATATCGATTCTCGCGATTATATCTGTATAAAGAACTGTTTTACACCGGCGAGGTAAAAATAAAAAAATTGCGGGTTAATTTAACTTTTTAACAGCTAGTCATGTATAGATGACAAACCAAAATGTGTTCACCACGGTCACAACTAAATGACAGACGTAATTTACGTAAATAAACCTCATAAAACAATATTGATGTTTTTATTTCCCTTGCTACTTACGTTTCTTGACATTAACCTATCTATCTAATTTACGTACGTTGAACTACTTTCTTTATATTTCATCTATTATTTATTATAAAGTTTTAAATTCGTAGCTTGGTGCCGAGGGCACGATTTTGCTTTTTTGACGTGGCTGTTAAAAGGTTAAGGTTCGAAGATGCGCTAGGAAAGAATTTTGTTTCACAATTTGAATTCTGACCTAGCCGACGCGGGCGAACGCTTTTATTATATTTTATAATAAAAGATAAATATTTAAGTACTCATCATGTTTATGCAACAGCTGTATTATTATATCTTGATGAGTTTATTTACGATAGTTCTTTTTTATACAATAAAGTTGTCTAGTCTACACCCTGTATTTATCACATACGTTTTTCAAAAAATATACCTATCTTGCTCTAACTTACTATTTACGTATTTGGTTGTCCTTTTCATCCATAGACTTTGACTATACGTAGACATTTTGTCAATGTGTAAATATAATATTACTCTGTATTATGATAGGAACATTTTCATTTACAAAAAATAGATGATATTTAGTTAAATACACTTAAACTTTTAGTAGGTACTGTCGACAGGCCGCGCAGACCAAGAGAAGCACGTCGCTGACTTTTTTCTTACAATAATACACTTTATTCTCAGTGTCATAGTGTGCAAACTTGATAATCTGACATCTAACTCATATCATACTCGAGATTTCGTTTGCACAATAACACACACAACGAAGTCATTATTCCATGTCATTAGAAAAACGACCAACACTGCACTGAGTTAAAGGTTATTTTCGCACAATTAAGCACCAATAAAGTTATAATCATAGCCTGGTGGTAAATAAATCCTGCGCGGTGGGTCGTCGCTGCACGTTCCGTCTGCCCAGCCGTTCTGACAAGATCCTCACCACGAAGTCGGGCACCATGCAGGCTATCACCACCACTAAGTTGAGGAACCAGAACGCTGGCGAGGATAGCAGACGAATGTACGTCCCGAGGACGTCGCCGTCCATTTGACTAGAACAAACAAAACAAAAATAGTTGACATAACATAACATAACATAACATCACGCCTGTAATCCCCGAAGGGTTAGGCAGAGGTATACCTATTAGTACACCCACATTTCGCCAGTTATGTTTTTAGTCCCATGTAATAGGGGGCGAGCCTATTGCCATCAACCGGGCACAAATCCAGACTCCGAGGCTGCTACTGAGAAATTCCTGATGGAAAAATCCAATAACACTTTGCCCGACCTGGGAATCGAACCCAAGACCTCATGCACAGCAGTCGCGCTTGCGACCACTAGACCAACGAGGCAGTATGGCAAAATAGTTGACACCACCATTAATTGACGTACTTTTTATGACCTGTCAAAACGGGATTTTTCCATTGATTTTGTATGGCAATATCGGCCTGTGACGTCACGTTAACGTCGTTCACGTCGTTTTTTTTTAAATGATGGCTTTAAAACTAATTGGTGGAAGGGAAATCGTAACAAAAACATTTTTATGAAAAAGTTGATTTATTTTTTTAATACCTACCCAAAAAAAAATATTAACGCTGGAGGCTCTAGAATCACAATCTATCACACAAGTCACCTTTGGTTGACTGATAGAGAATGCATAAGGCATTAAGTCCACCTTTGTACATTTTCTTGCTTAAAGTTTAAATAAATAAATCATTTCTTTTCTTTTTCTGAATACTAAGTCTCGTGTCGTCTCTCTCCCACGTTTTAAGACCGAAAGTACAGTCAGCAAAAGAGATAGGTATACAGGGTAGTCAGATATAGTTGAAGTTTTCTTGGAAACCGATGGATGTCTTCGATTGAAACTTGATTAAGGAACTGTTTTTAAATTAAATTACATTTAAAAAGATGTATTGGTTTCCATGAAACCTTCAACTATATCTGATGACCCAGCATACCTATTTCTTTTGTTGACTGCACATTCTTTCACAAAATACTTACATGTGTATTATAGAGTAGACAGTATTAAAGGCGATGTAGAACAGTACGGAGCCGACGATGGACACCACGAAGATGAGGGTGTGGTAGCGCGCCTGCAGCCACAGCTTGAGGTTCACCACCACTACCAGCAGATGGAATGTCGTTGCGCCGAAACACCTGAAGATACAGATGACGTCACGATTTACACGTACAGGTAACCAGGGGGTCTACCGCCATCTCTTATTATTATTATTATTTATTATTTATTTATTTTACTTTAATTAAAACGGTTTAATAACCAATTAAAATAATTAAAGACACAGAAGACATAAAAGTAAAAATATAAAAAAAAAGAAAACACGAATATACATTTAAAAACAGAACAAAATAACTTCATCCCTTTCATAAATTCACTTAAAACATTAATAGCATTAGTATTTGAATATTACTTTGTAATTTCTGTGGTTGGATTTTGAATTCTCGGCGCTGAGCCGAACGTTGTAAATCCAACAGTACGAAAGGCAACACATAACAGAACATCACGCCTGTAATCCCCGAAGGGTTAGGCAGAGGTGTACCCATTAGTACACCCACATTTCGCCAGTTATGATTTAGTGCCATGTAATAGGAAGGAAAGGCAAAGTAATATTATAATAATATTGTTTTAAGAGATGGGTGTAGGCCCCCAGGTAACATGTAGGTATCTACTCAACACACTCTTTGAACATAATTTAAATGTCAATTCTTAATTTGTAATACATTTTACGTATTAAGATATAAAGTGGTTTTATATGCAAAGTACATTATTCAGGTACATTGCATTCACTACACGTAAATGAGGAAGGAAATGTACCTGTATAAAATATTGTAAAACATTCGAGTGTGTATGATATTTCGTGCTCTTTCTTCTCCGTATGAAACTACCTTTTGTAAGGGGCAACTAGAATCAAAAAAACCTAGGAATAGAAACTTTAACTTTTATTTAATAAAAGTCTGAAATGGCCAAATCGCCTTAAGCAAGCGTGGTGATCAATGCTCGTGTCTTCTTTGTATGAGAAGAGGCAGCCTTGCAGTGGAACAACTCGTGGGCCATGTAAGTAGCTAGTGGTTCTATAAAACACTTACCACAGATCTATAGAGCGGCCATCGAGACTGATAATGGAGTACTTGATAGCGAAGTACGTGAACCAGTACAGGACTAGAGAGTGGTAGGTCGCTGACGCACACCACGCGAGGAAGTACGGCCACGACATCAACTTGTTCTTTTTTATGTTTTTGTATAGCCGGGGATTGCTGGAACAAAATAGAATATCATTTACTGAATAAAATTACATTGTTCGAGAAAAATTATAATATGTAATAACATTATCTCGCCCGAATTTTGGCAATGAATTTTATCTTCATAGTTCTACTATAGAATTATTTAAAAACAGGCTGGTCTTAAGGTCCATAAAAAATAAAAGTAAAATAATATTCAGTATATATACTTGGCCAAAGTGTCAGCAGACCATGTCTGTTCGGTGACAGACAAGATCAAGACGGGTAGTGACGTAAAGAACAAGTTGTAGAATGTCAGGTACATAGAGTCAAAGATCGACTGCGTTGAGAATACAGTGTGTATTTGAAACAAGACCTGTAAAGAAACGAAATAGAAGTTATTAATTTTAAATTATATTTTTGTATATTTACTTAATAAGGTGTATAGAAAAATCCCTTTGAAAACCCCTAAAGAAAACCTGGTCCTTCGAGCCGAACAAAAATCAATCATAGCTTAATTAATGTAAAAATAAACTAAAGAAACAAGCTCGTCAGCTTTGTAATATAATAAATTCTTGCAAAAATTATAAATTCTTAAAAAATAACAAATAATCTTACCATAACATTCCCAAGGACTAGATTCTTGTAAAAAAAGTATTGTATTAGCGTGGCTAGTCTCTGGTTGTACCAGTGTCCCATCACTAGCAATATTTTCTTGATCATCGAGAACTTTGTGAAGGCAAAGTCAGCAGATCTGTTGAAGAAAAAGCATTTAACATAACAAACAAAATAATGTTACTTGTTACGACCGTTCTGCTGTGATCCTATGAGGAGTTCCGTTCCATATATCCGAAGTTCATCATCAGATCATGACAATATTTCTATGGGACCTATTCGGAAGTATACTATTTCAAACAAAAAATAATCATCCAACTCATTGGCGGAGTATGAGATAACAAACATACAAAAAAAAATAAAGAAAAATAATAACACACGCGCCGAATTGTGAACTTCCTCCTTTTTGAAGTCGGTTGAAAACAAGAATGGAGCTTTATAAATAATACCAGCCTACGATCGTCCCACTGCAGGGCAAAGGCCTCTTCTCATGCAGTGAATATGAATTAATTTAATCGAATTTTCGTAAAAATACGTGAGAAAACGTTGGAACTTTGACAAATCAGAAGGATCCCAGGTATGGTTCTATACCAAAAAAAAAAATATATTAGCTTTTTTAAGAACCTTTTTACACCCGTTATAGTTAATTGTGACATTTACGTGAGGATTTGTAATTGGCTTTCAGGTGACTAAGGTAATTTATTACCTGTAAGTCCAAGAACTAAAATAAATAAATAACTAAAAGTGATCAAGTGTGTGTGTACCTTCCAGCCTGATGTCCTTCCCTGCCGAGTATACCGAAGCCGACGTGTGCCTCCTGTATCATCGATATGTCGTTGGCTCCATCACCAATGGCCGCAGTGATCGGCTGGCTGGGACTGTTCTTTATTAATTTCACAATCTGTGGAAGATTATAAATAATAATACCAGCCTATTCTACTGCAGAGCCTTTTCCCAGATTGCATCACGTATTTTTTTATTGAATTATATTATACCTTATTTAATCAACTATGTACAACAACCATTCGTTATAATTCTAACGTTATTTCTATGTCTTAAGTATGTTTTTTGTATGTTCAAACTTGTGAAATATTCACAAGTGAGAACAGTAATTTTATTGTTTCAGTAATTTTTATTGTAGTAATTAAAATAATAAAAGGAATAAATGTCATTATTTTTCATGTATAATATGTTAACCTAAATGGAGTATACGTTCATAATATTTTCTTCAAAACACATACCTTAGCTTTTTGTATAGGCGACAAACGACAACACAACACAGCGTGACAATTGATCGCTATATCGGCAAACGCAGGCGCATACACTGTGTCCAAAACTTGAGTCATACTTGTCCCGTCGACCACTAACGTCAAGTCTCTGTAACTCGGCTCACTTATGATTCGTCTGCATTCTTTAAAGTGAGCCTGCAATGCCGTGTCGTCTTCGACGCCGATTAGGAACATTCTTCGGTCGTTCTCTGATATATGTGCGCAGGATTGGGCGACGTTTATCGCTGTTTCTACCTGGAATTGGAGATTTTTAGCTTAGAATGTTTTGATTAGACATTTGTATAATATGTCAGCTACGTTAAAGTAGATCATAATATCAAAATCATACTATAATTCTCTTAAAAAAAAAAAAAAAACTAAAAAAAAAATTAAATTAAAAATTATAACATAACATCACGCCTGTAAGGCAAAGGTGTATCCATTAGTAATTATAGTATAATTTTTAATTTCTTTTTATATTTATAAAAATAAAGATATTCGTGATATATTTGTTAAAACCAGATATAATTTGTGTGAAAAACTAGTGTTTTTACAAGCTAGTCCTTTGGTACGGGAAATGCTAATGGGCCTAAACCATATTGACCATAACTCTCTCTCTCTTATATTATAATATTCTCCACCTTATCTCCCGTCAGAACCCAGGTTTTGATCCCGGCTCTCCGCAGCGAGGCGAGAGTATCCGCCACGTCGTCTTGTAGACAGTCCTCTACGCCGGTGGCGCCAACTAGTGTCAGCTGCCTCTCTAACGTTCTGTATTGTTTTGTGACTTGTTGTAACGCGTCTGCGCTCTTGCCGTCTAGTAGCTTAATTGCTGGAATAGTAAAAAAATACTGTTTTGTAATATGTTGTCTTGAACTCTGCAAAGCCATTCAATTAGAATTTTTATAAAATTTAGAAGTCACAATAATGATGAGAGACGGTTACTTGTAAACGTTTTAAATTTTTAATAAATTTTGATTTTTTTAACAGTTTTTTAAGGAAAATAAATCATTTATACCACCGCAAATAAAAGATTTGAAACACTAACTTTTAGGAACGATCTCAATCTAATCTCAGTATCAATCTCTCAGCGACGCCCATCAATCTCCAAGAGTGGTGTTATGACTTACCATCAGCAACTCTTTGGTACTCCTCTTCTGGCACTTCTCGATAAGCGATGGCGAGAGTCCTCAGACCCTTGTTAGCGAACGTGTTGATGTCTCTGTCGGTCTCTTCAATCAGACAGCTATTCGTGCACAGGGGAAACACGGAACTTTCTGCACCTTTGCAAAACAGCCATATCTGGAACAGGTTACAAAGATGTTACCTACTGTTTCCTGAGCACTATGTTACAATGGAAAATATAAATATACAAGTAAGGTACAAGGTAGCGAGATGATCTGGACGCGTACCATGAGGGCTAGTTTGAGTTAGCGTGTAAAAGCGTACCTGGAAGAACTTGGGCAAATCCTTTGCCCAGCTTCAGCTGACAGCGTAGGCTAGGGAGTAATTAAATACATTCAATTGAATCAATCAAATAAATTTACCTTTCCATCCTTATCCCGAAGAATAACAGACATTCTCTTCCTCTCCGAAGTGAACTCGATGATCTGTAGCCGCTCATACATCTCCGTCTGTTCGTCTACTTTCAATACCAAATCGTTCCCTTCTTCACCTAGGAACGTTACTCCAAACCTCTCAGCAACTTCCACGAGAGCCTTCTCATCAGGACTGCTGGCTTGGTAATCCATTTTATTACCATTTTCGTTTATTATAGAGTTCCAAGTTACGTTATCTATAACACCATTAGTGCCGTTAGAAGCAGTGCTGGTCTTGACTTTCTTTCTCTTAAAGAAGTTCAAGAGCTGTAGGTTGCTAGTCACTGATAGACGTGCACTTAACTTCTTCATGTCTTCGTTTGACACTTGCACTGAATGGCAGAGAGCGAGGATTTTGAAGAAGAATTTGATGTCTGTCTGAAATAGAAAGGGATTCGTGTTGTGTGATAGTGGATCTTAACTGTTCATATTCTTAAGTTACTCAGGTATGTTCTCAAAAGTGATAGTTACACAGCTAAATTGTTTCATTAATTATACATAAACGAATTTTTAACGACTGCCTCGTTGGTCTAGTGGTCGCAAGCGCGACTGCTGTGCATGAGGTCTTGGGTTCGATTCTCAGGTCGGGCAAAGTGTTATTGGGTTTTTCCATCAGGAATTTCTCAGTAGCAGCCTCGGAGTCTGGATTTGTGCCCGGTTGATGGCAATAGGCTCGCCCCCTATTACATGGGACTAAAAACATAACTGGCGAATTGTGGGTGTACTAATGGGTACACCTCTGCCTAACCCTTCGGGGATTACAGGCGTGATGTTATGAATGTTATGTATGAATTTTTAAAAAGTAACACATAAAAGAGAGAAACTTGATATGACAGATTAGCAGAAGTATTTTGGTGATCCCAGTATGTATTTCTCATTCTGGCATCGCAACTGATTTTGTCTTAATATGCAATATGGACAATAGTTGCTGAGCTTACTAATTTCCAACTATAGTAATGAATCTCTGTCAAATATAAAAAATGGACAAACCCTGGTTATTTAACCATATGCTTGGTTAAAACAAAATTATAATAATGATAAATTCCTCCTGAGCTAGTCTTAAAAGAGCCAGTAATTGACATAAAATATTATTTCATGTACAGAGTGACTGGTTTAGCCAAGTGCAACCTTATTTTAATAGTATTACCTACCCGAAAGTAATTATGAAATAACCCTTTTCTAAAATATAAATATAAGGCACTTGATCCTCCACGAGGGCTGACAGGAGGCTTTTACTCAAGTTTCAATAATTATTTTGACATCGGCGTATTTATTTTTATAGCTGATAAAACCTTTAAAATCCCTCCGGCACCATGATCACCGTACTATAAACTATATTACGCAAGACTCATCAATAGATTAGACCGAAAATAGTTTATTTGCAAAGTAACGATGTACCTAGGTTGCTATCGTTCACGGAGATAAAGACAATTTCCGCATTATGTCGATAAGCAACATGTTTTTTCAGAACGTAGGTAAAAAAGCAATTCAAAAATTTTATGTTTCCTAATCTAATCTATTACATCAGCTAATGATCTTGCACTAGCCATGAAACTCAAGGTCCCGCCCACATATGGTTTGGTTCTTTTAGCAATTAATAGTATTCATATGGTAATATCTTTTTATCCAATTGCATGGAACTATGGAGTAACCAAAAAAAAATTGTAAGTGTCTGTAAGGACACTTAGTAAGATCGCTGTTTCGATTTGTTTTAAAGTACATTTATAAAACAAAATAAAAAAATGCATTTTTTATTTATTATACATGTAATGTGGGATTGTGAATGTGAAAAGAGACGAGAGAAAAATCGTATTACAACACCGCGTGAGTGTCAGTAAAACAGGAGACAGAGATAGTGAAATACGAGTAGAAATGCAGTCGGACGAAATGACAAGACGCGTATCATCGTATCGATCCCACATACAATTACTAGACCAATCAGGAACTTTTAAATATTATCAAATAAAAAGTAGACCCGACCGTAATTCAAAAAGGACCAGTAATGGTCCTTCGATCCACAGACATAAAATAATACAAAAAACTGACCTGAAAT